>CM076409.1:38859192-40134705 GCA_038363315.1 Mugilogobius chulae | reverse complement strand
TGTTTGCGCTACTGTGCAAAAATGAAAGATTGTTTCATTTAGCTTTGTGTATTGTACTTAACTAATAATAAAATATTACTGGTTGAAACGCACGAGACTGGTTAAATTACCTATTATTGGACCTGGAAGAGGGACTGCTCTTCACATATTTTCCATAGAAAATATGTTCTTTTAGTTATTCACATTATGGTATAACACAGTGTTTCCCAACCAGGGGTACATGAACCCCAGGGGGTACGTGACCATTTGCCAGGGGTGCTTGGAATGACTGCAAATTTAAAACAAAGGTAGAAAGTATTGTAATGTGAATTTTTTTATTTACAGCTCTTACATGTTAAGAGGCAATTGTTCGAGTTGGAATTTAGTATGACAACAAAGTGCAATGGTTATAAATGAAAATATAAGTAAAGATACAAATTTCCCTAAAAACACATGACAGGGGGTACTTTGTGTGTAAGATAGGTGGTAGGGGGGTACTCCAGACAAAAAATGCTGGGAACCACTGTTATAACACACAATTATCACCATGTTCCAAAGTATAACTTTAACTTTCTTTTTCTACTGAGTTGACTTTTCACCTCCAAGTTAACACAGTGCACTTTTTTTATGACCTGATCAGAAAAGTTTCAAGGGAAGGTGAGAGGGCAGGAATCTATTGTACATCTTTTTAGTCGTCAGGGTAGAGAAACTAAACCAGAGGAAACCTACACAGACACGAGCAGTACTTGCTAACCATGAGTTGAACCCAGAAACCGGTTTGTCAAATCTTTCTGTAATGAATTTATACAAGTGTTAGTATTGAGTCAAGTTTGGAACTTTTCAAGCTGCTGAAACTTATCAGAAAGGAGAACCTAGAATCTGGACACCAAGAGCATGAAATGATTAGGTGCAGAATTGCTACTGTAGTGCTTAAATGTTCAAATTTTTTAAGACACCTGATGAGCATAACCCAAACAATAAACATGTGATCAAACCACAAGGAGCTTTTTACAGTTTTGAACAGGAAGTAACTGGAGGAGCTTTTTAAATCCGTTTTGGAGTTCATTGCAGCTTTTTTTGCCCGCAGTTTTTGTTGTTGGCGTCTTGTCCTCGTGTATTATCAGCCTGACGATGTGCATGTGTAGAACAGCTGACCAGTTTCCTTTGACCCTCAAATACCCAACAGTGACTTGTTTGTCCCAGATTGTGACACTGATCTGCTTGAGTAATTAACCCATAAACAAGAGTTGGTTTTAGAGTTTCCCCAGACGCACAACAAAACATCTGCTGCATGAATTAGACCAACTAAATACCGAGACACACAAGACACACAAGATGGTAATTCTATCTGGCAGAAAAATCCCAGTCATTTGAGCGTATTTTTGTTACACGTTTGACAAAAGTTTGGCTGTTTGTGTGTGTAGTTGTGAACCTTTGAGGGCACTCGAAGGGTAATTGACCATTCACCAATTTGCACGTGCAAGAGTTTTGTGTTCTTATATTTTTCTCAATTAAATTTTAAATTAAACAATAAGCACATCAAAACTTGTGCTGCAACCAAAGTCATAGAACACGAACAAAACTTACAGTGCGTATGACAAGTTTTGTGATGTGTTGGTAGATTAATACTTGATGTAAAACCATATAATTTTAACGAATCAAGAACAAAATTGATAAGAAATGCTTAAAATGCATTGAAAATAGAGTTCAGAGCTGATGACAAAGAACAACAACATTTTACGACCTTGTGAGGATGATTTTACCTAAATGAATATGCTCTAGTGTGTTTTTATTTCTCAAGTAAAACGGCCTATTATAGAATAGTTTTGGTTCATTTTACATTACAACCTATTGGATCACCACCTGATCAAATATTGGTCAAAAAATAAGGCGATAGCCGATATAAAAAAAATAAAATAATAATAATAATACTGGCCAGCCGATATTGATTTATCTCTAGTTGCTGTCATTCCCCAATCGGAGTCACAGAGCCGAAATTGAGTCAATCATGCAAGTTGTTAGCTTGACTATATTTTTTGTTTAAACTGCCAGAAACATTAAAGATTTTATTTGTCAGTCTTAGATCGCCTAACATTTGACATTAAAAAACGCCCGTTAAGAAAGTTTAATAAGTTTGTTTTTGTAAAAGTCACGTAAAATCTTGTACTTTCTACTCTCATAAAAAACATTTAATTCAACACTAACATTGGTGACCTCTAAGTTTCTCTGCTCCGAGCTGTTTGCTTAAGTTTATTAACAGATAAACATTTTCACAAACGTTAGGCTCACATGTAACCTAAAATAAGCACATGTAAAAAGTACCGTACTTTCTGGATTATAAGCTGCTACTTTTTTCTTGAGCTTTGAACTATGCGGCTTATAAGGCAATGCAGCAAAATTGTAGATTCTCATAGATTTACTATTAACAAGTGCGGCCAATATATGTACTTTATCATTTTTCTTACTTAAATCTAGTGGGTGCGGCTTATATTCAGGTGTACTCAATAGGGCAGAAATTACAGTAAATGATAAATATAGCATATTCTACAATATGTTGTTTGTCCTTGTAAGTGTTGCCGTAGTCAAACATTAACGTTTATGCGCTGCGCAGAAGCTTATAAACAAGCGCACATCGACTTTTGACTCTAGTTCCGCTCTGGCTCCGATTGGGTGACAGTTGCAACTAACTCTAACCCTTTGACTGAACAAGCGTTCTTATGTTATTATAAGTTTTTGTTGTTGGAAAGAATTCACAGACGCAAGAAGTTTTAATACATTTCTGAATAACTGGATTTCCATTTTTATTCTATTAATTACTGAACACTTGTCTAACTGTCGACAACTAATTAGCCTTGTGTGCTTCGTCAAAGACATCAACAAAGGCACACAGTAAGGTACTGAAAGATTGGAATTAGTTTGTTTTTAAGTGAGGTTTACTTTTCTTAACCCACTAGATGTTTTGAAACCCCAAACACAAAAGTTCCCCTCACAGTCTGCAGTGCCTGGGCTCAGTGCACAGACATGAGCCGAGTGTGAATCACACTTGTTTCACACACCAGTGTTGTTGTGTGCAGACTTCACCTCCCCCAATTCATCTCCCTCCTGTGTGACCCTCTGGAGGTCAACGTGTCTCTATATCATGTCCAACAAACATCTAATGGGGTCAAATGAAAGACACAGTAAACAGCCAAATAGACCTAAAAGAAGATGGAGATAGAATGTAGGGAAAGCCAAAAGCAGACCTCAGAGGAGTCTTGGCCCTATATAACTTTACTGCATTCTTTAACCTCAATAACAAGCATTTCAGACCGGCCTCACAAATAGGTTTCAAGACTAAATATAAAGGTACAAATAATGGCTTTAGAGCTGTTCATTATAGCAATTCCAATTTGGAAGTTTTTTTTTTTCATGATTCTTGTCTATTTTTTATTCCCGTTGAGATAAATACAAGTATCTGCTTTATCAAGTTCCTACTTCTCTGCCTAGATCCAGTTGTCAAAAGCTGACCAGAGTTGCCAGATTTTCAGAGAGAAACAAGCAACCAAGCCTTTAAAAAAACATCCCAAAACAAGTGACCTCAACTCTCCAATAAAGTTAATAATACAGTATAATCTATAGTTACAACATTGTTTGTCTCTGCAAAACAAGTTTCTAACAATTTTTAACATTAATAATGACTTTTAAGCTAAAAATCTATATTTCAGTCATAAATTGATCTATTTTCGCAAATGCTTAATGCTTTTTCATGCAAAAAACAAAAACCAACAAACACTATCTTCAAAATTCATAACATTGTATAAAAATAATCTCAAAGTCGCTATAAAAAAGTGGACTTGGCAACTCTGAGACTGACCAATAAAAAAGAAGAAAAAACAGAGGTGACAAACATCCTGAAGTTCACTACTTAAGTAAAAGTACAGTTACTTGTCTGAAAAATGACTGGTAAAAGTGAAAGTCTTGCTGAAGCAACTTTACTTGATTACAAATACAAAGTTAACGGTAGTAACAAAGTAATAAAGTAAAATTATAAAGTTGGTGTTAAAAACAGGCTTTACAGTGAGACAATTATACAAAATGTTTATTTATTCAAGAGGAATTGTTTTGGGGATTTTTGCGACCACCGCTGCAGGTCTGCACTGCTTTTAAAAGGTGGACTTTAAAAAAGTAACTAAGTACTTCTTTTAAATTTATAGGAAGTAAAAAGTACAGATATTTTGTGAAAAATGTAAGAAGTAGAAGTAAAAGATGCCAGATTATGTAATACTCAAGTGAAGTACAGATACTAAAGAAACTACTTAAGTACAGTACTTGAGTGTAACTTGCAACCTCTGGAAAAAAATAATCTGTATTTGAACAGACAGATACATCAAATAGAGAAATGGTAAATCACAATATGACTACTTTATCAAAAAAGCAGACTGTCACCAATAATTATCACAATATCAATATCACAATATTGTCCAGCCCTAATGTTAAACCTCTGCTAAATAAACCAATTTGGACTGAAAACTGATCAGGCTACTCTGATTATTTCTTTGTTCAACCTGATATAGATTCTTGGCTGGTGAAATACCCGATGTACACATAGAAAACAAGATTATTAAGTAAAACATGTTTGATTAAGCGCCAAAGAAGACATAATGTACAACACAAGTCTCGTAAAGTCATGGGTGGTCATGGCTGTCTACCTTGGGCAAAAACAAGTAGAAAGTATCTGGTCTGGTCTCAATACTTCTTCATCCTTGTTTATTTACAACCTAAAGATCACATTTACGTTCCATTCCAATTGTTTATTTTTATCGAACTATTTATTATTTCACTATAGGTTAAGTTTAGTTAATTAGGTTCATGTTTGTCTAGAGCCGCACTGGAATGATGAGCTCAACTTTTAGTCCAATGGTTGGAGGGACTTTTGTAATGTTTTTCTTGGAACCCCAAAAAGACACTCTTGCGAAATTATAAAAGAAAAAAAAAAAACATGTTCTAACATTGCTTCCTCTGCAAAAACACAACTGAAGTTCTGTCTGTAAGATACTATTCTTTCCCCTTTGAGCCTCAGAAAACACTTTTCTGAATTTTCCTGATTCTAAGTAGATTTTCTGCTTTGTTTTTGAGCATTTCTGCAGCATCACAGACAAGATCATTTCCACTATGTGATTTATTTTGTAGTCACTGTATAAGGGCTATTCAAATGGTGGTTCAGGGGCCAGATATGGCCCACAAAGCACTGTCAGGCCCTGGACCAGACCGCGGGCGACATGATGGCACAGCAGTTAGTGCTCTGGCTCCTAACTAGAAGGTCTAGGGTTAAAATCCCAGTCAGCCTTGGGCCTTTCTATGTGGAGTTTGCTTGTTTTCAGTGTCTACGTACATTTCTTTGAGGTGCTCCGGTTTCCCTTACCACTAAAAACATGTAAGTAGCACCTCCCCTCCCACAGGACTAAAGATGGAAATTAGCAGCTAGACACTGGTACAAGTATCTCTGCCATTTTGCTTCATGTACTTGTCCTATAAACACAACCATGCCTTACGCCTCCTGTACACAGATTGAGAGGCGAGTTCGGTCCGAAACGTGTCCGAGTTTCTTGCTCAGTGACTTGTCAAGAATGATGTGACGTGGCCGGACCACTGATGCCTGGACCTCCGCCCCACCTCCCTCTCCAGGATTGGCCTGTCTGTTCCTGCTAGACGAGTCGTTTCCCTCTGCTTATGGACTCTGGCTCTACAAACATAAACTCAATAACTTTAGTCTTAGTTACATCTACAGCCTGTCCGTCCATGGGAGTGGATCTCTTCTTCACTGTGGTTCTCCTCGAGGTTTCTCTTTTCCCTTAGGGTTTTTTTTAGTTTTTCCTTGCCGAGAAGGAGGGTCTAAGGACAGGGGATGCTCTGGACAATCATTCATCTGCTCTACTAATAATCTGCTTTGACTGCTTGATCAAACGTTTAATTGAATGTGTATTGTTTCATTGAATATGTATTGTTTTATTTTGATTTCCTTTGCTAAAATTAATAATCTTGGGAAGTCCTCAGAGACGACTGTTGTTGTGATTTTGGGCTGTACAAAAATAAATTGATTTGATTTGATTTGATGTTTGATTGACATTGTTTTTGCTTTGGCATAGTCCTGTTTTTATGTGACAGTCTAATTTTGTTTTATTTATTTAAGTGAAAATAGTTTTGTTTTTGTTTTGTTAGTTTTTTTTGTTTTGTTTTTTTGCCAATGTGAGTTGTTTTGAAGTCTGGCCCTCAGAACATAACTTTAATTTAATATTCCAGCAGTAGATGGAGGAACTCTAACTTAATTTCTGCCCGGGAAACACATGACTGCCATGCGTGCTTCATACACTTTACACCAATGTATAGGTACTGAAGAGCATACGACAAGAAAAATACAAATAAAACTGTGGCCTTTTAAATCACAGCAGTAGTGTAAAGTACTCAACCAAGTCACTCAGCCTTCCTGCGAACTTCTTATCGTAAAATCTCTGTGTTTCCAAAAGGAGCCACTTCTGGTTTAGTGACTTACATTTGACTTTATGTTTGGGAAATTAATTCTATTTAATGATTAAGTAAGGCTAATCTTTTATTTTAACTCCACAAACAAACCCACAATGTTTTCTTTAAATGTCCCTGTTCATTTCCCGGCAGCCAAGTCTTTTTAAATGCCACTTTGAGAGCAGTTTGAAGAATGTGTGTAACATTTCGTGGCCCGTTCAAACAGTCTGGTCACTAAAGCTTGAAATTCCTCACAGGTTAGTCAAAGTCAGGTCAAGTTGCGAGGAACCTGTCAGACCAGTGGTTTTCACACTTTTATGTATTGAAACACAAGAAGCCACAGTGTGCACCCTCACACTCTAAACCCGAGCTCGTCCACAGAACGCAGAATGTTAGAGTTGTTGTCAGTTTTTCGAGTTACATTTTGCAAAGTTTTATGCAATACATTTTCAAAAGTTATATGTTAAGATGATGTTTTTTTTTGTTAATAGTATATCATTTCTTTCAGTATTTTTTTTTATCCAAATGCATAAGAGAGTTGAATTGATTTATCTGGATTTCACTTTAAGCTGCACGGTGGTTAGAGCTCTGACTTCCCAATTAGGAAATTTGTAGGTTCAACTCCTGGAAGTCAACATCTCACGATCTCTCTGTGTGGAGTTTGCATGTTCTCCTTATGTCACTCTGTGTGTCCAGCTTCCTCTCACCTCTAAAAACATGCATGTTATGTTCATTCACTGTAAATTTTCCCTAGAATTAATGAGAGAGTGAATGGTTGTCTGTCTCCAACCCTGAAACGAGTTGGCCACTGTCCAGGGTGTTCCCCCGCCTAAGGCCCAAAGATACTGGGATAGGCTCCAGTCAAATTGTGACCTTATAATGGGATTAAGTGGTAGAAAATGAATGAATTAATTGATTTATCTGATTTTGTTGACATCAGCTTAAAGTTTTCAGTTTTCCGTTCATAATTTTCAAACCTATTTTCAAAAAGTAAATGCGTCGTACATCATTTACTGGAGCAAGTGCGCTGGAGCATAATGCTCTGCAAAAGGAAAGAGAATCCTGCAGTCTGACTACTTGTAAAAAGGTGATGAAGCAACGTTTCTGGGGCTGATGCTTCACCACCTGTGAATTAATTTAATCTTTTTTGCAAGTACTGTAATTTCTTCCCTATTGAGCGCACCTGAATATAAGCCGCACCCACTAGATTTAAGTAAGAAAAATTATAAAGTGCATATATAGGCCGCACTTGTTAATAGTAAATCTATGAGAATCTATAAATTTGCTGCATTGCCTTATAAGCCGCATAGTTCAAAGCTCATGAAAAAAGCAGTCAGAGTGTGGGATTCTCTTTTTTATTGCAACTTAAAGTTGGCAAAATGTTATAAGACTTTGCTAACTATGGCAACTAATTACTTACAACATGTTGAGTTTTGTAAACTTATTATAAAAAATACATAAATATACAAAAATGGGGTAGTTTGTTTTAATTAACCCCAGTCTAATTCCCTTTTTTTCTTGATAAATTTCTTTTTGTTCAGTCTCTCATAAAAGCAAACTATGAAGCTCCTGGAAATGTTGAAGATCAAATGAACATTGTAACCCTAGTTAGAATGAAATCGGATTCAGACTCAGTAACGGAGGATGAGTGCTTCAGTGGGTCTAAAAATGTGAAAATCTTAAAAAACCCTAACCCTCTGATTCAGACTGAGTTTGTACTGTATGAATGTAAATATTAAAGAAAAATTTCTTCAAAATGTTACATTTTTAATAGGAATTTTATATGTGCTCCGGCTTAAAACATGTTTTTATTTTAATGCCCTAAAGTTCAGTTAAAGCCCAGTTCAATTTGGTTAATAAGAGAAGAAAGAAGAAAATGACAAAACTCAAAATATCCCAAATCTAGTGTCATGCAAACACCAGATTTACTTCTTATATTTACCAAAAGAACTAGATTATCTTTTTCTTTTGTGCAGAGCTTGTTCTCACATGGTTAGAGCCTCATCATCAGAAACTAAAACTACAGGGTTTCAGTTTCACAAAGAGTTCAGCTTTTTGATTGAAAACTAAGATAAATAATTTGACTAATGTGAGGAGCTGAGTTCATAAGTTCAAAGTGCACACAACAATATGTTTGTGAGGCTGTTGTGTAAGAAGAATTACACTGTCAGAGCTCAAACCACAAGTCACAAAGGCTGATAAAACATTACAAATTCATCATTAAAGAACAACAACAGTTATTGTTCTTCTTTTGTCTGAGCTGTAACATGATGAACTCAGAGTGCAATGTCATTCTGTGCCTACAACAACAGAATTATCTAGAATACATGTAACATCTCCAGTTCACGGAAAAACACGGCGGTGCATGTAAGCGAGAATGAGAAACCACAGTGAAGACAAAAACAGACCGGTGTTCAGAATAAACCACAGTGACATGATGAAAGACTGTTCACTGGAATTACATCAATGTTTACTTGTATTCTAAACAAAATATGCAAGATCAGAATATTAGTACAACTTATTTCTCTTGCTTGACTAAATATTAAAACAATATGACTGCTTCAAAAATCTATATGACCTTTATAGTGGTATGTGGTATAGTGCACTGCAAAAACACAGCCTATCTAGTCCATTTACATCTTATTTTTAGCACAGTATAGATTTACTTCAGGTAACTTCAATACGATGAAAAGGACAAGACATCTTGGAAATCTTTTTGAGTCAAAATGAGAAAAAAATATATTTTCTTAACTTACATCCACATATTATAAAATGAAACTAAAATTATTTACTTTGATCAATGTATTTGATTTTTAATGATAAACCAAGACTAAAACTGGTCCAAGCTAGTCCTTGTTTAGTTTTTGTTTAGTGTTGGATTCATCCTGGTTTAGTCATGTTCTAGTCCTGGTTTAATCCTGGTGTAGTCTTGGTTTAGTTCTGGTTTAGTCTTGATTTAGCCCTGTTTAGCCATGTTGTAGTCCTGGTTAAGTCCTTGTTTCAACAAGACTACACCTGGACTAAGCCAGGACTAAACCAGGACTCACTGACATGAGCAGTGTCTCAAATAAAAAACACTAGATCTTACATATTTACTCTTGTTTTATGTCGCAGTCGACTTAAAACAAGAGTAGATAATTGCTTAATTCAAGTTCTAAAGCACTAGGTCAAAAAAGTCTTTTTAAATGTTTTAGGATTGTAATTTTTCCAGTGATTAGATAAAGGTAGTACAATTATGACTGAGGGAGGGCAAATTAATATTTTTAAGTGATAAACTATGTTTCTAGGAAATTGAAGATATTAAAAAAGAACAGATTTGTAACATTTGCACATTTTCTTGGACCATTACTTTTTTATTTTTACTTGAGTAAAGGCCTATTATCTATAAGGAACTTTACTCTACTCTGCTCTGGTTCCTGTTCACGAAACTGTAGGCATTTCAGTACTAATCAGATTATGTAGTTTTACATGCTTACCAATAAAAAATGTAAACCGGCCATATTTACCACACCTGATCAGTAGAACTCTGCCAGCATAAGAAGCATTTGTCTGGAGCTTTACACAAAGAGCGATTGACACGTGGGAGAGCTTCAAGGACACACATCCAGACACTTTCATGTATAATTGAACAAGGCCACATCTGGTTCTCAGCCTCACTGCTCTGGTGCCTCACACATGATCTTGTCTCTGGTGGATAAAACAGGGATTCCTCTGACACCGCTGACATGTTTGGGCCCCAGCTGCACATATACTTAACAAGAAGGGGGTTGGGACATTTTTACTTGAACATTATGACCTCAAGTTTTATTTGTCCACTTCAGGTAAAGGCAGATTTGTAGATATCAGGCTGGGCAAGCAATAAAAATATCAATGTAATAAATCATTACAGTGCTGTCCATTTGAGTGTGTGATGTAAGCTCCGTGTCGTCTCGTGGGACCCCGGAGCGGGACGGGGAGCAGCTTCTGCCCGGGAGATCGCATTACCAGTCAGTGCATTAGGATAATGACAGCACCTGCTCACTGCAACTCTTATTATCTCACTGTGAAGCGTGAGCAGGGCTGATGAGGCACAATTAAAATGTGCTGATTAATTATTGTGAGCACAGAGAGCAGAGGGAGATGGCTGAGACCGAGTAATGGCATGTAGATGTGTTTATATTTGCACAAAAAATAAATATATAAAAATACTCAAAAAAACAAGAGACTATTGTCAACTACACTTGCTTGGCTGAGGCAATGCTAAACATTTGAAATTTTGGCTAAATAAAAACTAGATCTTCTACAGAAATTGTATTCTGTTGTCTAAGGAAACATTGTGTAGTTGTTGTAAATATAGTATTAAGTTAAGTTTACTTGATAGTGTTCAGCAACTTAGATTAAGTTTACGTAATGTTGATTAGTAAGTCAAGAGTCTATAACTTGGTTTTATTCAGTAAATACATCCAACATTCGTAAGTCCCCTTTTTGTAACTTGGATGTATGAAGTATATTATACTCAAAGTTCACTCACTATAAATAAGTAACTATATACTCAAGTCCCACTGATGTACATTTTGTTTTGCTGTTTTTTTTTTTTTTAATGCTATGCAAACATTTTTTTTTCTGAGTACTCGAGCTTCAGTTGCAGGTCAATGGAATATTTAAAATAACAACACAGGAATCAATCAAAATTCCAGTTTGAGTTAGATAATGAGGGAAAAGTGTTGTAACAAGGCTCAAAGATCATTAAAATTGATTTGATGTTCCTTTAACGAAAGTCCAGCCTTTCTAGTTATTTGTTCTCTTTATATTTAAAGGCACCATGCCTTCAATTTGCGATCTTGTGTTAATAAACGCAATTGTATTCATTTTAAGCAATCCACATGTTTTTTAATGTACTTTGCATTAAGATGTGTGTTTCTATCTAATCTGAAAGAGATTCTTAAAACTGGTTCTGAAAAAGGTTTTATTGCGATTGTCACTAAACAAATTCATAAACTAGAACTGGCTTCGATACAACACAGAACACTCATAGTATAAAAATAGAATAAAAAAAGCTATAAGCTATTATAGAATAAAAAAGTAAGCTGTGTAAAAATATAAAATGAGCTTATCTACGGTACAAAACAACATACAGTCATCAGAACAGTGCAAACTCTGCTCTACAAACACTATAGCCTTGCTTAAAAGGACTTGGATTCATAATTTTAATCTGAATTTGAGCTGTTTTAATCGAATAAAATGTATTTGCTGATGTAACGTAGAATGTTTGATTGGCTTATAGGCGTTTCTGACCTGCTCTAAGAAAATTTAGCTTGATATAAGAAAGAAGAAGAAACTAATTTACCAATTTAGTAACTACAATTGTAAGAAATAATGTCTTGAAATCAGGTTGAAACAGTTTGAAACAAGACAAATATTGTGGGTGCCTACAATAAAAAGAACTTAAATGTCAAAATGCTTGAAATAAGAGTTAAAATCCTATAATCAAGCACTTTTAACTGTCTTTAACTATATATTTTTGCAGAGTGGGGAATGAGACGAAATTAACATGGTTTAATAAAGTGAGTGTGCAAGAGTTCAACTTTGAGAAGCCAGCCTGAGTTTCAAATGCTAACAATCCAAACGAATGTACTTTCTTTTAAACATTGACTACTAACTAATTTTCACCCGAATTGGTACTTTATATTGGTGCTCATGGTAAGTTTTTCTTCTAAAAATCGACTCCCTTTTAGACCTATGCCTGAATATCTTAATAGGAAAAGAATGTTCATGTTACAGTTACAAGAAAACCCTACTTACTGCAGACATGCTTCAGAACTTCCAGCGCTGGGGCAGGGAAACACGCCTCACCGCTGAGTTTGCCCAGTGCCAGATTTCACGTCCACATTCAGGAAGTGCCCTATTGATCACTGATTCATAAAGAACACACAGTTACTTCAAGAGTCTGCTCAGAAGCCCCCGCAGAGCCCCGGCCTTCTCATATCAAACGCTCTGCAGATTAACAACAGGCCCAGGAAAGCCACAGCGCTGGGAGAATATTAAAAGCAGAGCCAGCTACAAACTGCAGAGCTCAGCATAACAACGGGACGGTGCAGATTTATTATACGTGAGGTCAGAAGAAGAAAACACGGCTCTAACAGCGAGAGAAGCGGCTTTAAAAATGCATGAGGGTGATATTAAAGCGGTATTGTTTCACCGCTTATAGATTTGTTTTGATACGATTTGTAAAGATCAACTCGCACAAAAGCAAAGGGAAGTAATATAGTATGACTGCATAATGTTGAGTGTTAATAATCTTTATTGTCCTGCACCTGAGGCTCCAGTGCTCCAAAATATAAGTTTTCACCTACCACCTATCCAAAACCACATTCCAGCATCGTAAAATTGATTTATTGCATTTAAGGTATAAAAAGAAAAGAAAATCTATTTCTACAAAAAGTTCACTTCACCGTGATTGGCTAAATCCAGCTGTCACTCACTCGAAACAAAACAAAGACTGACCAATGAGAGAAGTAGGAGGGAAAAAACTGGCAGCTTCTTTTAACTGAGAAATGCTAAATCGTGACCATTTAAAAAAAAAAAAATTGTAAGTGAGCAAAACATGTGACTGATGTATGATCTTTAAAATTAATTATATCTGTTTGTTTTATTTTTTAAGTAAGTATAAATCGGGTATAGTAGATTTAATAAGAGATTGTGAATGAAGCCATCATCTAAGTTATGTAATGTTGTAAAAAGATACAAGGAACATTAAATATAAATAGGCCTGCTGGTACATGATGGAGCTATTTTCAGTTCCTAGACTGGAAGCAAATGTTAACCTTTTGAACGCCAAAGTAACCGGGCTCACACTGCATACAGTCTGTACTCCAGTCCGGTGTACGGAGGCTTTCCGTTTCTTGAGTAGTAACCTAGCGATCCGTCCGGTCCGGAGGGCGCCGCGCAGCTCCGCTCGTCGTCCGATCTTTTCCGTTTGGAGCCCTTTTTGGTCCCGTGCTTATTCATTGCAGGTGAAAAATCAAACAGAAAATGAAGTGACGGTGAAATAAGCCCAAAACTCGGCACAAGTGCTCCTTGTTTACATATACATGTGTCAGTGATCACGTAAATCCTCATGTTGAGTGTCAACCCCCGAGAGTGAGTGTGATCTTGCAAGCCATCAGAGTCAGGTAAGGTAAGGTAAGATATACTTTAATGTCCTCGTAGGGAAATTTGTCCTCTGCATTTGACCCATCCTTCAATGCCTCTGGGCAGAATATGCCATACACATGCGACTCCCGAAAATTCTGTGCCTTTGTACACAGCGTGTGCGGAAAGAATCTTTAGAGAGTCTGTTTTTTCCCCAAATTTGCAGAGGTCTAATGCGACTTTCAAGTCATAATACGAGCACTCTCGCAGAAATTCATGTGAATCTTTCACGACTTTGGGCAAATCCAGTCCGCAGTAGACTGGAGTCTGGTGTACAAGGCACTTTGCAAGAAACTCGTCTCGCAGTCAGTGTACATCTGCCGTGTGTGTTTGCAAATATGTTTGAGTATCAGCCTACATAAAGTATGATTGTAGAAACATTTTTAGCCAAAAGGGTAACTTACTAAATAAATAAAAGAACAAAAATAGAAGTCACACTCTCACTTGAAAGTTTTCACTGTGCTTTGTATTTGAATACTGATCAGCAACTTTTTGATCATTCTTTTTATTGTCTGTGTGAGACAGAAATGTCAGCTATGTCAAGTATTTGCTCCTCTTAACATATTTTACACATGAGCAAACGCTTGGTAAACGAGACCCCTTTGTACTTTAACAAACAGAATTGGGAATTACATTAAAAACCCAGGACGGTGCAGCTAAAGTGCAGCGTTGTAACTGAAGCGCGGTTACAGTCGACTGCAGAGAGAGCACTGTTCATACTTTGATCCGTGGGTGGTCTGGGGAAGCCGTTTTCTCTTATTCCCTTTCTTCATGTTAAAATTCAGGAGTGGAGCCAAATGGGCCTGCAGACCAGAGACGAGAGAGGCTGAACTTAAGCTGCACCTGTTTTTGGGGGGAGTGAGAAAAGGGGGGAAGAAAGACCAGAAAGTCCTGTTTGATCAGTGTGTGTTTGCAGGAGCCCATCACAACAGAAATCACCAGACCAGTCCATTTGTTGACAGAAGCAGGGTCCTCGGTCGTTTTCTGTTGAGGAGCAAATGTTTGGAGTTGTTGTTTTGATAGCAGACGGTCTTATCTGTTGTGAGAATTCTGGTCCTGTTTGACGGTAACGGACAAAATCAATAACAAAGGCGAGACAAAACAGGGCAGGTGATGGAATGTCTTTGTAATTTAGTTTGTGATATCGAATAACTGAAACTAATGTGTGCAGCGCGGTATTGATCCAAACTAATATGAAGATCTATTATTATTGCATTTTAAGAATAATGCATGAGTTTCTGCACTTCTCAGACAATCTTTCTCTTAAAATAAGTACAGCAAGTGTTTTGACCGGACCAGTGTATTGTAAAAGCTACATAATGTAAAACATAATGAACATGATTATTTAAGATTAACATAAACGCTTTGCTTGTTTTCGCCCAATTTGGCTGTTTTGATGAGGTTTATAATTGCCTTTTGTCCAAGAAATATGACATTACATAGAGGTCAACTATTACCTAGCAACCACATTATACATGTGGGCCAAAAGCCACATAAATGACACAGAAGTTACGATTTGACAAAATGATAATGTCGTGAAACATTTTAATTTGCAGAAAGATTGTTTAAACTGCCAAGGCGCTGAGTGTATTTTTTATTTTTTTTTTTGCAATTATTGCTTTTCCATAACATACAGTATGTCGAGAGATTCTGCTTTAAACTCAGATTACTTCGTGTACTTTTTAGCTTTATTTGTCAATGTATTTCTAATTTTCAACTTAGCATCAAAATTACAATATTGGCTTTAACAAAAAAAAGGTTTGCATGAATGAGTCCCTAAGGCAAATAAAGTATTAAACTTTTTTTACATGTAAATTAGTAAACTGTGTGTTTTCTACTAAACGTCTATGACAAATGCCAGCACTTTGTGAAAAAATGAGACAACTGAGTACTGTCTGAACTGAATAATAAAGAATTTGGTTTCTCATTGGAAATTACATTTTAATCACATTAACTAAGGTTCGCAACACAACAATGAACAAACAACAACAACCAACAGACAATGAACAGACAACAACAACAAACAATGAACAGACAACAAACAAACAACTAAGAACAGACAACAACAACCAACAGACAACAAACAACTAGGAACAGACAACAACAACAACCAATAGACAATGAACAGACAACAACAACAACCAACAGACAGCAAACAAACAGCTAGGAACAGACAACAACAACCACAGACAATGACAGACAACAACCAACAACAACCAACAGAAAACAAACAAAAAACCAGGAACAGACAACAACAACCAACAGACGATGAGCAGACAACAACCAACAGACAACAAACAAACAAGTAGGAACAGACAACAACAACCAACAGACAATGAACAGACAACAACAACCAACAACAACAACAACCACCAACAGACAATGAACAGACAACAACAACCAACAACAACAACAACCAACAGAAAACAAACAAACAACCAACCAACCAGGAACAGACAACAACAACCAACAGACCTTGAGCAGACAACAACCAACAGACAACAAACAAACAACTAGGAACAGACAACAACAACCAACAGACAATGAACAGACAACAACAACCAACAGACAATGAACAAACAACTAGGAACAGACACAACAACAACCAACAGACAACAAACAGACAACTAGGAAGAGACAACAACAACAAACAGACGACAACAACTAACAGACACAACAACAACGGAGGGCAAACACAACAAAATGCCATTGTCATTAACAACTGTATTGTGTTGTGGACATATTGTTGTGTTATCTGGTAATTATAAAGGGTTGTTTGTTAATTGTAATGTGTTGTCTGTAAATTGTAATGTGTTGTTTTTTGTGAACCCTGCGAGCCACCGTAATAAAGCCTATAGTCAAAAAAAAAAAAAAAAAGAGAATTAGGAGCAGTGAAACGGTCAATAATATAAAAGTTGCTTTACACATTTCTGATTCTTAGCAATAAAAATGTACAAAAAGTAATAAAAAGGTAATTGTGCGTGATGACAAAGATGTAGCTCTGTGTGTGGGTGCAGACATCAGCAGCTCTCCCACACTGATAAGATGAAGAAGACATTCTCTTCAGAGAACTGGGCAAAACTGCAGCGTGTCTCTGAGGAAATAAGACACTATAAACCTCAGCGCTCTGGGACACTTCTGATTGCTTTTCTAACACAGTGGAAGTGCTGAACGTGGCTTTTCAGACGCTCAGAGATAATAGTCAGTGAAACAAAAGAACAGAGTTTACTGTTTGGGGTGGAGGAACAAAACACTCGTATTCACTTCTGGGACATCTTAACATTGCTATTTTTGGACTGTGGCAGTAGCCTACTTATCCTAAATGTTTTTCGAAGAATTTACTTTCTGTTATATTGATATTAAATATTAATGACAATAAGTATTTACAGCAATGTTTCCTTCATGTAGCACATTCAATAAGCAAGATTGTATTGTTAGAATCAAACACTTCTGACTTAATATTGACTTAATATTTTAAGATCCTATGCCCAATTTTCTCATCCTTGAAAATGTAAACAAACACATTTTTTTAAGACTTCCTACATCAGTCTACATATTTTGCTCACTTACCTTCTGAGCCTCCAAAAGTGTCCCATGTGTTTTATTAATATTAATAATGCATTGGATTTATATTGAGCTTTTCAAAGACATTTCACATCATGTATTATTAATTCACTCCACACCCAGTAGTGATAAACTACTATTGTAGTCACAGCTGCCCTGGGGCAGACTGATAGAAGCAAGGCTGCCATTTTGTGCCATCGGCCCCTCCGACCACCAGCAACCATTCATATACCCACCAGAACCATATGTGGGTAAAGTGTCTTGCCTAAGGACACAGCAACAAGTTTCTCCTCTGTTCGCCCCACTGTGGCACCTGAGGTTCCTCCAGAGGTCTCCCATCCAAGTCCTGCCCAGGCCCAACATGCTTAGTTTCTGTGATCTGACAGGATCAGGCTTTTCACAGCTGTTAGAAGCAAGACGTGCCTGCATGCCAACAAAAGTTAGCCACAATGCTTACTACAACAACACACACACAGTGTGGATTTTGGTGAACTAACAAGACATAATTAAATGTAATATTCAAAACAATGGCGACTCATTTGAACAATGTAAGTTAGCATATATGTTAACTGAGTTTCGTGAGCAGGACCACACCTCCGCCTTTTTTTATACCAGATCCCTATGTCAATAAAAGCCTTCTCTCTCGACCCAGCCGACATCCTCACCTTACAATATTCCTTCCAGCATCCGGTTGCTTGCTTGTTCACCAGATTCCATTCAACTTCAGTATTAGTATCTCCATCAATAAAGAATGTACTTCAGGCTGGCGTGGTTCTTGCTAATAAAGATATGTTAACAAGATATCTATGCTGGGGTGGGGGGTCTTTAACAAAAGACTTTATCCTAAGATTATTCCTAAGCTGTGTTTCCTGATTTTCACAATGCAAGACCAAAAGCAGTTTTTTTAAAAGTAGATAAAATTGTCCAGCTATTTTCTCGCTCACACAGTTCCTTCAGCACATGGTTGGTATCCACACATATTTATGTCTTAAGAACAAAATTAAACTAAAGTGGACCACCCAAGCACAGTCAATCACAGCTCTGCTTTTGACTTCCTGTAAGACATAAAATACTTCATTGTTTGATTCAGACAGTACACAGCATTTACAATATACTTTTTGATGGAAAAGAAAAAAATTAATTAATTTATAACAAAAACAAAGGTACCCTAGCTTTAGCTTCATCTCTGTTGCTCACCTTTAAAGCATTAATAAAGTTTAAAATGTACCAGACACTATCCCAGCTCCATAAACCTAAACTGCACAAGTATTACAAGGTCTCCATCCTCTCTACAGTAAACGTGATAGCGGAAGACTGTGAGGATGGAAAGAATGTCAAACACAAAGTGCAAAGCGTAATAACAAGCCTCCCTGAACACTTTCCCCCATTGGCGATGATTTGCCGCATTCCTCCCTGACACTGTCAAAGATACAGGCTCCTCTTAAAATCTGTGTGAACATCCTGAGGAGAAGGAAGGAACTACAAACATGTGCTGCTGCTGTGGTGTTATAGTTCTCACAGACTCAACGTGACGAGCTTCTTGTAAATGTCATCTGTAAATCAAACAAAAAAAAAAAGTTTGTGAATAGGATTTATGATTTGAGTAAGTTCACATGACGGATTCTGAACAAAATCTCTATCTATGCCCTGAACAAGCTGTGTTGTTGAAGTAACAAAAGAATTAAGAATACTTGGTTTTTCTCTCAACTTAGAGTTAAAAACAATTGGAAATAGTAAGAAAACAATTATCAGTAATGTTCAGTATTTCTTCTGTAATTAATATAAATGTTTTCTTATCTAACAAAGGCAATACAAATAGTGATTTAGATTTTGATCCTGCTTTAACATGAGCAGCGACTGACTTTATGTAGATTCCACAGCTGTTGCCTAGTGACCATGTTGTAAACAAATTATATATAATTTACACAAAAGGGATAAATATACTTAAATCAAAGCAAAGAAAATGTTGGGCTTATTAAGGAAAAAAAACGGCAATAGTGAGTACTTCTCTGGGTCAAAAAGTATACCAGTAAAAAAAAAGGTGCTCTTCAAGGATGGATGATAAGAAACATTAAAAAACTGCAAAACTTGCCATAATTAACATGATTAAGTCACATGATCTCCCTTGGTCTATTTAAGAACACCAAATTTTTTTTTACTAAAAGCCCTGATGAAGACCATTATGGTCTAAACGCGTTGGTGTCCCTATAAAAGGACTTTTACCTGTCAGTGGGCCTCGGCTCTCTGTGCCTTTCTCTTACTTGCACAGGAAAGCAAGTTTAGCAGAAAATATTTGGCTTTTGACACATTAACAGGATAAAACGAGCGACAAATTTTAAATTATTTTTAATAGTAATACCCAATTGTTACCAATGAAATTGCTCCAGAAAATCAACTCAATATAATGTAAAGCTAACAAGAAGCTTGTGCGTGGTGCAGGTACCACAGTTTGAGAAACACTGAAGGATTCTCGGCTTTCAACTTAACCTTTCTTCTTAAAAAAAAAAAATCAGTTTTTATTTTGTAAACATTTTCTTTACAAGCTGACTGATCATTTCACAGAAGTTAATTAGAAAACATACAAATTTATTGTGTGAACAAAACTTAAAAATAAAGACTTTTTGTTTTGTTTTTGAATGCTAAGAAATTCTCGAGATGTCATAAAACAAGGAATTGAAGCCCATGAATACCTTCTTTTTCAGCATCTTTAAAGGCACTATTTAAAAAAACTTTCAGAACGAGTTTTTGCTTGCATTGTATCTAGCAAGCTCACATTAGCATACCAACACGCCCCACTTTGGCCTCTGAAAGTTGTGAAAAGTGCTTTTAAACACATTTTGGTCAAGAATTATGAGTCTCAGAAGACATTAGATACTCGAGCAAAACAGGTGGACTGATAAGAAAGCTTTTAAATGAATATATCAGTTTTTAAGAAGGTAAAATCGGGCACAGCACCTTTAACCTAACCAAACATCTGGCTCATTTTCTGACAACAAAACCTTGAGCTGCTTACACCATAGACACTTTCTTATACATTGAAAGGCACGCCACAATAATACGCATGGTTAATCCTTTCCCATACATTGAGCCCCGAGTGTTCTTTTTGGAGCCTCAGGACAATAACCTTTTGTGAGTTTCCAGTAAGCCCAAGCCGCTGCTCCTCTCTCTTAATTGGCAGCGCTCTGTTTGTGGTATTGTGAGCGGTCACAGCCGGAGCGCCGATCTGAACGTGGTGAGGCATACTTTATTCAATTGTTTAGACATGAGCAGCAGTTTAGTCAAGCCTCACGCTCTGTGTCTAATGCTTACAGAGATGTCTTTGCTTATCATGGGTTAGGTTCTTTAAAATTAGGGTACACACTTTATTCTTACAATATGGAGGGAAATATTAATTCTAACGCAGACTAATCACAACAACAACAACACAAAAAATGTTTCTTTATTAAACTACATGAGCTGATGTATAGTATGTACCATCGAGCAAACAATAGTCTTTACTTTATCCTTGTTTGTCTTGTAAGTAAAATAAAACACTGACACTCTTCTTCTCCATAATACTGTCCCAAAAATGTTCCAAAGTTCTAACCTGGCTCACGCTAGATGGGTGTTGAACTCCTATTTGAGTTCTTCCACAGTGTCCACCTGGAATTTTACTCACTTAAATCGTTTGGGAAAAGGTGGGACATTTAAAAAAATCAAGCTAACTGGGTGTGCGACCTTATTTGTCACAGCAACGAATCGTAGTGGTGTATCTAATGTCCGTGTGAGATAGAACAAGTCTCACGCACACCTCTTTGCTCTTCTTTTTAAAAAGAAAATACTCTATTTCTGCTAAGCAGAATCAAACGCAGCAGAAACACGTACATCCACGGGAGCTGCCATCTTTGTTTTGTTTTGTTTAAATCAATACTTTCACTGCCCTTGCTGCGACGTGATTGGGCTGGTCACCGCTGTGTCGGACTCCAAACCAATCGGACTGCTGGAAGGCCAGAATTTGTGAATTCAAAAATATCGCAATATAATCCATCTGGCTGGCCAGGTTACCAAAGTTCTGTGTGTGTTTTCTCGCTAAAGGTGCCGTAAAGTTCTAGCCAGGCTGGAGCCACCTTGTGCCTCTACTTAAATTTACTTCACTCCAGCTAAAGTCAGGTATCACAGAACTGTGGATGATTCTTGAAAATTAGCAAGAATCAGCCAATCAGCAAACAGAAATGTGTTGGCCAGGACCAACTCGAACTGAGACAGCAGTTCTTCTTCCTTGACCTTATGTCAAACATTAAATTGAAGTTTGATTTGATTTGAGAAACAGCAACCATTGTTAAACAAATTATTTATACTCAACTTCCTAGACTACACTGATATGTTTGTGTGCAGCGATTGCCTAAAGCAAAAAAGTACCGTGGATCAAACAAACCCAACAGTGCCATGTCCACAAAATGAAATGCAACTACTACTAAAAGTCCATTTACCTTTGTAAAATCAAATAGAGCTAGGTCTACTTACTTTACAGCAGTCCATGTTTGGTCCATGTTCGGTCCACAATATGTTTAGAAATGCTTTTTACAATTTTCTGAAGTTCACACCTTTATGTAAATTGCTAACAACATAAACAAAAACGAAAGGCTCTGTAGAGCTTGAGATTGTGGCGTTACACACAAACAGGACTTTCAGTGAGTCCTGTGTTAGAGCAATGCAAAGTTTAAGATGTTAAGTTCTAATCTTGAGGTTTATTGAAAAAAAAATTCATTCAATAAAATTTTCTCAAGTTTTTCCACTTTTCTTTAGTGTTTGATGCTAGTTTGCTGTTGCTGATGTACAGTACATGAATGTTTTGTACTGGTTTAAGCTTATTTCCCATAGCAACCATTTTTTGTGTGTTCCTTCCTCTCTTTATTATTAGCTGAAAACCACTCTGCAAGCTCATTTCCCTCACAGATATTTTGATCTGTCCAGATACAGTGTCATACAAAAATATAGCGTAAAAAGACATAGGCCTATTTCAATGGAAGCCACCTTGTTTTGGTACATTTTATCTCTTTTCATACCAATCAACACGTTTTTAGCACAACACCTTTGTCTCGCCCACACTGTGATACTGTTGAGAACTTGTTGCTCTGTAATTGGACACTATTGTCACCATAATGATTTGTGATACACCAGTAACAATACAGGTCTTAACTGTGAATCTCCGAAACACAAATAGTCCATTGTGTATGAAACATCCTTGTTGCTTTATCATGCTCTTTTTGATGACACAACATTTTAGATCATGATTAATTTGGCTGAGAGAGAAAAATATGCTGAAAGTGTATGTTTTTGTGTGTTGCAAAACAAAGAAGTCGTTTAGTTCAACAAAAGACAGTCCCGTGAGCATTTTTTGGCCATGAATCAGCCCCAGTCGGTGAACAAAGACTGGCTGGTGGAAGCGTGGTGTCAGTGCTATTGTTTTGTTATTGTTCAGTGTGTGTGGTCACAGCGTCTTCCTGAGTGAGCTGTAGTTTCTCTTCCTGTCCCAGAACAGGAAAGATGACACTTCTCTGGACCTACAGCTCTGACTCACACCGGCCTTTTTTTAAGAACAGCTGCATTATGTTCTTTTCTAACAAATATATCAGTGATGCACTGATCTGATACTGGGATTGGATTTCAATTTTCATTCAATTTTGGTTCACCTAATATCATGGTTTGTTTTAAATTAGACATACTGTAATAAGACTGGCTGAAGTTAACCCAGAATGTCTCATAATGTTGTAAGTTGTATTCACATAAAGTTATACGTTTTTCTTCTTTTTTTGCACAATAAAGTTACAAAACACTATGACATATTTGCTAACCGAGTTAAGAGCTTAGTGCTGGTCGATATTGAGTAAGCTATTCACCTTATTCTGACTCACCTACTTTTCTTGGCGGTGCACTTCCTGTTTAGTTGCTGTTAGCCTGTAGAATTAATTTGCTGGATTTATTTTATCTGTCAGTATATCTAAGATTACCTTGCAAGCTAACATGTGATAGAGCTAAACAGAAAGTGTACTGCTAATAAAAGCGGGTGGGGCAGAATAAGGTGGATAGACAGATACTTAAAGCCAGAGTAGCAAAATCGGTATCAAAGCTGAAAAAGCTGGATCACACATATTTACAAGAATTTATGTTTGAGTTAATGGTAAAGTGAGGACAGCAAAATACCCGTAGGTTTTCCTGTTAAAGGGGCACTATAGTTTTCTAGTGTGTGTGTGTTTTTTGTTTTGTTTCTGTCTTTCATTTAACAAGAAACTGAGAATGCACCAAGCCGCCATGATGTCAAACCCTGATCTTTTTGTTAAGAGAACCACTGCACCACCGTGTCACCCAAGTGACCTCTCTCCAGGCCAAGTTAAGTTCTGTGTGGTAAGCTTCCAGATTATTTGTCCTCACTTGTTAAACTATTGGACTTGCTCACAATCACACAACAGTCAGTTCCTTAGGACTCAAACATACTGTACAGTACATAACTCAATCAACACAAAATACAATAGGTCTGAAGTTGCAAAAATGACAACACTTGTGATTGAATAAATGTAAGTGATAGGTTTCATACCAGACTTTGAAATATTCCCGGGAAAGCAAAAACGCTCTCCTTGAAAACAAGCAGGTAGAAGCAAACTCTCCATTAGAAAAGTTGTATGCACCTTTAACAGGGTTTCATCATTGGACATGGACATACAGTATGCACGATAATGTTTTAAATGTCGAGGACTTATACATGTTGATAACATTTAGCTTAAACCCTTACTGAGATTAAACGTTGCCGCAGTTGCCTTTTAAGTCGTTGCCCGACACAAACAGCGGTCTAAGTGGGACTTCCTGAATAAATATGCATTAGGTAAAAGATGTGTTTCCTTTGTTTAATCTTGGCGTAGGTTGGCCTCTCGGTATGGTTGGAATGTGCAGGAGAGGGCTTACAATTTGACTGTTTGGATGCCAACTGCTTTGAGGCTCAGCGTGAGGTTTAGTGAGAGCGCTCCCAGCACAAGGCATGATGGGACATGTAGGCTGGCACAGGAACCAGGGGTAGTCTAACGCGGCAGAACGATACATCCAGCTCAGTGACAGCATTGACCAGGAGGCAACACCTGGGTCGGTCCACGTCAGGACACTCTCACCATCTGTCTGCTTGTATCGCTGACTAATGATGCTGCTGTGATTTTGTTAGCTGTCGTGCTGTGTCCTCTGGCAATAGTACGCTCCAGGACGACATCATTCTGCTTGTTATAGCAAGAAATACACTTCAGGAACATGTCCCGCTTCAGTTTACATTGTTGTAGAGATTTCATAGGTGTTTTTACTGTGTTGTCACAATGTTAAAGATCTATTGTATTTTTCTTTTCATGGAATTTGCAATAAACTAGAACTTAAATAATTTGGTCATTGTAAAGCAAAAAAGTGGAAATAGGTCCATTAATTTCCTGTTCAAAACTGCAGAACTGTAACAAGTGGCAGGTTTTGAAAACTTGTGGTTATTGTTGAAAAGTGAGTACTAGACAATTTTGAGCTCTAAATCTTTTACTAGGAAACTGAAATATTTGAGTAATTGCAAAATAGGCAAGTGGACGAGGATAAGTGATAGGTGACAAAAGCGATGCTCTGAGTAATCAAGCATCAGCATGCAGGACAATACAAGATTTCTCAAACCTGCATGAATCAATAGTAGAAGTCTTCAACGTAGTCATCTGGACAGTGTTTCCGAAGATCAAGACGTTTCGACTCTCATCCGAAAGTCATTTTCAATCTGTTGTTCTGTTCGCATTACATCAAAACATTCTACGAGCCAAAAATATTTAATATTTAGCAACACAATAATGTTAAAAATCACTTTCACAATGTGTGAAATTGCCCCCTACATACTTGATACATATTAAAGAAAAGTTTAGTAATAATAAAAATTGTCTCTTGTCTACCATCTGGCCTTATGACATTACCACACTAAATGCAGAATATAAAAAACAATCAAAATCAAGAGCTAACATGCCAAGTTAAAAGTCAGATGTGTGGAAATGCTCACCCACTCACTGTAATAAAAAAATGTTTTCTACATATTTGAGAGAAACAAACACACATAAAACTAAAATACCATGCAATCAGGAAAAAGTTGAAGAACCAAAAAAGTTACAAAGTGCACCTTTATGTAAAGATAAAAATCATAAGGGGGGAATAATGCGCAGAGAGGAGCTATAAAGTATTTATGTTTGCTGTTTAAATTTCTGCTTGTGTTGTAGCATCCTCGCAGGTCGATAAATATACCAGCCTGAGGCCATTATTGATTTTATTCAACTTAAGCATTCAAGTGTGTCCAGAGGGTGTGGGTTTAAGCACACCAAAGACTTCATTTGCATTTGTTATTCTGCATGGAGAGAGTTCGAACTTAGAGAGGAAGTACAGACAGTGAAATATTTAGTTTTTACTTCTTTAAATGTTATGAAATGTGACGGGATTAGTTAAAATTTTACTGTCACTAAAACGCAACATGATCATTTAAAACTTTTTACAGAAGTTCATGTGCATTATGATCACAATTATTTATTTGTAAATTAGTGAACAGAGAAAAGATAAAAATATATAGATCCATTAAACAACAAGGTCTTATTCACTGTGGGTTTTATTTTGCTGAATTCTCTGTTGCCAAAGCACACATTTGCCACAATGGTATCTCCCAAAAATGTGACTTGCACTTCAATTGCATAAAGATCCCTAATGTAATGCCCCGAGAGCACAGAGCCAATGATAACCGGAATCAAACCATCTGGAATGACCTTCTCAAGGGCGGACCCCCTCTCCTGCAGATAACGGTCCCATTGTGATTAAGCCTAATCAGTGTTACCTAGCAACAGCAGCCAGACAAGGGCATTTTCTTCTTTTTATACCTCCTTCAAACCAAGGCCATTGCTGCGATTGGGTGTTTGCTCTGGACCTGTTTCCTACTATTCATCCACTTCCTTCCTCGTGGCCAATTACACGCAGCTGTCCGAGTATAAGCCCTGGTTATTGTGAGGAATATCCTTCACAGACATGACCTTGTTACTGCCGAGCAGAAAGAGACTAAAGATAACACTATTTTACATGATTCACTCCCCGACACTGACATTTAGTGACTCTGTAAACAAATAGGACTTGAATGACACTGATAAGACAAGAAGAATATTATTATTACAAGCTAATCTGACGTCTAAATATCCATATTCTTCATTCACTTTTTTGTCATTTAAACATAGCTCAAAGATGGACTATCTCACAAACATACATAAATAATGTGTCATGTGAACGCATCTTTCATTTTCTGCATTTGCTGGTTGTTGCATGGGTAATTTTTGTGATGGTGTTATTTAAGAATATTCAAGAAATCCTAATTCTAATCTAAACCAACTCCAATATTAAAACCCAAACTTAACACTTTTGTTATTAAGATTTGAATGTAGCCATAAATCCCAATTAAAACACATGTTCCGGAGTGACCTGACTATAGTGTCTGCAAGACGCCAAGAAAACATTGTCTTAAATATTAGCCAGGCTAACGCCACCTAGTGCCTCCGCTTTATTTCATTTCACTCCAGCAGGTTTCTACGAAGTGAAATGAAACCGGCTGATACATCAGGCTACTTAAATATGTCACAGCTAACTTCAATTTTTGGTCATTGCTAAAAGTGGTAGCTTGCCGCCAGCTTTCAAAAGTAGCTCTCCTGGTGAAAAAGGTTAATGTAGATTGTAGAAGTGGACAGTGTTTCTGAAGATCAAGACATTTCGACTCTCATCAGAAAGTCACTTTCAATCTTTGATGAGATGTCTTGATCTTCGGAAACACTGTCCAGATGACTACTTTGAAGACTTCTACTATGGATCACTCCTGAATGAATGAGGGATTACACCGCCTTAATGTAGATTGTGTGTGAAGACACATTCTGTGAGAGCATGTCGCAGCGACTCACCACTACCAGTTCAATTTGACCCCTGACAAAGTTTCTTTGCACATTATGCATTATGCATGAAGATACTTCAATAGACTTATGCCAGTCTTTAAGAAGATATTTTACATAAATAAAGACATAAGATGGATTCTGAATGAAGAAATTAAAATAAATGGTCCTTAACTGTTTGTATACCCTAACTAGCATAAAAGCATCAATACATACACAAGTTTTAGTCAATATAAACTTAACAGCACTTAACATTACAGATACCATAATTTCCATTCTAAATAAGTTCAAAATGAATTACATTTTTGTGCCTTGTTGATTGTAATGCATCTGCATCTGTGCGTTTGCCATGCACAGATGTACATGAGCTGCCTTTCACTGCCTGTTAGCACAACCTGTAACGTGATCCTCGGTGCTAAGTGCTTTCTGTCCTGAGAATGTTCATGGGGATATAGAGTGTGGAGTCTTCGGGACATAACTGGTCCCAGGGCAAACACTGGAATAGATCATACAATGAGGCTGACTCAGCACTGGCCCCTCTGACCTTCAGTGCCCACTCCTCATTTACTTTCCTCTTTTTTATATCTTTTATCTGCTATAGTAGCCCTGATCAGACGTATCTGTCTGAGAAAATGAAAGTGGAGACACATTGAGGATGAGGAGGGGCAACAGTGAACCTGTGGACATTGAAGTTATAGGCACAATGGATGTAATGATTTGATAATTATTAACATGTTATACAGTGTGGAATAGTCTTAAATAATAGCGTGTTTTTAGAACTTGAGTCCATTTTTTGTGTGAAATATAAACATGGGCACAGTGCAAATTAAAAAATGTGTTAACAACTTCTTCCAAAATGAGTAACATCCTGGAGATGGCTTATTCGCCCTGTCTGCGCACGTACATGGGGGTAATATACATGCATGCACGCTGGCATGTCAGACACCTGCAGGGCATAAATCAGCGGGCTCACTCAGGGCACGGACCCCCCCTCCACCCCTCCAGAGCAGCAGCTGGGGGTAAGTAAGACACAGGGGGGGTGTCTGGAGGGTCAGCTTTCACCAAAAACTACTGATATAGTCAACAAAGGCTGCTATTGGGGTACCGCAGTGGCTCAAACAGTCAGCGGTTCATTCATGTGCCTATTTCTGAGATAGACACTGAACTCTCTCATTACATTCCCGGCTGAGGAGAAAAGCTGGTCTGATAACATCTATTATGGAGCCAGACAGTTCATACTTTTTCCTGTTTTGGGAGATGATCATAAGATTATCTACTTTTGAAAATCAAAAGCTTAACCCTCTTTGTCTCCTCATTTCAGAAAAAAAACCTGTATGTGACATCTGTGGTGTTCAGTAATCCTCAGCCCAGTCTTGGGCTGGTGCAGGACACGTCTGCAGAGACAGACCCAGTGCCCACCTTTAAACCAACACCGTCTGTGCACACGGCATCATCTTAACTTACATGTCTGGACATGTCTCACAGGAATCTGTGTAATGTATTGTCCAGAGCAGACAGAGCTGCTTTTGCACCTCTCCAAGAGGCGCTGGCCCCGAGCCCTATCACCTCACTGAGCAGCAGGGCGGCCCTCAGTGTGGGAAAGTCTGAGGAATGTCTTAAAGAGCTCCCACAAACACAGCTTTCTACAGGTAGGTACTGGAGCAGATAATGAGACCGAGCATCACGCACTTGTGTCTTTGTCTCTGTAACACTTGTGTCTTTGTGTTGTGTCCATCACAGATTCCTCATCAGTGAGCAGTGAGTATGTGCACAGAGAGGCAGTAATCAGGATCAATCAGCCTCAAGCACCAGGACAGAGAGAGAGAGAGCTGTGTACCACTCTACAGGTCATTAAATATCAGTGTCTGCATAACACCAGTTATTAGCACAATAACTGTTGTTCTGTTGTTTTAGGTCACAACTGCAGGTTTTGTCTGAACTCTAGCAGGGACACTTTTCATTCCAACATCCTTCTGTGAGCTTGGCTTTGGGAGTGGAGACCTTGGCTCTATATCATGATGACAGCTTTCCCACCATAGCTCACAATACGCTTCTTTTCTCCAGTTCAAAGCCTTTGGCCTTTGGCAAATTTCTATGAGCCTACCTTAACCAACGTTATTCTAAAGTGATCAAAGTGAACTGAAAAAGTGTGTGTCTCTTACTTTTACAAAACAAAAATGTTATTGAGCTACTACATTGAACTATTGTTAAGAAAATGAGTTTTATAAAGCACAGTGGGGTCTTTATATGAAAACACTGACAATGATCTACTTATCTGCACACAATTAGGCATCTTACATTTTCAATTGCAACATGAATGTAACTAATACCTAAAACCTTTTGGTCATTAATTGTACTTTTTATTGGAATGTGGTGGAGAGTTAAAGGTTGGAGAGAACTGGTGTAGAATTAGCCAATGAAGTTGAGGCAGCCATGGCCAAAGTGCAAGTTGTAGATCAGCTTCTATGAGTCAGCAGGATAAAAACTGCTGGAGGTCACAGCAGCCACCCCCTTAATTCCAAAGTGTTTTAATGTCTGCCTTTCTCTTTGACTTTTGACCCCAATGAACCACTTAAACCCATCATTTCAAAAGTCATTTTCCCTCAAACATGGAGCATTTACACAGCACGGTCTTTATTATTCCATCAAAGCGTTGTAAACTTTGAACGTGTCTGTGACGTGGTCCTACTGGGTTCAGACAACTCCCAGTTTTGGGTGAGTTGTTTCCAAATGACACAGTCTTGGTGAAGGGTGGCAAACAGCACATGTGCAATTTGTAGGAGGTCGGGATTCATGAGGTTTGGAAAAGGGTGTAGTGCACATTCCTACATAAACTTGTGTGGATGGGGTCAGTGCCCTTTAAAGAGGGTGATGCACTGAAGATGGGCCGTGCATTCCTTTGTGGGACCATTACACAGGCATTTGACCACTTCCTGATAGTGACAGGAAGCCATGTGTCCAGCAGGATTTAAGGGAAATGGTAAAGAACTTTGAATGAATGTTGCCAAAAAGTCAGATTAGTTTTGTCCTTTGAGTTAAAAAAAATTCAAATAATCTTTTATTCTAAACAGGGCTGCAACAAGTTAATCCATTAATCACAACTAATCAATAATCCATTAATCGTCTAATTTAGTAACGGAATAATTGTTGACTTACTATGTAAGACTCCAAAGCTTGTCAAGTGCTGAGAGAGGTTAAAGAAATCAGATGAAAAGTTATTACTTCAATATTACACTAAAGACGTGTTAAAAAAATGAAGAACCATTCTTTTACTGCAAAGAATAATATAGCTAACTTCACTCTGAATTTATGAATTAAAAACATATTAGCTAGAATTTTGCAGATTCCTCTTGTAAAGGAAAATTCTCTAATCTAGACTTTTTGTACACACCTCGTTCTTAAAAAATATTCTTTTAACTTGACATAATAAACAAAAGTGCATGTCACCTAGCCAAGAAAGATCACATTTACTGAATTCAAGACTAAACTAAAATATATTTGATTGTTCAAGGGGAATACACAGCATGTATGCAAATTATTGTCTCTGAGTTTCAGAATGTTCTATTGTGTATTAAAAATATGTGTAGTTTTTTTAATACTACAACTACTACTATTACTACTACTCCTACTGTTACTACTGTTACTACTATTACTACTACTATTAAAACTACTACTATTTTATCTCTACTAATACTACTACTACCACCACCACCACTACTACTATTACTACTCCTACTGTTACACTATCTGACTACTATTAACTACTACTATTTTATCTCTACTAATATACTACTACCACCACCACCACTACTGCTATTGCTTAAGTATGCTGCTACTAGTATTACTACTACTACTACAATTACTACTACTTCTATTACTACTTCTATTACTACTACTGTTACTACTATTACTAATACTAGTGTTACTACTATTCCTACTATCACTAGAATTTCTACTATTACTACTACTGCTATTAAAACTAATAGTATTAGTACCACTACTAATACTAATACTACACCACCACCACACACCACCACCATATTACTGCTACTCCTATATTACTACTATTCCTACTGCTATTACTCCTGCTGCTGCTATACTATACTACACTACTACAACTTCTATTACTACTACTACTCCTACTACTATTACTACTATACTACTACAACTGTTACTATGATTACTACAACTTCTATTACTACTATTGTTACTGCTACTCCTATTACTACTACTACTAAGACTATTTATTCAACTACTCTTACTACTATTCTCTTTCTGTTTTTAAATGTAAAGTGAAGGACATTTTTAAAGACTCATGTAAATGTTTTACTAACTGATGGTCATTTGTATGTATTTCTGTTTGTTTTACTAATGATTGTTTTGTGTGTTTTGTCTGACTCCCTCACCCCAGACCTTGGTGCTTTTGCTCCCGGGCCAACATTGTAAATAAGTGCTTGTACTTAATGTTTCGCCTGGCAAAAAAAGGGTAAATAATAATATTAGTTACAACTACTCCTGCTATTACTGTTATTTCTTACTACTACTATTACTACTACTACCACTACCACTACTACTACTACTACTACTACTACTACTACTACTACTACTATTACTACTATACTACTACGACTACTAAACTACACCTACTACTATTACCTATACTACTATTACTACTATATTATTACTACTTTGACTACTGCTACTACAACTGCTGCTATTAATACTACTCCTCCTACTATTACTACCAATACTACCATTACTATTACTACTACCACTACTACTAATAATAATAATAATTATAATCATTGTCATAAATAAAGAAGACAAACCTTCAGTATAATAAAAACTGGTGTCCTCAGTCGTGCTGATGGAGCAGACCTTTGGACACTATAATCCTGGTTTGGACTGGTCCAAATGAGAACAGCTTGAGCTGGGTTCATATTCTTAAGTCTGTTAAACCCGTCCCAGCTGCTTGCAACACAGTGTTTTTTTTTTTATTTTTTATTTAATTGGTTGTTCATGCAGTTCAAACGGTCAATTATTTTTGACAGATGTGACCATGATTGTGAGTCTGAATGGTCCCAAAGTCATTCCAATAAAAGAGTAAGTGAAGTCAAATATGTGTAATCAAAGAGGTGTAGTGAGGCAGAGACTAAAACACAGTTTGGTTTCATGTAATAAAAGACTCAATAATCTGTTTTTATCATGACTACTAATTTACCACAGCGACGCCGCGCCATGTCTCCCTGTTTGTTTGTGGTCAGACTCCAACACAGAGCTGTGCTGTCACTTATTTAGCATGTTTAATATGAGAAGAGGATTATGAACACCTGAAAATGGATATGTTTTAAGTTCATTCTCACGACAGCAACAAAATTGGTATAACTCTCAGCTGAGCTTATAATAAACAACTTTTTTTTGTTAAAGGGCCCATATTACAGTCATGTCGTGATGTTGTTTCTTCATTAAAAAAACAAAGTTGAATTTTGTTTAACTTGCATATGATCAACTCTCAAACCCTGCATTTCTATGTCCTTTGTTTCAACTTGTGATGACATCAGGGTTAATACAGGAAGTGCTCCACTTCACTATCATTTGAATATTAGTATTCAGGTATTAGGGTGAGAAAGTGCTTGTGAGACAATTTTTTTCTTCACTAATAATAATTATTCAACAACATTTGAGGGCCCGTTACCCTTTATGTTATTGTTATAAAACCAAAGAATGTATATTAGCTAAAATGAATGGCAAGAGAGAGAGAGAGATGGAGAGGGAAGGGGGAGAGAGAGAGAGAGAAAAGAGAGAGAGTGGAGAGGGGGAAAAAGAGAGAAAGAAACAAGGAGAGAAGAAGAAAGAGAGACAGTGAGGAGAGGGAGAGAAGAAGAGAGACGGGAGAGAGAAAGACAGGGGAGAGGTGGGGGGGTAGTGAAATCGAGACAGAGAGACATGGAGAGTAGAGGGGGAGAAGAAGAGAGGGGGGGGGGAGAAAAGAGAGAGGGGGAGAGGGAGAAAAAGCAGAAGAGAGAGAGGGAGAAGGACAGAGCTATGAGAAATGAGAGGGAGACAGAGAAGGAGCGAGAGAGAAGAGAAATAGAGACCGGAGAGAGTATGAGCGAGAAAAGAGAAAGTCAAAGAGAGAAGAGAGAGAGACAGAAAGGAGAGACTGTGAGCAATAGAGAGAAGCGAGAGAGAAAAGTAAGAAGAGAGAAGACAGATGAGAAAGATAAAGACTGAGAGAGAGCAAAGAAAGGAGAAAAAGAGAGAAAGGAGAGAGAATAACAGACACATCACATACATGAGTGCAAATGATATCAAACTTTAAAGTTGTATTTGCATTTTGAACTGGTTGAACTGTTCTGTCACTTTTTACAGTGTACGTAACTGTAATGATACTGCAGAACTGTTATGGGTTTACACTTGGCAGCTCGGAGTCTGTGGAAAGGTCTTCGGGGTGAGAGGTTTTTCTGCCAGACCCAGAGGCGACCCATGTCCCACATACATCGTGTGTCCTCAGGCGGAAAACAGCAAGTTGACTCACCCGCTGTTCTTCTCTCTGCATTTATGTGATGCAGACTGCAGAGTCCCATGTGTCACGGTCTTAGGTCCATTTCCTCCATGTGAACGAAGTGAAAACACTCAATCAACCAGTCAGTCAGTCAGTCAACCCTGTGTGGGGTAAGAGCTGTGACTAAACTTTGGAGGTACTTTAAATGGTCTGCATTCCTGACAATATATTTACAGACAGGAAAATACATATATGTGTCTTTAAGATGTTGCTATAAGAAGAGACACTGCAGGTGAATAGGAATTTTTTTTTCTATCGATGTCAAATGGATTTGCTCACATAAATGTAAGAAAAAATGTAATGCAATTTTTCATCATGTCATGTTTTTATGAGAAATACACTGCAAAAAAGGCCTTTTTGTTATTTTAGTGAAATAATCTGCCAGTGCAGTAAGAAAATTTGACTAGCCTAGTTGTTTTGAGTAGAAAATGCTAGTTTCAAGTACTCTTGGCAAGCTCTTTAAGTAAACTATTCTTAATTCAAGCAATTATGGCTTAAAAAAATATACAAATTTGCTTAAAATAAGTTTTTATATGTAGAATCGGTAAACCAGGATAGAAAATCTTAAAACAAGTCAAATAATTGTGTGCAAAAATCTTAAAATTAGTCTTTTAGGATTAATATGCTTATTTCAAGTCATTTTATCGAAGTTAGATTTTCCTTTTTTGCAGTGTAGCGCTTTTTAAGTGGGAAAAAAATGGCCAAAGTCGCTGTAAAGAGGGCTGCAAAGTCAGAAATGGACAGAGCCACGCTGATTTTGTTAACACGTTATGAAGTTTTTCCACACAGGCGATTTGGGATATCTTATTTAGTTTTATGGGTGGATTTGACTGAGAATGTGCAGAAAAATACAAGGTTTTCTGGAATCCTATTTCATAAACCAGAGATCAGGGTCATAAAAGTGGTCATACAGTGAAAATTCAAGTGAGTGATGCAGGTTTAATTGAGCCACAAGAAGTGTATTCAACCTCAAAAGATAAATACAATGCTAAATTATTGCATTTTCTTTTTGGAAAAATGTGTCCGAGGGCTGCATTTGGCCCCTGGGCCGGAGTTTGGACATGCCTGGTTATAAAACCAAGATTGTGAAGTTTGGTGTGTGATGGAGCTTCTTTAGAGGGTGATATTGACAATCCCGAGAAGGAGAAAACGGCTTTTGAAGTTACAATATTCCATAACTCTTTGACCAAAGTTTGTTAAGTTTTATAATAAAAAGTCTTTTGCAGCAGATTGGACAAATTTGTTGTTTTCAATAAACTGAGAGAGTTGAGTTTTGCCTGTTGTGTCTCGCCTTGAAAATAGTTTGGATTCTGAAAGAATTTATTTGCAAAGTTTAGCCAGAGGGCGTCTTTTTACTTTGTTTGTGTTTGTTCTGTTACAGCTTGTTTGCAAACGTGTTTTGTACTGATTATCGTAATTAATCGTAAACTTGGAACATAAAAAAGACATTATTGTATCAACTTTGGTCTTTTGTAAATGAAGAAAACGTTAACTACAAAATGTGTTTTAAGCTAACGTCACAAAACGTTTTGGTTCAGAGATTGTTTAATGATGCACTGTGTAGCTTATCCGGTTGTTAAATGTGGAATGTTCGCCATAAGCTTATCTTCTGTTGCCTTCAATCAATAACAAATTATTCATCACACATTCTTACAATGAATGAGGTCGACACTCCACAGATGTTAACAGAGTTGCTGGTATCTACTGTTTGTTTCCATGGTGATGAACTTATTTACCTTATTTTTTTTCCCATTCCATACATTCTAGCAAAGTCATAAACATCTAGATAGTGTAGACATTAAATTAGTTAAGTTAGTTAAAATTATATGAAAAACTATTGTCTGTATTGTCTACCAACTAGGAAAAGCAATATTTCCAAAAATAATTAACTCAACATTTTTGGGCATATCTTGAACACAGACGATATCCGAGTCCGAGCTGCAACGATTAATTGACTTATTGTGAATAAAAAAAAATAATGTTTTTTGATGATTGTAATTGAACTTAAACACGTAGAAAGGACACTTTATTAACAAAAACTGCTTCATTTTAAATGTTAGAAAATAATAAAATATTACTGATTTCTAACAATGATACACTTAAATTGTTTAATATTCTCCGACTGTAAGGCATCTGTCACCTTATTTTAGCATTTATTTGTTTAAATATGCATTTAAAAAGTATCAGTGCCCAAGTTACAGAAATAAGTGTTTACTTGTCGACTAAAAAAATGTTTATATGACTTATATAAGGTGTATTTTTAGGTTAAATTCTTCTTTAAAATAAAAAGAAAAACAGAAATCTTAGTTTTATTCCCTTATTTGAAAGTTTGCAATTGCCTATATGTATTTTTGACTTTAAGCAGTACATGATATGGTTTATTAACAGCCCAAGTTAGCTTTATGTGTTTAGCTCAAAAACAAAAGACTATTTGCTAGTAGAGTTATCTACTTCAGTCTATTGTTGAAGAATGTTTTTGGGAGCTTAAAGAGTCAGTGGCTATGCTTTGTTTGAAAGAAACCTGATATTCTCTCATCAGTAGTTTACTCAAACTGTATTTAGACTGATTTGTGCACGTCTATACTGTATGTAATGTCTATACTGTAATATAATTACACAAATTGTCTCTGTTGCTGTTCATTCTACATACCTGGCATCCGGCTACTGTGCTGTTGTGGTCCGCCCACTTTTCTTCTTCGTGTGTCCCTGCAGTGCACTGGTGTATATTGGGGGTTGGGGCTTCCTCTTCCCTTTTGGATAACCCTGGGAAAGAATGGTCATCCAATGTAATCCCGTGTTTTAAGTGCATTCTAATCATTATTTCACCTTCATGTTGGTCTTTGAACATGCTATACTTATTAAGTCAATATTAAGCTGTTGTTCTGATGTTTTTATTTGTTGAAGTCGGGAAAAATACTGGCGATGTCGATGTCTCTTCCTATAGTTTGAGCCAGTTGTTAGCAGCACATGTTGACTTTGTTCACTTTTATTGTAATCCAGATTAAATGGACACAGCCTCCAAGTGCTCGACTGTGTCCTGAGGTTCACTTCTGCATCAACAATCATAAACCAGAAAACACAACGCAGAAAGAATTACACCGGTCACATGTTTTAACTTGTGAAATCAGGTTCCAAGTAAAACACGTAAGTTCAAAAATTGTAAACTCATCTTATCAGTTCTGCAGAATAGGAAGTCAATGGACTTACTTCTATTTCTCTTTAAAGCAATACATGTGCTGTAGTTAATGGTCTCCTTTAAAAGGTTTTCTCATTTTGTTTTGAAATCCTTTACTCCAGGCTGTTCGACCTCTGTCTGTGCATGTGCTGAAGCTATGACGAGTCACATTTATTGCTCAAAGCTCCTGCAGGTTGACCTTTGCACCTGACAGTAACCATGGAAATCACCCATCTAGGCCGACAAACATACATTCACAGCAGTAAAACTCACCTTGTTCTCAGCTTATGCAGTCTTTTGTGGCATTGAAGTCCACTTTCCTCTTCTGTATTTGGAGGAATTTGATAATCAGTAAGTAGAGGTAATTTTAACTGCCTGGATGCACTGAAGTACCCTGGCCTTGAACCGGAAGGACCTCTGCTACTAAAATATAGGCCTACTGTATTTATAGAAAGTGTCAAAGAATTGATGGGTTGCCGTAAAAAAGAAATCTAATAAGCTGCTTTGAACAGGGTAGTTTCAGAGACTTGAATGCATTTTTGTATACGATTAGAGCAATAAGCATAACCGTAGTTTGATTAATTGGCATTTTAAAAGTCTTAAAAGGATGACTTGAAAAAACTTTATGCCTTTGTTATAATGACAAGAGGCCAGGGGTTTGATATTTTTGGCAGATAGACATCTCACTGCTCTGCCCACCAAGACAAACAAAGGTGTGTGTCTGATTAAATCTTTACACAATCACTATGGATTATGTCACCATCATCTGTCCATATTTGGAGATAAAATATTGCTGCAGATGCGGTCAAAGGTTGTGTCAGTTCATTGTGAGCTCACAGAGGTTCACCTGCCTTGTAAATGTCACTGAGCTTCAACTGTCTGCTCTTGAAGAAAAAGGTCACGCGAGTTCTAAACTTTGGACGGATTTAGCCTCAAAACAAATGTTTTAGAGCTGCTACTTTTTCAGACAGAAATTGTCCAATGCTGCCCCCTACAGACTAGACTGTTGCTTCACAGCACAGCACACTGTCCCTCCCTTTAAACATGCTCCTGAGAATGTTTACTTTAGCATCTTATGTATTAGAAATAATAATAATAACAAAAAACGAAAAAACACTTATGACATTTATGTTCCCCAAATCAGGAAGTGAGTTAGCGGTTCATTAACAGGTTGTAAGAGAAAATTGCACAAGGGAAAATAATCAAAACGAACCCAAATGATATAATACATCGCAGTGTTTTCTGAGGCTCAGAGGGAAATAAACAATATCTAACAGACACAACTCCAGCTGTGTTTTTGGTGAGGAAACACTGTTACAATATAGTATAAAACTAAAAAAGGTAATTTTGCATAGGCCTATTTATAATACTTAGAGAGACAAATGAAAACACAGGTGTTGTACATTGAAGTGTGAAATGTGAAATGGGCTTTAGAATAAACTAGCCTATTTAATCTGACAATTTGGTTAATAATAATTGATATTCAACTTTTTAGCTGGAACAAAACACAGCAAGTGTGAAGTGACGTCTAATTAAATAAAGTGTATGAAGACTTGGATAAAGAACAAGTTTGTTTTTAAAATGTGAAAATATTTATTAAAATGTAAGAAAGTTGATATAGGTTGATAATATAACATTTATTTAAACTCTCCCTAAAAACATTTGATCATCTTCATCACCACAAGGGGTCAGACTTTAACCATGAGGATGCTGTGCTGCTGCAGAGGTCTGTTTACATCTCCCTCATCAGCTCTGAGCCTGTTGTATTAACTTGACTCATTTAAAGGAGACATACTGTGTTTTCTTTGGCATTTAGCAGGTAAACTATGGGGTATGTAGATCAGAAATGTATTAGTTCAGTGTAAAACAAAAGAGTAATCTAAAACGGTTTGAGAGAAACAGTTTCATTGACTTCCTGTTCAACACTGTAGAACTGATAACATCTATATTTAAACACTTAACTGCAACACCAGATTATAATCTAGTCGTTTTTTCAGTTCAGGAAAGTGACAACAAGACCCTGTAACCCTATGTTTTACTTGCAACATGATTTTGGAGTAACAGACATGTGGGTGGGGATAGGGGGTAGATGAAAACAGATTTTTTTTTTCCAGCACTTCAGCTGCAGGACAAAACATTACCAAACATAGGCTTCATGAATCAACCAACTCATACATACAGAGTTGAGTAATGATGAGAAAAGCAATTTTTATATGAAATGTAAGGGTTTATTTACACTAAGCATTGTGGGTAATGGTTTGTTATTTTTAGTGGTTTGAGGTTGACGCAAATATAAACATGCAGCCACTGAGGCCTCCTCATGACCTAATGATTGTTCCCTCCAAAGCACTAAACACCTTATTCTACTCCTTTTTAAACAGTGTTACTCTGTTGCTCTTGGATGTCTTTGCAGCGGCACAGTTTGGAGTTACAGTTTGTTTTTGTTTTTTTTTCATTTCACTCATTACATACAAGGATATATAGTATGTATCACTATATCTGACAAACTGAAAATGAATGAAAAGGAGCAGAAAGAATAGTAATCTTATAATATCCCCATTTACAGTAATAGCCCATTTTCAATTTACAAAAGTTTCCTATTAAGCAGTACAATCATATTTACATAATCCAAACATTACACAATTCACAGCAAACAAATCTATTCTTTTAACCACAACAATTTATAAATCTGCTTTTCAAAAATCTGCTTTCATATATTAAGTGTTAATATTGTTCCTGAATCTTTGATTTGATTGTCAAGATTATTCCATAATTGAATTCCTTTTACAGCAATGCTCCGTTACATCACCTCTGTTCTAAATCTGTGTTTATTGAAGATGTCGATTCGGACTGACCCTGGACATAGGCGAACTAGGCAAAAGTATAGGGCCGGCCATGGTCGATTCCTTTTAAATTCTAGCCTAGTGACTTGTTCTTTTTTCAAAGAATCCTTGAATGTTAACAGGTAATGCTTTACACTTAGCTTTATCCATCACTTTGAGGACACTTACATCAGCAATATAATGAACTTTTAACTCTGAAGTGTGTAAGGAGCAGCACAGTTCTTTACAGTCGCGCGAAGCATCTGTGACTCGTGATTGGCCTCTTCTCTCTCACATCCTCCAATCAGAGCGAGGCTCGCTCCGCCTGCCACATCACTATGGCGGAACACGGGGCAGGAATTCCGCCTCTGCGCCGCTGAAACCTGCGGCTCGGTGACCAGCCAATAGTAAAGACACGGAACCGTTGCTCAGCGACGAGTAGCCACCGTCCATCTGAGCTAATGAGTCGGACTGAGCAGCTGTAATGTCCCGGACTGGGCTTTAGAGCCGCGACACTCGGTGGATGGACAAGTGTTTGGCCGGATGCTTTGAACGGGACCAGTGCCTTGTACTTTGGGTGATAAAGACAAGCTTTTGGACATAGCTTTGTGCTAAAGGTGTAGCACGTACACGTAGAGCAGCTATGGACGTGCTCAAAATACTTTACGTGGATGAACTGGCCCATGGACTGGCAAACTTGTCCATGTTCCCATACTTTGACATGGCGCATTACATTGTGTCCGTGATGTCCCTGCGAGAACAGCCAGGTAAGACTGTCCACTCAAGTTCATGTCACTCTACACAGAGTTTAGATTCTGCAGCCGGATACAACAATAAATAAAGAACTATGTTGTGAGCTAGAAAAGTTGTGTGAATAAAGTTTGAACCAAAGTTTGATCCATAGTTTGATCCAAAGTTTGATCCATAGTTTCAGTGCACGCTGTCATTGGATAAAAACACATTTGCCTATTTCTTTGTAGCACATACACATTCAAATTAAAATCCACTTTATTTATTGGCTATAGCACATTTGCTGCACAGATGAAAATAATAAAACACCACATATAGACTAAAACATATTGAATTTGATTTAGGTCTTTATTTCTATAACAATAAAACCAGTAAAATCATAGTAATTTATCTTATAAGCCTTTAATTAAATGTTACACTTATTTCTGTTGTAGCTGCTGTTGCCTACCACCCACACCTCACAGTTGAATGCTATCAGATTACTTAAAACAATCAATAATTTATCTTGTTGCCTCTGGGGATTGGAGTTGTTTGCAGTAAAGTGTTGACTCAGAGGCCTGTTGAGTTATGTCACACTGGGACTAAAGGGACAGGTGGACTTCACACACGACATACTGTGTGTGAGACCAAGTCCAAGGACGCACAACAACACAAACTATTGTTGTACGGCTTGTGTGAATCTGAGGTCTATTTTAGAACATGCCTTATGAAGAATTTGAACTCCGGTGACCCTCTAACCCCTGTGTGTGTTCATACATGACCGGAGGATAAACTTAATACACGCTTAAGGTCAAAACACATACATTAACTACATGTGTTTTTTGTCGACACTTAAATTCAAGTTCAAGGACCACATTTATATCAGTGCATCACATCAACGAGTGCTTTAGAACCATCACCCATTCACGTACGCACAGATTGGGGGCAAAGTGTTAAGTGTTTTGCCCAAGGACACGACAGCAGTGTTCATACAAGCTGTAATACTGTCAGTCTGATGCTACGTAAACAGTCAAACAGTGAAAAGTTCAGTGACTGCACAAGGATGGAAGGCACAAGTTTAAGGTCAAACGCTTTCTTCCTCAGAAGGAATGGAATGCTACAATCTGCCCTTCTTAGTTTTGCTCTAACTTTGATTTTTACCTTAATAAATGTGTTTTTGTGTTTGTCCAGTAGCTTTTACTAATGGTCAATATCTCACTTGTAAATGGACAGAATAGAAAGTTTGTGAGTTTTCGCTTTATCTTGGAAAGTTGAAACCATCTTTGGTTTGTTTATCGACATTCACATCCTGTGCTCAGTAAAATGTGAGTGTGTGGTCTGTTTTGACTTGTAAATGTCACTCCAGATGCAAAGTGTTGGAGCACAACTCAAAGAAGCACTTTTTCTGTTCCACTTGAAGTAACACATAGTAACTTTCTGAAGGTGGATAATCATACTCCCATTGAAATATAGAGTTCAAACAATTTTAGTCCAACAAAAACATTCCATCTATTGTTTGGCTCAAAGCTTCACAATCTCCATTTAAGGGAGAAACATCAAACATTGATCAGAGCTTCCACCAGAGAGCTATTCTCACACCACAGTGTTAGTTTGTTTTAGGCTGAAGCTGATGACGCAGCTGCATTATTTACTATGTAAGCAAACTGCTTTGTGTTTAGCTGCAAGAAATACTGCAACAAATGTAACCCAACCACACTGATTCTTTCTCTGTACAAGTGCCGTGCTATGTCAGTAATATGGACATTTTGTATTGTATTGTAGGAGTGAGGTAAAGTACTCTGCCGGAGTCCATAATCTTCCTGTAATCCTCAGATTAACAGTATGCTCCTGTACGACTTCACTGAGTTAAACGGGATGTAACGCTCTGATATGCACATGACTTGTTGTAACTAATGTGAAAACTGTCTGAGGGCAAAGGGAAAGGCTACAACTTTCCCAGAAACAAAGCGATCATTGAGCAGTTTATCTGAAGTGTACACTGATAAATTATGTCTCTCAACAACAGTAACTTCTGCTTCTCTCAGTCGCACTTTGAACTCTGAGCACATATTGCACAGTTGATTCTTTTCACGTAGTTAATATTTAAACTTGTGTAACAAAGGCCATGTTCAAAGTCAGACTCTTGCACGCTGCCACACTATTTATAAGACAATAATTACAGTGATCACACCGGCTTAGTTTGTTGGCAGAGCTTTGCATGGACAGTAACAGTCACAGGGCGTGTCGTTGCCTCTGCACAGTTCTCATGTCGTGGATAAGATCAGATCTGAATGACTCTGTCTCGAGCAGTTACAGCAGATAACTGGCTTTTCAACTGATGGTCCCACCCTCAGTCTATCACAAACTATAAACACTAGAATGGACTTGTCTTTGTTGATAATATGTTCCTCCAGTCGTCTTTGCTCCTGCCTCATTACAGTTATACAAACTATTACGTAATCATATTAAATGTATCTTTACTGACATGTTGGTTGAAAAGAAATTATTCAGCGACAAGTTTGTTGTATGTAGGGCTGCTCGATTATGATGAAAATAATAATCACAGTTATTTAAATCATATTGAAATCACGATTACTTGCTTAGAGAAACTGCAGAACGTTAATGTCCTTTAAATCTAGAGATCTCACAGAAATAAACGTAAATGTGTTCTACAATTGTAAGAAACCACTTATTTTATATATTAAGGAAATTTATGAACAGGCTTTTAAGTTACGGTCAATAAACACGATTATTCAATAACGCAATTTTAGTAAATGATTATTGCAATAATCGTAATTGAAACTGAAATTCAATTAATTGCACAGCTTTAGTTGCATGTTTTATAAATTATGTTCTGTTCAGTTTAAACTGAAATAGTCCTTTATGAACCAATTAAAAACATTTAATAAGTACATAAGGCTGTGCAATTATTCTTATTTACTAGGGATGGTACATTCCATAAGTCAATTAAGTAAGTTTTTGATTTTGCAGCCACGTTTTTTAATTTTCTTTTATTTTGTTTGTTTGTTCTCTCTCTCTCTCTCTCTCTCTCTCTGGTTTGTTAGTGCTCAGAAGCTGAACTTGTATTTTTTTCTTTTTTTTTTCATTTTTTCAATATTTATTATTGAACAGTAAACAGTAATATTTTGATTACAATAATGCACATTCAGTCTGGTCTAGCACAAAGTCACGCTTTGTTTCTTCATAAACCTCAGTTTCACTTTGCTCACTGTAGAAGATGACTTTAATCTGTAGATGATGGAATAACAAATGCATATGTGATATCACCCATGTGCTGAAGGATTTGTGAGATCGAGGAAGTAGTTGTACAGATTTAAATACCTTCTTCTTGTTTTGTGAAAATCAGGTACCACAACTTTAATAACCATATTTATTGCTCTAATCTAACTGTCAAACTGTAAGTACAAAGTTGTTATATGTCACGAAAGAAGTGAATAACAACTTTGTACTTACTTATAGAAAAGCTCAAAAGGCTGCTTAACAGTAAAGGGCTGTATCAAGTTAAACTATGAATCACAACAAAACCATTTTTGAATTATTTGTCAAGTAATATAGTTATTGAATAATGTTAACTGCTTTATAAATGCTTGTCAGAACATCAATGACACGAACACTTGTCTGCAACCTGACGCTACTCAGCTCAAAGTTGGAAAAGTCTATTGATAGGACTTTTGTGTTCTAAACAACTCATCAATTAATCAAAATAACTGACCTTATTATCGGCTACCAAAAAAAAAAAAATTATTATTGACAGCTCTACTTAGCGGTGGCTTGTGACTGACAGGACTTGTTTTAGGTTATTTAACTTACAACTTTATTAAATTAACTTATAGTTTAATGTCATTTTGTTTTGTTCAAGGCATAAACTGTAGAAGACGCCACAATCTATTTACCTCCTTCACTTTTCGGTGCAATAATGTCACTTATTTCATTATATTTCTTCACTCTCTGCGTTCATATCCAGCCCTTCTCTTTAGGACTTTAACAGTCTCTTCTTGATCACATCTCATATGATTGTGTCACAATTACACAGCAAAGCTACACATGTATGTTTCATAAGATCCCTTAAGTGTCCTGGCAAATGTCCAGTAAAAACATTTTTACAATGTTGTTAATTAGGGCTGCAACAAGTTAATTGATTAATCACAACTAATCAATTATGTTAATAAATAATTGTAATTTAGTTATCAAATAGTCATTTATTGGGTTTAATTAGGTTTCAAAACATGCCATGTACAGAAAAATTTCAGATTGAACAGAATAGATAATGATGATAAGCAATAAAAATGTGTATTTATTTATTGTTTTTGTGATGTAAACACCGTCAGAATGTTCTTAGACAGCGTTGCACTATAAAATAACAGACTTGAATAAGATATTATAGAAAAGTACCTGAATTAACTAAAATTTATTTTGTTTTAGGCATAATTTGGCTTTCTTACACAAAGATTTGCTTATAGAACAAGGACGTTTATTCTTTTTTGAAGTGAAGTGACATTATTTTCCCGTTTTCAAGTGAGACTGCTTATCACTTCCTTGTTCTAAGTAAAACTTCATGTTTTATCTGGTTCCATTGACAAATGAAATCTTAAGACAGTCAACCTACTCAAAACAAGCACTCATGAACTTGTTTCCTTATTCAAGTGACTCATACGTTCTAAACAATTAATGGATCATCGAAATAATAATTGCCTAACTAATCTATTACAAGAATAATTGCAGCCCTAATGTTAATCTAGATAAACAAAAAACCAACACACTTGCTTGTATCTTCTCTTCTTGTGTCAGAGTTTCTGCTCCGACCACATAACCGCTCACATTAGCTCAGACTCATGTGTTTCCTCTTTTGCAGGTGCGCTGGAGGTGTCCCGGGTGAGTCCGTTGGCCTGCTGGTTCAGCTCTATGCTCTTCTGTTTTGGAGGAGCTGTTCTCTCTGGGATCATGTTGGCCGAGCCTCCCGTGGCGCCTCTGTCCAACGGGACCGGTGTCCTTCTGGCCACTATTATCTGGTAAATAAGACAGTTAGTTTATCAGACGGACTGCAACTTTGAGATCAGTATTGCATCACCATCATCAGTCAATTTGAACTACACTTCAAATGAGCTTTCCAAAACCAAAATATCCTTTTCCTGTATTAAAAAGTGAAATCTGTAACATATGATTCTTCTAATAGTTTGTCAATCAAAACTATTTCAGTAAGTTTGTCAATGTACTTGGAATTATTTCAATGGAAACAGAATTATAAATTATGCATTACATTTCATCGATAGTGCTGTACGTTTGACAACAACATCAACTCTGAAATAAACCTACAATACAGAACAAAGAAATAAAGGACACAGCTAATAAATTCTACAAGTGTAATTCAAAACATATTTTTATAATGATGTACGCAGAACAATGTTTTTGTACTGCAATAAGAGAGGTAAGACACTGACAGTGGATTTACACTAAGTGCAACTTGGATGCGAGTCACGCAGAACTTAGAAAGTGCTTAAAACCAATGCGTTGATTTACACCGTGCTCCGACATGTCGACTGCGAGTGCGAGAGTCGCGCGACTCTGCGGAAAGAATCCGCATGAAGTCTATTTTTCCCGGAGACCGCATCGGTCTGGTGCGGCTTTCAATTCATTATACGAGCGTTCTCGTGGGTATCTACGTGACTCCACGTGGCTTTGGACGAAACCGGACCGCAGTTGACAGCATCTGGTGTAACAGGCACTTAGCAAGAAACCCGCACGTGTCCCGACCCGCACCACCTCGCAGTCTGTGTACATCCAGCGTAAGGCCCAGATTTATCAAGCATTTGCTCATGTGCAAAACAGGTTAGGGGGAGCAAAACCTTGGCAGAGATGACAATTTTTTCTCTCACACACACACTAAGATGCACAATTTGGGGTGGTTCATATCTGTTTTGTTTGGTTTGTTGTATGTGCATCTTCCAATATTAAAGTTTGTGTAAAATGCCCATAAATAACACATGATTTAGTTTTATTTTTGCACCTGCAATTTAGCACCTGGCTTGATAAATCAGGCCTAAGACTTTAGGTAAATCTAAACCCTAAAACAACCTTTACTGGTTGTTAAATGGTGTATGGTGTTTAAATAGGCATTACCTACTGTTCTGTGTCAATTTTCTGGGAATTTTTAGTGCAAACTGAGCAAATGAGCAAGTTTCAGGTCAAAATAGTCACAAACTGACTGTGTTTATGTGACATCAGCATGTATTGACCACTCAAAACCACTGACCTTAAAAGTTGCATACACCTGCTGTCAAACCAATCACACTCCTGCTTTCTTTCTAAGCCCCAACTTTCCCCTGCTCCCAAAGCCTTTCAGTGAGTTTGCTGTGTTTGAAATGGTTTGTGGAGGAATTTAGGGGGTGAGCTTCACTTAATTTAACTTGAAACAAGCCAAGTCAATTTAAAAACAAATTTAAGCAATGGTCTTTTGATGACACGGGGAAGAAGGTGTTTGTAAGTTATTATTAGTTCACTGAACAACAAAAGTTGCAACAAATGTAATGGATGTATCTGTTTTATCTCAACTGGGCAATAATATGATTTATAAATGGTAATGTAACATTGTAGATTGTAGTTCTAGCCGACAGTGTCAGGGGATAATTACACATTTTTTTGTGTGTTAATGTTGAAATTAGCTTGAAAATAGTTATTACTGCAGCAAGAAGTATTCTTCTGGAGTCCACATAAAACATCACAATAGATTGACATTACATTACAATAATATCAATGTCAACTTTATACATTAAATATTTTGTTTGTAAATTATACTACATATTACCACATGCAATCACTTTAAGATACATTTATACATAGAAATAGAAGAATTTTGCCTAATGAAGGTCCTGTAGCTGAAATGTTTCTTCACTTCCTGTAAATACATTACTTTTTGCATGTAGTCGAGAGTGAGGATTCTTCTTTATTGCATATTTGCATATTACACACGCCGTCTACAATGCACCTCTTTGTAAATTATTGCAAGAATTACTTCATACACACAAAATAATAAACATTTATAAACCATCATTTGTATTATTTTTCCTTAAAATTACTTCAACGTTCGACTGTGGATTTTACTATTTTATGAGTGTCCTTTTATTGCTCTCATGTTCAAACAAGTAATGACTCTATGTATTTTTGTTATTCTTCTTATATTTGTTAGTTATTTTTGCCCTCAATTCATGTGCTAAAAAGATTCTCTGTAGCTGCATGTACTGTACAATCTCTCAGTAAATCCTTGTCTTTGGTTCCCTCTACTGTTGGCTTTCAAAAATGAATGCAGAAATTACTTAAAGCGCCCTCTGCTGTCAACTCTGACAAATGCACAACACATTTACTGATTTAATCCACAGTTTTGTCTGTCTTTCTCTCTGTGTAGGTACCTGGTGTTCTACTGCCCCGGGGACCTGCTGTACTGCTGCTCTGCCTTACTGCCCCTCAGGCTGGTGCTGTCGGGGATGAAGGAGGTGACCCGGACGTGGAAGGTTTTGGGAGGGGTGTCTCAGGCCCACCTCAAGTACAAAGACAGCCTGCTGGTCATGATCGCCATCGGCTGGGCGCGAGGTTTGAGGAATTCTGTTGTTTTACTGCAAACTGTGATGAGTGTCTTTGTTAATGCGTACAAAACCTCCACAGGGGCGGGAGGAGGACTGATAAGTAACTTTGAACAGCTTGTGAGAGGTGTGTGGAGACCGGAAACCAATGAGCTCCTAAAAATGACCTAGTAAGTGCCTTTGTGTGTCAGAATACAGTGTTTTCCATTACAGTTTTTCTTAATCGCTTTGATACATTCTTGATTCCAACTTTTATCTGAATACCGGCAGAGATACACAGAACATTTACCACAAATTTCATTCATACACAGTTTTCAGGCTCAGAGCAGCGTACACAGCTCTCATTTATAAACTTACATGTTCAGTGAGTTTAGTTTGTTTCTCCAACACTACAGACCTGTTTGTTTGTTTTTATCTACGGACTCACACATCACAGCAAAATCAAAATCACATGACAGAAAGATAAACACAAAAAGAACACATGATCAAACAGACAATGATCGAGCTGAAAACACAGACTGTAGGAACAAATAAACAAATATATTTCCAATACAATGTTGATGTAAATGGTTTGACATTTTCAATATCTTCAGCAAAGTGTGAATATCTAAATATATAAAATATATTTCAAAAATAAAATTACAGTAAATGTGTATTTTCATATTTTTTATTTTATTTTATTTTATTTTTTTTTGCCCAGCAAGATAAAACAAAATTCATCCAGATACAAATTGATTTGTGTGAAGTTTGAATCTCAATGACAGACTGAACTGAATCTTTGGTCAGAACTAAAGCTTCTGAGCTGTAAAGTCAAATGAATGATAAAACACATGAGAACACCTGACATGTAAGATATTTTAGCGGCAAAACTTGTTTTTGACTTGAAAATTTACTTTTTTTAAAAGTAAATTTAGCTAGAGCTGAATTTGTGTTTTGAAAAACTGAAGCTTAGTTTATGATTCTGTGTGAGCTGTTTGCAAATTGACTTTTAGAATGGAAGAAGTGTGTCAATGCGATTGAGAAAAACTGTAATTGAGGAAACTATGGTGATCTGTATTTAATTGTGATTATTCCAAATATTTAGATTCATAGTAAAGCATGTATGGTTCACATTAGTCACAGAGCCACTTTACAACAATATAAATTACAAATTAAATACCTGCTATTAAAATCTTACACTGAAGAGGCGGGACTTATTAGTTCATTGTGGAATATTATAGTTAAAGGAACAGATTTCTATGGAAAGCCTCCTGTAAGAGTGCTCAGAGTAAAGAGACATTTTCAGTTTATTGTCCAACAAAAACATTAATGTATTTATTCTTTTGTCACCGTGTGATTCCAAACATTTAAATAATCAACATAAGAGGTAAAAAAACTAAAAAACATACAGTCAAGTGATAAAAGACTAAAGACATACACAACAAATGAATAAGATTATCACATACAGACGTTACAGATAAGTATAAGATAAGTATATACTGTAACTAGAGCAGAGGATTAAGCTAAGGGCTGAGTGATATCAATAAAAATCTACACATCAACTCTTTACTAATAAGCTCTCACAACAAATGTGGGTTAGGTTGAACGATGCTAAAAGTTAAACTTGTACAAAAAAGAAAATTCCAAAATGCTCATGGAAATCTTACATTCAGTGACGTATGAAGCTCAGAAATATTACAATTAAAAACATGCAAATTTAACTTGCACCGTAGCATCACAACAGGTTGTCTGTAACTTTAAAAAAGTGTTTTTCTGCTGTGTCTCGTCTTTTAATCTATAATTTCCTCTTGTTAAGCCCCACAAAGATCACTCTGATCGGAGCGGTGCTGTTCACGCTGCAGCAGACGCAGTACCTGCCTTTACAGAAGCACCACCTCATGCTCATCTACACCATCTTCCTCGTCGCCAACAAGGTCAGTGACAGAAACTAAGTTTGGTGTAATTGTCAGTTTCCTCGGAGGTTAAACAATGACTTTAAAAAGTGGTTTTTAATCAAATTATTACATCCGTTTAATTTATGTGGGTTTTGGTCCATGTAGTATTTACAATATGGTTGCTTGGCAACAGTTGTGAAGTTGCCTCTACATCTTATTGGACAAAATACATTATAGTGCTTTCACACTAAGGCTGTGTCTGTGCACCCTTACTATATATAGTGTAATATTCAGGAGACACACAGGTCAAAAAAGTAGTGCACTTAAAATTTCCCACAATGCATCTGGAACAGTAATGAGAATCACTAGAATGGTAAATATAGACCACAATGCATTGAAAATCTAAAAAGAAAAAAACACTCCTAACTAAAAGCCTTTGTCCATATAGATGCAAACGTTAGCTACTTACCTTAGTTTGGGCTGTAAAGGGTGAATTATCCAGTCCATTTGCTGTTTAATAAAATTAAGTCAAATAAAACTTGTATTATGATTAGTAGTAGTCCATAAATATGTGTGTGTCATACGGACTCAACCAGTATTTATTACAAAAGTATATTTTTATCAGCCTTTTGCCGACAATTTTTATTTTTCATTAAAACAGCAGAGTCACATGACTTGCGGTGAGCTGAAAGTACTGTAGAATGCTTCTGTACATCTGACCAGATGAACCACTGAACAAACAGGACTATATAAAGAGATTGAGTGTTTAGAGAACGAGGTGGACATTCGAGCACAGCGTAACACCTTCCAGTTTGGTTTGGTCCAAAGTCCAGATGTGAATGCTCTCACAAACTGTCGACCAGACTTAACAACTGGTTCTTTGGTCCAGAATAAAGTGCTGGTCCATGGTTGGTCCCGAGAGTATGAAATTTCTCACTTTAGACCAAATCCAGGAAGTAACAGACATTTGATCACACGCACGCAGACAAGCAAACGTGCTTGAGCCCAAACGTGAGGAGAAAAAGAGAAACATCTCTATTTGGCACACTGGAGAAATGTGCAGCTCTCACGCCGCGTTTTGCTCATATAAACTTTTCCAAACAAAGTTACTACACTCCACGATCACGAGGCGCGCTCCTGTTGCCTTGACGACAGTAGATACCAACAATTTTTATTGCTCTACCAAATGTCCAAATTGGCGTTAAACCACCAAATCTGAACCAGAAGAATCTCCGCATTAAACCAGATTAAACAACCAATCAAATCCACTTTATTATATAGACATTCATAAACAAACGTTCCAAATGCTTCACAGATAAAGCAAAAAAAGATAAAAAAGTTGACCTACTGGTCCAAACAGTAAACCAGTAGACTAAACCAGACTAAACAGATCTAAGCAAATTAAATCAATACTGAAATATTCACAATTGTTTGAGCATATTAACTGTCTTCAAACTAAATTTACCAAAACAACAAGAGCTAAGTAGATTGTTTGTCTAAAAATATAAAAAATGCAACTTTTATCACTTGACACGTTAAGAAATGAAAGTTTGCCACTATTTCTTGAGTAATTACCCAGAACAAATCTACAAACAAAAGAAAATATGTTTTTGTAACATTTTGAAACGTACGAGGGCCAGATCATATCTTTGAAGGGCCTATTTGGCACCCGGGCCTTAAGTTGAATAGGCCTGGTCCAGACGTTTTGGAGGGAGTGTGAAATCAAATTCTGGAGACAAAACTAAAATAATAGAACACTGTAAAGTCCTAAAGTAATAGGACTTTCCAGTGTAAATCAACCCTTATAAACCTAATCAAAATGGTCTAAATGGGTGAAAACAAGCTAATTGTTAAGGAAAATCTTAAATCTAATTACATTCACCAAGTTTTACTGAAAAATGTAGCTTAACCTGTACACATACATAGAGTATATACAGCACTGGCAGATACAGGCTTATGTTTGAATTTGGTCGTCTGTATTATCAATGTCCTTATTCCCAAACTGTTACGACACTACAAACTAATGTGTTGTTGGTCCTTGCGTCTTCCGTCCTTCGTCCTCGTCTTCCAAATGACCTTTCTGGCTTTGGCGTTTTTGAAGTTTGGGGCTGCGGTGACTCACATATCGCGCGTATTACCCGTAGGGCCGGGCTTTTTGCATCATTTTCATCATCTTGCATCAGCCTCTCTTCTCTGGGAAACTTGTGCTCTTGACGGAGACACAGATAAATTTGGCATGTCTTCTTCCCTGTCTGAGTCTGATCTGTCAAATTAACGCACAGTCATTTCATCAGATCATCGCAGAGTTTTGTCCCGGCCCTTGTTTATTGCTTTTGCCCCGCTGAGGTTCATTACTTTCTTATTTAATCCGTGCCTTTCTTTGCTCATACAAGTAATACTATTGACAAATCAACTAATTAACTCTCAGAATTTGTAAAACTGAAATGTAGGAAAGGGAATTAAAATGCTCTGGTGGTAAAACGCTTCTGTTTAAGATCGAATCTGTCGAACGTGGATTAAAAAACTGCCTTAGAGTTGTCAGAATACAATCATTTCAAGCTAGCGTTTAATTAGGAATGGGCTGATAAAGATTTTATGAGCTGATATCTGATATTAGGCCTCCTGTTGTAGCTGATGGCCAATAATTTGAGTTTTAAAATTCATAGCAAGACCCACAAGCTTATAATTTTGTTGTGTTCTGTTCATTTTAGCAAAAAATAAAAGCAAAATGGCATATGGAATAATTTGTGGGATAATTATCTAAACATATAGTCGTATATAGTCCTATTTTTAGCTATAATGTTCTTTTATTTACATTTTTACTCTTTAGTTTGTTTAAAAAAACTAATTTGATGCTCTAATGTCAAACTAGGAAGACACATGTGCAAAGATGTTCTTGGCTGATTCATTGCTGTAAAAAAATGCTGTTGGCCAATACTGAAGCTGCAAGGATTAAATCAGAAATCCCTAATTTTAATATAGCTTGATAACTGTTATTTTAAAATATTATTTTGGACCACTTTTTTGCATAATATAATATAAATTGTATTGTTGCCACTAGGGCTGGGTTTTGCTTCCGATACAATTGTATCCCGAAACACTACATGCCGATATAATTTCCTCAATATGTCACATATCAACATATTTTTTAGAGAAACAAAAATAAAATAGGTGGTTTTAATCATGCAGAAATACAGTGCATTGATATTTATTTTTTTATCCGCAATTTTGAAAAAACTAAAATTACTATATTTAGCTGTAAAAACACGCTTTGGAGTAAAAACTGTAAATTTGATTTTGTAGAAAAACAAATGCAGAGGAATTGTTTTTTTCAGACTGCTCTTTATGTTAGATACAAGTGTCTTAATCAGCTCAATGGTTTCAGCCTTAAAGCTGCAGTCCAGGTTCATAAATTTAAATTACCGTAATTTCTGGATTATAAACAGCTACGTTTTTCATGAGCTTTGAACTATGCGGCTTATAAGGCAATGCAGCAAAATGATAGATTCTAATAGACTTACTATTAACAAGTGCGGCCTATATCTGTACTTAATCATTTTTCTTACTTAAATCTAGTGCTGCTTAAATTCAGGTGGTCAATAGGGTAGAAAATTACAGTATGTGAGTTTAAGTATAAAGATACACCTCCCTGTCTCAATACATGTATTACCAGTGAGTCTGTCACGATGTATATCTCGATACCGATACCTGAGTAAGTTGCTACTACATAATTTTTGTTCTAGTTTTAGAAAGCTCAAACTTGTTCTAAAACCATTTAAAGGAAAGTCCAGCTGTTTATAGTAACTACACCTTATTTAGCTTTAATAACGCATATACTTATTTATTAATGCAAAAAGTATGAATTCATGAATGAAAAAATATAAGGCTTGATAAAACTTGATTTTTAGAGTTTGGGTAATAATTAAGTAGGTACTAAACCTGTATTATGCAAATTTTGTAGCTACTTTATAATGTTTCCATTTGCAAAACACTTTATGAAGTGCTGCAAGCATTTGTTTTTTTGATGTATTTACTAACAAGCTATGACATATTTAGACCAGTAATTTACATTTTGTTTATTGTAAAACGTAAAATTGGTCTAAAACTGCGTAAAACATATTTGACTTCATCATGTTTTGTTAGAAATCTTAATTTTTGGACTTATCACAAGTAGTGCTGTAGTAATCTTTAGTTAAACCAACTAACAGACCAGTGGATGAGGATAGGTGGTAGGTGAAAACAGGAATTTTCTAAACACTCGAGCATCAGCTGCAGAACAATATAAGATTGCTCAAACATGCATAATCAATCCAAATACAACTTTCATAAAACAAAATAACAATGAGAAAACACTTTAAAGAAATATTTTTGAATAATCTTGTTCTTTGCCAGTACATTAACTATTCCTCATATGTTTTTGTTTCCCTCTTCAGACCAGAATGATGCTGACCGGCTCGTCTGCCTCTCCCTTCGCTCCCATCGAATCCATCATTTACAAGACACTTTTCGTGGGCTCCTCCCCTTACGCCGCCCTCACCGCTGACCTCCAGGACTCCTGCAGGGACCGGGACGCCTCCTCCACCTCCTCCAGCAGCAGCAGCAAAGGAGGAGTCGTGAAAAGGCACACTTCTCGCGAAAACGGTGAAAACGTTTCGCTCCAAGCCAAAGACGCGTCAGAGAAAGAAGCCGCGGAAAGTAGCAAGAAGTCAAATTAGTCACCTTAGTTTGCCTGCAGCTCCTTTTCGGCTCATTTTGGGGGCCGGGAGTTACTTTCTGAATCACTCACGAGTCAGGGGTCGTTTGAACTTTGTAATTCCTTAGCTTTTTCTTCTTCTACTTGATTTATCAGATGTAATAAAGCTTTAGTTGGCTTGCCTGCTCCCAATAGAGGTCATGCATTACGTCATTACATTTCATTCAAGCTGAGTGGCAAACTATTGAGTTATTTTAATGACTATAGAGAATGTAGGCTCTGTTGCCGTGGCAGTCGCAGCAGCCATTTTGAGTGGATTTGAAAACAAGCCCATACAACTTATTATTGTATTTTTGTGGTTCTAATAATTACTTATGCTGCCTAAAAACACTGCACAAGGTTGTATTTGTGTGTTCTTATTCTTTATGGACACACACATTGATTATTACTGTGTTTACTTTGCAGCTGTTGCTACAAATGAAGATTTCTTTCCTAAAATTAAAGGTATTAAAGATTATTCACATTAGATTAGTTGAAATGAGATTTAAAAGTGTTTAATTATCAAGTATTTAATGTTTCAAAGTCACGACTCAGGAGCCAATGCGGCTTGAGAGATGATTTCTGATTATTATTGATAGTCACTCATCTATGAAACTTTAACTACAGGTCCACAATGCACTGCAAATGCACTGGAAACTATACAGCAAATTGTATATAATAAAACTTTTTCCTAATAAGCTTTATTCCTACTGCGGCTTGGCTAGTTCCGGTTTGCGAACACCCGTGGATAGTTTCTTCTCGTTCTATTAGCTTCTTTAATTTCTAATGGGGAATATGTCGAGATGCGCTAAAAATATTTAATATTTTAAAACTAAAAGCCCAGAGCAGATTTCAACTAGATAATCACAGGCAGCGAGTTCAGAGCTTCAATTACGAGGTAAATATTTCATCAGGGAAAGACTGTGTGTTTTAAAAGTATGTATTTTTGGCGCAATGCTAAATGCTAACAAATAAATAATCTTAAATAAAAAGTTTACAACTTGATACAAATACATTAAATGCCAGGCTGATTGTTTTTTGTAAAAAGCTAGTTCAGTTATTTACTAATAATAATTCAACTGAATATAGGGTAGCATTAACAGCACTTTTATAAACACGTAGGTTTTCCCTGGTGAAATATTTACCTCGCATGTGAAGGTCTAAACTTGCTGCAAATGATTATCTTGCTGTAACTTGTTCTTCGCTTTGTGTCAATTAAATATTTTATTAATTTCTGGCATTGCAGCTAATTCTCTAAAGGAATGAAGAGGACAGGAAAGGATCATGCGTGAAAAGGGCCTGTTGTTTATAATAAAACATTTTCCTTGGGTGGAAAGCCTGATTACCCCGATTACGCACTTTACCGTACTTTTTAATCACATGGGGCCATACAGACAGAGAATACTGAACAATATAAAAATATAAATTGGTGTATGTGGACATATTGTTGTACACATGTTCAATGTGTACATTGACCTAATGTTCATATTTATATAAAACATATTATAGATAGGCCCTTATCCAACTCTGATTATTTCAGTCCCAACTCGATTTGAGTTGAAGGGTAATAGTCATCTAAAAGTTCAGTTTCTTGTATTTTGTGTGAGTTTCTCAGTGGTATTTTCCAGCACAAAATGGCGGCTGGAACTGGACATTTGTTGCTATAGGTTACCATGGCTACTCTCTCTAGTAATAACCCAATGAGCAAAACTGTTAGCAACACAACGCTATGAACAGTAACTATAGTTTTTCTGTTATTGCTACGAACTTAAGTATCTTAGCTTGATTGCTAATGGAATTTGGAAATTTAGGAAATTTGTTTGCGGCACAACAAATAATTTCTTCATCAAACAGACTCAAAAACGTTCTATTTCAAGAAAGAATTGTTTAATAAGTTCAACTGTGTGTGATCACAAAATCTGTCAGTGAAAAATGTGAGAAAAGCCTTTGTGTTCCTGTTGTTTGCCTGTTTTCTACTTCTGTTTTACTTGACTTTCTCTCGTTACCTTATGCAAACTCAACATTTAACAAACCGTACTTGTAGTTATTTTCAATCAGACTGAAGTTGTTTTTTGTGTTTTGAGCTCTTACATGAGAAACTGCTTTTTCTCACCATTGACTCTCATGCATTTTTGCCTCTCGCCGTTCACATTCAGCAGTGACGTCATCTGCATAACCTCTGTTGTGGAGTCTTCTATGAGTAATACAATCATTATATACTTCACTTTAGCAGATTGCACATGTTGAAGCGACAATGTAAGCGTGAAATCAAATCTTATATTTATTGATCCAGGGCTTTATAAAACTATGGATTACGAGGTTTTGGGAACAGTGCCGATCGGTTGATTCTGATCTTTAAGCGACTGAATGTCCATTTGCTTTGTATAAATGCTATATTTCTTACAAAGAGAAGTATTTTAGAGATTATATTATATCAGATGTTTTATTCTATTTATACTGTTGTAACTGCACTCTTGAGTGTGTGACATTTCCAAAGGAAGACATTTTATTGTTTTCTGTTTCTTCATTCAATGCTTTGAATTACAATTGAAAGCATGAGAATAAAACTCTTAACAATCTGCAACACTGTCAGTTCTGTTTGTGGATCTGTTTTTATTGGACCAGACCTGGGCAAACTGCGGCCCGGGGGCAGGTTTTTGAGAATAAGTATTGTTTTTGATCGACTTAGCTCTGAATGTGTCTGTAGCTGTGTACCTAATTAAATAAACAAGATCATATTTAAAACAACCCATATTCTACTGAAACCTTGCAAACGGGAGTTTCAAGACTTAAGAGTCTACACAGCAAATTCAGCATAGTCCAATCAACTCTCCGAGATTTATTTTAACACTTTTTCAGTGTCTATATGAGTACAGTCTGAAAAGTGTTAAAGTTACCCTTTTTGGGGGTTACTTCATAACTCTCAAAAAGGTGTTAGCATTTACTTTTATTGGAGTCAAATTTTAACTTTTTAAAGGTGTAATTTTAACTTTATAAAGGGTTATGTTAAAAAACTACAAACATCAAAACACCTATGCATAGGTCAGGGTTTAGCCACTTGGCTCACTCAACATTTGCAGTAGTAGCGTAGAGATTCTGAAGTATTTTGCTGAATCACGTGTTAATATCAACTAATGATCCACTGCGGTAACTTGAGCTAGTAAAAGGTAGTTAACTTTCTAGGGGAAATAAGCCTAATAAATGTAGCTAACGTTAGCTTATACATAACGGTTGTAAAGCATGAGCAGAGGGGAGCTATTCTCTAGTGTTTTGTTGTATATGTCTCACAAACACTAGGAAGTTTTCAAAATAGGAGACCAAAGACCGCTTCCACACTGCAGTCACAACAAATCAACGTTCAGGTGCGCTGTGCTCTCTTTAAAGAGGAGTGGCAACTGAAATAACCCTGTGCGTGTCATCAGGTCACCGAGATTCAAGGGTTAGACTTTTCAGGGTTATACTTGCATAAAACAACTCATTCAGAGTTAAATGAGAAAAATCCTTTTTGACTCTCAATTTTAACCCCTACTATATGACATCAGGGAGTGAAACAAAAAAGAAGATAACTCACCGGGGTAAAATCAACTCTACACTTGCTGAAAAGGCTCAACCCCAAAATTTTAACACTTTCAAATTTGCTGTGTAAGATGTTTACCCTAATTTGAGGAATATTGACAAATGTATTTAATTTTTATAGACCCAGATTATTTGTTTTAATCTGCTTTGGTCTTATATATTTATCTATTATTCTATTTTAAACCAAATTCCTTAGTCAGAAATGCTTTGAAACCAGTGAGCTGTACAAGCAATTGGCTCTGTGCACAGAACATCAGTTGGTTTGTTTTTGTTTAAAATATCTAACTTCTGTACATACATGCATTTCCTGTTAGCATTAGCATTGAGATACAAACACGTCTCCTTTTAAATACACAAGTGTCCTTATTTTTCTGATTTGTGAAGTCTTTAACATGTTTCTGTAACATTCACCACAAACTCACTGTCACTGTCTGATCTTCTGAGTATTTATCGTCTTAAGCTGGTGTAGGTGAAAACCTCATAGAAATGAACTGAACAAGAAATGCTTGCAAGTACAGAAGTTAGCTATTTTGAACAAAAACAAGCCAACTGAACTTTGGTGCACAGCGACAATTAAATTAAACAACTCGAATTCTGAATTGAAGTAATTTTAAACAAAGACTGGATATGTATTTTTGATCACATTATGGCCCTCTCCAACTTGTTTGGATTTTATTATGACCCTCTGAGAAGAATAGTTGCCCATCCTGCTTTAGGCCCATAGTCGTCCTGTTTAAAATGCAGAATCGACAAGCTCCACCTCCTCACTGTCAAATGTAACCACTACAAGCAACAGATTTGACATTACAGACAAACAGACAGACAGACAGACAGACAGACAGACAGACAGACAGACAGACAGACAGACAGACAGACAGACAGACAGACAGATAAATAGATCAAAGTGTCTCCAACCTGTAGCTCACCACCACCTGTTAAGGAACTCACAAAAGATTTTGAATCAAACACATCACACTTTATTATAGACATTTTACTTTATGCATGCCTGTTTCTTTTGCAAATGTGTCTTCGGATGTATTATAATGGCTAATGTTTACATCCAACTGTGCCCTATTTAATTCAATTTCATGTCGTTAGCTCAAGTTTAGGGACCCCTAATGTAGATTATTGTTCTTGTTTCGTCTCATTTGAAGACATTATTTAACTAACCTGCATTTAATCAACAAAGTCCAACTGAGGAGACTCCTGGGGAGAGGAGGCAATAATGGACATGTTCTTAGTGGTAAAAAAAACAGGAACACACGGAAGAAACCTACACAGACACAGGAGAACTCCACATTAAAAAGCTCCTTATTTTTAATTAAATTATTTGCCAATGGCCCAAGATTTTAACCCTTATTTCAAGCATTTTGACTACTGTAATTTCTGCACTATTGAGCGCACCTGAATATAAGCCGCACCCACTAGATTTGAGTTAGAAAAATGATAAAGTACGTATAGGCCGCACTTGTTAATAGTAAGTCTATGAGAATCTATAGTTTTGCTGCATTGCCTTATAAGCCGCATAGTTCAAAGCTCATGAAAAATGTAGCGGCTTATAATCCAGAAATTATGGTAATTTAAACTCTGTTTATTGCAGAGACCTAGATACTTTTTCTTGTTTTGAACTGTTTTATCTCATTGGCAAAAAAAATTTTAACTGGAAAGGACCACCCAAACACAGCCAATCAGAAAGCTGCATTTGGCTTCTGATTAAGGTTAAGGTTAAGGTTAAGGTTAAGGTTAAGGTTAAGGTTAAGGTTAAGGTTAGGTACACTTTATTGTCCCTGTAGGGAAATTTGTCCTCTGCATTTGACCCATCCTTCAATGCCTCTGGGGCATCTCCTCAGGAGCAGTGATCGCCGCAGTGCAGCGCTCGGGGACCCATCTCCAGGTGTTCTTGCTAGGCTTGGTCAGGACTACCATAGCTGGAGGATATTACCCTAACGTGCATGTTATTGGTTGGTGGGGGAAACCGGAGTGCCCGGAGGAAACCCACCCAGACACGGGGAGGAACATGCAAACTCCACACAGAAAGGCCCGGGCCCGTGCGGGAATCGAACCCGCGACCTTCTTGCTGTGAGGCAAGAGCGCTATCCGCTCTGCCACCGTGCCGCCACTAAAACTCAAATTCATTTTTACTCAATTCAGACAGTACCCAGTGGTCTCATCACAAAGTGCTACATTTATCATGGACTTTTCAGTGGAAAACACAAAGTTTACTAATTTACAACTGTTAGTTACTTCAGCTTTAAAGTCAAATTGTCTTATAACCAGTCAGAAACGCCTTGAAACTCCGCAAGTTTAGAGACTTTTTTGGTGTGTAGTTAATACGGAAAAGTGAGCGGGGATAGGTGGTAAGTGAAAACAACACTTTTCTGCGTTCTTGAGCATCAGTTGCAGCAAAACTACTCAAACAGGTAAGAATCAATCCAAATCTGTTCTAACTGATGATAAGAGAACACTGCTATGACAAGGCAAAAAATTAGGAATAAAGTTGATTTTACATACTATATTCCCATAGAGAGACATAACAACACAAACCAGTAAAGATGATTATGTTGCGTGGCTCCAAAGCACTGTCAGTGTTCAGAAGTAGCCTCCATAGGGTGGAGCGTTGCATCAGGCTAACATCAGCACCTGATTGATACCTCAGCCTCTTTAAAACGCTGCTGGAAAGAGATCCTCCAAAATCCTCCCCAATTCTGATCCATGTTACCAAAGACAGCACAGAATCCTCCAGTGAATACAAATGAACAACAGAAGGGCGTCAACAAGAGGAGAGGAGGCGCTCAAACACGATCAAAAGCCCTGTTTTAGGCTGATGTACTCTGGTTAATGTGGCTCTGGTGTGTAGACATATATATATAAATACACTTGTCAGTCTTTGTGAGCTTCATTGTGTTAGATGTTTCTGGGAAGTTGCGGAATTACATTTAAAGATTGGGATTGAGTTGAAAGACGAAAGCTCAAAAGTCCCACATTCTGTCTGATTAAAGTTAGAATCTGGATCTGTATAGTTTAGTTACATAAATCACTGTCCACAGTTTTTAAGATACTCTTGAGATGTTTTATTTGTGTTAATGTCAATGGTTCAATGGTAAAAAAAAAAAAAGTGTAATAATAGACAAGGTTAGTTTACATTTTTCTGAATATTGATGTGATAAGAAACTGATTTCTTCACTAAATTCTATTTGATCTTCATTACTATTTATTTTTCCACAAATAGAGTAATGACCATGTAATAAAACTTGCACATGCAACTAAAACATAATATTATATCAATCTAATAGACAACAAACACACTATGTTGCAAGAAAAAAATGAACATATGTGAAAAAATGTCACTGTAAAAACATGGAAATTTAATTGGGCACGGAACTTCAGTTGGCTTGCATACGTTCAAAAGAGCTAACTTCTGTACATACGATCACTTCCTGTTAGGGTCCTCTGGTGAAATATTCCTCTAAAATGTAAAGTCTTTAACATGTTTTCTGTAACATTCACCTCAACTGTCTGATTTATTAGTTTTAAATTAATGTAGTGAAAACCTCATAGAAAAGCATTGAACAGGAAGTGGCTGTGTGTACAGGATGTACTATTTTGAACAAAAACAAGTCAACTGCACTAAGCCAATTGATTGACAACGGGCATAAGGTGCAGTGCAATTTTTTTTTTGTTGGTACTATGACAGTATGGCATTGGTACTCTCAAGTCATAGCAGTGTTAATGCCACTACATAGTCTAACTACTTGTGCTGTTTCAGCCTGCAAGAACATGATGAAGCTCCTAAATATGTTGTAATACAGACTTAGGATTGGCTAGAGGAGTGTTTCCCAACCTTTTTTGAGTCATGGCACACTTTTGTGCTTAACATTTTTTCTGTGCCACACCACCTCTTAAAAATGGACAAATCAAGCAATTTTAGAACACAAAAATAAATAATTTTGTAAAAATTGTTCATGTTGTTTTAAAGATGAACCACGTAACTTTTCTGGTGAAATTGTTCTAGTCTTTTTGCATTGTTGTGCTTGGAATGTTCCATTGGAATGTTCACTGGTCCAAAATGAATATAATCTGACAAAGGCATAAGCCAAAACGTTATCAAATAAAACACAGTTGACATCGGCAAACTGAGTGTGCAATGTTCTTTTTCAATTTTTGATGCATCTGCTCCTACATTTTCACCTCAACAAGAATTTTTGGAGTGCGTTTACTCTTTCCCCTGTGATGGAATGTTCCAAGTTGTGTCACATCAGATCTTGCTCACAAAAAATGTGTATTTTATATTATTCTTTAAATTTGTGAATGGTTGGATTAGTTTTGCTTTCATATGTGGTGTAAAAAGTTGTTCCAAACAGGCTAAAGTGTAACACTTATAGAAGCCAAAAACCAGTAAACCCATATATTAAATCTTAATCTAATTAAGCCCAAAAATCACTTTTTTTAAGCTGATAAACTGTGTAAATGGGTCTAAAATAGATATGTATAGACATTCCTGGCTTTATTTGGTCATTATAGTGCATATTTGTTAATAACATCGTAGTATACTCAGAGCAGTGTTTTTGTGTCACTTTTTTCCACAGCACGCCATCTACTCAAATGTAGCCAAAGCTTATTCATATAGATTGACTGACTTTGGGCATGAGGTGGAGTGTATAATTAGTGATTTTACAATGTAGCTTTTATGCTGTATGTTTGCAGGACTGCAGTGTGACCACTTGGGGGCGTGTGGAGGCGGTGTCTCTGATGGCTTGATGCCTGCAGAAGCTGACAGTTTGCCTGGCCAGCAGCTGCAGGCAACAAGGAACAAGAGCAGGAAGACCTGACGCACAGCCAATAGCAGCAGCAGCAGCATGTGTGTGTCATTATAAGTGACTCTCAAAGTGACTGTCCTCTGGTTTATAAGGTCACGTCTTCTCCTGAAATAAAACATTCACTGTAGATAACCGGATTAGATTTGAAAACCACAAATTGTTGCACCATGCGCCTGGTTTATGGACATATGTTGATGCTTTTGCTTTGATAGATTGGGAGACATGACAAGCCCTGGGACACACTGAAACAACAGCATCAGTGTGATCTTACAAGCACACTAACCTAAAACCCACATTATTGCATTTTTCTCATTTTAACCTATAGTCTGATTTGTTTTACCCATTAGACTACTTATCATCATATTATAGTAGTAAAGTTGCAATTAAAAGTTGAAAATTGCAGGGGGCAGCTTGAGTTCTAAAGCAGAATCGTCAAAAAGCGCCAAAATTGAAAGGACAATATGCACACAAACCATGGATCTATTCAAAATGTAGATAGGACAATGCTAGCTTAATACTGTCTCGAGTTGTTGTAGTGGCTAATCAATTAGTACTGCAGAGAAAAAAAATCCCCCTCAGTCCAAAAGGTTAATGCATGCCTCACAGACCTACATGCTTCAGACATCGTGACAAATCTTTCAGTTCGCGAACTTTTTCCCAGCTCAAAAGTTTTCAATTTTGTTTAAAAAAATAGCTTTGGCTACAGTTCTGCACGCCCTCAGGGTCACGTGATAAATTGCTCCATTTTAAAGTCCCATGCTTTTCAAAAAATTCCAATGTTAAGAGCTACTAAATAAATGCGCACAGTATTGCGATCAAGTTGTTACTATTAGATCTGAGCCTTCAACACGATGGACCCCCACACCCTTCTCACTCGACTCAAACACTGTGTTGAGGTCCAAAGTTTAGCTCTGGAGTGGTTTTAGTCACATTTATCTGACAGATGTTTTTGTGTTCAGATCGATGATGCCAGTGACATGTGGAGTTCCCCAGGGGTCTATTCTTAGCCCCCTTTTGTTTTCTTTGCATTTACTTTCCCTTGGGTCCATTTTATAAAGAATGCCATTTTTAATTAATTTATATGAAGATAACTGTCAGATCTATCTACCTCTGAAACGTGACAATATTATATGTGTTAAATCATTGCATTGACGCAGATGAAACAAAGGTGCTGATTGGACATCTGTCATTTAAACCAAAATCTAACTTCACTCACCTCACATTGAAATAGTTTTTTGCTTCACTCATTGATTCTGCAGAAATCTGTGATGTTTTTAGACTAGAGATTAGACCAATTATTTGTAAGCACTATTTTAGAGGTTCATTTCAATCCAAGTAACTAGATCTTCATTCATAGTAACAGGACAAGTTGTTGGAAAAGCTACACAGTTCACCTTCGAAATATTCTTTTAATGCGTATAGTAATTGTTTTGCTTTCATTCCTGGTGAAAACATTCCAAACAATAATTCAAATATCTATGTTTAATCTTCCCTGACACACTGGTTGAAAATCCTTGGAATAAAATGACTCTGAAGAGCCAAACTTTCCAATTTGAGCTTGTGTATTATTAATGTATAAATTATGGTACTCCCTGACATTTCAGCCACTTTAAATGTGGGTGGACTGCTCTTTTTTCTTTTCTTTTTTTGGAGATAATAATTTCAAAGTTTTACTGAATGGCTTTGTGGCTGATGAAATCCAAGAGATCATTAGCTCTCATGTGAGATGAAAGAAAAGGCAAAAGCAGAGTGAGGCCACACAGGAAACCAGCCATTCAGGAAGTTATTTAAAAAAAAGACAGAAAGTAGACTGAAGGTTCCATATGTTTTTAGTTTATAGTTTATATGGTATATGGTTCAAAAATCTGGTGTTTAGGCCAGCACATAAGAACTTTTTCCTCATGTGAAGATTCAAATAGCCTTCACTGTGACACTATAATGATTCTACCTGTAACAAAGTCAACAGTAATTATGTCCATAGTGTTTTCATTTATTTATTTGGTTAGGACAGAGCATGTTCATAAACAAAACAAAAACAAACATGAATGTAAACACACCGGATTATAGCCAAGAGCTAATTTCCACCGTAGTCCAACAGGCAGGGTCAGTGGGAAACAGAAAAAAAGTACATTTCATTACACGGTCCCAATCATTGCACATTCACTTTCATTGCACAGTCCCACTCATTGCACAGTTCCACATATTGCTTAAACCCATCATTGCAATTTCCACAACTATTGCACATCAATACAAATACATATTCAAAAAGAAATGTACATTCCACACACAAAATCCCATATTTACATTCAACCCTACATGGTTCTGTCTCACATAAAAAAAGACTAAAAATCTATAATTCACAGATGGGTGCAGGTTTGGTTTGTCCAGAGCCAGTTTTTCATTTGAGCTTTAGTGGAATTATAGTATGTAGATTTGTCTGTGTTTTGTTTCTTTCATTTTTTTTATTTTATATATATGAATTTCTTTGTGAAGTTCTTACTGTTTTTGTGTTTTCAGAAGTTCTATAATAGATTTACATCTGCTCATAATTAGAATTAAAAATGTTCCTATCGGCAATTTAGTGGGAAAAAAGTTGGAGAACCACTGATCAGTGAAACATCAATGGCATGTCAGTGTAATCAGATTTAAATAGACTTTCGAATTAGAGTCAAAACGTCTCAAATCCATCTTTTTCAGTTCCGATACCGAACCCGATACTTTGGCTTTAACAATCTGTCGATACCCATTATAACCCGATGTGTAAGGACTGAAAAACATGATAAATTTGGTCATATTGTCTAATGTGATTCTTACATAATACAAGCAATTTAACTATTTAATCTGATTAAAATGCCCAATATTATGAGACATTCTGGATCAACACCAACCAGTAAGTCTCATTATGTCCAACTAAATGCACAACATTGATGTCGACTGAACCGATACTCGATCCAGCAAAATTTCATGGATCGGCACCGATATCCGATCCCAGTATCAAAACGATGCATAGTCTCAATCTTAAATAACACTGTCCAGATGACATTTTTAAAGACTTTCTATCAATGGCATGAACAAAAGAACCTGGAAAATGCATTTGATTGAACCATCAGGTCATAGAAAGTGTCAAGATGCCAAATCAAACTTATGCCATCACACATTAAAACAGATCAATGTGGAGCCATGTTTATTTGTGTGCTGGATGTGACAAACAACTGCAAATAAATGAAGCCATTTTGTGTCTGTGGAGCTTTTCTCTGACAAAAACCTATTGGTCTTTTTGTCAAATCATTTTTCAAGTGGTGGTGCCTATTTTCAAACACATGAATAACAGCCTCAATAGCTGCAATCAGAAAGTTGATGTTTAGACGAAAACCATTCTGTGGCACTGTTGTGTTGTTTTTTGGTGAAAATTGGTTGTGAAAGTACATTTCAAGATGCCATAACAGAATGCAGACATCTGTGTAAAAATGTACATGCAAAACCAAGAATGAAGAACATTGATCCAGTTTACACTTTCAATAATTATGCCATAGCAGCTTGTCAATGATCCCGTCAGATTTCAGAAGCTAAGCAGGTTGGGCCAGGTCAGTGCTTGGATGGGAAACCACTGGAACTTCAGAGTCACAGTAGAACGACTGAAGGAGAAACTGTGTGTCCTTACATCTCACCCACATTGCCCAGTATGGATCTAGTGTGTGAATGAAAGGTTTGCAGCTGAAAGACAATGCAGCTGCTTGTGTCGTCTGCCCAGGACAGCTGTGGCTACAATTGTCTACTGCAACAACTTTATTTTTCCGAGGGCCAGATTTTTTTTTTTTTTTTTTTAATGAGTATTGGCTTCTGGGTCAGGGTGTAAGCCTACGATCCCTTTTAACACAATTTGTGGCTGCTCAAAACATAATTTCAACAACACAAAGGAACATCTGCTGCATTAAATGTTTGCGAAAAAAGAATAACAAAAGACTTTACCAACATTTGTGTAGATTGCCATTTGCTTACTTAATCAAAACTAAAAAGGGCAAAACAAGACATTCACCAGTCTGAACAAAGACTAAAATCAGTCTAAACCAAGTCAAATTGGACAAATACAAGGCCAGGCACGGAAGGAATACTACCTAAAACTAACCAATAAATATGATTAAATACATTAGATAAAGCTTGGGTCAGGGGCCGCATTTCGATGATAGTAGACCCATCTCCAGATCTTCTTGCTAGGCTTGGTCAAGACGGTACCTGAGGGATTTTACGGCGGTGCATGTTTTGGTTGGTGGAAACCAAATACCGCAAGAAACCTACTTTTCTCAACACAATGACATTTTATTTAAGGGATCCTAAAATCTGTCTCAGCATGTTCCTGATCCTGATTGATCTGTTTTTCTACTGTTAGTGTGATTATCTTCTTTTAGATTTGTGTGCAAACTAAGTAATTAGTTGTACCCTTTATATTTATGAATAGACCTCAACTTTTTCACATTTGTCTAATGTGTTTTGAGCTTCTACTGTATGGAAAACGCCATAACTCACGGACTCTCACCTTTTTGTAACACACTGCTAAATTCTGAATGTTGTGATGTCATCTACATATCTTCTGGTAGCACACCTTTAAACTTTAGGAATCTTAGGTTTATTGTTCCAAATCTCCTGGAAATACAGACCTTGTTGTGCTGCTGCTACAAGGTTCTTCAATCATTTGACTCAAGGACACACCACACAGAGATGAAGCAACCTTCTACTCGAAACGAACATGGTTTATGAAGGCCCTTCTCTGCTCAGGCTCATATGATCTACACCTGGTGAAAATATACAGTTTGCGCTGCTGATCCTTTGTCCCTGCACCATCTCTGTTTCTCCTGAGCTGAGCTTGGCCAGTCGTTGGTACATGGTGTGCTCCTGTCACTCCCCCTCCTCTCCTCCTCCTCCTCCTCCTTCTCTCCCTTTCTTCTTTCACTGAGGAAGCAGATGGCGTTTAGTGTTGGGCCTTCTCTCTCTGTGTATTTTTTTAGAAGGTATTCTTAGCTTGTGTCTGTATGGCTGACCTTGCTTTAGGGGTTTTGGAGCAACCACGCCAGATATTTCTAGTGGATCATGCGACAAAAAGTGACGTACGCTCACTATTTTTCAAATCTTGTCGCTTTATTTGCCACAAAATACTCTTCCACTGCATCTACATCTCTCCTGCTGGTCGCCCTCATCCTGGGGGACCTTTATTTCACCACGATAGCCCCTCCTCTGTATGCAAAGCAGGTGTCAAACAGGACAAGGAGGACGGCAGCAGCACCTCACAAAGAAGGTGACAGGGTCTAGGGGGCAGGATATAAAAAACAGAACTCGTAGATGCACACACAGAGTCAATCCCGTGGGTTGGGCCGTGGCTGTGAGGGGACTGTAGGGCGACACATGAGGAGAATGGAGCTGGAGCTGTCTGTCTGTCTGTCATTAGTATTCCAGCAGGAGGCTCTGGACCCGGCCAGACATCTGAGCAGAGCAGCCGCAGCAGATAAAGAAGAAGCCATTAATCCATAGAAGATTACCACCACTGATACTTTATCCCGACGTATTACAGCAATGGAACTAGACTCATTCCATTTGCAACAGTAGTAACGAAACCCAAAGGTGGGAGGTGAGCAGGAAGTTGTGGACACATGACGGTAAATAAATGTAGTGAGATTTGCCTCCCACGATTTTGATTCTTGCGATAAAGGCAGTCAGAGTGGTGAGGTCCAAATCGATGTGTGGTCCTGCTTTTTGAATTCAGAACACCCTCTGATTCGGATCAACCCAGATGGTCACTGTTTTCTTTATACGAGAAATCCAAGTTTGTCCAAGAACAGCTGGCTGCTTTCTGCGCCACGCTGAGGCTTGTTTCAGTCTAATGTGCTTAACAAGTGTATCTGAATGCATGCGTGCTCCTCATTAGCATCTCTCCAAAATACTACAAAATATGCACATCACATCGGAATTAAGAAGCTGCAGTATATGACAAACCAAAATGTGACAGTCTGTCCACAGTCCAAGCCTGAGTGGTGAGATGTTGGAGATGATGAAGCTTCTTGCGGAGAACCCAAGTGTGTGGGAAATCTAATACAATTTTTGATAGAGCTGATATATTTATACATGTTTAGAATAGTTTATTACACTTTATTATATTAACAGTGCTTCTCAACCTTTTCAGTCGCGACCCCTAAATATAACCTAGCATTCGACCCCAAACACAAAATTAGGCTATGCAAGTGATAAAGTAGTTTTATCTCTTGTTGATTTAATTGAAACATAAGTATTAGATAATTCATCTTGTAGTACAAATATAATAAACCTATCACAGTATTTGAAGCTGTCAACTAGTTAAAAATTAATGTTAAATTTCACATGATCTGGGACCCAGATTCATTTCGCACCCCATGGTCCGACCCAGTTGAGAACCATGATCTAAGGACAAGGTGGGCTGCAGTAGCAAGAAAACCTGGGTTTGACACATTGCAACCCGGGCCCATTCTGTGTGGAGTTGCATGTTCTCCGTGTCTGCGTGATTTGCTCCAGGTTCTCCGGTTTCCCCTACCACTAAAAACGTGTCCATTAGTGCCTCCCTATTCTGAATCTTAGTGAGACTTTCCTGGGCAAATTAAGGTGAAATTAAATTAATTAATTGTCCTATAAACCTTAACTTAAGAAAGTCAAAATGTTCTCAAATCATGATCATTAGTAGAAAGGCTTCAAAGTTGTCCTCTGGAAACTATTTTTCAAAATTGAAGATGACTTTCAGAAACGCTGTCCAGATGACAACTTTCTGCTATGGATCACTCCTGGACGAATGAAGGACTACACTGTCAGTCATAATCAATACTTATATACTTATTCACCACTTTTAGCTTTTTAAAACATTTTTCCAGTGTAAAACTTTATACTATTTGCATTGTCCGTGTCTTAAATATGGTTTTAAGAACCTTGGCCGTTTAGGTATTTGAACAAAAAAAAACGTGTCATGCAGTTCCCACATCTGGAATCAAATTATTATTCGAGAAAAATAAATTAACCAGATCTTGTATGATATGCTATTCTGGAAGAAATGCTCAACAGTCTGGTGATTTGTGGATTTGAAAACACTGCAGAAGATCTGAAAAACATAACTATGACATCACAAAACTTAAATTCAACACAGTGTTTTCTGAGGCTCAGACTTAGATAATGAAGCAATGTTAGAACAAAAAGTCAATTGTGTGTATTAAATATCTGTTTGTTTTTTGTTTTTTTTTGTTGTTTTTTTTGGTTAAAGAGTGACTATGTTACAGTGTTCAAATATCCAACTGAGAACAAAGAGAAACAACGCTGGAGTAGATCTACCTTCACCATTTTCACATTGACAAAGACTGGTTTCCACATGAGGAGCTTTTCTTCCAGATGCAATCAAAGCAGAGAAGATTCTGCTCTGCACAGGAGGAGGAGCCAGTGAAGAACACAAAGGAGAAAAGCCATTCAGTGCAGACTTTAGAGAGAGAGATGGAGCTGCAGGTTGGAAAAAGAGTAGCATCTGCCCCACGCTGGTGCAGTGCTGAGCTCATGTGTCCTGTAAAAATCCAATCCTTCAGACTTGGCAGATAGTGTTACCATGAGAACAGCAGTGGGGTTATTGTAAGCAGAAGCAGAGGGAGGATGTGAAAGGGAGAGAAAGGCCAGGCTCGCTCCAGCAACCCATCTGTTCCTGTCCAGCTTAGCATTGGCTCAGAGCACAACCTGCAGCTGGAAAGGAATGCACATGTCCAACAGGAAGACGAGGGGCGAGCGCGCGGGCCAAGTGCTGACCTCCTGTGATCACCGTCCAGAGTCAGACAGAGAGCTGCAACTTAAGCTTCTGCTGCGGAGGAGCTGTGGAAATAAATGTGTGGAAGGAAATGATCAGAGTCTTGTTTGGAGCATAGCAAGAGTCAAAGCGGCTTCTTCTAACGACAGAGGTTATGCAGATGGCGTCACAGCGTTCTGAATGTCAGCAGTGAGTGGTGAAAATGCATGACAGTCAATGGAGAGAAGTTATATTTCTCAAGTAGAAGTCAAAACCCAGCTTTTTTTATTTTATTTTTTGAATTAATTCATGGATATTACAAGATTAACATATCAAAATAACATAACACATACACAACATAACATATTTACAATATTTACAAGACTTGGACAAGTGTGTGGACAGCAGTTGTTATAAAACAAAGCAAGATAAAAAAAAAACAGAAACAAAGAAAAAACAAACAAAAAAGAAACATAAAAAGAAGAACAAAATAACTACAAAAATAAATTTGGTGAGATAATGATACTAATGAACTTAGATAAGGCAGAGACTAAAATGCTTAATCAGGGTTACTAATTCATTCACTGTATATACTGTTTATTGTGTAGCTTTTTGTTGTTTTTTTCTGGTTTGTGACTGTTGGTGCAGGAGTGAACCACAGCCGATTGATAATCAATTCAATCTGGATTACAATAAAAGTGAACAGCTGCTAACAGTTGACCCAAACTACAAAGAAAAGACAATGACAGCGTCAGTATTTTTTCCAGACTTTTTCAATAAATAAAAACATTGGAACAACTCAAAGGCTTATTATTGACTTAAATACAAGTATAGCTTGTTCAATGACCAATATGAAGGTAAAATAATGATTAAAATGCACTTAAACACGAGATTACATTGGATGACAAACCTCTCCCATCACAGGGTTTTGCAAAAGGGAAGAGGAAGTTACGACACACGAAGAAGAAACGTGGCGGACCATGACAGCCTAGTGCAGGGGTCTCCAACCTGTAGCTCGGAGCTACCAGTAGCTCGCCACCACCTTCCAAGTAGCTTCCGAAAGGATTTTAGAATCATACCAATTATGCTTTATTACTCAAATTGGATTTACTACGTGCCAATTTCTACTGTAAATGTATCTTTAGATGCCTAATTGTGTCCACTTCTAAATAGATATTGACTCAATTTTCATAAAGGCCTCTTAACTATGCCACTGTTAATTCAGGTTTTGGTCATTTCTAAAAGTAGTAGCTCAGTTTTCTTCTGCAAAGGTAGCTCTCCTTGTTAAAAAGGTTGGAGACCCCTGGCATAGTGACTGGATGCCAGGTATGTTGAATAAACTGCAACAGAGACTATTTCAACTAAAGCCAGCTGCACACTAGAGGAGTTTGAAATCTTTTGTCCATAGCATGATCTCTTCTTCTCTGTGTGGGTTTTACTTTGTCAGTCTAAAATATATAAATAAAAAAAACATATAGAAGATTAGCCCCATCTAGAATGTGAAAGCAACGTGTTAAAAAAGAAACCAAATTTTTAAATAACAATGTCACTGAACTTACACTTACAAAATGTCAAAGAGAGTCTAGAGTCAAATGAGTCAAATCACAAAGAGTTAATCGTCAAAACACAAACTTCAAGAAGATCAAGCAAGTAAAAGACGTGTGTTCTTTGCATTTCTCCAGGAGCTGTGGTGTGGTTTCAGAAGAACAGCTCTTTCACTGGAGAGTGTAAATTACTATGTTACTACGACAACCCACTGTGTCTTGTTCATCTGGACTTTCAAACGTCTCCAGTCACATTTATCAGGAACGAACTGGTTCTGGTGATGCAAACCTTCATTAATATAGGATTGAGCGCCTTGTTGACTCATTCCTCTGTAATAGACTTTAGATAATAGTCCAGCATTCTAAATGTCAGGACTAAACGTGACCAGAGTCAGGACTAAACATGGACCAGAGTCAGGACTAAACGTGGACCAGAGTCAGGACTAAACGTGGACCAGAGTCAGACTAATACGGTCCAGAGTCAGGACTAAACGTGGGCCAGAGTCAGGACTAAACGTGGACCAAAGTCAGGACTAAACGTGGACCAGAGTCAGGACTAAACGTGGACCAGAGTCAGGACTAAACAAGAGCAGAGTCAGGACTAAACGTGGACTAGAGTCAGGACTAAACACGGACCAGAGTCAGGACTAAACGTGGACCAGAGTCAGGACTAAACGTGGACCAGAGTCAGGACTAAACGTGGACCTGGGGACTAACATGGACCAGAGTCAGGGCTAAACATGGACCAGAGTCAGGACTAAACACGGACCAGAGTCAGGACTAAACGTGGACCAGAGTCAGGACTAAACGTGGACGAGTGTCAGGACAAACGTGGACCAGAGTCAGGACTAAACGTGACCAGAGTCAGGACTAAACACAGCAGAGTCAGGACTAAACATGGACCAGAGTCAGGACTAAACATGGACCAGAGTCAGGACTAAACATGGACCAGAGTCAGGACTAAACATGGACCAGAGTCAGGACTAAACGTGGACCAGAGTCAGGACTAAACGTGGACCAGAGTCAGGACTAAACAAGGACCAGAGTCAGGACTAAACGTGGACCGAGTCAGGACTAAACGTGGACCAGAGTCAGGACTAAACACGGACCAGAGTCAGGACTAAACACGGACCAGAGTCAGGACTAAACACGGACCAGAGTCAGGACTAAACGTGGACTAGAGTCAGGACTAAACATGGGCCAGAGTCAGGACTAAACGTGGACCAGAGTCAGGACTAAACGTGGACCAGAGTCAGGACTAAACGTGGACCGAGTCAGGACTAAACACGGACCGGAGTCAGGACTAAACATGGAGCAGAGTCAGGACTAAACGTGGACCAGAGTCAGGACTAAACGTGGACCAGAGTCAGGACTAAACACGACCAGTTTGTTTATCTGAGCATCTGACTGAAAAAGTGTTAAAGTAAATTTTATGATTATTATTTTTTTTTAATAATGTTGTTTTGTTTTGTTTTTTATAATTTTGATGCATCTTTTCCTGCTTTAATTTGCCTCACCTTACTGTTGCTACGACGACAGAAGAAACTATTGTCAGTTTCTACCACACAAAAACTCCAGGGATAAAGATTAAGCCATAAACAGCAAAGAAGTAAACTTTTCTATTATTTTGTCTATATTTTGCCACTTTCTCAGGATGTCTGTAACCTTTATACTTAATTATTTTACTGCTGGGTCACAAAAATACTGAATGTGGTGAAGCTGTGCAGACTCCACACATACATGGATTTGCAGCTGGTCAGGACAAACTCAAAGGCTTCTCTGTGGAAAGTGTTCATGTTCTGGCTCTTCTCAGTTTGCACACAGAGTGGACACAGTGAGGTTTGCTTCAGCAGTGACGTCTGTGGACCATCACCAACAATTACCACAATGTCCAGCAGGGGCGGTGAGGTCATCTGAGCGCCTATGACAACATATGAAGTCATACGCTCCTTTGATAAATATCCAACATCACCCTTGCAAATATGTTTTACACAAAAGTGTATTGGATTGTGGCATGTCTCCACCTCCACAGAGCCATTGATTTCCTCTGGCCTGATACTTCGTGGCACCTCGCTTCTCCTTCTTCTTCTTTTGTGGAGAAAATGCCCCAGCTCAGCAGCTTACACAAGTGTTTCAGAGGTGCTGTGTGTCCCTCTCTGCCTGCAGCACTTTCAAAAGCCATTCCCACAGTCCGGCCTCCAGCTTATCCGGATGTGGCTGTACTGGTTTGGACAGGATGTGGTGCTGTGGGTTTTTTGTTGCAGTACACGAGGATACTACTTTTTAATAATGCAGACCAATCCTATTCAACTTTCCTATTCAACCTAGTCAACTCACTTTCCAAATATTACAAAAACATCTTTTCTCGTGTTTGTAGAGTTTTGGGTTATTATTCTGGTTTCATCAAAAAGTATCTGAAAATAAGACTTGAAAGCAGTGTATTTTATTGGTTTCAATTCCAGTTGAAAAATGTCTCGTGTCTCTTTTTTGAAGACAGTTAAAATATGCTTAGATAAGATAAATATGACTAATTTCAAGCACTTATTCTCTCATTATCCAGTTTAAGATTGACACTTTTTACCAGGGCCGGGCTTAGCACGTTTGGCGCCCTAGCAAGATTTAATTTGCCCCCCACCACAATTTTTATTATTACTGCATTTTATTTTTCAATAAAACGTTTGTGTATAGACCTTAGATATTAGTGTTGAAGGCAGTTTAATATTTTAATTTATGAAGAAAATAAACACAGTTTCCTCTAACCTGGAGTCTTTTTGACTGATTAATGCATCTTTTATAATTGTTGAGTTATGCATAATTTTGTACTTTAATTTATCCTCATCAAAATACAAATTCTTTTGAGCCCCAAAATGGAGTGTGGCTCCAGTTCTCTGCTCCCCCATCTTCAGGATAAATAGCTTAAAGTTTTATGAGGCTTCTACCGCTGCAGTAGTTTGATTGATTAAATCTGCGTATAATTTCTGTTGCATAAGTTCATCAGCTAGTTGTGGTTATGTGTCCTATTGACACAAAATAAAAACTAGCTTGTAGTCTATGATCGATAGAACTTTTTTTACTCTATTCATGGGGCTGCAATAGCCTAGTTCGCCTATGCCCAGGGCCGGTCCTGCTTTTTACAGTGCATATTTCAGTCCTTTTTAAATTGCTGGGATACTCAGATTTGGGTATGGGCTTAACACTGATTTGAACATTTTGCAGACCAATAAAAATGGACTGCAGCTTTAGTTGATATCACTATAGAAATAAATCTATCTCTGTGAATGTTTGGTGCAACCTCATGTCAAAAACGGCAAAATACTGTGCAACNTAGTTTTCTTCTAATGTTGTTTCCTTGTTACAAACACAGCTGGAGTTATGTCTGTGAAGTGTTATGTCTGTGAAGTGTTATGTCTGTGAAGTGTTATGTCTGTTGTTATGTATTTTTGTAATTGTATGATCATTTCACCCTCTGTATGGTCAATAATTCTAAGTCACTGACTAACTTGAGCTGATATTAAGACTGACAGACTGACCCAGGATCAGTAAACACTTTAGTGCTGTTCTGTAATCTTATGGTCAACAGCACCGATTGTTCCCACAGCTGCACGATGCATCTGCCCTCATGAGGTGAGACCAAACGTAAATACATGAGACACATCGGATGAAAGAAAGTGAGAAGGAATTAATTAATAATTTAACTTATAATAAAGTATGATTGAGTTTTATTGATATTAGTTCAGCTCTAAACACACAGAGACAAAGTTATATTAGTGGAATATAATTAAACATTCATTTCTGGAATGATTTTGCTTTGTCTAAAGAGGCGTTTAAAAAAAAACAGTTTGGATGTGTTAAGATAACTTTTTTCAAAATACAATAATTCAACATTTTCTATCTGGTAACACTGTTTCTTCCCTCTAAGCCTCAGAAAACACACTTTTGCATGTCCCAGTTTTGTGATGTGATGTTTTTTAAATCCATAAATTTTCCAATCCTTTTTTCTTCTTCTTCAATAAAACACATTTTTATACATTTCTATTGTTATGTTTTGAGTTTTGGAATCGTAAACTCTGTTGTAGATATCACAACGACTATTCACCCACTCATTTTATTGACAACTGTTCCAATATTCCATTGCATTATTAACTTGTTGCAACTCTAAAAAAACAGATACTTGTACTTACAGTACAAATACAAGACTTAAGTTATCACAAAAGTTAATATTAAATAAAATAAGTTACAAAAACCATTAGCATTTATTCATTCATTAATATAATTTCCTACTTCCTTTGGGAAAGCTGCAACTGTAAATTTGTAACACATTATTTATTACTAGTTCCTTGGGTATAAAAATATATATTTGTATTATGAGTTACACTGTTGTGTGTTACTTAGAGCAAATCACAACATTATACAACACTAATCCTCTTGTATTTACACTGGATTTACTCTATAGAAATATGATGTCAAACATTTTCATCCCAAGACTGTCACAGACTCCCTCAGAAACTCTAGTGTTGTTTTTTAAAAGAATATAAATGTAATTAACATGTAATGTAACCAACTGGAGCCACTCAGAATGTTCTAGTAAATCTAACTCTTCACGTTTGGACTGAGTTACAACAACGCTGTCCCTAAATCCACAATTCCCACGTCTGAGGTTTATAATAGTTCATTGGCTGGTTTTCCTGCTCAGCCTGGTTTCAGCACCGCGGACAGCTCCAGCAGCATTCACGCCACAAACGCACAAATCCACGCATGTTCACGTCGCTAAGTGGATGTTTACTTCACCAAACACACGTCGTCCCAGCGCCTCCTCGCTCCGTGATGTACCTGTGCGTTCGCCTGGGGACTTTACGCGCGGGCCTGCTGGTTCTCCTCCGCGGGCCTGTTCTGACACCCTCCTCCGCCTTCTGTCGCTCCTGACGCCGCTTCCCGCTCGTGACATCCGCGGTTCGACGATCACCGAGCCTGGTCTTTCCGGAGGGGAGGCTGCGGGAACGCGGGGCCTGAGCTGCACCGGGAGGACCGAGCAAACATGCACACACAGCCCGCCCGCCTGCCCGCCGCCTCCTGGGACTGGAGCGTGGAGCTGCACACGCGGAGGCTGCACTCTCACGACCGCGCTGACAGGACTTCCGTGTTTTTATTTTTCTTACTAGTGGTAGTTCTCTTTCCTTAGCGCCCCTGCCTGTTTGGATGATGATTATTTGAACAAAAACGTAATCTAAAACGTGGTCATAAAAGTAGTTTATTATGAAACAAATTCTGAAAAGCTGCACCTGTATAATTTTGCTAATCAATTTGTAGGCTAGGTATTTATTTGATGAGATGACTTGTAATACAAAATTTGGACAATGTTTATGCAAAGTTGGTTGAGAAACATAAAAGCACAGTTTTCTATTGTGCAAATATTATAAAATATAACTTTATAGAGGGATTTTCATCAACACGGACAGAAAGAGCCGTCGCTCACAGACACAAACAGTGGAAACAAGTGGAAAATGCTCCGTCATCAGTAACTACACGAGTTTATCTGTGAGAAAACAAAAAGTTCAGCTGCTAAATCAACATTTGTGAATGAAATTTGACCCTACAACGCTTACAAGTGAAAACAGCGAGAAAAACACTGTCTCAAGCTTCAGGAGACAGACGTCTGTCAGACCGGTTCAGACCTGATCCAAACAGCTGCTCTCGTCTCGTTACATTGTTCTATTCCAAAAAGTTTCTCCAGCTAAGCAGATGTGTGTGGGAAATCTAATACAATTTTTTGATAGAGCTGATATATTTATACAATGTTTAGAAATAGTTTATTACACTTTATTTATTATCTAAGGCAGTGCTTCTCAACCTTTTTCAGTCGCGACCCCCTAAATATCAACCGTAGCCCATTCGCGACCCCCAAACACAAAATGTAGGCTACTGCAAAGTGATAAAGTAGTTTTTATTCTCTTGTTTGATTTGAATTTGAAGACATAAGTATTAGATAAGTTCATCTTGTAGGTCAGCAAATATGAATATACACCTATCACAGTATTTGAAGCTGTCAACCTAGTTAAAAATCTTAATGTTAAATTTTCACATGATCTGGGGACCCCCAGAATTCATTTCGCGACCCCCATGGGGGTCCCGACCCCAGGTTGAGAACCACTGATCTAAGGACAAGGTGGTGCTGCAGTAGCAAGAAAAACCTGGGTTTGACACATTTGCAACCCGGGCCCATTCTGTGTGGAGGTTGCATGTTCTCCGTGTGTCTGCGTTGATTTGCTCCAGGTTCTCCGGTTTCCCCTACCACTAAAAACGTGTCCATTAGTGCCTCCCTATTCTGAATCTTAGTGAGACTTTCCTGGGCAAATTAAGGTGAAATTAAATTAATTAATTGTCCTTATAAACCTTAACCTTAAGAAAGTCAAAATGTTCTCAAATCATGATCATTAGTAGAAAGGCTTCAAAGTTGTCCTCTGGAAACTATTTTTCAAAATTGAAGATGACTTTCAGAAACGCTGTCCAGATGACAACTTTCTGCTATGGATCACTCCTGGACGAATGAAGGACTACACTGTCAGTCATAATCAATACTTATATACTTATTCACCACTTTTAGCTTTTTAAAACATTTTTCCAGTGTAAAACTTTATACTATTTGCATTGTCCGTGTCTTAAATATGGTTTTAAGAACCTTGGCCGTTTAGGTATTTGAACAAAAAAAAAACGTGTCATGCAGTTCCCACATCTGGAATCAAATTTATTATTCGAGAAAAATAAATTAACCAGATCTTGTATGATATGCTAATTCTGGAAGAAATGCTCAACAGTCTGGTGATTTGTGGATTTGAAAACACTGCAGAAGATCTGAAAAACATAACTATGACATCACAAAACTTAAATTCAACACAGTGTTTTCTGAGGCTCAGACTTAGATAATGAAGCAATGTTAGAAAAAAAGTCAATTGTGTGTATTAAATATCTGTTTGTTTTTTGTTTTGTTTTTTGTTGTTTTTTTTGGTTAAAGAGTGACTATGTTTACAGTGTTCAAATATCCAGACTGAGAACAAAGAGAAACAACGCTGGAGTAGATCTACCTTCACCATTTTCACATTGACAAAGACTGGTTTCCACATGAGGAGCTTTTCTTCCAGATGCAATCAAAGCAGAGAAGATTCTGCTCTGCACAGGAGGAGGAGCCAGTGAAGAACACAAAGGAGAAAAGCCATTCAGTGCAGACTTTAGAGAGAGAGATGGAGCTGCAGGTTGGAAAAAGGAGTAGCATCTGCCCCACGCTGGTGCAGTGCTGAGCTCATGTGTCCTGTAAAAATCCAATCCTTCAGACTTGGCAGATAGTGTTACCATGAGAACAGCAGTGGGTTATGTAAGCAGAAGCAGAGGGAGGATGTGAAAGGGAGAGAAAGGCCAGGCTCGCTCCAGCAACCCATCTGTTCCTGTCCAGCTTAGCATTGGCTCAGAGCACAACCTGCAGCTGGAAAGGAATGCACATGTCCAACAGGAAGACGAGGGGCGAGCGCGCGGGCCAAGTGCTGACCTCCTGTGATCACCGTCCAGAGTCAGACAGAGAGCTGCAACTTAAGCTTCTGCTGCGGAGGAGCTGTGGAAATAAATGTGTGGAAGGAAATGATCAGAGTCTTGTTTGGAGCATAGCAAGAGTCAAAGCGGCTTCTTCTAACGACAGAGGTTATGCAGATGGCGTCACAGCGTTCTGAATGTCAGCAGTGAGTGGTGAAAATGCATGACAGTCAATGGAGAGAAGTTATATTTCTCAAGTAGAAGTCAAAACCCAGCTTTTTTTATTTTTATTTTTGAATTAATTCATGGATATTTACAAGATTAACATATCAAAATAACATAACACATACACAACATAACATATTTACAATATTTACAAGACTTGGACAAGTGTGTGGACAGCAGTTGTTATAAAACAAAGCAAGATAAAAAAAAACAGAAACAAAGAAAAACAAACAAAAAAGAAACATAAAAAGAAGAACAAAATAACTACAAAAATAAATTTGGTGAGATAATGATACTAATGAACTTAGATAAGGCAGAGACTAAAATGCTTAATCAGGGTTACTAATTCATTCACTGTATATACTGTTTATTGTGTAGCTTTTTTGTTGTTTTTTCTGGTTTGTGACTGTTGGTGCAGGAGTGAACCACAGCCGATTGATAATCAATTCAATCTGGATTACAATAAAAGTGAACAGCTGCTAACAGTTGACCCAAACTACAAAGAAAAGACAATGACAGCGTCAGTATTTTTCCAGACTTTTTCAATAAATAAAAACATTGGAACAACTCAAAGGCTTATTATTGACTTAAATACAAGTATAGCTTGTTCAATGACCAATATGAAGGTAAAATAATGATTAAAATGCACTTAAACACGAGATTACATTGGATGACAAACCTCTCCCATCACAGGGTTTTGCAAAAGGGAAGAGGAAGTTACGACACACGAAGAAGAAACGTGGGCGGACCATGACAGCCTAGTGCAGGGGTCTCCAACCTGTAGCTCCGGAGCTACCAGTAGCTCGCCACCACCTTCCAAGTAGCTTCCGAAAGGATTTTAGAATCATACCAATTATGCTTTATTACTCAAATTGGATTTACTACGTGCCAATTTCTACTGTAAATGTATCTTTAGATGCCTAATTGTGTCCACTTCTAAATAGATATTGACTCAATTTTCATAAAGGCCTCTTAACTATGCCACTGTTAACTTCAGGTTTTGGTCATTTCTAAAAGTAGTAGCTCAGTTTTCTTCTGCAAAGGTAGCTCTCCTTGTTAAAAAGGTTGGAGACCCCTGGCATAGTGACTGGATGCCAGGTATGTTGAATAAACTGCAACAGAGACTATTTTCAACTAAAGCCAGCTGCACACTAGAGGAGTTTGAAATCTTTTGTCCCATAGCATGATCTCTTCTTCTCTGTGTGGGTTTTACTTTGTCAGTCTAAAATATATAAATAAAAAAAACATATAGAAGATTAGCCCCATCTAGAATGTGAAAGCAAACGTGTTAAAAAGAAACCAAATTTTTAAATAACAATGTCACTGAACTTACACTTACAAAATGTCAAAGAGAGTCTAGAGTCAAATGAGTCAAATCACAAAGAGTTAATCGTCAAAACACAAACCTTCAAGAAGATCAAGCAAGTAAAGACGTGGTGATTCTTTGCATTTCTCCAGGAGCTTGTGTGTGGTTTTCAGAAGAACAGCTCTTTCACTGGAGAGTGTAAATTACTATGTTACTACGACAACCCACTGTGTCTTGTTCATCTGGGACTTTCAAACGTCTCCAGTCACATTTATCAGGAACGAACTGGTTCTGGTGATGCAAACCTTCATTAATATTAGGGATTTGAGCGCCTTGTTGACTCATTCCTCTGTAATAGACTTTAGATAATAGTCACAGCATTCTAAATGTCAGGACTAAACGTGGACCAGAGTCAGGACTAAACATGGACCAGAGTCAGGACTAAACGTGGACCAGAGTCAGGACTAAACGTGGACCAGAGTCAGGACTAAATACGGTCCAGAGTCAGGACTAAACGTGGGCCAGAGTCAGGACTAAACGTGGACCAAAGTCAGGACTAAACGTGGACCAGAGTCAGGACTAAACGTGGACCAGAGTCAGGACTAAACACAGAGCAGAGTCAGGACTAAACGTGGACTAGAGTCAGGACTAAACACGGACCAGAGTCAGGACTAAACGTGGACCAGAGTCAGGACTAAACGTGGACCAGAGTCAGGACTAAACGTGGACCTGGGGACTAAACATGGACCAGAGTCAGGGCTAAACATGGACCAGAGTCAGGACTAAACACGGACCAGAGTCAGGACTAAACGTGGACCAGAGTCAGGACTAAACGTGGACGAGTGTCAGGACAAAACGTGGACCAGTGTCAAGACTAAACGTGAACCAGAGTCAGGACTAAACACAGAGCAGAGTCAGGACTAAACATGGACCAGAGTCAGGACTAAACATGGACCAGAGTCAGGACTAAACATGGACCAGAGTCAGGACTAAACATGGACCAGAGTCAGGACTAAACGTGGACCAGAGTCAGGACTAAACGTGGACCAGAGTCAGGACTAAACAAGGACCAGAGTCAGGACTAAATGTGGACCGGAGTCAGGACTAAACGTGGACCAGAGTCAGGACTAAACACGGACCAGAGTCAGGACTAAACACGGACCAGAGTCAGGACTAAACACGGACCAGAGTCAGGACTAAACGTGGACTAGAGTCAGGACTAAACATGGGCCAGAGTCAGGACTAAACGTGGACCAGAGTCAGGACTAAACGTGGACCAGAGTCAGGACTAAACGTGGACCGGAGTCAGGACTAAACACGGACCGGAGTCAGGACTAAACATGGAGCAGAGTCAGGACTAAACGTGGACCAGAGTCAGGACTAAACGTGGACCAGAGTCAGGACTAAACACGGACCAGTTTGTTTATCTGAGCATCTGACTGAAAAAGTGTTAAAGTAAATTTTATGATTATTATTTTTTTTTAATAATGTTGTTTTGTTTTGTTTTGTATTATAATTTTGATGCATCTTTTCCTGCTTTAATTTGCCTCACCTTACTGTTGCTACGACGACAGAAGAAACTATTGTCAGTTTCTACCACACAAAAACTCCAGGGATAAAGATTAAGCCATAAACAGCAAAGAAGTAAACTTTTCTATTATTTTGTCTATATTTTGCCACTTTCTCAGGATGTCTGTAACCTTTATACTTAATTATTTTACTGCTGGGTCACAAAAATACTGAATGTGGTGAAGCTGTGCAGACTCCACACATACATGGATTTGCAGCTGGTCAGGACAAACTCAAAGGCTTCTCTGTGGAAAGTGTTCATGTTCTGGCTCTTCTCAGTTTGCACACAGAGTGGACACAGTGAGGTTTGCTTCAGCAGTGACGTCTGTGGACCATCACCAACAATTACCACAATGTCCAGCAGGGGCGGTGAGGTCATCTGAGCGCCTATGACAACATATGAAGTCATACGCTCCTTTGATAAAATATCCAACATCACCCTTGCAAATATGTTTTACACAAAAGTGTATTGGATTGTGGCATGTCTCCACCTCCACAGAGCCATTGATTTCCTCTGGCCTGATACTTCGTGGGCACCTCGCTTCTCCTTCTTCTTCTTTTGTGGAGAAAATGCCCCAGCTCAGCAGCTTACACAAGTGTTTCAGAGGTGCTGTGTGTCCCTCTCTGCCTGCAGCACTTTCAAAAGCCATTCCCACAGTCCGGCCTCCAGCTTATCCGGATGTGGCTGTACTGGTTTGGACAGGATGTGGTGCTGTTGGGTTTTTGTTGCAGTACACGAGGATACTACTTTTTAATAATGCAGACCAATCCTATTCAACTTTCCTATTCAACCTAGTCAACTCACTTTCCAAATATTACAAAAACATCTTTTCTCGTGTTTGTAGAGTTTTGGGTTATTATTCTGGTTTCATCAAAAAGTATCTGAAAATAAGACTTGAAAGCAGTGTATTTTATTGGTTTCAATTCCAGTTGAAAAATGTCTCGTGTCTCTTTTTTGAAGACAGTTAAAATATGCTTAGATAAGATAAATATGACTAATTTCAAGCACTTATTCTCTCATTATCCAGTTTAAGATTGACACTTTTTACCAGGGCCGGGCTTAGCACGTTGGCGCCCTAGCAAGATTTAATTTGCCCCCCACCACAATTTTTATTATTACTGCATTTTATTTTTCAATAAAACGTTTGTGTATAGACCTTAGATATTAGTGTTGAAGGCAGTTTAATATTTTAATTTATGAAGAAAATAAACACAGTTTCCTCTAACCTGGAGTCTTTTTGACTGATTAATGCATCTTTTATAATTGTTGAGTTATGCATAATTTTGTACTTTAATTTATCCTCATCAAAATACAAATTCTTTTGAGCCCCAAAATGGAGTGTGGCTCCAGTTCTCTGCTCCCCATCTTCAGGATAAATAGCTTAAAGTTTTATGAGGCTTCTACCGCTGCAGTAGTTTGATTGATTAAATCTGCGTATAATTTCTGTTGCATAAGTTCATCAGCTAGTTGTGGTTATGTGTCCTATTGACACAAAATAAAAACTAGCTTGTAGTCTATGATCGATAGAACTTTTTTTACTCTATTCATGGGGCTGCAATAGCCTAGTTCGCCTATGCCCAGGGCCGGTCCTGCTTTTTACAGTGCATATTTCAGTCCTTTTTAAATTGCTGGGATACTCAGATTTGGGTATGTGGCTTAACACTGATTTGAACATTTTGCAGACCAATAAAAATGGACTGCAGCTTTAGTTGATATCACTATAGAAATAAATCTATCTCTGTGAATGTTTGGTGCAACCTCATGTCAAAAACGGCAAAATACTGTGCAACTACCCAGAAGACATGGTCCTTTGTCAAATCTGTCCCTCTGGAAAAGTGCGTTGAATAGCCCTGATGTAGACGCTTTAAAAGTCTTTGTAAAACTGCATCATCAACTGTAATCTTACATGTGTTTATTTGTCCGGCGAGCTGGCACCACCTGCCATCAGCATATCTTTTGAGTCACTGCCTGATCTTCCCTTTGCCCGTAATCTGGTCTTTGTCCCACATTGCACCTACTGGCTCCTTTTACCCATTCTGTTTCTCTTAAGCCGGGAACATCTCGAACTGGCTTTGGGATCTGGAAATGAAAGTGCGTCTCTGTACTTGGCTGCGTGAAGAAGAAGAACCACTCTTCCACAAACATTGGCTGTGACAGATGGAGCACCTCTGTTTCTTTGCAGGGAAGGGACGTTATGCAGATGACACAGTACAGTGGCCTAAATGTCAGCAGTGAGTGGCAAAAATGAATGAGATTCAATGAAGATGAATTACAGTTTCTCCTGTAAGGACTCAAAACATGAATAAATTGGTAAAAAACACCTGCCGACTACTAATAAACAGTGTTGGGAGTAACTAGTTACAAAAGTAACTCATTACTGTAATATATTCCACTTTTCAGTAACTAAGTAGTGTAATAATTACTTATAAAAACGTTGATGATATATTACAGTTACAATCTGAGTAACTCAAGTTACTTTCATATAAATAATTGCTTTTATATTCTATTGAAAATGACACAAGATCAAAACACCACTAACATACTGTCTGTTGCTTAAAGGTGAATCAAATATTATGAGGAAAATGTGTTGTGACGTCACATTTTCATAAATTAACCAGTATGTAAATGTAACAGGATTAGTGTTGTACAATGTCTTAACAAATGTATGATGATGGCTCAAAGTAACTCAAAGTAACTCACAGTAGTGTAACTTTTTGAGTCAGTAATATTGTAATACAAAGTATTACATTTTTCTCCCTGTAACTAGTAATATATAATGTTTTACAATTTTAAAGTAACTTACCCAACACTGGTACTAAATAATCAGACTGCTGAATTTTGAGTTTGTATTTGACATGAAAAAGAAAACATCAGGTAAAAAGTTATAAAAAGGCAGAAAAACAAAAACAGCACTGACACAAACATTGGGGTCACACACAGTTCAACTCTTTCCTTTTCTATGTTTAAGTAAGATGATTTTTGTTCATTTTCTGAGAGAATTATTCGGCAGTAAAAATGTCTTACATCTCCAACTGCTGTTAGTAAACAAGCTAAGCAACAGAAAAAAAAAATATTACTACCTTTCAACCAAACACTTCATGGAGAAAAAAATGTGTCCCAAAAAAGTTTTTTGTTTTTTTTAAAGCACATTTTATCATGTGCTCTTATCAGACTTTATCCACTCAGTCAGAATGTTGAGAAGCTTTTTAAATAAAAGAATGATTGTGCATAATCTCTGTAGCACTTTTGCCCAAAGTGGGGCCAGGCGGCCAAACTCGACCCTCCAATGGGCTTAATTTGTTAAGAAAATATGTCTCCAATTATGACTCACTGCTGACTATACTAGCTCTGTGTACGAAATATCATTTAGTTTTGAAATTCAAAATAGCCACTTCTTACTTTGAGCATTTCTGTTAGCATTAGCATTTAGACACACACAGTAATTTCTTTATAAAAACGTAGGTCTCCAGAGGACTCTTTCGACTCTTCTAATTTGTAATGAGACATCTATCACATTTTTGTCCACGTCTGATTTTCTGAATATTTTTTCATTTTAGACTGATGTACTGAAAACTCTATAGAAATTAACTGAACAGGAAACGCTCATAAGTATAGAAGTTTACTTGCTACTTTGGATATAAACTAGCCAACTGACGCTCCGTGCACAGACTCTTTTGGTGGATATCTTTGCCTTTGCAGTGAATTATGGCCTGTCCGTGTTGACAGCAGCAGATAAGAACGTGCCCTCAGGTATTAGTTGCCATTCCTTTTTACTCAAAACCTCACTTTTTCTTCCTCTTAGTGGTGGCACCTTTGCTCCTTTTTTCAGATGAATAGAAAAATTCACAACAACAAAGCCTTCCACTCTCATTAAGTCAGCCGCTAAAGCCAAGCGCCACACAGAAGCACAGTATCTGAGGCAGATGAGTAATCCCCTGCTCAATCTAGAAACTGGCACAGAATTTCAAATGTCCGCAATAAGAGGCAGAGAAGGAAGTGAAGGACACATCCTCTGGCACCGAGAGCAAACACGTAAACATTGAATTATATTGGAAATAAATGTGGTATTGACCGCTTAGTGCAGAAGTTCAGCACCTTTTACCTTCTGCACACGGTGTAGGAGAATTAGTTTTTTGGGATAGAAAAACACGCTTTTGCTACAAACTTTTACATTTGAAGATGTCCAAAAACATTTCATTTGACCACTGTGTCTTCACTGTACCAGGGTCTCATTTATTAAGCATTTGCTCACGTGCAAAACAGTTCAGGGGAGCAAAAACCTGACACACAGATACTATAAATCCATGTTGGTGAACATTGGTTTTATAAAAGATGGTTTTGTGCATCTTCCAAAAGTAAGTTAAAATTGAGGTTGCTACATTTTCTAGCTGTAAATTAGTACATTTTGTCTTTTCTACTTTCAAGTATGACTCAAAATAAAAAGGGTTTTATTTCTCCTCAAAACCAAAAGCAGTGCTAAAATATGTTCTAAGACTTCTTGCAGTCAGTCAATAAATAAATAATACATACATACATACATTACTATCTTAGTGAGGACTTCATAGGCATAATGTATTACCAGCCCCTTACCCTAACCTTAACCATCCAAACTACCCCCTAGCCCTAACCTAACCTTAACCCATTCTAACCCTAACTCTAAAACCTCATCTTGACCCTCAAACAGGCCCTTCGCAAAGTGAGGACCGGCCAAAATGTCCTCACTTCCCAAAAATGTCCTCACTCTGTTGGTTAAAAACTCAAAACGGTTCTCACAAAGATGTAAAAACAAGTACATACATACATAAATGCATAAAGACATAAATAAATAATGATTATGGATATTACCATGTGCTTAAGGATTTGTAAAAGTTAGGAACTAGTTGGACCTATTTCAGGATCAGCTGCCCCATCTACAAGTGCAATAGGCTCACAACATTTTTCTTATGATTATTTTAGCGCCTGGTTTGATACATGAAGTATCAAACCAGGCGCTGATAATCACAGACTCTCATACAATACACAGAAATTATATTTAAAGTCATACTGTATGTTGGAGTGTTGTGTTCTGACAATTATGTTTGATAAATCAACAATCTTGGGAAGTTCTCAGAGTCGACTGTTGCTATACAAAATAAACTGATTTGATTACTGATGAAGAATGACAACAAGTCAAATGAAAACTAGTCAGAAAAGACAACTTAAAGTGCACATAAAATGCAAAATTGATGTGTGCATGTACAGTTTTTCTTTTCAAATTGACAAGCTTTAACGTTAGCATTTAGACACGAACACATCCCTTTTTAAAGGAACCATAAGTTTGATTTCAGATTTCATAAACATGACTAAAGGCCCATGTGTCCAAAAATACAAGTCAGCGTGTCCAAATATGCTATATTTTTACCGAAAGTCATTGTAATTCAGAGTTATTCTTAATTTAAAAGACATGGCATGATGTTCATTTGTTGATGTTCACATTTGGTTCTCATGAGGATTATCCAATCAGAAAGCAGAATGAGCCTCACATGACTCTCTCAGTTGGGTTGCCGGTTTGGTTTCTTAAGGCCAGCGCACACCGGGACGCTCTGCCGCGCAGCAAATTGGGCACCTCGTTTATTTCTTGAATGTACACACACCGGGCTCCACGGCGGCGGCGCTTTACAACACCTGTGATTCGGTTTTGTTTGTTTCTGTCGCGGCGCCGCTCCAGGAAATTACCCTGCCGGCACCCGTAGTTTCTTCTTCTACGATTTAAAAAAAGTAGTTAACGGTTTTCCCTTGTCGACGTTATTTCATTAACAATGATAACGAGGAATGCCTTTCATTTTTTAAGACAAAATTATCATATTACTCACCCATTACAACATTGAAAAATAACGCTGAGCGTTGTGGCATTTGGTGAGTGTTGACGCTTGGGTCTGGCACACGGCAAGTGACATGCCGTGGCGCGCCGCGCTTTGGAGCCAGGAACATGTTCGAGTTTGAACTGATGTTGCACCGGGACACAGACACAACTAGCCTCATGCACTTGTTTCCACACAGTTCTCATTAGGCTCCACCTAAAAATGTATTCAAATGCAAATCTTGGGAACAAACCATGACAAAGTTTATCTGTTATTGTAACAGCTTTTAAGAACCACTAGTTGTGCATCTTACATACGGTTCCTTTAAAACACTTTGTTTTAAAGGAACCGTAAAGTTTTTTCCTGTCTTGGTGTCTAAGAAAACCATTCACAGATCACTATTCACTGCTGGATCGTAAAGTATTTTTTCATTTAGACTGAGTAGTGAAAACCCCATAGAAATGAGCTTGACAGGAATTTTTTTTTTTTTTTTTTTTTTTTTTTTTTTTTTTTTTTAATTGAATGGGCCCTTTGTCTTTGGGTTCAATGGCTAAGTTTAGGTTTTGAAGTTACAAAAATTGGTCAGAGCTTGGATTTAGTTAAGATTAGGATTACAATTTTGTTAAAACCCCTTCTCATTCCGGCGTCCCTTCGTGGGCCGTTCCACTTTTTCTCCAAAAAATCCTTTTGTTCAATATCTGAGAAAAACAAACTACGAAGCACCTGGAAAGGTTAAGTAAAAATCACATTGTGTCCTTCTTATTTAGAGTCAAATCAGCCTCAGGGATGAATCAACTCAGTTTCAACTGTAAACTGACAAAGAAAAAATAATTTTAATAATAAATAAATAAATAATTGTAAAAGTTTAAAAATTATTGACTCCGCCTACATTTTATTATTTATTTTTATTTATGTTTTTGAGTAATTTTAAGTCCCTAAAACTAATTTTTAACTCAATTACCTCAGTTTTACAGAGGAATTGGCAAAACCCCAAATATGCAAATCTAGTGTCATTCAGGTCGCAGTGTCAACAACATCTTTACCAATCCTTAATTTACCACAAAACAAAACAACAAAACATTTAGGTGGAAATTAGATTCTGTTTTTCTTTTGTTTGGAGAAAGTTCTCACTTCTGATCAGAGCCTGTTAGTCTTAGGAGCTAAAACTACAGAGATACAGTTTTAAAAAGACTCCAGCCTTTTGTTGCGCTCCAAAGGATCAGAAACAGTTTTAGTTTGAATTTTACATTTTATCAACTGTGAAGGAAAATAGGCCCGAATGAGAAGAGGCTTTAATATTCCTAAATAACATCACATCTCATCATACTTTTCCATCCGCCATATGAACTGGGGCTCAGGTGCTCATGTTTGAAGAACAGGAGCAACACAAAAAAGCAAGATTTTGGACACAAGATTTGGACATTTGTGGACATGATAAACCAAACAAACTCCAGCAGCAGTGATCAGAAGCCAGGGTTTGTCGTTGAGCTGCTCACTTGGTAAATATGACGCTGAGCAGAGATGAGTCAGCTCTTCTTCATGCTGAGGGATGAATCATTCATCATGGCCGCCAGCTGCGTCCAGAGCCGGGCCAGTGGGTTCAGAGGTCATTCAGGAGAAGATGGTGGATTCTCCTGCTGTCTCCTCGGGTTTAGAAAAGGCTTTGGTGAAGTTGAAGCGTGATTTCAACTGTAAAGATGACTTCCTTTGTTCAGTTCTGCCGCTGTCTATTGCTTGTCAACCATTTCCAGACCTGTTTGGCTTCTCAGACTCTCTTCTCTCCTTCTTGAGCAGTTTCCATCTCTATTTGTTTCATCTCAGCTACAGCAGCAGCAGAATCACCAGCCACCTCAGATTCATCTTCTATTTAAAACAAAAATCCAGGCACCACTACATTTACTTCATTCATTATTCGCTGAAATTAATATAAGTTAATACTTATGTCGTGGAAATTTTCTTCATTTGAATAGTCTGGCTTGTTCAGTTGGTCTTATGTGTAAGTTTATAAGACAAGGCAGTTTGATTTCTTTCACTTTTCATTTCCATTGTGAGAATTTATATTTGGTTTTTGACGCCCTCTATTGTCAACAGTGGTGAGTGAAGCAATAATTATATATTTATAGAACAATAAGTTGGCAGCACAGTGAGTATAAAGCAAACAGATTCTTCATAGTGAAAGAAATAGAATCCTGGGAGTTACGTATAGCCAGTCCCAACCTTTTTTTCTTGTAAGGACCTGTACAGTGACAATTTTTTTTTTTTTTCCAGGGAACGGTCCAATTTTGGTATTGTCAATAACAACAATGTAAAATGCATACATCTAATTATTGTGTATATTTTTAGCTTATTGCTTGAATTAGCTGTTTATTGGTTTAAATTATATTTTCATATAAAGCATAAGAAAGTAGTGATAAACTATAAAATAAAAATAAAATACATTCAGTAGCAGATGGCCCATGGCTCGGTTTTGGGCCCTGGGCCGGTAGCTGAGGATCACTGACATAAACGCTTGCACTTAACTCCTTATCAAGAGTGTTTTTTTTTCTCAAAACACCTCACTAAATTAATACAAATTCATATTCACAACCCTTTGGAGCTGGGCTCTTTGTGAGGCTCTGCAGTTGTCCTCTTGTGATTGACCAACAAAGTATCACAAGACTCAAAAACTGCATATTATGAGCATGATTTCACACCTTTTTTGCGTACTTATGTAACGTCATACTTTTAGCACAATATGAAAAAGTGTAAAAATAACACAAGATTTCATAGAAAAAAAACACTAGTTTTGGTTAAAGCTACACAGGGACATTTTCGCAGGTGAAACAAGTTTAGGCATCAAGTTACTAAATGGGTAAGTTTGGTCTGGAGCTGGGGTAGGATAAGATACGATAAGGATTCGTCAGTATTCACAAATAAGAACACTTTTAACAACCATCATAGAAATTACACAAAACAGCTGTGAACTCGAGCTAATCGTACGCTTTCTTGTGACTCATAGTAACAAGTGAGAACAGGCCCAAAAAAAAAAATTTATACAGAAAACTGAAGCTGGCTTGGGCCTTTATATTAATTCCTCTTCAAAAATGTGTTTCCTCTAAAAAGTAAATGATAAAAGTGGAACTTTGTGGAAAAATTGAACTGTCTGATCTGAATAATACAGAATTTTAGTTCTAATCAGGAGCGAATGCAGCTCTCTGATTGGCTGTGATTGAGTGGTTCTCTCCAGTTTCACTTTGTTGTTTGTAAAAGATATTATTGACCATTGAGTGGCATACCTGTTGTCAAAGCTTGATCCGTCAGATCTCAGAAGCTAAGCAAGAAAGGGTCTGGTTAGTACTGGATGGAGACCGTGGAACACCAGGTGCCACTGTGGGATGAACTTACCCACATGCCTCAGTGTCTGCAAACACTGGTGAGTGGATCTAACTGTAAAGTGTTTCAGTGCTAAGGTGGAAAAGTCTATATAATAGAGACCATTTACCATGAAAAATTATGGATATTAATTATGTGTCGAAAGATTTATGAGATGAATTAATCAGATTTAAAACCTACTCTTTGTGCAATGTGAAAATCAGATACCACACCTTTAAGACTGAACATGATTAAGAAAAAATGGGAGGGCAGATGGATCCTCCATCTCATCTGCAGGAGAACTTCCTGGTTTTACACCTTTAAACACCTTTAGTTGAATAAATGCAATTTAGGCATTTTGTGCAAAGCTAAACCTTCCCATTAAAACAGAAGTAGGTGGACCCTTCACCTGAGTGTGCGCAAAACTAGCTTTTACAAAATATGTCTTTTCCAATGCACTTAGCTGAATTCGATATATTACTGCAAACTATTTCATATATTTTATAACCTTGTAGAATGAGCCTGCCCCCAGCCCTGGTTGACAAGACAGTATAAAAATAAGAACAGCAATGGATAGAGGAAGAGAATATGAGGAGAGCTGGAGAGAGCAGAGTAAGAATCACAGGGGCATCAAGTGACCTCCTCCTTCTCCATTGTTCAGGAGCATAAGAGCCAGGCTGGCTAGAGGCCACCAGAGGGGTAGAATACATTAGGAGCCAGCCACAGAGACAGAAGCAGAAGGAGAGGAGTAAGGCTGAAGCAGGGGAAGGCTAAGTGCTTTTCAAGTTCTGCAAACATCAACAGAAGCCAGACTAAGCAGGTCTTTGTATGAAAATATTCAATGGTTACACACAAGCATTCAGATTAAAAGTAGCCTGGATTCAGAAGGACACAGAAGAAGTAATAACAGGATGGAGGACCACAGTTCACTCTCAAAAATGCAGTTGGTAAATCTCAAGAAACTATTTAGTCTATGGAACTGAAGCTAGCTGATAATGTATTGGACGTTTCAATAATGTATTTAAAGACTATAGTTTGTTTTAATTCTGTGTAAGTTTGCTTTTCATGCTATTCATCAACTTCTAAAATCGAACTGAATTGTCTGAAAAGTTGTTCAAGGCCCTCACTCCAGTAGAAGCTGTGTGACGCCAGGCCAGGGTGAAAAAAAAACAGCTAGCAGAAAGGATTGCCTCAGAGACTGCACACCAAGACAACCATCTGCGGTGAGAAAAACACTGTCCTGTTTTACCGGTTCTCCTCTGCAGGCTTCAGTGGAACCATGTGTGTCCTGTTACCTCTCACTGCAGAACCTGGAGCAGCCGCACTGTGGCTTTTCAAAGAGCTGTGAAATGTTAGAAGACAACTTTGCAACTTATTTAATAGACTAAGGTTTGGGAGTTGATTTGAAGGCCACTGAATTGGGCTTTGGGGAACTCTAACCTGAGATGACTTAATTCTTCTTTTAGAATTTTATGTAAACAAAACGGAACATGTCCAAAATAGTTTTAATTTGTAACCTTTTTCAGGTGAGACAGCTTTCTCAACATCTTTCAAAAGGCAGCCTGTCCAAATAAGAAACCACACCGAACAAAAATGAATCAAATTCAATTTCACAAAAACACTTACATAAACCACAACATTACAGGACATGTAAATTGCATATGATTGTGATAAATGTAAATCGTAACATAATTAGGCAAAAAAAAAGACCTGAAATCATGCTCATAATACGCTATTTTTGTGTTGTGGTATACTGTACGCTTTCTTGTGAGACTGTGTTGACAAATTACACCTCATGATGTGCAAATGAAATGGACAACTGTGGAAATTAGAGGCAATCAGGAAGACACCTTTAAAATGAAATGGGTTTGGAGTGGCAGAAGATCAGTTTTTAATCTGTTGCTTGATTCTTTTTTTCGTACTTTTGCTTTATTTCCAGTGCTTTCACATGGAGCTGATGCATGACCATACTGAGCTCATCCAATAGCACATCAATCAATGTGACAAGAAGGTTTGCTGTATCTTCTAGCACAGTGTGAGAGAGGGGGTCACTGTCAATGTGTCTGTCCAAATGGTCAAAAAAACCAACTTCTTGAGGGTGGTCTCAATGCCTGCAGCATTGAGAGTTTGTCCTCAGAACCAAACAGTGCAATTGTCACGTAACATGTTTTGCTCTTCACGGATGAAAGCACCTGAGGCAGGTTGGAGAATGTTCCTTTACCTGCTCCTCCAGCATGACCAATTCAGTGGAGGGTCAGTGATAGACATTTCTTTGTGATAATCGCAAGTTCCTGGACAGATGAGAAAAAACACGATGAGATCTTCAGACCCAGAGTCAGACCTTAAGCTGGTGTTCCTTCTGATGCATGATATTGGTCTCATGTGACTGGAGTGTGTCAGAAATTCCTGCATGATGAAGACATTCAGATGTTATGAACTGGCTTGTATGTTCCTCAAACCTAAATCTGATTGAGCACATCTGGAACATCCACTGGGTCCATCCAACAACGTCCCATCACAGACTGTCCTGGAGCTGTCTTATATTCTAAGGAAGTTAGATCGGCATTTGAACACTTTTTTTTTGTTTTGTTTTGTGAGTTTGACTTCGATCTCCTTGGAATGAGGACCTCAATTTCTATTAATTATTCTTTTTTTTATTTTGTTCTCACTGTATTCCTTTACAGTAATTATTTATAACAATGTTGATGAACATATCTCATTCATTAAGATCTAGGAGGTGTTGCTTAAGTGTTGCCCTATTTTTGAGCAAATCATTTGGTACAAAGAAACACAAAGGTCTCGACTTAACTTGGTTGTGCTGACTTGGACTCAAACTTATTTTAATTCAAATCAATGTATTTTTGTATAGACCAACAATAAACATTCATTGACCATACTAAAAGTGCTACAGAAAATAAGAAGTGTACATAAGATTTTAGATTGGCAAACAAGTATTTTGTCCCACCTCCAGCTGTGGACCTGACTTTTGTAGTTGTAAATGTGTAAATGTCTCTTTCCTAAAAAGTTGCATTGTAACGCCAGACAACATTTTTGGCAAGACAATCTCCATGGAAACAGGCAGGTGTCTCTGTTCCTGCGTTGGTCCCTGTCCTTTGAGGCCCAGCTCATCTTTTATGATAACTCCAGGACAGATGATGATGATGACGGATATGACTGAACCAAGGTAAGCACTATTAGAGAGCGCTGATGGAGGAGTGCTGGAGCGGGCCATTGTTTATCCTCTGTCCCCTGTGTGCGGTGCCAGTCTGCAGTCTCCGCGCCGACAACGGGTCATTAGCCACTGGAAGGTCAGCGGTGTTAAGCATTATGCACTTTACACCTGATAATTCAACTGCTAAATGATATTTTCCTTGCATCGTATGGCCTTCCACACAGGATGTTCGCTCGGCTTAAAATAGAGAAGAAGAGTTTTGACGACCTGTGGAACACGAACAAATCCACCAGGGTTTATTATTAATCTGTTTCTAATTAATATGGTGGTTTGATTTACTTTTGCATCACATTTCATCAATCTGCCTGCCTTTTAATGACTGTGAACTGTGTCTTTTCCACCAAAAAGTATAATGTAAAAATAGCACTTTGTAACCAAATCAGATTAGTGTGTCTTGTCTGCATCAAATGTCCTATAAATTAAATAAATCTGGTGACAAAGGGCAGCCCTGACGTAGTACAACTGCACTGGAAACAGATTCATTTCTATTTTCTCTTTTGCACTTGTATCTACTTGGCTGGTTCTAACTCTACATTTACCCAACTTGGCACCACTCAGCCCTAAGTGCGTTTCCACTACAACTGGTGCTGTGTGAAACGAGGCGGATCCAGTTTGCTCTTGACTTTGCTCACAACTCATTGAACTTACTTATTGTTCCATACAGAACGTTCAGTCTAATCCAATCAAATGAAACGACACTGCATTATTTGTTTAGTCTTTTCTCACACATGACAAGCATTGAAGCTGTTGCAGATTTAGTTTGGATTTCAAACACTTTTTTGTACTATTGCACCACTTTTTACAAGTCTTTACAACACTACGTAGACATCATGGGTTTTACTGTATGACCAGTAGGGGGTGACGTATAGTACAAAAGCTCTGTTCAGACCCCCGTTACTTCCTCTGTCTCAACGTTGCTTGTTTAGGTGGGCTTTGCCATCAGGTTATGCTGGTTCCTGTGGTCTGTTAGCCTAGCCTTTAGCTTAACTTAACTCTTCCTCCCATACAGGTTCCGGGCTCAATGCTGCCTTGCCTTTTTGCCTTGGTTTTCCTTTTGTTTAAATGTATCTTGATGGAGAAAACTGTAAACAGACTGTGAACTGTGAATGAACAAAGTGTCTCCTGAATGTTAATGGACATTTCAGACTTCAGCTGAGAGTGGTTACATCTGGTCTTACAAAATAAATGTTAATATGCTAAATGGAACATATTTCCTCCGCCTACAATGTACTTACCTGTGCGCCTTATTATTATTTTATTTTTCTGGATCCATCTCTAGTGGTGTTGTTGGACTAAATATTGTTGATACCCCATCACTTTGTTAGACCCATCAACCTGCTACAATTGCATCTAAACTACAGTATTAAAATACTCTGATCATTTACAGCGTATTTGGTGTTCTGAAAGATGGAATTTATTTTTCTCGTAAACTGGACAGCAGGACTGCCCAGTTGTGAGTTTGTTTGACATCTTTCAGCTTGTATCATGCCTGTGTTTTCTGCGTGATTGTTTCAACTTCACCGCCAGAAGAAGTTAACATCTGTAAGATTCTCCTCATGTTGGACGTCTCCAGTTGTGTCTCTTGTCACTTGTCATGGCTTAAGACTCTCCTGTGTGCAGCATGTTTACGGAGACACTGATGTTTGCTCTCACACGCTGTAACTCGCACAAACATTTACTTTCACCCAATCAGACGGTGTCACAGTTAGTATCTACTCTGCTCACATTTGCCCTGGGGGTAAGAGGGTACTTTGTCAAAGGGGTCAACCCAAAATGGCAGAGAAAAGTAGGGCCAGGTAGGTGGAAAAGGGGCATTACTGACTCTTACTCCATGTCCCAGAGCACCTCCATGGAACGTCAGGAGAAACACTGTTCTTGCCACTATTGGCTTAAACACGTATCAGATTTTCATGTTTTATGGACAATAGTTATTTCTGAAAAGAGACAACGCTTGACAATTTGATTGCTTTGTTTGTGACATGTAATAAATAAACTAGAAATACAGCCCCTCACACAGTCAGCTCCTGTCAGGATGCTTTCATTCTCTCAGCATCTCTCCATAAACAAAGTGCCGCACATTCAGCACCAGTAATTACATCATAACATTACAGCAACATTACATTCTTTGTTACAAAAAGATCAAAGAGGACCCATGTTTTGTTTTGTTTTTTACAAATAAAATGTTCCTCCTGAAAGTGAGTGCAAAGGAGACAATCACACAGCAGTAGTTCTAATTTGATACAAATCATGGCCCAGAGTGAATGCAAACCTTGACAACATGTTTTCTGCCTCCTGGACATTGTTTTTTCTGACATAACGAGTATTATGAAATATGAAATGGGTATATTTCAGTATCAAGGACCACAAACCACACATAGATGAAAATTATGTTTATTGAGTAAATGAATGATGGTTTGGAGGGGGCTGGGTTCCTGGGCTTCATATCGCCCGTATCTGAACGATACAGATGGGGCACAAAGACAGTGGAAAAAGGTGGTATGTGAACAGGTAGTTTAAATACTGAGGCAGTCAGAAGGAGAGTGGATGTAGAGATGAAAAGGAGTTGTCAAAAATGAAGTCTACTTTTTTTGTTGCATTAATGGACATGTTTTTAGTGTTAGGGGAAATCGAAGTACTAGGCAAGTCGAGAACATTCAAACTCCACATAGAAAGGCCCTGGGTCAACTGGGAATCGAACCCAGGACCTTCTTGCTATGAAAAGTAACTGGAATAGGCTCCAGTCACCCACGACCCCTAACGAAAACAAGTGGTAGAAACTGAAAAAATGAATAAAAGATGCTGCACTGGAGCAGTGATGTCATTTAAAAAAGGGATTTTTCAGACTCCTGAAACAATTAATGTTAAAAAAAACTCTCAAAACAGAAGATTTAGTTTGAGTGTTTTGTGAGCCTTAGAGAGGATTACAAAACAAAATTAAAACAATCATGAAAAAAGCTACAATGAAGCCAGTCTAGATAAGCCATGACAATAGTCTATGATAACATAATTTGCTTGTATTGTGTTTAAAGATTCGATCCGATTCGTTCAACAATGACCCCGACCTCACACGTCCACAGCAGTGTTTTTCTACTTTCAACATCTGGAGTTTGCTGGACTTCATTGTAACTATCTTTCCAGATGTGTCCTGCTGCAGCTCCAACATCTGGATCCATCTCACTCCTCTCTGGTCTGAATCTGGAGAAAAGGTCCCACAATGCCTCTGGGTTTCTACAGCCAGTAACGACTCCATTTGTGTTGCAGGTCTGGTCAGGGACAACTGAAGCTCTGAGGGACCCAGCCCAGAGAAGGAATGCACCGGGGAGAAAAGAGGGCCTTGTTTGCAGTGTGACTTCTTTTGTCACTTGTGTAAGGAATGTTGGAGCAAAGGAGGCTTTCCAAATGTCGGAAAATCCACTGAGTGATGATGTGACAGGGAACCACATGCAGCAAGGAGACAGTTAAGGAGACTTTCTACTTGAAGATGTTACTGAATGAGAAAGTTATGCATGACTTTGGTCGAAATTGAGTGGAAAATCAGACTACATGTTAAAAAACAAGACTCAATTGGTTTTCCCCTCAAACCAGTTGGACCAGTTTTACTCCTGTTTACGTGCAAGACAGTTAACCGATCCCCCTTTAGAGACATGATCCTGCTGTGGCAAGTCCTCTACTGGATGATCCACGCTACATAATGTTGAATTACTTAAATATTGTCAGTATTGTGTCTATAGCTTGTAATGTTGTTGGTAAAATTACACACTGGTCTTTCTACGACATGTAGGACTTTGTTGAATATGTAAGACTGCTTTGCACCTGTTCCCTAACCACTCAATCTTTATATAGTTCTGTCCTGCTCAGTGGACTAGTCATTGCACTCATTCATCTGGTCTTTCAAACACAAAGGGCACTACTTTCTGCTACTTGAATGAAAAATCTGTAAAGGTAAAGAAGTTTTGTAATAAATATTGGTCAAGTCCATTTGACACACACATGTTTATGAACTAATCATTATACAAGTTTGGTTTAACTTGGATCCAAACATCAAACGAACTGAATAATTCAACTTACAGCTAAGGTAAGTGGTTAATGTTGGTCGTCGGTCATAGTGAGTTTAAGTGGCTTTTTTATCGTCTTTTTATTCAGACGTATTGTTTCCAGTTAAAGACCTGATGTTGTCCACTTTGGTTCTCTCTTTTTCTCAAAGCATTGTGGTCTATATTAACCATTAGTAATCGTAGATGCTCACTGCACCCCTGGAATTCTGAAATCTGGAATTTTAACAGATTGTAAAATAGAAAAGTCTAACTTTGACTTTCATTAAAATCTATGTTCTATTATTAGCCTATACTTTTGAATTAAAATACGTTTCTTGTTTTTGGCATTCAGAACCTTGCATTTAAAAAAATAATAATTATAACAAGAGAACTTTGTCTTGGACACCAGGGACACAGCTAGGGTGACCACCTGTCCCGCTTTTGGTTGTACCGTCCCGCTTTTTAGGCTTGTGTCCCGCGTCCCGCATATCACGGCCGTGTCCCGCTTTTTCATTGGTGATCGAACACAGTCAATATAACACTTCTAGCGCCGTGTTTAAACGGGAATTCGGGCGTCTGTCTGATCTCTGTTCGTGCACGTCCGTGTGATAAGCAGCGCCGCACGTCAATCAACAGTCTGCGCACCGCTGGTCCCGCCCACTATTTGCGTAGAAAACTCAACTTCAGCCTTTAGCGGCAAAGAAAAGGAGAGTTTACAGGTCCAATCACTGAAACACTCATGAGTCTGAACACTGAAGGAGACGCTGAAGGAGACGCTGGAAGAGCGCAGAGCTGTGCAGTTTGTGTCCATCAACCACGGAGACTGACTAAAACATCATGCCACACGCGAAGCTCATCAAATAGGCTCAACATCAAGAAACTTCAATGCAAACAATCAGGCCTATCTTAAACAAAAACAAAAAAAAACACTACTTGTTCTAAACAGCCTAATATTTCAACAAATAAGACTGTTATCTATGTAGGCTAATAATGATTTAGGCCTATTACACTGCAAAAAGGAAATCTAACTTAGATAAAATGACTTAAATTAAGCATATTTATCTTAAAAGACAAAATTTAAGATGTTTTCACTTATTAAGACCAAGTCTTACTCAGATTATTTGACATGTTTTAATAAATAATGATATTCTATTCTGATTTATCTTATCTAGATATAAAAACCTTTTTAAGCAAATTTGTATCTGTTTTAAGTCATAATTGCTTGAATCAAGAAAAGAATTGCTTAAAAATTCTGTCAAGAGAACTTAGTCAAATTTTCTTACTGCTCTGGCAGATTATTTAACTTGAAATAAGACATTTTACCTCAAAATAAGAAAACATTTCTTATTTTTTGAATAGCCTTTTTTGCAGTGCAGAAAACGTGTTATACAGTTTAAAATATCCTATATGCATCTGTATATTATCTGTTTAGTTCAAAACAGGCTTAGTATAAAAAATTATATCATTTGTCGAGTCCGTCCCACCATGTCCCACCATGTCCCACCAAATCCCCGAACATGTCCCACTTTTTGGAGTTTTTGAGGTGGTCACCCTAGACACAGCATACATTACAGACATATCATTAAACAAGATTCAACTGAGAGTGAAAGTCCACAGAGAAAGGAACATAATTCACAACCATTGTCTACAAACAACTATTGCACAACCCATGTGGCTCTGGAGCACAGTTAATATTGCACTCTCCCAATGGCCTAAAAGTGCAGTTAATATTGCACTTTTGCACTTTTTTTCTAAAATAAACTACTATTGCATTTCAGCACACGGCCTGAAAGTACATTTACACAATTACACTCATCCCTAAAACTGGCCTTGGTAAGATTATTGCAAGTCCCGTGCAGTTAGTATTGCACTCTTCCCTGCTGGCTTTTACAAATAGAAAGTATAGGCTAACATTGTATTTCCCAAAGCCCCAAAAGTGCATGAATATTGCACTCTCCCTACTTAGCCATGTGGAAACTGTTCCTTTTCCATCTGATTCATCAGTGAAATTAATATTTATAGCAATTCTTCTCATATTGGGGCATCCAGTACTTTTTGCTCGACGGTAATATTGCTCGACGTCGTATTGGTTTGACAGAAAGTGGGTTGGATCTTTTGCAATTTTTTGTCCCTGTTTAATTGCAGCTTCATCAAACAGGCCCGAGAGAGAAAGTGGAGGGGAATACTGATTATTTTCCCCATTTGGTTAAGTTACTAATTTGTGACCTAAGCTTGACAGATAAGTTACCACACCATGTTTTTATTCTATATCTGATGAAGTCTTTACATGCTCTGATAAAGAGGAGCATTAGGCTTGGAGAGAGCTAGCAACAAATGACTAATACTCAAGAAGATTGCCAGTAAACCCTGCTTAAGATGTTTTTGCAGTGAATCAAATCATTATGTCTCTATAAAATATCTCAGAACACAAAGAACTTTCTATATTTAAGGGCACGGCTTGGGATAATTTGGCTTCTGTTACTCGTCTGAACAAAAAAAACGCATCTCAGTGGGAATGAAAGAACTCAGTGTCATTCTGCTGCATACAGACGCCGCATTGACAGCTCTGAGATTGGAAATATGATTGTCTAATCCTGTAGGATGAGCAGAAGAAACGCTGTGTCTCCTCCACTCAGACCAAGGTAAACTGTGCAGAGGACAGGAAGTTAATTGAAGTGTCACTCCATTTCGTCTCTTGAATGATGCCCGGGACAAATGAGAAATACCGTTCTCACATCACCTGTTCTGCATAAATCCCTGTTTTGGAGGTCAGCGACTTCGAAAACAACATCCTGGTCAGTTAGTTCATGCCAATATCTGAGGCACCCCAGGCATAAAGCAGAAGCAGGGCCTTTATCTGCAACAACCGCTAGGAATGACTGACATGCACATTAGCTACTTTCTCCCAAGGCTCGGAAAATACATCATATTTTCCCTCCCAACTTTCATTTTCTCTGCTCAGATTGCGTCCACATCAAGGCGTCTTTGTTGCATACTAATTGCGTGATGCTCACCTCGGAGAACAAGCGAAGACTGCGGTTGAGAGGAACCTGGCTGTTTTTCATCACTCGCAAAATAAAAGTGTCATCTGAAAGAGACAGACGAGATTTAGTGTCAATGGAAGAGCAGGGGAAAGTCAAAACACAGGACTGGGTTTTGTGTGAATGTTTAGGAGAGCTGTGTGGAGATATATAAGTGAGATTTATTTACATGTGCTGAATACTATAAGCACAATATATGTACCTGCTGAGAGAAAAGAGGTCAGGGAATGTTTGGTTGGCGTTATTGAAAGATAATAATATAATACATTTTATTTATATAGCGCTTTTCTAGACACTCAAAGATGCTTTACAGACAAAGGCAGTTAAACAAGGATACAATACATAAAAACAGTTAGTAATCACAACATTAATCAATCATTAAAGCAAATTTAAACAGATGGGTCTGACATTTTTCCTAAAAGTGGTGAGGTCGGTGCAGTCTCTGCCCAGAGGGTGGGGCAGTGATGGAGAAGGCTCTGTTGCCCAGTTAGTAATACAACATTAATCAATCATTAAAGCAAATTTAAACAGATGGTCCTGACATTTTTCCTAAAAGTGGTGAGGTCGGTGCAGTCTCTGCCCAGAGGGTGGGGCAGTGATGGAGAAGGCTCTGTTGTCCCAGGTTTGGAGCTTGGACCACGGAACAGCCTCAGGAACATCTCCATGATGTGGTTGTCTCGGTCAGGGCCTTAGCTGAAGGAGCAGGTGCAGTTGGAGGTGGAAACTGAAGTGAGAGAACAGATGACACAGGTCCAGATGAAACTTCTGTTGTTTTAGTCGATGATATGACCATCCCCTCATAATATTTCTCTGGAAAATCTTCTGCTGCAGAAGTAAAAGTTCTGTAGCATTCAAATGTTCAAAGCTAGCAAAGTTAGCATAGCTTCATGTCCCATCTACAGGGTTACAAGACAAACAACTCATTCACAAAATCCGTAAGTCTGTTGAACATCTCAAGATGGTTAAAATCCAGTCAAAAGCACAACTAATTTAAATAAGCTTTTAAATGTGTTGTTGTTGTTGTTATTGTTGTTTTGTTTTGTTTTGTTTTGCTCACATAGTATGTAGGTTTTTCCTGGTCATCAGCTTGTCAAAGTCTAATCCGTCAGAGCGCTAAGGCTAAGCAGGTTGGGACTGAGCAGTTCTTGGATGGGAGACCTCTGGAAGCTCAGGTGATACAGTGGGACAAGGAGGAGTTATCGTTCTGTCCTTGGGCAAGACAGATTGCCATTGCAGGAGTCTGCAACCTGCGGCTCAAAAGCCACATGCAGCTCTAAAGACATCCATGGCTGTCTGTGGCTGTTTGAGATTGGATTGAGAATGAGGAATTAGACTAGAAAAAATTGCATTCTTTAACATTCTATTTACATTATGGTACCTTTGCCAGATCAACTTAGTGGATGCATACTGGTTAGTTCACTTCCTCAAAACACACAGGTGCATTACATAATGAAAAGAAGTGATTAGTCTTGCCAACAAAATCATTTTTGTGAATATACACAATAATTTTTTTTGTAAAACATGTGTGAATTCACTATAGCGTGCATTTGTGAGGTGTGAATGCTTGCAAATAGTAGCTTTCACTACTGTATGGAGTAATGATTAATGCATCAATTGAAGTAAGTAAGTAAGTAATCTTTATTTGTTAGCCAGCGATTCACAGACAGAGTCGCTTCCAGTGGATGAACCCTTCTCGCCACTAAGTGATAGTAACTTCCCTGGGGCAGCTCAGCAGAGGTGATTCGCCAAACACCAGGCGCGTCGACCTCCAACTATCACCAAGTGTTCCTAACCTGCATGTTATTGGTTGATGGGGAAACTGGAAACCACCCAGAACGGGAGGAACATGCAAACTCCTCACAGAAAGGTCCTGAGCGGGAATCGAACTGCAACGCTCTCCGCTCTGCCACCATGCACCACACTCAAGTGTCTTTGAGTGTCTTGAAAAGCGCAATATAGATCCAGTGCATTGTGAATATTAGTAGTAGTAATAGCAGTAGTATTTTATTTCATAACAACAAATTCATCCATCTATCATTGGACTAAACACCATTTCTAGAACGTTTGTCGCTAATTTTAATCTTGAATTGTTAGAACTCTGTATATAACTGTTTTCTGGTTTACTGTCTGTTGGTTATTAAATAGACCTTGAGACCAGAATAAAGATGAACTGAAATGAATATGTCTAAAGATTTGTCAAAGTTGATTTTTATGCAAATTTCAGATCCAGTTTTCCTCAAAATATAAATTGTAATAATAATCTTGAAATTCTGTGAAAAGATATTTAAATCTGGCCTTTTCTGTTTCACCCTCTGTTAGCTCAGTCTCCGAAGAAAACGTAGATATACAACAAAATGTCAAAAACATACAACAAGCACGTTTTCATGCCTTTTTTTTATGTCAATATGTTTCAAAACGTAAAACAACCACGAATTTTGGTTGAAGCTACGTGACGAAAACAAGACTTAATGAAAAACTTGCTAGGCATTTTTGACATTTAAACCTGTGATCTACAAGACTGTTTCGCTTTAACATTGTTACCTATTCAATTGTACTATTATTTGGTGAATTTCCATCTTTTGAGGACTGAATCACTGCATACCTCTAACTCTGTGCCTATAACTGTGAAACATTGTGATTTTAAAATGACTGAAAATAGCAGAGAAGGAAAAGGGACCAAGCGGATTACAACTCTGATTGAACTGAGAGAAGAGAGCAGAGATACACCTGGGTTCTTTTCTCCATCTCTACGTCTGAATCCTGAAATATTCTACCTGACTATGTCCTCACTCTCACTGCTACATGGAATAGCAGGCACTTTGTTCTATTTCTGTAAAAGTCTTAGCTATATCTAGTGCACTTAAGGTAAATTTGAACATTTGATAAATCAGATTCTATGCTTATTTGAATGTATTTAAATGCTGAAGAAATGCACGTTTTTTATCGCTTTTCTACTTTGTGGAATATTCAACCACACTGAAGCATCTTTAACAAAATCACACCACCTTTTTAAAGTGTTTTAAGCCCAAATATGTCTTCTGGCCTCTTTTAACTTGATGGGTTTTTTTGCATGTTCACTTTTATATAGCCGAGATTGGTCCTCCATTTAGTTTGTGTTTCAACATGCTGCCTTTGATAAAAAAAAAAAAGTTTGGACGCCCCAGTTGTTCTTTCACTTCTGCTGTGTATGATTATCTAACCTCAAGTTTGCAGACTAGTTTGGGGTCAGCACTCTTATCATTGACTCTATCCTAAAGCATCTAAAGCATGTTTTTTGTTATTTAGATTTCTTGTTGCACTAAATAAATGATAAAAATCTGCTTCTTTATTTTGAGAAGACTTGCATGTCCACAAAAAGACTTTCATTTGGCGAAGATGAGTTGACTGGGATTCACAGCTCAAGCTTCAGCAAATTGCAAAGAGTGGGTCTGGTCACCACTCCTCCTGCCTGTGTTTCAGATCGACCTCACATCGCACCAGGCAAACAGATTAGTTTATTTGCCTGACGCACATGAAACAAAGGAACTTCTCTCAGCTCACATTCAAATATATATATTTTTTTGCCTCGCTCATTGATTCTGCTCAAATCTTTGTTTCAAGTGTTATGTTGGTTTTTTTTTTGTCGTGAGCAGTCATGTTTGTTTTCATAAAGGAGACGATGCTTGTCACTGATTGGCTAGTTAATCTGTCAGTCACATCCACTGAAATTCAAAAGAGGGGTATGATGGCCAGACATATATTTTTTATATAACGTCTGGATTTTACAGGAAACGAGAGCAGCAAACTTTTTTTCCACAATAAAACATCCTTACCCATATTCAGAATGTCCTAAAGTAAGTATGGCTTTGGGGTGCGTTTTGCTGCCTCAGTTTCAGTGCTGTCATTTTGACTTGGTTTGGTCACTTGGAGCTACTGTGCTGCTGCTCTGTCTTCTGCCCTGTGAGATCATGGTTTAATTCACGATTGTTCTCAAAGCAAATTAAGTCAGAAACAATTGAGAGAGATGACAATGTTGAGGTGCGCTGAGAACAAAATAAACCTGGGGCTCTGTGGGACTTTATGTACTCAATGGAATCTGCTAATTTTGGAAGGAAATGCACCAGCGTGGGAAAGGAGTCTGGAAAAGAAACAGAATGAACACGTGAAAGAGACGTGCTACTGTAGTGGCACGTGTGCAGATCGACTTATACCTGTTGAATAAAAACATTAATTTTCCATTCCCCTTCTGTTTTTTTGACAAATCACACCCTGGTTATTTCTGCCTTTTTCCACCGAAATGTGTTGACTTTTCACCTCCAGAAAGTCACACAGTGCATTTTAAAATTTGTATTTTATAGGCAAACATTTTTGTTACTAACATTGGGTGTCCAGTGACAAGAACTTATTCTCTGTCAGTTATACTGAAAATGTCCTGCATGTGATGAAGCAAAGTTAGTGAGTATAATCCATTTTTAACCCTCCACATCTTCTACAAACCTGTGACGGCAGTAAATATGTCTGTATATGTTCACATACAGTGATTCTCCAGATCAATATATTTATAATGAATCTTTCTGTGGTTGGACCAGAGACTCTCTCAGACCTACAGCTTTAACAGACCGCTGCTATTAAACTCGACATCACAACCATCCTGCTGTTTTCTCAGATAAAATCAGAACGTGTGCACCTGCTGCAACCCTGCGTCATTTGCAAACGATTACATCAGCGGTCTGCGTGTAACACCTGAAAGAAGATTTCTGCCATTTGGTCATGCAACACTGATGAATGTCAACTTTGTAAACGCATTTAAACAGCTGATTCTATCTGCTTTGGCTTTGTTGTGAAGGCCACATTGAGAGATCAGAATAAAAACGTCAGACTGAAATGTTGCATTAAAAATAAACAAAATGTATGAAAACTACTTTACAAACATTAACTTAGGGGAAAGCTTGAAATTTTATTATAGATGATAGTACTGTTACAGACTATTTTAGACTATAAGTTTTGCAAATGACATCACAGCATTCTAAATGTCATCAGCGAGTGGCAAAAATGGATAAGAGTCAATGGAGAGACATTATATTTTTTCCTGTAAAAAAAAAAAAGTCAAAATACAATTGAAATAGGAAACATTAACTACAGTCTGATACTAAATATAAACTAGCATAACTAATACTAAGTTTATATGTGACATGTAAAAAGAGAAAACCAGATAAACATTGGTACAAAAATTGTTTCTTGCAGTCGAACTTATTACATTTCTCTGCTTAAATAAAATGTTTGTTAGTTGAGTGATATATTTGTTGTGCAACTGCCAATATGTCCTAAATCTCCAACTACCGCTAGCAAACAAGTTGGCTAAAGTTGGCACTGTTGTCATGACAACAGAAAACACAGTGTTTTCTACAGAGAAACATAATTGATCACTTTACTCAGAGGGTTTAACCAGTGTATTGAGGAAATTAACTGCATTGTGCCTGATTTTTCTCCAAGCTTGTTATGCCACATTGTCATCACTTTGCATTGGTAGCCAAGCTAGCAAAGCAAAGGTTTGTTTATTTACTTCCATAATATGAGTAACGTTAGGGTTATTAAAGTTGGGGAGATTTTTGTTGCTGTATATTAGTAACCTTTGTGTTTTTCACTAAAACGGTTTGATAAATGCAGCACTACAAAAACATTTGATCACTGCATACTGTCTGAATAATAATAAATAATTTTAAGATCTTAGGAGTCAAATGCAGTGTTCTGATTGGTTGAGCTTGGGTGGTCCATTCCAGTTTTACTTTGTTGTTTATAAAAACAAGTTTTTAAGCCGTAATAACAATCAACATGAACATTTGGTGTTGATATTAATCATATGTCGAAAGATATGCAAGAAATTTGTCAGATTTAAACCTAAATTGTGCTTGCTGTGTGAAAGACAGGTAGCCCGTACCTGCTTGTCAAAGCCTGATCCTGTCAGATCTCAATAGCTAAGCAAGTTAGGGCCTGGTTAGTACTTGGATGGGAGACCGTTAGAACACCAGGTGCCACAGTGGGACGACAAGAGTGGATTGACGTTGTGCCCTTGGGCAAGACACTTAACCCACATTGCCTCAGTGTCTGTGTACAATGGGTGAGTGGATCCCTGATTGTAAAAGCGCTTTGATTGCCTTGTAAGGTGGAAAAGCGCTATATAAATAGAGACCATTTACCATTACCCACCTTTAAGTTAATTTGGTTAAGTTAAGTTAGGAAAGGTATTCCTAACCAGGTCATGGCATAATTGTGTTAAAGCAGTTTAAAAAAAAAACGCCCACATTATTTAATTTTACTGATAATATACTGTTTCAAATTAAAATAAAGAACATTTTATGCATGTTTAACATTTAAGCTTTCAATTCTCAAAATGATCACCTTGAATCTCAGGCCCATGAGTGGAAAACACTGGACACACCCCTAGTCATGCAATCTCCAAACAGAATTTTTCCTGCCTTAAAAACCAGTGTGTACTTTTACCTATCGACGTTCGCTTTCCAAAATGTGAATATTGTTGGTTTCAGTTACATCCGGCCTGCCCTGCACATGTACCTGCTGCAGCTGCCTGTCAATCATCCCACTGATCCGCCCACTGAGGCACAGCGCACTCTTTCTATTTGTCCTTATAATTCGGTCTCACTGTACAGTTGACAAGAGCACTGTCCTTTTGCGCTCCGGCTCAGAGGAGAAACTGCTGACATGGAAACTTGTCCCATGAATTTCGTGCCAGCGCCAAGAATCTGCTGACGCCTCCGACTGTCTCCGAAACAAATCTCAACAAAGAAGGGAAATTAAACGCCCGACATCTTCTGTGGATCCTCCAGCTTTAATATTTCATACTCATTTCATTTGACTGCAACGTTTTTTATTATTGGCCACACTGGCTTTCCAAAAGCTAGGAGAGAGTCAAGGTAAAAAATGTCATGTCGAGTCGGATAATTAAGAAAAATTTAAAGATATTATAGATGTAAGCGGATTTTTTAATTATGAAAATCAATGATATAATCTTATTGAACAATGTAAAAAAAAAAAAAAAAAAAAAAAAAAAAAAAAAAAAAAAAAAAAAAAAAAAAAAAAAAAAAAAAAAAAAAAAAAAAAAAAAAAAATCAATGTAAAATACTCTTTTTTTTTTTTTTTTTTTTTTTTTTTTTTTTTTTTTTTTTTTTTTTTTATCTATCATCATGTCTGTGAGGAAGTGTTTGAGTTTCTTTTGTTCTTATGGTCCCAACCCTTAGCTTCTGGGTGGAAGGGGATATGTGTTCTACTGACATTAGATTTATTTGTGATTATCACCCTCCTTATAATTATTGTGCTTTTAGCTCTTAAGGAAATGTTAGCTATGGAAATTAAGGGACATACACAATGGCCAGGACTCTACATTGTTCATTACATTTCAAGTCCATTGGACCTAGATGTTGTTTGATATTGAGGTGATTCTGCCTTGTTTTTCCAACAAATGTGTTTATATTCTTAACAAAAATAATATTAACAAATATCTTATTTTGACATAGATTTGTCAAAATAAGAATTAAGACATACACTCACTCCAGTGAATTTGATTCAAGCTCAAGTTCTTTAAGATTGTCAGAACTTTCATTTTTAACCATTTTGACTGAATCTGGCTAAAACAAAAGTAAAATGAATATTCTGAATTTTAGTAGCTTTAAAAGCTTTTGGCAGTGTAGTTGTACCTTTTGCTTTTGCTCAAGTAAAGAAGTTTCAGCAGGACTTTACTTTTATCAGAGTCATTTTTACTCAGGTAACTGTACTTTTACTTGTGTAGTGAACCTCAGTACTTTTGCCATCTCTGAATATACATATTTAAACAAATTTAATTTTCCAATGCACACCTGGAGTATCTCCAAGCACACTCGGCCCAATGAATGAAAAAGATTAACCTAACTACATTCTTCATGTAAAAACACATGACGTATTTTTTACTTTTCCATGGATTCTGGTGCAGTAGATACCAAAGTGGGGGTGATTAAGAGCAGGTTTGAAGGACAAAAATGCATCGTATTTGTCCTTCAACACATTTAAGTCCCAAGCATGTTTCTGCAGACAAATGAATATACAGAAACAATCGTCCGTCTGGTTCATTGTGTTTTCCTCTGGCACATGCTTCTCATTTCTTTCTGGTGATTGCATGACAGCCTTGTGCAGAGATGAGCTGTGACCTTGGGAGAGATTGTGGCACCTTGTTGCGTGTTCAGTGCATCAGATTTTTTCTCTTTCTCGGTGCTGCAGACAGAGCATCATCTTGAGCATCTTTGTAGTATTGCTTTCAACTGCTGCACTAAATATTATTATTATCTTGTCGTTTTTGGACAGTGTAGATAGAACTGAAGCTACACTACATAGAACTGTTAGCATATATTTAGATTTATCTTAAACCTTATAGAAGACATATGTTTTCAAAAGTATAAAGTATTACAGAACATTACTTTTTGTTCTGTATAATAGATTCTTGGTCCATAGTGGTTTAGTAATAGAAATAAGACCATGACTTCCTGTAAAAAAGGCTTTGGTATGATGAGGAAAGATGCATGATTTTTTTTTTTTTTTTTTTTTTTTTTTTTTTTTTGTCACACTTCTTTTGCTTTGCATTGGTGACTGGCTAGTAAAATGTTATTTTAAAACATTTATTTTAGAAATTTGGGTAAGGTTAGGGTTAGGATACGGTTTACTTGGTTAAGTTTAGGAATTTGGGAAAGGTATGCTAACAGGTTCATGGCATAACTGGGTTGGAGGAGGTGAAGACGCGTATTAAATGAGAAACTATGACAGTTGAAACTGTTTTGAAATATAATGACCTTTTGCTAAAAATGCTTCTAACAAGCAGCAGATTAAATTTTATTGTTGGAAAGTGGCTTCATGTTGTTTTGAACACTGCATGCGTTTTTTGTTTTTTTTTTTCCTAAATGTAAATGTTTTGATAATACCAAGAATTACGAACAATTGGCGTGGGGTTACATGGACAGAAAGAAAAAAGACAGAGCACTAACTTTGAGAAAACTAATGATGACAGAACATTTATACAACATAGTTAAAATTTCATTAGGATACTGTATTTTTCGACCTATTGAGCGCACCTGTATATAAGCCGCACCAACTAGATTTAGAAAATAAAAATTCACAGTACATACCTAGGCTTGTTAATAGTAAGTCTATGAGAATCTATATTTTACTGTGTTGTTGTATAAGCCGCAGAGGTCAAAGTTTGTGGAAAAAAAGGAGCAGCTTATAGTCCAGAATGACGTAATTGTGCCCTTTAATAAGAAACAATGGCAGAAAATATATATATTAAGTGTATCACAACTAAACAACAGCTTTGGCAAATCTACATTTAACTGTATGTCGATCTAGATGAGTTAGTTTCTCATGAACAAACCTCTGTTGTATTCATACCTTGACCGTTTCAGCTGCACACTGTAGCCTTCTTCAGAATTGTCACTTGGTGGTTTTGTGAAAGCAAAAAATACCATCGCTGAATCAGGGAGGTCATTGAAATCCAAAACACGGTCATTAGACTGTAAACCGGGATGAGGGGGCATACCAACTTTCTCACACCTACAGTTCTAAAGAGGACAGACTGCAGATGGTGCTACTGTTCTACTGTCCCAAGTAAGAAATAGGTGCAACAGCCTTGTCTACATGTATATTAAAATCACCTGTAATGACTAATCCAGAAAACCTTATGAACTTAATCAGATTACTGCATGTTGACCTAAAGTTTAAATAAAATCATCATCATGTAATTAAAAAAAAAAATAAAACAAATTGATTGTATAACAGTGTTTCAGAGTTTGTTCTCTTGCTGCACTCAAAACAATTTGTTGCTGCGCTTTTAAGGAGAGCCGACAGCTAAATGGATTAAATGGAGTTTGCTGAAGGAATACATATCAAATCATGCAATTGTGGACTGAGGCTGAGGCTGGGTATCCATCACTGCTCTCTGTGTCTGACTGTTCTCATGAGGACAACAAACTACAGGTGAAAAGTGCTTGGATCACCTGCTTTGTCTGAAGTGAGTCACCTTGCAAATATATGAATAGCAAATGCAGGGAAAGTAATCTGGTGGTGCGCAGGAACATCCTCCTATTTGCATACTTCCAGCCCCTGTCGTTAGGGCTTGTGTCTCAGGATGCATTCACTGGCGCTTGTACAATCAGACGCAACATTACGGCCCCTGACAGCAAGTGGAACCAACAGATACATGGGAAAACATACAAGTAGTGAATTGGATCAGAATTTTAAAATGTAGATTGTATTGAGTTCAGCCTCTATCAAATGTTGTGCACAAGGAGAAACAGAGGTAACTCAACAATAGAAGACATTTAGGTGGATCATCATTTTATATTTCATTCATTCATTATTCTAAAACCGCTTCAATTCATTAACTTCCTGTTCCAAACTGCAGAACTGTTTAGCTAATAACTGTGACTCAGCAGCACCAGGATGTGGGCGGAGTTAGAGGGAAGGTGAAAACAGGACCTTTGTCTGTTACAGGACAATGCAGGATTACTCAAACATGCATGAATCAACCCAGACACAACTTTAAGAGAGCCGACAATAAATAAATGTTGTACTAAAGTTGAAAAAAGTTTACAATTGATTACTTTTATTATGTTTCCTTTAAAGTGGATATGACAGGTTGGAGAATATTTTTAGTAAAACATGATTATATTTAAGATTTCACCAAACAATTTTCTCGTTTTCATCTAATTTGGCTATTTTTATGAGATTTGTAGTTGTATTTTGTCCAACAAATATGCCGTAGAAACTGTTACTTACTGTTACTTATTAGGAAGTTTTTGAAGATAAAATTCCCTTTCACCAGTGCAATAACTTTGGCCTCGATTAATATGTCTGTAATTATTTAATCTCAATCAATGCACTAATTTGACACCCCTATTCTTGAGTCAAGCAATTATATCTTAAAACAGAGACAAATTTGCTTTAAATAAGTTTTTATATCTAGATAAGGTAAATTAGGATAGAATATCAACAAGTCAAATAATCTTAGTAAGACTTGGTCTTAAGTGAAAAAAATCTTAAAATTTGTCTTTTAAGATTATTTAGCTAATTTCAAGTCATTTTATCTAAGTTAGATTTTCTTTTTTTAAGTGAATGTAAATATGTGCCAAAACGCACACATGTTAAAATAGAAATAAATTTAAAATTGAAAGAAAAACAAGCATTTCAAAATAAAAGTTTAAAAATTATTTTTAATTCATTGCTAAATATATTGATCAAAAACGTCCGTTAACTTCCATGCGTAACGGCTCATACAAAACAGAAAAAGCCTTCATACATGTTAAAAATTAAATCATTAATATTGATCAAAATAACTCCCATGCGAACGCTCACAGACAGCCTTCTTCAGGGTGTTAAATCATTATTACCTGGAAACTGTATCAGTTGTGTGTTAATTGTCTTTGCATTTTGGTGCACAAATATTTGCTACAAGAACTACAACACCAAACTAAGTCAAAACAGGAAAAATGTGATAATCTGTTGTATGGGCTTTAAGCTAAACATTTGGTTTCCATATTATATTTGAAGTGAAAAGTGCTACTAGAATAATGCTGTTTAACCTACTGGGAAGTGGTACACTGTTGTTGCCTGGCTCCACTCTCCATTCATTTGCCTCTATTTCAGTCGTGGCCACCTTTTCTGTTTGTCTTTTCTTCTCAGTCATCCATTGCTGTGGCTGCAGACGTCAGGGTGTGCCCCCACGGCAGGACACATGACAGGGGAGCAGGTGGAACCTCAAGCAAATGACATATCTCTCCCTCTGTCCAGGCAGCGGCCCTCCCTCCTCCGAACACCTCCCCATCAGATCGCCACATTGATATTCAAATGTGTCCAGGCTGTGTGCACATAAACACTGGCTGTGTAAGTCATGTCAGGACTGAAAGAGAGAAGGTACAGTAGGTTCATGCTCTGACAGAAGATCTATTTCTATCTCAGAACTGAAGGACGTGCGGTGAGGGAAAAAAAGGATAATTATAGATAAAATACTGGTTCATAGATAGATCCTAGATAGATCATTTTCACTACACTGCAAAAATTGATTTCAAGACAAGATTAAGTTGCTTGATTTAGGTTTTGAATCTAATTTTAAGCCTTTTGACTAAATTAATCTTGATTTTATTGTAGAGACATAGATTATTTTCCTTGTTTCAAAGTGTTTTGAACTAATTTCAAGACATTGGTTCTTGTTTCGAGCCAAATTATATTTGCCAATGAGTCAAGAAAACTGTTCTAACTCCATTGGCAAAATTTTGTTTTAAGAAAAATCTCTTATAGCCAGTTAAAAATGTTTTGAAACCAGTGAAATATTCTACATTACACAAGCAATTATATCTTTCCAGCAGCTCAAATCTGGAATAAAATTGTCACTCCAAGTCATTTTATTTTGATATATAGTTTATGCAGAGTAGCATTTACAATGTTGAATCAAGAGATAGAAAAGCTTTTGACACTTGACACATCAGGGTTTAGTGGAACAAAACATTTTTAATCATAGTTACAACTTGACAGACATAATTATGTTCAGGCAGCCATTAAACTTCATTGTTCTCACCATGTTCTGTAAATATACATGGTTTGTTTTCTGTCATGCTTTATCAAAGGTCTGTTTATTTCAGAGCTTTGTTTCTCACCTGTCACATTTTCTCAAAAGACAGAAAACAACAAAAGAAAGTGTGGAATGCCACCTTGAGAGCTGTTTGTATTGACATGGTCCCACGGCGTCCACAAGTGGGACAAGCATCTCACATCTGGCCATGAGCTATCATTATCTTTGCCTCTCTCTGATGAATCTGCCCCAGCTTCATGCTGAGGACTTGGGCTTTATTTAATGGGCTCTTTCAGCCGTGGTTTGCTTGGCGGAAGCCTCTTACAAACCCATTTAAAGAAGGTCTATGGATTTCATGGCTCCCCGGGCACTCTCTCCCTCTTTCAATAAGGTGAAGTCCAAGGCTTTATCCATCCGTCAATGGGCCAGGGGAACAGTGGATACAGCATTTTTTAATCCCATGATGCCACTGTCCAGTCTATGCTTGGCTGTCTCTGATAGGAACCTCCCTTTAGTTAACATCTCCTCCACAGGATGGTTTTAACACAGCTCTTTAATGATCAGACGTTTAAAGGAGACCTATTGTGATTTTTCTGTATATTTAGGAAGAAACTATGACATAAGAAGATCAATAATTCACATTTTGTTCACTGCAAAACACGGAAAAGAACTAAAATGTCTTAGAAATAGAAACATCTCCATTGACTTCCTGTTCAAAACTGCAGAACTGTTGCCTGGGATCCAGAACCCACGCTTCCCACCCTGCGTTCAGAACAAATCTACATCGTACCGGATAATCAGATTAGTTTATTTGCGTGATGTAGATGAAACAAAGGAGCTGATTGGTCACACATTAAAATCGTTTCATTGCTTTGCTCATTGATTCTGCAGAAATCCATGATGTTTTTCAGTTCCACGTGATATTTTTTTCATATATTATTTCTGTCGGGAGCAGCCATGTTGGTTTTCAGACGACAGAAGATGCCTGTCTCTGATTGGCTAATTAATCTGTCAACCGCTGCTACAAAAATTCGAAAGAGGGACATGTGGCCAGACGATATATTTTATATATATCATCTAGATTTTCCAGGCAAGCAAAACTGATAAACCCCGCATCTTCATTGTAAAATTGAACTTTAACAAGCCACAGATTAAAAAATAAATAAATACAATTTTGTTGTTGGAAAGTGTCTACATGACCATTTTGATTTACATGTTTCACTGTAAATCATAATTTTTGAGTAATCACAAGTAAATACAGACAAGTAGGCGGGGATAGGTGGTAGGTGGAGACAGGGCTTTTCTGAGCACTGGAGCATCAGCTGCAGAACAATACAAGATTATTCAAACATGCATGAATCAATCCAAATACAACTTTGGGTAAGCTAATAAAACCTTAGACATAGATTTTACATAATATGTCACCTTTAAACCCTCAAATACACCAAACACACACATATATATGTAATATCTTTAGGAGGTGTCTGGACTGATCAGTTATGAGCTGTAATTCAGAACAGTTGACGTATAGGCGAATGTGTCTACGATATGAAAGCATCATATATCTACTCAAGACATAAACTGTATTGTACCAGACTGCACTGATCTGATGCTTCCCGGTTTGAGTTATTCGATGCAGATGTGACCATTAAATGGTTACAGAATAAGCTTGTCTTATTTATTTGGGAGATGACTGTGATACTGCTGAACAAAACAATGTATTGCTATTCCATTTCATCATCACAAGCCCGAGCCTAAAATAAATCTGTCACTCACTGGAGAAGATACTGTCTGGGATTGCAATCTTGTTTTTGATGGATATTAGTGCTATTGATTTTTATAAAGCTAAGCGCAGCCACCACTTATTATTAAACCGCTCTATTGCAGCATTTAAGAAAATGAGTGTGTTCATTAAAATGTGTTTAAATCTTTGTATTTACTTTTTGCATTGTCATTGTATTTACTAAATGCAGTCAACAAACACCATTGTTTCTTGATAAGGCAAAGCATTTCATCAGTGAAATCATTAATAGGACTGGGCAATATCATGATCAAAGTCCAACTGTGAGCTCATCTTTGTTATAATCTGCACTTTTGATAAAATCAGATTTTCTGTAACTCCTTGGTGGCGCAGTGGAAGCTCTCCAGCCTCACAGAAGAAGGTCCTGCTGGAATGACATTCGGGGCATTTCTATGTGTAGTTTCAGGGTTCTCATATCTCAAAAATATTTTCTAGAACATTTCCAGAGAACATTTTAGTTAATCACAACATCTACCATTTTATTGTTTGGAAAGTCTATGGCAGCCCAAAGTGTAACACACCCAGTAACATAGTCAGAAAGGTCCATAGCCATAAAAGGTGGACACCAAAAAGTGTGGGGGGGGGGGGGGGTCTGGGGGTTCTCCCTCCGAAAATATTTGGCCCAATTGATGATATTTCCTACATTCTGACCAAGAAAACAATTATTGGTTGATTAAAGGGCATGTGCACTTTGTGGCCAAAAATAGACTTGAATAAAAGCAGGAATGGGACTCAAGAAACTGAGACAGTTTAACATCTCAGAGGAGCTTCTGTGGATTTTTTTACTGCTTCACAGTGGAGTCAGTGCTCTCTAGCTGTCTGACTGTGTTTACTGGAATGTCACAGAGAGGGACAAAAACTCACAGGGACAACACTGTTTATCCAAGGAGCTGACAAGAAGAGCTGAGTGGAGGGCACAGGAGATCGAGCCCGATCTCACAAGAATGCGTACATTTACCATGGCAATACATTACATTATAAAACGCTGTTTTTGTGTTGTGGTAATGTACGTTTTCTTGTGAGACTGTGTTGGGAGATCAAAAAGGAGGCTTCGTTCTCTCAAAAACTGAGATATTTAAAAGCTGTTCCTCAGGCCATAAATTAATGAACATTTCTTAAGTGAATTTTGACTGCTATCTATCTAATAAATAATAATAGTTTTTTTTTTACTTAGAACAGGCTTGCATGGCCACACAACGGACTGTTATTTGGGCTGCAGGAGGGCTCATATTTGTTTCTATTAAAAAAAAGAAGTTAGTGTAGCTGTATTTTTTCACATTGTGGATTAAAATGTATTTAGACCCATTCAGAATGTCCTAAAGTATATTTTAACTTTCGAATTCTAGTGCATTGTGTTGTTGACTTTTTACCTCCTGGACTCTACACAGTGCAAAAATAGGATTTTAGTTACAGCAGTAAACCCTTAGTTCTATGTTTCAGTGAAGTAAAGTTTATAAGTTACAATGAAACTTTGCCAATAGGACATCACCTGTATTGCCCACCTTATAAGAAAGGAAGCTAAGTTTGTGCATTGTTTTATGATAGACAGCATTTAATTTTCTATGACGTTTTATATATAATGTTTTTTTTCGTTTTCCATGCGTTTTCCATGACCGGAAAATTGACAAACTATTTTTCAGATTTTCCAGTTTTTCCAGGACATGTGGGAACCCATTCTCCCTGTGTCTGTGTAGGCTTCCTCTGGTGCTCCGGTTCCCTCTACCACTAAAAACATGTCCGGTAATGCCCTCCCTCTCTTCCCCCAGTTCTAGCAACAGTTAGCTAGAATGATACAAGCTATGTCAATGTGCTTATTGTACATTGTAATAAACCTTTACCTTAATCTTAGAGGTCAGTCTTTTTTGTCCTTTGAGTGACTGACAACTGGGTTTAGCCAATCAAAAAGCGATGTATTTACAATAGGGAAATAAAAGTTACAAGAATCGTTTTATAAATCAATATTATAATCTGGCTCCAATAAAAGTGTGATATTATTTTTTTAATCTTGGCCATATCGCCAAAGCCCTAACGTCTAACATCAAACAAAAGAGTTAATCTGTTCACAGTGTTTTCTAAATCGTCTCTGTCCTCTGTCCGTGGCTGACATGGGTCTGTTTTTAGCCTCTCTGGACAGTGGCCGGAGGTCTGAGTCCTCTGCAGTTGTCCTGTGCCTGTCCGTGGACTCCCGGCTGTCTCTTATTAATCAGATTTAGCGCAGAAGCCATATGTTGTAGCAGCGTGATAGCCCTGTGCTGATACCTGCTCCTACCGCTTGAGCAGCCTGTGTTGTCCGCATGAGGTGTGTATGTATTAGACAACCAGCACTCAGACATTCCTTTGGATAGTAATGTGTATTATATAACAACAAGTTTTATTCATGTTGGCATTAAATAATCATCAAAAATATCATTGGAGTTGTGTTTTCTTTCATTCACACTTAGACTGTGTTCTTCTCTTAAAAACTGTTAAATCTTATGATGTTGTAACACAGAAAGTGATCTAATGGTTTTAGGACTTGATTCACCTTCACTAAAATCACTTGAACTATAGATATGCCCAACTTTGAAGCTACAACTGTTGTTTTAGCTTCTCTTCCTATTGCAACTGAAAAAAAAAATATTCAACAACTTTATGCCATTCTGTTGTATTCTTTAGCACTACAGTACTTTCAGTTGAGGCTTAAAATAACTGTTACTTTAGTAGCTAACTTTTTTAGTCGTAAATAAGTAAACTTTGTGTTTTCCACCAAAAAGTCTATGATAAAGCAGCACTTTGGGAAAAAACGAGCCCACAAAGTAGTCACTAAATCGAATGATAAAGAATTTTGTTTCAAATCAGGAGCAGAATGCAGTGTTCTGATTGGCTGAGCTTGGGTGGTCCTCTCCAGTTTCACTTTAAAAGAAAAAAAAGGGTTTTAAGTAAAAATTGCAATCCAAAACTTAATACCTATATGAATAATGTGTTAAAGGATTTATGAGAGAAAGTTGTCAGATTTAAAAACCTAAATTGTGTTTGCAGTGTGAAAATCACCTACTCCACCTTCAAAGCTTAAACCACCACTTGATGAGATCACAGTGTGGAACAGAGCATTAAAGGCTTTAGAGATGTAGACGGTCTATTGATGCAAGGGTATGCAACCAAGCACACAAACCAATTTTGGGGAGATGTTTTTGTGAAGTAGTCATTCTAGCATAGTTAAAATCTATTTAATTTAGAAAATGTTGCATAATTAGAACCTTTAATCTGAGGAGTCAAAAATGTACATTTAGAACTATAGTTGGCCATAAACATTCTTGAATATATGTCCCATCGATGATCAAAAGTTGTAATCTCACAAATAGAATAACAACAGTGCAATACAATATTATTTTAAATGACTAAAGGACTAAAACACTACACATTAGGGCTGCACAAGTTAACGCCCATTTTTTTTAAATAAAATTATCTAAAGTCAAACTGAAATTTGAACCTTTGGAACACAAACAAGAGACTGGACTCGTTGTGAAGCTGAGGCTTTGTAGTTTTAGCCTCTGATGTCTAACTGACTCTAGTCAAAGAAGCTCTGCACTAAAGAACGTCAGGTTTTAAATCTACCTACATTTTTGGGAAATATAAACAACTTATAGCTGGAGTCAAAGCCTGGGTCAGAATGACTTTAGATTTGGCATATTTTGGGTTTGGACAATCCTGCTTCAAAAGCTGAAACTGTTTTATTAAAAATTCGTTGTTGGTTTTTTGTTTTGTTTTTTGTTTGTTTTTTAGGGGCTAGTTAAAGATGGTGTTGCCGACTATCTGATAACTTCTCTCATAAATTCTTCGACACATGGTTATAATCGACATGTATTTGTTTTTAGGTGCAATCATGGCTTAAAAAAACATTTTTACAAACAACAAAGTGAAACGGAAAGAGGACCATCCAAGCTCAGCCAAATCAGACGAGCTGTCCATTCACTGTCCCACATTTATCATATACTTTTTAGAGGAAAACACAAAGTTGGCAATTTTCCTAAAAAGTTACCCAACTTTAACTTGAAAAGGAATTTGGGGGATATTTTAATGAGTAGGTTTAGAGTAAAAAGTCATTCTGATCTATAATGATTGATTTGACAGTATGAGAACGTTCCAATTTTATCTTTAACGTGTCAAGGAGCTTGATAGTTGATTTTTATTTGATGTGTGAGAATTGTGAGGGCCCACCTTAATTGATTATTCACAACTAATCAATCGTTCACTGTCCTCTAACAAAACAGTAAAATAATTAACTACATCGTCTCCAAACTGTGAGCTGAAAAGATTTAGTAGCCATAATGTAAACTAAGTTTGTTTCTGTGTACACTGTAAAATGTTTTCAGAAATACAAACATGTAAATGTATATAAATGTAAATGTGCGTGTGCCAGGTTGTGAACTTAAAATATAACAATGTAGGTATACTCTGGACTCTGCATATTTAGACTCTATTCATTTGATTAAAGCACTAAAGGTTTTTCTCTGTCTTGCTGTTTCACCCACAAATCAAAAGAAATTTTACAATCTCTTTCATTTGGTCGATGAGAGATAGAAATGAGAAATATATTAGGAGTGATTCTTAAATTACTGAACAACAGATGCTCTAAAAAGACAGCTATGACTTGAACTAAAGGCTACAGTTTTGTGTCATTTATTCTGTGTTATCTATCTTAAAATCACCAATCACCCACACTCACAGCTGCACCAGTGTTTGCAGATGAAGTGAAGGCGCTGTTTGGCCCAAGGACACAACAACAGAGTGTGTGGGGGTTGAATGACCTCAGGCTCGGTGCTCACAGTCCTCAGTTAGAACGTTTAAAGGAGACCTAGTGTGATTATTATAATGTATTTTGTAATAAACTATAACAAGCGAATCATTTTGTTTGGTGTAAAACACAAAATCGATCTAAAAGTACTTAAAGATTGACTAATTGAATTTATAAAATAATCAAGTAAATACAGACAAATGGACGAGGATAGGTGTTAGGTGAAAGATCAATTCTTTACTTGTTTTTCAGAATAAATAAATAAATAAATAATAAATAAATAAATAAATAAAATATTACAAAAACACACATTTTAATAACAAAAACAAAAAGAAAAACTATATAATAATAACAGAAAATAAATTAAAATTGGAAAAATAATAACAATAATAGCATTTTAATTATTATTATTATTTTTTTTTTTTTAAGGAAAAATTGTGTTCAGGAAAAAAAAACTGGAATTTTCTTTTTTGTGATCAATTATTTATTTGTGTTTTAAAAGATACAATAAATAAATAAATAATACAAAAACACACATTTTAATAACAAAAACAAAAAAAGAAAAATATATAATAATAACAGAAAATTAATTAAAATTGGAAAAAAAATAACAATATTGTGTTTTGGGTTTTTGTGAAGGACAAAAACAGGACTTTTCTAAGCACTTGAGTCTCAGCTGCAAGACAACAAAAGATTACTCAAATATCTATAAATGAATCCAACTCTGAGTAAAGTAACGATGAGAGAACACTGTCATGAAATGGTTAAAATTCTTTATTTGTCATTAGGTGATCAAATAACATGCACAGATCAGATGTCTGGTTGTATTTAAATCTCACAGACACTTACATTACAATTCATCTGTGTTTACTTTGTAATAGCAGTATTTTTAGATAAAGGTAGGGCAAAAAAATAATAATAATAATAATCAGGAGAATAAATAAAAACTCCTTATTTATCATATACACTGTACATTTAATCTTGAGATGTTCCACGATGCATTTGCTGATGTTTTGATACCAGTTCTGAGAAAGATTGCAATATTATTGAACCAATAATCAGTCATAAAATCCTGTATCTAACAATCATAATAAGTTAAAAATAAACAAAAAGCCTCAAAAGATGACAGAAACATAAGGTGTCGTGAGAAACATCAGTACATTAAATATCTTAAAAATATTAACACTTTTATTTACATTTTAAGTAATAAGGAAACTCATGGCTAATGTAAACACACAATAAAACCAGTTAAGTCTTACATAGGAATGTTTTAAACCTGAATATGTGTCAACACCGATGCTATTTCTGACACAAACATCAGCTGAAGAGAAAATATGTTGTTATTTGCATGAATCCACATTGATCATTCCCCTCTGTGCCACATGCTCCCGGTGTAATCTGCTTGTGTGAGGCCGGCGGCTCACCCTCCCCTGGTGCCCGTTATTCATGCCACTCAGCCCCCACCCAGCAGCTCTGACATACATCTGAGGAGGACCTGCACCTTTGTCTCTTTGTCTGCTGGACACAACACAGCAGCAGCAGCAGAGCAGACCAAAACTCACAGGCACACAGCTCCAGAGGACACTCATCTAATATAATAATCATGACATTATAATATAAGACTTTATTTTACCTTCATGTCAAAAAAAAAACTTGAGTATTTTTTTTACATTTGCATTAATAAAATCAAGAATCTTTAGATTAATAGTTAGTCTGGATTTGTTCAGTAATATGAGTGAAAATATGTAGTTTTTGCCTACCTTATTTAAATTAATTACTTTTAACAATTTAGTTATATTTAGGTCTATTATAAGTACCTGGAGTATAAATGAATCAATCTGATTTATTGCGGTGTGGGAGGCATGTGTTTGAGGCGTTGAACAATCCCAAAATGAACTGCAGATAACCCCATGACGTGGCACACGCACGAGCACACTATGGAAAGCCTATATAAAATTGACGGTGGCCGCGTGTGTAAAGCTTCGCGAAGTGTGTGCCTTGAGTAGATGAAGGATGAGCTTCTTCTCACACAGACGCGTTGTCCACCGTGCTGCTGATGCTCGCTCGTCTCATCTTAAACTCTTGTGCACCCTCTGGTGCTTGCTAGGCTCCCAAACTTCTTTGTGTGTAGCCTGCTTTGCAGATTGTCTTCCTTGTCTGTGTGGTTGCTCATTATTCAGAGACAGACGGATCTCAGGTCATCTGCAGCTGCAGCAAAGGAGAAGCAGGAAAGATGGCGATCATCCATTAGAGCGACCGAGCGCACGCATGAAATACGAGGACAACTTCTGGGAGGATTTCTTCAGAAGAAGATTGTACCAGTAAGTTATTTCTATATTATGTCTAGTTTCGCCAGGATTTGGCTAGATGTTTAAAGGTCTGGAGAAGGTTTTGTGGTCGCTCATGGAATATTTGGAGGAGCGCCTCGTGAATGACCTGCAGAGTGGTGAACAAATGCGGTCCTGCTTTAGACCAGCTCCAGGCGACTTGAAAGAGAAAGCCGAACCCAGTGTGTTGGATCAAATGTACAGCCAAAGTCAAGTGGGTCTTCTCGCGTCCACACACGGCTCATACTTAGCTCAAAATCCCACTGCGCTTCTTCGCAATGTCGCCTAGTCCGTTTGTTGTCAAAGTGACACAAGGAAATGGACGCGGACTGGGCTTTGGTTAGCACCAGGACCTCGAGTGTTTTGTTACACTGACATGTCTGCTCTGGGGGATTACTGCCCTGCCTGACTTCTCCTCCACCTCGGGCTCTCACAGCGGTGCGTGTTGCAGTGCGTTAGCTTCATGGAGAAGCTAAATGCTCTGCTCCAGCAGCAGCAGCAGCCTCCATTAGCGACAGACACAGACACAGAGGGGCTGCCATAGCCATAGCGCTGGTCTGGTCCTCTCACACACACCACCATGAGAGCCAGGAAAGCCATGTCCACTGAGGAGCTTACTGCTTCCTCCTCGGACTATCGCTCCAGCGCTGAGCCTGAGAAACACGATCAGGTGGAAATTATTCAGAGGTTCCTCATGTTGGGACCACTTAATGTTCATGGTGGTAGAATGAGTGCACACTTGACTTGTAGCGCAGTGTTTCTGGTGTGTTGTCGCTCGCTTTCTGCTACATGCTTTGTCTGTCTGTGTGTGTGTGTCTGTGGTCAGGTAGGCTCTGGCACAGGCCACCTACAAGAGCTTCTCCATAAAATGGAGGAAGACAGGATGAGATCCCAAGTGGAGCAGACGCTGCACTGAAGCGTAGGTTCTCCTTCCTTCCTCTTCTTCTGACCTGCTTTTGACAAAGTTTAGAGGAAACACGAGCCTGCAAAGTAAGCTCAGCTCATTTTAGCATGGCTTTCAAGGTTAATTTATTTAGCAGCATAATCTGACTTTTTACTCTGAATTTGCGCTGCGATTGTGTCGTTGTCGTGATGGCTCAGGAGATAAGAGTGCGTTTCAATGATATACAGTGATTTAAGCTGGACAATGTCGTGTTTTGGACATGCACATGGTTAATGTTCAACTGGCTGGGCTTGACTCTGCTAACTTCTGCAGTCTAAGGGTTGAAAGGGGAAGTTCTCAAGATGATTCAGTCATTTTGGATTTAAGCCGGTCAGAGATCAATGGTGGTTTCTTTCCTAAAGAAGTATATATTTTCATAGTTTTTATTGCAATTTGTAACTTTGTAACTCACATAACAAGTAATAGTCACTGTAGTTCCTTTTGCATGAAAACCATAAATAAGTATGAAAATATATCAAAATGTGGACAATTAGGCACCATAGTTTCATCTAAACACGAAAGTAATTGAGTTGATAAATGGTTGGTTAGGCTTGTATTTTTATAACTTAGACTACTTTTGCTTTGTAGTGTACTCCACAATAAATGTGTTATTATTTGTATTTTTATTTATAATATTGAGAAAATGTGTATTATTACATGTTTGCAATCTTAAACCTTCTAACTTGGCTACTCTAGTCTTGTGTAACTTGTCTGTAGTGAGTGTGGATGGTCTGTGCTTAATTGCAAGGTGCTGCTGTGTATGTTTTGAGGCAGTATGTGGAGCTCTGCAGTTCCCCCTGACCACTGTGTGAAATCCTGCTGACAAGGAGACTGTGTGAGCTTGACACAGTGTGCTGCGACAATGCCGGAGCTGAGAAGAGCAATCAAAATGGTGGCGCAACTCCCTCTCGCTGGCATGGCAGGGCAAACAGGTTCTCAAGGAGGAGTCCACAGAGGCGCATGGGCATGGACACAGGAAAGGAATCTGTGAGAGAGTCATAACGGTTGTCACCAGAAAAGAAAACAATGAGGCTGCGTGGAGGCTCCTGAAACTTGTAGGAGGCTTTCTTTGTGTGTCTTTAAGTTGAGCAGGTACAAGGAGACAATTATAGGTCTTAAAAAGTAAAAAAAAAGTCTTTAGTTTCATGTTTTTGGTCCTAAAAGTGTTGCACAGGTGTTAAGATTGCCTGATCTACTTCACATTACTGCAGCTTTGTTGGAAAATTCTCAATAACAATCTAACATTGTGTATATTTATTTGGTTAATAGAATAGATGGGATGGCTGGTTGCTGGATAAATTGTGTTCTTTTTGTTTATTTGTTAGATTTTTCATAGTTGTAGTAAAACATTGTTAAAATACTGTTAGTCACAACTTGCAAAAAAGTCTTAATGTGTGAGTTTTGTTCTTAAAATGTCTTACTTATGATCACTCTATCCCTGCAGAAACCTTGATAGTGTGCTTTTCAGACAGATCCATACTTACTTATTCAATACTAAGTAATAGTCCAGTGTTTCTCAAGCTGTGGTACGCAGGCAGGCTCTGATGGCGCTTGAAACCTGCTGGAGTTTGACTTTTCTTGTGTCTTTACAGTTACTTTTTACAATGAAATAACTTCAATCAGTTTCCACCTAGCACAGATACATTGTTAATGTATAGTATGTATAGTATAGTAAATAGTTATGTTGAAATGAGTCTGCACTGTCCTGAGTACGTCTAATAATGTCCCGTTTGTTCACCAAACTCTGCTTGGTTCGTCTGTTGTTGTTGTTGTTAGCATTGTAGCTAACTGCCATCAGCATACCCACATTTCTCGCTACAGTTGTAAAAAAAAAGCTTAAAACACGTATGCATTGAGTAACTGAGCGAACGTGGACTAATGTAGTTCACATAAATTATTTCTGTTGTTTGCATTTTAAGGAAGCAAAAACTGGTTATAGCATTTTAAGTTGAGCAAGTAAAAGGATCTTTAAAGGATACCTACAGTATAATGATTTTTTCAGATAACATTGAATTGCATTGAAAAAGTAAATCATAATTTATTTTGTAATTAATTTGTAAGCTGCTGCATGGATCTAAAACACCTCAGTGACAGACACTAGGCAGCTTCTGGTGGTCTTTGAAACCTTCTGCAGTTGGCTTATTTGTTTGCTTTTTAGTGAATTGTTGTTTAGGGTAAATTATCAGCGACAAATAACTCATCTACAATTTAGTTTCATTTTAGAACTGGTTTCAACTGTCTGGAGCTTAATTATTGGAGTTAGATTTCACCTGAAGTCAGAGATTAGATTTGTTTTGGCGGCCCTTGGTGTTAAAAGTTTGAGAAGCGTTGCACGACACTTGTCCATGTTTGTATTTATTAATAGTGGAGATGTGAACTTTACTATCACTCTGACTCTGATAGGTGGCAGGTGAAAGGGAGAATTTTCTGGACTCAAACATCAAGAATATGATTAAAACACAAAATAAACCTTGATGATTACTATGGAATGTTATGACACCTTTAAAAGCTTGTTAAAACAGATCCTTTAATTATAAAGTAGAGATTATTCAGAAATAAGATGCAACCAGGCTTTGAATAATATACACATCTTACTCTGATTATTTTGCCTGAATATAAGATGCTGCACCAACTAGATTTATAAGAAAAACAAAATGTACATATGTAGGCATCACTTATATATGTACATAATTATTTAGCTGAAGTAGGAAAAAAAAATCCCATTTCTTGTCATGTAGACAATGGGAAGCCCATCGCGTCCTCGCTCAGTCCACACAGGGCACAGCTCTGTCCATTCTGCTGTACCTGGGGCTGTGTGGAGGGGAGATGCACAAAAGCAAATTGAAATGCTTCACTGAGTGCTTTCTTGACATGATGCATGGCTCATGAGATGCAGTCTGGCCCTGCTGCCGTGTGTCAGTGTGATACAAACGCACACAAGCCATGGATTCAAATCACTTCACCCATTAGAAAACACAAACGAAAACGCACATTTTATTTGACCTTGTCCAGTGAATAAAACGGCAAGTGAGGTGGGGTTGAAAAAGCAGGATCAAACCGTTTTGTCTTCTTCAGTGGAACAAGGAAGTGGCTTGTTTTAGGTGTCATTACAGTTTCTGTTGTCAGTTGCCACGTTACACCACGGCACAACTGGTTCCTCCTCTCTGCTTTCTATCAGAACATCAGCAAAGCAGCTTTACTTCATGTGGGAATGTGTCTCAGCTTAATGTTCCAGAACTCTGACTTTGTTTTCTTTACCAGCGTATAGAATAAAGTTTACATAAAAAGTGTCCAGACAGAGCACACAGTGGATTTGTGCTCCATAGTCACTCTTACTCTGAGCTTTAGTCGGCCTGTGGTGGAAAAAATCCTGAATTCTTTGGAGACGCTCGTTCCTTGGGCTGTGTGGTGCCACTGGACAAGGCCTGCATTGAAGCAGGAACAGGAGTGGTCTTGTAGAGGGAATCCTCTGCCCAGGCCGACAAGCAACAGAGCTGTCCAGAGACGATTAAATATTTAAGAGCCTGGAAAGGAGGGCTCAGTGGTAAGTTAATATTGATGGCTCTCTCATCTTTCCTTCACAAACTTGTTGAGCTTTACCTCAGGAGGTTAGTTTGGTGAACCAGGAGAAACTTCGTCTGCATTATCTAAGTGTTGGTTTGCTTTTGTTTATTTAATGTTTGATATTATCTACTCCTACAAACTCTCTGTGGTCATTATTGTTTAGAAATGTGAGCAGAAAAGGATAAATGCTCCTCTGTGTTGAATTACTAATCAAGTGCTTTTGTAATCAGTGATTCTATGAAGTAAGTGTCCAAGCTTCAGATGGATTTAAGTCAGGAAATGTTTCTCTCAGATGCAAGGCCAAAAGGAATGTGAGCTTCCTGGAGTTGGCCAATGGTCCTTGAATAGAAAAAAGACTTCCTGGTTATCTGTCCTTGAACATTTTTTCACCCAAAGCAGTTCATTTAGCTTGTTTACTCATTTATCTTCGACGTTTGTCATTCAGACGTGAGATCTCACAAGAGCTAAAATTCCCTTCAAAAGTAATATCTCAAACTAATAATGATTCTTGTTGCTAAGGACTGGAACATTCTGTTTTTATTAGATGCAGTGCAGGTGCATGGCAGCAGATTTGTGTTTGCTCTAGCGCTCCTTCAGATCTCCTCCTCTTGTGAAGAGCACACAGTGTCTCATTGGTGGCCATCTTGCTTCACATCTCACTTCTGCTTTTTGTGCTGACGGCAATGACAGTGTGTGAGGAACGAGCCGTCGGCAGCAGGAGAGGAAGAAGCTGCTTGCTCAGGTCTGCTTTCTTCAAGTTAAATACTTCCATCTGTGTAACAAGATAGCAGCGGTGAGCACAGAGGCTGCTCCATTCAGCTGAGCAGGACACTCAAGACCTTGAGGAGCAAAACAAAATGGTGGACGGCCATTCTGCTGCTCTTCTTATTGGCTCCAGCTCCTCAGTGGCCTCTGAGGACGAGCTGCTGTGTGAAATGGACTCTGTGCGTCACCCAAGCAGCAGCTCAGGCTGGTCATGTAGGAGAGAACTGTCAGCTGTCACACTACAAACACTGTGTTTGAGATGTGCAGAATAAGCTTCTGCATTAGATTCTTGGAGGAGTCTCTGGTAATGGATAGTGTCAGTTCTGAATGTGGAGGCTTTATGTACCTGAAAGGATGAGCATTATATGAAGGGCATTCACTGTAACCTTGACACTCAGTTCAGAGACTTTACAAAGCAGAGACCAAGAGTGGGTTTTAGTCTGCAGCTAAATGCTGCTTCTTATCTATTTGATAGACTGACCATCTTCACTCACAACCACATGTGAATTAAGTGTTTAGACAGATCAAATTGTAGTAAGGTGACATATCTCAAAAAATGAATCATTTAAAACATTTTCTACAAGTAAAAAGACACTATGTATGTGCAACTGTTTCACTGCAAAGCTATATTAGTTTTCCTGTTTTTTTTTTTTTTTATACTAATTGTATTTGATATTTTTTCTTCATTATTATATTTAATATTTCAGCGCTGCATGCAAATAAAGGTGCATGTTGTGTGACATCAGTTGACATTGAATTTGACAAATGTCCTGGTATGATGAGACTTGATGTGTATTGCAGTGATTGCCTGTTCAGTCAAGACCACACAGCTTTACAACAATGTACATGACGTTATGGTCCAGAGGAAACCATATCCTGTCGACTCAATTTACAATAGGTTGATTTAAGCGGTTAACGAATCAGAGCATGTTTTTGCATCAAACATACGATAATGATATTAAAGAAGAATAAACTAGGACTATTAACAGGCTGTTTTTTGCAGACTCAATCAAGCAAATACCAAAATATAATTGCGTAAGAAGATATTGTTTTTATTATGAATATTGTTAGAATATTTGAGAGAATACATGTTATCACGATATAAAAGTTTGCATCTAGCTTTTTATGAATATTAAATAATTGTATAAGTTTTGCTTCCACTCCTCAGTCTGTCCACAGAGTTTCAGTCAATACATCTGTAAGAATTCATCACAATTACTTTTGTATCCCTTTGCAGCACAAAAATCATCTGCCATGTACACAAAGTATTGCTTTGGAGCCAGTAGACAATAACATGAATGATATGGCCCAGCCTTAAGTCCTAAATGAGGCCTGTTGTGGTCCAGTGCATTTCAACAGAACGCATAGGCAGGACTGACTCTCCGGGCCGTTGCAGTGGTAGTCTTACTGGTGAGGTGATGTCAGGTAACAAACAGGCAGAGACAAGCTTACACGGCTCTGTCTGACCTTGCAGAGTCAGATAGATCATATCTTTGGATTTGTCATGGGACTGGTGAGCTTATTTGAGAGAATTGTAATGGGAATATTGTCAACCAAAACAGTTGCTTTCTTTAATAGTCTTCAAAGAGACAAACGCAGTGAACACGTGGTCTGAAGGACTGGAGGCCTGCTGTTGGACGTTTGTGCGGTGTTTCTGTGTGACACAAGCGAAGGTCGTGCTGCAGACATCCACATCAGCGTCTCTGTTTCAGGGTTACTTTCACTGTGAATCTGGGCTTTTTGTACATCAGCTTAAGCATTATGTCGTTATCTTTCAGTTAGCGAGTCGCTGGTGCTGATATTTGAGAAGTCTGTGGCCATTGTGGACTGTTGAAAAAGTTCTTTATGGACCGTCACATAAAAGTGTGTTTGCTTTGATCATGTTTGAATACATACAATCACTGACAAATCATGTAGGTTAAATCTGAAGTCCTCCAAATAATTTCTCATTAATAGAGGAAACCATGGTCTAATTTTTTTGTGTTGTTTAAAATGTGTTGGTGATACAAATGATATTTTATGACCATTAGTTATCAACATATAGAAGTAGAATATTAATCTGTAATGTTTTTTTAGTAGAGGCAGTATGTGAATTGTTTAGTAGTAATTGTATTGGCTATTAAATTATGGATTGCTTGTGCCATCTTCTCTGTGTAAACCTATGGGAAACACACATTTTAATCATGTTTGATCATTGTTTTCTCATTAAAAACACAGCTGGGGTTCTGTTTGTGAGGTACTAGTCTTTCCTCTCTGACCTCAGAAAACACTGTTCTGGATTTTGAGGTTTTGTGATGTCATAGATAGATATTTGATACCTTACTGAAAGTTCATAGGTCACTCAGACTTGTTTTGAGCATTTCTGTTAGCATTAGCATACATCAGGCAAGACTGATTGATAATTTCCTCTATTGATACACTCAGCAACATTTGTTAAAGCACCGGGAAGCTAAAATCTTTACCTCTTTTGAGATTGTTGTGTTTTTATCACAACTAATTCAAGTTAGTTTCAATTGGGATTAAATTAAAGTTGTTGATGTGTTATATTAAAAAAGTTAACAAAAAGTCCAGTAGTTAGCATTTAGCTCACAGCTACCATTAAAGGAGACCTATTGTGTTTTTTCCAACTATTTAGTAAGAAACTAGAACATATGTAGATTTATCTTTTGTTCTCTGTAAAACACAAAATTGATCTAAAACGGCTTGAAAATAGAAACAGCTCCAGTGACTTCCTGTTCAAAACTGCAGAACTGATAAGTCCGCCTCTTCATTTAAAAATGTATTTTTATTGTTGAAAAGTGGCTATGGAACAGTTTGAACCGTATGTACTTCATTTTGAGCATTAATCTTTTGAAATATATCAAGTAAATACATGGAAGTGGGAGGGGATAGGTGGTAGGTGAGAACAGAGGTTTTCTGAGCACTGGAACTCCAGCTGAAGAACAAACAAGATTACTCAAACAAGCAGAAATCAATACAAATATAACTTTTGTGAAGGGAGGCCATTATAACAAGGTTAAAATCTTTGAAAAATAAATTTTACATAATTGGACCCCTAATATGTGGGATATGTATTCACATATTTGGATCATTGTGTCCTTTATTCATCTTTTTGTCTTTATATCCATATTTGAGCTATTTTCTTCAGTCCACATCTGTTGCTGTTGTTGTTGAGCAGTGAGTGATAAAACTGTTGTTTTGATGCACTGTTGATGCCAACTTTACGTATGTCTATGTTGTTTTTTTGTTGTTTGTTTTTTAGCTCCAACTATTTTCTGATGTGGGAAGTTTGAATGCAAAAGTTGCCATATATAGGGTTTTAAGAGAATTTTGTAAAAGGTGAAGCCATGACTAATTATATACCATCATAATGTCCTTTTAAATTCTATATGATCGTTCGTCAGAAACTAGATTATGGACCAGCTGGATGGATGCTCAAACCATAAGAAGAATCTCCAAGGGAAATAGCATCAAGAGGCCAACAGTTAAAAATACCCCTGGCTCCTGGATAGAGCTAAGTTTATCCACAAAAAGTATCTGCAGATTTGAAGATGTGCAGCTGCTGCGATGTTCTCAACCAAAGCATGTCTTATTTTGGAAGAATGTGGTTTATCCCAGAGACAGGAAATGAAACTCATTTTAAAATGTGAGACTTTTGTTGTAGAGAGCAGTGTTTCTCTAGGTGTTGTTCTGTGTTTATCACTGTTGGTACACCAGTTTCTGTCTGTCCAGTTTCAGTTTGATCTACATTTTGATTTGCCTTTGAATAGTCCTGTTTTAAACTCGGTACAAACCTGGTGGTGCTCAGAAACTAATTGTTGTATCAGGGGGGGCTTGAAGTGAAAGGTTTGAGAATAACTGGTATAGTGTTTACATTGATCAACATACAATCAGAATAAAACATTGTGGTCATAGCCCTTATACTCTTGATTATAGTCACTCTTGTTGAGATTGTCCAACATTGCCAAAACTCTTGGGGTTACAGCCAGGGACGATTGAATAATCAGAAATGTATGATTAAATTAGTTAAAGACTTTATACCCAATTTTTGTTATCTTAAAATGTAACAAACAGAAATACTAAATTTACAACTTTTTACACATTTTGCTCACTTATTTCACCTACTCTATTTTGAAGCGTTTCTTATAACTTTAGACCAGTCATGCATGTCAATATGCTAACCACAGTTAGCCAAATGCTACATAGCATAAACAGACACTTTCTGTTTATGCTATGAGGTACCCCTTTTATCTTTTGGTCAAATTTTACTGGCCTCATCATGTCCACAGGTTATATATTTTTATAATTATGTTTTTGTTTAGCATAAGTACAAGGCTGTTACAAATCTATGCAATTTTGACCAAGACGACAAAACAACTTTTGAAATTCCTCCATAAACCTTTAAGATTGCGACTCCTGTAGATGTTTGTGTTTCTGCTGCGTTTGATTCTGTTTAGCAGAAATACGGTATTTTGGTTTTGAAAGAAGAACAGAGAGGTGTGTGTGACACTTGTTCTATCCCACTCGGACATTGGGTATGTCATTAAGATTTGTTGCTGTGATTGGTTAAAGACAAATAAGGTAGGCTGCACACCCAATCAGCTCGATGTATTTCATTAAACGTCCCACCTTTTCCCAAACGCTTTCAGTGAGTAAAGTTCCAGATGGATATAGTGAGAACTCAAATGTGTTCACACATATCCATCTGGTGAGTCAGTTACTGAAGTTATAGGAGCTACTAGTGTCCTGCTACAAGTTGAGGCATGCTCTACACAATATTAAAATAATCAATACAGAAATGACTTCCAGATAGGGAGAGGTAATTTCTGTTACAATCTGCTGTTTTGATGATACTGTCATGTGATTTCGCACTTCTTTATTTGGTGTATTTGTTTGTTCAGAGAGCCTTTGTCCTGCTCTGAGTGAGTGACAGCTGGATTTAGCCAATCACAGTGAAGCAGGAACTTTCTGAAAAAGATGTATTAACAAAGACAATAGGAAAATAGATCGTCTGTATGAAATGTGATAAATCTAAATCATTATCTGCCTTCAAGAAAGTCATGATAGGTCTTTTTTTGCCACCCCTAATTAAAAGAAGACGAGACACTATAAATTTCTTCCAAATACTGTTGATACTGTGACTACATTTGTGCTGGAGGGAAACTGTTTTTAAGTTTCTTCCTTTATATTTTTTTAATTATTTTTCCTTAATATTTTCTACTTTTACGTTTCCCTTCACTTCTTGGTTCTCCCTTGTGTCTTTGTTCGGACTAGAGTAGCCTTGATGTCCTGGTTTGGCCCTGTTTTGGCCCGACTCTGGTTTGGTGTGTTTCCTCCGTGTGTGTGCTGGAGACCGAAGCCAGGAGAGCTTGAAGAAAGCTCTTGGTCAATGCATTGTTGGCCCGTCAAAGCCTGACCTAGTTTTTGGAGTGCCATATGGTTCCTGCACCAGATTTGTTGTCAGATTAATCTCAGCATTTTTATAAAGTCTGCAGAGATCTTGTGATGCTTGATGATTTGGAGCCATCTCTGGTGTGTGTAAAAGTGAAAGTACAGTAAAGTCCAGTTTTCCATTATTCTGTTTGGGAATTCAATCTTCAGGGTTTTGTACCGTGATGGAAAACTTGACAATGTCATGGAAAGTTCAATTCTAATTTTGAGGTTTTGAAGCGTTTGGGTTAGGGTTCATTTTCAGTCATGACTGTCATAGTCAACAATAATTAAGTTAAGAACTCTTAAGTTTGTTCACAAATTTTATCAAGTTACAGACTAGAATACATTGTCAGCTGATCAGAAATGTCCACTATCATTTTTAACAGTTTATTCTCCTTTATAACCATTGTATCCCAACCAGGGGTATGTGGACCTCTGGGGGTAAATGGACACTTACTAGGGGGAACTTTAAATGATCTTCAGAATAAACAGCAAGGTGAAATTAGACAATATTTGAATTGCAATTGCTTTACAGTAAATTATGCATTCATAAGCATGACTTGAAGCATTTTGGACATCAATAAAATCAAAACAAATACATAGAATATATTGACAGCATATTACTATACTAAACAGATTTACTTGCCTAATATTCATGTTTGGGTGTCCTTGGAGTGTAAAACAAATCTTAGGGGTACTTGAGACAAAAAATACTGAGAACCACTAGTCTAAGCTGCACAGTTGCTCTGCCTTCTCTCTAAGCTAGTAATCGGCTGAAGAATCGTGATTTCAATTATGTTTCAGGTAATTGTGATTTTTATTATTTCATCTATAATCGAACTGGAACAATAGTCAAACTGGTAAATACCACTTGTAAACTGGAACTGGTCGAGGAACTCCCACTTCACAGATCAACAATCACCACAAAAAATTAATCTGAGGGGCAAAAACAATGATACTATTGTTGGTTACAGGTTATTTTTTGTTAATTTTGTTTAGCCTAAGTTAGCATTAGTTGATGCAGTGTTGGAACGTCTGAAGTAGGAACTGATCATGTTACCTCCCAGTTATGGAACGCAGCATTGGCTAGTTTCTATTCAAAATATGATCCACTGTACTAAAATCTGTATTAACCCTGAATCCCATTTTGTGTAGGTAATGATTTTCTGTTGGAATTCTGAGTCCTAATTTCTCGTGCTGTTGGTGTCCCTCCCCCGCTCCTCCCAGGCAGATGTTTGATGAATGTTATGACAAAATGTTGTGAACATTATTGATCCGTCACATCTCCTGCGAGAGGGCCCAGTCCTCTGATCGACCAGGTGCGATCGAAGTCTCATCTCTGTGTGTTCAGACTTTCTTAAATGAGCAGTGCCATGTGATCACATCGAGGGGCTTTGGGCTCTGAAACGAAGTGGAGAAATGTCACAGCGGAGAGAGATCCCGTCTGGACCAGGGACTAACTTATCCCATAGAAAGACGAGATGTTATTATGAGTTTATGGTCTTCTTTCTTCTGAGGAATGAAGTGGTAAGCAAACATTTAGAGAGAGAAGTTTTTATGTTTGTCCATTTATTTCTATTTCAAAACATAAACTTGCTCAGTGGGTTAATAGAAAAACATGGCAGATGTAGAGCCATTTTGGAAATATACCTCATTTTTATTTATTCGTTTTTGACCAGTATTGTGTTTGTGATTAGTTTTGAATGTGCTGTATGTGTTTTTGCAGGGTGTTGTTGACGATCATTGGTTTTCAGTCAGCTCAATGCGTTATCCAAATAAAAAGATATGTTTATGAAGATGACAGTTTGTGTGACCTGCGACATACTTGTTTAGGCGGATGTGGACTTTTGGAATATGAAGGACAGCAGGGTCAAAGGAGCTCCTCCTGTTATCTACCACAGCGGTGACAGATAAAAGCCTGGCCGAGCCGACAGTGTGGTCCAGTCTGTGAAGGCCAAAAGAGAGTTAGATCTCTGATTGTATGTGTTAATGTGCAATGCTCCTTAAAGGCCGAAATAGACTTTAAAAAGCATGTATTTGTCATTTAGAGTTTTTTGGTATACTAAATAAATAATGCAAATTTCCAGTGGCCTTGCATGGCCTCAAAATGGACAGTTACTTGGCATTGAAGAAGGCCTCCTCTTGGGTTTCTATGGAAAGCACTTCCTTTAGTAGTGTCTTTTCCGAATGAATTCATTCACATTCAGAATGCTACAAAGTATAATTATGCTTTCTGATTCTACTTGTGTAATTTAAGCAAATCTAAAGTGCAACCAAATTATTCCAGATTAAATTTTACATTAGTTGAACATTCTGTTGTTGCCTGAAAAGTCCAGTTTTAGGATAAAACTTTCTTTGTTCAGTCTCAGTCCAGACTCAAGACAGAACTGTAAGATCAGTGACAAATGAAACAGGACACTCTGGGAGTCTCACCTTAATTTTGTAATTGTCATTATTTGGTTTTAATTTGAGTTAATTTCAGTTTAAAGATGATTGTCCAGTTTTCTAATAGTCATAATCTAAATCAAAGGTCTCTATTTATATGCGCTTTTCTAACTTTCAAGACACTCAAAGCGCTTTACAATCTTGTATCCACTCATCCAGTTTACGCAGACACTGAGGCAAAGTGGATTAAGTGTCTTGCCCAAGGACACAATGATCGTCCCTTCTTGTCATCCCACTGTGGCACCTGGTGTTCCAGTCGTCTCCCATCCAAGTACTAACCAGGCCCTAAGTTGCTTAGCTTCTGAGATCTTCCCTTACTTTTTAGAATATGGTACTATCTCTATAGCAACTGTTTACAACTATTATCCATTGACACTCCGCAGTAACTGTGGGTTCCTCCAGCAGTCTGGCCAGTCAGTGTGAGAACAGTTTTTAGTCCCTACTAAAAACCAGAGCCAAGCAGGGACTAAAGTGGTCCCACAGAAACGGGGCTAGTGGAAACAGAGCAGAGCTGAGTAGGGACTAACAGGGCTAGTGGCAACGCCTTATTATTCACTTTGCAGTACCGCTTCAGTGATGTGTAGTAAAACTTGACACATTGGCCTACATCATGACATGTGTTAAACTTGAGGATTTGTTTCAACAGTTTGAAGAGAAATCCTGCTCTGAGGCTCACACACGTGGAAGGAATGACTCAGTTGTCCTGAGCTCTGGTCCCTTTTCTTTGTGAAATGGAAAAGAAGCAACAGTGAGATTCAAAAGTGTCTTTCTTAAGTCTATTCAGTCCTGCAATGTTTATTTGAATCTTCGTAGTCAAAACTAGCATATTAGATCTAAGGTGTTGTGCCATTGTGAAGTACATTTGTGTCTCTGGTTAAAGTTCTCACCTTTTATCTCATTTGAAACTGCATTTGTGGCTTCCAGGTTCACAGTGGCTTTGCTGCTTCTTCCTCGAGTCTGTGTGTGAAATGTGACTGTGTGAGGCCTGTTGGTAATGAAATGAGCTTCAGTGCTGTTGGTCAGTTTCTCTGTCTGTCTGTGTCATGGTCCACTTAACAACTTCACAGATGTTTGGACGTATGCTCTAACTTTACATTTTAGTAAGTTCCCCTGTAGTTTTTTCAATACAAACTAGTATTTGCAGAGGTTACAAGTTGAATAAAAGGGTGGAAAGTTCACAAATGATCATTGTGGAAGTTTTACTGCGGCTTCATTGTTCTACTTCTTCTGTTTCCATTTTAACATCCAGGCACAACAGATGAAGCGTTGACACTGCAAACACAGAATATTACAGTTTTGAGTGTTCACCATTTGTAATAAAGTAGAAGTAACATTACAACTATATAATTCAAGTAAAAGTTAAAAGTAGCTGTCCAAGAATTTACTCAATCAAGAGTAATATTGCAAAAGTTGGACAAACCAGATTTTTTGTAATAGAAGATCTTCAAATCTAGCACATATTTAAATCTAGCACATATTTAAATCCAGCACAGATAACTTGTTAATCAGTCTGCAATGTCCTAATTACATCTAATAATCTCTCGTTATTGTTGTTGTTAGCATTGCGGCTACCTCCTATTAGCATACTGACACACACCTAGGGCTGGGCAATTTTTTGCCCTATTGAGCTCACCTGAATATAAGCCGCACCAACTAAATTTAAATAAGAAAAGTGATAAAGTACTTATATAGGCCGCACTTTTTATTAGTAAGTCTATGAGAATCTATAATTTTGCTGCATTGCCTTATAAGCCGCATAGTTCAAAACTTCTGAAAAAAGTAGCGGCTTATAGGCCAGAATTTACGGTAATCTAAAAATCAAGACATCGAGATTGAATTTTATCCTCAATGTTTTGGTTGTGGGTTTTGAATCGAAAGACCGAAAATATATATATATATTTTGTCAGTGAAAAGTGTGGTTTGAAGCAAAAGTGAAAGCTTTGAGGCAGAATATTGATCTATAACGGCAAAAATTCGAATAAATGGGTCATATTTAAAGTTTTTGTTTGTGTTAATGCCATATTTCTGTTGTTTTTGAAAAGGTTAAACAAAATCGAATCGAAAATTGAGATTCAAAGCAAAAATTGGGTGTAGCAAGTAAAAGCTCTCTTCTCTCAAGTAGTGAATAGAAGTACAATTTGTGAGTACTACCTCGATTTTAATAACAGAATTCTGAGCTCACATTAAACGTGTCTGGGAGAATTGACTAAATGAACTGACAAATTAACTAACTAATCTATCGTGAGCTATTTTAAAACATGTTTGTGCATCTAAACTACTGGATAAAGATATTTTGTTGTTTGGATAGTTCAGCTTGTAAAGAGCTTGCATATGGCTGTAGAAGTAGACTCATTTAAGAGAAGCAAATGGAGAAAGCACAGATGTAATACTTGAACCAACACGACTAACCAAAAAAAGGCCGCTCACAACCTCATGGTCTGAAAATATCTTCTGCTGTTGACATCTTGGTGCCAGATGCCACAGCAGCACACCTCATGATGCTCTGCTCTGAAGGTGTTTGGAGCGTTCACACAGTTTGTACATTTCTGTTTTATGTTTCTTACGTTGGAAGGAGTTGATTGTTATTCAAAACACATAATGTATCTCACACAACATGTCACTGCTCTGCTGCTGCTGGTTGGAGGCTAAAAAAGACACAAAAGAAGGATTGACTGAGTTTATGTTGTTCTAATGTAATCAAAAATACATCTGTCTGGTTGATAATATTCCTTCTACATTTGCAGAGCTTTAGTTTTTAGTCGATTAATTGGTTGATGGAGTCTTAGTTGACCAACATTTCTTTTAGTCAACTTATAACTGTATTTAGATTATAAGAATGTGTATTAGACTTTAACAACTTTTAACCTTGCTATAACTGCTTTTTCTTGTCTTTAGTTTACTCAGAGTTTTAGTAAGAATGACTCATGTATGTTTGAGTAATCTTCTATTGTCCTGCAGGTGATGAGAGTGCTTAGAAAAGCCCTGTCCTCACCTACCACCTATCCCCGCCCACTAGTCTGTATTTAATAGTGATTATTCAAAATATTCAGCTACATAGTCACATAGCCACTTTACAACAGTAAAAAGTTCCAATTAAATCGACTGCTTGTTACATTAAATTCTTACAATGAAGAGGCGGGGCTTACACAGTTATTCAGCTTTGAACAGGAAGTAAAGTGACCTCTTTCTATTTCTAAGTTGATATATCAATTTTATGTTTTACAAAAAGCTAAATTTTAATTCCTAATCTACATATATTCTAGTTTATTTCTAAATACAAAGAAAAGACTCACAAGGTCCCCTTTATACAAGGCCAAAATGTTAGCTGCAGCTGCAAAATTAGACAATTTCAAGGCTGAAATGATTGAAATGATAACGACGATGTGTGAAATATAAAAACACAGTGGGGCACTACTTAATGACATCACAAGGTGGAACAGGATGTTTTCAGACTGGCAGAAGAACCCTGCTTATATAATATGCAATGTTTGAGCTAAACATGTGTGAATGTATGAGCAAAACACAACTCCAGCTATGTTTTTGATGAGGAAATAACTTTATAATATGGAAAGCCCTTTAACGTTGTGGCTCTAACATGTCAAAGGTCATTTCCACAAAATTGGTTTAACTGTTGGTTTAATTGTTTGCATCAGGCATCATGGTATTTTTTGTACACATACTACATTTTTATTATTTATGATGGATTTATTTTTCTACTAAGGATTTTTTTTTTTGTGAGGGCATGAAAAGTGCTGCAGACGTTTGAGACTGCTGCTGCTTGTTTGGTGTTGTGGAGCTTGTCATGTTGGTAATTGTCATCGTGCTGTAAATATTTGTCCCGTCAGTGAGTGGTGCTGCAGACAATGTGCTCCTGTAATTGTCTGCTGGGGGCTTCATTGTGTCAGCCTCACATTAGTGATGTAATCATGAAAGTGCTTACTCCAGTGAACTTGTTTAAAGTCATCACACATGCGTCGCTAACACAGTGCAGTGTGGTTAAAGTTTCACATTAACACGTTCAGTTTTATCTTTAAGAACCAACAGACAACATGAGAGTTAGTTAGCATCAGGATTTTAGATGTCCTTCAATGAAAATATGTCAGATTCAGGAATTTAATTAGCATTTTATTATACCGTAAATAGAATTTTAATTAATATCATGAATGCTGTTTTAAAAAATATGCACAAATTAGATATTGAGTTCATCCTTTATAGTAAAAGCTGCTTCTCATTTTCACATTCATTCGTGTCTTATCAACCAAATTTTGCATTAGGATTTTCTTTTTTACTTCTTTCTTTTCCAAACCAATGTAGCCGTGATTCAAAAAAGTAGTTAAAGTAGTTTTAAGAAACATTTCAGATACAGACTTTACACAATATAATAATCTTTAGTCAACTCTTTGATCAGCAGAACACATTTTAAGTGAACCAATGTAATATTTTGTCAACTACAACTTAATCTGTAACATAAATAAGAATGGAATACAAGATTAAGTTTTTCATTGAATTCTCTGATATCAGATTTGAGACCAGCCCGTGTCCCTGACAGTGTGAACAACTCAAAACATGTTTGTTTGTTGCTTAATAATCCAAGAGGTTTTTCTTGTTCTTTACTTCCTACTGAAGTAGATATGAGATGATAAGCTCTGTATTGGAACATTTTCTTTGTAAGGCTGTAGTCGACCAAAGAAATTCTTAGTCGACTAATGACTTGGTCAAAACTTACTAATCCAGTCTGTTTTCTTCTCCAACACAAAATCCAAGTGAATAAATCCATACATGATTGATATTTGTCCTTAAACACTGCAGTGTCACAGGTTTGCTCAGTTCTTATGAGATAAATGTATTGACACACGCCAGAGCTGTTCAGGGGCAGTTAGCGCCATCTGCTGGAGAAACTGTATATCTGTGTCAGTTAACTGGTCAAAGATGTACCACTCGGTTAAGCCATTAGTGACGGTTAAATGGTTAATCAGTTAACCATGAACATCCCTAATTTTAACACATTTCTGTTGGATTGATAAAATATTGTCAGAATATCATTATCGAGATACAAAAAAAAAAATCCAGATATTTGTTTTTGTCAACATCACCCAGTCAATCCTACTCCTTTTTAATACATAAACTGTCCCTTTTAGTGTCTTTTTCACTCAACTGCCTGACAAAGCTAATATTTACCCTTTAGCTCTTCTTCTTCTGCAACACGCTCCATCAAACCTCAGTGTCAGACATGAGCAGCCAGCAGCAGTTAAAGACAAAACCCCTGTACTTGTAATCAGCTTAATGTTGGCTTATTCAGAGGCCCTCATTCAGGCCGAGCAGCTGCTGTCAGGGAGTTTGAGGAGAGGGTGTGACCGCTGGCAGGGCTCACCAATGCCGAGAGACCGGTTGGTGATTAACAAATGTCAGTAGACTTTGGAATCTGGGGAGCCCTGTCTGATGGCTTTGTCCCGAGTAGCTCCCCACTGAAGGTCTTCCAGGTGGTGCCGCGGACGGTCCCACCCTCCCCCTCGCAGAGCTGCCAAGTCTGCTTCTTTGGGGCTTGTTTTGGAAAGTTGCTTGTGTGGATTTTGACAGTTGCGGGTTGGGCTTCTCTTGATTAATCCATCATTTGTTTAAAGTTAGTTTTAGTACTGTACACATTATGAAGGTTTGATCAGGTTTTGTTTAGGTAAATTTATCCGCCAATGGATCAAGATCTTCTTTCTTGGTTTAGGTGATCAGGTGAAGCGTTTTTCAGAGGTAGAACAAGATGTGTTTTTTTGTTTGAAGTATAAAAACGTTTACTCAATAGCTACCAATTTGGCTTCCTTAGAAATGTAAACAAACCAAACTAATTACTTTTAAACTTCCTACTTCAGTCTATGTTTTACTCACTTACCTAATCCATTCTGAGCTCCAAATTGTTCCCCACGAGTTTAAAGCTTTTTTCCCACAGGTGTTTGGAGTGAAATTTGCCAGTATGCTAACAAACAACAACAACAACAACATCATCAGCAACAGCAACAACCACAACAACAGATGAACTCAGTAGATTTTGGTGAATAAACGTGACATTATTAGATATAGTCAGGACATTGTGGACTAATTTACACTTGAATAAAGACATTAAAACAAATCTGCGCCGGGGGAAATTGATTTTAAGTTATTTTATTGTAAGAAAAATTGGCTATAGTTCCTTTAACAAGTGAAACCTGCTCAACTCCAGAAAATATGTTCTTAATTCAATCATAATTCAAGGGCATATGACAAGGTTCTACGACGTTCCCATTTTAATTACATTTAGTAATTACCACTAGTTGTTAATATAAATTATAGTTTAAAATGTTTAAAAAGTTTGAAAATATTTTCTCACAATGAACATATTTAATGACCCTAAACATACATTTCACAGTTTGTGTTGTTAAGTATTTTACGTCTAACAAAGGAAACCGTTACACAAAATTTGGCCCAACTTTACAAGGTCGCTAAGCAACTCCTGGTGGGATGTCTCAAAAGAATAACATTTTTAAGCCGAAAAAAATGGCTAAACTTGGATGAACTTTGCAAATGTTGGTGAAATCTGAAATATAATAACTTAACTTTGTTTTAGTGAAATTAGCATTGAACCTGTCAGAGGCACTTTACTTAGTTATTTTCTCATTAAAAATACATTTTACAAATGTCAAGTGTCGTTTTACCTGTTGTTTGATTCCTGAAACTTCTTCTCTCAACACTTGACAGGCTTGGAGTCTGTCTGTATAACTAAACCATTATTCAATTCATAAATTAGTCGACGATTATTGTAATAATCGATTAGTTATGGTTAATCTCGTTGCAGCTTGTGTTGTGGGTTGTGTTGTTTTTGGGCTTGCTTCTGAGCAGCAATTTTACATCATAAAATTAGCCTGTAAGATGGAGTTTCAGCATGTTTTATTAAATCTTTGTTAATGATACAAATGCAGAGGGTTGAGCTTTCTCACTTTGGGCTTATTTTCAAAGGCTTGGTCGCTTGTTGCTCTCTGAAAACCTGGCAACACGGCCGGCGCCCCTCAGCCTCTTCTCAGGGCTGTGCTGCAGATAAAGAAGTTCAGACATGCTTCACATTTTTAGACCCCCTTGTGGAACGTCGCTGGCAGCTTTTTGCTCTAACCTTCTCCTTCACAGAGCAGCGGAGCGCACAGAGCAGGCTCCGACCTCTGAGCTCAAACCCAGATACGCTGAAGATAATAGAGCCGAGATATGAAGCAGACAGGTTAATGTATTCTGCTGTAAAACGTGAGATCTTTTTTGCTCTGGTTTGTGCTGCTGCGACGCTCGGGCTTCGGTGCGTCTGGCAGATAGATTTCTCCCGTCTGCAGTTCTCCAGTGACAAGCTGCTTGCCTTTGAGGAAGAGGATGAGATCTGTGGCTCCATGTTGTGTGCTGGCTGAACACCTAAGTATACAGAGACAGACAGGCAGCAGCTCTTAAAATGGCTGCCCTTGAATGTGGGCTCAGAGGAGGATCTGAGCTCAGTCACAGCCTGTCCAAGCCCCAGCTGACTCCACCAGCGCGCACATAATCTCACCTATTCACTTCTGGAAGCAAAGACAAAAAGAGCCAAGAAGAGCTTGTGGTTGAGAAGATTGTTTGTACTCCTGTTAGGGCAATATGGTGATAAAGCTCATCCCATGATAAAATCGCCATATTGTGATTTCCCATTTCTCTTTTTAATGTTTTTGTCTGTTCAAATGCAGATTTGCATGAAATTCTTTTTCTTAGTCTCAGATTGCCAAGTCCACTTCTTTATAGTGACTTTGGGCTTCTTTTTTCAAAGTCAAATTTTGAATGGTGTGATTTAGGGCTGGGTATTGCCAAGAGCCATCCGATATAATACGTAGCCCGTTACAGGAGTCACAATACGTATCCTGATACATGTGTATCTCGATACAATTTCGAACATTAAAGATATGTTTTACTGATCAAAATGAGAAAAAGAAAAAAAGTATTGTATATATATGTTTTTGGGTGCAGGACTCCTTAAAATCAATGTAATGTAGAATGACAAAATGCATAACAATTGTATTTTCACAGTGTTTTCTATGTTTTATACAGTGCCTTAGGAAAAGTCACTTTCAGCTCAACAGTTCAGCTAAGCAGTAGTTCAGAAGTAATTTTATGAGTTTAAGCATTCCGATACTCGATACGCCTCCCTCTATTGATACATGTATTACCAACAAGTTTGTCACAATATATCTCGATACCAATACATTGAGTACACCCTGTGGTTTTTTAGGCTGCACATTAAAGTCATAAAAGGGTAAAGCAATTTTTCAGTGTGATGTGCGAAAAAATAAACATTTATGCTAAACATACATTTTTGGCATATTTTCATGTCTAAAAGTTGTTACATTAAAAAAATTGCTTTGCCAACACAGTCTCTGAAAAAAGTGTAGATACACAACAAATGTCAACATAGCACTTTTACTTCATAACATGCTGACGTAGAAAATAACCACGAATTTGTTTGAAGCTATGTGGCGACATTTCTTTGGGTTAACAGGTAAGTTTAGATTTTAAGTTACTAAATGAGTAGGTTTAGAACTGGGGCTTTGGGTAGGTTAAGATTTACCTGTTAAAATCCAAAGAAAATGTCGTCAGGTGGCTTCAACCAAAACCGTGGTTATTTTGCGCTTTGGCTTTTTGTAATATATTGACATAAAAAAGGCGTGAAAACTTGCTTTTGTACGTTTCTGTTGTATATCTACGTTATCTTCGGAGACTGGGATGTATTTCGCAGACACACTATGTATTTTTTTAATGACTTTTAATGAGGTCAAGGTTGAGGTCACTTGTTTTAGGATTTTTTTAAAGGCTTGGTGGCTTGTTTCTCTCTGAAAATCTGGCAACACTGGTCAGCCTTTGACAGCTGGATTTAGCCAATGACAATGTAAGAACTTTCTGTATTTACCTTAAAGACAATAAAATAAGAACTGTGACAGAATCTAAATCGTGATCTGGCTCCAAGAAAATTGTGATCATTTTTTCCCAACTTCTGTAGACCTTCCCTTTTCTTCTCTACATAAAAATACTTCAAATACAAGTTAAAAAACATGAGCAGTTGTCTGGTGAAAGAGCAGTGTGGAGAAAACCTTGCTCCAAATAGAGGTGGACTGCCAACAGGGCAGGGTGGGGCCCCATGGAGCTGAAGCTGTAACTTAACTCTCTTCACAATGTAGGCATGGTTGCTCAGGGACACGCTGAAAGCTTCCACTGTAGAGCCAGTCAGACAGCTGTGAGAAGAACAGGAACATCAGTGCACGGACCAAACAAAACCAGCGCATTTAGCATTCATTTTGGTTTAATATTTGATTTATTCAGACTTTCAAGAGGCAGTTTTCAGATAGATGATGACAAAAAGCCTGCAAGAGATATCAGAATCACAAAAATCAGATAATAATCAATATCATATTTGGGAAATTCATTCAGTCTTCTTTTTAGTTTATCTTTATTTTTTTGTGTAATAAGACAGTTGTAAGTAAATAGGTAGATAAATGAGCACCTAGCTTATTACAACTGTCTTATTACACGAAAAAAAGAAGATAATAATCAATATTATGGAATCTAGATACTCATTCTAGGAAGTGTCAATACAAAAAATGACCTTACATTAATATTTTTTAGAATGATCTACCAAAAATCAGTGTAACAAAGAACTAGATCACAGCGTTTATTAGGGCACAATATTATTTTGTGTTGAGCGTTTAATTTGAACTTGAAGAATAGCATTTTTAAATATTGAATATGGTATTGAGAAAAGGGATACACCCATCAGCTCTTTTGTTTCGACATCGATTTCAATATTTTAGCTTTAAAGGTGGGGAAGCTGATTTTTACCCTTCCAACACGATTTAAGTTTTAAATTTGACAACTTCCTCTCCCAAATCTTTCGACACATGGTTAATATTGACATGTATTCAATTTTGGTTGCAATTATGATTAATAAATGTCTTTTTACAAACAATAAAATGAAACTGGAGAGGACCACCCCAGCACAGCCAATCAGAAGCTGCTTTCAGCTTCTGATAAGAACAAAAATTCTGTATTATTCATTTCAGACAGTACACAGTGGTCTAATTTTTTAGTAAAGTGCCGCATTAATTAACAAAGTGCATCCAATAATATAAGACAGTCTGGATGATACAGAATGTCTTGTATTATTGGATGCACTTTGTTTTGGAAAAGTCATGGAAAAGTCATGGAAAAGTCTTGGAAAATCATAAAATACAATCTGTATGAACCCTGTGGATCAACGCCAGCCAATAAATTAGTCTCAATTAAAGGCACAACTGATATCACGCCGATACCTGATCCAGCAAATTTCCTGGATCGACACCAACATCCGATCCCAGCATCAGATCAGTGCATGCCTAATTGAGAATCTCCTTAATGTTAGAGATCGACCGATATGGGTTTTGGGTGGCCGATGCCGATTCTACGCGATTGACCAGCCGATGCCGATTTCAGTGGCCGATATGCAATTCTGCATGTTGTTTCACCCTTTGATGACAGTGTGTCGTTTCCTGAGTGCTGCCAACAGCACGACGAAAGGAAAGCACGTGCGTGCGTTCTTGTAAACAAACACTCGGTGATGGCTTCTACAGAGGACTTGCAAGCAAAAGTTCGAAAAATTATTGCCGCTAAGCGTTAATGCAGAAATATACAAGTATGTTGAGAGAGAAAAGAATCTTACCATGTTTTTCTCTCCGTTCAACTTTGGTGCTGAGGCGCTTAGTGCTCCTCCCCGCTCTAGTGTGTAGGGGCACTTCTGGCTATGGCTGCCCAGGCGGTGTCTGATGAAAAACTGACTTTTTCTTTACGATAATTAATGTTTTCTAGTTTCTTCATTACAAAAATGTGAAACTGAATAACTAAAATAGAAATTAAATAAAAAATGTAAAAAAAATTAAATCGGCCTTCAAGACCAAAATTGAGGCCGATGGCCGATATAATAAAATTGGCTGATATCGCCCGATATATCGTATATCGGTCTATCTCTACTTAATGTATTATTTTCTTTGGTGAAAAAATGGTTTGAAATGTTAGTATCGTCACAACACCACTGACTGCTCAGGCTTTGGATGGGTTTTGATAGAATGGGTCAATGTGGATTTTTTGTAAGATCTTCTGTTGTGACTGATAACTGACATTTACCAAAACCAATATTTTATTTTAGAATCCATCGCATGGCTCACTAAGTCAATAATTTTCAGTTCAGTATAAATAGGGTTGGGCGATATAAACAGTTATTTTTTGGCGAATCTCAAGAACTATATTTGGACTATATTATATAAATCAGTTCAACATAAATGTGTTTCATGTGTTGAATTAGTAACACCGGAAAAACAACAACCTTAAATACATAAGTTTAAAATTACCTGAAAGACATGTGTTTTTTGTGATTTTTGCGCAGGTTTGACTGTATAATAAATAAAGTAGAACAAGTAAATTATCTCAAAACACAAGGATTTTTTTTTTTTTTCATAATTTCAAATGACTGTAGTGTGTAATTTTCTTTAAGTAAAATATATTTTTACATGTTCTGTTAGCAGTCAGATTCAAACCAATCAAAAATTTAAAAAAAGTAAAATACTACTAATTCTAGACACACATAGTCCCTGTTTTCTCATTTAAGATGGTCCGTTTTCTAGCAAGTTTAATAAATAACATATTTGTCAAATAAATCACAAAAGAGCAACAATCTCTCATTATAAACACATTTTCCTGTTTTATGAAGCTCTTTGAATGCTTAATGTACAAATTCTGATACAGTATATTTAAACTTAAAGGACATCATCACTTACAGTATTTACTTTTTGTTGTAAATAAGCTCTTTTGTAGCATGTTTTTGCTGCACGATGTGTCTGATATTCAATTGTAGCATATCTTCAAAACGACATTCATGATATTGTCTAAATTCGATATATACCCAGCTCTAAGTATAAAGATAAAATAGTAGAACTAAATAATTTATCTGGAATATAAAATCTTTTAGGCAAGATTATGTAATCCAGTCATTTTTAGCCTATTGTTGCTTCTTTGAGGACAAACTGAGACTGACACATGCACACACAGATTAAGAACTATCCCTAAAAATATCACCACTGCAATATTGTTAATTACTGGCCAATACATCGTCCATGTCTTCTGGTTTCCTGTATTTAACTGTATCCGTGTGAAGCTGAAGCGGCTGCACTGACTTTGACCTCATGCTTTGTGCAGAGCAGATAAGCCTCACACTTTAGTGATTGTTTATCTGACTTTATGCTGTGATTCGTCCTGTAGATGGAGCTCGTCTGTGCAGAGGTGATTTTACTGCAAAGGGCACAAGAACAGACGCTGGGTCCATTAAACGTTGCCCACAAACCTCAGTTTTATGTGTCTTTACATAATAACCACTAAACGTCACTCTGCTTCTCTGTTTCTATTTAATGGAGCTCATCAGACGTAATGAAGCGAGTAATATGCCCAATATCACAATTTTCAGTCACATCGCGATTATGATTTTACCACAGTATATGTAGACTTAAACTTATTATAGTGCTCTTTAGACTATTGAAATTGTTTAACGTCAGTTATTTAGACCAGTGTTTCTAAACCTTTTTCAGTCGCTACACCCAAAAAAACTGTAGTATCACACCCCCAAACACAAAATGTAGACGACCACAAAGTGATAAAGTAGACTCAAGCTTGTGTTTGACTTTGTTTTGAGAACATATAAGACTAAAGTAAATTCTTTGACAGCGCAGCGATCTATCTAACTCTATGTATCGATGTACATTTAACATGATCTATGTTGATTCTGTACATCTACATTTGAAAGGTGTCAAACCTTGTTAAAGATATCAGTGTTTTTCCTCATCTTCAGGGAAACCCCTAAAATAATTTCACGACCCCATGAGAGCCTGACCCCCAGGTTGAGAAAACACTGAATTAGATTTCTTTTGGGGAGAGCAAAAAGTGATGCGAGCTGTAAAACATCTTTGAACATCTGCTTGAAGTGAATGAATTACTATATATTGTTTTTTATCACCAAATTACAAAGTCCTAGTTCTGTGTAAACATTTAAACTGAATCTCACTATTCTAAGGCGCTGAAATATTCTTGTATCAAAATGTTTTTTATATGATTGATCAACAATCAACTTCAGCACTATTCTGTTCATCGTAGTGGGACATTGATTGTCCTCATCCAAAACCCTCTGGACTAAGACTGAAACAAACCATTATTTGGCAATCCATTTGTTCGTTTTATTTTTATTTTTTTTATTAGACAATTAGTTGTTAAGAATACAAAAGAAAATGTTGTTAGAGAAAGTTCTGTAGTGGATTTACACACAAGTTACATGCTTTTCATCATGTCACTGCTAATCTGATTTATTTTTTTTTTCTCAATATTGTTCTCAATAATATAACACAGCTGGTTGTTTCTTCTGTTATTTAGTTTATAAAATCGATTTAATGCTCGGTCGTGGTATAAATTGCATTCTTTCTTGTTAATTCATTAGAATTTTTCATAATTGTATCAAAATATAAAAAATCTTAAGAAGTCCAGTGGAAAAGAAGCAGATTGCATGTTTTGGGGTCTGAATTTGACCTCTCAATCGTTGCATAAACCCTGTATAATGTCAGTTAACGATAATTAGGGCTGCAACAAGTTAATTCAATACCAAGGACAACACTGCAATTCATTAAAAAATACTATGATATTTCAACAAAAAGTATAGTTTTTGGTAATGTTTGTTCTTGTTATAGTATTTCAGTGGCTCATTCTAAAACTGTTCAGAAAAGCAAAATTTTGTTCCAAGATTTTTTTTTAGTACCAATATTTGCTCAAATGAGAATAATATTTAACTAGCTTTAGTATCTATATAATTTTGATACTTCCGTTTTTCTTTATAAAGGTGTCAAAACATATTTAAGTTGAGAAAACCTTCAAATGGAACCGGCAATGATGATGAAAAGCAATACAAACTGTTTAAGTTATTGTTTTGATGTAAAAGCTAGTTTGTTTAGAACGTTCTTTTGTGATGTTACTTCAACTCAAACTGGCAAAAATATTGTATAAGTATCTTGCAATCGAAACAACCAGCGTTTCCCATTAATAGAAGAGACTATGGCGGCCCCCATGGTCTAATTTTTGCCCCCATAGTCTAAACATAAGACGAACAATTAATTGGTTCAAATGGCAGTTTTTATGGCTGTTGTATTATCATATGCATATACACTGATTTATACTTTTATAATCAGTGTTTTTTCACTCTCTCATTCATGTACAGAGGCAATCAATTACATTAGACCACAAAAAAAAGCAAAATTCAATCATAATACAGCATTGCATATGTAGCAATCAATTACATTAGACCACAAAAAAAACAAAATTAATCAAATACAGATTGCTTGTGCCACCATAATCCTGTGAGAAACACTGAAATCAATTTCCAAAATAATTGATAGTTGCAGCTCTAGATTATTCAGTTAAGAAGATTATTTCAAAAATCAATTAGTTGTGATTAATTGTCTAACTTGTCGCCGCGCTACTGTGAACCAGATCTTTAAACCTGCTTCACTCAATTCAAGTTTGGAGAAAAGAAATTTGCGTCTGCTCTGATTCACTCAGTCTGATGTGATAGAAGAATAGTGCAGATGTAAATACTGCGCTTTGAGGCTGCTCTCCAGCTGTTGCTTATCCCAAGGTAATAAAAATGGGACAAATCGCTCCATAATCCCCCTTCAGTCCCTTTTATTGTTGTTCCAATGATGCAGCACCAAAATCAGGCTCTTCTTAGTCTTCTCAGAGTCTAATGTGTCGCTCATGAGCACAACAATGATTTCACGCAATCACTTAAATCACATGACCACAGCTTTACAACAACGACTGAGAATAGTGTGGATAATAATTAATTTTAAAGACATCCGTAAATGAAAGCTGCTATTTTAATCTCATTGTCTTGCTGCTTCGGTTGACGAGATTCCACTCTGCACTTGATTATTCCTTATTCTCAGCTGGAAATGTCATTAATAATCATTTGAGATTAACATAAGCTTATTTTTAAGAAAGGCGCTGGTTCCACAAGAATAGACGCATAAGCAGAACTGTTCGAGTGTCTGTTTTTAAGATCTGCAAGTTTCCATGTTTCGAAATGTGTCTTTGATGTTTTAAAAAGTCAAGAGAGGCTGTCTTAAAGCTCACATGACGAACGACTGTGTTTCTCTAATTTTTACTTTGCTGTTGTAGTCCGTTTGGTAAATATTTATCAGAGCGGGTTATGGTGCAATTGGTAAAAACAGATTCTGTTGTCATATGTCATCTAAAAGCACCAAGATGCTACAATATTTTAAAGTTGTTTTTTTTTCCTCATTACATTTATGCTCTGATTGGTTAGCATGCCTTTCCCAAATCCTTAAAGGGAACCCTGGATATTAGGACAAATATGGCTAAAACACTTGTACTGATCATCCTTATTAAAATAATTTGCAAACAAATATATAACTGCTTACTATTTTTTATAAAATTGTCATTGTTTATGTTGTTTTCAAGCCACTGGGAGCCGCCATTTTGTCCATGCATTCTGGTTAATGATATAAAATAGTGTTGCCATGGTTACTCCCACAATTTCATCTGTGAACAGTTGTCACAAAAACACCACTGACAGTGTCCAGTTCTTGCCTCTTCCTCTTGATTATCTTCAGTTTTACTAGATTCCACATAATCGTTCTGTATTTGGCGTCGCTCCAGCTCAAACTGACAAGGTTTAACCCAGGAATTCATGTTGCTTAGTTACCTGCTACTGCCTGTTACCTTGACAACACTATTTAGTGAAAACCTCTCATACGTTCTTTAAGCTCGAATAACAAAACATGAATGCATTATGTATATTTTACTCTCTTCTGCTTCTTTTTCTTTTCTCTAATCCAGTCTGTTTCTCTTGTCTTTGCAGATTTCCCTGATTTTCCAGGGAGTGCGCCCCCTCGGAGAGATGGAGGTACTGCAGTGTGACAGCTGTGACTTCCGTGCGGAGTCATATGACGAGCTCAAGTCCCACATTCAGGAAGTGCACACGGCTTTCCTGCAGCCGGCCGACGCTGACGAATCCGACTCGGTGAAGGAGGCGGAGGAGGAAGAGGAGGAGGAGGAAGAGGAGGAACATGAGGATAAGGATGACACAGATTACACCCCTCCTAAATCTGGACCCAGTATGTCAAATGCACTGAGAAATGCCTTATCCTGCTTTACACGCACGCTACATACCCACACAAATGAAACATGGTTTAATCTAAATGAAACGTGCTTTTATCAAGGCTATTTTTGTGCTTTTATAATAATTTGAGAGCTTAGAACACAATAACTACATTTAGGCTTCAAACAAATACTAATAATTCACTTCAATGTAAACAAAAATAATCATGTAAAGGTAATGTATAGTTTATGAACTGTGATGGAAAAGTACAACATTTTTGTTAATATAAATTAAAAGTAATGGATTAGGTCAGTAAACATCTACATAAGAAAAGGTATTGAATTAAAGGTTTATGTTTCATTTTAAGAGCAGTAACATTCAGTTCAGACTTTTAATAAATAAAGATAAATAATTGATAAATACATAGTTATCATGATTTTTTTTTTATTTTAGCATTGTTAATATTTTGTTAATCAATTTACCAGTGTTTGTAAACTTTTTGATAACATATTAGACGTATTTCTTTTATCAAAAAGCAATAACTCAAAGCCTTATGCTAATGCTATGTTAATTTCTCAAATCGTATTGACCCTATTTTGTCCTGTTCACCTTTCTAAGAAGTGCACTTCCTGTTTAGCGCTGTTAAGGTCGTTAACATGTCTGTTTGTCTGTCTTGTGGGGCAATTTCAAATAGATGTAATAAAAAGATGTAATGAAAAATAAACTCATCGACTGATTTCTACAGGTCAAATGCAGCTAAGCAGAAGTGCACGTCCTAGAAAAGTGGGCGGGGCAAAATAAGGTCAAAAGAAAGAATATCTTTTCAATACATTACATTAGTATCATTTTTGTTTGTTTTGTACAGCGGTAGCCTCAAATTTAGTAAATAAAAAGTAAAAATTATGCACTATGAGATGTTATAAATAAATCATAGATAATCATCATCTTAAAGGTGTGCTATGCAACTTTTCTGGTAGAGAGTCTGCCCTTGTTTGACTCCATAACGTTAAATATTTTACCTATTACAGCATTACCATACAGTATCTAGAACTTATTACATTATAAGTGTGTTAAATTCTCAAAAGGCCTTGAAAAACATGGTTTATTAAAGTAGGTTGATGCACCTCTCCACAGATTTACCTTTACTGTAACATTTGCATGTTTTGCCACATGCTCATCTCCATGGAGATATGTAGGTTTAAATCCATAATAGTAAGTAAGTAAGTAAATTTTATTTATATAGCACCTTTCACAGACATAATTTCTAACATTCTATGGACAAAGAAAAATCCTCTTCATGAAGAAATCATGACTGCATCCCCTTCACCAAGAATCTTACACAGTGCACTTTTAAGTACTGTACTATAGCTGTCCACTATTGTTTATGACTCTTTAATCCTATAACTATAAATTCACTTAATTCCAGTATTATTAAGTTGATTCAATGATTTTGTTATTGTTACTATGGTTTTATGGATTTCTTTGTAAGAATTTTTAAAGAATATACTGTATAAGAAGTCTTTTTATCTCAAGCTGATCAGAATCTCTGTTTTGTTTGCTTCCAGGTTCCACTGCAGACACTTCTAACCACGCCCCAGCGAAGCAGACTGCTGAATCCCTTCTGCCGTTTTTCCAGTGCAAGTTCTGTGTCCGTTATTTCCGGTCCAAGTCCTTCTTGAGAAATCACACCAGAAAAGTTCACAATGTCATAGAAGATGATTCAGACGACTCCAGTGTTTCCTCTGAGGCATCAAACCTGCACAGCAGCAGCAACGTAGTGCACAACGATCATTCAAAAGTGTATTCCTGCCAGTATTGCTCATATAAGACTCAACGCAATGCAAGGCTGCTAAAACACCAAATGATGTATCACAACAAAGAAGCCAATTCTTCGGAACATGTGGAACTCAGCGAGGGGTCTAATCTGACGGCAAAAAGCACATTTGCATGTGAATGGTGCAGTTATCAGACTGACCAGAAAGACAGCTGGACTAATCATGTGCTGAAGGAACACAGCGACAAGGTCAAGACGGATGCAGATCTGGAGGATGAAGAGAGGGCGGTCTCACCACAGCAACACGTTCAGTCGCCTGGCTCCAGCCCAAACAAGAGTTCCCCGGAGGAGGCTCTTGGACAAGCATCAGAAAAAAAGCTAGACAAGCCTGTTGCAGAGATTTCAACTTTTCACTATGCCCAAATCAGTGCTGCCGTCCCAAACAGCACTGGTTCTTCAATACTGTCAAAAAATTTCACTTCAGCAGACATGTCTAAAAACATGTCTGAAATGGACAATGAAGAAGAGTCTTGTAGCAGCTTAGAGGACGATGAAGATGATGACGAGGAGCTGGGTGACACAGACGACCCCAGTTACACAGGGACACTGTCTGCAGACATGAAGCTGCTGTTGTCTGAGGAGGACAGTAAACTAATGGAGACAAAGGGAGTGCCGTTCAGAAAATACATGAACCGGTTTCAGTGTCCGTTTTGTTCTTTCCTCACCATGCACCGAAGGAGCATCTCTCGTCATATTGAGAACATTCACCTGTCAGGAAAAGCAACTGTATACAAATGTGACGAATGTCCTTTCACTTCTACAAGTCCGTTAAAGTTGGGCACGCACAAACAGACACACACATCCTCACAGTGTGAAACTTTAGACTTAACTGGAGAAAGTCCAGAACATGCAAATGACTGTGGCACAGAGCCTGTCAATGGAAATAATTTAAAAGTAAATGGTAAACAGTTAACCAGCACGCCCAACAACCAGCAAAACCCGTATCGCTGCACACTGTGCAGCTTCTCAACCACAACTCTGAAAGGTCTCAGGGTTCACCAGCAGCATAAGCATTCATACTGTGATGATTTAGATCCTACTGTCTTCGATGGGCAGGTCACTGACCAGCCTGAGGATTCAAACTCTTCCCCAATGTTGCTACAGAAGGCTCAGACCTCAATTTTAGGACTTGGAACTAAAAAGCCCTTGGTAACAGGGAAAAGAGCCAGAAAGTCCATTAATGACTTGCCTTTGGATTTGTCCTCTGTTAAGAAAAGAACTAGAATTGATGAAATTGCCAGCAATCTTCAGAGCAAGATAAGCCAAAGCCAGCAAGATTTGGTCATAAATCTAGATGACCTAGATGACGAAGACATGGGCGGAAATCATGGCAACTCTGATATAGAAGGCAGAAATCATGATGGTCAAAACTCTGTCTTTGCCTATAGCACACAGCTGCAGGATCAGGACTCGCACTTCCTCATGAGAGCGCACGGCTCGGAAAGAGAAAGAGCAACCCTAAATCCAAGCCCAGGAGCCTTCCTATCTCTCTCACACTGTCTGATGATAGTGAAAACACTTCGCTACATGCTGGTGACACAATGCATGACAACAGTGACTTTTCAGAAGATCCAGGATGTGTGCGTTTCTACTGTAAACACTGTGACTACCACAACAAGTCAGCGCGTAGTGTCAGCACACACTACCAGAGGATGCATCCTTATATTAAGTTTAGCTTTAAGTACATTTTAGATCCAGAAGATCAAAGTGCAGTTTTCCGTTGTTTAGAGTGCTATATTGAGTATACAAATTATAATGATTTACATCAACATTATATGGATCATCACCCTGAAGCAAGTAATGTTCTCAACTTTAACCAACCCAATCTAGTCTATATGTGTCGCTTCTGTTCTTATACAAGCCCCAATGTGCGCAGCCTCATGCCCCATTACCAAAGAATGCACCCAACTGTCAAGATCAATAATGCTATGATTTTTTCCAGTTATTATGTGGATCAGCCCCACAAAACAGGTGAATCACAAACCCTGAGGGAGATTTTAAACTCTGGGCCCAAGAGTTTGAATTCGGCCTCCTCAAGTGTCAGATCCAGCTCAAGTCCAGTGCCCAAAAGCGGCTCCAAAACCCCCGACACCAGCACCGATTAGAGGTCATTACAGAAGTCGGCAATGGCAGTGTTGTTGTATATGATTGTGACATATGTTCCTTTGCCAGCCCCAATATGCATTCTGTCCTGGTTCATTATCAAAAGAAGCACCCAGAACAAAAAGCATCTTACTTCCGTATCCAAAAGAATATGAAGGTTATTTCAGTAGATCAGTCGCAGTCGTCTCTAAACTTAAGTTCAAGTGTGGCTTCCCTTCCAAACCTTCTGTAAGTGCGATTGCTTCTTATGGATCAGAGGAAGACATGTTCTACTGTAAACACTGTGTCTATAGCAATAGGTCTGTGGTGGGTGTTTTAGTCCATTACCAGAAGAGACACCCAGAAGTAAAAGTGACTGCTAAATATATTAAAAATGGCCCACCACTCAGGGCTTGATGAAGTTAATGGATGAGTTACAAATTGCAGCTCCAAAACAATTCCTTAAGCAAATTCAGAATAGTAGACAGGAAGAGTCAAACCCTAATCCAGGAAGTGGTGACAAAGATGAGCTGTTCTTTTGTCAGCACTGTGATTATGGAAACCGCTCTGTGAAAGGAGTGCTCATTCACTACCAGAAAAAACACAAGGAGACTAAGGCCAGCGCAGACCTGGTGCGTCGACACACTGCAGTCGTCCGGAGTCAGCGTGAGCGGCTCAGATGGTCCATTCCAGCAGTGTCTCCTCTACTGTGACCCCAGCCCCGCCTGAAACTGACACAGGAACACCCCTGCGCTCCCTAAAGTGCAGACACTGCCTCTATACATCACCTTATGTTTATGCTCTCAAGAAGCATCTGAAGAAGGAGCATCCCACTGTGAAAGCCACAGCTATGACTATTTTACACTGGGCTTACCAAGATGGCATTTTAGAGGCAGGTTATCACTGCGAGTGGTGCATCTATTCCCACGCAGAACCCCAAGGACTACTGGTCCACTACCAAAAACGCCATCCTGAGCATAATGTCGATTATGCGTACATGGCCAGCAAACTGTGGGCTGGACCAGAAACCCAAACAGGAGGCAACACAGAAACAAAACATTACAAATGTAGAGACTGTGCTTTTGAGGCTTGCACTATATGGGATATCACCAGTCACTATCAAGCCATCCATCCATGGGTAATCAAAGGAGATCAGTCTGTACTGTTGGATATAATTCAAGGAACTGATTCAGCAGAGAAAGCACACCTGCCGCTTTCCACAGACGAGCCTTCTTTTGACTGCCAGCCTATAGAGGATGATTCTCCTCTGGTGATCGCCACGCCTCCTCGAGAAAGTAATCCACTTTCACTGCACCCACGCCTCTCCATCTCCACCAACTCATACCAGTGCACAGTGTGTCTGTCTGAGTACAACAGCCTCCATGGTTTACTCACTCACTATGGGAAGAAGCACCCTGGCATGAAAGTGAAAGCTGCTGATTTTGCACAGGAAGCAGACATTAACCCCAGTTCTGTGTATAAATGCAGACACTGTCCATACGTAAACTCTCGCATCCATGGAGTGCTTACTCACTATCAAAAACGACACCCACTGGTTAAAGTTACTGCAGAGGACTTTGCAGATGATATTGAACAAATAACCGATTTAATGGATGGAGATGATAAGTGCAAAACTCAAAGACAAGGCTTTGGTGCTTACAGGTGTAAGATGTGTTCTTACACACACGGAACACTGGAAAAACTTAAAATTCACTATGAGAAATGCCATAACCAGTCTGTTAGTGATATATTCTCTCCCTCATTAACAGCTTTCTCCAGTAAAGAAGCCGAACTGATCGCTGAGTGCAGTGCCTCTAATTCAGCAGCTGCTTCTTTAGTCCAGGATTCGAGTGAAGTAGACTTTGGTGTTTCTCGGCCACCTGTAAATAAAACAGAGAAACATGCTATATTTAAGTGTCAGCTCTGCAAATACTTCTGCTCCACTCGCAAAGGCATCGCTCGGCACTACCGAATCAAACACAACAATGTCCGAGCCCAGCCCGAGGGGAAAAACAATGTGTTTAAGTGCGCTCTGTGCTCATATACTAACCCAATACGCAAAGGCCTGGCGGCACACTACCAGAAGCGCCACGATATTGATGCTTACTATACTCATTGTTTAGCTGCTTCCAAGACGATAACTGAGAAACCTAACAAAATTATTGCACCTTCCCCCTCTGAGGGCGAAAACACAGAGATGACTGAAGAAATACGCTTGGCTGTAGAGCAACGGAAATGTTCTCTTTGTGCTTTCCAAGCCTTTAGCAGAAAGAGCATTGTTTCACACTACATCAAACGCCACCCTGGTGTTTTCCCCAAAAAACAACAAACTAGCAAGCTTGGGCGCTACTTTACTATCATTTATGCCAAAGATAATGAGCAAAATGAGAACGGTGAGTTGGAGGAGGAACAAAAAGAAGGAACAGAATGGCTCCTGATGATAAATCGGACTCTGACGACGGCTTGCTGCCCTTCAAGTGCAGCAAATGCTTTCGGTTGTCATTTAGCTGTGGGGAGATGCTCTCTATGCACTACAATGACCACCATGGAAACGACTTAAAGAGGGACTTTGGAGTGACTCCTGGGCCCGGGGAGGAGGACGAAGTGTACAAGTGTTCTCACTGTGAGCTGAGTTTTCTGAGCCTGGAAACTCTTGCAAAGCATCTAATAAGTCACAATGAAGATTTCCAAAAGCGAGCTATGAGACAAGAGAGGAGGCGGCTGAGTAAAGTGAAGACTACACAAAGCACAGAAGTCAAAGATGAGAAAGTGAGTGTAGATGCATTTATTGTACTTACATTTATTCTGCTCTGATTGTGGTTAAAAATGTCTGTGTGTTTTTTTATAGGAAATCCCGGACAGTAACACTCCTGTCGGATACAGGTGTAACTTTTGTACCGAGGTGCACACCACTCTCCGAGCCATCTGCAATCACCTCCGGAAGCACGTGCAGTACGGAGAGGCCAAAGAGGGCCATGTCAAGGTAACTTTTTAAAATAGCTATTTGATTGTCTAGATTCATTTCTTGTAATTCCTTTACTGATGTTCTTAAAGGTGTGTGCATTTCTTTTAAAGCATCCATAGGTAATGTTAGTTTTCTACTGAGCTGCAGTCAGCCAGCTAGATCATGTTTAAAACTGCATTAGTGTAAATAGGCACATAAAGTTTTTTTTGTTTATGCTCATGAATGCTTTTTCATTTGTTTTGAAGTTAACAAAATCAAATAAAAATCAAATTGACCTCTATCCAGAGAAATGATTTATTAAACATAATCAGAACAGGTTGAATGCACTTATCTTCATGCCACAAAAGTAACTTAATAATCAATTACAATATATTGCTAACACTTTTCATCTCATGTCAAAAAATCGTCAAAAACCCTACTTCGGCAGTTGATTTGTGTAGCATTGTGGAGTGATTCCTTCTCTTGCTGTGGTAGTTTCTCAGCAGTCCTGATAAACAGGCTGACAGTGCAGTGAGGGCAGACAGAATGGCAAGGTTGGGCCAGTGGACGCAGCACCTTATTTATGACTTCATGAAGTGCAGGGTCAGGTCCTTCCGCAAAAAGTATTATCTTCCTTCAGGCAAAAAAAGTCATGGAGATTGTCTGTCCACCACAGCTGAAACAGGGTAACATGATAGTTTTTTTATTGTTATTAATGTTGGGTTGTAGTCTAATTCTATTCTTCGACTTACTCAAATTATGTAAAGATCATAGTGTTGTCATTTTTGCAAACATTAGTAAAATACAGTAAAAACACAATCTCTAAGCATGTCTTTATGATAGAAACTTTGCTTTGTTTTCAGCAGGAGGTGAGTGAAGTGCCCTTGAGCATGCCTTCAGAAAACCTCACTAATGGAGATGTGGGAGAAGAATCAATAGATTCTAATGGCATACAGGGTCCACTGACATGAGCCCAACCATGGTTGCTACAAGTCCTGATGAAGGCCTGCCGAGCCAGAGGAGGTGCAGAGTGTGGGTGTGGCAGGCAGGTCAGCGGCTCTGATGGCGGCCGCTCGAGCTGTGGCGTCTGGGGCACAAGTGAAGCAACGACTGGCAGCTGGAGGTCATCCGTGTGCCCAGTGTGACAGAGTCTTCATGTCCATGCAGGGGCTTCGCTCACATGAGAGGAGCCACATGGCCATGGCCATGTTCAGCAAAGAAGACAAGTACAGCTGCCAGTACTGCCAGTTTGCCTCGCCTTTTAGACACAAGTAAGTCACATCTAAAGATGTGTTTGGCTTGTGTGCTCACAGTATAGCATCCTGTCCTGTGTTTGCTACAGGTTTTTTTCTGAGCAGTAGAAACAAAACAAACACACCTTCTTATTCTTAGCAGACCCATGCACAAGAGATCTTTAACTTGGCCGGGTCACCTCACTACTAGACATAGAGAAGATTTTCTTCACCAGAATAGTTGGTTACATGGATGAGTATTGTTATACCACCTCACCAGGGTTTTTATAACAATATGTCTTACACATTATTAGACACTCGGTAGATTTTTATAAATAAAATACATTTCATTTGAAAATTGCTTTTAGGTAATCTCCTTAGGAGATGATGTTTATTTTTCATCACAGATAAAGTCCACATCTCCCCAGGTGTAAGCCCACATGTGCCCTGACCCAGAAAGAAGGCACGTTCTCATGCCACCTACCAAGCTGGCTTTATAAACACAGTCTTACTGTCCCCATAGACACTCCCACATTCACTCACACCAGGGGATTCTGGGTAGATGAGTTCACCCCACGGCTCCTAGTTCTGTAGTCATTGGAAATGGGCTGTTGTTGTTTGTGAGGTAAACTCAGATGTCCAGGAACCTCACTGTTAAAACCATCAAAGTGGAAGAAGTAGAGTAAAGCTCTACTCCACTTTTGTGACTTATCTGACATGGTTTGTACTCATTCCATCCTTCCTTTTTTCTTCTGTTATCCTTCGATCTCCCTTCCTCCCTTTCCTGTTGTGTGGCGTCTCATTGGCAGTCTGGACAGACATGTGCAGTCTCACCATGGGCACCATAAGCCCTTCAAGTGCAAGCTTTGTCCCTTTAAATCAGCCTACCTGAATCGTTTGAAGAGCCACCTGCAGAAGGCACACACAGGTAAAGCATGCCATCACTATTTGAGAATGTATGTATAGTTTAGAATAACATGGTATTAACATAAAATGTCTCTTGTATTTAGGTGAGCAGCACATGTACAAGTGCCTATCATGTCCGTTTTCTTCGACACTATCAGCCAGCTGAAGGAGCACTCACAAAGGGACCATGGGGAGACGCTGACTCTTCCAAAACTCAGGGCTGCAACTCAGGCTGCCCACATCAGCCTGAAACCTCGGCTGGCCTCTCACTCTGAGCAGAGCCCACTACCTGCACAGACGGTACTTCATCCTGCTGCCATTTTAGGAAATAATGCACCAGCTTATATGCCAGTATGCTTTTGATTACAGAGCGCACTGTATGAGATTATAGCTATTAATAGAGATTTTTTTTGGACATTTATTGATAGATTGTGCTCTCTCTAGATCCAATTCCTTGCCTCACACCACAGTAAATCTCTCAAGCTGAATAAATCAAATTGAAGTCTGGTCTGTCTTCTTCTTCCCCTCAGAGCCTACGTATTTGGAGCCTGCGGATGTCCGTCAGCAGCTCAGTCAGTACCAGCTGGCCTCTCGCAGTCAAACGTCTTCCGGTACAACAACAAGCAGTTCTGCAGCGAGTGACCACCGTCCAGAAGGAACCTACACATGTGAATACTGTGAGTTCAGCTCCGGCTACATCCAGAGCGTGCGCCGCCACTACCGGGACCGCCACGGAGGCCAGAAGCTTTTCAAATGCAAAGACTGTCACTTTTTCACCTGCAGCAAGTAAGAAACCCCACTCGTTTGTTTGTGTTGACTGACAAAGCTGATGATAAATTGTTGTGTCTTAGGGAAACACTCGCTGAGCACGCCGAGGCTGGCCACAGCAACAACAACAATAACAATGTCCAAGAGGAGCCGCTTAAAGACCTTCGCTGCCCGCTCTGTCTCTACCACACCAAAAACAAGAGCAATATGATAGACCACATTGTCCTGCATCGAGGTACAGTGGGATTTTTATTTTTGTATTCACTTTTTTTTATGAAAGTACCATACAAAAAACGGATTCTTATGCCTTTTAGGTTTCACAAATAAAAATATGTACTTTAATTAGAAAATAATGACTTTTTCTGATTTAATTTTGCTGGGAAGTAGCTAAATACATATTCAATACTTTTTTGGTCGGTTTACTCTTTTATTTGATGGTGTATTTTCCTAACATTGTGGTTCCCAAACTTTTTTGTCTCGCACTCAGAGTAGGCTCTAACTTTGAGATTTAGGTAAATAAAATGCCACTTGTGTATTGTTTTTGTTGTTTTCATGAAATGTATGCTCAAAATCTCCTTTATTGTTCAAAACTAATGACGATCAATTGTATTTAATTCAGGACAATATTACATTTCTCCTCTTTTCAAGTCTGAAATATTTTGAAGGGTCGTTGTATGCCTGGCTGGGAATCACTCTATTATGGCATTTATTCATGAAATTAAGGCTTTGAATTGAAACATACAACATGCTTCTTGTATAGAAAGTAGGGCTGGATGATATTGACAAAAGTGGATATCTCAGTAATTTTTAGGCTTATCCCGATTACTATGTTCACACCATAATATAGCAAACCAACCAGAATTTGTTCAAACACATTTAAATGGATTGTTTAAATTTAATGGTCAGAAAAAATAGCTGTAGTTGACTAAAGACATTCTTGTTCTACTGAACTGCTACCAATCAGTCGACTAAAGGTTTCCCTTTTCTAAAACCAGTGAGTGTCTCAATGTTCTGACCAAATATTTGAATCAAACTGCCTTCACAAGACCACAACCCTGAGGTTTGCATACAAAATTACTATTCATGAAGAAAAAATTCAGCCTAACCAGATTTTCCTGTAAAATCTTTAATACATTTCCAACTTCTTCTAACTAATACAAATTTGGCAACTAAGACACCAACATTACAGGGTACTTGGAATAATTCCAGACTTTAAAAGGAGATGGATTGTAAAAATATCTGATGCTTTGAAAAACTGGGATTTTGAACATGTCAAGAAAACCAGAAAAATCATTAGGAACCCCACTTCCAGTTTTAACCGGCTGAAACTCAAAGTTGGGGAGTACTTGCAGTGTCAGACAAAATTGTTGTACTACTACTCAGGACAAAAAAGGATGAAAACAACTGCCTTGAGTTATTTCACAGCAGGCATAAGACCTTTTAGGAATTTTTGTAAATGTAAAAAATACATATATTAACCTGCTAAAACTCAAAGTTAAGGGATTTATTTAAGGGACAAAAAACAACAAAAGGGTTGGATCCAAAGAGCTGGCATAAGACCACGTGGGAAATAAAAATAATCTTGTTTCTTTGTTTAAATGTAACAAAAAAAATTCTAAATAAAAATGCTTGTACTTTTTTCTTCCTTTCCCTTGATTTTGTTTTGTGTCAGAAGAGCGCGTGGCCCCGTTGGAGGTGAGCCGGTCCAAGCTGTCGCGCCACCTTCAGGGCCTGGTTTTCCGCTGCCACAAATGCACTTTCACATGCTCCAGTGACCAGGCCCTGCAGATGCATTTGCAGAAGCACGAGGCCGAGATCAAACCGTACCAGTGCCAGCTCTGCTACTATGACAGCAGCCGAAAGAGCCAACTGGAGGAGCATCTCCGCCTCGAGCACAAAGTCAGTCCACTCACAAGAATATGTCTGAAACCAAGTGTTGTATGATTGATTTATTACACTACAAACATTTGATAACTCCTACTCGATTAAGAACTTAGTTTTATTAATCATCCTCCAAAGGTTTATATCTTTGTTTAGGATAGTTCTTTCATATACAGGTTTTATGTTTTGATCACATGTGTAGCATAAATGAAACTCAACAACAACAGACCCACTGACCTATATAAAGCAGACCTGACAAACTAAGCACAACAGTGGAAGAGGAAACTGTTCTGTGCTGAGGCAAGACACTTCCCCAATACTGTCTAGTTTGAAAGTGAATGTCTGTGTGTGTGTGAGAGTGATCGGTGATTGTTGGAGTGACCATTGGCACACACTGGCAGCCTTATTTTCACAGTATAGTTAAAATAAATGATTTATAACAGAAAATATATATGTTGTGCTTTGAGTGTTCAAACTTTTACTGTTATTCTAAAATCATGACCATGTTTGAGCATGAAGTTTAAACAAAGTAAAATATTAAGTTAAATTACAATAAGAATGCACCAATCAGTTTTTCAGTTTAATATCGATCCTGATATTTGAATTAGTATTGTTATATCGATATAGCGATACTAGTGGACTGAAAAATATTCAACTAGCATTGATCCATTTATTACTTTATTTAGTGCAAGTCAAACTAAACAACTAATTGAAAATTTCAACATTATGAAATTTGGATCACTTCAGAGTAATAAGTCTCATTTAATTAAAGTTAGATTATCTCAACACGATTTAGATTAAATCTGACAACTTCCTCTCCTAATTCTTTCGACACATGGTTAATATCAACATGAATAATTTTTGGTTGCAATAATGGTTTAAAAAAACACTTCTTACGAACAGTAAAGTGAACCACAGCCAATCAGAGCGCTGTATTTGACTCTGATTAGAACTAGCTTGCCAATTTATATTCAATTCAGACAGTACTCGGTGGTCTAAAGTGCTGCATTTTCATATACTTTTTAGTGGAAAACACAAAGGTTACTAATTTACACTAAAAAAGTTAGTTACCTGAACTTTAAGATCTAGGCTGAACTGATATCATGGAGCCAATACTCGATCCAGCAAAATTTCCTAAATCAGCATCGATATTCGATCCTAGAATTGGATCGGTGCATCGCTAATTAATATCGTTTTTCCATATTATCAGTTGTTAATATTTCAGAACTTAACCCCCAAAACAAAACTAAACTTGGCGATTTCATTGCTATTGTAATCTAACTTTGGTTAGTTTTCAAGTCACCAGCTAACTGCATCTTTTCTAAAACATTTGTTTTGTTTCACAATGTCTCATTCATAAGTATATAGGGATGTTTGCCGAGCTGACATGTGACGTCAAAATGGTGATCACGTGACACGTTGGGCAGAAGTAGTTAAAATTGGCAGCAAGCTGAACAAACATGAAAAAAGACAATGTTTGTCTCTTGATTTGTGACTCGGTGTGCTAACAGGTTTGATAAGAGCAATCCAGAGAGCTCCTACCGTGTTCAGAAAAAGCCTACACCAAAAGAAAGCTTTCAGTTTCGGCATTTAGATCCCAATGACCAAAATGATAGAAATGATCAGTCATTCAAATGGAGCAAAATGTTTAAACTACATGTTCTTGAAATACTACAAATCAAAAGTTTTATTATGATTGTCTTTGATCATTGCTCATAAACCCATTCTTAGGTAATTTTAATGTGAGAGAATATCTCCTTCACCACGCTGGCTGCTCTCGTCTTCAGGTCATTCGTAACTTTGAGCTGATGGGCCGCGTGAATCTGGACCAACTGGAGATGATCAAAGAACAAGGGAGCAGTGCAGAGGAGAAGAGGAGCCCGGGGTGATGGAAACCGTGGAGGAGGGGAAACACGCAGCTGAAGATGAAGACCAAATCATGGAGGACACTGAAGGAGAGGATTTAAGAGAGGCAGACAATGACAAGGGAATGGTGCACAACACTCAAGAGGAAGAAGAGAGACGAGAGGCTCAGGAGGAAGAGAATGAGACAGAACAGACAGAAGACATGAAGGAGGCTATAGCAGAGGCAGCCATTGCTCCAGGTACAGATACTCACAGTTTATAGAGAAGGATGTGTTATTAGATATTACATATTTTTGATCTAAAAAAACCACAATTTAATTTAGAGAATTGGCAGATATTTTTGTGACTGACTTGGAAATCTAAAACATTATAACTCTCTTCTCCTCTTCTTTCTCTTTCTCTGCAGAAGTCCTGGCCTCTCCGACCAGCAGCAGCGGCACTGGGCTGATCAGTGAAGCAGAAAAACGTCTTCCTTGTGAGTTCTGTGGTCGCTGCTTCACCAACAGCTCTGACTGGGAGCGGCACGTCCAACGCCACGGCATGTGAGTGTTTAACAACCAAAATAACACTAGCCTATTCTATGCGATCATATTTTAGCTGCGCAGACTTTACGTAAAATTGTGTCCATATTATAATGTATTGAAGTACTATAGTTATTGGTTTTGACTAAATCTGATCCTAAAATGATTGAATAATAGACTTCTAAAACTCCTGTCAAACCAATTTCACTGTTAATGTTAAGGTTCTGCTTGTTCTAACTAACACTTCCTATGACAGGTTTTTCACAATAAAAGTCATGTACATTACCACAGTAGAAAGAACTTTCTTGTGAAAGAGTGAGACGACCACAGAGCTCATTCCTGCAGTGCACTTTCATGAGGAGCTGAGCAGAACCAGTACATTATAAAACATGATGATGATGATGAACGAGACGTCTCAGTGTCACTAAGGCTGTTGTGAGATACAAAATATATATAGGTATACTTCTTTTCCAAAATGCGTTTCTTGATTTTTCTACCTACAAATAAAGTTTTGAAAATAAACAAAGAGCAACTAGAACAAAAGCAAAATAATGAATCAAATCACAGATCGTCTTTTTAACTATAAATTTGTTGTGATTAATCAAGAGTTAACTTGAGGATGCCATTAGTCATGATTCATGATTAAAAATCAGCTCTAAGAAATATTTATAATGAAAGGAATCCAGATTTCTTAGTTTATGCTGCTTCATGTGTAAGGGAATAAAGTGGGTTATTTTATTCCAGAGTTTCTTTTAACAAAATGTTTACAGCATCCAGCTGGTTGGTTTGATGTCTACATAATTGTGTGGCAATTCTGTTTTTCTCTTTTTCATTTAGAGTAATTTATAAAATTGATGTTTTTTTTTTTTCAGTTTTATGTGTTTTCTTGAATGAGCTTCATATACTTAAAAATAAAGTGTAATGTTGCCATGTTTCATTTCATATAAGCAGAAAAGCAAATATTCTTGTAATTACAATAAATAAATCCTACATGGCACATGAAGCAGCGCTGTTTAAACGTGATATTTAATGCATTTGTTTTTTCTTTGGCAGGGTGGTTAACAGCAGTCCAAACGACACCAGCAGCACATCAGCAATAGAGACTCCATCTTCCATGACTTCCTCAGTGTTTTCGGAGTCTGGATTAGATTTGTCCAACAACAGTAAAGAGGACAAGGACCTCAGTAACGCCCCACAAACCAGTCCAAGCCAGTGTCTGGAGGACAAAGAAATGCTCGACACCAAAAATGATCCACAGTTTGGGTGAAGACTCTTGGATTCATGTGCTAGTTCTAGTGTTAGGTAGGAGCTGATGTTAAAATAGGACATTCAAACAAAATGACTTCTGTTGAGCTCACACATTCATAGGTTTAGTGTTACACATCTTGTGGTTAGATTGTGATGAAGAAAAAGCAATCCTGCTTTTGTTCTCTAGAGCAAACACATTGGTTATGCATCATAAAGCAACAATGCAGATGCCCTATAATAATTTAGAAGGAGTCGAAATGCATTTTCTGAAACGATGCACCTTTTATTCTCCCTCTATTAACCAAATATAGGTGTACTGTAAACCTTTAAACGATGTAACAGCATTTACACATGTGCCCGTTCAAACTACCTTTATTTAAATATAAAGTTTTCATTCTTGCTGTGTGACGTGTAGATTTCCCAGTAGTGAGAGTTGCACCTTAACTATTTTAGAAAAATCATTTTCATTTGTAGAGTATTGTTTAGGCACCATTTTTGTAGCAAATTGCTATATGAGAAATCCTTAACATTATACTACGTATAATATAAGCCTTCACCTTGTGGCACCCTTTAAATCTTACAATATTATATTATTGTGCTTTTCTACATTCAAACCTTTATCATTTACCTTCTTCATGACATTAATAAGATAAAATCTTCACAGAGCACAATTTCTGACGATGATTTTATTGAAAAAGGATTCGGGACACTGTCCGATGCAAAGACTTTGAGATAATGAACCATGTTGAGATTTAGTAGTAAAACCAACACAATACAAAGGCTGTGTTATGATTTTACAGTACTCTACGTTTAATTAAAAGTAAATTGTAATGGCTCACTGCTGGATCAAGAGCAGAAGTGCCTTCAACTAAAGAAAATAAGTTCGATGTAGCTTTGAAAACCTTTAGTAAAGTTATTCTCAACAAGACAATCTAAAAGGCTGTTAATGAAAGCAAAACTACATTTTTAAAACCTTGCATGCTCATAAAACCTTTATCAAACTTTTTTTTGTGCCACAGGGAATCCTGTAGTTTGAAATGTCATTATGTTCCTCTTGTTTTGTTCCAGAACAAATATTACCTGAATTTATATGTTGTCATGATTGATATTGACAAAAAGAAAAGATTGTATTTTTAGGATGTTGCTGCTTGAATGCCCTAAAGCCTTATTGAAGATCAGCCCTTTTACAAATGTAAGAAACTATTGGTTAAGTAGAATTGGATGTGTGACTTGTAAGTTCTTTACAAAAATACAAATGATTATTAAGCCTGCAAACATAAATGCTATAATATTCCCCACTGGTCACAACAAAACAGAAGAATAAGAAAGCCCTGAGTGAAAGTCATTTGTTGCTCTTCCAAGTCACAAACCTCCTTGTGGAGTTTTGTGCGGTCACTTGGATGCTTAGCTCTCAGTATAACAAAGAAAAAAGAAGATGGAAAAGCTTTGGACCTTTTTGAAGCATCATGCCGTTCTTGAATCACTGGTGACAGTAAAACTCCTTTTGTACTGTAAAAAAAAAAAAGAGTACTGTCAGATTAAAATGTACAATAGCCTATTTAGAATCATGTTGTTTTTCTACAATTAATAATGAAGACATTTTACATCAAAATTACATCATTTCTGAGATTTTGCCGTCTCTTGACAAAGCCAGAATGTGTTTCCCGACTTGTGTCTCTAAAAGATGTTTGCTCCTTTATACTGACCATCGTTAGCCGGTAGTTTTGTAGCAGCTCCTTGTGCTCCTGAGGCCATCCTGCCTGTCAGACAGGTGGAGGACTGAATGATGCTATACTTTTTATTATTTTACATTTCTGGAGCAGCTTGTAGCTTTTCAAAGTAACCATTCATGTTGTAAAAAAAAACAAAATAAGCTCTGTGAAGCAGCTTGTCACAGTTTGATCCAGAATATTTATTTAAACCATTCTGGTGACAATGCTGCCAGACCAAATGAGTGATCATGACAATAGAAGAATGACTCTGAATCCTAAAGTGACGCCTCTTCAGATGACACACTGGATATTTGTACATAAAGTTTTGTTTGTTCATGATGCATTTCTTTTTGCAGACTGTTGTCTCCCTAGTTTGACATTAGAGTTGCTCCTTCTTGCCTTTATTCCCATATCAATCTGATTACCTGATGGTGGGTTGTGATGTTGCCTAGAATGATTGTTTACAATTTTATTCCATTTATCTCTGGATATTCTGTAAATATTGTAATTCATTGTCTTTTTTAACTTGATAATAAAGTTATCAAATAACAACTGTTTCATATTGATTGGGCTGTGGTGGTGCTCACGTTACTTGTCGTGATTATAAATCCTGATGTGGTTCTTCTTCACTTTTGGATGCGTTCATACTTGTCTGCATTCACTCTTAAAGGACACTAAGATTTTTGGTTTTGGGTCTTATGTCACCCTTTCTCTGTGGACGGAATCTTTCTAGAAAGTTACACAGCTTGAAAAGTTACGCACTTTCAGAGGTGTCTTTTTTCATTAGAGGTACATGTGAAACCGTTTAAATATAGAACCGCTGTGTTCCATATAAAAGTGGCCTTGCAATTTTGAGTATATCTTTTTAGTAAAAAAAAAAAAAGACAACAAATTAAGAAAGTTACATGGCTTATGTTTGAAGTAATAGGCTGATATTTTAGTCAGTTGATAGTTTGTTAATTTCTTAGTGGACCAAAACATTTTTTATTAAAAGTTAAATTGCAAACTGAAGTTTTTACATGAAAATCTCATTTAGCTGTTTTTATTTTTTTGATCTTTCTTTATGAGAAGCTAATTTGCCTGCAAACATATGAGACCTTGTGGTCTTGTGAGTGCACTTTGGGCCAAATATTTGATGAGATCATTGAGACACAGTCGACTAATCGATTGGTAACACATTAAGTCGACCAAGAATGTCTATTGTCAACCTAGTCAAGCCCCATTTGTCTGATTTTGTCAGTCTCAGTTTGTCTGATCATTAAACTTCAACTAATATATTTAAAGACATGCTTGATTTGAAATAATATCGTCTGAATATCGTAATCAAGATATCACCAAGAATTATTGTGATACTTTTACTTTGTCAATAGAGCATGTGGCACCAGGTCAAATCAGATTTAGGGAGAGGCTTGTTTTTAAGTTATTTTGAGCAACAAAAATGTCAGTCAATAACATCATCAGGGAGTCAGGCTTTGAGCTAATGTTATCCCAGACGTATTAACTTCATCTTCGTCTTTCACCTGTCTGTGTAGGCCTGAGCATTTCAAGACTCCTGAGCGAATAATCTGTGGCTCACAACATTATAAGAGGCGATGGCAGACTGACGACCCCTGGAGACTGGAGCAGAAGACACAGAGAGAGAGAGAGAGAGAGAGAGAGAGAGAAGAGAGAGAGAGGGAGGACACTGCAGCAGCATGAGGAATTCTTGATGACTCTGTGCTTGGGCCAAGGAGAAAGAAAGCACTGCTCCTAGAGAAAGAACTGAGTGACAGAGGAGAAGAAGAATAGAGGAACACAGACACTGCAATGACTGTAACATGTGACTAAGGCAGCAAAAACTTTAATTTAAAGTCCATTCTAAAAAGAGTTAGTTTGGGGTGGTAGTCCTTGTAGTACCTAAATATGTGTTGGCTCTGTGCACAAGATTATATTCTCAAAAATGCTAACATCTTGCCACCAGGTTCATTTCCTGTTTTGTTCATTCCTATGAGGTTTTCACTACCTCAGCCTAAATGAAAAATGACTAAAGATCAGGCAGTGAACAGTCAACAGTTGTGTTCAATACCTTACAAAACAAGAATATTTCACTAAAGGACCAAAGTGGGTTATAAAATGGTGTGTTGTCTGTCAAAGCTAATGTAACCGTGTAGGCCCACACGAGGTACCAGGATGGAGAAGTGTGTGGTGGTATGGATAACTCACCCCCTCAGGTATAAGAACCACAACAACTGAGCTAAGTCGGTCGACTGCAGCGCAGGAGACCCGGGTTCAACTCCCGCTCAGGACACAACAACGCAGAGAGAGAGAAAAACACACCGGTCACACTAACGTCTGACAATTTGAAAATAAACAGCTTCTATGCACAGAGTCAATTATAGCTTCAGTGCTGCAAAATTGGAAGTAGTCTATTAATAATTACAGGAAGTAACTAAAGTCGTAAAACAGAATCCCTTCATAGCCTGCCAACAAAAAGTCAAAATGTCATTATGTTTAGTTTGTAATTTGCACACAGCCAACATAGACCTAAAGTGTTACAAGGTATTAGGCTATCATTCATCAAGTTATAGCCCAATTATCAAACGACTGGGCTTATCTTTTCTGCAGTTTTGAACAAGAAATCTATGAATCTGTGTATATTTTAAAGGGGATCTATTATGTAAAATCTACTTTTCTGAGTTTTTAGTCAACAGTGTTTGCTCATCATTTACTCAAAACTTATTCAAAGTTGTATTTGGATTGATTGATTGTTTGAATCATCTTGTCCTGCAGCTGATGCTCCAGTGCTCAGAAAATCCCTGTCTTCACTCACCACCTATCCCACCCAATTGTTTGTATTTACTTGTGATTACTCAAAAATTCAGATTCAGAGTAAAACATGCAGGGTTACAATTTTTCATGTCAACACTTCCAACAACAACAAGATAGTAACATAACATTTTTGAACAGGAAATCAATAGACCTGTTTTATTTCTAAGCTGTTTTAGTTCATTTTGTGTTTTACAATGAACAAAATGTGAATTATTTATCTGCACATGCCATAGTTTCTACCTAATTGTTAAGAAAAATCACTATAGAGGGATTTTCGGTCGACGTCACTCTCCGCCCTACTGCGCGTGCGTCATGCAGAAAGAGCTCATCTCCGTTTGTTTATATTGGGAAAACTTGTTCGAATTAAACAACGAAACGGGACGACAGCTAGCTGCTTTCATCAGGTATAAACCGGTATGATAGCGACTGTCCCCTGAAGCTTGAGACAGCGTTTTTCTCACTTACCTGAATGTAGCTTCTAAGGATCAAATTTCATTCACAAATGTTGACTAACCAGCATACCTTTTGTTTTCGCAAAGTGATAAACTCTTGTAGTTAGCTGACAATTGAGTTTTTTTGACTTGTTTCCACTTTGTGTCTATGTGCGGACGGGTGCGCGCGCATCGCCCGTGTTGATAAACAAAAAATCCTTCTATTGACCCTATTTTGTCCCGCCCACTTGGCTTGGAAATGCACTTCCTGTTTAGCTCTGTTAAGGTAGCTAACGTGTTTGTTTGTCTGTCTTGTGGGGCAATTTTAATTAAATATAATGACAGTTAAAATAAAACCATCGACTGAAATCTACAGGCTAAATGCAGCTAAACAGGAAGTGCATGTCCTTGAAAAGTAGGCGGGACAAAATAGGGTCAATAGGTCTCCTTTAACTTTTAGATCAATTTGGTGTTTTTAAAGAAACAAAAAGTTAATTTCCTGAAATAAATATGTCATACATTGATACTTGGGAAAACACAATATGTCTCCTTTAATAATTGCTGTCTGGTCTACACACAAACTTTAACATGTTACTGATAATTTATTTATTTTAGAGGCTCGCAGTAAGTCCGCCTCAAATGCAGGTGGCGCTGTGACTCGTGGCGACAGAGGAAAGAGAAAGCACAGTCATGGCAGCAGGCAGCTTGAAACGCTAAAGCGAAAAGGAAAAAAAGCAACATTTTAGTGGATTTGCCCTTTGTATTTTTAGGTAGCTTTACATCACAGTCAAAATGTTAATAACTTTCAGAACCCTGCAGCAGCAAACCTTCAAAATCGAGATCGACGAAAATGAGTCGGTAAGAAACACATGATCAAACTGCGGAGCGTATGTTTGTGTTAAATCAGAAGATAATGCACTGAGTTTAGATCTGTAACATACTTTATTACATTTTACTGCTGTTTGGCGTGACTTCTGTAACAAGCGTTCACTTCAGACGCACTGGGAAAAGTGTTTGGTGCAATAATGGACTGAAGTTAGTTTTTAGTCTTTGTCATTTAACGTTAAGTGTTAAGTCATGGTTAAGCTTATAAAGTGTGTAAATGTTGTTGAGGTTAAAGTTTGGTTTAGTTTGTGGCCGTGATGTTACTTTTTCACAGTTGCTTTTATGAGATGTTAAAGTTAGCGCGAGACACAAACACACAATTTAGCTTTTTATTTAGTTAGCTTAAACATTTTTTTCGCACTAACATGTCATCGGAATTCATTATATGGATTTTAAACAACAAAACCATTCATTAAGTCAGAATTAAAAGTATGTTAACGTTACTTATGCTTGTTTTTACTTTCGTTATATTACAAGCTAACGCTAAGCTAGCTGTGTAGCTATTTTGTTTTGCTAAGTGATGAGTCATAAGTGTAAACAGTCTGAGCTGCTCTAGAGCTAGGGCAGGGCACAATTAAAGGGTCCTATTGTGTTTTTTATATATATTTAGTAAGAATCTAGAACATATGCAGATAGTAATTTACTTTTGTTCATTATAAAACACAAAGTTGATATAAAACGGCTTAAAAATAGAAACAGCTCTAATGACTTCCTGTTCAAAACTGAAGATCTGATAAGCCCCGCTCTTTATTTTAAAATGTAACTGTATAAAGCAACAGGTTTTTAAAAACTAATTTCTGTTGTTGGAAAGTGAATATGGGACAGTATTAGGCTCGGAAACGTGACATCATACATCATTAGAATGTTCAGTCGGTCCAATGTTAAACCAATGGAGATTTTAAAGTGCTAAATACCGAAAACAGCGTTAATTAAATCATATTCTGACATTACAGAGTGATAGATAAATTTACCAGTGCTGACCCAGCAGTTTATTGGGCTGTTCCAGGCTGTTTTGTTTACTTTTTTACATTGTTTTGTCTAATGTATTCCCTAACCTAATTGAACCAGATAAGCTTCACTTTGAGAAATAATCTTTTGAATTATATCAAGTAAATACAGACAAGTGGGAGGGATAGGTGGTGGGTGAGAACGAGGATTTCTGAGCACTTGAGCTGCAGCTGAAGAACAATACAAGATTACTCAAACATGCATGAATCAATTCAAATATAACTTTAAGTAAATTATGGTGAAGGAAGGCCATTATAACAAGGTTAAAAACTTAGAAAAGTGAATTTGACATATTAGGTCCCTTTAAAAGTTTTTGTTTTGTTTCGAATGGCATTTTTCATTTGTTTAAAAAGAAAAATAAACAAATAAAAAATCAAGATCAATCAATATGAGAAAAAAAATCATTCTTATATTTTTTCCCAGATGGCCCAGCCATAATTAAAAATTCTCATATTGTCATTTTCCAACAACATCAAATTGTAATTTAAAATCTGTGGCCTATTAAAGTAAAATTTTACAATGAATTGGCAGGACTAATCAGGTCAGCAGTTATTAACAGGAAGTCAATAGACCTGTTTCTATTTTTAAGCCATTTTGGATAATTGTTTGTGTTTTACAAGGAACAATATGTAAATTATGGATCTGCATATGCCATAGTTCCTTAATTATACAAAAAATCACATTTAAGTAGAAAAGTTGAAGGCCTTAAAAAGTCTTAGATTTGTCTTTGTAGGTTGTAATTTTTTATGAAGATATTCATCGATTTTTGATCTATTTCACAGTCCTGCAGCAGTTAGAATGTCCCGTAATATTCTTAACAGTATAACATTTGGTGAGTTTCTTGTACTGTTACTTGGTTGATGATCAGATGGAATGTTTGGTTGCTGTTTAAGTTTAGTTTGTTTGTTTTGTTCATTTATTAGATTTTTCATAATTGTAGCAAAACTAAAATATAATCTTTAAGAAGCCCTCTGGAAAAGAAGCAGCATTGTGAAATACTCAAGAACTGACAACGGTTACCATAGAAATATGCCAACATTAGACCAACAAAACATTCTACTGATGAGTGATGTCCCGATCCCAAGCCTTTTATGTCACGACTCTTGTCTTAATCTGTACATTTTACAGTCTTAAAAAAGCCTTAAAAAGTCTTTCATTTGATGTCTTAATCGCTACAGAAACCCCTGCGATAATTGAGGGATTTTAACACTGATTGCAGAGAGTCAAATCAGAGCTTAATAAATGTAACTATATAAATACAAATATGTTAATCAAATGTATCGGAGGTGGCAAGTAACACAAGTAATGTAAAAGTTGTTTTTTGTGTATTTGTACTTAACCTGGCTGAGTATAAAAAAAATCTGTTGACTTTTACTTTTAATACATTTTTCAAGACTTAGAGTACTTTCTACAAGTTTCTACAACTAAAAAATAGTTCACAAACCGGTTTTTCCCTTTCAAAGTACAGACCTGCTGTGATATCAATGCCTTTGTCTACACAACCTTGGAAATATAATCAATAATATCATTATTGCAAATATTATCTTTTGTTTCGTACTAATTCTAACAATAAATATGTTTTTTTTTTACCAGATATCACCCTGCCCTAGTTAGAGCTTTATTTGTTTGTTTCTTTTATCAGTGACTTTGACAGTTCGAGATCAGTCTTTAAAACTATTTGTTTGACCACATCTGTACTTTAAACATGTTCTGTGCTACAGGTTAAAGTCCTGAAAGAAAAGATCGAACAAGAAAAAGGGAAGGACTTCCCTGCGGCTGGACAGAAATTAATATATGCAGGTATGAGTCAGACTTAAAAGTAGTTTAATTTCCCTGTTATGTATTTAGCCGATCATTACTGTGCTGTTTTGTATTTTACTTTAGCTTAAAAGCCCAAACATCATATCACATTTTTCTTATTTTGACTTTGTGTTATGGTCCTTGTGATAAATAGTTATCATAGTGTTACAGCAGCAAGTTGCAGTTTATGAAGAAACTGACAAAAAAGTTGACAATTACAAGAAGTTATTTAAAAATGGAAAACAGAGTCCCTCCTCATGTCAAAGACAGTTTACACACAACACAGTTTCCTGCAAGTTTAACCAATCATTTAACAAAATAACAAAAGAGTTACATGGTTTTATTATTTGTTAAATTGTAACTTCTGTGTCATTTATGTGGATTTTGGCCCATACTTACAATGTGGTTGCTAGTTGTAGAATTACTTCTACTGTATGAATTGCGGACAAAAGACAATTATAAAACTCAACAAATTAGCCAAACTGAGCAAAATAAGCTCTATATTTACTGAAATTTTAACTATAATCACTGAAAATCTGACCTGACCTGACCTGCACGTTTACCACTTTAGGCCGGATCCTCACAGACGAAATGCTGCTTTCAGAATGTAAGATTGATGAGAAGAACTTGTAGTCGTCATGGTGACAAAGGTTAGACCACAGAACTTTGTCTGTAGTTGTTGTGTGTTTTTGTCACTTAAAATTTTTTTTTTCCCTTTTTAGCCTAAAGCAGCGCCCTCAGAGCCAAAGTCTTCCACACCTGCTCCAGCTGCAGCCGCTCCTGAACCTCCAGCCTCATCATCCTCGCCCTCGGACAGCTCTCCAGAAGACACAAAATCAGAGGAGAAGCAGTCTTCATCTGGGGATACTAGCTCCACACCTGCAAGGTAAAGATGTTCCCTAGGATTTAAACCTAATTTCAAGCACTTTGACTGATTTAACCTTGATTTATTGTAGAGACATTGATTATTTTCCTTGTTTCAAAGTGTTTCAAACTGATTTCAAGACATTGTTTCTTATTTCAAGCCAATTATTACAAATGGATAAGAAACGTTCTACCCATGGCATTTGTTTTTTTCTTATTTTAAGGCATTTCTCTTATAACCAGTTAAAAATGTCTTGAAACCAGTGAAAAGTTCTACATTACATAAGCAATTAAATCTTGTACAGTTAAATCAGTTCAAATCTGGATTAAAATTCTGATTCCAAGTTATTTTAAGCAAGTCTAGATTGCACATTAGAGCCTTTATCTATGTGCTGTAGTATTGATAATCTCTCTTTTCCATTACTGTAGCTCTGATTCGTCAAGCACAAGCCTAATTAATGAAGCTGTTTCATCTTTGGGTAAGTAAAGAACATTCTTGTCATGTTCATTGTTTTGCAGTATGAGCTGTTTATATATTGAGCTGGTTTGTTGTCTCTGTTTTCTTCAGTGACGGGTCCTTCTTATGACGCTATGGTGACAGAGATGATGTTAATGGGCTATGAAAGGGAACAGGTGGTAGCAGCTTTAAGAGCCAGCTTTAACAATCCAGACCGAGCTGTGGAGTACCTTCTCACTGTAAGAACAGACTTTTGGGTAATGTGTTTCCCTGCAGCGTTTTGAATCACTGGTACTTGTCTGACAGGGAATCCCAGGGATCGATCAGGGACAGGCAACAGCACCTGAAGCAGCGTTACCTTCAGCAAGAAGAGACGTGGTGCCTCCCAGTGCTCCTGCCAACACTGGCTCTGCCCCGAGTGCTGCAGGAGGCAAGTACATTATCTTCACACGCATTGTTCTCATCCAACCAAATGACCTATAAAGTGATATCCTTCAGTTTATTGTCACACGTTTCCCACATGGATGTAACCCACGAACTATGATTGAGGTGTTTTAACACATCTGTAGAAGGCTGCGTGTATCTGTAAAGACAGACAAGAACTAAACTCATTTTGATCCTCGGTGTTAAAGTGAAAGTAAAAAACATTAAGTCCATTTATTTTTAAATATTTTTATATAGACAATATAGTACTAATTAAGTTAATCGCTTATCTAAATATTTGCAAAAACTGTGGTTTTCTGGATGACAGCTGATTTTATTAGTTATTATAGCGGCAGTCGTATTGCTAATGCTACCAGACGTCCTTTACCAGTTGTTTTTTTAGTCTGCCACCCGATTTCACAAAATCACTCTTGTTCCAGTCAATTTAGCACATAGTACAGCAAATTGATTGAACATTGACCAGGTTGAGTGTAAAACGATAACATTTTATATTATGATTGTGTCAAAATTGATATTGACAATTTAATATATTAAGTACAGAAATCAAGTTTGAAATGTTGGTATTGCAAAAACACTCATCAAAAATGTACTTTGAAATGACCAATGTGTGATCTAGTCTACTCTTTATCTTCTCAGGCAATCCTCTGGATTTCCTTCGAAACCAGCCTCAGTTTCAAACTATGCGACAGCTGATCCAGGAGAACGCTTCTCTGCTTCCAGCACTTCTGCAGGAAATAGGCCGAGAAAACCCGGATCTTTTGCAGGTATAATTGTAATGAAATGTGTTTTATCACACAATAATCTCAGCATGAATTAACTTAGTTTTAAATGTTAACCTTTTAATAGGAAATCAGCAACCACCAACAAGAATTTATCCAAATGTTGAATGAGCCTAACCCGGGCTCGGCGCCGGCAGCAGGAGGTGGAGGTGGGTCTGGGCGCGGCGGCTCTGCAGGAGGTCAGAACTACATTCAGATCACACCACAGGAGAAAGAAGCCATCGAGAGGGTAAAACCAGCTGCTTTTGTCCCAGAATAATGTTTCAATACTTATGTCTTTATCTTATTTATGTTTATCCTCTTACAGCTAAAAGCGCTTGGATTTCCAGAGGGTCTTGTTGTTCAGGCTTACTTTGCCTGTGAGAAAAATGAAAACTTGGCTGCAAATTTTCTTTTACAACAGAATTTTGATGAAGATTGAGAAATGACACACATTCATTATATCCAGTTTGATTGTTTGTTCGGGAATACTGATTATATGTCCGCAAAAATGTTTCTTTTAGTTAAATCTTTTACTCACTTTCATATTCTGACCTTGGAGCATTCAATCGAATGTTTGTTTGTCAGTATTCAACTTTAATGGATTATTTTAAAGTTTACTTCAGAAATGAACAAAAATAAAAGTTGCTTATTGATCAAAAGACTTTTTGTGTGTGTGTTCTGTAATGGCTTCATTTAACTCCAGCCAGCTGCTTGTGTAGACCCAATTTGACCTGCAGGGGGCACTACAGACCAGCAGTTGTCTTATAATTCTGCTCCGAGAGAAACTAACCATTAACACGTTTGGAAGTCATTCCTAGTGGATTAAAACGTAATTCTCTGTGGTCATTCATTATAAATGACAGCTACATTTTTATTATACTGTAATGAACAAACGTAAGCATTTTTATTTATTATTGTGTAGTTTTTTTTTACAAATGTACAAATGCTGGTTTATATTACAAATTTGGCTATAAACAAAAATTTTGTTCAGAGTTATTCAATACAAAAATATGCACGTCTCATACAAATTATTGCACTTAGCAAATGCAGTGCATTGATGTCTGCCGTCTTTACCGACTGCAAGGGTCAAAACATATGGCACTTTGAAGTTTTCACCCTTTGTCCTTTTCTTTGGTACCTTTTCAACTCCTGTGTAGTCACTGAGCACCATTAAATATAAATAATATTGTACCTGAAATGAATAGCATTGCAGGTTAAATTTGTATATATAAATACATATTTATTCAATACAGTGTGAGTCTTTATTGGCATGTGCTGGTGTAAGGCCACTGGAGATGTTGGTTGTTCCAGTTTCATTGACAAAATAAAATTCCAGTCTCAGTTGATGGCACCTGGTTATCCAAGTTTTGTCATTCAAAAAGAAATTATAATTTCCAGTTTGGTCCCTTTGATGAACGACTGAAAGTTTGTCTTCGTGAACATTTATTCAGCCATGAAAATCACAGCCCGTCTAGTTACTTTAGGCATTTTTGGTTTCAGTTGTGAGTTTGTTCACCTCGTGTCTGTGTGTATCTGCCAGGCAGATTCAGTCAAGTGTCATAAATGTCTCTTCATGTGAAGAGCCAGGTGGTCCGACCTGGAGAAGGCTCGGTCACATTTCTGACACTGGAAAGGTCGGTGGCCAGTGTGCTTCCTGTAGTGGCGGGTCAGTTCATCAGAACGTGCAAACTTCCAGCCACAGCCCTCCCAGTCGCAGTGGTACGGCTTCTCTCCTTTAGTGAAAACAAAACATACATGAACCGTTAAATGGCGGCCTCCAGTTGGAAATCCTTCTGCGAGCCAAAAAAGAGGTCTATCCTGTCCTGCAGCTCATAGAAAGGCCAACGTAATCTGCCTAAGGTTTGTGTTTGAGCAGGGATCAGTGTCAACCTGTTTTACTGCACCTGCTAAACAAAACCTGACCCACCTCCCCCACCTGTTAGAAACTGTACTACAATGTGCTGCAACATCAGTAAACGCTGCCCTATAATCATATTAGAACCCAACTATAGCTGCTTTGAACAAGTCACTATTAAACCAGAATCAGAGGCATTACACACATAGATCCATACCTGTGTGCGTACGATGATGAGCTTTTAAATGAGAGCTTTTTGTGTACGTCTTTCCACAGCCGATGTAGTCACAGGTGTGTGTGGCTACTCTCTTCCTGGGCCATGAGCGCCGGCCTCGCTTGGGCTTAGGCTCCTCTGCTAGACAGTCACCTCCAGAAACCATGGGAGAGTCTTTAGGGAAAACACACGAGGTTAGAAAGCAAGCACATGATACTTTAAAAATGATCAAAATATACTGAATTTCAAATCTATCTAATACAATGTAATACAGTCTATAGATAATGCACAAAATAGCCAAAGTATTTTTAATTTTAGCTGTTTAGAGAGAATACTGGCATTTATTATAAGGTAATGGGTGGTGTTAGCATTATGGACTATTCTAAGTGTTAATCCAACATGATACATTTATAACTCACCCTGGTAAGGCAGTGTGGACGTTTGTGGATATGAAGGATATCCCTGCGTCGGGCTGTGGTGGTGGTACCCCTGAGGAGCTAGGTGTGAGTGAGGGTGACTTAACGCCTGGTGGTCCCTGCTCAGAGGATGGTCCGGGGACAGCGAGGAGGAAGAGGACAACCTGCCTCCTGTCATTGCTCTTACTCCACCAGGAAAACCATGGAGCTCCAAGTGTCCAGGCCTCTGCTGCTGGTTACTCCTGCCTTGAGAATTGACTCCTGCCAGGTGAAGGTCTATAGGTTGTGACATTGTGCAATCGTTCGGGTTCTCCTGCTTTATCCTCTGGCACGAAAAGTTAGGCGGAGAAGTGCGCATAGGGTCCGTGATGGAGTTAACGCAGGCTTTGCTGACGCTGACCCCTTGACTGTACTCCCCTGTGTCTAAAGTAGTTTTCACCACAAACTTGCCATGAAGGCTGGTGGGGTGAAGGTAAGCCGGGTCCAGGTCCGGTCTCATGAGTTCTGCCACAAACCCACCGGAGGGCGAGACGTCATTGATGTCCGGAATGGTGTAGAGCAGTTCGGTGGTTGCGGCCTGAGGAGAAGGCAGCGGGTACGGAGAAGAGAAGGGCCTGGGAGAAGGGGACAGGGCCTGGGTGGAACTGCAGGCCAAAGCGTCCTCCTGCTGCTGCTGTTGTTGCTGTTGTTGCTGCTGCTGTTGTTGTTGTTGTTGCTGCAAGAGGGAGTTTGAGAGGATAAAATCGTAGTCCAGGTCCAGGTCTGGCTCCGGGTCTTTCTTGGACATGCTGCTTGGGCTGGAGGCAGTGGGGGGATCAGGGTCGGAGCAGCTGGTTCCAGTTGGCACACAGGATATCTCAAGATGGGACAACTCCTCCTTCCATCTCTAGAGAAAACATATTTTTACGATATTATTATGCACTTTATCATGTTACTGTAGCACCAGGCCATATACTTAGTCAACAGTAGATAGGCCTACAAAATGAACACCTGACAAAAAACAAGTATACACAATACTTTTAAGTACTTTTGAGAACTAATGAGTGGAGACTTTGAGTTAAAATAAGCTCTGGCTTTGGTTTGTGACTAAGCTATACTTTTTTAGAGGCACAGAAAGTTTGCTACAACATAGACATTTTAATTACTATTAACTCTGTGAGCAAAAATGTAATAAATCCAAACTCTTATGTCCAAAAGAAATCCAAACTCTCCTATGTCCAAAGGAACACTAACACACACGGGGCCACTGGGTTTTCTGGGTCTGTGCGCAGTGGTTGTCCCATGTGCGCACACTGAGGTGGTTGGCACTCTACACGCGCCTGAGACGCGTTCACCACTATCTGCTTTATACCACAAAAGCAATAAAGGAACTGATGTTTTTGTAAAGAATAAGTGAAGATGTTGAAGCCTACTCACTGAATTGGCACTTTCCAGGAATTCTGTCTTGATTGTGGGGCAGCTGGCAAACGTTGAAATTGACGGCAGAAGCGTGCCCCCTAATGCCATCTCGACGTCATTTGGAGGCTGCCTGGAATAAAAACAAAGTTATAAATCCCTCTGAAGGAATCCTGGTCGGTCCATAACAAACTCATGAAAAGTTTTACTCGATCCACACCTCATCAATAAAAAGTCTTTTCCTTTGGTCCGGAAATGCAAGTGTCTTAAACATGAAAGGCTCGCAGCTCCAAGTTGTCCCCGTTCCTTGGCTCTAGACTCTGTCCCCGGACATGCCGGTGCTGGTGGGCTGTGAGAGGTGTGTGGGGGGAGACAGAGCGGCGTCGCACGGGGAATCCCTCGCGCCTGTTGCCACGCAGAGACCGGCAGCGTCAAATGCGCGTACGCCGGGATTCTATCCTTTAAATGCTGAAAGCGCTTGAAATGGGAACGCCCCGTTTCCCTGGAAACAGTCTCAGGAGAAAAACACATCAGAGCGAGTACGAGTGAGCGTGCGCGCGAGAGAGAGGGCGCACGTGGAGGAGACGGCACAGGCTCAGAGCGAGCGCGTGGTGCAGTTAAGTTTGTTTGGATTGGTAGCAACCGTAGGCGACCTGTTTCTCATGCGAAGCGTGGGAGAAAAGCTCTATAAGAGACTTTTCAACTCAATGTCGAGGTCTGTAAGCATAGGCTGCTCAGTAAAGGGGAAATCATAGCCTATGCAGTTTTAAAAAGTTGAATAGAAATATGCAACTGTAGTCCAGTGTCTCACATGTCACAGGCAGTGTGTGGTTGTAAATGTTGTCTGGGATGAACAAAATGCAGAAACTTTCAGACTTGATCAGATTAAAATAGACAGCTGTGACTGCTAACACTTAACCTATAGGTCAAATAACATAGATGTGAGCCTGCTGAATGCAATAGTAATGCATAAGAAATTATTTTAAGTTTTGTGGTGTCAAAAATCTCACAGAAAGACCATTTGCTTTTGTATGACTAAGTTATCATCTCAGCCACTTCCATTATGTATTTGTTCAGTATCATGATATAAGTTCAATACATTCAATCACATGGTGTTTGTAATAATCTGCAACTGTGAACCATAAAGTCAACTAGACCTATACAAATGGTTTAAAGTTAATGAACAAAGCTGAAGTGAGTGGGAAAGGATGTGTGTGCTCTGTTTGCCGACAGCTCAGGCGAACAGAGGGATATATAATTAGGCTCATTGACTCAAGAGTGATAAGTAAACACTGTTGTCACTGATCCTGCTGCTTCAGGATCTTGTCAGTTTGACTTGTCAGTAAACATCCCACTCACACCACAGCTAGTTAAAGAAGTCACTGTTAGTCAAAATCATCTTAGTAAATATAGCATCCGGTCTGAAAACTGCTCAAATGTTTGTTGTTTTGATAGTGAGATTCACCTTTACGTCTATTGTTCGACTTCAACAATTGCTCGGTGAACAGTTGGGTACACTCATTGTTGGGTTTACATGTATTGATTTGAAGTCCAGCTTCCTAAGACTACAATAGAGCCTATGTTACTATATCCATGGTCTTTATGGTGTGAAATAATAGTTTTGAAAACGATCCTGGAAACAAAAGATTGAGATACACTGCTTTGGTGACAGAGAAAAGGTGAAAGGACAGAATGTGACACCAGGGTCTTCTTTTTCACTAAATGAGCGAAACCGTAGTGACTTGAATTATGATAATTTAAAGTGAATCTTTTGTTTTGGGTGTGAAATATGCAATAATTCAGACTTATCTATTCACACTCTGAAACAACAGTGTAGTCTGCAAGAGCATGTCCACTGTTTTTATTTCTTCTTCTTTCCTCTGGTTTATCAAAATAAATACAATCTTCTGAGTTGTTACTTTGACAAAATTAATTAGCACACCCATTTCTAATTGTCTTAAAATAATGCATGTGTCTATTAAAAAAAATGGACAGTAGCATGGGTTTTACAAAAAGACAATACAGCACCTATCGTATTGCACTTGAACGTACCACTGATGACACAGCAGAGCTGAAAAAGAAACCTATAAGAAGAGCTGTGCAGTTATCTTAGTGCCTTCCACATTAAGATTAAGTTTAATTAGCTGCTGTAGCTCATGTTGAGATTCACCTTGAATGCATTTAAGTGAATGTAGTGGGTTGTGTTGCCTGATAGACTCTGTGATACAGATGCATTGGTAAAATTAAGATCTCTATATTTCATATTTTTGTGGTTTTATGTGATATTGTAATACTTTGAGTTTGGCTGTCTAGTCAGCTGTGTTTGTTTCTGCCTTGAAAATTGTTACCGACTGAATCTTAACTTTGCTTTTGCTGTTTTTTGTTAACATTATTGGTGCAGTTGTTTGGTTTTCATGACAATGTTCCTGAAATACAATTGACTTAAACAGGAAAGTAACAGGGAAAGACAAGAACATGGAGCTGGAGAGAGAGCTCCTGCCGGGCGACAGGCTGTCCAGCCTCTGCCTGCCCTGGGATTCCTCCACCGCCTTAAATATGCCAGTTATTTTTAACCAGCAACGTAACAGAGCCCAGCGCCGGCCCCCTCTACAATGTTTCCTTTCTGTCAGAAGGGAAATGGACTGGGGCCACACTTCCTGGTCACATGGTGAAGCCCAGGCATTCGAATGCGATCCGTAGAAGTGGGGAAGTGGGGAAGAGTGATGAAGGGAGGGATTTTGGTTGGCTGCCCAGCCTCTCCACCAACCCACACAGTCCAGTTACCCTTCCACAGGCCTGGCGTCAGACAAGCTCCATCGCACAGACGTCACGTACAGAGAGGCTGTGAACAGCAGAGGAAATGAGAGTAAAGACACACACTGGAGGAGGGCCGTGTGACGTCATGATGGCCTTGCCAGGATTAGAAGTCTCTAAAAGAGAAGTTTGGAACTAAAGTGAGCTGGAAGAGTGTAGCTCTGACAGACTGAGGGGAATCAGGGACTTCCCATGAACTCACCTTGTTGATATAAAGAGAATTCGGATTAGTTCTTCTTGTCTCTGCCTGCTCTAGTTCAGGACCACTAGAAATAAGTATGAACACAAAACCAAAATATGGATGGAAGAACTTTAAGGTGAATATTCACTTGTGCACTACATTTACCTACAAAAAAATAAATCAATAAAATACTATTTTAAAAAGCCAAACTTAGACTGTAGCTCTGTGTCATTTTCCTCATAAACCTTAAATGTTGTGCTGTTGAGCAAGAATGTGCATTGAAGTCTGGCTGTAGACCAGCTATCGTTTTAACCTGCAAAAAGTAACAGAGAAAGACAGTGAACATAGAGAAACTGATCCTCTGTCCATTATTACAACTGACTTTTCATATTGCACCAGATAGGCCTGTTGACTGAAATGATTTCGACACCTCTATGATGAAACAAAGTAAGTGCAAATACGGCATCTGTCAATATTTGTTACAAGACAATTGTGACTCCTATTGTATAAATAGTTACATACAAACATGTAGTTGGATTGTGTATTTAATATCTCTAAGTAATTTATAAGGTTTCCAAATAGGGTATTTTGAAAACTTACTTATGACACTTGCCTTTTTATTCCAAACCTTGAATTGAAACTATAACAAGTAATCCAAATGTCTTTAACTTACCACACTATAAAGTTAACGTAAAGTTCTAGCTACAACAATAGCTCTTTGCTTTCTTAATGTTTATACCAGAGCATCAGACAAGGCCGTAAAAAGCGCATGGAAGTCCACATCTTTACAATGTTAGGAGCGTCGCCGTAGAAACGTAAGCGTAAAAACGTTGGCCCTTCTTCCCAGCATTTACTGCAATCACAGGATTCATGAAGCCTTTACGTTGGGCTGGCAGGGAGTCAGCGGCAGCTAATAGCCCGTCTTTCCTCAATTATATTTAAAGTACGCCTGTCACATTTCACGGCGCTTGATTAAATCTGCATGTTCACGAGGGACACTGGAATTCTGGATGTAACACGAGAGAGGAGAAGTCGTTTTTTGGAATGTTAAGCAGTGCATTATGACTTGTTACCTGTGTGAGCGTCATATCTTTTACAGGGAGAACTACTTTAATGGTTCAACAGTCTTTAGCCGATGGTATCCAGACGTGAGTGAGCGATTGGATATAGTCTGTGACATTTTTACGTAAAGTGAGATTTGTGCGGTAATTGTTTTCAGATTTCACGAGCTAAGCCGAAGTGTAGAAAAGTACAGGAGTCTGGCGAGGTTTTGAGAGGGGCTTTTACCGTTTGGACATCGCGGTGGCGCAGAGGTTAGCGCTCTTGTCCCACAGTCTGAAGGTCCTGCATTCACTTGTATAAGCAATTCTGGTACCCACATGTGAATAGCGTGTCATGACAACGCATTTTCTATTCAGGCGTATCTATAATGTTGTTGAGGGGACACTATGTGAAAAGCACAGAATTCGCTTTTTCTTGGAGTCTTATTGACGTGATTAAATTGAGGTCTTAAGTTACAAAGATTGACTAGGCCTGGCTCTTGAATTTGATCTTGAAAAAGATCTTGTTAATATTCATAAATAATAGAGTAGCAGAGACCACTTTTTAAGGTCTTGATCTCATCTTGGACTCAAGCACATTTGGACTCGTCCTATCTTGGACTCGGTCTTGTTTAGATTATAGAGAGCACATTTCATTACCACCACACTCTGTTGAACTTGCACCAGGAATATAGTGACCAGTCCAAGGCAAAGTTTACAATAAGGGCTGCACAGTAAGATCAGGTAGACACTGATAGTTGTGTAAAATTACAAATGAGGTCTTGATTTGGTCTCGATGGACTGCTGTCTTGGTCTAGTCTCAGTCTCGACGTATAATAGTCTCGATCTTGTCTTGACTCTCAATGTGTTACGAAAAGCTAGAATGTAAAATAACCAAGAATTTTTGGTTGAAACCCATTTTCTTTGGGTTTAATATGTAAGTTTAGGCTTCAAGTTACTAAAATGGGTAAGTTTAGGGTTGGGGCTTGAGGTAGGTAAAGGTATACTCATTAAACCCCCCAAAAATGTTGCCAAGTGGATTCAACCAAAATTCGGCGTTATTTTGCATTTTGTAGTCCCTCATTCATCCAGGAGTGATCCATAGTAGAAGTCTTCAAAGTAGTCTTCTGGACAGTGTTTCCGAAGATCAAGACGTTTCGACTCTCATCCGAAAGATTGAAAATGACTCTCTTGATCTTCGGAAACACTGTCCAGAAGACTACTTTGAAGACTTCTACTATTTTCATAAAAATATTCACATGATCACAAAATGTGATCACGTGTTTTTGACATAGATTCATATCTACGTTTTCTTAGGAGACTGGGTTCGATTTTTGACTCATTAAACTTAAGCGTCAGCATTGAAACACAAATACGTCCCTTCAGAAACACACTATTTCTCCTGTTTCCACAGAAGTTCTGTTGCTGATGATACATGTTTAAACACTCTCTTTCTTGACATCATCACGTCTCCTGACTGGCGCTGTCCCTGTCCTGCTGGATGAGCCTGTTTCCCTCTGCCTGAGGGATTCTGACTGAACAGATTTAAACTCAAGACACACCTGTCTGCTCATAAGAGTGGATCTCTCCTTCACTACGGATCAAAATTCGTGTAGGATTCTTGTAATTTTTCTTTGCCACGAAGGAAGGTATAGGGGATGCTCCAGGACAATTATTCATTTGTCTGTTTGTTGTGAATGTTACTTAATCTGTTTTTGCATTACTAATCAATGGCTGTTTTATTTTCAAATGTTTCGATTTGCTAAATCCACAAAGTTGTGAAGATCTCAAAGGAGAGGAGGGTTCTTAAAAAATGACGTCATTTGATATCGGCAAATTGAGTTGAAAGTGTGCTAAGATGAGGAGATAGCTTGTTGGCAGCACTGACATGTACCTTTGATGCTTTTGTTTTCCCAGTCATTTCTCAGTCCAAGTTTGAATCTCTGGTTAAGCTGTGTGCAAATTGCCACTGCCCTTGATAGATACAAACCTTCTTGTGGGATGATCCATGGATTATGATGGCGAGGGAGGTAGCGGCGCTTGGGAAACTCCCCGTCTAAAAACACAATCTCTAATAAATTTACTCCGCAATAAGAAAAGAGCAGCAAAAATGTCCGCGGAAACCCAAAACCTCCCAGTGGTACGAAACTTAATAACAAAGCATAAATCTGGAAGGTACAGCAGGCAATCCTTTTAGAAGAATTGGGGCTTAAGTGATGCCTTAAAACAGGGAGAACTGACATGGAAAAGTAGAGTAATTCACGGATATAAAACACTCCTTCTATTCCTCGCAAATAGGCAAACAACATTTAGAGTTTAGCTTAAAGCATGCACAAGCAGGCCAATCCAAAATGGCAAGTTGTGGTAAACCTAATCAAACTACAAATCATATCTGACTGATGGCTCTTGCTGGAATGCTGTGCAAAAAAACAATATGTGACAGGCCTAATTTAGGTGATGGCTTCTCCAGTCTGACGTTTTATTGACATCATACTGGCTCTAATTGAGAAGGGGGTTTTATAATGCAAAACATGTGGGCCACCAGCTCATGAACCAGCAGCCCCCTCCTCTCCCCGACTCTCTGTCTCTGGTGCAGAGTAACAATGCTCTGCTGGCTGCATCAGAGTCTCAACTATAAAATAAATCAAATGAGCTTGTGCAATTTGGTCAGATGTAAGTCTAAGTTGTTGGATTGGGAGCCATTTGTCAAAAACATACAGCAAAATGGTAAAAATACAGATTATAGAAGTTATGCATGTAACATCATCGAGAAGTGAGAAGGACATTTTCTCAACTAAACTTTAGTTATAAAGCTCTTTAATTCAAAAACAACAATCAGGCGTTTACCTGGAGGTCAGGAAGTCCAGATAACTAGCCTAGTTCAGTTTTAAAGTCCAATATATTTCTTTCCTTCAATAAGATGTTTTTCAATCTGTTTGATGAGTGAATGGGCTCTGTGCACGGAACGTCAGTTGGCTTGTTTATATTCAAAACAGGTAACTTTTGTACTTATGAGTATTTCCTGTTAGCATTAGCATTTAGACACAAACACGTCATGTCATTTTACGGAAGCACATTTCGTAGCTAGACTTCTTTTACATTATTTTATTCGTTTTGAAATTTTAATTAACACAAACGAAACTAACCTGATTTACAGATTTCAACAAAGCAAATGATTGTAAAATGAGATTATTGTTTAAAGCATGCCAGATAAAGTTCTCCTGCAAACTGTTAGCTTAAAACGACGATAAATAAATGTGGGTTTGGGGTTTTTATTGGCAAACTTTTAAGAGATACATTAATAAATATCAACCAAAATAATACTATGTTACACTTATAAATAATAGTTTTAAAAGACGTAATTTCAGCCTAAATGGTAGAGTAGAGATACAAAGTGGGCACTGACAACCATCTCTTATAAACGTACTTTGATCCGCATCGTTGTCTAATCTTCCCTTTTTTTCCATTAATTTTAGACTGAAGTTATGAAAACCTCATAGAAATTAACTGAACAGGAAATGCTCGTAAGTACAGAAGTTAGCTGTTTTGAATATAAACATGCCAACTGATGTTCTATGCACAGAACCTTTTGTTTTTCCACCCTCTCAGGTGAAAAAATATTCCCCAAAAGCTAAGAAACACATTTATCAGGTGTTCTCTCATGCTTTTGCCTCTCAGTTATGTTGAGAGGCATTTTCTAATAAAATGATGTCAGTGCAGAGTCTATAGTGAAAGACTTTGCATGTTATATTTTATGAACGGTTGGTTTGGACTTTTTGATGCTGAAGCGAGCTAATGAATCAGCCGGCACATCCAGCAGCAGCAGCAGCAGAGAAAAGGGCTGTAAATGTTGCCTGTTAAACATAGTATGTGTTTAATTAGTCTGGTAAAAAGTGTTAAAAAACAAGTGAAATTATGAGGCCCATAGCTGTAAAACAAACTTAGAAATGAGACGCGTCAGCATAAAAACATACTCACTGTTACAAAGAGAACGGTCCTGGTGTCTTTTATGACACTGTTTACATTTCATTTACTCTTCATTAGGCCACAATGTACGAAAAAAAAAAAACAAGAAATGTATGTTTGAGTAAAAGCACCTGTATCCAGACAGAAACACATAAAGCAAGAAGCACAATCATTTTACTTTTGTTCGCTGCTGGACCTAAAACAAAATCATACAATCAAGAAAGAAGTGTACTTTATTACACTCTTAGCATATACCACGCATATTTATGTTAAAATTGTGTTTCCTCATTAAAAACACATCTAAGATTTTTTTTTTTTCATTCACGTTTAGCACAGACACAGCAGATTTAGAAGTTGTGTTTTTTTAATAATAGTGCATTTGATTTATACAGTATATTAGACACAGACAGGACTTTGCGGACTAATTTCCTCCTGAATAGTTATATTAACATCATATTAAGACATCAATGCTAGGAGGAAATTGTTAAAAAGTTTTTTTGTTGCAAAAAAATCTAGTATAGTCCCTTTATATAATTGTGAAGAAATAAAATCCAAAAACGATTAAAGCTAACTGCAACTTGTCAAGAAGTCAACGTTCCGGCTTCATAAAGCTTGAATATGAGATTGTGAATCCCATTGTAGATGTGGGAGGTGACGTTCTAGTGACTCTTTTTTTACTGAAAATAACAGATTTCCATGGAAACAAGCAAGAGGGTGCCCTCCTCTAGGATGGTGGTCAGAGGGTCAAATTTAACGAATGAACTGTCAACTTTTATTTTTTTTTCAAATTAACTTGAATAAAAGCATGTTTTTGTCATTTTGATGTCTTAACTGAATATCTAAAAATGTGTCTGTAGACTTTTTGGCTTCTAGGAGGCATACTTCCATGGAAAAGTCGTTCCCTTGCTGCATTTTTTCACATTATTTCACAAAACATATTTATCCTAGCCAGAATGTCCGAAAGTATTGTTTTAACTTTTTATTTTTACAGAATGGGTTGATGACTTTTCATCTTCAGAGAGTTACACGATGCAACTTTCAAGAACCTTACACGAAAGAGAATTGGTTAAAATCTCACCTGTGCAAAAAAATAAAAAAAAAACTCCTGCCAGGGCTACACAATATGACCTTAAAGGAGACATATTATGCATTTGTACAATCATTTTGTGTAAAAATGTAACAAATGTAAGTGATTGTTATACAGTTAGTTCATTACAAACCATATAATTTACCAAGAACAGTTTTGTAATAGAAACAGGACCATAGATTTTCAATGAAAATATGCAGATGGATTGTTGGAAAATACTTCTAAACTTTCTTTGACTCTTCAATAAATGCACGTTAGTACATTGAAGTGGGCAGAGGTAGATGATACGTGAAAACAGGACCTTTCTGTGTACTGCAGGATAAAACTGTATTACTCAAACATTCATGAATCAATCAAGATACAAACTAATGATGAGAAAATACTGTTGGATCAAGCTGAAACACTCATATAAAGTTCATTTTCCATAGTATGTCCTCTTTAATGTAAACTTTATAAAAGAAAATAACACAAAATTAACCAACTGACTGGATAATATTATTGTAGCAGGCCCACTTGTGCAAAAATGACTCTCAGGTTTAGCGTATGCGGGCTCACGCTCCAGACAAAACTTCGGCTGTAGGAAAAACACCACTTGTTTGTCTTGGATGCGTTGTTAGCACCACTGCAGATTTGCCTTTTTAATACCGCCCGCAGAAACAATAAAGCGTTCATTCACAGGTGTGCTTTCGGACCAGTTTGTGGACCTGTCACGGCGTCGTCATAGTTAAAACTCTCGCAGACTGTTGGAGATTGTAGTTCCTCAGCCACAGGTCAAACAGATCATGTGCGGTTGGGATTAGTGTGTCTCTTTTTCTATAATATTCGTCAAACTCTCCAGAGGGAAAGCCTTTTGTGTTGGAGTGAAAACTGCGGTTTACTGTGACACATTCTCACATCTGGGACAAAGGTGGGGACTGCCCAAAGGTGCGCAGTGGTTTATTTTTAGTCGTTTTCCAGTGTCATCCAGGCAGTTCCGGGCTTAACAATGCTGTGTTTCTTAAATGAGTGTTGTTGTGTGTAATTGAATATGTAATAGTCTGCATTTGAGTCGTCTTTCTGGCCAAGAACAAGAACTTAGCCTATATTCTATTAAAATTAAATTCATGTTAAGACAGATACCTGACCCTTGTCTTGTAACTAAACCCTTGTTCACTTTGGAACACATTGGGATGAACCGAAAGCGTCTCCATTGTTTGCACCGCATCGGTTCATTTAGGCAACCCAAAGTGAACTCTGAGCTGTATTGCCAAGTCTGCAGTAAACTGGACTGCACTGAAAATCAAATTAATACTAATCTGTGTATTTGGCGTTTTACTAGTCAATGTGGGGAAGTAACGACTATATACCAATAATATGCATTCAGATAATTTCTGTTACAATATTCTTTCATTTGTATACAATTTAATAACTTTGCTTAAAGGGAACCCTGGTTATGAAGACAAATATGGCTAAAACACTGGTCATGCTTAATAAAATAAATTACAAACAAATATATAACTGCTTACTATTTTTTATAAAATTGTCATTGTTTATGTTGTTTTTAAGCCACTGGGAGTCGCCATTTTGGTTGATGACATAAAAAAGTGTTTCCACGGTTACTCCCACAATTTCATCTGTGAACAGTTGCCACAAAAACACCACTGACAGTGTCCATCTTGCTCTTCATCTTGATTATCTTCAGTTTTACTAGATTCCACATAATCGTTCCCAGGAATTCATGTTGCTTAGTTACCTGCTACTGCCTGTTACCTGACAACACTATTTTATGTCATAACCGCAGCATGACAAGTGTTTTAGGATAAACATTTGATTATATCCAGGATTCGCTTTAAGTCTCTGATCTTATCTTGTAATAGAATACAGTTGTTTACATTGTAACCATAACTGTAACTTTATTTATAATGCGCTTTAAACAACAAAATTGATCTATTCCTATTGCGAGAATTGACCTTGAGCATGTTTATTTTAAAATTGTCACGCTTTAGCATTAGCATTACGCAAACATGTTTCTTTTATAAACACATTTTGATCCTTTGGTGAAGTTTTCTCTTGATTAGTGAAGTCTTTGACACGTTTTCAGAGAAAACCAATCACATCTCACTGTTCACTGCCGGATCTTGGAGTAATTTTTCATTTTGGCTTAAGATAGTGAAAATCTCTTAGAAATGAACTGAACAAGAGAAGACATCTTTAGTTTTCCCAATGCAGTTATGGTGCGACCCGGTTAGCATATCTTCCCCAAATCCCTCAACTTAAACAAATTAACTTAACTTAAACCTAACCTTACCCAAATCCCAGAAGCAAATATTTGAAAATATAAACTTTTGCGAGCATAGCCACCAATGCAAAGATATAGTGTATGGAATTACTGGGTTGGAGAAAAAAATCAGGAGGTAAGATGTTAGCATTTTTGAAAAATAAACAAGCCAACAGACCATCTGTGCACAGAGTCACTGGTAACACTTTAGAATAACTACAGAATAGTTAGGCTTAATAAATCATTAATAACATCTTAATAAAGACTTAAATCAACATGAACAAATGATTAATTAACAGATAAAAAAGCTAATTAATGCTTAGTAACTACTTAATTACTCCGAATCCTGCCCTAACCCTAACGCTGGATGTACACAGACTGTGAGGCGGGTGCGGGTCTGGACACGTGCAGGTTTCTTGCAAAGAGCCTGTTACACCAGATGCTGTCAACTGCGGTCCGGTTTCGTCCAAAGCCACGCGGAGTCACGTAGATTCCCGCGAGAACGCTCGTATAATGAATTGAAAGCCGCACCAGACCGATGCGGTGTCCGGGAAAAATAGACTTCATGCGGATTCTTTCCGCTGACCCGCGCGGCTCCCGCACTCGCAACCGCATTCCTCAGAGGTCCGTGTACATGGGCGCATTGGTTTTAAGCACTTTCTAAGTTCTGCGGGACCCGACCCGCACCAAACTCGCAGTCTGTGTACATCCAGCGTAAATCCTAACCTTAGCTCCTTAGTTAAATAGTTACTAAGCATTAATACAGATTTTCATTCATTAATTCTCCATTAGTTCATGAATAATTTAGGCTTTATTTATGCTTTATAATACTAAAGCCAATTAAGGTGTAGTTAATATAAAGTGGTACAGACTCAGAGTCACTTCAGTATTCTGTAACTTCTTCATAGTATTTTTCCAAACACTGTTAATAGCACTAGTTACTGTTCTGAGACTTTTTTGTTTTCACAGCTTTTAGGTAAAAGAGTCACAAATGTCACATTTTTACTACATGTGACATTATTGAACACCTGCTGCAGATATCTGTTATGATCAATCACATTGCTTCTTTTATCTTCAGACTCCTCATTTTTGTTTCTTCAGCACTGCCCAGTTTGCCATCTCTGTTTGAAATATGGTTGTGGGAAGATTGGTTAGAAACGCCAACCCTAACCCAGGTCTGTAGGTGAAAAATTTGATGATTTGATATTCTATATTTTAGTGCTACATACTTAAACGCAAGCAAGAGTAGAGCTTTTCTTTATGCTAGTGAGAGAAAGGAGATCCATGTTAATGGAGCTCTACTTTCACAAATACAATAGGAAATTCAAATAGGAATAGGAAAGAACGCAAATGCACATAAATGCTAGACTTCGAAAAGCAGACAGAAACAGCAAATAATAAATTAGCGCCAATTGATGACTTCATCCTGAAATAAAGCACTATATTCAGGTTATATGTTGAACAAAGCTAGCACAAGTTAGCATCTGTTTGCACAACAACAAAGTATTGCATTGCCAGTGCAAAGTACAACAGATTACAAAAAGAGATGTTAAAACACAAAGGTGCAAAGAAGTGAAATAAAGGTGAAAAAAAGTCTCACAGCACCACAAACTTGAATTAATGAACAATAAACTCTTTAAAGTAAATTAGTTTGGCGGTGAGTGTTTTTTTTTTTTTTTTTTTGTAATATTTGTGCATTTCCTTTGTTTCTTCCTCGACACAACCATGTTCTAAGTATTCCACGACGTGCTGTTGAAGACGTATTGTGTAATTGCCTGTCAGACCAGTTCTTTTTTTTTTCTCTGGTTTACTATTTTAATACAGCGTGGCACCGGGGAGCTCCCTTCCCTCCCTATGACTCACGCAGATATGTGCGTAATCAGTCTGTAATAGTATTCCATTACTTTTATTATCACCACGGTTGTATTGTAGCCTGAGGTTGTTGTCAGTGAACACAAAGCCAGATTTAGATCATAACACTTGAATGTTTTGGTGATTCCTTTACGAGCTTTGACTTCAATGTTATTACTTGTGGAAGAAAAGCAGTTTTGGAATAAATTAGCTGTTTTAAAAAAAGTGGAGGTGATGATTTGAAAGGGCAAACATCAGGCGTTGGAGACGTATTAACAGCTATACGTCAAATCAAGATTTGAAGTCGGGGTTTTCCGTTGAGCTGAGGGTCTCTGGAGAGTTACATCACTCATGTAAAGACATTAAACCATAATAAGGGTGTTACTTAAATTGTATGTTGCACTGGACATTGCCAGCTGGACTATTACACTTGGCATATGAAGCATTTTGGCTGTCACTCTGTTCCTCTGTCCGTGGAGACTTTACACAGTCTCGTCAAAGACATTTTCATTTTGTGTGATGTAAGAGCAGAGTATTTGTGTGTGCACCAAAGACTTCTGGAGGTGTTTTAAATGCTTTCGGCTTCAAGCTTTGACAAGATTTTGAATATTTCAAAGAAAAAAAAATCATATTCAAGCACTTTTTGTGTCTGTCAGTAGCTGCTTAGATTTGTATCTTTCTCATATTGCCCTGTTTGGATCTTGCATGACTAAGCATAACCTAAATGCCTAAAGTAGGCTACTAGATGCTTGCCTCGCCAACAAACTTCATCAGATAATGTCTGAAGGCCACATTGACTCAACCAAAAGCTCTCAAAGAGACCTGTTGTTCCTTTACCTTTCTGTTGTCCCCAAAAAGCCAAGAGCCATTTAAAAAATACACGCAAGTGTGTCATTATTGGCATCTAATAGCATGGTGTTCCGGTACAAGGGCCGTGTGGTCATTAAAAAGCCATTTCCTGTTTAGAGTTAGATGGTTTGATTGGTTTACAGAAAGACACTGTACTATACTCTTGTATACTTACTCAACTGAAAATGTCTTTTTCATAAATGTACAAGCTTTTAGGATAATAAAAGATTACTAGTTTGTTATTAACTAATCTATCTAAAGATGAGACAAAAGATGAATAGGGCCAGAGGCTGGCACTTTTAGCTTGATCCTTTTGAACTGTTTCTTTTCCCATATTGAGGCCACTCAAACCAACTCTAGAGATTTCAGCCTAGTTGCAACAGGAAGGACAAACATGAACCTGTCAAATCAATGTGTATTAAAGTTGTTTTTGACAGAGCATATCTGAGCTGCACCTAATGATTGCATCAGTAATTCACCGTGTTGACCCGTACAAGACAAAGTGCAACCACATGAGGCATGCTGTGCTTCTTATTGCACGGGTTGTTCATTTAAAAGATGGATTTCCAAATGTTTGTTGTGGAAATAGTGGAAACCAAGCAGTTAGTCAGTGTGGATCAAAGGTTTTCAAGCCCCTGAAGCTTCTCAACACTGGTTTTCCATTGCGTACAAAGTTACAAATCATTATCTATGTCATTTAGTAAAAGCATTTAATAAAAGGTGCCAATCTCCCCTTCTAATTGTGTTCTTCTATTTTTAGCTTGAGTTGTGTCATGATTAAAACGACGTCAGTGTTTTTACTTCCACACCCTGCATGTTCACCTCCAGCCGAATGACTTAGACCTACTTTCACTACATCACAGACACACTGAGGAAGGGAGGAACAGGCTCCGGCTTGAGCTCAGCCGTAGACTCAGCCACAATGTTGGTCACAGGGTGATGACCTCATAAGATTAGGCCTTCAACCTGCCGTTATGCAACACTCAGCACTCCACTGGGCTAAGAACATGCAGGAAGGAAAGGAGAAGGGAGGAGGTCTTCGAATAACACAAGTCAAAGCTGTATTTGTATTTTTTCTCCATATTTGTGCTGACCCAGGCTAGTGTTATGAATGCCAGCGAGGTGTGGCCTGGTCTAATCTCGCTACTATTGAGAACAGCAACAATGGAGAGCTCCTTTAACAGGGCAAGGCTTTGATAAGTGTCAGACAAAACAAGGAAAGACTTATGTAATGTCTTGTCACTTGATTAAAGGTTTTAATTTCAGCAGTCCTGACTTCACCTTGCTTCTAATCCCGTCTCTCGCCTTTCGCTTTCCTTTGTCAGGTTATTTTCTGCTGGGCATATCTGTGCATCTGCTCAAGGGAAGTCTGTGCCAGGCTATTATAAGACAAATTGTACAGTGCATGGGAAGTAGTCATCAGCTGAGGAAAACTTTGGTATGATGGAGGAATGCACCCGCCCAAGTGCCCTACTGTGCACACGCTGACAGAAGGAAGGAATATTTTAGCCTGGGATTCTCTGTGTTTTTCTGTTTTTTGTAGATGTGACAGCGAGTGGATGTGATGCCAATCTGAATTATAAATATTTACATCTTAGTTTCTTGAGCTGCAGTTTTAGGACTAATGTGCTTGGATATATTATGCAACAGGATATACACAGCTTTATAATAACAATGTTTGAGGATAACATTTTTGTTTTTCAGTTTCTAGATTATTTCTAAACAGCCAAGTTTTCATGCAAAGACAGAAAAGACAAATGTATTTTACCAAACTAAAGTATTGCATTGTAAGAGAGTGGTTAAAGGCTTCCCAATAGAAAGATTGTAGGTTTGAATCTCAGGTCTGAGTAAATCAACATCTCACGAGTTCTCTGGGAGGAGTTTGCACGTTCGTCTATCACCAAAAATATATATATTTGTATATTTGCGACACTGTAAAAGTAGTGAATGAATGAGAGGGTGAATACTTGTATGTTTGTACCTGAATTATATTTTTTCTTTCTGCCATCTATCTGAGCGATTCACAAAAAGACGCGTAAATTTGAAGTCTGGGGCACTGTAACTCTAGGGTCAGACTGGTGTAAACAAAAAACGACTTCTGATTTATTATTATTTAGCTTTTTTTTTTTGACAATCCTTTGCGACTCCAAGCTGCTTTTTAAACCCATTTTATTCAATGCTTTGAGGTTGGATTTTGTTGGGCACATTACTCACAGGATTTACACATTGTACACAGTGTTTTGCCTCGACAAACAGGAAACAACTGATGCTAAGGTGCTATCTTTGCTTTGTTAAGTCTTTCGGAGCAACAAATAAAAGTTTGTCACAGGATCAAGGAATATTTCATGTTCTATCTACTCTTTGGTTTTAGTTTGAGCCTTTTTCTCTTGTCCAATCATCAAGCCTAAAGGGGAGGCTGCTGTGAGGTCTGTTCCAAGGTCTAGGGCAAAAGCAGGGCTAAAAGCGGGTCACTACAGACACAGAAGCGGTGTGGAATGGCTCGCTTTGCGCAGTGGAAACAGCATAGGACCGTTCTGTACTGCCCTGACCTGAGTCTATGGAAAAAGGGCTCATGTGTTAGCACTGCATTGACTTGACCACTGTTTATGCTGCCTAAAGCCCAAAGACACAGGAATAGGCTTCTGTCACTCGTGACTCCAAACTGGAACAAGCAGTAGAAAATAAATGAAGTTTCATTTTTGTACACTGCTCAGTGGAGAAATTATACTGGCAGCTGAATGTACAAAGTGTATGTATTTTTACCCACAGACATAAGGAGAAAGAACGTGTATAGATTTCCTTTCCTTCTCAACAGCAGCCAGACATCTGTGTGGGTCTGTGTTGTTAGAGGGACCAACCTTTAATTTTGCCCAAATGTCTGAGTACGTATATGTTTAAGAGAGTGGGAGCCACCCATGACTCTCTGTGGGTGAGTGGGGGTTAATTTAGGCCTCGCTCTGCAGTCACGACCAGGTTACAAAACAGGCCTTTGCATTTCTATATAAAGTAAAGCTTGTTTATGTCATATTGTTGGTTTTGTATGTGCCTTTGTTGTGCTACTGACCCCTACTCAAGCCGGAATTGCCCGCAGGAGACAGAAAATAAAAAACCTTACACCAGAATCTTAAAATTTTCTGCTTTTCCTTGTCAGAAAAGCGCTGACATGATGACATTTTGCAACAATGAGGTGGAAATACGTTTCCACTAGACCATACACATTTGTGAAAATCTTTATCGGCTTGCTCCAAAGATTAAAAACAAACTAAAAACAACAACAATTTGCATTTAGCTCGTTAATTCAACAAATTACTCTGCATTTTTGCATGACTGTTAGTGATATAAACATACTGATGCGTGTAAATATGATTATTATTTACCACATCATCATCATGAAACTTCTGCAATTCTGACTGAATCTGTCTGAATCAGTGGAGTCACAGTTCTCACTCACTTTACATTTGTCTTAAGCACTTTTGTGAAGTACTGCAATTTTCTAGGAAACTGCGGATCCAATATTTGTAAAAATCTGTAATTTAACAAGTTACATTGGATTATTTTTCCAAAGAAGTGCGGAGTCATGTCATGTGACCTGCTGTGCTGTCCGAGCGGATCCAACCCAGCTCCTAGCCCGAGCCCCAGTCCCAGTCCTAGACCCAGCTATGGCTGTTTGGAGAGTGTGAAACCACAGAATAAAGTTTAAATAGTACTCTGTCTCCTTATCTGTCCAAACTACCCGATCTCACAAGAAAATATACATATGCCACAACATTACAGGACATGTAAATAACGTATGATTAGCACATATTCACATTTTTTTTTTTTTTTTTTGCATAAATATGACACATGTTGCAGTCCCAGTTAATTTCTATGGTGGTTGCAAAGATGAATATTAACAAAATTCTGATCCTAATCTTAACCTACCCCAAGCACCAGCTCTAAACTTACCCATTATTTTTACGCTGTGAAATCTCGCTTTCTTGTGAGACTGTGTTGGTTCAAAACATGGACAGATCAAAACTTCTGCCACCATTCTTATATCCAGACACAATAAAAACTTCTTATTGCTAAATGGATGTTGTTGTTTTTTAAATTGACGTGTTTTCATCGAAGAAAATGTCTTTTTTTTTTTTTTTTTGAGCAATTGAACAAGGATGTTTCCAGACGCCGGTCATTTTCAAACATTGTCCAATGTACATATGATCATTTAAAGATAACGTAAAGAAGAAAGGCTCAAAAAGGACTGAGATGAAGTATTACTTATTGAATCCCATTCTCTCTCATCATAATAAAGTAATTTACATTTCTGACATACTTTCCTGTACATGCATTATCAAGCCATTCTGGTTGTTAGCACATTCACTTTTCTGTGAGCATTGAAGTATTTGTTGGATAATGGAAACGCGTGGCAAAAGGACTGCTTGTACTGTATGTAGTCCGCGTGCTTCTTCAAATAGTTTAAGCAGTTTCACACTTGACCCACAGACATGACTTGTGACTCGGGCCTAAAAATCAACGTTTTGTCCAAATGCTTGTCCTACAAAACAAACTCATGTTCAGTATCCTATCTCACATCTTATCTTGATCAAGCAGATAACACATTTATCTTCCAAACCTCGTATTTCACACAGGTATCGGTTACTTCATAAGTGACGCTCTCTCTCTCACGCACGGAGGAAAAGTTTGCACTTCTGTGGGTCAGGCTCGGGTCTGTGATGATCGCCATGGCAACACCCCACACATGAATACCTGTGTCTTATTGTGAGACTGGCCTAGTTTACCTGCACATGACTCATCACTGACCTGCTATCTGATAAAGAAGCATTGTCCCTGACCCCGCCTGAGCGTTTGTGGCACTTTTACTTCCTGTTTGCTCTAATTCATTCTCTTAGCAAAGACCACTTTTATCGCAGTGCAAGTAACTTAAAAAAAAATCGCAAGCAAAACTACAAACCTGACGTCTCAAAATTATTGTATAATTGGTGCGTGGTCATGAACTGCGTGGGAGTTTTACAGCTGCCACAAGGAGCTAAACCAAAGTCCACACAGTTGACTGGAGCACACTTGACATAACTGGGAAAATGTCAACTCATATGTCTCGTAAACCGCAATATTGATCTAAAACAGCTTTGTAATAGAGACTGGTCCATTGGCTTTCTGTACTTTCTGCACCATCCGCACTGAAGTTCAAGCGTTTTGCCTAAAGCTGTGCAATAAATCGAATTTTAGATAATATCGTCAATGTTATTTTTAAGATAAGCAAAAATTCAATATTGAGTATACTGTGTAGTGACATCAAAAGCTGTAAAAAGCTTAGTAACAACTTGCAAATCTTACAATGCTTTATAAAACAGGAAGAGTTGAAGGGGTGATTTCTGCATTCAGTGACTTTTATCTAAACTTTGTTTTGCTGTCTTACAAAAACATTTGCCAATAGAACAGTATATTTTTGTTCATAGTTGTTTTTCTATGTTAAGTTAGAAAATATTTGTTCCACTGGCAATCTCAGTTAAGACAAAAAACAATTTACTAACTACTTATTTCAAGCACTATTTCCCAGCAGGGGTGCAGTGTGCTCTGGTCCTGTTAGAGGCTCTGAGGCTGGGACAAGCTGCTGCCTTTCTATTAAAGGTGTCCCTTTTTTTTTTTTTGCATAACTGAACACTTTTTTGTTTCTAAAATGATTTCATATACATTAATTTTTTTTACCGCTTAATCCCGTTAGGGTTGTAACCTTAACCTTAACCTTAACTTAACCTTAAGTATCTTTGGTACCCTGTACAGTGACCAACTCTTCGCATAGTTTAGACAGAACCATTCACTCTCTCATTCACTCACAGGGAAAATTTGCTGTGATGAGAATTTGACCTAAACATGCATGTTTTTGGAGGTGGGAGGAAACCGGAGTACCTAGAGAAAACCCACGATCATGAGAAGTTGATATGGTCCGGCCCGGAAGTTGAACCCACAACCTCTTTATTGGGAAGCTCGGGAGAGTCTTCCCCCGGGTCTTCTACCGGTGGGACATGCCCGAAACACCTCCCAGAGACGCGTCCAAGAGGCATCCAAAACAGATGTCCGAGCCACTTCAGCAGGCTACTCTCGACGTGGAGGAGCAGCGGCTCTACTCCAAGTTCATTCCGTGTATCTCTAAGGGAGCACACAGCCACCCTGCGGCGGAAACTCATTTCGATTTACGATCTGGTCCTTTCGGTCATTACCCAAAGCTCATGACCATAGCTGAGGTTTGGAAAATAGATGATTTACCGATAAATGATCGGTAAATCAAGAGCTTTGCCTTTTGTCTCAGCTCCTTCTTCACCACAATGGTCCGATACAGCGATCACATCACTGCACATGCTGCATCGATCCGCTTAAAACAAACATGAGCGAGCCCTCCTCTTGGCCAAAGAAAAGTCCATTTTGTGATCATGCAAGCTCAATCAAAGTAAAGATTTTTTCTCGAGTTCAAAAATGGTAAAAAAAAAATTAAATAAAATTGCTTGTATTCAAGTCAATTTTCGTAAGGTTAGGTTAGGGTTAAGTACACCGTACACCTTTGATTACTTGAAATTTTCAACTTTTTTTGTCAGTTTCTTCACTGATTGTTTTCCTGTAAAACAATGATAAATATTTACCACACAAACTATAACAGCAAACTAAGTCAAAACTGAAAAAATCAATAATCTGTCAGATGGGCTTTAACTACTTCTTCTGCTTTGCTGGTGAGTGATTTATGCTCTGCTGCAGTTGCTTCACCTCCTCCTCGTGTGTAATGGAGAGTGTTCGTCCAGCGCTTATTGGACTAACTGCACCGGGCCCCAGAGGAGAGACCGCATACTCCAGCCCTGCCCTGCCCCGACACGCACACAAACACACACACACACGCACACACGGAGTCCCCCTCAGCCAATCGCCACGCCTGGCTCTCTGATGTCATCGTGATGTCATCAGGGGACCACTGCTGGCGTGTGGGTCCTGCGCAGCTTCATCAACAGTAACATCATCCTCTGGCAGTGGACCGCATGCCTGGGATGGGAGGCAACCATTCTTTTCAGCCGCTGCACATTTAAACTGCAGGAGTGGAGTGTGGTGGAGCCATGTGGCGTATGTAAACAACGCTAAGAGAAAGAAAAATAGACTTTGAGGAAAACAGACAACGCATTTTTCAACCTTTTATATGATTTGAGCAAAATATTGTTCTTTTTTTTGTTGTTTTGCCTCAGGGATTTGTTGGACAGATGTAGCTTGAAATGGGGCGACAGAAAGTAGAGACAATCATCAGCGAGCTATGTAACTATGCTAACAGGCATATTGAAACAAATTATTCAAAATAAACTCAAAAAGTATGATTGCAGCCTCTTGATTCAAACCAGAAGATCACAATAAGACATCTGAAGAAGTAACAAGACAATGGGAGAATATCAAACATGTTTTAGAACTTGTACTCACTTGTTTTAGATCAGTAGAGATGACAAACAAACTATGGGACCTTGATCAGTTTATCATGTGGTCTTTTGTTTTTTTTCTTTTGTTTCTTTAAAATGAAAGTAAAAATTAATGAAACACCAATGTGCTAGTTCTGCAGCGAGAAATAGCCAAGCATATCAGAATTTTAAGTGCTTAAGTAGATGAAACAATGCTTACCTATTGTATGTTCACCAAGAGTTCGGTTATGAGTAACGAAACCAAGGTGTCTGATTGGAAGTGAAGGGTAGTTTCCCCAAAGTTCATGGCTGTATGGAACCTCAAAAGCACGCTTCTCCTGTTTCAACTGCATTTTTCTCAAATAAAAGAATGCATAAACAATAAATACATTTAGATAGAAAAAAGTGCTTCTGAGATAGATTCTTCACTAATAACAATTACTCAAACATCACCCTTTTAAAAAGATGCAAATATTATTGTGCAAGTTATTGTTATGTGCAATGTATTAACCATAGAAAAAAAGCTAAACTTAATCCACAAACACATTTCAAACAGAGCTGACTGCTGGAAAAGCTTTGGGAGAGGGTTAAAGAAGGGACTGAGAGTGGAGCGGAAAAGTGTAGGTGGTTTGCAGTAGGTTTGTGATCCAACACTTCTGTGTGGCTAATCTAATCTAGCAACACGGTGGCAGAGTGGATAAAGCTCCTCCGCATGTCTGGCAGTTTCCTCCGGGCACTCCGGTTTCCCAACCAACCAATAATATGCAGATTAGGAACACTTAGTGGTGGTCGGAGGTTGAGGCACCAGGTTTTAGGTGAATCTTCTGCTGAGCTGCTCCAGAGCTGCTGCTGAGTGTGGACGAGGGGTTGCTTTGTGAAGGACTTTGGAAGACTGTCTGTGAACATTTGTCTCTACCACCATCACCACCATCACCACCACCACCATCACCACACCATCATACCATCATCATCATCATCATCATCATCTTCACCACCATCATCATCATCATCATCATCATCATCTATGCTGATGTCACGATGAACTATTTTGACCCGAAACTGGAGATACTTAAGGGAAAACAAGAAACTATGACCATGATCCACAAATGCAATACATACACAAAGGTTTCTAAAACTATCTTGTACATCTTTAAAAGCACATCATGTAAATTTACCTTTTAGTTTTTAAGTCATGTTCAAACACTGCTTCCTCATCAAAACACAGCTGAGGTTTGCCTGTGAAATATTTACTGTTCCCCTCTGAGTTTCCCAAGATACTTTTCTGAATGTCCCTAATCTCCGAGAACATCTTCACTGTCATAATGTCCAGACCTGTTTGGTACATTTCTGCAGCATTAGCATATCAATTCATTTCAATTTGATCTTTCCTGTGTGTAATTTCGTTTGCAGCCAGTGGATGAAGCTCTACTCAATTCCTAATGTGGGAAACATATATCATAGTGTCATGTACTTAAAAGCATGTTGTATCAATGGTAAATGAGCAAAAAATGCATAAATTTGTTCTATAAAACAGTACTTGCTAGATTTCATGTCTTAATGCTCTTTGTTCATTTGTTTATTGCCAAGACGACTTGTTGAAGTTGCGGATTTGTGCCTAACTCCAGCTGTCACAAACCAAACCTGCCTCTAAGCCTTTCCAGTCTGTGTGAGAAGACCAGACCAGTCTCTGTTAAAACCAGGAGTTTGTGAAACAGACTGAAGAACACTGAAGCTCAGCTCTGTGGCGCCTGTGCCCTGGAAACAACCACAGACTTACAACACACCTGGAGCCGAGCCACATCCAGCAGCACAATGAGAAACAGACAATCACAGGCTGACTGCGCTGTGAACACCAGCTACACATGATGAGGAGTCTACAGCAGGATCAATTATACTTGTTCAGAGCAGCGCTGTCTCCACGCTGCTGACTGTCAGTCGTTAGCACCAACATGGGCCCAGATCGTATCCAGATGTCGTCCTGTGCAGGTCACACTCACTCATGCCAAACTACCATTAGCCATCTGACATTAAGTGATGATGAAGAATCTTTCACGTATGGACACAAAATGGACTGAGAAGTGAAAAAAGTAAACTCGGACGGCAGAAATCCCCTACACTGCAAAAACTGTATTTCTAGATGGGTCATAAAATCTTAAATCAGGATATCCTAATGTTTCCAAGTTTTCAACTGGAAAAGATACAGTATGTTTCCTTGATGGACTCAGATTATTTCACATGTTTCTGGCTTGTTTTAGAACATTTGTTCTTGTTTCAAGCCAACATTTTTGCCAAGACATTTTGCTTACCCCACTGGCAAGTTTGTTTGAAGTTCAAAGCTTTTGTAAACTGTTATCTGTCAATGTCTTGAAATAATTGAAATGTGTTGCATCACTTAAGCAATTCAGGCTTATTTAGTTAAAACTATGCAAATATAAAAGATGAATATTCTAACCAAGACTAAAAATCCCCTTTTGCAGTGTAGGATGACTGTTTTACATTAGGGTAATAAAGTGCACTGGAAGAATCCAAACTGGATCAATAGCACATGGGGCAGTGGGCCAAACCATGTCATTAACCACATATTAATTCTGGCAGCAGTCGCTGGGCTACATTCCGATCGCGAGCGGTTTCTAGAGGAGTGTTTACCAAAACAAGCCTTCCAGCTCCACTTTAGTGGTTTCACAGTGACGTCGGTGAGCACAGTATATCCGCACTTTATGTTCGCATGGAGAACTCTGAGGTCATGTCACTCGTGTAAGTCCATGTTCTCACAGGAATACAAGGGGCTCCAAACACCCGTCCTGTAACATGTCAAAGATGCTGAGCATTTTTGGTCTGTTCTCAACTATGAAAAGGAAAAACATTGTTTTTTTTTTTATCTGTTTTTGCAGCAGTGGTAAAGCTTCAGCAGTGGGACTAACTCACACCAATAAATACAAAAAAAAGTTGTAGGCCTACTGTTTGTGATTGTAGATCAGTGCTTTTCTTGTTGTATAAAAGTTCAGACAAAGACATGCACTCACTCTCTCATTAATTTATTAGGGGAATGTACAATGGTGCATGTTTTTGGAGGTGGAAGGAAGCCGGAGTAGCAAGACAGAACACAAGGAGAACAAGCAAACTCCCTCCAGGAAAATTATGAGATGTTGATTTGGTCCGACCTTGGATTCAAACCAATAATCTCTTTATGGAAGCCAAAGCTCTCACTCTGCTACTGTGCACCCAAACCTGACATGTTTGAGGGACAACAAAGAAGTAATATTGATGTTTTTATAGTTTTTAATATATTTTCTTCTGTTGAACTGCATCTTGCAACAATGGAATTTCTCTATTGTGGTACAAAAACGGCAACAGCAACTCCTGGGGTGATTCCTGGGCCTTTCTATGTGGAGTTTGCATGTTCTTCCATTGTATGTGAAAGGTTCCCCTGTGCAATAGCAGCCCAGGCAGACTCCACCGAGGCGGTTCGCCTAAACACCTGGTGCTTCAAACCTCTGACTGTACCACCAAGCGTTCTCTAACCTGCAGGTTATTGGTTGGTGGGGTAAACTGGAGTGCCTGAGGAAACCACCCAGACCAAGGAGGAACATGAAAACTCCACATAGAAAGGCCCGGGCCAGTTGCAGCCCACAAACTTCTTGCTGTGAGGCGAGAGTGCTATCCGCTCTGGGAGCAAGTGTTTCGACATATTGAACAAACGTTAGGACCTTAACAACAGGCAAACTGCGTGTTTGGCTTCTCTGCCTTATGAAAGCAGCTTTTAAATGTAGGAAATAGCCGCCCAACTTTTCATTTAATCATGTCTAAGTAAGTCAGTGTAGCAATTTCTTACCTTTGACTCTCTGCTCTACAGAGTTAATGCTCGAGTGTTTGTGCTGTTGTTGTGTCACTTTTAATGATGCACGTGAAGGCAGCTTGTAGTTAAGGTTAGGGAATGTTTTCATTCTGACACCGGCCCCTGGTGTCTGTGTTGTTTCTGTCTTCGGTGACATGATGTAACTGTGAGACAAATAATCTGTTTAATCTTTGTGTCTCAATGCTAATGCTGAAGTCTAGCAGTTTAAAAATTAAAAGATAACCAACCATCCTTGCACAAACCCAATGCCAGAAATGAAAAATCTTATGGTCTTGGATATGGCCTTGGAGCTAAATAAATGCAAAACAAACAAACGAAGCATTTTTCATGTAAACAAGAAAGTCTGTTTTCATCTGAAGAAATCAATCTTGCAGTGGATCAAACACTCATCTGTGCATTTGTGTTTGAAAGAAATGGACAAATTAAAGTTGGACTTTTAGGGACAAACGAAACATATCCAACAAGCACATATTCAACAAATCAAACATTTGGCAGGCACACAGTGTAACCGTCCACTGATGTTAACATTACTGCCTCCCTTCTCTCTACACCTAAGATATCTCACTTTTCACACCAAATACAAGACATGTGTCAAAATGTTCCTCCCCCTAATTGGCTCCTAATCACATTTACTGAACACACACAGAGAGAGAAAGTGAGAGAGAGTGGGGGGCCCGGCTGAAGTCTTATCTGCAGAGAAGGGTCCTGTTTGTCTGAGAAAAATGTTTGCAAAAGCAGAAGATGTACAATTGGTTAAGCAAATAGTTGATTCTGAATGTTCTATTAGGCAGGTATTTTATAAAAAGTCATATTAAAAGTGGAAAATGTAGTGTAAAAAGTGGCATAAGTCCGTTGTCTTGGAGGCGACAAGGTGGGAGTTCACGCTGATACGTATTACTGCCTAATTAAGATATATGATGACCTGTGACTCTGACGAAATCTGAACCACATGTGGCCAAAAGACAAAAACTAATAAAACAGTGCAGTGTGTGTGTGTTATAGTGAAAGAGGATCAGTTAAGTGTGAATGAAGCTCTGTGTGTCCCACATTTATCTGCAGCGACGACAGAATAATACAGTTTTTATGACTAGACCTGTGAGAAGAACAAGTGTGAGGATTAGTTCAGCTGAAAAGTTATGTGTTCAAAAAAAACATACTTGGTCACAACACATTAAGGTAAGTGCTCACATGTGAAACAAAGCCATTGTTTTGCAGTTTTTATAATATCAGCCATAGAAACAATATTATTACAATATTCTTTTATGGTGTTATTGTAGAGACTTAAAGTTGGAGTGTTGTGCATTTTTTCCACAAGTAAATGATAAAAGCAGCACTTCCTAAAAAAATGAGACCCCTGAGTACTGTCTGAACTGAACAATACAATTTTTTTGTTCTAATTGGGATCTGAAAGCAGATCTCCAATTGGCTGAGCTTGGGTAGAACTCTCCGGTTTCACTTTGAATAAATGTCGATATTAACCATGTGTCAAAGGATTTATGAGAAGAAGTAGTCAGATTTACAAAGGGGCTGGTAGTGTGAAAATTAGCTACCACACTTTTAAGAACTGGGGCTTTTTTACTCTCCCACACCTGGGAAACTGAACAAAACAGAAAGATTTATTGTCATTGTCATAGAGTACAACAAAATTATTGGAGTCAGCCTCCGGGCAGCTGCAATTTTTTTCGTGCGCCGCCATTCGCTCTTCCGAACATGAAACGCAAAGCATACATAGAAAAACACAACAAAACACAGTACATGTGGTTACGTGATGAGATTTTTTTGGTGAGGAGTGGGTCAGGGAATGAAAGGATCTTGAAGCACAGTCGAATGCATTGGAGGTAAGAGACAGATTATTGCTAACGCAGTTCTCCCTGGAGGATGGAAAGAAGTCTTGGAATCTCAGTGTCTGGTCCACACATCCAGTTCATGAGTAACAAGGCACACCGTCCAACACAATCAATCTTGTGACTAAAATGGTTCATCAGGACTGAACCAGATGTAAACCAGTCTTTTCTGTGCCACTTTTTGGTGTAATCCTTTGGTCGGTCTTTCATGCCCCAAAGTGCTCTTTTAAATCCAAAGAAAGCCCCTGTGTTGATTTGCAGCCGTCCTGTAACATTACTGATAATAAAACAGCCCAGAGTCAATGCAGGTGTTCCTCTATCCAAAATCCAAACAAATAATCCAGTATCAGTATCTCAAGTAGCCAAAATGCAGATGGTGCTGTGATGTGTGCAGTGTGTGTTGGGATATTTTTCAAAGGTTTGGTCGCTTGTTTCTCTCTGAAAATCTGGCAACAATGGTCAGCCTTTGACAGCTTCATTTAGCCTCGGACAGTGAAGTAACGAAGTAAAAAAATGTGATCTTAATTTTTGCCATATCGCCCAACCCTAACAGAAACCAGAACCACTCCGTAAATATGTACATCTTCTTTAAGTTCTGCTGTCCAACATTATAACTTTACATTCCTAACTATTTTATAAAGTATTAAAATTCCAGGGTCAAGTCAATCCAAACAATCTGCCTCCGATTATGGCCCAACGTGAGAAAACAAAGCTATGATTACAGCTGGTTTTCACAAAAAAATACACTGCTTCCTAAAGAACTCAAATTTCATCTATGGTCTGAAAAATCCAGGAGTTAAACCGAGGTCAGGATAGTTTTAGCCCGAGCTCTCACCGCAACATCCCTGTTTTTCCACAGCACGAACACAGCACTGCAATCTCCCAACGCAAAGAGAGCACATATGAGTTTGAATACTTCCGATTGATTGACTTGTTTGAATCAGCGTTTTGCAGTGAGATAAAAAGAAAGCCACCACTTCCTCCCCTGAGCTCTCTGTGTGTCCCATTCCTCAGTGATCCTAATTAAAAGCAGACCTAATCTCAAAGCCGTGTCAGAGATGTGACCGAGCTAAAAGCTAAAGCTAATAACTCAGTCTGCTTGTTACAAAATAACAGATCTAATGGGATAATAGGGCTCTAACTCATACTCCTCCAAGAGCTCTGACAAGGCTTTAAAACACCAGCATGTGGGCTAATGCAGAGAGTTCATAAAGGAAGAAATTAGGGCCATCAGTCATTTAGATTCACAGAAATGGAATTTAATAAAATGATATTTACTCAAGAGCCTCATACTTTGAATACCATTATTCCAGCCGCGACATATCTCATTTTATTGCTTAAAAAAGGGAGAAAAAAAGAGAAAAAATCTGTTTTTCTCAAGCTTGTTTTAAAGAAGAAATATTGTGTGTGTGTTTTTCATATATTTAGCGGTAATTTGTTCAGTGCAAAACACAAAACTGATCTAAATCGACTTAGAAATATAAATGTGTCTATTGACTTCCTGTTCAAAATGGCAAAACTGATAAGCTCCACCCCTTCATTATAAAATGTAACTGTAATTAGCAACAGATTTTAACTTTTTCTTTGTTAATTTTGAACTTGACATGTTTTTCGTAAAATCTGATTCTTTTGAGTTATCACAAGTAAATACAGGCAAGTGGGTGGGGATAGGTGGTAGGTGAAAACAGGTATTTTCTGAACACTCAAGCTTTAGCTGCAGGACAAAACAAGATTGGTCTAACATGCATGAATCAATCAAAACATGACTTTGAGTGAATAAATGATGCATTATCTCCTATTTGAGGTTTGGGTAACAAAATTAGTTTGAAAATGCCACTTAACTGCTTTTCAAGACTAGAAAACCTGTAACTGATCGATGCTACGATGAAAAGTCACTATGAAAAGGTTTATAAGGTTTGGGATCATGACGTCACACCTCAACAGAATGTTCAGTTAGCTTTAATAAAAGAATATACTGACACTGTAGAGTGATAGATACATTTACCATTAGTGACCCAGCAGTTTTTTTGGGTTGCTGTTTTTGGTCTAACTGTTTTGTTCACTTTTTATATTGTTTTGGCTAATGTTTTCCTGTGGACGTTCAGCAAACCTGACAGTAAAAATTTTAGTTTTTCTTGCATTTTTTTTCTGGGGCAGTGTGCTGCAGGTTGGAATGGCTTGAAGTAGGGCTGGGTGATCTTGGAAAACATATAATCACAATTTTTTTTCTCACAATGATCGATCTTGATTTTCTATTCGATTTTATTTAACCTTTCTCAAAAGATCTTGATCTCTCGATTTTTGATTAATGGCCTAGCCCTAGCTTGAAGGCAAAGCCTGTAAAAGTTCAGCAAAATAAAAGCATGTATTGCAATTAAGCTGTCTTTGTTGCACAAAAAATAAATAATAAATACATTTTGAGCGACCCTGCATGGCAAAATGGACTATAACTTGGTTTAGAGGAGGGGCTGTTGTATGTTTCCGTGAAAGAGCATTTTCCTTAGCTGTATTTTTCACAGTGTCGTTTAATATTTATCAATACTGCACCAAAGTATAATTTTAACTTTCCACTTCTGTTGAATTGTGTTGCCTTTTCACGTCATGAATGTTACATGGTGTCCCTTCACAAGTTTTTCTGGCTTTTGTATTCTTGACTAGAAGTGAGAAAATCCACCACAAAAGAAACTGTTTAGAATACAATCAAACAGAAGGGTCAATGATACTTTGATTTCGTTGCACCTAGAACTTTCCAAAAAAAGGTCATTTGTTGCTATGGATTTGTCCTGGATGATCATTCCACAGATGCATGCATTTATATATCGTATCTTGTTTTCTATGGTGTAATTAATAGTGCAGACAATCTGAAGCCATGAGCCCTGACACAACATTGAACATGCTGTTGACAAATGCTTCTGTAATTTATTATGTTCGGAGATAAAACCCTGTCATTGTTCAAGTCTGTTGTTTCCTGTCAGGGATGCAACGTCTGTTGTTATTTGTAGACGAGAGACAATAATACAGTCTGTCACAATGATTGAGCAAGCCCGAGTTTCACACATACTGTAGATGGTTGTAACTTAACAATTTTGCAATCGCAGAAAAACAGCTGCTGGATTTGTTCACTCAGTTTTACTTACACTCCTGCAATGATTATGTTTTTAAATACCTTCTTTTGGATGTGAAATCATTCCAAGTCCCTATAAATGCTTGTGGATCCTAAAAGATGCCTGTACCGTTGTTTGGGAATTGCTGTTTTAGTGACGAGTTGCACCATAGTCGTTTGTGCAACCTGCAGGCATTGCTCTGGCAGTATTATTATGTCGTACATTTCACAAAACTTCATCCCAGCACTCCAGCGCAGTGAAGTAATGATTATAATAATGATATAATGTGCTAACCACCTCTAAATATCTCTGCTTCACTCTGAGAGATTGATGGCACTCAGTCAGACTTTTCTCACGAGGAAAGAAATAAAAACACCTAAAGACAGAGAGGAAATGGTTATGTCGGAACACAGATAGAAAGAACAAAATTAAAGTAAGTGATCAATGAGAAGGAATAATAAAAAGCAACAAAAATAAAACAACAGAGCAATTTGACTTATCACAATAGGTTGTGTTCACTTGACATCACAAAATACAATGTCCATTCTTTAAATTTAAGCTGGTGAGCAAGTAGTATTAGTATTTGACATAATTACAAGTTAACTAGTGCATTGACTGTGAAGCACATGAAACCTATTTTTGTTACTATTAAACCCTGTTACCACAAACACACTAAAGTGAAATGATTTGTTCACAACAGAAAAAATCTCAGCTCTCAAAGGATTAATATGACAAGTTTCTGAACCAGTCCCAACTAACACAGATACAATTTTAAATTGATAAAAAATAATTTTATATTCTCAATTTCCCACAAAGTTATAACATCATATATTTTTAGAATGAGACCAATTGACCCTGTGCACATGTCGTCATGCTCTTCCAGGGAACGCCCACTTCACCATGGAACCACAAAATTGTGCAAATCATGACATGCAAAGTCAGGCAAACTTGTTAAGGTTAAGGTACACTTTATTGTCCCATAAGAATATTGGTCCTAGTCTGCATTTAACCGATCCTTTAATGCCTCTGACTGGGACATCTCCTCAGGAGCAGTGAGCACCACAATGCAGCGCTCGGGGACCCATCTCCAGGTGTACTTGTTGGCTCAGTCAAGATTTTATCCTAACATGCATGTTAAGATTTGATTAAATAGGCAAACGTAGCAAGAGAAAGAAGGTATGGATCAGCTAACTTTCATTAGCTTTGTGCGTGCCTAAAAGATTCCACAGAAAACTGTAGTGAACATGCATTAGAAGTAGCCATGCTTTCTTTACTACAAATCAGAAAGGCTATGTGTTTTTCGCTCCCTATAAAGCTTCATGCCGCATCCACTGAATTTGTGATGTACAGTATTTCCAAATGGTCAGTAGTCGGCGAAGCATTTGAAGAAACTTTTGATTCCTTTTAAGACCTTTTTCTTCAATAAGTGAATTTTAGCACAACTAATTCAAGTCACATCACAAAAAGGTATAAACAGATGTTGCAGTTGAGGCCTTATGTAAACAGAAGGTTTTGTATGTGTGAAAATATACCAGCATTTAGCATGCAGCTACTGTTAGCATTGTTGGATATATTTACATATTGAAATCGTTGGATCACTTTATTCATCTCTATGTCTTTGGATCTATATTTGACACAATATATTTCCTTAAGTCCACATTTGCTGTTGTGGTTGTTGAGCGGTGAGTGATAAAACTTCTGATGCATTGTTTATGGTATGCTTCCCCCAAAGAGGTCCGTTAGTGGGCGTGGCCTCTGCTGCCGACAGTATCTTTAAGCAAATGGTATAAAAGGCACAAGTATAGTCCTCAAAGTTTAGATTTTAATAATTATCAAATCTTCCTGCAGTAACCATTATACGTAATTGTTCTGTGTTTCTCTTTTTAATGAAATAATTGCTCTCCGTACATGTTTCTATTTACGACAGCTGACTTTTATCCCGCGTAAGTACTAGTTATGCTTTCATACGACTGCTTTTAATTTGACAACGCACTAAACTATAAGAGTAAGTCCATCAATCTCAATCATATTCAGTCAGTGTTTCCTCATCCATCTGCCAATCGCTCCCACACATAACACACACTTAAACATCTTCAGATCTGGTATTTATCCACGGTTACATTAGCTGTGGTGGTTTGTTAAATGTGACGAGGCCTCTCTTGCCGAGCCGAGAATGGTTTCAATAATAACAACTGCAACTATTTGACAATCATCATCTCGGTTGCCATTCGCCACATGTGAAATCAGCACATTCTTGGCCCGACGCGTCACCTTGAGGCAAAGCAGAGGAGCCGATACCTCTTGTGCAATGAGAACACGGTCCCCCCGGTGATATTAAGCCACAGGTCAAAGGTCAAAGGGTCTCACATGACAAATATCCTGTAGAGTGACAATAGGAGGATTGAGAGTATTAAAATGTGCCTGATTGAGCTGTTTGTGGTGAAGAGGGAAAGAAAAATGTACGACAATTGGAGAGAAAATGCACTAACAAATGCAAAGACAATTTTGAATGAAATCTGTCTTAAGCCAGATCCACTCAAGAGAATTTAAGATCTTTTGCGATTTTTTGATGCAAACAGGCCACAGACATAAGGACATTTACAACGATTATTTGTCTCACAGTTGCGTCATGTCGCAGGAAGAACAGAGACGACAGAGACTTGTGGAGCGCAGCAGCTAGCGGAGAACAGTGGCGTACGCAGAGTGTTTTTTTCATATGTGCCGTTATAAAAATGAAACAACAAAACTGATGAAACGCCAGTGGATTAAAGCAGGTTTATAAAGGTCAAAGAAGAGAGAAGGGTCATTAGGGTAAAGTTCCACAAAGTTTAAATAAACAGTGTGGGCCAAGTTGCTTCGTGCATCAGTTAGGAAGCAGGTACGTTTGAGATGACGTGCGTAATGCTCGTAAAAAATAATCCCGCACTTTGACTACGTACACAAAGCGTTACATTTATTTAAAGAAGATGAGAAAATGTTTCTTCTTTATTTTACATTTTAAGAGCCGCGTCACAAGGCAGATGCACCAAATAATTATGTTGTAAAGGTTCTCGCGCTCGTGCAGCTTGTGAACCTCACCATGATGCAACTTGACACACAACAGAGTCGCAGTGACGCACAGTCATACGGAGAGAAACGTCGAAAACACGCTTACGAAAATCCTTACTCTGGTCACACCTCTCTGAACTCGTAGAATGGCACATCAGGCTTAAAATTGGATCAAAACTAGTGTAGTGTGTTTCTCTCAGCCTCCTGTTATTCACCGCGATGCATTTTGAAGCCCTTTTCACTACTTTCAGACAGCACCAGTTGAAACATAGAAGTACTTTTTCTATGTTATCAGATGCTAGCACAATAATAATATTTAATTGAACATTGGCATTATAACGAGCTTTTCATGAATTATGCCATGCATTCTTATTTGTTGCATTATTCATTTATTCTTCACTTGATGGTGGTGGCAATGCTGAAAACATGAATCGCGGATTTAGGTAGCAGTTGATCTAGACAGGACACAGCAAACCAATTTTCACTCTGACAATATACAGTATATCTGTGCCATGGGAAAACTGATTTGTAGTGATTTTCTCTTCTATGTTTCCATTTTACTGTGTAAATTTCAAAACTGGGCTGAATCGTCTTAATTAAAAACAAGTCGGCTTTCTTCATTGAAAGTGCACACATATTCACCTTATCACCCGCCCACAGGCAGTGCACTTCCTGTTTAGCTTTGTAACACGTTAGCTTGTCTGTTTTGTGAGGCAATTTCAAATAGATAATTGACAGTTAAAATAATAAACACACAACTGAATTCTACAGACTAAACGCAGCTTAACAGGAAGTGCACTGCCAAGAAAAGTGGGCGGACCAAATAATGTGAATACGGTTCTTTTGGATTTGTACAATTTATTTATTGTTTGTGTCAAAATGGCGTCACTACAGTCACGAATCTTGTGCATATCACTGATTACAAAAATATATATAAATTGCTGAACAAGTGTCGAGGATTGTCAGAGCAATGTTGTCTTTTCTGCAGAAGAAAGAAAACTATTCAAACATGCATAAAAAGTCTTTAAAGTGCAGGCCTTACAATAATGTTTCCTTCTCTAAAATAATAATACAAATCCATGAATATAATGCATTTCAGCATGGAAGTATTCAATAATTCAAAATACGACCACTGATTTAAGCAAGAATACCATACAAAATATATTTTATTGTAGTTCAGAGCAATCAGTGTTGTGCAGGTCAAAATGTTCAAAGTATTATATCATTGTTTCCAAAAAATATGTACATACTTGAGAAATGACCTCCCTCTTAAGTTGCATTGTGCTGCTCAAGATTCTAATCAGTCCTTTTCATTCAGTTGTTTTGTCGCTTGGATATCTGAATAAACATTGTCCTAATTTCTTGATTCATTTTCACACATAACAAATCACAGCTGCCAACAAAGGCCTGTCTCCAAATCAATTTCACAGGTGAGTAAATCAGAACATATGTTTCCTTTATGTAATCACTTCTATTTGGACATTTACATTTCAAAACCCATTTGAAACTATATTGAGTTACACATTATGTCTCGAGTCCTGCTGCCAAGCCAAGGTGTGGCGAGAGTCAACATTTTCACAGGTGGCACGCAAAGAGGAAAAACAAACGTTTATGTTATGAAGGTAATGTGCTTTTCATTACCACCTGGCACTTACAAATACATATTCCTCCAGAGTTATCAAATTTTAATTGTAAGTTGTGTTAAAGTTAGGTTGGGCTTTATGAGAGCAGGCTTCCTGTAGTGTCTAAACAGCAGTGTGCAACAAACAAGCAGGCCAAGTATTTCAGAAATACTCATTTATCTTAGCAATGAATCTGACCAACTTTATTTTCTATGGTGCTATCAGTAAACACAACAGTAACAGGCACAGCTGCAGGTATCCGAATGGAAACCACAGCATGTGTTATAGTTTAACTCAAGTGTGGAACAAAACTTTCCAACTCAGCCAAAAGTCTGTTTTGTGGAAGGCATTTTCTCAATGAATTAAGAAAATCTATAAATGACAATGCATGGAAACTAGTGATTAGCTTTGGGCAGTTTTATTGATTATACTTGAGCATGCTGAAAGCTCTGTCAGAATAACTCCAGTGATGGTTTGTGCTGGATACAGTCCTGCACACAGCTGACTGGGGATTTGGGCAGAGTGTGTGCGAGCTTAGTGGAGGATATCCTCACCGCACCCTGCCTCTCAGCGCACGCTTCCTGCTGCCTTGTGCATGCCGCCCTGCTCACTGTGTTCCTACTGCTCTGGTTTCAGACTAAACGCCTGTTATTTCAAATATGCAGCTACAGTAAAACTAAAGTCATCTTCAATACTTGTTCTCTCACAGTCTCTATTCAAGCCTTTCACAAGCTCTTTCTTCATCCTAACATTACCTTTGCTTGTGTCCTATGGGCTTTCTTTAGCATCCATATGCTGCTAGAATTAAAACAAGGGGAGCGGACGGTGCCTCCTCCTGAGACAGCATCTGCTTCTCTTCGCCTGTGCACAGAGCGGTCCCTCTCTCTCTCTCTTCTTCAGCCTCTGCGGACCAACAAACAGTCCTGACCTCACAGTTGGACACAGCGCAGAGGAGTTACGTGATATAAAGCACAAAATATGCAGCCAAAAAAACAAATCAGTTTGGGGAAATGGTCCAGCGCATAACAAATGCTGTCAAATCATTGAAATATGTATCAATTCTTGCATCGAGACAAAGGCATATTAAAACATATGGCTTTAGGTCACACTGGAGCGCCTGTTTCCCAAGAGTTTCATATAAAACCCTGCAAAATGTCTCTATTAAATGGCTCCACTATAGACGCGGGATATGAAACACAGCTAACATGTTCTGCAGACGCGGTAAATGCGTGAAAAGCAATTTATAGAGCTGGTGAACAAGCTTGGGAAGAATAAAAAACTAAAATGTTTAGGTAAAATGTAGATAAGTTAATCAAACAAGGCCATTTTAAGCTTCTTGTTGTTTAAACTACATGACAAGATTTCCTTCATGAGTCAAAAAGTGTGAAACCACAGAAAACACTCACTGAAACATTTATCACCAATAAACTTACCAATCACAGGTGAAATTTACTGCCACAAAAACAAAACAAAAGACTGAAGCCTGATTTGGATTTGGACTGACTTGATTATTTCAACACGTGGACAGTCTGACTTTGAACAAAATCAAATTCAAGTTAATGGTCACAAAGTCAAAGGAGAACATACAGTTTGCTATTTCAACTTAAAGTGAAACTAAATACAGAATCAATAAGCCTTTTTTGGACATTTTTGTGCAAACTCATTCATTTTGCAGGTATGTGTGTAAAAACCGCGACTGTGCTGCCGATGGTCAAACGCTGTCAGTGCATTTTCAGTCCACGTCCACGTCACATCGAGTTGACGCGACAGATGAGCCGCCCAGGTGGGATATAAAAACTCCTCCTTCAGACAGTAAATGATAAATGAGTGGTGAGTTGGAAAAGGGTCGCCAGCTGTATGTTCACATCATCAGTTGTTTGGCTCAGATGGAAGCACGGGTGATGCCCGATGCAAAATTTCAATTCTAGAAAATACTCACATGAGCTCATGTGCTTATGTAAAGGAAAGGTTTCATGCATTTGTCTGCAAAGTTGATAAAAAGGAATCCTGAAGTGCAAGTAAGCAGCTAGACCTGTACTGCACAGCCTCACAGCCGTAAATGATCGCTATCCACATTTCGTGCTGTCAATCAATATCTGTTCAGGCCCACAAAGGCCTCTGGGCATCTCCCACTTCTGCGAGCCTGTTTAAGGTGAAGTTGTGGTCGGAGAAAGTCTCTGACCGTGTGTTTAGCCTCACTTTGAGTTGGTTCTGGCAAACACACCATTTCATTCCTGTTTTCTGATTGGCCGATTGTACTTCCTGGTTTTCCAGAACCGTCTGCAGTTCTGTGATACTTGACCCAATCTGGAGTGAAATGAAACTGAGAGGAGGTGCAGCCTGGCTAACAATGTCATGTCAAATAACTGACGCAGGTGGGACTTACAATGTATCACATGACTCAAACTTAATTTTGATGTTGTTAGATTGGACAGAAACATAAATTATGTCATTGACGCTTCACATTTTCACAGTTCTTCTGTGGCACAAACCTCTTTAACACACTTTCCATGAGCTGATCCAAATAGTCCATGATAAAAATGTGACCGACATGAATCTATATTGGACTATAAAAGTGTAGAGGTTGTGGTGTTGCCCACAAGAGGCCACACAGCTGTTTAATACAAGCCCAGAAACATATTAGGCCTTAAAACACAGGCGACATGTAATGTATGTCTCCAAGGCCCCAATAAATATGCTCATAAAATCATGACACTGTCAGTGTTTCCAGCTTCAGCCTGATGAGGAGAGAGGACAGAAACACAGACTCTGGTTGAGAGACATAATAATGAACTTTTATATGTGACATTTCTAAAAGAATGACTGTAGTCTTAAAATGTTGTTCAAGCTCGTGACTTTCTTTAATGGACAAATATGATGCATTTTTTGTGTTGTTTTCTAGAAGAATGCTCATCATAAACCAGAACCGATAAAAAGAGTGTTGTAACAGTGTAGAAGATCTCAGCATCAACATTTGAGGTGTTTTGGGGGAAATAAAAGGTATCTCACAGACAAAACTTCAGCAGAGTTTTTGTTGTAGAGCCAATTTTAGAAAAGCAATAAAACTTGAAAAATAATTTTCTTTCTTTATTAAATATCATTCATAAAATTCTCCAAAATAATTCAAATTTGTCTACAAATAAATAACTTATGATCATTCTAAGTGCCCCCTGATAGACAATCGCTGATGGTGCCCAAGCTAAATTTAAAAATGTTGCAAAATAAAGATTGGTAATGGCTTGTGATTGGTAGAACATGTTTGCCAAGTCACTGGTTGCAGTCTGTGCTGTGGATGTGCAGATGCATAGATTCAGACTTCTGTCACAATAGCAAGTGGAGCTGCGTCTGTCCTGTCATTGCCAGTTTGTCATCCAACCCTAACCCTTCCTCTTTGAAACATATTTTAGACAATTGCTTCGCCTGGAAAAGTATGAAATGAAAGGTGAATGAAGGAGCGGAGAGTAGAGAGGGGCAGTGTGATTGGTTTGACAGCAGGTGTTTGTGATCAGCACACAGTTTTGAGTGGACAAATCAATGCTGATGTCACATACTTTGGTTTTTGAACATAGGAGGGGTGCTAACTCGCTCCGTTTTGCACTAATATTGCCAAAAATACTTCTACAGTATGTAATGCTGTTTAAACACCAAATAGAAGATATTATGCTTACTTCAGCTAGTATTATTTTACAGTTTACCCTTCATAAACCACAATGTTCATCTATCACATTTCAGCAAAAATCTTCCTGTTTACAACTGCAGCCAATAAGCTCCACCTCTTCATAGTGACTGTAAAAGTGTCACTCGGGGTTTTGATTTTTCAAATAATTATGCTGAGGATGTGGGCAGGGCTAAGAGTTTAAAAAGGAATTTTCTAAGCTCTATAGCCTCAGTTTCAGAATAGTACAGAATTACTTGAACTTGTAATCAGTAAAATTCCAGGATGCGGAAACACTAATGTTTAGCAGTTCAAAGCTTTAAGAATTTTAAATTAATCTCATTACAGTGTTATAGAAAAACTGTTGAGGCATAACTCTTATTCTGACAGTCGGCACTTTTGAGTCTAACGAACACCTCGGCCCAAGTGCATAGCGCATCTGTAATTACGTAATTATCTCTTAAGCAGCCATTACACAAGTCATTAAAATAGCCTGGGATTCGGTTAAGCTCTTGCACTTCTCTGTGTACAAAGATTATGAGTCTGCTCTTGTGTCTCTTTACAAAAACACAAGCTAATCTACAGGGCACCGTCCTGACTGCTGACTCAGAGCAGATCAAGGCGTGCATGGGGTGGCTTCTCTTGGCACAGGAAGCTCTGGGCACGTCGCCACGGCGATGGTAGCGGCCTGTTCTCACCGCATCACTCTTTATATCACCGCTCTGGTATAAAGGGTTTTCCTGAGTGCGTTTTGAGGGTGTGTAGGGGAACGGGAGCGTCTTCTTTAGGGCCGCACTGAATGATTCATGTGCAATGTTTAAGGGATGACGCTAATGTCGCAACGTGAAGAGTACACACCTGAGGAAAGTGGCAGCAAGGTTTGGAGCTTGGAAATTCTGACTCAAATTCTAAGAAGTGAATCATCGTCATATTTTGTAACACAATGTGACTGTCCTATTCATAGTTACTGTGATGATATGAAACTACCGGTATGTTTCTGGGACTCAAGCTTTCTGAAAATAAAATAAATGGAAATGAATTTTGGAACATTCACAATTATGGTCCTTGGATGTAAAATGTTAACTGAAGACAACTGGAAGATGAATTCAAGATGGCAGCTTGTTTTCACTGTCTGATTCCTGAATACAGTCTACTCCCTCGATCATGACTTCAGAAATGTGACCTCGTGATCAGTTCTGGGCAATCAGGGAGAGCGGGGATAGCGCAGGCAAAGCGTCAAGCTAGGCCAAACTTTATTTCAAAGCTTTAGATATTAAAATAAAAAACATTAAACATTTATGTTGTGAGAATGGAGAGATATACTTTAAAAAGGCAAAAGTCTTTTCAACCGATCCAGACAAATAGTGCGTTGCTTATTGTTGGTGCACATATATAGCATATTTTGAAAAATTACTTAACCTGAAATATTAGTTTGCAGCAGGTGGGCGGGTGAAATAAGGTGGAGGGGTGGAGATATTTTTTGGGGGCTCAACCGCTGCTCTTCAGCAAAGCGGCCACTAATTTGTGCAGGTACCGTGAGGAGGGTCTAATGCGGTTCTTCTTATAGATCCATGTTCTGGCCAAAAGGAAGCCGGCCATCACAAAAAATGGGAAACTGAGGCATCTGTTGACTTCAAGTGGCAGATTAGCTAATCAGAAAACAAACAATTATACCTGCTAACGAGGAAACAATACATGAAAAAAGGATGATTTATGCAGAAAACTTTGCAAATGTCTGCAGAATCAATGAGTGAAGCATAAAACTTAAAAAAAAAAAAAAAAAAAAATGAAGAGACAAAAGTTCTTTGATTTTGGCAGAAGAAGTGAAAACCAAAGCCACTCTTTGTCAAGTATTGAAGAAACATGAGTTCTGGATCAAACGCAATCAAAACATTCTTTCAAAAGCTACTTCTGCACAAATCATTGTGTAGCTATTGCAAGAAGATGAATAAATGTAATACACTGCTAACAATAAAATAAAGTGCTGTGGTTGAGGACACAGACGACATTCTTTGTATTGCACTGAGTTTTTCACTATGTGACTATAACATTCAAAACACAAGAAAAAATGTTCGCATTTGTAGAAATGCAGATTTTAAAGAGCCTTCAACAATCAAGAGCAATAAGAAAGTTGTTTTCTCAATTTATAAATATAGAGAGTACAGTAGGTTCTCTTGTTTGTGTTTTATTTTATAGAGTAGGAACCGTCACTGTTTGTCTCAAATAGTCTCCAGTCTTTGGGCTCAAGTCCAATTCAAGTCCAAGTTCTCTGATTTTGGTGTCAAGTCTTTTTAAGTCTTTATACCAAATTACTGAATAAATCTTGCATAAATATATATATATTTAAATCTGTCAATTTAGAAACAAATCTTGGTTCACAAAAAAGTGTGGTGGACATGTTCTAGTTTGATAATGTGAAATTACCTCTTTTCTGAGGAGAAGCAAGTCTCAAGTCAAGTACAAGTCGTGTCCTAAGTCTTAGTCCATCATAAAGTCAAGTCTGAAGTCATCAAAATAGTGACTTGAGTCTGACTCGAATCCAAGTCCCAACTTGTAAGTCTACACCTTATTTTTTGTTATGTATTTACTGTATATGAAATAATCAAAAAAATAATAACTGTAAAAGAAGAAATCTATGTGGTTTATGCTGGGGTAAAAGGAACCCTATGTAAAATGGATATTACAATCACAGATGAAGTTGGGTTGCCAGAGTGCGAAATGGCCGATGTATTCAAGATAGGAAGCTGCTGACAAATCAGGAACAAGAATTGCTATGAATCATAGGTAATACCCATTAAGTCACTTTCTCAGGCACCTGACTCTTTGTCATAGTTTGTTTCCTAGAACTGCATTTTAACAATTTGTGGGTGGAGCCCAATGAGAACTGTGTGGAAACAAGTGCATGAGCCTATCACAGAGAGTTGTGTCTGTGTCCTGGTGCAACATCAGTTCAAACTTAAACATGTTCCTGACTCATGGCTCAAAATTAACTTCCGGGTCTAAGAAACCAAACTGGCAACGCAAATAAGAGTCATGTGAGGCTCATTCTGCTTTCTGATTGGATTATCCTTTTGAGGACCAAAACACCAAATGAGAACATCAACAAACAAACATCATGCTCTTAGCTTTTTTAATCAAGAAAACTCAGATTCACTATGGCTTTCGATAAAAAATAATAGTATATTTGGACATGTTTACCGTGTTGGACACATAGGTAATGTTTATGATATCTAAAATCAAATCTTACATACTGTTTCTTTAATGCTAGAATGTCAGGTTCAGAAGGACGGTGATTAAATTTAGGAGGAGGTTAAGAAAAAGGTTTGAGTAAAGGGTATAAAGTAAAAAATACAACAGCTTAGGCCAGTTTAAACCAGCTCATGTCTGTCCCTCCGCACCCATTTAGCACTACCATATGTGTTTTGTTTGTTTTTTTACTAATGTGAGTTGTTGACATTATGGTATTTTATTCTAATCAAAACTTTTATCTCTATGTAACTGTTCTGTAGAAGTAAAAAAAAACAGTTTTGTCATCACACTGAGGACTGTGTGTCTGTTTTGTATTGTCTCTCTCCCTGTTTTCATTATGCTATAAGTTCCGTGACTAGATTTCACTTAGTGCCTTGACAACAGCTCTACGTAAAATACTCTGTCTCCTCTTTGGACTTACAAGCCGTTGCATCACCAATGACCAGATGTTTGCGACATTCTTCTCTCCGTCCAAAAAACACTTCTCCCGTGTTTATCTTCCTTCGACTCTTGTATAAACTCCCACTTTGAAGTAAGTGCATCTTCTGGGACGGTTACAAAGCTTTCCCATGAGCCGCGCTACATTTACGACACGTTATTGCTTTCTACGTTAACACAGACTGGGCACATGTAAACAGAAATGCATATCACGGCAACCTGACTTCGACAGTAATGACAAAACCCTGTTGCTTTTTGGCAGGGTGAGTTCAGATCGGTTCGATAAGGAATTCTAAATCTCTGTTGCACATTTTAGCCGTAAATCTTGGAGAAAATGTGGACCCGTGCTTTCTCAGAATCAAGATGGATGGTATGTAATGTGGATTTTTGCTAATTACAGGACAGAGGGGGCGCACACCAAACGGCTTTGCACACATCACAGTGCTTCTGCTCTTCAAAGCTCCACAGACATGTGCTTTATAGACCCACACATACAGTAACTAATATAACCCGCCACTAAAGAGAGCTAAAGCTATATATAGGGAACGGCATAAGGAAAATGTAGCTAACTCAAGCCTTATTTTAAGTATTTCAATGACTGTAAATGTTTATTATTTTGGCTCTTAAAGGGAATCTTAATTTAAAATTTTAAAGCACAAAATGTAAGTTTTAAGCTAAGGTGTCCTACCTAACAAGGCTCAGACTCGTTTAGCTTATGACAGGTTTCTCTAACCTTCATCAATCATAAAGACACGAATGATAGAGAGCTAATAGGTCGAAATGAGTTACACCTTGATGCCAGTAAAATGTAAACTATGGTTATTTATCAGTGCACTGCGTTAAAAATGTTATTCAAACTCATTTGTGAGCTATGTCTTGTGTAAAACAGTATCATGATCATTCGTACATGTAAATTGTGTGCCTTTATCAGTAATTTTTAAACTTTAAACGCACTAAACCTGATTATTTTTACAATCTACAGAAAATATATCTTTTCAGGTGGAAATTAGTCCGCAATGTCCTGGCTACATCTAATAATGACCCATTTGATCACCAAAATCCACAAGGTCTGTTTACCTGTACCGACACATCTCGCTCCTAACATCTCTGAAAAAAGCTTAAAACACATCGTGATGAACAATTCAGAGGCAAAAGGTAAGTGAGCAAAACATGTTACTGATGTAGGAAGTTTAAAATGAATTATTTTTCAAGTAAGCACAAAACGGGTCACTTTGCGCTCTCCTGCTCATGCCCTGAAGAAAGAGATGCTGTCCGTCTAGTTGGCTGGTGAAACTTATTTGATTAAAACAACAAAATGGGACGAGAGCTGTTTTGGATCAGGTCTGAATCAGTATGACAGATGGTTCCTAAAGCTGGACACAGTGTTTTTCTCGACGTTTTTCACTTCAATTTAAAGTTTATCCGTCGTAGGGCCAACTTTCATTCACAAATGTTGAATTAGCATAACTTTTGTTTTCGCACAGTGATAAACTCTTGTAGTTAGCTCATAACAGCGCTGGTGGGTGTTACTGCTACAGCTTGTGTCATTCAGACACAACTCTTTCCCCATTCATTTATTTTGTTAAGGTTTGACATTGACAATAAATATTTCATTTTCTAACATTTCTGTTTTCTAAATCAACAATCTTGTGAATTCTCCAGAGACGACTGTTGCTGTGATTTCTATGCAAACACAAACTGACTTGGTTGTATTGATGTATTTTTACAGTGTAAAAAAATCAAATCTAAATTTAGCTCTATTTGTCTTCCTCGTCATGTCTTTACTTACAACCAATGCCCTACATGGCCTAAATATGGCTTTGTGTCCTTTTGGCAAGTGAGCCAATGCAGATTACATGTATTGTAGCCCCTGCACTATTCACTACACCTGGCCCCGCCCCCAGGCCTTTTATTCCCACTGTCTTGTCTCTCTACACAATGAGAGTGCACACATGGGTCAAGTAGACGGTTGGAAATCCAAGCTATTGATGATTACCTTGGGAAAAGCCAGATTTCAGGCAGAATAGATCGAGCCATTTTCTTCCCACACCTGCTGTTTTGTGTCATTTTATCCCACAACAAACTTTCGTGGTCCATTTTCCCAGGATGCACCAGGAGGTTTGGATTTCTGATTGGGATGAAAGCCAAAAGTATATATTTATGAAATCAAGTCTTAAGAGTCTCGAGAAACCTGATGATATTGATAATCTGAACCAAAGCAAATTAGGAATTTACTTTTTTTTTTTTGCAAAATTGTAAATGAAAAACTTTCCTTTGTTTTCTCTTGCCTGATCCAGACTTCATGCTTTTGTAATACATTGCAAATTGATTCTGGTCACCACTGCCCCTGCCTCGTCACAGATCAACTACAACAAACTGTACTATCAAATTAGTTTATTTTTATAATGCGCATGAAATAAAAGCTCATTGGTCGTTTGTTATTTAGAAAAAAAAAATTCTCTCATAGGCAGCCCTGATTGTTTTATACAAGAGATGATACGCATCCTTGATTGTCTAATCTGTCTATCAGGTAACTAGGCTGGAGCTGCCTCGTGCCTCCACTCAATTTCATTTCACTCCAACTGCAAAGTCAGGTATCGCACGACTGCAGACGGTTCCCAAAAGCAGGAAATACGATCATCCAATCAGTGACCAGGACCAGAGTGGTGTGTTGGCCTGAACCAACCCCAATTGAGACAGACTGTGTGTGTTATTCTTCTTTGACCTTGTGTCAAATATTAACTTAAGACTCTTTCACACCAACACAACCTCCAGTCGCTGTCGGTAAGGAGGAGCGACGCAGCGTCCGTTCATTCTCGTTGAGGCGCACCGATGTAAAAGAACATTCACACAAACATGCCAGGAGAAGAAGAGATCATGTGTGCGAGATGCTGTACAACCTCCGGCTGCCCCATGCAGTCTGCAGACTGTCCTTCATTATAACCATCTTTAGTCTGTTCTGCGCCCCCAGACTCATATATGGGTCTGTCCCACTCCCAGCTCCTTATCGCTGACCTGACATCACCTAAATTATGACCCGATATGAGGGAGAGAGAGCCGCATGTGTAAAAAGCTGCTGTCCTGCGTCATCTGGCTGATCCAGCATGGTCATGGAGGTTCTCAGTTCTCAGGCCACCATTTGAGAAGAACCGCCTCTGATTCAAACAACCACCAGTCTCCAAACAAATGCGAGTGAGCATGTGTGTGATGTAATACTTGACAAAAATGACAAACTTAAGTTGTGCGTTAGTAGTTGTCAAACAGAGAACAAATGTTTCTAGTCTTACCTCACAGATTAAGCGCAACAGTCCAGCGTCATTTTTATTTTTTGCACAATTTTCCTGCGCACTGGTTTGCTAGTAGCCACGGGCCAATCACACACCGCATACACCTAACGACAAATGGCGATGCAGACTCTACAAACAAGTCCTCAAAACCCCACCTCCACGGACCTCCGACAACCTCATTCACACCAAACACACGTGAGTCGCCTGTCGTCAAAAGTTGCCAGATCGGTTCAGATGGGTGACCCTCAGCTTGGTGTAAAAGACCCTTATGAAAATTATACTTTTTAATTTGCAAGTTTACTACATAGAAACAGCAACAATCACTGACACACTTGTTTATGCTCTACTTCCTGGCCGACAAAAACACCAAAAAGCAGTGACTGGTAAATCAAAAAAGTCTCAGTCTCTTTTGAAGCGAACAAGCCCCTATGATGCGATGTCAGGCAGTTTCCAAAAGAGGAACATGGTGGCCAGACAATATATTTCTTAAATATCAAGTGATTTTCCAGGCAAAGGGAGCTCAGTCCTTTTTTCAAGATCATATCAGTTCTGCTGTTTATACCGGAAGCAAATGGACCTCGTACTATTTCTAAGCTGTTTTACATCAATTTTGTGACTACATAGTATATTATAATTTATTCCTAAATACATTAAAAAATGCATTTGGTTACTTTTTCTTGTTTTCTTTTTTTTATCCTACTTTTCAGTTTGACTTACAGTTGTTTTTTGAACCAGCCCTGTTTGTGTGTGAGCTTCGTCCTCAGAATACACAATAAGAGCATCCAGCAGATCCTGTGACATCGGACACTGCAGACGAGAGTCGACTCTTTTCTCGGATCCACAGAAACACAAGACTTAATGCAGAGCTCTCCAAAATGACATGCCATCCCTCCACACAGGTCCTGGGCTTGGATTACCACCTCAGTCTTCTCTCTTTGTGCAAATCCCTATTGAGAGCAGAGAAGGCAACCAGAACTGCTCCAGGCCTAGAGGTGGGATTAGCAGGTCTAAGAAACCAAAGTGACTTGTTTTGATCGTCATGAATGTGTGGAGGAAAAGACCGGAAGACGATTTAAGCCCTTAATTATCAACTTTTAAAAACAATTATTCAAAAGTGTCTTCAACAAGACAAACAAGGCTGCTCACATCAACAAGCTGTTCTTGCTCTAGACACTTACGCCGGGTGCACATTGACTGCGGGTTCGGGTTGGGATACGTGCAGGTTTCTTGCAAAGTGACTGTTACATCAGATGTAGTCAACTCCAGTTTAGATTCCTCCAAAGCCACATACGTTCAGGTAGATTCTTGCATTACAATATATGGAGAAATATAAATCCTAGCACAGTTATGGTCACACTGAGTGATGTTTCACATGATGAATCAAAGCTCATATTCAAGTGAATATATGGACTATGTGTGGTAAAGTCAAGTGCTACAGCTTAGATGAGACTAGACGTGATGTATTTGCCTTGCCCTATTCATTACACGAGTTCCTGTATGACTGACAGAAGAATTAGCCAATCAGGGATTTGCATCAATTATCGTATGAAAACAGACATGGCTGCTTACAAGGAAAAAATTAAATGGAAAAAATAAATAAATAAATAAAAAACAGCATGGACTAAAAAACATCTCAGATTTCTACAAAAATAATGAGCGAACCAAAAATATAATTTTAATGTAAGGTGAGAGAAATTTCATGAGCTCTTTATTATTCACACAGTGCATTGTCATAGATTTGGGATGCACTTTGGGGAGTGGTGACCAGACCCACTCTTTGCAAAAGCAAAGAAGTGTAGGTCTCAGAATGGTTTTGTCTTTGTAAAAGTTACTAAAAGAAAGAGAAACAAGATTTCATTCCCAGCAATCTCTTCTGCCATTACCTTGAACATCACTGTTGTTTACGTGTTTGACAAAGATCACTGTAGACTTTTTTTCTTGTACAACTCTTTCTACTCTCTCTAAAACCAAATGAGCTTTGATCAGAAATGTTTCATTATAGACGACTATTGTGTAGCAGACATTGGGCTTTGTTAAAATGAATGGTGTTGCTTGTTTATGGTAAAATGTTTGAGTTAGTTTACTTATTCACTAAGCTATTTGTAATACCATTTTGGATTATCCTGTCACACTTTGACACAAGCATTATTTACACCTCTTTGTCTTATTTTGTGCAGATTTTATAATATGAGATCCTTCTGCGACTGTGAGACAAATAATCGCTTCAAAATCCTCTTTTAAGTTCATAAACATGCTAAGTTCAGTCCAGGAAATAAAGTTGACGGAATGGCCTTATTTACATGTGAATATTTATAGGGAAACAAAAGAAAATGGGAACTTTGTGTGTGTGCATTTGTAACATAAAGTTTACATAGCATCAAGTTGTAATTTTTCACAGGTTTTCTATCATAAGGCTTGATTTAATTGAACAAAAATCAACGTTTGGCCTGGAGCACACTGGAAAGTAGAACGTGAAGAAAGTTTTCCCTCTTTAAATTTCCATCACATTTGTTTTCCAGAAAAAATATTTGCCCAATCAATTGTTTCCGGGAAATCCAAACAATCACCGCACCGTGCTTCATTAGCACTTCATATGTGCGCCCAGAAGCTCAGCTAACGCCTGAGCCGCAGCACAGTTAGCATATGGCAGAGGGGAAATGTTTTAATAAATCAAAAGAGTTTGAGATCATGACATCACATATTAGTAGAAATTTTAGTTGGCCTAAAGTCAAAGGCCCAAATGTATTGATCTGATTAAGAATGTTCCAAAGCATGGCATAGACTTCCTATTTGAATTGAACTATGAGGCTGTGTGGGTCAGGGAGGTCGCCTGTGGCTCTCTTTTGACTCTCTGAAAGTCTGGCAACATCGAGTGGTACGTGTCTTCCCGGCTCTCAGCTCGCCAGAAAAAATTTGCACAGTGAGTCGAGATTTTGTTCGATCACACTTTTACAACTTTTCCTGCTGTTACAGTTGTCGCTGCGTCTACAACAGATGACAAAAAAGGACATTTTTATATAAAGGATGGCTTTAGGACTATCCCAAAACTTCTGCGTCTGAAGTCTATCGTATCTACAACAAGATACATGTAGCTTTAGCCTCGCTAGCACACATACTGGTAGCTCCTTCAGGAAATGGACTTTCTGTGAACAACTAACAAACAATATATTAAACCTTACTAATGTAGATTAGAGAGCTAGGATTAATAACTCTGTCACTATGGCAATTACACCACTGGATGTAGCGACCTGTGTCAATCTGAGACAGGAAGACATTAGTGCATAATTCCAATTAGGATCAATGTTGTGTTCATACTGTATATTGGAAATGTGTGGGATTGTTATGTTTAGTTTTTTTGCATAAACAAAATGTGCAAACTTTTTAGGATTTAAAGAAATATGTCCAGACAAGAGGAGCCTTCATTTCATTCTGAGTTAAATTATTCAATTTCTATTTACATTGTGCTGCCGACACTGAGGCCGAAAAAACCCCTCTCTCTTACTCACACGTGGGCAAATATTTTTCCTCAAGAGACAAATTTTGATGACGATATGATTATCGGTATAGCAGATAATCATTGTTATAAGTCCATTTCTGTAAATTATAGGCTATTCATTCTATTATTTGTTAATCTTTAATAACAAAATGCCGACACATGCTAAGTGAGCTAAACGTGAAAGCCCACTTCTTTTTTGCAGGGTATCATAGACTATGCAAAATATGATCAAAAATTTGCAGGGGGCAGATTAAAACAGGTTGGGGTCTACATCTGGACTTGGAGCATCAATGTTTGTAATTGGCTCCATAAACCTGCTAAATTAATCTCTTTTTGCTTAAAGTCATTTTTGGAGTTAATAATTCCATCACTTTCTGAAGCTAATTTGACCTCTTTTTTTTTTTCACTTTATTTTTTCTAACATTTTTTAACAAAGAGAATGTTTGTAATTCATGTCCAGTAATTACAAAAATGTCTTCAATCTAGAAAATCAGCAACTTTTCTAATCTGATCTGTTCCAGCTCTTTTATAGATTTCTTGCATTGTGCTGTGAACATAGAATAAAAATAACTTTAATATCAATCAATATAAGCAGGTTTTTAAATTGTGCAGTTATGTGGCTACTAAAACATTGAAAGACATATTAAATAACTCAAAATCTACAAATTCTGATAGGAAGTCTAAAACATGGCCAAAAGCGACATGAATTATCAGGAAAAGAGGAAATATGTTTCTGCAGCGGAGGAGGAGCGGAGGAATGAAGGTCAGATCGCACCTGTTTTAGATCAGCAGTGAACAGCAGGGATCTGAATTAAACCATGTGGGCACCGCTTTATAGGTGTGTGTGTGTGTGTGTGTATGTGAGGGTTCAACACACTGTGAGGACCAAAAGTTGTGTACACACTCACTTTACGGGGACCTGCCTTCCTTATGGGGACAAAAAGCAGGTCCCCATGATGAAAATCCTTCATTATGAGATCAGCAACATAGTTTTAAGTTCAAATAAGGTTAAGGTTAGGATTAGGGTGAGAGTTGGGTTAAGTTTAGGCAAGTAGTCACTAAGTTAAAGGTTAGGGTAGGGTCTGTGAAATGAATGTAAATCAATGTAATGTTTCCATGACATATAAAAACACAACATGTCTGTCTGTGTGTAGTTCAAGTGTATATGTGTGTGAGCAGGAGAAACAATCGCAAACACACAACACACCGGACTCATCATGGCTGCTACTGAACTGCTGCCTTGTCTTAGGAATGGCTTATGGAATATTTTGCTTAACGCTAGGAGATTGTAGGTTAATCAACATTGCTTTTTTCATTAAAAATGTATGTTGTGAAAAGGAGTGCTACAAAATAATTCCAGGTGACTGGAGCCAATCTCAGTGGCTTTGGGCCTTAGGCGGGAGAACACACTGGACCAGACCTGGGCAAACTGCGGCCCGGGGGCCAGATACAACCCTCGGATTGTTTCAAAGTGGCCCTCAGCATGTTTTTGACATAGACAATCATTCATTCTCGCAATCAATAATTGGGGAAAAAAAAAAGATGTTCAATTGACCGACACATGCAAGTTTTTTGGAGGAAGGAATAGAGAGAACCTACGGTGTACAAATCCTTACAAAGTCCTCGTGATAATCTACTATATTTTTGTTAGCATGTCCCTGTGAATTGTGTGTATTGACCCTGTAGTCCCCACATTGTCATAGTTACCCATCCACCACACACAGAACATTTTTTTTCCGGTGCACTACTGTTCTGAGCACAAAAAGTACCTGTACTTGCCAGAGTCCTGGAGCTGACTTGATCACCGCACAACAATGCCTCAGGTTTCTTGTTGTGTCATCCAATCTACTGTATGCTATTTTAGGTAATCCCTTCTAGTGCTACCTGTGAGTCCATATGTAACACCTGTTGTTTACCACACACTCAAACACACAAACAGTTTCAATTAACACAGTGAAAATCTGCAAAGTCCCAGGATCTCTCCATCTCAGCTCCTGGTCTTTGGGGAGGTCTGACAGCTGTGGAGTGGATGTGAACAACTGCAGAGGGTAAAATAGGACAGGACAGGGGCAGTGAGCAGGTACAGCAGAGACATGAGGATGGGAAAAAGACATCTGACACCAAGATCAGAAGCACATCTGCTCTGTGTACGGGCCGCTTTCATTTTCAGTTTCCATGAACTTTTTATAAGACATTTAACGCTCTATGCCTTTACATTCCTTGCAGACTATCTTTGTTCTGGAAATACTTGGCAAATGGTCTGAATCAGAAAAACAGGTACAAAAGTATTTACAGAATGCATAGACTTCAACACAATTAGAATTTGTTCTACTGTTTCAGGGGTGCACGGTAGCCAAGTGGTTAGAGCTCTGGCTTCCCAATAAGGAGGTCGTGGGTTCGACTCCCGGGTCGGACCATATCAACATCTCACGATCTCTCTGGGTTGAGTTTGCATGTTCTCCCCGTGTCACCGTGGGTTTTCTCCGGGTACTCCGGTTTCCTCCCACCTCCAAAAACATGCATGTTTAGGTTAATTGGGCATCACTGTAAATTTCCCTGTGAGTGAATGAGAGAGTGAATGGTTGTCTGTCTAACCCTGCGACGAGTTGGCCACTGTCCAGGGTGTTCCCCGCCTAAGGCCCAAAGTCACTGGGATAGGCTCCAGTCACCCGCGACCCCTAACGGGATTAAGCGGTAGAAAATGAATGAATGAATGAATGAATCTACTGTTTCACTTTGGAGAGAATGAGTACGAAACAAAAGAAGTCTAAAGTGACCAGTGAACCAGCATGTCTTAAGTAATTTAAATTGGACCATGCAAGGAAGGAAATAGCTAATTTTTAGCTCTGTCTGGGCAATAGAAGAATTATTTGTTTATCAATATGGAGAATGCGCGCACCTGGAATGTAGAAAGCGCTGCGGCTGATTGACACAAGCTGTAGCAGCAACACTCGCCAGCGCTGTTGTCAGCTAACAACAAGAGTTTATCACACAAACAAAAGTTATGCTGCGAAGTCAGCATTTGTAAATACATTTCAACCCTAAAACTTATACATTCAGGTGAGGGGGAAAAAACAGAAAAACACTGTCTCAAGTTTCAGTTGCCATCACAGCAGTTCACACCTGATCATTTAGTTGTTTTAATCAAAAAAGCTTCCCCAGCCCTGTAGACGGACAGCGTCTCTGCAGGTGACATACGCAGTAGTGCGAATTCGAAATCGATCGATAATTCTTCTCTATACGTATATCAAGATATATTTCTGAGCACAATACAAAGTGGCAGTTTTATTTTATTTTGTGGAACGCCGTTGGGTTTGGTTCACCTGGCGGTAGATGGGAACTTTTTTTTTTTTTGCTTTAACCAATCACTGCAAGTGCAAACATGAACCATTTCTGTACATCAAACTCAGGAATTAAAGGTACAAAATATATTTCTAAGTTAATATTAGACACAATCTAAAAGAAGAAAAATATATACATGCTGCTATATCAACTGGTTAGTTCTGGCCAATGCACTGCTTCATCTCTGTTCAGTGACTGGCCAATTGTACTTAGAGAATAAGGGGGAAAAAATGAGAAAACTTGAGAGTAAACTTGTGTTATGCGTAGGATTCATGATTTTTCATTTTAATACATTAATTTAGCAAAAGGCATCACACAAAATCACTTCCCTATGAATTTACAAGCGGATGGCGTATTTTCAAAGTTATCAAAATACTGTATATATCATATATCGAGATACTAACAAAATGTCGCAATACATTTTTGCACCTAATACCAGCCCTTTTAGCTCCCAGTACTTTTTTAAGCAAGGTCATTGGATTAGAGAGGAGATAAAAACAAAAACACATCTACCGGTACTAATAAGCTACGGTTTAATTTTTATAACAGAGCTCATAATCTATGTAACATCAGCCACTTCTCACTAAAACCATGACAGGAAAAAACAGCAGAAAAATATGAAGATAAACCAGTGTCCAGTCTCTCATCACCACAAACTTGATGAAACTGAAAATGTCTTTGGAAAAAGTACACAGACCAGTTTTTTTACATTCAAACAAAAATTTAACCCAGGTACAACTTACATTTTGTTTATTCAGAAAACATTTACTGTGTTTGGGTGAAATCAGCTGCTCTCCTTTGGATTGGAGCTGAGGCCGGAGAACGGAAATACATTCCACCATTAAAAGACCGCTGCCAAAACATTCCTAGGCCAGAGAGACGAGGGCCAGTTGAAATGTGGTTTATGTCTTCTTATTGGCAGCTAAATTTTTGGTGTTTGTTTGTCTTCCACTGGATCTGAGCCCCCTCGTTCTGTCCTAATGCCAGGGAATTGTGCAGACAGTTCCTGGTTCATGTGGGCTTGTGGTTGGTGCTGCTCTGAGTCTGAGTGGGTGGCTGAAACAGGTCGCCTGGTCTTCCTCTTCAGACATGAGGAATGACAAAAACTTAGAAAAACAAAGGCTCACCAAAACCTCAATTGACTCGAACAATAAAATTCTAATTAGCCACCAACAATAATGATGATAAAGTGGAGTCTAGACATGCTGGATGGAATAAAAAGGGGGACTTTTACAAGACCATAACACTTGGTTTGAAACAGCCCCCAGAGTCTTGTCTGCAGTGCCAGTGACACTCAATATTAGAAAGCTTTATGAATAGTAAAAAGTTGTTTGCTTGTTGCTGATGTGAAGGGAAAGTATGTGGCTGGTGTCAGACTCTGGGTCAGAGGATGGAAACTGTTTCATTTGCTACTGCGGCGGCTTTATTGTTTCTCAAGTGGTCCTTCATGGGACAACACCAACCAGCAATGGGAGCAATGCATGACTTTGTAAAGGCACAACAGCTTTACACAACTGCTTCTGTCCATCAGCCAATCTATGGAACCTAGAACCATTGATTTGGATGGGAATAATTTAATCCACTTGTTGGATTAAGAATTATATAGTAATATGTGGCTCTCCATGAGCCATCAAGCAGGAATGTGCAGAGATAGAGCCCTTGTGGTGCACAGACACCTGAAGAGTGGCATCTATGTGAGGCTGCAGCAGCTCCATAGCGGCGCTAAAAGCAGCAGAGAGCAGATCTGCAGGCGGCAGTCTCAGTTTGATAATCTGCAAATTTGGCACCTGCAGTCTTAAGGCATCTCACTGAGATGTCCCTCACTGCCAAGAGCAGGGCTGGAGCTAAGAGGACTGGAGGTCCACTGGGAACCACTGACACTAGATTTGGACATAATTAATAAGTACACTATAACAAAAAATCCACTTTAATAAACAACTAACTTTGTTCTAAAAATGCTTGAAATTTAGGGTTTGTTTACTAAATTTAGTTCAGATTACAGGAAATTACCTAGGGGAGGACCCCTGACTCCTCTTTCTTTTTATTAGATTGTTTCTTACACTGGTTTATACTTGGTTTGTGCAAAGCGTTGCAGCAAGAACTTTTTAGATGCACACATGTAAAATGTATTTAAAAATCAATATACATACTTTAATTCATTACAAAATACATCAGTTTCAAACAGGACGGGAAAGTGCACTTTTTTCTTGCCCAGCTCCTTTAAATGTCAGTGCATGAAATTTTTTATGCAATTTTTCTTTTTCAAAAAATATATATTTAGCTTAAAATTGTTCATTCACACCTTACTATTTTGAGGGCAATCTCAATTTTACCCGCAAAATTCCTTTTTGTTCATTATCTGACAAAAAACAATCAAAATATTAAAAATATTAAAAAGAAAATGAAATTTGAAACCTTTTCTCTAGCCAACTCCATTATTCTTCAATGAATTTGTACTCTAAACTTATTAATTAAATAAAATGCCTAAAAAGTTTCCCCAAGTAATACTTTTAAAAGAGGTTCGCTTAAACTGTTAAGATACAAATTTTTAGTTCAATTATCGTCAGCTTTTCCAGAGAAATTGTCAAAAGACAAAATATGTCAACGGCATTATCATTTAGGCCCTAACAGCAAATAGATTCTGCTTTTCTACTGTGCAGAACTTGTTCTCTAATGACAATCAGAATCAATTAGGCATTAAAGGCTAACAACTGCAAAGTCTAAGTAAGCTTCACAAAGAATCCAACCAATTGTTTGTGCTTCAAACGAGCTCGGAAACTGTTTCAATTTGACTTTTAGACAATTTTAGTCAGGCAAGTTTTACATTTCTTTAGTCAGCTCATAACAAAACTAATTCCTTGTGTAAGTTGTATTGTTGGATGCAGTGCAGCATGAGCACATGTTTAAAAAAATCTCTATTTCGGTCAACCAGTGGCGAGGAGCACAGTGCGGCTTCTTCCAGCTTCCTTTGATCTTTTTTTGGAAACAAATGTCATGATTGTGGTGAACTTTGAAATGTGCCAGCGTACAGCGCAAGAATCAGGCTGCCATCTTTTATTCATCGCAAAAAGTGACTTGTCGCTCAGTTGAAGCTGACATCGAGTGTTGACATTAGGCAATAACAGACGTGGTGTTTTCTGGAAAGTCAATGGTGCGCGGAGAGGTCATTCAAAACCCCACAGTGTTTATTTGAATCTGACTGGATCCACTTCCCACAGCTCAAACACAGACGACATGACAGAGACTGTATTGTTTGTATCTTTCTAAATATCGCTTGTTCACAGATTTGCATGTTCATAATAGATTGGTTGGACTGGAGCACTCATACAATGACAGAACATTCAGACCAGAACACGGCTTTAATGTGGCTTCTGGTTTGTTTCATGAAGCAGGGGACCGTGACTTTATGTCTCTCATATACTTTTTATAGAGCTGTATTTTTAAGTATGAAATGTCTGCTTACCACAAGCAGCTTTCCCTCACCTCTTTTCTTAATGCTATTTATGATAAATGTGGGAAATATTAATTCAATTTTTTAAATTGCGATCAACTTTTTCTTTTTTTAATTAGTAAATTCTGCTTTTCTCCTCATAAAGTTACTAGTAAAAGTAAAACTTGTTGGAAAAAACTCAACTCCTGTGCGCTGTCCTCAAAGGCCTGCAACATTGTGATGAAAATCAATCATAATTTCATCTTATATATTATATCTTATATTTTATCTTCATCAATAATCTGAAGGATAAATTTAAACGATGTAACACAGATTTCCAATTTAAAACATCTTCTAAAGAAAGTAAAATTGCAATGTATGAGGCTGAAGAGGGTATTTAAAATGACTGTATGGTAAGGGGCATTATTTCTCTGGAATAGGTCATGTTCTATGTATCAGAGATGTGAGCAGATTCTGATTTTTCTAGAAATTGTGCTTACGACTTGTAAGGACTTGTAATAGTGTCATGTACATGTAAAGTGAGAATTCAAACGGGGTGGGTGTAAATAAGTTTGCACTTCTACCCACTCCTTTTTGAACTTTCCAATGTATAAATTTACTAATGTGTACACATACAAGCTGTATATACTGTATGTTGTTGTGTTTTTGATTTTTTTTTTTAATTATTATAATGTTCGAAATAAACTTTCCAAATCAAATAAAAACTTTGTACTTATTTCATGAAATTGTCATATCATGATTCAGTATTTTGTCATTTGCTGTCTGTTCAAATAAGGACTTTCACATTGAGTTGAGCAGAACTGTTTTGCACCTGTGTATTTTTTACCAAAATAAAATCACAGCATGAAGTATGTAATATCTTCAAGATAATAAATACGACAGCACAGATCACTCGAGGTGCCCAAAGTGAGGCCCATAAAGTGTCTAATTTGGCCTGTGAAAGGATTCTGGGATCAATATTGTGGCCTTTGACACACTTACAGTTTATGTATTATTTCTGCTATGAGCCCTTTTTGTATAATGTGCCTCCTTTAAAGAGTAGATCTGTGATATCTGTGAATGAAAATAGCTTCAGAATTAGCTTTAAAGAAGAACTATAAAGAGTGTCAAATCCAGTCCCATGTAAACAGTATCATGTCATGTCTATGACACGCTATATTAAACTCGTTGAAGTGACACAGTATTTCCACTTTGGTGACATCATGCAAGAAGCTTTTTTATGGGGTTAGTGGTTAAGTTCAGGTCCAAAGAAAATGTAGCAAAACAACAAAATGTCTAAAACATTCAATAAGCATGTTTTTACACCTTTTTTTAGGTCAATATGCTATGAAAAACCAAAACGTAAAATAAGTCACTTGCAACATTTTCCTTGGGCTTAACGTGTAAGTTTAAGCTTCAAGTTACTAAAATGAGTAAGTTTAGGACTGTAGCTTGGGGTAGGTTAAAATTTACTTGTTAAACTCAAAGAAAAAGTTGTGGCTTGAAAGTTTATTGTACGTTTTTGGCAAGATTTCATAGATCTTTTTTTTTCCCACATCAATAAGCAAGATTACTAATGAATTCTACAAGTTCATGGTGAGAGCCTTTCTCTGACTGAAGTTCAAAATACTATCCTCATTTGCTCTCCTGTCAGCGTTTTTTTTTCCCTCCTCCATTTAGAAAAGTGCCCCTGTTTTTCTTGAACTCGAAGCATTTATGATAATGACGCACACGGCACCAGTTGACACATGCATATAAGGTCCAAAATAAGAGTTTACACTGAGAGCTAAACAAAGACTCTATTATGGCCAAGTGCAGGGCCCAGACAAGACGCTGACTGTTGATATTTCTGTTTGTTTAAACTTTTTACTCGCAGTGAAACAGCGTTAATTTTGGTTTGCGGGATGTTGGCGGTCGGGGGGTTGGAGAGCAGTGTGAAGAACAGATGGTCTGAATGAAAAACCTGTTCAAAAGCAGCCGGGACAAAAAAATTTCCCCACTTTCTCCAGTAGATAGAGAAAGATAATGGTGCTGAAAAGTGCATAGGACGTGTTGGACTGCATTATTCAGTAAAACGCAATGATTATATTTACCATTTCACTAAGCAATTTCCTTGTTTTCACCCCATTTGTCTGATTCGATAAGTAAAATAAGGGTCTTTTGTCTAGCAATATGTCTATCTATATGAATATGAAATTCCCCAACTGTTTCCTAGCAACCACATTACAAATATGGGCTAAATTCCAAATCTGTGACAGAGACTTTATGATTTGACAAATGATAATAACTTTTAACGCCTTAATTTTGCTAAATCATTGCGGGCGACACAGTGGCGCAGCGATTAGCGCTCTGGCCTCATAGCAAGAAGGTCCCGGGTTCGACTCCCGGCCGCCCAGGGCCTTTCTATGTGGAGTTTGCATGTTCTCCCCGTGTCTGTGTAGGTTTCCTCCAGGTACTCCGGTTTCCTCCTACAACTAAAAACATGTCCAATGTGCCTCCCCTGGACTACAGATAGAAATTAGCTGTAAGCTAACCCTAACCTTATCTTAAACTCAGAGAAAGCTGTATCAGTTGTGTGTAAATGGTATTAAGAGGGGAACCCATTTTTGTTAAAACGTCTGACTAAAACCATCTAAAATTCAAAGTGAAACTGTTTCCGAACCCTTTGGAGCACAAGCAATCAGTGTGTGTTTGTTCAGGGTGTCTTTATTTTCATGTAAAAACCTTAACTGAAATAGGCACTTTTTAAGTTTATGTTAAATGTCCCCCGGCCACCAATTTTTGTGCCACCCTTGTAAGATTCATGGCCCCTGCCTGGCCACCCCACAGAAAAATTTCTAGAAAATTTCTCACTGCAAGAAATTGGCAGGACTCTTTTTAAGGTTGAGTCTTTGATGTCTGATTGACTCTATAGTTTTAAGTGAGAAGAAGCTCTGCACAAAAGAACATCAGGTTTTAAAGTCTGCTTAAAATTCTGGGGGTAAAAATAAGAAGCAGTATAGCTGGTGTCGCTTGGGCCTTAATGATGGTAGACTTGGTATATTTTGGGGTTTGACAATTCCTCTTCAAAGGCTGAAGCTATTTTCATTTAAAAATATTTTTTGGGACTTGTAATAACTTTAGGCAAAGTCCATTAAAAAGTCATATTAAACTTTACAAAATTTGAGGTTTTTTTGTATTATAAGCTTAGAGTAAAAACTGATTCAGATCCATCCCAGAGTGGTTGGTTTGACTGTAAAAAAGAGGGTTCCCAATGTATTTTTATCTTTAGAATGTCAGGGAGCTTGATAGTTGATTTTTATTGGAAGGTGGATAAAAATGGATTAACTAGCGGGATTATTATTTCCTGTAATTTTATACGTTTACTTGTCAATTTCTTTAGTAAAACATTTTTCTATTTAAAAATGATTAGTGGTGATCAAAAGGGTGTAGAGAATTGTAGCATTTTTAGATTTTTTAAAGGTGGGGTAGCTGATTTTAAATCTGACAACTTCCTCTCATAAATCCTTCGACACATGGTTAATATCGACATGTATTCATTTTTGGTGACAGTTGTGGCTTATTTACCACTTTTTACAGCAAACTGAAACTACGACCACCAAAGCACTGCAAATCAGAGCACAGCATTCGGCTCCTGATCAGAACAAAAATTATTTATTATTCTGCTCAGATAATACTCAGTTTTCTTATTTTTTGCGCAGCATTTATCATGGTCTTTTTAGTGAAAAACCCAAAGTCTACTAATTTACAACAACAAAAAATCATCTACCCACCTTAAAATCAAGGCTATTAAACTTATTTTTCCCGAGAGACATATTCTTCGAGAAGTCATGACCTCTGAGTCGAAGGTCAACAACGACCCATGCTTTTAACACACTGAGGTCACACAAAATATCTCCAACATAAGATCAGTTTTAACGTTGCAAAATAACATGCTGTTGGAGTAGCTGTTAATTGAAAAAGAAAATTCTTCTGTGATGCACCACATTAACAGCATCTCTGGAGGTGTGGTTTGTTCTTAGCAATATTATAATACTGTATGAAACATAAGAAAGATCAGTCAGACCTCGGAGTGTTTTAGCCTAGAATGTTTTGCGATGTTCAATAAACTACACTTAAGTGCCGTTTCACCCTTTGACGCACTTCAAACATATTTCCATTTGGAAAATGAACTAAACTATGGCAAGACTTGATATCTGGTCCTAACTGCTAAACCCAAAATTAAATCAATCAAAGATGAGTCTTAGTCCACGTGTCTGATTTAGCCCTCGGGCCTTTCGTTGAATAACCCAGTTTAAGTTTCTTAGAACTGCACTGACTCAGTAGTTTGATTTACAGTGGACTTACAGGTCTGATGCGAAATCCACTTCTCTGAATTTTAATTCAGTTTTAAGTCTATTGACTCAAAGTTGTATTTGGATTTATGCATGCATGCTTGAGTACACCTGTTTTATCCTGCAGCTAATGCTTCAGAGCTCTAAAGAATTCTGTTTTCACCTCCCAAGTTACCAAGTTCTGAGTAGGGATGGGACGATATACTGTACGATATTATTGCTAATCGCGATAATTAAGGGCCGCAATTAAATAATCGTGGCGTTTTTTCATAATTGTGATAATCGTAATCACAATTAATCGCAATTAATCGCAATAAAAGCAGCAGGAGCGCGCCTGTGGCTTCATAAGAGCATCTAAAATCTGACTGCTGTGAACTCAGTAAAAGCTGTATTATGGTTAAACAAAGAAAAGGTTCATGTGCTAAAGTTAATTATTGACTCTGAGACAAGATTAGTAGATTTTTGCTCAACATTGTAAACATTTGTTCACTTTGAATCATTATTAATTGTACTTAGACCAAAATACAATAATTTGTTCAAACACATACATATTGTGCGCTAATAAATATTTCAGTGATTTGAATCTGTGCACTTTTATGTTTAGTAAATTATCGTGATAATATCGTTAATCGCGATTATTTTGGTCACAAATTTTAATATTGTCCCATGCCTAGTTCTGAGTAAAACATTTTTGTCATGTGTTTAATGCCAAACTAAAAACATTTTCGGCAACGCAATAGCATCATTGTGAAGTCACAAGTCTAAAAAGTTACTCAGTGCATCTTTAACTAAGAAACTTCATTGAACAGTTCTCCCCTACAGCTCTCTTGTGTAATGAACTAGCCAACTGAATAGAAACTTTCATTTTTGTTTAACTTTAAGATTGAAATAAGGCAGCAAAAACACATTTAAACACATTTTACACTGCTAAAAAAAAAAAAAAAAAAAAAAAAAGGCAGGTTGAACCACTCATTTCACTAAAACAAATTGACTGCGTATGGTTTCTACGAAGTCTGTAATGTGATACAGAAACAAAACTAAACTTTTCTTTCTCTTGATAAAAAGCTTTTTGATAATAAACTTTATCGCAATAGTAAAACAGTCTGTAGATATTCCAGTCTTTGCCTGATCAGTTGAACAACATAATTTCAGATGTGTGCGCGTTACAACCGTCCTGATGCGATCACACGAGCCTGTTTAAAGCCCCATTCCCAGCGCGGCACACATGGTAGTCTGTTCCCACTGCTCTCTTAAAATAGTCACCGAGGGCTTTTCAATTATACAGGCCACGCTCTAAGAAGGGGCCCAATCATAAAACCAGAGTGTTTACCTCCTCTCTAAATCTTACTGGGCTTTGATTGAGGGGCAGAAGCTCCAGAGGACAGGGGACATGAGCTGCACTGCTGACACAATGGCGGCAAGACATCACTCCATCGTGTTAAAGATGTATACAGTTAATAAACCGACTTACAGAGGCCAATTTTACATGTTACACTTGTTTTAAATGAGTGGTGTATAAAATAGAAGTCATGATAAAAGCTGTAACTAATGCTGCACTCATGGTGTTTGAGTGTGAGATGAGAGTTCGAGCCTCCGACCTTGTTTGAACTCATGTGATTTTTGCTTGGACGATTGGGATTTTGATGTCACCATGTCTGACACGACACTTTTGACATGAGTTAAAGGGAACCATGACTATGAAGATAAATATGGCTAAAATGCTAGAACTGGTCATGTGTATTAAATAAATGGCAAACAAATATATAACCTCTCTATTTTTATAAAATCGGCATTGTTCATGTTGTTTTCAAGCCACTGGGCTGTCATTTGGTTGATGACATCAAATACTGTTTTTGGTTGTTGCCATGGTTACTCCCGCGGTTCCATCGGTGAACAGTTGCTACAAAAACACCACTGACAGTGTCCGTTCTTGCACTATTTTGATAAAACAACAAATACTTCCGAGGTATTTGTCTGCATTTATATAAGTGATGATATTAGAGTGTTTAGGGTAAACATGTGATTATAGCCAGGGTTTGCTTTAATGCTGCTAGAGCTAAGAGTTGTTGTTAGCCGTGAAGTACTTCTTGGACAAAGTGTAGTTAATTTTTTTCTAACATTTTTCTTTCTGAGAATGTGCCGTTCACATAAATGATTAATGGCAAATCCCCAAATTTAATCTATGAGATCAAATGATAAAAGCAATTTTCCTAAATGAGGTGACGCTAGCCCTGGCAGAGGTGTTTGACCCGAGTTTGCGAGCAGTTGCCCTGAGCTGAGTTCCAAGCTGTTTGAGTGTTCATGTACATTCTTTCTACTCGAGCCCCACATAAACGTGTCATAAGGCCATGTCCTAAAGCCAACAATACACATTTCACTGAGCATTTTCTGAAAGTGTGCAAAAGAGGTCAACAAGTGTGCAAAAAAGGTCAACATAAAAATGTATTTTTTGTTACAAGACCATGAATTTCTTGGTCATTTGTCAACTTATGAGTTTTTGTATGGAAAGAACTACATTATTCTATTATAATATTCCTACTTTTAATTTCATTTGATCAACTTTCATTTATAGATTTATATGGGAGATATTTTTTGTGCCAATTTTCAGCAAGATCTAGTTTACTCAAACAACAGTTAAAATATACTAAAAATCCCATTGTTTTTATTTTATGTTGTATTATTTTAACAACATGGCCAGCAAAATAAAGTTAGAAAATTAAGTTTAGTGCATTTGTGGCTTTCAGTGCTGTAGAAAAATATAAGTTAAAACCATACCTTGTAAAAAAAAAAAATATATGACCGACATCATGGAAACAAACTTGCTCCACCAGGACAAATAATGGTCAGTTCTGTGGCCTTGCAAGCCCGCTCAAAGTAAAACCACAGATTTTTATTATATATTTAGTGCCACAAAAATATCTAAATGACACAAATATATATTTTTTTTTATTCAAGTGACACTGTGCATCTTTGAGAATTTGAAGTGTGTGACCTTGGTTGACTCCTCCTTTGTCGTATTTGCATGTGTTTTATGAATGAGCCTTAATGTCTGTTTGTTTTCGTTACCGGAGGATTCCCTGACTGTCATCATGGAAAGAAACATTACGTGTGAATGCCTTTGCGGTTTTACAGGAGCAACGGTTGCGTCTGAGGGCGTGGGTGCTCCCGCTGAGGCCTCAACTCATATTCCTGCTTTTATTGTCCGCAGGTGCTTTGGGGAACCTGCTCAACCTGCTGGTTACACTCGCACTACACGGGAACGTCTTTTATCAAATGTCCTGCTGCTGCTGTTGTGGTGGTTGTGGATGGTAAAGATGGCGTCTGTCTTCACTCTAGCATGTTAACGTTTTATATCTGCTCAGAGCCTTTCCACTTCTCTGTATTTTTCCAAAACCACAACTAGAAATCCCCGCTTTATAAGAATGGTGGGGCCGAAGCAGTAAATCCTTGTGAATGAGCAGGAATAAACAAGAGGAGAAGCTGAACACCACAGAGTAAGCTTAAGTGTTACTTGTTTAAAAGACAGCTAATTCAGTCGTATTAAAAGGTACACCATGTCACTTTTTTACTTAGATAAAAGCATGTTTGTCTAGTTTGGATGTCTTTGTAAGACTAAATATATAATAAAAGTGTGTGACTTTACTCTGAGCAGGCTTTTATAGTCACAAAATGAACTATTATTTGACCAAGAGAATGGCCTCCAGCTGTATGTTTCCATAGAAAAGCTGCTCCTATAGTTAAAAAAGTTACATGGCGGCACTTTAAAGCATGAACAATGAGATATGAATAAAATAATACATTTGTCCAGAAACTGACACTGTGCTCTGCATCACAGAAGTAATCTCATACTTTCTGTTTTGATGCTGAAGATAAAGCTTATGAATAACAACAAAACTGTTCCTTTAACTCATTGTAACAGCAAGGACAAAACAGCACATGAAGAGGAGTACTGGTAAAAAAATTAATTAATTACCATTATAGGAACCAGCAGGACCACTTCTCTTACTGGTTTTAACAGTAACAAAACTCTTGACAGACAAATCTTTGGAGCAGGTTTTCACTTCACTTCACTACTTGTTAGTTCACCTACATTTTGATCAGAACAGAAACTGTACAATGAGTGTTGGATTGAAATATTCACTGTAATAGCAAAGACTTAAGTCAGAGCTGACCACCAATCTGCACATGTAGTAGCTTTAAAAGGCCATACTTGTTTGACAAAGCTTGATCTCATCAGATCTCAGGAGCTAAATGGGACATTGCCTGGTCAGAACATGGATGATAGATCAGGTACCAGAGTGGGACAACTAGAGTGGAGTGTCGTTGTGAGATGGAAAAGAGTTCGAAAGCTTTTAAAATGTTTCCCAGTATGCAGTGATTGAAGCGAAATGCGAGAATCGATCAGTTTTGCTCATGCAGTCACTGACTCACACAAACACACAAACTATAGTTGTATAACATAAATAATACAACAACAATAGCCACAATGTCTGAAGAAGCAAAGCGTAAACTTGTGTAAGACCTGACGGAATGTGCTTTATTATGTTGCTTTAACAAAGGATGCGTGAATCTCTAAATATATTTCTGTTTACTGTTCATAAGTTCTGAGCACTAACAACAGTGGCTTTGTAATTTACTATCATTTATTTTGTGCTTTAAAGTAAAAAAATTTAATAAAGATGAACTAACAAAATCAAAGGAAATCAAAAATTTTAGCTGCAAAATTGAAAACTGAATTGAACTGTGACTTAAGTGAATCGTCCAATCCCAAGTGTACACTGGGTTCCTTGATTGTAAAGTGCTTCCAGTGCCTTGTAAGGTGGAAAAGCACAATATAAAGAGCAGCCAAAAACAAATGTATATTATCCAATGGAAAATTAAAGTACTGGCTTTTGTTCTTGTTCACTTCAAGCAAAGAATAAATCATATCTGAAGCAGCAGAGCAAGAAACAGTGAGTTCGAATCATTCACTGTTTTGTCACTTGCAGACTTACTCACAGTGGGAAGAGGAACAAAAACTTTTAATAAAGCAAGAGTCACATGAAATAAAAAGCAAGAATTTGGCATTTTGAAGTTACTCAAGTAAATGCCCACATCTGCTCACTACAAATTGTGAAATATCTTGATTCAACTATCGCAAAACAGAAGCCAACATCTGTAATTGCTTTTAAATGTAAGTATAAATGATTGATGCACGTTTAAGGCTACATTAGTTTTCGGTTGATCTTTAATTCAGCAGGTCAATTGCGGCATAAACATTTGTGCCGGCTGGAGTCTCCGTGGATTAGGATTTCTAACGAGCTAGTCTTTCTAGGAGGCCCATCATCCCTATCAATATTGCACAGCATATATTAACATTCTCCAAAATGATGGAGCACCTGATGGAGTCCACAGAGCCTGTTTATCAAAGGAAAGGTCACTGGATGTACTTGAGCTGTCCTACAGGCGCTTTCCCGTGTTTATCGATCTGTGGTGGGCATTAACACGATATAAGTAAATGTTTACAGAGTCCAGCAGACACGATTGAAAAATGTTATGAAAGATATTGTGAGGATTGTGACAGTAAATCAAAGTTTACATCTGTGCAGTTTATGAAAGCTTTATTTTCCTCAGAGCTTGGTGAGTCATCCTTCGCACTCAGCAAAATGTTTCACCCCGGCAGCTGTGCGAATCTGCTTCATTTGTTCCTTTGCTGCTAATGACGTTTTGTGCAATCGGGAACAGAGTGGTAAACAAGAGTTAAAGCCGAGACAAACAACATTTGAAGTGTTTTAATATGAAACTCGATGAATTCTTTTTAAAAAACATCTATAATGTCAAAAATGTCAGCACAGACCAGCTTTGTGTGTGTGTTTGCTAATAGCTCAGTGTTACAGTGGCATCTGCTAACCACAGGTTTGCATAAAGATTTTACTATGGGCTTTAAGTTTGCAAAGTCACTGTGGGACTTTCAGACATAATATATCGTACAATGAACTGGACAGCCTTAATTACAAAAGTATATTGTAATTATAGCACATTGTGACAAAATCAGATCACTGTGAACAGTCTCATTTCAATTATAAAGCTTTTATTTTTCATAGGCAGCCAAAAGTTGGTACCATCTTCTCTCAGTTTCACTGCTGTTTGTCAAAAGCTGTTGAAGCCGTAGGTGCATGTGCTGAAGGATTTGTGAGAGCCAGGAAGTAATTGAACAGATACTTCTGGGTAGAAGCTTTAATATTCACTAGGGCTACTCAACTTGAGGCGCAGACATTTGATTAGACATTTAATCTTTGTTGAGACCCTGTGGTCATGCCCAAGTTTTTCCTGTTTCAGTTCTTATATGGCGAAATGTAGATTAAATCTTTTGTCCACAAAATTATACTGTAACACATTATTTTACAGCTAAAACAAATCTAGTTTTTGGATTGTTTGTGGAATCCAAATAGTTTTAAAAGTGGTGCACCTGCAGCCCAGAGGCCAGGGTCAGTCTAAAAATCTGGCCTTTGTGAAAATACACTTAAATAGCCCAGCATACTGTGTTGAGAAAATGTAAAAAAAATATGCTAAAACAAAAACGTAATCATGTTTTAAATGTGTCAATATGGTTATCAAATTGACCCCATAAACTGGCAAAAGTAAATCATCCAACTAAATTCATCATATCCTAAAAAAAAACATTGGCTAAAGGTGTGAGACAAAATGTAAATGTCTGTGTTCAGGACCTTAACATATTTGTAGAAACTCATTATTGCTGCTAAAAGATCATAGACTGTAAAATTAGATTATTTGAATTACAAAAATTATATTAGCAGCTGCTCTGCAGTTTACATAAAAATGTGACAAAATTCTAAATTCTCATCCACTCTGAGCATGTGAGTCTTACACATATCAATTTTTTTTAGTTTGTGTAGCCTACATTCAGGTGAGCTCAATAACAAACATTACTATAATAAAACAAGACAACCCTGTTGCTATTTACACTGAGGAAAATGTAACCTTCAACAATGCTGAAGGAATATTTTCTCAGTTTTAGTGAAAGGACATCCTTTTCCCACCAACTGATGATTCTTTGGCATTTAATATGTGGAAAACAGCTGTTTTGATTCACTGAGGTAAGCAGCATGTGAAAGTAACAACTTGTAAAGACTTCTTTCATGATTCAGATTTGCTACAGGGCGATTGGCCTGGTGGACAGAGATTTAGCACCTACCATTCCAATAAAGACCACACATTGATTTGCAGAAATGCTTGTACTATACACAATCAAGAGCCCAAGTCATTTATGTAATTGTATTTATCCGGCAAGTGACTGACATAAAATATGTTGTGGACAGATTTTTACAGCCATTTGGATTAAAGACTGAATAATTTACGACACGAGCCAGAGCAGGGGTCAGCCTGAATTTATAACTCTGTGGAGACAAGAGTGGTGCAATCTCATTCCACGTCAAGAAGTGGTTTTAAAGTCCAGTTTCACTCTCTCTCTCTCACACACGCACACACAGGACACACACAGGACACGCACGGGCTTGTGGTGAGGAGCGCTTCATTCATGAATCGGTGCGGCGTCTTTGACAGTACGAGCATACCAGCAGTCATTCAAAATCCTGGGACACCCTTTTCTCTCTTTCTCTCAGGCCATTCATGCCTGACAAAACACGCTCCACCCAAACAGTGAGTATCTCCACGGCAACAGCTCTTGTATATAGGGCAACCTCCAAGGTGTGTTCCCGTGTGTCTCTACCTCAGCAGCCTTTGAACTATGACAACAGTTGAACGTCAATGTCAGCAGATAAGGGGTTTCCCTTTTTACAGCCTCCGTCGCCTCGGCAACATTCCTGAGTCGACAAACATTGGCCCAGACTTGCGCTGCATTCCAGAGGATCTCCCAGGAAGTCCAAGCAGCGCAGCGTAGTGTTGTTATTGATGTTGCTATAGTGGCTGAGGGCCAGGGATGTGCGCAGGTGAAAGTAGGCACGTTGTCACCTGTGACGACTGTAGTAACGGACAAAGCTTTATTTAGACTTTAGTAAAACGTCACAGAGTCAGCTCAAGAGCATGAGTGGAATGAATTATGAGGCTATACTATTATATGTTTTAAAATACAACTAATTTTAGCATTTGTATACTATATTTAAAGCAATAATTTGTGTTTTTTAATTTGCATATTACTATCATCATTGTCATCATCATCTTTTTTTAGCCTTCAGTAAAACATCACTGTCAGTTCAAGTGCACGAGTGAACTACTATTAGAAGAAAAATATATATATACAGTATATATATCACAGTAAAAATGTACAATGTAGTATTGTACATTATTGAGGTTTTAACTTTCAAATAGTTGAATTTAAAGGCCCACTGTTTAATTTTTTTAACCCCGTCCCCAAAATAGTCATCGTCATCATCATCAATATAAAATCCCAGTTATATTCGGGAGGGGGGCAATGGCATTATATTCTGTATTTTATATTATGTACTGTGTCTGTTTTTTTGTAAATTGTTGTGTGTCTGGTCTGATCCAGCAAGAACTAAGGATAGAAATAAGCCTGGGTATAATCCTGCATATTTACAGATATACTTGACATATTTATTCTGAGTGGTCCCCCAAAATCACTACCCTGGAGAAGCCTTCTAGAAAAGGAATCAAATTTATTTACTTCCATGAAGAATGTTAAAAAGTATGGCTTAGACTATTTTCAACAGGATCGTGCAGCTGCAGAAAGTTACAGGTTAATGAAGATGGTTTGACTGATCTGATTGAGATGTTTGTGTTGAATTTATTATGTGCAGAGGTGGAAAAATGGACAAAAATCTTGGTAAAAAAAAAAAAGTATAATGCACAATATTTCTAAACGCATTTGTTGTAGGGCAGGGGTGTCAAACGCTCGGCTCAGGTGCCAAATGTGGCCCATGAAATGTTTTCATGTGGCCTGCAGGGTGATTTCTGATTTTTTATTTATCATGGCCCTCTGATAAAAACTTGTAACAATTTGAGCTACATGTCCCATAATGCACTGCAGTCTTGCTCTGTCCTGTGTATGAAGTGCAAAAGAGGAGCCACATAGGCCAGAAAGGAAAAATAGACTTTGGATATAAACCTCTAAAGTGCACTGGAATGCAGCAAATTGCAAACAATTTGTTCAAAAATGTTCTTGGAAGGACACTCTGCACAATAAAACACAATTCAAAATAATTTAATGTATGTCATATTTGTCACATTTAATAAATCATTGGTAGTAGGCCTATATTTTAAAAAGCAGCCCTCGCCCAACTCTGACTTTGATCAATTCGGCCAAAGCTCCATTTGAGTTTGACACCCCTGATGTAAAGTATTTTGCGTGCTAAGATGTATTACATAACACGTGACCACTTAAACTAAGAATCTTAGTTGACGTAATAAGAATAGTAACCTTAAACATCGCCAGTAAAATAAAATATTTAGTCATTTAAATCCATTTAGTTTGGACGTGTCAGTAAACCACAATCCCTGAGCTCTCTGTGGATTAGTTAGTGCTTGGCCCAGTTGAACTCCTCAGTGTTTTCTGCGGCTGCTGCGTTCCTGTGTGTGTATACAAGTACTGTGTGTGTACGTACATGGTGTGTGTGTGCGTACGTGGTTTGTCATGGTCACCGGGGAGGTGTGAGGCTCACAGCCGCTCAGTGCAAACATAAACTCAGTCCATCTGCATGCCTGGATCCCCTCCAACAGCAACAGCACACAAACACACACACATGCAGCAGCACTATATGATATCATATGGTGTCAGAGAATATAGTGGAGACTGTTTGACGTAAACGCAGTAATAGACGCCCGGGGCAGATGTTTTGCAGTGTGCGTTCACGCTAATGGCAAAGATTTGGACTTTCACTTTGTGATACACAAAACAGCAACATACAAGAAACAGACGATTGCAAAGATGATTACAATTACATAACAGCAGTTTTTCATCAGATTGGACCCAAGATTAGTCTTGATTCAAGTTTCATTTTTTTCTGCTGTTGTTGTAAAAGAAAAGCAATGTATAAGTCATACACAGAAGAAAAGCAAATAAATGAAGACAATTCTGCTGTAATGATGACTGTGTAGGTTCAATAAACCGGAATTGCCAATGATGTGCTCGTAAGGTTTTCTCTGGTGCGCTGATTTCTCTTATCACTAAAAACATGTCCAGCAGCCCCACCCCCATCAGGACTACGAATTGATGAATCTCAGTGGTACTTTCCTGGTTAAAGAAGGTTAATATAAGTATAAAATATAAATAGGGAACAAATAAATAAATAAAAAGCCAGATCGACTGAGTTTTTTTTTTTATTTATTATAATTTAGTTAGTTATTCATTCATTCATTCATTCATTCATTCGTGTATTTGGTTAGACTAGGAGTGTCTAAAGGCCCAACTTTGAAACATAAGAAAGAGGATATGACAGTAACATTTAAGTGAATGGTTTTAAGATAGGGCTGCGTTTTGAGAAACTTAAACCTCCGACAGCTTCATTAGGGATTATACCTGTGTTATCTTCACTTTCGTTTTTTCTACAGTTCACTCGCCTTCGTGAACCTGCTCCTGCCCACATATGCGCTTCTGCCGCACACATCTACAAAAGAACTATGTCAATCGTTGTGCTTTGTTTGCCCTGTTTGTGCAGCAAAAAGTTTCATTTGTGCTGCTATAGTTTTTAAGTATTAGCGATAGTTTTGTAAGTCATATTAACACAACGCAGCCTCTCAGAAAAGCTCCAAAACGGCAAATAATGGCTTCAATCATTTCCTCTTTGTGCTGGCTTCCACTGTAAAAACTTGTATTCGTGACACTTCAGTTTTTTAAATATTAGCAATTTCTACTGATTTCCTCATGTCGCTGCTCACAGTTGGACGAAAATGACCTCATTCAATTGCCACAAACAAAAATATGTATGTGTTTCTTTTAAATATGCTACTAAAAAATAAAATTGCCTGCACAAAACAGCGCAAAGGATTAACAACTTTTTGGGCTGTTTGGAACGACTGACGATAGATCGTAACGCAGACTAATGTTGATAATGGCTACACAGAGCTGATGTGAACAAAAACACAAAGTAACTCTCTTCATGTAATATTAAAAAACATCTACTGTTGATGTTGACTGTTTTGAGCAATTTCCAAGTTAATTTCTGTGAAGGTTATCCGATTTGACCACAAGACACTCGCAGAAAACATTCCTCCAAGGTCTGGGTTGCAACCTCTGAGGGCGACAGGAACACAGCTTAAATACATTTTGGTGCTTTTTGATAACATGTGTGGAGGGATTCTGTTTTAGAATCAAATTCTTCAATTTTCTTTTGTTTGGTAATTTCTTCAAAATGTTGAACTGCTTTAGACTATCACACAAAACTCAAAATTAGAAAAATGCCACAGTCTATCACACGGACTTTAATTTAGCCCTGCTTGTTGTCATCCTTGCTTTGTTTTCCAGTTTACCCAAAAAACACTGCTCCTAATCAGCTGTTACTAGGGACTTCTTTCGACTCTGGCTTCGCTGTTGTTTCTACAAATTTCAAGAATGCCGTTTTGAGTGATGCAGTGTAACCCAAGGCCAAGGCGAAAATACGTCTCCACACGCCAAAGATTTGCCTCAGTAAACCACAGAGCCGCGGAGAAGAAGAGGAGGACCGTCCAGAAGCTGCAGCTCGAAAAAAAAAAAAAGGAAAGTGTCTACGTGTGGTTCTTCCAACATGCTTACGGATGAGAGAGAAATCATTTGGTTTCAATTGTCGGCTGTAACTTTAGAAACTTGCCTGCTTTCTGCTCAAACGGACTGTGAAAGCGAAAAGATAAACGACCCGTTGCGAGTTAGCATAACATCATAACTACTATTTGACGAGTGTTATTACAAAACATATGGGAAAACGCAGGTGAGAGCTTATTTCAATAGAGCTCTGCATGCAAACTGGATTGTAAAACGTGGATCTGGGCCAGGCAGAGCTAACGCGGCGCACTGTATCTCTTTGTGTAATGAAAATGTTTTGAAAATAGACATCTTCAACTAATTACGCCTTTTCGGGGTCCAAGTTGCCATGGTTACAGCAAATAAAAGCAGTGGATTCTCCCAGCTGTATATACTGTACAGTTAACCATCCATCAAACTCATCCCATCTCCTCGGGAACTCCGCACTTTTGCTTTGAACTCGCGGTCGCGCAGGCCAAAACAAAGAGGGAAAAAAAAATCACTTCGTGTTTAAAATCTTGTCATGACTTTTCCTCTTATCGGACGGCTAATGCGTGTGGATTATTAGAGACAGACTGAACCTGAGAGCGCAAAGTGATTTAGAGAAGGACGATTGCATCAGCATGTGTTTTTCTTTAATTAACTAAGCAAGATATTACTAAAATGGAAACAATGAGCCAGATGTCCTATCAGAGAGTATCGATGAATGAAAGCACAATTACACACTTTCATTTTGTACGGTTGTGAAGAGGTTATGCAGAAGACATCAGAGCATTAAAAGTGTGAGCAGTGAGGAACGAAAATGCACAAGAGTCAGAGGAAAGAAAATACTTATTCTTCTGTCGACGCTCAACACAAATAAGATAGAACACACAGTTGAACTCATTACCCTCTTCTCCTGTTTTTAGTCTATTTGATGAGTGAATTATTAAGTGTAAATTTCCAAATACTGTTAGCAAACAAGCTAGCTTTGCCCTGCCTTACAATTTATTTAGTCGAACTCAATCTCACAAGAAAGCGTACACTTATCACGGCATAACAAACATATCAATATTGTATTATTAGCACAATTTCACACCTTTTTTGCGTAAATATGCCACGCGTTGCAGCCCAGTTCATTTCTATGGTGGTTGTAAAGATGTGTTATTATTTAGTTATAAAATTCCTATCTTAAATCTTAACCTAACCCAAGCCCAGCCCTAAGATTACCCATTTTAGTAACTTAAAGCCTAAAGATAATGTCTCCACGTGTTTATTTCTCGCTATGAAATATTGTGTTTATTTTACACTTTTTCATGCACTATTTATGTGTTGTGGTACATATATGCTTTCTTGCGATACTGTATTGAATAGACGCAAATAACAAAACGCAAAAGCTGCTTCATAACATGCATTATTCATTCATTCCACCCCTAATGGTGGTAAACTACTATTAATGCAACAGCTGCTCTGGGGCAGACTGACAGAAGCGAGGCTGCCATTTTGCGCCATCAGCCTCCCTGACCATCACTGACTATTCACACTCACACAAGATCCACACAAGGCAATGTGGGTAAAGTGTCTTGCAGAAAAGTGCATTGAGACTGTGTAGAATGATAAACAAGAAACAATAAAATAAATAAATAATCACTTTGCTGACACAACATTAGTAGAGGTGATAGAGCAGCAAAAGATGTTGTTCTCAACTAAGTGTAAAATAAATTGAAAAAACTTTATATAAAAAAATATAATATATCTGGCCACCTTGTCCCGCTTTCAAATTTCAGTGGAGCATGATTGACACATTAGTTAGCCAATCAGGAACACGCATCACATCCCGTATGAAAACCAACATGGCTGACAACCAAAAAATATGAAAAAAATATCACAAGGAACTGAAAATCATTGTGGATTTCTGCAGAATCAATGAGCGAAGCAAAAAAGTTAGATTTTGTTCTAAATGACAGACGACCAATCAGCTCCTTTGTTTCATCTGCCTCAGGCAAATAAACTAATCTGATTGCCTGGTACAAATTAGACCCACAACAGCCAATAAACACATTTTGTCAAGTGTTTTTCTCAAAGGTGCCTCTGAATGTGGTTCATAAGAGTGTGGTGACTCTCTTTTGTCCAATTTGCAGTCCAAACTGTCAGATTATTTTTGTTGACCAACAGACTCCAAATGATAACTGACAGAAGCTTATAAAAACATAAGAAATTCTCCCATAAAAGCGTCACTAGCTTACAACCTTACACTGTGACACAATCCTCGATGTAAAACCCTATAATACGATAATTGAGCTTTAATCCCTGATGTCATAATGCTGTTACCTCACCGAAAACATGCCTGGAGTTGTGTCTTGTTTTAGTCACAAATATTTGAGTAATCCTGTATTATCAGGCTGTCAGAATGCTCTGTTCCACCTTGTGATGTCACTAAGAGGTAGTTTTCAGGTATTTAGCTCAGGGTTGGGTAACATGGAGACACAAACTGAATTATCACTGCATCTGCAAATGCTTCTAAGCATTTAGAAGAAAAAAATATGTTTACTACTTGAAAGCAATTAAAAAGTTATATAAAAAGATTAATACGTTTAAATTATAGTTTAATAAATCAAGAACAATTGTGGAAAAAGTTTAAATCAATAAGTTATTATAATGATTAGAGGGAGCATGGGGTCTGTTGCTGTGGCAGTTAAGGCGGCATCTTGAGAAGTAAGTAAGTAAGTAAGTAATCTTTATTTGTATAGCATATTTCACAGACAAGAGTCACAAAGCGCTTCACAGCGAGATGAACCCCCTCCACTCAGTGACAGTAATGCCTGGGCAATCGCAGAGGGATCACCTAAAACTGCGTCAACCTCGACGGTCACCAAGTTCCTAACATGCATGTTTTGGTTGGTGGAAACGAGTGCCGGAGGAAACACCAAACGAGAACATCAAACTAAAGATCCGGCTGACGGAATCGAACCGCGACTTCTTGCTGTGAGCCAGACGTATCCTCTGCCACTGTGGAGAGGCGAAAAATTAGGTAAGGTAATAATCATAGATTAAATGTGTTTTCTGCCTGTATTTTTCGTTCAGCCTAAAAGCACTGCACTGGGCTGGATTATATAGAGTTAAAATCATTTTGTCATTACATTACATGAGCACAAGCAAAAGTATGTTTTTCTTTTTTGTCACAATGGTTTGGTTGAACAGAAGCATAATCAAATGTACAATAAGAAAAGGTTTACTTACAAAGTATTTAAGTAAAAAAGTCATTTAAAAGTTCAGCTTTCTATTAGTTTGAGTTATTATATTGACTAGAGATCGCGTAGCCGTGTAACCTATAGCAACGAATGTCCAGTTCCGGCAGCCATCTTGTGTAGGGAGAGTTTACTAAAGATCTCATACAGACTAATAGGAAGCTAGCCTCAATTATGTGTAAGCCATGTATATTATATTGTATTGTACTTATTTTATTTATAATTTGCGCAATAATACAACAATTCAGACTCTTCAAAAGCCAATGCACTCTCACCAAACCTTACATAAGCCGCCGAAACTCTGATGCACATATTTTATCTCCACGAAGGTTATCAACAAAACATAAACACTGTCATTTATCACGTTAATCTCACTTCAAAGTCTTTTTTTTTCCAAACGGGTCCGCGTGAGTCATCCAGAGGTTTTGCAGGTTTTGCGAGTTCGAGGATCCTGGTCCAGCGAGTGCCAAACAAACAGAAGTGTAGCGAGTTGTCATGGAGAACTTTGATCTTAATCCTCGTTTGGCGTGACTCGAGTGAATCCTGGTTGGACTTGTAAAAACTGTCAGGTTAAAAAGGTTTTAAACAGCTATTGTAAAAGGCTGCAAAACCTCACAATAAAACACATATTTATAGTTTGTTTGTTTTTTAACTCAGTGCAGATGAGAAACCAACTGTACATCTGTGTTTATCAAAAAGCTGTACTCAATGTATTGGTATATATTGTGTTGACTTTTTGTGGTAAATATTTATCATAGTTTTACTGCAGTTAAATTGCAATTTATGAAGAAATTGACAGCTAAAAGTAGAAAATTACAGGAAGTAATTAAGTTCTAAAACAGAATCCTTCCACATGTGTCGTCAACTGACAGTTTCCTGGAGTTTAAGCAATTATTTAACACAATTAAAATGTTATAAGTTATAATAAGTTGTCACATTGTCACTCCTATATTGTTTTTAGCTCACATTTACAATGTGGTTGCTAGGTAACATTTGTGGATTCCCCTCCACATGTGTCGTATTTACTGGACAAAAGACGATAATGAACAAGCTAAATGTTTAGTAAAGTCTTAATCATAATCATGTTTATGTTTTACTAAAAATAGTCTAACCTGTTATATGCACTTTAAGGCTGAAAATGCTGAGCTCAAAAATGAAATGAAAACGGTGTGAAATACAATTCTTCTGCATTTTGTTATTCTACAAAGTTAAGGTTACAAAATAATGAAAAAGTTGTATGTTATTATCCACTTGGTCAATTCTAGGCTCACTCACATCTCTTTCACTGTTTACTTTTGGGTCAGTATAAAGATAAGACAGCACTTAATGTGCATAATGAAACAGAAAGTTGCCTTACATATTTGCAAATGCAGCTAGTCCACCACAAACAACACATGACGACACCATTCATCAAACAAAGATACATAAACAAAATACATATTCATATGAAATCTGAGAAAATCTGACTGTGTTTTTAGCACTTTTGACTAATCAACAGTAACAGCAGCTCACTATCAACAGTATTACTTATTACTATATTTACTACGGCTGTGTATCAAAATAGGCTAAAACTGGAACTACGGGAATAAATTAATGGTTTTGGAGACATTTGCTGGGACATGTGTGTCAAATTCGAGATTGTCCCGGGTAAATAGGGACGCCTGTTTTGTTTTTTTGTAGAATTAAATTAGTTGCATTACTTTCCTATATAAACGACAATTCAGGATTGGAATAACTTTGACAAAACTGAAATGGTGTAAGAGTTTCTGAGACTTGATTAATGGTTATTAAAAAAAAAGGGAAAGACTTTTGTAATGCCACATGTAATTGTAAAGAGTAAAAATAAACAATGTCATTAGTTTAGAGACAGTGATAATGTAGTATAAATAGGTTATATTAAATGTTTTTATTCCTGTAACTTGTAAAACTTAATGTGTTACAGTAACTTTCCCAACACTGTTTATATTCGGTTGTTTCTCTCTCTCTACCTGACTTATGCAAATAACTCAGACTAGGAAAGTTTGAATTTAGTGTCGCCTTCACCTACAGTCACGAGACCAACGTGTGGTAAACTATGCTCTGCTGCCATCTAGTGTTAGAGATACGTGTCTGCTGCTAGAAAAACTGTATTTGTATATTTGATAAATACAAATTTTGTTCTTCTTCTTTGGTCTGATGCAAGCTCCAAACCTCTGCATTTAATGATATTAAGCTAAGTTAACTCCACTTCAGAATGTCTTCAGATTTCATTCACAGATGTTTGAGTAAAACCTGAATCATTGGTCTGTGTCCATCTTCAGATCTCAAAATGTTCCCCTACATCGTCATAAAGTGGTGGTTTTTAAGTTTACAACAATCTTATCTTCACCTGAACTGCTGTAAATACTAGTATACACCTAAACTTAAAAATGGATTAGGTGATTTTCACACTGCAAACAGAATTTAGGTTTTAAATCTGACAACTTTTTCTCATAAATTCTTCAACACATTGTACATTTAATATGTATTAAGTTTTGGTTGCAATTACTTAAAACTTTCTGTTTTCTATTTTAAAGTGAAACTGGAGAGGGCCACTCAAGCTTGGCCAATCAGAGCGCTGCATTCTGCTCCTGATTAGAACTAAAATTCTTTATTATTTGATTCAAGAGTACTCATTCATCTCATTTTTTCACAAAGTGCTACTTTTATCATTAACTTTTTGGTGGTAAACATAAAGTTTACTTATTTACAACTAAAATAGTTAGCTACCCCAATTTAATAATCTGAAGTTAGAAGAAGAAAACCTTGAATATTGGATGTAGAACAAAAAATAAGTGTAATTTAGCTTTGGTAATCAGTGCCCCTGCTGCTAAACTCATACAAATATAATACAATGTTTAAAAAAAAGAAATGTCATCAGCATTTACAAATAATCTCATAGTTAACCTTTTGTTTAGAAATTAACGCAGACTATCAACTGTATTTTTCAACAAAATGAATATGCTTGAATGAGGCTAACAGTAGCTCAATGTGTGCTTTCCGCCTAAATATGTGTGAATGAAATTAACTGTTTTTGATGAAGAAACACAATTACAGCGGATGAAAAACTATCGTTTGAGTTTTATTTTTAGGCTCACTGGTCACAGCATCACCAGAGCAGATTATTGCCTCATATGAGACCACACCAGTTTTATTAAATTAAATGTGTCATAAAAACTGGTGATCACACCTAGAAACCGCTCAGTGCCCTCATTTTGTTTGTACATTAGTCTTTATGCTTACTCATAGTTATAAAGAGCAGCTATTAAGTAAAATTCACTTTAGATGCCTAATTGTGTCCTCATCTAAATAGACAATGACGTTTCATCTGACTGTGTCAGTACGTGATCGCTCAGTGCCAGTTTTGTTTTGCCAAAGTAGCTCTCCTGGGAAAAAGTTGTTGAATCATAAATTATGTTTTACTTTATCTTAATTTTGTAGATTAATACTTGTTGTAAATGTAAATACAACATCTTACATGAAGCAAGAACAAGTTTGTGAAGAAGCATTTGGAAATAAGCTGATAATAAAATGACTAATCTTTTCATTTCTCAAGTAAAAAAAAAAAGTAACATTAGAGAAACTTTGGCCCAATTTATCACATTGTTGCTAGGTAACTTCCTAGCATGATGTGATAATGGTGACAGGAAGTACATTTTTAATCCTAAAAAAAATGAATGAAATTTGTCATTAGTTTGTCAAATCTCCAAAATAATGATTTAATTTTGTCTAGCATAACCTGTTTCATAATTTGCCAATGATCTTATTTTCTGCAAATAGGCCTTTTATTTTAAGTTACTTAATTGCCATCAACTAGGCGATGGCTTACGTTTATCAGCACATTTTGAATAAGGTTTTAATGCTTTTTTTTTTTTTTTTTTTTTTTTTTTTTTTTTTTTTTTTTTTTTTTTTTTTTTTTTCAGTGTTTTGAATGAATGTACAAGTAAGTGGCCTATTTTTATTTTTTTAAAGCCCATTTGGCTCAATTGTGTGTTTACATCAATGATACAAAAATGGTCTACTTTAATAATCACACATAAAATGCTTCTATAGGCCAACATCTATATATAAGACACTGTGTGGACATATTAAGCCTCTGTTAGCTGATTTCACTCGCGCTTCTCTCATTTTGCTGGAGCCATGTTCTCATTGTAACAACCACCAACACAGCGTTAGTCACTAAGCACTCATGTCCCCTTCACACTGAGCCAAGAGTCTGAGTCAACACATGGACACTGTCCTGCCCAACACGCCAACAACCAGCCATTACAAACACACATGCGTCAGAGCATCCAAAACAAAAAAGACACAAAATAATACCACAATCACTCACAGACTTTGGATTGAACATTAAGAAATCATAACCTGCAGGTCATGATTAATTGTCCAAGGACAGACTCTATAATGATTTATAACAGGGAACATACAGAGAGATTTGTAGAATAGGACCTTTAAATGCTTTTTCATTAAGACTTCAACCCAACTAAACCAAATTAAACATATATTTATTTTTTGTGTAATGAAAGGCTAAAAGCAACAAGATAGGACAGTTAAACTACATGCACTATAAGTGATGTCAAAATGAGAGCATTTTTGTTAAAATGTGTGGCCAAACCCCCTCGCCAAAGCCTGATTTCGTCAGATCTCAGAAGCTGAGCGTGTTGGGCCTGGGCAGTACTTGGATGGGAGACCTTTGGAGGAACCTCAGGTTAAGCATGAGACGAACAGAGGAGAAACTAGTTGTGTCCCCAGGCAAGACACTTCACTCACATTGTAGATCTGGTGTGACCATGAATGGTTGGTGGTGGTCAGAGGGCTGATGGCGCAAAATGACAGCCTTGCTTCCATCAGTTTGCCCCAGGGCAGCTGTGGCTGCAAATGGGGTTTACCACCATTGAGTGTGGATTAAATGAATAATGCATAACGTGAAGCATCTTTGTGTGTCTTGAAAAGCGCTATATATTAATCCAATGCATTATTAAAAACAGATCAGATGACCTTCTTTCAAGGTAATTTTTACGCGTTTCCTGCAGCGTGATTGTAAAGTTATGGCTTTTGGTGCCAGATTCCTTTGAACTAAACCTAAATGATTCACTATATTCTTTCTGTATGTACAGTACTCGATTGTAAGTCAGTTTTCAAAGTCCAAGTTTCAAGTACAATGTCTCAGTTTTGCAGAATTCACTGGTAATTTTTTTAAAACTTTCACAGACATTCTGTGTAAAATGTTAAAAACATGAATTAATTTTCATTTGACCTTTATTTAATTAGGCTGAAACTCACTGAGATTAACAACCTCTCTCACAGTGAGCTGGCCTAAGCAGCAGCACTCCAGGATCAATTATGAGTGTACTCTGTGTAAGCTACACACAGAAGGAACAAAATACTGTTAAAATTAGGCAGCAAAACTCTCTTTGTAGGGATATTAATCAGTTTAATAAATTTGACAAATCTATTTTATGATAGCACTAGAGTTCTTCATCTGAAACAATGTGCAATCCAGTAAAAATAAAGACTTGAAACTAGCCTGGAGAATCCAAACTGACATCTCTCTGTCATATTTACAACCACTGGTGCTGAGTTGAGTCCGACATTTCCAAAGCTTTTGAAGCTTACCAGAAACACAGAATGGTCATCATAGCTTGTCAAAGCTAGTATGACTAAGCAGGTGGGGCCTGGGCAGAACTTGGATGGGAGACCACTGAGATCTCAGGTTCCACAGAGGAACGACTGGAAGAGAAATAGTCTTTGTCCTTAGAAAGAAACCACATTGTCTTGAGTGGATCTGGTGTGAGTGAATGGTTGGTGGTGGTTGAAGCGGCCAAGGACACAAAAAAGCAGCCTTTCTTCTGTCAATCTGCCCCAGGGCGACTGTAGTTTACTACCACTGAGTGCGGAGTCAATGAATAATACAAAATGTGTCACAATGTTGACTGTCATGAACTGTTCTGTATTATTCCAGCGCATTTGGTGATTAAAGGGTTAAAGAAAAGAAAACAATTATATATATAACTGCTTTTTTTTTTCAACAAATAACTGTTATATAAAACTCAAATGGTTGGGCATGTTACCAACAGCTTTTGATCAAACCAAAGTGAATAGTACAGGACATTACAGGGCACAGGACATTTATCTGCATAAATCTGACAAATGACACAAACACAAAAACAAGCTCACTCTCGAGCTCCACTTTTCAGATCAATAACTATGATCGGTGACCGCTGTCCACAGTGAAAGGTCAGTGAGTTCATGTGTTATGACAAGAGCCATGCAACAGATGGCACTAAGCGCTCAGGATGAATAAATCTACAGAAGAACCTGCTGTTGGGAGGAATGATAAATCTCTTTTATTTAATCTTGGTTAGACATTTTAAGCTTTTCTGAGTAATAATTATTAAAGACATTCACTCGACTGAGACACTTCACAGCTTATTATTTCATTACAACTTAGCACAAGCTTGATCAACACAATTCCATTATAAAAGCCGTTTATTCAGGCTGTACTGTCCACTGAATCAATGTTTTCACTGACTGAAGCACGAAGGCTGTGTCGGGAAATGTTGAAAAATGTGCTAAAGAAGTGACTCATGATCTTATGAAAGGATGAATCACTAAAATAATTATAAAATGACGAGATGTTGAATGAGGATGAGTGTGCGCGGGCGTTTTGCAAATTAAAAAGCATTTAATTGAAAAATCTGAAGGAAAAAAGAGACTGAGGAAGAAAACCTTGAATATCAGATGCAGATAAAGATACCTACAGGCCTTTTATATGAAAGTTGCAACGTTGCAAGCAGAATATGTTTGAATATGTTTCACTTTTAGAGGAAAAAGTACTAGAATTTCACACTTTTTTTTTTTTTATTAAATGTACTAATTAAATTTCTTTGAAGTTATAACACTGTTTTCTCATCGTTAGCTTACGCAAAATTGATATTGTTTTGAGTCATACATTTTTGAGTAATCTTGTATTGTGTGAATGCTTTAGTGATCAGAACATTTCTGTTTTCACCTACCACCTGTCTCCGCCCACTTGTCTGTATTACCTGCAGTTACTCAAAAAATGTCACAGTTGCAGATGTTAGTGTTAGGTCACTATTACATTTTAGAACAAAGAGGCAGAGCTTATCAGTTCTGCAGTTTTGACAGGAAGTCAGTGTGAGCTGGTTGCCATGGTAATGAGTTTACTTGCTGATAAACTGGTCCAAAATGTTAATTTTTTTTATCTTAACCTTTACACTAACCCTTTTCCTAAACTTAATCATCGTCCCTCCAAATCCGACTATCTAGCATTAACCATTCTATAATCCATTTTAGCTTAATTTGGCATTTTACAATGAACAAAATGACAATTACTAACCTATGTCAGTTTGTAAGTAAATATATGAAAACACAATATTTCTCCTTCAAGTACAGATAACTAAAATGTTTACTTAAAAGTGCACTGTGCAACTTTTTGACTTAAAAATAGACTTGAATAAAAGCAAGTTGTCATTTAGATATTTTTGGTCAACTAAATAAACTATAAAAATCTGTGTCTTTGCTTTGAGCTGGCTTGCTTGACCACAAGATGGACCAAAATTTGGCCTGGGCCTCTTCCTGGTTACAATTTTTTTTTTCACATGAATTGTGTAGCTGACATTGAGAAGTGTTGAGCCAGGTGCAGATTATGTCCAAAATAAATCAACCTGGATTATATAAAAACACAAGTCTAACTATAAACTACAACTGTTGACATCACAGTGCCATCAGTGTGTATTCTTGTGTTCAATGAAGCCCAGTCTATATGTATTGAAAGTAGATACGTTAGACAGAGGAAAGAGGACATGTTGTGTTATTAAATGAGGTGATCTAATTGGGCCTGCAGGCTGCATGTCCTGGTGCGTCTGCCTCACAGCTCACTGTAATGAGGCCACTTGTCCCTCGGAGCTCTTGATAAATGACACAGGCCATAATGATGCTGGTCTATGGCAACTGACTGACAGCACTGTTACACCGAGACAGATGTGCTCAATACGTGATCACGTCTGACGCCAAAGATGAGGCTGAAAATACCTTCACTACTACTTTCATCAAATGATACCTAAAGGTGCTGTAGGCTGATTATTGCTTAGTTAAAATGTAAACAAACAGAAATTAATTAACTTTAAACTTTTTACTTCACTCTACATGTTTTGTTCACTTACCTAATGGATTATGAGCTTGTAAAAATTGTTCACCAAAATGTGTTTTAAGCTTTGTGGTGGCATGTTGGTAATCTAACAGCAATTAGCAACAATGCTAATAACAAAAAAACACATGTTATTGCAACTGGACAATATTCTATGAACGCTGTTTTGAAGATCTAAAAAAAATTAATATCGAATGTACTGTTTATAACTCTTTAATTGTAAATATGGTCTAAACTGCAAATAAATGACATTGACAGTATGATTAGAAAAATAATGAAACTTTGTAACACCTTAGTTTTGTTAAGTATTTAAACTCAAGGAAACTGTATTTAGAACTCAAATTATTAAAACTTAAACTTAAATTGTCAATTTTTTTAACACTGCTTGTGCCATTTTTGCTGGCCATGTCCAGTCAGGAAACATCACCAAAATTACTAGACTGAGCCAAAAAAGGCACATTTTTAGTTTAAATTCCCATATAAAATTCCTACAGATTTCTATGAGACTATGGTGGCACAGACAATCTTTAATGAATCATTCTATTGAATGCCAGTTTTTGAGATAAATGTGTTAATTTTTGCCTATACTAATCAATTATTAATTGACCTTTATTTAACCAGGGAAGTCCCACTGAGATTCAGAATCTCTTTTGCAGGGGAGCCCTGGGGGAAGGGTCAGGGGAGGCATTAATGGACATGTTTATAGTTGTAGGAGGAAACCGGAGTACCCGAAGGAAACCTACGTAGACACGGGGAGAATATGCAAACTCACATAGAAAGGCCCCGGGCGGCCCGGGAGTCGAACCCAGGACCTTGCCTATAGTAATCAACAATCTACTTGATTTAAAGATTAAATACAGTTACATCTATATACTGTGTTAGCAAAAAAACATATTTTTAATACTATTTTATTACTTAACTTGTTTTTAGACTTTGGGAGGCAACCATAGTCTCCTTCTATTATTCAGAAACATTGGTAAACAAATATATTCATGTTCACAGTGTTTTATGTAGTTAACTTATATGCACTTTTAATGTATTGCATAAAGCTATTAGTTGTATCAAAATTGTATAAAACGTTCATCAATAACTATGACACTAACTCTTCTTATTTCAGTGACATTTGTAAAGCCTCAAGGGTGGCATCATCTGTCATGTCTTATGTGGGCCTTCTTGTTTTGTTTGTTCAATGGAGAATTGTGTCGCTACTCACCGCGTCGCATGAGTCTGCGTGAGTGATCAGGGAGGATGATTCACGAAACATAGCAACAGATCTTTCTCTCAAAAAGACTTTACACAGCAGTAGTAGCCACGGCGCCATCTGTGGGTTTGTCCAAAAAAAGATCCTCCGCCAGCTCTGTGACAGAAAAGACATATTAAAGGGGACAAAGTGTAGTCAGTCAATCAATCAGATAAGTTTTGTAGAGCTTGAAATTAGAAAAGCATCTTATCGTTTCACAAGATTGTTGATTTAGCAAACATCAGTGTAAGAAAATCAAACAATGAAACAGTCATTGATCAATAGCAAGCACATTACAAATAAGAAATAGTCATTGGTTAATAATGCAAAAGCAGATTGTCCAACAGCAGTGTCAAATGGATAATTATCTCAGCCTCCCCTGTCCTTTGCCCTCCATTCTCGGCAAGAAAAAACTGAAAAAAACACTGAGGAACCTTGAGGAAAACTACAATAAATAAATGTGATCAGCACTGACGAGCATTTGTAGTTAAGAGTTAAAGTCTGTAGAGCCAGGCCAACAGAAAAACAGGCTCTGACGTGGAAGAAGGTGGGTGGTAACATGCTAAATTAACTGTAAAGACCAGGTTTTAATCTTGTGGCAAGAGATTTCTCAAAATGATCTTACTCAAAGTTTGGTTTGTGCGGAGAAAATTTCAGTTTTCACCTGCCTTATTTGAAAAATGAATGTTACGTGGCTATTTTAAAGTGGAAAACCTCCTGCATTCAAACAGATAACACTGCTCTTCTCCTCTCTCACCCCCTTCTTTCACCCCCTCCTTTAGTCTTTCAGTATGGTTGAGGTTGCCAGCTATTTAATATGTGATTGCGGTGACGTTTAGAGGATTAGCATCACAGAAAAGAGAGACACACAAAATGAATCATAAACAAAAGATGTGTAACTCAAAAGTGTTTGACTTTTTATTGTGTAGGCCCAAGTCTTCTCTCAACAGCATTTTCTAGTCTCGAGGCCAAGGGTGTGTGTAATTACCACTGACCTGACAAAATTGTACCTCTCCATCTCAGCACTGACCTGACAATCTCTTGAGAATCTATTCTAGTTTACATTTTAAAACAATTTGGACCAATCACAGTATTGTGATTTGCTGGGGCGTCAAATAAGAGAACCAAAACAAAAGTGGTCTCGCTGTCAGACCTATTTTGTTTTAAAGTTGGGGTAACTAATTCTTTAGTAGTAAATTTGAAGAGTTTGTGTTTTCCACTAAAAAGTCTGGTAAAAGCAAAAACTGAGACTTCTGAGTACTGTCTGAATTAAAAAAAAAAGAATTTTAGTTCTCACCAGGAGTCAAATGTAGCTCTCTGATTGGCTGTGCTTGGGTGGTCCTCTCCAGTTTCACTTTGTTGTTTGTGTTGGTAAACCCTGTGAGAAAGACAACCAGAGACAGCTTAGTTGTGCTTGTTTATTGCTCAACTGCAGGGTTTATTCTGCTTTTTTACAAATTAACATGTACATGCATTTCAATTAACTTGCTTTACAGCATTTCCATTAAGAGTATAATTTTCATAAATAAACTGTGTTCAGTATCACATTTACTTTAGAATCTAGCTTGCTACAGTCTACAAATTATTCATGTTTCTCAATATTTCAACAAAATAAAACAAAAAAATTTATTTCACAGCTAACACATTACTACAATTCCAAGATGGCCGCACCTGTACTGCCTCTAGTAGTTGCACTTGCACATGAACCGTAATTTTGTGTGCCTAACTTATGCATTTGGTGCTTGAAACGATCACTACATGCACATAAGATTACAGTAGTACAGAGTACAGACATATAGCGGATTATGTAACACAATGTCTTCCTAATTCGATAAGTACACCTGCGCTTTCTCTCCACGGCGTTAGCTTGAAAGTCGCTCTGCTAGCTACGTTAGCATTATTAGCAACAACCTTTACAAGTGTCTCAAAACGTGAAAACACTATAATCAAAACACACATTTTACACCACTATGTTGCTAATGTCCTAGCTCAATACTAGTTCTGTTTTTATGTGATTTTGTGAACATTAACCAACCTGTGAGAAAGGAAACCAGAGACAGCTTAGTTGTGCTTGTTCATCGCTCAACTGCAGGGTTGCCAGATTTTCAGAGAGCAACAAGCGACCTAGCCTTAATAGAAAATATTTCTGTCATTAGTAAGTACATTTTCTTTAATCAAATCCTCTTGTTTATGATGTCAAAGTGCCTCTCAACCCACGATTGTCAAAATGTACAAGCAACTTTCCAAAAAGAAGCCTGTATGTGACGCTATAAATTAAAAAAAATTAAATCAATTAAAATAAAATAAAATAAAATAAAATAAAATAAAATAAAATAAATAAAATAAAATAAAATAAAATAAAATAAAATAAAATTAAAAAAAAATAATAATAATAATTTAATAGGCTAACTCAAAAATAACCTATGAGATAAATAATCAATTACCTGTTTTTAACCTTTTTTAAGTAGGCTATTTTTACACAATGTATTATTACTATGAGCCTTACATCTACATCTCTGCCATTGTGCTTAATGTAATTATATATTGTCCTTAATAAACCTTACCTTATTTGCAAAAATTAATGTGTCGTAGGATTTAGGAAGTTGTCAGATTTAAACCTAAATCAGGTTTAGTGTGAAAATCAGCTACCCTACTTTTATTTATTTAGGCTATTTATTTTTATTTAGTTAACCAGGAAAGTTTATTTTTCAAGGAAGTCCTGGCCAAGAAGGACAAACAACATGACTCAAGTCACAACATTTCTTATGGGCTAACTCAAACAGTTAAAAAGGGTGGCAGGTTAATGATGATGATGATTGCATTTTAACAGAATTATGGACTATTTGGCTTCTCTTAGGGGTGTTTTGTGCATTTATGAATGAGAAAGATGTCTGCGCTTTTCCTTTAACTAAATTTAGCAAGAATTTATTTCTCAATGTGTTTTAACCAATCGACCAATCTGCAATCAACCTTTTCCCAATGGCCCAGAGGGATCTGCCTCTAGAACTTGATCTAGTGCCACACCTCAGCAACTTCTGACCAAAATACATTCCTAAGTCTTGTATCTCGTGACATCTTTAGACACAAGACCTTGCTCTAGATATATCTACTAAAAAACAATCTGCTCCTTATTACTGTTAGATATCTCATCAGTTCTGCAATATTGAACAAGAAATCAATGGACCATTTTCTATCACTGAGCTGTTTTATCAGATAATGTTATTTTACTTCAATATCTGATCTGAAAGAATAAAATACAATGTTCTGCAGTATATAAATCTATTCAGCATCCAGAACAGTCAGTCCCATTCCCAGGACATCTAGAGCTTGAGGTCGCGGGCAGAATCGCATTTCCTCCAAGGTTAACGTTAATCATTCATGGCCGTCTCATCAATAAATACTGCAGAGAATCTGATTGTTCCCTTGTGGTTATAATAGTTGTAAGTAGAACCATGCAGACGTAGAATCAACAAAAGGTATTCAGTTTGTGAAGGACAAAGCAGCTGCATGTGTCACTGCAGGAGAAGAAGAAATACACGTTTCTGCTATTCATATAAATCTAATTACAATTACGCCAAAACATTTTCATTTAGATTTATTCTTTGACTTGAAAAGATAAATACTGTAGGCCTTTGTATGAGCATTTAGATTCCAAGTAAAACATATAAAAACAGTAAAAGCAAGTAAGTTAATCTGCTGCTTGTTAGAATTAAAATTTACAACGATGTGAAGCTTATCAGTTCTGCAGTTTTGAACAGGAAGTCAGTGGCTTTGTCTTTTTGGGGTTTGTTTTTCTACAGAGAACCACACAAACAGGATGTGTGCAGCGAAAACAGAAATCTTCCTCAGTTACAGAACATTAAAAAATGTCTGACTTTATTCAAGCAGAACAGTTCAAGTATCCCTGGATCTGTGACGGATGGATGGAGCGTGAGAATGACAGGTGGATCGATGCAGCGTCAGCAGTGATGCGGTCGCTGTATCAGACTGTTGTGTTGAGTCGTAAGTCCATCTTCGTTCCAACCCTCACTTGTGATCATGAGCTTTGGGTAATGTCTAAAACGACAAGATTGAAGATACAAGTGGTCAAAATGAGTTTCCTCCACACTGGCTGAGTGCTACCACAGAGATATGGACAAAGAGCTCTGTTACACGGGAGGAACTCAGAGTAGTGCCTCTGCTCCTGCATGTTAAAAGGAGCCAGTTCAAGGTTATTCCAGGTGCCTACTAGTTTTTTCTGAGTTGATCATGTTGAAGGTGCTGAAAGTTTAACTTCTCATTCCGGTCTTTTTTCCCTCACACGTCTGACTAAAATCTGTAAAAATACAAACTTAAATTGTTACTGAACCCTTTGGAGCTCAGGCAAATGGCTGGGGTCTTTTTAAAGCTGTAACCCTGTAGTTTTTGCTTCTGATGTCCAACAGCCTCTCATCAGAAGTGAGAACTTTCTCCAAGCAAAAGAAAAACAAAATCTAAATTCCATCTAAATTTTTTTTGTTAGATATAAGGATTGGTAAAGCACGTGTTGACAGCTCAGACATAAATGACACTAGATTTGGCATATTTGGGGTTTTGACAATTCCTCTGTAAAAGCTGAAGGCAATTGAAGTAAAAATTAGTTTTAGGGACCCAAAATTACTCCAAAAAATGTAGGCGGAGCCAATACAAAAGTTCTATTAAAATTTTTGAATTTTTGAGGACTTTTTTTATTTGGAGGCTTAGAGCTGAAATCTGAGTCTGGATCATCCCAGAATGGCTGATTTTGCTCTAAAGGATACAATGGGATTTTTATATTTAACCTTTCCAGGTGCTTCATAGTATGCTTTTTTCAGACACTCAATAAAACGGAATTTTTAAAGAAAAAGTGGGATGAGAAGGGATAAAATGCTGTGTTGCCTCTGTGTGTAAATTGATGTGATGTATCTGTTTTTTGGTTTGTTTGGTTTTTTTTTTTGGTTTTTTTTTTTTTGGGGGGGGGGGTGACCATGTAACATCTTGCCAAGGACTACGGATTAAAATTAGCCTTGTGGCAAATTTCAGTGCATTTACATAAATGTTCATCAATACACTATCCCTGTCAAATTAACAAGATGAAAAATTGATTCCTTGTGAAGTGTTCCGGGCATGTCCCAAAGTCTCAGGTTCCCCCCTGAGGAGCTGGAGGAGGTGTGTGGGGACAGGTAAGTGGGCTTCCCTGCTCAGACTGCTGCCTCCCTGACCCCAGATAAAACAGAAGAAAATAAATGGATGGACCTCATCAAAATAAACTCTGAATAAACTAAAGTTATTGCAACGTTCAGCATTTATAGCAAGCTTAAAGTTGCTATAAATTCTCTAAGGCTCTAAAACTTTGTTGTAAGGTCAAACATGTCATGTGTAACATGATAATTTATGTGCATAGTTATTTTTATTTTCTTGACATCAACCTGCCGAGGGACTGAGGATTGAAACTAGACACAATGGCTATAATCTTTATATATTACATGCAAATGTTTATTAATGTGTTGTCCCTTTATACAACTGCAACCAGTTAATTTCATAAACAGCTCCTACTGTAAAAGTTACCTGACAAGTGTTTTTGATGACCGGATTTCTTTGGCGGGTGTAGCCTAAAAACACACACCAAAAACAGATCTAAGTACTGGCTTGTCTGATTATCACTTCTCAGACTTTTCCTGACCACACAAACGCACCCAACACTACCACTAATTGTAAGTTGCATTGTCAAGGCCGTCCGTGATCCGCTGCTGCTGCTCCTACGTGCCGTACAACCCACGTACAAAGAAGAACAGCTACGTAATCCATAGTGTGTGAGCGCGTGAGCACGTGCGCGCGTCTGTGCCATTCTTTCATTACATCTGGCCACTTCAAAGTCACATGTCAAGTCCGAGGCGCGTCCGCAACGTTAATGAAGTTAGACATTTAGCGACGTGCAGCTAATTGGCGTCTCTTTTACGCACCATTACAACAGGGAGCGTATCTGTTGGAGACGGACAGGAGCAGCAGCATCACGCTCCTCCATCGCTCCTGCGTTCAGCAGCGGCCGTATAAAGGCAGGAGGTGTACGCCTGAACCAGTCTTCTCCTCAGTGGGCACCTACGCCGTGGATGACTGGAGTAGTTTGAGACAATAAACAGGTTTTGTAGCTTTTCTCCAGAGCGCGTCTTGGTCTGGTCGTGTCATTCCGGAAATTTTCTCCCCGGAGTTGAAGCAAACAGGTGCGTACGTCATTGTCTTTTTACTATTTTTTACAAAAGAAAGCAAAAGGACACGCTACTCGTAGTAACACACAGTACAGTAGTGGCACTTTGAACGTGATTCCTACAGGTGGGATTTCACTCGCTGTAGTTTTTCGCGTGCATTGATCGTTTGTGGGTTTGTGTCAGTCTAACAACCTGCCTAAATCTGTTTAAAACAATCGTTTGTGTTTCATCTCGTCCCACAGCTGTGCGTCTCGGTGCGTGAGTGTGCGCGTGCGATTTTTCGGAGCCAATCAAGCAGCAATGGACGCGTTAATGAAAGGTTTCTCCAAAGCCAAGGATGGAGTCGTGGCAGCGGCGGAGAAAACCAAACAGGGAGTGACTGGAGCGGCTGAGATGACGAAAGACGGGGTGATGTTTGTAGGTGGGTGTCCTCGTGTCATTGTGGAGGAAGCAGGGGGTCCTTTAATTAACAGATGGGCGTTCTGGTCGTGACAACGTGCACTGATTGAGTTTGTGATGTGTTTTACAGGAACGAAGACCATGGATGGAGTCTCAACAGGTAAAGACACTGGATATTAAAGGAGATCTGTTGTGCTTTTAAGTAATAAGATATGACATAGAGAAGTAGCCTAATGTACACATTATTCATTGTAAAACACTAAATTGATCTAAAACAGCATAGAAATATAAATAGGTAAATTGACTTCCTGTTCAAATCTGTAGAACTTGTAAAGTGTAACAGTAAGCAGTAGATTTGGTATGATTTGTTATTGTTGGAAAGTGACTACTGACCATTTCAAACACTAAATGTTTAATCTGTTTTGAGCAATCAAGAAATACCAAGTGGGCGGGGATAGGTGGGAGGTGAAAACAGGGATTTTCTGAGCCTTAGAGCATCAGCTGCAGGACAATACGATATTATGTAATGTTAAGATTACTCAAACATGCATGAATCAATCAAATACAACTTAAAGTTAATGAGAAAGCATGGGAAAGTGGAATATTCCTTCTTTAAAGGTGCACTGTGAAACTTTTCTGATTTAAATGCTCATAAACATGCGTTCATAAAAAGAGCTGGCCCACTTTTCCACATATCTGACTATTTACTTGGCCTGGTAGCATCATATGCCCGTCTCTTTATGTAAATGTCTAAATTTAAAGCCATACTATGTAACATTTCATGGGCACAGCAGTGTTTTCCAGAGCATTATATTGAGACTGAGGTGGCACAAGCAATTCATTGTATTTAATAGTTTTTGTGGAATAAATGTCATATAATAACTTAGCTGATAAAGAAGAATTTGTTAGTCTTCAGTTTTTTGTAGACCAGACATGTCCAAACTGTGGCCCGGGGACCAAATGCGACCCTCGGAATATTTTTTCGCCCGCAGATTTCTTTGGTCCAAATAACAAAAAACTATTGTCTTTTCAATGTCAAATTTGTGTTGTGAAAACATAACACAAATGTTGTGTTTTCATATTTCATGGGGACATTACATTGGCTTACATTCATCATGGACCCTTAAATTATGAGCACTAACAACAGTGGGTTTGTTTTAAACATAATTTATTATGTTTTTTGTGTGTGTGTTTTAAGGTAAAAAAGGTTAATAACTAAGAAAATCTTAGCTGCAAATTCAAAAACTGAATCGAATCGTGACTGAAGTGAATCGTCCCATCCCTATTTGCATTGTTTGTGTCTTTGAAACAGGCTGTTATGTATAGAAAAAAAAAGCATACCCCAATTAGCCATCTGTTTTCCTCATTGGGAATTGGGAGCTCTAACTCTAAGGAAAATTGACTACGAGAAATAATCAAATTGACTGTGCCAGACATGTTAATGCTGTAAAAGGCACAAGTCTGGTTTATGGACTTACAGAAGTCTACAGAAGAAAGAGGTAATAATAGTATCTCAAAGACAAAGCTGCGTTTTTGATGAGACACAATGTTAGAGTATGATTAAAAAGTACATTTTGCACAGCATGTGTAGTTTGAGTCCTAATCCAATTTTAATCTTTAGGTGCAAAAGTCAACTACACAATTCAGTAGAAATAGAAAACCATACTTTGGAACATGCCAATAGATTTTAATTATTTGTTAGTGCATTAAAACATGTTAATGGCAAAACTTGCTTTTATTTTTGGTCTAAAAGTTACACAGTGAACCTTTAGCTCAGGTGTAGTCTTGGCTTAGCCCCAGTTTTGATGTCATTGTAGAAATGTGATCTCAACACACCCTTATCTCCAATTCTAACACTGGTTCTTTATTGCAGCTTGTTAGACTATCATTTTTAAGGAAAAAAAACACAAAAGAGAGAAGTAATTCATTCTCCACAGTGCCATTTAGTACAAAGAAGAAATAGTGGTTAGAGAGGGAAGTTCTGTAGGTGTCATATTTCAGATCTTTTACTCCCAGCGGGCGGCATCGTGTTATCTCTCATGCACAGGCTGAGTCCCATGGAGACCGCCAGTTTCAGGGAAGTAAAAAACACTATTGTTGTGTAGCTGGGTTTACTTGGAGCAGGTTTGACGAGACTAGAGAAGACCCTCGGCAGAATCGGGCCATTTGAGTCGAGGTGTCAGTAAGTTGGATAATGTGATAATAACGTGAAGACCAGACTGTGATTCCTGACCTGACAAGCTCTGACCTCAATTAAACACCTTTAGACTGACGATGAAATGAAATATTGGAAATGGGTGATTCAGTCTTACACTCAAGGGAATGTACGTCATGGGAGGGATTAGGCTGCACAAAATGATTTTCAATTTCAAATTAAATGGATGTAATTAGAATATTGTGAAGACTGCGATTTTTGAAGTATTGTTTATTTCACAAACAACATTTTCATAGATTTTTTTGTCAATCTGATAGTTTAGATTAGCGCTGCTTGATAAAGGATAAACAATAATCACGATTACTTGGAACATAATTTAAATCACACTTATTCAGACGATTATTAGCGTAGAGCAAAGGCATATAGTGGAGCTTAGACAAAGGAGAATGGACTGTTAAAATAAAAGTAGGAGACATTTCTCATAGAAATGGTCAGCTGAAAATGTATTCAGTGTAACACAAAACCATTGGTGAGCAGCTTTTCTACTCAAAGAAAGACAAACATGTGTGAACTTAAGAGTTCATCTTAATAAAAAACCTGTTTACTCCATTATTACATTTTTATTGTCGATTATGTCAATAGTCATAATTGAAATTTGATTAATTGCACAGAACTAGATCAGTGGTTCTCAACCTATTTTCTCCCAAGTTTCCTCTAATTTTTAGGTCCTATTTTAGGAATTTCTGTCTCCGAATTTGGTTAATAAATTGTTTTTTTTGTGATATAGAGTCAATTATTACCACTGCCAAAAAAATTATAATAATATGTTTTAGATTCAAATTCACGTTCTTTTAATGTCTGAAACCACTTCAAGTTCCCAATGCTTGTCTGCGTACCCCTGTTTGGGAATCACTGGTTAAGATCTGTACAAATATGTTTTAAAATAGCTTAAGAGTGATTATTATATTTATTTGTCAGCTCATTGACATAATTCATTTTGCCAGTTCTTGTAGCCACAGGCACATTCTGTATCTTTCTAAAATACACAGTGCACCTTTATCTTTCCAATACCAATAATATTTCCTTTTGTGACCGTACAAGTTCATAATGCAGATTTTTATTATTTATTTAGTGCAACAATAACATCGAAATTCCAAAAACATATATGTATATTTTTTAAGTGTATTTTTGGCTAAAAATTTACACAGTACACCTGTAAATGTTGAATTCTGGAATGATTTCTATTATGAAAGGAGACTTAATGTTTATTTCATGTATTTAGAGCGGGGGTTAATAACTCATTTTGACAAAGGGCCACATTGGCATCGGAGTTGTCCTCAAAGTGCTGGTATAGTTGAAATTAACCTTACTAAACTTTGACATACTACAAAAATACTTTATTATTCTATAATTATTTAAAGTGACAATTATTTAATAAATTTCTGCATATTTTGAATCTGTGAGTTTCAGACAAATTAGGTTTATTAGGTTAAGACATCCAGATTACTCCTGGCACTAATTAAAAATTAAAGGAAACCTTTCAAGACCTTGAGGACCACATGAAATGAGGTGGAGGCCCACATCTGGCCCCCAGGCCTTGAGTTTGACACATGTGCTTCAGAACTAAAAGAGATTTAAAAGCATTCAGTGACTCCACCTGTCCTACAGAGACAGGTTGGTCACTGAAAAGGCTTTAATCTGAAATGTTTAAATCATTAAGTAAATATACAGACAAGTGGGCGGGATATGTGGTAGGTGAAGATAGGACTTTCTGAGCATATGAGCATCAGCTGCAGGACAATACAAGATTATTCAAATATGCATGAATAAATCCAAATACAACTTTGAGTAAACTAATAATGACTGCTGTTCTTCTCTATGAAAAGATAATATAGACTTTTTAAAAACAGTTAATACTCTGATACATGACCCACCCTTTCATTATGTCTGTATAATTAGTCATGTGTTGTTCCAGTTCCTCCTGTATTCAAAAGCTTTCAGGTTATTCAACATTAATGAAACATAGGCAGAACATGTTGCTGGCACATGAACTTCCTCATATGACACACAACATGTTTAGAATGCTTTGCGAGGCGTTGCTTGTTAACGTCTAAATGATTTGAGCTGCAGTGCAAAATGGTTTACACTCATTTATGAAAACAATGAGATTCTAATTGGCTTTACTGTTGTAAGACTTGACTTCACTGAACTATCAGCTGCTTTAACAACATACAACACCATATTCTGTGGAAAAATGTGTGACTGTGCAACATTGAAATGCAAAATTGTGTACTTTAACGGATGTAATTGTCTTCTTGAGACTATTTAATGTTAATCTAAATTAGAGTGGGCAATATTTCAAATTTTAGATATGTAAATGTTGTTTTGAAGACAAGTAAAAGTTGGATATCGAGTAGATATGGTTTTAATAAAACCTTCAAAAAGAGATTTTTTTTATTTAACAATACAAAATTTAAAAAATGCATTGTAAATTTTCAAATAAGTATAGAACGCCAATATTTTAATTTATTTCTTTGTTAACATTTTGTATTAAGTCATTTAGTCAAGTAATGACTCAGTGGTGTCTTTGTCGACCAAAAAGTGTATTATTTTACTGGGATAAAGAGTTGAAAGCTCTTTCCAAATCTATTACAGCTTTTTTGTAAAAATCTTGTTTTCCTATCCAATATTTGGTCACAAGTGACATTACAACTTTTGAAATAGGGCTTGTCCATTTAGTCGACCAATCGATTACTACAACATGTCTTAAGTTCAATACATTTGATAATAAAACTTTAACTAATAGAGGGATTTGTGGTCGACGTCACTTGCAGCTCTACTGCGCATGCTCTATGCAGAAAGAGCCTCTGTCCATCTGGTTAGCTTGGGCAACTTCTTTGAATAAAACAACAAAACAGAACGAGAGCAGCTGTTTCGATCAGTGTGAAACGGTCTGACAGACGCCTGTCTCCTGAAGCTTGAGACAGTGTTTTTCACTCACCTGAATGTAACTTTTAAGGGTCGTATAGAGTCGAATTTAATTCACAAATGTTGATTTAGCAGCAGAACTTTTGTTTTCGCACAGTGATAAACTCTTGTAGTTAGCTGACAACAGCCCTAGCTCGTCTTATATCTTGTAAGCTATATATAGCCCTTGTCACTGATCTTTTAGACCAAGTCGATTCCCAAGTCTTAGACCATTTTAAAAATTCTCGAGTCTTATCAAAACAGTCCTAGTCGTGACTTGCAAGTCCACACCTCTGTTAATTAGTTCTTTTTTTAGTATATTTTTCACTCCAACCAATACACTCACTAGTCAGTTTTGCACATCTTCGAAACTAGATTTCCAATATTACCTAAAATTTGCTCCTCCGCCCACACCTATGTCCCTCTATTCTCATCAGACGTTAGTGAGTTATTCCCTCAGGCTTTGTGACTCTGTGGAGACTCCTCAGTTACCTCTCTCTCTCTCTTGTTCTCTCTCTTGTTCTTGTCTTGTAGTCGCAGGTAAAACGGTGTCTGGAGTGTCTCAGGTGGGCGGAGCCATGGTTACCGGGGTTACAGCCGTGGCCCAGAAAACCGTGGAGGGCGCCGGCAATATAGCAGCCGCCACCGGATTGGTCAAAAAGGATCCTGCTAAACAAGTAAGCACACACTTTTTTAGAGCATAGCAGTGTGATATTTCAATATGTCATGGGTTGTGGCTTCTTGTAATGTGAGTTTTTCTCCATTTAAAAGTAAAGAATTATACAGAAATACTCACAAATCAATCAAACAAAATACAACACTGCAAAAAAAAAAAAAAAAAAAAAACATCTCAAGATTTTTTGAACTGATTTTAAGGCATTACTTTTTCCTTCAGGTCAATCATTTGCCATTGGGTTAAGAAAATTGTACTTACCCCATTCACAAAACTGTCAAGCCAAATCCTCTTATGACAAGTTAAAAAAAAATAATTAAAACAGTGATGTATTTTACATTTCATGAGCAATTAAGGGAACTATACGCCTTTTTTTTCCATAACGTAACTCAAAAACTATTTCTCTAGGTGGAAATTAGTCCATAAGGTCCAGTCTACGTATAATAATGTCCAGTTTGTTCATAAAACTCACTAAGTTTGTTGTTGTAGCATTGTCCTAATAGCTGTGAAAAAACTTAAAACATACTGTGGTGAACAGAATACATTGAGTAAGTGAACAAACATGTAAATGTAGGAAAGTTTAAAATGAATTGTCTACAGCAGGGGTGTGAAACTCAGGCCTGGGGGCCAAATTCGACCCTAAGATGATGTCATGTGGCCCCTGAACATATTTCAGATTATTATTGATAGTGGCCCCTTATATCGCTGAGATGTGACGATTAAATATAATATGCACTGGAATACAGCAAAAAGCATACAATCTGTCTAATGTTTTCTTGCAATGAAATTATGTGCAATATAATGTAATGTGATACAATATAATTCTGGATATACAGTAAATGTGTTATATTAGCTTTATACAGCTAATGCCATAATTGAATTTAACACAGAGGGACCTATATTTTAAAAGCGGCCATCGACCAACTCTGACTCTGATCGATTTGGCCCTAGCGCTATTTGAGTTTGACACCCGTGGTCTACAGTTTCAAGAAAGGATAAACCGGGTATAGCACCTTTAACTCTTATCCACTTAAAGCGACTCAAACCAAATGAAACTTCTGAATCCATGTCATTTAAGCGAGGCTAGATATATAGATTTTGCAGTGAACTTAACGTAGTAGGAGGATTGGCACAATATGTTCTTATACTTGTACAAGTTTGTGGTTTATTAAATTACAATAACTTAAATAGCAAGAGCTAGCACTATCATTTAGTTTCATAATCTTTGTTTATGGCTGGGCAAATGTGAGGATGTGATTGTTTTCTCTCTTTAAATGGCAGAGATTAGAAGTCTGTTTAGTTTATGTTCCAGAAATGGGGAAAAAACAAATTGTTCCTCAAACCGCCCATTGCTAATTTTGTGTCTCAGTTTGAAAAGAACAGCTAAAACATTTCCCAATGCTTTTTTAAAGACGCTTTAGTATGCTCCAGATTTTTATGGATTTTGCTCTTATCATCATAAATATATTGAACCGCATCATCTGCATCACGTTCTTTCCATGTTGTCCTGTTTGTTATTGATTCATTGCCACCTGGCACCAGCCGCGAGCCCTGACACTGTCAAAACGACCTCCTGTCCTTGAGTCTTTGCTCTTCCTCTTCTCTGTGTTGAAAACCAAGCTGCTACATATTGTTGGCTTTACTATTGTTACTGGGTTAGCCTTTACTCGAGTCGACCTCTTCATTCATAGTTTAGTTTCAGATTCCTTCATGTAAGTGGTTGCCTAACTCGCCTTTGCAGATAAAAATGTGTTTGTTGTATAAAAATGACTACAAGTGATTCAGAAATGTTCAACCACGGATCTAAATCTATCATGAGATTATAAAAACATAAATTTGGGACAGAGAAAGCCATTTGCTGTTGTGCTCAGTTTCCTGTATCTTCATTAGCCGCAGAGCTCAGGGGAATCCGCCGCAGCTCCTGAGACACACACTTAGATTAGCCTTAATTAGGACCAATTAAACAGAAGTATGGAGAATATGAATAATAATTAAATGTTATCTTTCTTCAGATTTACAAATACTATTATGAAGTTAGAGTGCACAGTGGCAGAGTGGTTAGAGCTCTGACTCCCAATAAAGAGATCATCGACTCTCATGTAAAGTCAAAACAACATCACCTGATCTTTCTGGGTAGAGTTTGCATGTTCTCTCTGTGTTTACAGGATTTCTCTCCAGGTAGTCTCTTTCTCTGGGGAAATTGTAGGGCTGGGAAATTAATTGAAAAATCGCAAGATCAAGGTAAAATCGAATTGAATCGTCAATGATTTGGATGTGGGTTTTGAATCGAAAGGTCGAAAACCATATTTAGTCAGTAAAAATGTGTGTTTTGGAGCTTAAGTCAAGCTTTGAGGCAGACAATTTTTAGTTTAAAAAAATCTGATATCTGGGACATAAAAGTTTTTATTTTTGTTTATGTTCATAAAAGGTATTTTTCTTTTGTTTTGTTTTTGAGATAGATCAATATGAGAAAAAAAAAAACAAAACGTGATTTATTTTTTCCCAGATCACCTAGGCTAGTTAATTGGCAACACTGTAAAATTTTAATGAGTGAATGATTGTCTGTCTGTGTCTGTCTAAAAGCCGCTCCAATCACCCACAACCCCAAACAGGAACAAGCGATGGAAATTAAGAAATTGTTTAATTTCTTCTATTGGAGAAAGTATCTATGGCAGCCACTATCTGGTAATCATAACGTAGACAAGGTTTAAAAAACAATCTACTTTATGTTAAAATGATTTTTCAGAGAAAAATGAAAGAACTTAATTCCTAAAATAGCACCTGGATGACCACCGTTAAAATGGTTTGTACCATTAAAAGTTGTATGAAGGATTTTCAAGGAAAGAAAAATCTACATTTGGGCCAATAGATACAGTCGGCATCAGTCAGAGGCCACGCCCACTAACTGACCTCTGTGGGGGAAACTTAACAATGAGACTGGATCAGAACAACAGCTTTATCACTCACGGCTCAACAACTACAACAACAAATGTAGACTTAAGAAAATATTTTGTGTCAAATATTGATAAAAAGACATGGAGGTGAATAAAGTGATCCAACGCTCCAGATATAAAAAATATATCTAACAATGCTAAAGGTAGTTGCAAGCTTAATGCTAACATGATGCTAGCACCGCATGGTGTGTTTTAACATCTTTTTTAACATTCTGTTTACTTTTCTGACATAACGTCACATCAACACCCTCCATTTAAACATGGTTGTGAATCAACTTGAATTAGTTGTGCTAAAAACACTTAACTCGCCAGAAAACATCTTAATGGAGGTAAAAAGTTTAGCTTCCCATGACTTAACCTAGTATTTCGGGCCAAGGCCCTAAATACTGTATGATGCGTCCCGACTGTATCTGAGTTACTTAGGAACATAGAAGGTTTGAGTGACAGGTTAACAGGCCAATAGATAACGAGATACCTCTTTTTCCATTGGTCAACATTCTACTGGCTGCACCAAGACCAGTTTTTTTATTTTTATGATTTTTTTCTGTTTACCGTAAAAACAAGGCTATTACAAATTTATACAACTGTTGTGGATCAAGTTTGATAACATCTTTTTAAAATTTTCCATACCATTTTTGAGATTTTTTTCCACTACAGCACAATCTGCATCACCAAAGAGCTTTTGTTAGTATTGACACAACACCAGGTGGAATGTGATCTGCCTTATTATGAGAACCTCTTCTGTGTCGAGATGCCACGAGGATTAAACCAACATGTTTAAATAACTGAACAAACATGGAAATAAACGTGAAAATCATCCACACGAATCGACGGCAGCACTACAGACACATACAGTCTCTGGCTTAGAATCATTACTAATCCGCACACGCTCCACAGCCATTAATATTACATTTATTTAATATTGCCAGGTTGAAAAGGGGGCATCAGTGGACTGTCTATTGCACACGCGAGGCAATAGTAGTTCAGGGTTGTGGATTTGCTATTAAACGATCTCCGCATCATCTCACAGTTTCCCTCATTTATCAGCTGCTCTGACTCATGCTGCGTGAGAGAAGTGTGAAAGGTAGAAGCGCCGCTAAAGCATGACTGAAGACGAGTCATCACACGAAAACCCCGACACTGCCACTAAACTGTGTCTCCCTCCTTCAAGTCGTTTCAGAGAGAACTAGGACTGGGCAAGACCTAAATAAAAAAAAAAAAAACAATCGTGACAATCTGCTTTTCTTTTTTTTTTTTTTTCTTTTTTTTTTTATGAAATTATCATTGTGATTCATAGGGCTCTTCTTTTGTAAATTAATCAGTAGATGCTGTCTTGGTCAACCAACGTTTGTATTATTTAACTAATGTTTCATATTTAGATTAAGGACTTATAGATCAGCGACAAAAATGTGATTTAGCTAAAGATTGTAAGTCATTTTTTGGATTAATCTGCAATTTTACAGAAAAATACACTGGTCCTTACTATAACTATAGTCAATCTTATGGACAGATATTGATCTATCACAAATTTCTTAGTTCGAATTCACCGTATTTTGCCCCGCCCACTTGTCTTGGCAGCGCACTTCCCATTTAGCTCTGTTAAGGCAGTGGCTCCCAAAGTGACCCCTCGGGGAGTCGCAAAGCAAAATCTGTATTTTACAATTATTTAATCTGTTTTTATAACTTTACCATCAAGTTTGACTGGATTTTGGTCATATAAACCAATAAACTACAAAAATAAAAGCATCTTAGCAAAATTAAGTGTTTTTGACATCCATTTTATTTTGCTTTGGGGGTCGCGAGTTGGTTACATTGTTATTTTGTTGGTACTGGTCTGAAAAGTTTGGGAATCACTGTGTTAAAGTATCTAACATGTTAGCTTGTTTGTTTTGCACCGCGATCCTAAATATAAATGACAGCTACAGGCTAAATGCAGCTAAATACTAGGAAGTGCACTGCCAAGAAAAGTGGGCGTGGCAGAATAAGGTGAAGATCCAATGGAGCTCAACGGTGACCGCCCACTTCTTGGTTCAAGCTGAAACGTCCTCTCGAGCGAATCCAGTAGGGTGTAGTTGACTAAAGAAATTCTCGGTTGACTAAAAACATGTCACATTGACCATTAATTGACTAAAAAAGGGGAGTGTCAAAACCTCAGCAACCAAAAACATTAATTTGACCAGTCTGTGCTTGGAAATTTTTAAAAAGCGATGGAGTTCATGCAAAAACAACAATTTATATAAAAAATTCAGATGAAACATTGTATTTATTTCTTAAAGACATTTTAAACCAATATTTGGTAATAGATCTTCAGCTGATTCACCTCTTTTTGTTGTTTTTCAACATAAATCCTTTTTTCAAAAAAAATACTTCTAAAAAATGTTGGCGACTAAAACTCCTTCGACTGATTAAGCGACTAAAAGACAACAGCCCACTAATCAGCTCTGTGGTGAGTCAGGAGCACAAGACCTACATTTTGTTTAAGTTCCATTTCTGCAGCTTTATAAACTAAGGTATTAAGACAATTTGCCAAATTTTAATATATTATAGATGTGCTATCGAGACTAAAAACAACTGCACTATGTTAGCACATAGCTGGTTAGCTCATGACATGTCTTTAAACTCTTAATATTTGAATTTTTCGAAAGGTCTATGACACTTTACAATGGGATATCTTACTTCAGAACCAAAGCGATCTTCTACTGTTGAGCTCCATTTCTCTAGCCTTCTTTTTGTCCTGCTCTAATTGAGTGACAGCTGGATTTAGCCAATCACACTGAAGCTTTCTAAAAAGTTGACAGAAAATATACATTACATAAATCATGATCCAGCTTCAAGAAAATTGTAATATGTATTTTTTTTTTTTTGTCATATCGCTCAGTCCTAGCTATAACTGATTTATATTGTAAAGAATGATACAATTTTCTTACAGAAGATCCTTATATAACTGTTTGGAAATAGTCTTAGAACTAAACGTGTTGCCGGCAGTGAGCAGGACATATGGAGGGCGGTGATGGATGAGGTAACGTCTTAGCTGGAGACGACATGTAATAAATGGGATCAAGATTCATCAAAATGGGACGCATCCTATATTCAGACTGGCTTGAGTGCTACAAACACGTCTCTGTTCGGAAGGTCACTGCAAAGACGAGGCAAAGTCAAGGGTGTTCATGTTGTTTTCACTGATCCTCATGATAATTACATGTGCACTTCGAATGACCTGTTTGTTTTTTGGGGCTTTTCTCAGGAAGCTTATAGCGTCTCAATGGATTTCTACAATTGTTTATTCGTTAAAACTAAATACCTAGTTACATAAATACACAGGGAGGCTTTGGCACACATGTACAGAGTGGTCCCAAAAGACGAAAATCCTAATTTAATATTTTTTTAATAGAAAATACAAAAGCAGAGCAGACAAGAGCCCAGTTCAGTTTACATTTAAGGTGTAGATGGATTGTTAAAGTGTGTACGACAGGTTAGACCAGGGCTTTCCAAACTTTTCACACCGGGATCCCGTAAAGAACCATTTAACCAACTCGCGACCCCCCAGCAAAATGAAATAGATGTTTGTAAATATTTTAAGCTGGAAAACCATTAAAACTGAGATTAAATGCATTTATTTTAGTAGCTTATTGCTTTATATGATCAAAATTCAGTCAAACATGATGCTTTCAGTTAAAAAATACTGATTAAACACCAAGTTTTAAAATTACATTTTGAAATAAATCTCGTGACTCCCAGATTTTGCTTCACGACCCCCCTGAGGGGTACCGACCCACACTTTGGGAACCACTGAGTTAGACTACATTTTTTTCATTTTATTTATGATTTTGCTTGCGTTCAAAATTTGGCTATTTTGATGAGGTATATATAATTGTATTTTATCCTGCAATTATATCATATGTATTTTACTTCGGTTACCTAGCAACCATACTGTGAAAGTGGTCCAAAACCAACATAATTGAGAAAGATCTAATGGTTTGATACATTGCAAAAAGTGAGTTTCAAGACAGGTTAAAATTCTAGAATTTGAACTTCATTTCAACCATTTTGACTAATTTAAGCTGTTTATTGTTGAGATCTAGATAATTTTTTATTTATTGTTTCAAACAGATTTGAATTGTTTTCAAGACATTACTAAGAAAATTGTTCTTATCCCATTGGCAAATCTTTGTCAAATCTTCATTTAAGCCATTTTTTTTAATAACCAGTTAGAAACAACATGAAAGAAGTTAAATATTCTACATTACATAAGCAATTAAATCTTAACCAGTTAAAACAACTCAAATCCAGATTAAAATTCTGAATCCAAGTCACTTTAAGCAAGTCTAAGTCTTTATAGTTTTATAGTTTTTGCAGTGTAATATCTTTGTCTCTTTCTTTATAAATCGCAACCTAAATTATGATCAATATTTACCACAAGACAAGGCCTAGCTCACCAAACTCAAAGTCAAAATTAGACAAATGTGATGTGGGGTTTAAGTGCTTAAATTAGACGTCCACCCACACACTGGTGTTGTCTTTCAGGAGGCCGACGATGTGGCAGCGTTACCAGAAGTGGCCGAATCACCTGTGGACACGGACACTCCCGATGTTACAGAAGTAAGTAAAACATAATCTGATTCTTTGTTTTCTTGATGCTTTTGAGACAAACGTGGGATTGTTTCTGCGTTTCAGGAAGACTCTGATGACTAAGACGATCCCAGAGGAAGATTTGTGACCAAAACATTCCATGTCGCTCTGCCAAGTCCTGTTGTGCCTGGTCTGTTTCTTAATGAAGTCTGTCCTCTGTGCTCTTCTGTCCTGTCGTTCGTGTGTCCTGTGTTTTTAAGGAGAGGCGTAGGGCGTATGTCTGTGCCTTTCGTACATCAGTCCTGAGCAGAGCCTCGGGCCAGCTGTCGTTCCCAGTGCCTCCCTCCCACTGAGGACACCACCTGGACTCTGTGTCTGTCACATGTGTGGCTTTATAATAACTCAAATATGGAAATATACCCACCAAGCACCTAAGTGTCTCAATATAAATGTACAATTTATCTGCTTCAGAGCAAAAGGATAATCTATTTTTACTGGTATATTGTCATATTGGTGAACTATTAAGTGCTAAGCTATTTGTGTACTCATTGTATTCAGGAGCTAGGGCTGCTAAACCAGATTATCTCATAATGAATGGCTGTTTGGAAAGCATGTTCACTTTTTCAGCCTAACTGCTGTGTTGAAACATGGATAACTGTTTAGAACTAAGTGTTGAATAAACTATATCAAATACAACTCTATGATCTCACAGTATTTTAATTACAGTACATTTAGTTTGTATATCATAGCTATATCTGTAGTTTTTAAGATGTGAGTGCTTTTGTGTTGTTAGAAAAGTCTGTTTTTCCACTACCTTCAGAAAGTAGGCCACATGACACGTCTCTTGATAGAAACACCAAGAGTGTAAGTGGGTGTGCATGTGTTAAAGCACATGTGAAAGAAAATAATCCTTTGGGAGACAAAGGAAAATAACATCTAAGCACCAAGTATCTCTATGGCAACTCCAGTTGTCAATAATAAGATGGATGTAGTATGTAAAGTAACACAATGAGGTGTGAACAACTGCACTGATGTTTTATATATTAAATGCATAAATATTTAAATGGTTAACTTCCCAGAAGAAGCTGCTTCTGATGTGAACAGTAGCTGGCATTAACACATAGTAATGCAAAGGGTCATTTCTTAACATTTACAGGGGCTGTTTAACCAAAATGTTAATCAAATATTAGAGCTGATATTGACAACATGATATTTAACAGTCTTTGGAATGAAGGAAGACCCGGGCAAACTGCGCCCAGGGGCCAGATGAGCAGGCTTCAATATTAAAATGCACTCAGATTATTTGAAAAAATCGGATAACAATATTATCACGAAAACTAAAGTAAAAGCACAGATCAAAATCATGAAATATTATAGCGACATATGTATGTTTGACAATACTTTGTATTTTGTCAAGTACATAATAATGACAAAGTGAAAAAATGTTACAATGTACAATGTACAACTTGTCTCAGAGTCATTAAAACTTAACAAGAACCTTTCTTTGTTTAACCAAATAAGCTTTACTGGTTCACAGCATCAGATTTAGATGCTCTTATGAAGCCACAGGCGCACACCTGCTGCTTATTGTGATAATTCGATTACATATCACGATTATGAAAAAAACATACGAATTAATGCACCCTAATTTCACGATTAGCGATAATATCTATATCATAAATGAACAAGATATAAAAAAAAAAAAATATATAAAATAGCCCATGATCGACCAAAACCAAACAAAACATGACTGAAGATTCGAAGATTTTACCCTAATTTGAGAAATGTTGACCAATTTAAGAGCTATTTATTCATAGATCCTGAACATTTCCTTGTTTTGAGCATAATTATTTGCCAGTGACATTTTATTTACCTCACTGATCAATGTATTTTCCTATTTTAAGTCAAATTCTCTTGCCAGAAATACTTTGTAACCAGTGAAATATAAAAGCAATTAAATGAAACAACTCAAATTCTGAAATCAAGTAATTTTAAGCAAGACTGGATATGTTTTTGATCAAATAAAAGTAGAATTTGTTACACCAATGATTGCAGTCTGGCCCTCTACAATTTGCTTGGATTTGAATACGGCCCACGGAGAAAAATAGTTGCTCACCCCTGAATTAGTAGAAAAGGCAATGGTGCAAATTAGCAGCCTTGTTTCCTTCAGTCCACTCAGAACACTGCAGCAGCTTCAATCAGGCCAAAAACGTCTATAAGTTATGATATACACATTTTAAAAAGTTAAATGAGACTTGTATTGGTTATTTTGAGATTTTATAGGGATTGCATTTTCAATAATAGTATCACTTCTGTAACAAACATAAGTCCACGATGTACAGTCCAAGCAAGTAGAAAACGTCTTGTCCTTTGTTCCTTTGTGAGGCATTTTAAAACAAGTGTTGCGTCTCACTTTTTCTTCTTCCTCTTGAGGGCTTTCCACTCTCCCTCTTGTGTGGCCAGACTGCCCAACAACTCCTTCACCTTCCTCTTTCTCTCCTGGTCCCTGAAAACATAGGACACGAAACAAGTTAAGGAATGCCAGAGCAAGACAAGTTGATACATTTCAAGCAGAATTCCTCACTTTTTCATGACGTCGTTCAGCTTCTCTCTGGCCAGGAAGCGCGTGTCTTTCCTGATTTCCCTCAAAGCTCCCTTAAACTCTTTCTTGTACTTGTGTTTGAGGCGTTCCTTTTCGCGTTCCTCTCGAGTGGTGCCCCGCTTCTTGCCATAGTCCAATCTGACAAAGACAAATGTATGTGGTTGAGAGAAGAAAAGAGGCTTTGCAAATGGCGTTACAGCATTCTAAATGTTACAAGGGGGTGGCAAAAAAGCATAAGAGTCAATGGCGAGAAACAGCATTATCTTGTGTAGAAGCTCAAAATACAAACAAAGTATGATAATAAATAAACAACCACAACTCTTCTAAAAGTTGGGTTTACAAAAAATAAAGTAAAAATAAAGTTACGGGGAGTAGAAAGAGTAGAAAGCTTCTTACATTTGTGACTGATACAGACTTTGAGAGAGAACACATTTTCTTACAGGTGCACTGTGTAACTTTTTGGAGGTGAAAAGTCAACTAAAGCCATTCTTTTGGACATTCTAGATGAGGATAAATTTGTTTTTGCCATAATGTAAAAAAATACAGCTAAATGAACCACTTTTCCATGAAAATATACAAGTAAAGGAAGAGGCCGTCCTCAAGGCGAAAAATAGCTAAATTTGTGGTCAAGCGATTTTGTGAAACAAAGTTTATTTATTGCTTATTTAGTTCAAAAAATAAATCCAAATGATAAAAAAACTGCTTTCAATTAAGTCTATTTTTGGTCAAAAACTTACTAAGTGCATCTTTAAAGGGGACATATTATGCAAAATTGACTTTTAAAGTTTTATTCCTATTCTACAATTGTTTTCTCACGAGAAACATTCATTCATTCATTCATTTTCTACCGCTTAATCCCGTTAGGGGTCGCGGGTGACTGGAGCCTATCCCAGTGACTTTGGGCCTTAGGCGGGGAACACCCTGGACAGTGGCCAACTTGTCGCAGGGTTAGACAGACAACCATTCACTCTCTCATTCACTCACAGGGAAATTTACAGTGATGTCCAGTTAACCTAAACATGCATGTTTTTGGAGGTGGGAGGAAACCGGAGTACCCGGAGAAAACCCACGGTGACACGGGGAGAACATGCAAACTCCACCCAGAGAGATCGTGAGATGTTGATATGGTCCGACCCGGGAGTCGAACTCACAACCTCCTTATTGGGAAGCCAGAGCTCTAACCACTTGGCTACCGTGCACCCCATCACGAGAAACACTGCTGAAGTTTTGTCTGAGATATCTTCGTTCCCTCAAAACACCATTCTGAATGTCCCTGATCTGTGATGTCATAGATAGATCTCTTACACGGTTTTCAAGTCCATAAATTATCCAGACTTGTGAGAATTTCTGCAGCACTAGCACACCAGGCAAGAGCAATTTGATTGTTTACCTTGTGAAATTTCCTTTTTAGTCAGTAGACAGAGCTCTAACTCAATTCCTGATGTGGGAAACATCACTGCCATGTGAGCTTTACTACACTAATTAAATTGGTTCTGGTGCATGAGATGGAGTTACTCAGAAGCATGTTTGACGGTAACACAAAACTTGCATCGTATTTGTCCTTTAAAGAGAAGCGAAGCCCCTAAACTCAACCCACAAACACATTTCAAATAGAGCTGGCTGCTGGAAAAGCATTAGGAGAGGGTGAAAGAAGGGCCAGGGAGTGGAAAGAAGCAGAGCGATTGGTACTCAGTTTTCACAATGATGTCACAACTACGGTTGAAATTACACTTGAGGGTTTGCAATCAATTTGACTCATTTTCTCGCTTTGCACTAAAATTGCCAAAAATGACTTGAATAGTAGAAAATGTAATTAAAAACACATATACACAAACAGCTAAACAGCCCAAAAATATATATAGATAACATTTGTTTTGTGAAAGTTGTAAAATGTCCTAAATCTTCAACTGCCACAACTTCTGAACTTAATGAGTGAAAGTTACTGAATCACCGCTCACATTTCAACTATCTTTGGCGTCAGCAGCTTCAGGGGAATAGGTTTTTTCTTCTCAAAGACCAAGCGGGCGTGAGTCACCGTCGTGGCACTACTAATGGCTTCCAGGATCTCGCTGCGAATACCCTGAAACCGCCAGAGGAACAAAGGTGAAGAAACACACAATACAAGAAGTAGTTTTAAATGCAAATCGTTAGACACCTACACGCAGCAGCTCCGGTAAAGCTTGCACCGGGAGATGATCGGAAAGGAGGGTTTTGAGAGGTTTGAATATGTGACTGAAGGATGGAAGATCTTTGTAGAGCAATGAGCAGCGCTTCACCAGGTCCAAGCAGGTCGATAAACACGACAATCTGCAAAACAAATGTATAAAAATGATAAAGCAGTGGTTGTGGTTAGTGAGGCTAAAGTTTGCTGCGTACAAGAGGAGCTTTTAGGATTCTTAAACGATATTTTAAAACAACTATTTGTCTTACAGTTGCATCTAGAGCTGTAAAATATATAAAAATGTAAAGAATATCGTAATGGTTGCTCAAAAATTGAATATCGAGTGGATTGTGTAGTAAAAAGTGCTACAAAACGAGCCTATTTAACAATGCAAATGAAGAAAGTTACATTGTGAACTTTCAAATAAGGGTAGAAATGTAATATTTTAGTCAATTATTAACTCGTTTGGGCATTTGTTGACCAAAATTTGTATTAGTCTGACTATTTATCCATGACAATCTTGTTTAGCTGCATTTTTTCTTTACAAATAGTTATTTAAATGGAAAAGGTTGTAGTGTTGTGAGTGCTGTTTGGCTCAGATGTTTGGTCAGTCATGGAAACACACGTCTTATGTCGACTACAGCCTCATTAGTTTTACACTTCTGATAAGACATTTAAAGACAAGTTTCAACATTTTCCTGTTGGTGTGATATAATATTGTCAGAATATTGTAATCAAAATATGCCCAAGACTTGAGGAACACAGCACCTAGCGAAGGACAGTGACTATTTTGTCCCGCCTACTTTTGTAGGACATGCACTTCCTGTTTAGCTGCATTTAGCTTATAGATTTCAGTCGATGGGTTTATTTTAACTGTCATCATATTTAATTAAAATTGTCCCACAAGACAGACAAACAAACACGTTAGCTTCCTTAACAGAGCTAAACAGGAAGTGCATTTCCAAGCCAAGTGGGCGGGACAAAATAGGGTCAATAGAGCATCTTTACTCTGGCCAAGTCTCCCCAACCTCGTAGAGGGGCACATCAGGCTTAAAATTGAGCCAAACTCCTCCAGTGTACAGCAGCTTTAAGTTTGATAGTTTGGTAGTGCTTATATTTTGGGACTAAACCCTAAAGTGAATCAACTTACGCCATCGTCAACCATTAGGCTCAATGTTTTTGTAATTAAGAATACAATCTGCATTACAATTATTCTCAGGAAAAGAGGGTTCTTTGTGAAGTTAGCATATTTTTCTGCAGATCGTAGGCAGGATTGTCAAGTTTCCAGAGTACAACAAGCAATCAAAAAGCCCAAAACCTTACTTCAACAAAAAGAAATATATATAAATATATTTTTGGTGTATCAGATCTGGAAAAGAATCTTAAATACAACCTGAGCATGACTGGTATTGGTGCAAAAGTGTCCCATCACACAGCAGTTGCAAGACTCCTGACCTGCACATTCCTATGACCCTACATCAGCGTATTACCAATTATCACTCACACAAGGATCTTAGCAAAGACTTGAATGTCTGTGTTTATTACTGCGCGGCCTGAAGAACGCTGGACACCCAGGTGTAAGTCACAGAGAGCTCACACATGTTTAAGGACTTTAAAAAGCATCGCAATCAGGGGTGTCGGACTGGGGGGTAAATGGTGCAAGTTTCTCCGGGGCCCAGAGCACGAAAAGGCCCCAAAAGCAGACCATTTTAACTTGAGAGACAGATATCGTTAAGTAAATTGTTATACAAATACTATCACTCCTTAAAACGTAGCAAATGGACTTTGACCAAAGAAAATCAAATAAAGACGAATATTTTTTGGCCAAATTATTAACAAATATAACAGCTAGAGATTATAGTATATAAGCAAGAGTTTGCAAATCTCGCTGAACAAATAGCCAGAGTTAGACACAAAAGGATTAGTTTAAAAAATATGCAAATTCACAAGTGTCCAATAATATTAATATTTCACAACTTCCCAATCCAGCAACACTATAAATTGTCAAAATATCAGAAGGTTGTTTTAAGTATATACTGTATATTAGCTGAAAAAATTAGCTAATGTTTAAAAGACATTACATTTTATTCCCATCTTTACACAGGTGAATGCAATGGTTCCAACCAAATAGTTTTGACACAAATGTCTTATATTGTAGTCGGTTATGGCATTAGAAAATCTTGAAAATAAGCATAATAAAGCATTCAATTTGATCTGCTTAAACCAGCATAAACCCTAATAGTAACACTCAACATATTTGCGGTTTACACAGGGGAAATTCAACTCAAATAACGACAGCGGATTAAAAATTAAAACACAAGATTATGGGCCCATCAACAAAGTTTGTACCTGGAGCCTCGAATTTCATGCTACGTCCTTGATTGCAATGCACTGTAAAACACATCTTCTGATAAAAGCACCTTAATAAAAATGACGGAGTTGAGAGGCATAATTAAGGAATTCTAGTGGGGGACAAATATAAATGTAGACTCACGCAGACGGCCTGCGATTCAGCACGGCTTGTTTGGAGTGAGTTGTTTGGTTTGTGCCCACACACCAGCTGCTGTGTGAAAGCACGCAGGCCACTCATTACAATCACACAAGGGCTTCCATCAACAATAAAACACACAGTCTGACCAGGTAAACAGGCTTAAGCTTCAACTTACGCTTTTTACAAACTCCACAGAGCCAAAGTACAAGACCTTTTACCTCTGGTGATCTTTGTCGAGGTCACAGCTGAAGTCCTGGTGCTGAGCAGCAGACAGAGGGATGGATCTTTTACTCCAGCTTCTGCAGGACTCTGGGTTTGATAACAGCAGGAGATCACTGTGCTTCCCCCTGGGCCTAAAAGGTGGCACCACATTATAACCTGCAAAAAAAGTGACATTAGTATTATACTTTTAAAACTCATGTGATCGAGGGTTTTTAATGTGCAGTGGTTACCCAGAGAAGTCTTTTCTTTAACAGCTAAATGTAATATCCCAAGCAGGAAGTTGACAAGTTCAGGCAGAAACCGCTTTGAGAAGGAGATGTACTCCACGGCGAGGCAGCAAAGCACAAGGCCGACTGTTACATCCTGCAGAGATCTCACCGGACACTGAGGGAAGCAGAAAAACAAACCTACATTTAAAACATGTCTAAACTGTACCTTTAAGACTAAAACATAAAGGGCAGTTTTTGTGTACCTTGGTTAAAGCCTGGCTGATGTATAAAAGAGCTGGAGTAGTGACAGGATGCCTAAAGTCGGATGTTGGAAATAACTGTGCAGTCACTTTCAGGTAAATAAGCTAAAACAGAGAAGCATGTTTAGAAAAGAAATGCATACAAAAAAATAAAGTAGTTCATTAAAAGGATTTCTACCATGTCCAGTGTTGGAAGCGGAGCGTAACCTTTGCCTTCGAGTGTTTCCTCCATGCTGTGAGCTGCATCTCCAATGATGGTTTGCATTGACTTACAGGCTGCCTCAGGAAACATCTGACACAGACCATAAAGCTCCCTGCACAATGAAAGCTGAATAAATAAAATAAATCTAATAAAGGAGAAGCATATTAAAACTTTAAAGTGTTCTTACGGTATAAGTTTGTCAACAGTGGTTAATTCAGGAGGTGTTTTTGTGGCCAAGTCTCCAATGTACTCCAACAAAAGCCAAATAGTTTCTGAAAAATACAAAAAAAAAAAGAGTTTGAGTAACATGGTTATTGTTTAATACAGTTGGTTATTTAGATACAGTCGGCACTGCTGCATATTTAGGGGTGTGGTCTGTTATGGAAGAAAGGATTCATTGAAAAAAAGCAACTTTTTTTCCTCTAATTAATTCATCTCAAGTGACAACTGAGTCTTAATGGATGTTGTCGATGTGGCGTTATCTCAGAAAAGTACACGTATTGTTTTGTAGATGTTCAAATATGAGCAGATGTCCTTAGTATTGTTGGATATACATGTATTTACAGACTTCTCCATGTTTTTGTATCTATATTTGGCACAACACATCTCCTGGCTGTTGTAGTTGTTGAGCAGTGAATGATAAAGCTGTTGCTCTAGAATAAATGCACCGTTTGTCCCTCAGAGGTTTGTCAGGGTAATGGTTCTCAAGTGGGGGGTTTCTAGGGGTCCCCTGATAATATGTGAAATTTAACATCTTAAAACAGAACTACGTAACATTTTGACCTTGTTAAATGTCTTTGTAGGTCTCCATGATGATGGTTACATTTGTATTTTGGGGCATTTGAAGAATGTGTCGGCTCTCTCAGTTGTCTCTTGTACAAAATACGGCAGCTCCCCGCTTCCTTCAAAACATATCCCGACCTGAATCTCTGTCCTGAGAAACCCTGGTTCTTTGATTTGTTTATTTAGCAGTGTAAAATGTATTTAGATGTGTTTTTGCTGCATTATTTCAATCTTCAGTGGAGTATAATAATTACACAAGAGAGCTGTAGGGGGAGCACTGCCGCTGAGGTTGCTTAGTTCTGCTTTAAGCAAGGTTTGACACCTTTAAAAGTTGTGATAGGTGTGGATTTCAATTTGTTGGCCAACCAGAAGAAGTTATCCAGGTCTGTGACTGAAATAAAATTAAACATAAGACTAAAGACAACATTATCACCATGCAGGCAATCGAATTTCTGTGTTTGAGGGTCTTTGTTATGTTGTTATTGCTGAGTTTGCCACTGAAAGGTTGAGAACTACTGCATTAGAAAGTGTTCTCTCAGATCCCAACTGTATTCACCAGTTATAACAAAACCAAATTACCTGTAGCTTTAGCTTATTTCCCACAGCTAAACTGGGGTGGTTACATTTCTGAGTCCTGGCCACAATAATGCGCTGGTTTTCACAAGTGTGGCCACTGAGCAAATCCTTTAGGTCCTTGTAACTCTCTGGAGCTGCAAAGATTATGATCAATTAGATTCAGAAGTGGAATTTTACAACATTTACTTGATATTATTTCAGCAGTCACCAGCAAATGTGTATGGAAGCTCAGACTTAGCCGCTTCCTGTTGGGCTTTCAGCTCTTCTTTGCTCAAAGTCTTCTTCGGTTTGGATTCGTCTTTTGGTGCATCCTCCTCTGCGTCGCTTTGCTCAGACTCCAGATCTGAATGACCATCCTCCTCTTCCTCCTCTTCGTCTTCATCACTGCCATCTTCCTCACCCTCATCCTCTCCCTCTTCAGAATCTATCTCCTCTTCTGCTTCCTCGTCTTCATCACTTTCTCCTTGTTCCTCCTCATCATCATCGCCTTCTTCCTGTTCTTCGTTCTCCTCAGCGATGTTCCATTTTCCATCCTGTGCAGAAAACACAATCTTACGTAAACTTACATTAAACAGGGCTCGAGAAGTACAATTTCAAACTTTTTAAGACCATTTTAAAACCACAAAACACAAAAATTTACACTGATTCATGATTTGTGATCTATAGTATTTCACAAGGCCTCTTCTTTTCCAGAAGAAGCAATTTATACAGCAAGCATCTCATCTTTTCTATCAAGAAAAACACCATTTGTGTTACATCATTTCGAGAATTTCCCAACAGGAAAAGCTACAGTATTGTGAAATAGTTGGGAAAACCTGTCAGAAATGTAAAGATTTTTGAGAATAATGTTTCTAGTTCTAATTAATAAAGGCTGCACTTGTTTTGTAAAACAATGAGAATCTATAATTTTGCCACATCACTGTCACAAGACGCAGGCAACGACACTTAATTTAAAACATTAGCTGTTTAGAGTATTTAAGTTCACTTATTAGTCAAATCGTGACACTCTGATCTTCCAGTAAAAGCAGATACTTGTAACCAGCAAATGTTTGCAATGCTACATTAAAACTCTGATCTTACAAAAAGACCTTATGTACCTCATATGACAAGGTCTTTTTGTCATTGTTGTCCAGAATAAATCCATCATTCAGATCATCTGCCGACATGTGTGTCCGACTTTGCCTTTGAGCTCCATCGTCAGCTTCCTCTCCCAGCATTCTCCTCAGCCGGTCAGCCTAAGAATAGAAAAGACACAGACAAAGGTGAAATACAGGTAAAAGAAAAAAGTAATAAGGATGCATGTTAAAAAATCCACCTTCTAGTTTCTGTAGCTTCTCTCTCTCTTCTCTGGCGATCTCTTCTGGTGTTTTTAGCTTCTCTGACGGTTGAGCTTTCATCTCAAAGCCCAGCTCTCGCACCATCATGTCGTACTCATCCAGCTGAAATAACACAACATGCATCAACACATAATTAAGAGTCTTTTATTTCTGCTTTAGTTGAAATTGTACCTTTGGCTTCTCCTCTGGTTTGTCAGCTTGATCAGTTTTGGGCATTTTTTTCACCATTAAGGCCTGAATACTTTTCCACTCCTGGTCCAGCTTCTCTGTGAGCTCCTGAGCTTTTCTTTCTGCACTTGTCGTTCACGCTGACAAACACAGAATAGTTCATTACGAGTCAATAGGGCTGGAAATGACAGGATTCTACGCAAGTATTTATGTTACACAATGTGACAATACATTGTGTAACATATACACGTATATAAATAGCAAATTAAATAAGCTATTTTTTATGTTGCATCATTGTTCATTTATGTTCTAACACTTGTTTGGGATTGTGGATGACTGAAGTCTATCCACTGACTTTGGTCTGAGAGCATCTTGGATGTTCGCCTAAAACCACTCACAATGTTGACATTTTTTTTACATGTTGGTTTGCAATGCTTACACAACAATTAGCAGTTATTGAGCAATATATGAATATACAGGTTAATTGTGTTTTGATAATAAAAAATGCTATTTTTCATCTCTTCACAGATATCTATTTATATTGGGTATTGACAAACATTTACACCTAAATTATCAAAGTTGGTACTGGATCAGTGCTTCCCTAAAACAGCATTTAGCTTTGGAGATGGAGAAAAAAAAGACAAATAAGCAGGATTATTCAAAGGCAAAACACAATTCTGTGAATGTTTTGTTAGGAAAAAAACATTCTAGCATAGCTATAAGCTCACACAGGATTCAGCTTTGCATAAAATATGACCTAATTTTGAAATACGTGTAATAATGAAAATACTGCACAACAATATGTAACTACACACTGTACTACCAAACACATTTGAGCAACACGGTTTCTTTGTTAAACCAGAGACTGTTCAAACTTTGAAACAATCCTTTAATTACCTAATCAGTCAAATGTACACAACAAACTGTTGAACTGTTACTAAATAATTTTGTAAAATAGACCAAGAACACTCGACTAGTAACCCACAGTATCAATACAGTATCGCCAAATTTAGTATTCCAATATACTGATATTTCAATATTTTTTGCAAATCTCTACCAGTTACTCTTGATGTGATTAACAGTTTACCTTTCCTGTTTGGACTTCAGTATGAGTTCTTCGATGAGCTCTTGTCTGGACTTGGCTCTCTGAATGCCTTCGTCGGCCTGCTGCTCCCCTGAAGATTTCTTTCTGAGCAGACCACCTCCGCCAAAATGTGAAGCCGGTCAGTTCAGCTACGAAAAGAAGAGAAAATGCATTAGCCAAGTAAACTGGTGACCTCAGTGACAATAACCATATGATCTAAACTGAATCAGCACCTGAGAGTAAACCCTTCTCTTCAGTTTCTTCGTCACTTCCAACAGCATCATTGAATTTCTCGATTCAGCCAATGACTGTCCATAATGAGTGAGCTCCTCCTCTTCGTTCAAGTTGTAGATGTCTTTCTTATCGTGGGAACGCTGGAAAGAGAGGATATTTTAGTAATCTAACAGTAACTCCAAGCCATATTAACATTTTTATCGACATTACTGACCTGTCGCTCCATGGCAAACCTCTGCAGGATCTTGTCTTCTGGAGCCATCTGGAGTCATATTCTCCCAAACGTCTATCAATGAATTTACTTGACTTGTTTTTCTGTTTATATTCCTTCAAAAGAGTTTCTTTCTCTAAAAGAGATGAATGTGAATAACTAATTAGCTTTTATGACAATGTACGTAACGAATTATCTATTACAGAGGCTTTACCTTTGTGATGGCTTTGGATCGGGAAACTCCAGGCAGACCAACGTCATGTTTGGATTTTCTTCCAAAACATCAAATTTCTTCCTTAATCACTTAATGGGTTATCTTGATCTCTGTAAAGTCTTGCTTGCGACTTTATCGGCAAGATTCTCTTTTTAGGCGGCTTACCCATCTGCACAACAATAAGTTTCAAAGAAGTGTGAGCCAGCCAGTTAATGCAGTAGTAGGAACACTGTAGTAGAAATAACTTTAACATTAAAGGTTGTATGGAGGATTTTCAAAAAATAGTTTGTTGTCAGTCTTGGTCAAAACAGTTGCATAGATTTGTAACAGCCTTGTACCTATGCTAAACAAAAAAAGAATTAAAGTAAATTGTGTAGTGTGCAATTAATGGTATTCAAATAAAGTTGCTTTTTGTAGTATCTTGTATTTGGAAGAAAAGTTCAATGAACTATATAATAAGCATTTAAAAAAAGTCTGTCCTTTTAACAGTTTGTTAAAAGGACTAACTAACTATTGAATAGTCTTCCTCTGACAATTAGGGAATGTCCAACTTTGCTCATTTTCTGCAGCATTTAAACTGAATGAAAGAAAAGTCTTTAATTGCTCTTTTCTGGTTGTTTTTGTGTTGTGTTACCTATAGAAACAAAAGATGGCAATTGTATATTTGCTATAACATAACATAAACGCAGTCATTTTATCTTTATTAATATGTGAATATCAAATTAAGACTAATAATAAATATCAATACAATGCTATTCTCTTACCTTTTTCGCGACACAATAAAAAAAAACACACAATAATTAAATCGCCCGAAGACTCCAAAACTTAGATTAGAAGCTTACAACCAGTGATGGGTATAACTTCATTTTTAATGTTGATTTTACTTCATTTGAGATATTTAAGCAACTCATTTGTTGCTTGCCTTGTTTAAATGCCAATAATGCAATTTTAAATCCCATTTTTGATAGATGCTTGCAATAATACACACAAGTAATCCAAAGTAATGTAACCTCGTTACTTTGTTGGGGCAGAAACTAGTGCAACTAATTAAAATTTTCAGTACTTTTTCTCCAGCACTGCTTACAACACAGATAGTGTCTTTCTGGGTTTGCATGAATTTTAGTTAAAATGTATGTATTAACGACCATCATTAGAAGCAGTGATGTCGTTGTAATACTTTTATGATCTTCTCATATAACAGTGTAATAATATAAACGTGCTGCCGGCATTTACTTTCTATAAAATTCGTGCCACTACTTAAAAAGATTGAGTAATACATCTTTAAATACCTAAAAAATTATATGTCTATGGTTAGAACTGCTGCATAGTTTTTGCAGTGATCACAAAACTAAGCTAATGCATGTAATAAACATGTCGATACGAGCGGACGCGGTGATTTACCTTTGCGCGGAGCGGAAGAGCAGTTTATTAAATCCGTCTCAACAAATCATGAGGACGTGAAGTGTCGAATATTATATTTCAGCAAAACAACTGTGTTAATTCAATCCACGTTTTTCCCGAAGCTGCCATCAACCCAAACAGCATGGAGAGGTCAAAGGGCGCGAGAAGAAGAGGCGACTTCCGTTTCAGCTCCGCGACACAGCGCTCCCAGAGTTTGACTGCGGTACTTCAAAAACATTACTTCATTTTTAAGAGATTTTCACACAAAGACAGGTTTGACAGATTTTCAGAGAGCAACAAGCGACTAAGTCTTTGAAAAAAAAGTTTAAAACAATCGACCTCAGTCCTTCAATAAGTAATAAAAAGTAATCAGTTAAATATGTATCACAGCATAAAAAGTGAGAAAGTTTTTTTTACATATTTTAATCAGGATTTCTGCTGCAGACGGGTCAAATGTAAGACTTTTAAGGCCTTTTTCACTGCAAAAAGTGAATTTCAAGACAAGGTATAAGGTATTTCAAGGTAAACTACTTAGCCAATGGGTAAGACGATTATTCTCATACCATTGGCAATTGTTTGTTCTTATTTGTAGCCAGATTTTCTTATAACCAGTGATAAACACCTTGAAACAAATTACAAAGAACAAATTATATAATAAATCAATCTTACCCAGTTAAAAAAACTCAAATCCAGATTCAAATTCAGAATCCAAGTCACTTTAAGCAAGTCTAGATATATAATGTTTGAAGTGTTTATACAATTCACGCTCGTTTCTTTTGGTGGAATTTTATATTTTGCTGAAATTAAGAAAAATATTGAATTAAATCCATCTACTCCATCAACCAAATAAGAAACACACCAATTGTGTTTATTTATTTGTTTATAGTGTTTAAAAGATAAAAGATGTTAAAAGACTATTTCTGTAATTAGTGGGTATATTTTCACAAAACAAACCCGTAAAAACTGCCAAAAATGGTCTAATTATCATGTATAAAAGTGCTCATGAACAAGCCCTGCGCCTGTCAAGGTCACATTTTTTTTTAGCTATAAGAAGCTGATATGGCAACTCTGCACAAAACACAGACACACGTTTAGTTTTTCCAAGTAGTGTTTAGTTATGGTTGCAAAAACAAGAGCCATGGCAAAAGAGTAATGTATTTATGTGATAATGTATATTGTACTTTATAGAGAAATTATCATGAAGAAAGTGATTCAGATGCTGTGAATATTTAGCTTTTTACAAAATGTCACAGTATATATATTCACATTATTGAATAGATTAGTGACAACAAAAAGCGATACTGTAATTAGATTAAAACAGCAAATAAAAGAAGTTTGACTGATGCATGTCCGTGCAGTTGTTTAGCGATGGTTTGCAAGCCAATTGTTGTAGATGCTCCAAGTGGTTTGAGTACAGGACAGAAGGTTATGGGAGTCACAGTCGTTGCAAATAATATGACAGGCAAGGAATAAAGAATAAAAATGTTTGCCTGCTTCAACAGAAAATAAAAACTACTTGTATAATCCAATACATAATCCAGCAACACTTTCATCGTTACTTTGATTTATTGCTCAAAGACTTTAATTTGTGTGGCATAACATGTGTCACATTAAGGCATAGAGATAAAATGTCCAATAAATAAAATTGACATAGTTGTAACTTTTTGATGGCTAGATACTTGAATAAATGTGAGGTTGGGTTTTCGACTGCGAGTGGTTACCAGTAAATGAAGACATTAGATTCATTCCTTGTTCACTGATACAATCCCATTACTGTCTATGGTTACAACAGTTAATATAAAATAAAAAGTTGGTTAAAATCCTTAAACCACAGTTAAAATGTGCTCATAAACATGCAATAAACGGCTAGACAGGGTGGACTGAATGCATTATCTCTACTTAAAGCCAATATCAAAACCATCATGTCATGTTTAGTTTATACATTGTATACAAAGTTGGCACACATTAACACAAGAAAAAATATTGTTATACAGGAGAATGAAAAAGCTTAAAGTGAACCCTGACTATAATCACATGTTTACCCTAAAACACTTCTAATATCATCACTAATATAAATACAGGACAAATACCTTGGAAGTATTTGTAGTTTTATCAAAATAGTGTTTTAAAAATGTCAAATGGTTGTCTGTCTGCCCTCTGGTGGTTGTCAAGGTAACAGGTGTCAGCAGGTAACTAAGACACATGAAAACCTCAGTTAAATCTTTTCAGTTTGAGCTAGTTTGGCCAAATACAAACGATCATGTGGAATCTAGTGACACTGGAGATGATCAAGAGCTGGACACTGTCAGTGGTGTTTTTGTTTCAACTGTTCACCGATCAAACCACAGGAATAACCATGGCAACAATCAACAGCAACCATTAAGGTCATCAACCCAGAATGCATTGCGTCTGGATAATATGGCGGCGCCCAGTGGCTCAAATACAATGCAGATTTTATAAAAATGGTAAGCCGTTTTATATTTGTCTGTAATTTATTTTAGCAAACATGACCTGTACTTGTGTTTTAGCCATATTTGTCTTTATAGTCAGGGTTCCTTTAACTGTGTTAAGTGTGACATTTATTACCAGAAGCAAAGTTAAATGGAGATGCTCAAAGCTATGGTTCAGTCTTTTTCTTGTTTTTCTTCAGAAAAGAAGGCGTACGGAACTTCTTTTTCTTTTTAGAGGGTGATTTGCTGGGGGAGTCGTCTCCCTCCTGCTCTCCGTCAGCAGGCTCCTCCCCCTCGGCCGTATCCGTTGGAACAGGGGCGGAGTCTTCAGCGGTGGGGTCAGGAGCTGGCGCAGAGTCCTCAGCAGGGAGCGCTGTAGCGTCAGAGGGGTCATCAGGGGTCAAATCTGGGAGGGTCTGTCTCAGAGTGGCTGCATCACTCTCATCTTTAAAGGTCTGGTCTGGCAAGGACTCTGAGCAGAGAGAGAGAAGAAGTTATTGATCTCATAGAACTCAGTGTTTAAGCTGATCAATACAGCGCTGGCAAAACTCAAGCTAAGCGTTAAAAAAGAAACCCGTCACTCTGTTCTCCACAAGACAGAGATATTTGTTATGTTCAACTCCCACAACTTAAGCAAAGCCTTTTACGCTCACATCAAAATGTCCTCATGCAACCCTGGTGTTAGAAAGACAACTCCATCACCGCCATTCCATTTAAACTCTCCAACTCCTCCTCCTCCTCCCCAAATGTTAACAACAGCCTCCTATCACCACCTCACACACTGCATTCTTTTACCTTCACTTAAACAGGGAAAACCTAATCAGTGCAGTTTTCTTGTTCATTTGTAGCCTGTGTACAAACACAAACAACAAGGCTGACATACAAGTAACAACTTTTTTATAAATGTTAGGATTATGAGTAACAACTGGTGCCTATTCGTTCCACAAAAACGTAAATTGTAGCAAACTCAAGTTAAAAGTTGGTTAATAAAATGCAGCTGTCACATTCCTGGAAATCTAGTCTATTGTCTCTGCTTATAATATTAATATGTAGATAAATAAAATCCTTGACAACAACAATAACAACGCAAGCCAAATGTGAGTTTTGCAAGAAAAAAGTAAACAGCCACATTTTAACACATTACTGAAGTACCTGGTAAAGGATTCATCTGTGGAAAAAAAGCAATTAAGATATAAAACACTGAATTGTCCGTGTGTCACAAATACAGATTAACATTTTAGGTGCATTCAGGTTATTAGTGATCAACAAAGAGTGTTATTAGTAAAATACATGTTATCTACAGTAAGTTTTAGCTCACTGCGGGGATTATTCTTGAACATTATCTACTTTTACGCTGCAGGGTTCATACAGATTTTAACTTTAAGGTTGGTTTTCACACTCCACAAATGATCTAGGTTTTATATATGACATTTTATTCTCATAAATTGTTCGAGACATGGTTAATATCGACACGTATTCATTTTGGTTGCAATTGTGGTTAATAAACAAGCAACAAAATTAAAGTGGAGCTCAGCCAATCAGAGAGCTGCGTTTGACTCCTGATGCGATCTAACAGTCTTTATTATTCAGTTCAGACAGTACTGTGGTCTTGTTTTTTTTACATTGTGCTGCATTTATCATACACCTTATACAGAGTTGGTACAGAATTTAACTTCAGAATTTCCATGACTTTTCCAAAACAACAAGTCCACACTAAGTCCACAGACATTATTATTTTGCTGTTTTGACATCGTAATATGAGAGTATAAACATTCTACTTACTTATGAATAGAGTGTGAAATTTTACTGAGGGGCCATTAACGGATAAAGACCAAAACACAAGATTTTAGAGAATTTCTAGACATTAAAAAATAAACTGTTGAATTTTCTTTATTCATCTCTAATATGCTTAAAATAGTGAATTTCTTACAGTTTTTCAATTTAAAGTAACTCCAAAACCCCCCCCAAAAAAACATGATTTTTCTTTTCACAGCTCAACATGCAGGACTCTGTCAAAGCAAATTAGCTCTTTTTTTTTTAATCCAATATTTTTCTATTTTATCCCAAAATACTTCCAAAACCAGAATAAATCCAAAACATTTCCAGGGAATGGAAATTGTGATAGAAATTTACATGACTTGTCCAGGTTTTCCATGACTGTACGAACCCTGATTTTGCTAACTTACAACTTACCCCAACTTTAAAGTTTTACATGACTTTTCCAAAACATTTCTTTAAATTTCTATGACCAATAACTTCCTCACACATACGTTTCAATCACCTTTAAAAATTTATTTATTAAGACTTTAATGTATTGAGTTTACAAATTTCTAAACATAAAGTAAATGTTTTTTTTTTGTACTTGATTGAATTAGAAAATAATTTTATATTCATGTATATAATTTCAGCTTAAGTTTAGCTTTCATTTGCAAATTCTTAATTTAATGCAATGTATTAAATTTTTTAAATCATGTTTTTTCCTCCATCATAACTAAGGGTTAGCGTTGAAATCAAAGCACATTAATATCCCAGAGTAAATTTTTAAATATTTCCAAAACTTTTCAAGAGCCTGGAAATTTGATTAGAATTTTCATAACTTTTTCCAGGTTTTTGTAACTGTACAAACCCTGTGTGCAGCTTGTCGAGAATTTAAATTTCCTTCAGACAATGAGTGCGTTTACATACACTTGAATATCCTGGTTATAATTAGGATTTTAACATATTTTTGTCAGTTTGTTGCTGGAAACAAACCCACAAGTTAACATCGCTAACATGTTTAGCTCCTTGCCATATCTGCGTCACAGTTGCCATAGTTACCAGTCTAAATATCTAGGATACTCTCAGTCACATGTAAACGCACTCGTCGCTCTGATAAAACACATTTCTAAAAAGCAGATATTGTTCAAAAGATCCCCGTCGAGGGTTTCTGAGCGATTAGTCACAGAACAGTTTAGCCATGCACAGAAAAGTTAAAGACAGCGACACAGGGGTGAAAGAGGGGCCCGTCGAGGGGTGATGAGGGAGATGGAACAGTACGTACTTACTATGGCAACAGGTACTCTTTTGTATTTCCATCTCCTGATTGTAATCGCAGGCACAAAGAAGAAAAAGCACAAGTAGAAACAAATGTCGGATGCAGATCAAACCACAAGCACTGAATTAAATTTAAAAAGGCCAAAAAAAGACACCAGGAGATTTGAAAAGAATGGCGACGGCGTGGAAGAGAATTTGTTGCAACAGAATCTGAGTTTGAAATACTGATGAAATTCTCACTTTGAATTTTTGAACTTGAAAAGGTGAAATTTTAGTTGTTGAGATTGTTTTTCTACAGTTTAAACATTCAAAATGAAAAATTTGCATTGAACATTTTTAATGCAAAGATTTTTACGAGAAAAAATACAACAGTTGTAATTCAGAATGTAAAAATTGCTATGAAAATCTTCGAAGTAAAGACTCAAGATGCCAAAATCCTCTCACTTGGGTCAGTCTGACTGACTGCAAATTTGAAGGCTATGCAGTGAATATTTTCCATGTTGAATGTTTTAACTGTGAAAGACTCTATCTACGGGCGCGGAGGCAGCAGCCTAAGCAAGGATGCCAGACTTCCCTTTCCACAAACACTTCCTCCAGCTCTTCCAGGGAAACACAAGGCATTCCCAGGCCAGTCCATAGACATACTCCTGCCAACTTGCCCTGGCTCTTCCCCAGTGTCTCCTCCTGGTAACCTTATACCTGGTACACCGCACCAAAGAGGCGTCCATCCGAAACAGATGCCTGACCCACCTCAGCTGGCTCCTCTCGATGTAGAAGAGCAGCAAGCTATATTCATTGTTCCTCCCATTTGATTTCTCACTCTATCGCTAAAGGCTGCACACTAGAAGAGTTTAGGATCTTTTGCCATGTTTAGTCAAAAACAAAAGAAGCCACAGACATAAGGACATTTACAACAATTGTCTGTCTCAGTCGCAACATGTGGCAGAAAGAACAGAGACGACAAAGACTTGGGGAGTGCAGCAGTGAGTGGAGAACAGTGCAAGCATCACGTAACCTAGAGTTTTCTTTCATGTGCGCGGTTATAAAAGTGGAACGACAATAAAACGCGAGTGAATTATATCAGGTTTATAACATCGCAGGAGAACGCGCTGTCATTAGAGATAAGGAGCTGTTGCACTGACGCAGAGAGAAAGTTCAACAAACTCAGTGTTGGCCATGTTCTATATTGTAAAGTTGGTGTTTCGCTCATCATTTAAGGAGAATTTGTGTTGGAGATGACAGGTCTAATGCTCGTTCAAATATGACATAATGAAGAATCACGTACGGCTATGTGCACAATCAAAAAGTCGTAACAGAATTGCAGTGACGCGCAGATATAAGGAGAGAAACGACAAAAAATCTTTACTCTGCCCACACCTTCCCGAAGAGGGCCACATAGACTTAAAATCAGGCTAAAACTAGAGTAGTGTGTGCAAAGAAAACTCATTTTGATCTTTTGCATCCACAGTTTTCTCTTTTCGGTCATTACCTAAAGCTCATGACCACAGGTGAGGGCTGAAACAAGAGATTGACCAGGAAATTGAGAGCTTTGCCTTTCGACTCAGCTCCTTCTTCACCACAACAGTTCGATCGATCACACAATTCATCCTTTCCTCACTCATGAACAAGACCCGGATATTTGAACTTCTCCACCCACCCAGAGAAGTCAAACCTCCTTTCCCAGTCCAGAATCAAGGCCTCGGATTTGCAGAATCTGATTTTTAGTAAGAATATGCTCTGGAAAATCGAACAACTGAAATTTCGAATACAAAAAATCTAAAGGGAGAATTTCATCAGTATTTAAAATTCTAATCTAATGAAACAAATGATCTTCCACATTAAGGACCATTCTTATTGTCTGAAAAATATGAAGAATGAAAGTGATGGTGTGGCGATAAACCCTACACCGAGAGACATGTTAATTCACAAAATTTGATCCATTAGATTACACCTTGACTTGTATTATAATATACTTTATTTGTAGTATTTTGTTGACATTACTGTAAGAGGTGTAATCCAATTGTAATAAAGACCAAGAGGCAAAAAGAAACAAAGGGGAAGATTTAAGTTCAAGACTGATTAAATAAAGATAAAAACAATAATCCTCTTGACCTCTTATTACATTTAGCACATTACATGTTACTTTAAAACCACAACAGTCTCCAAGACAAACAGGCAGAATACTGTAACATTCCCTAAGCGCGGGTCGACGTACCTTCCTCTGCTCGGACGGGGGTGCTGGGGGAGTGGAGGCAGGTTTCAGCTCTTTTGCCTCCTCCTCCTCAGGCTCCTCGGGTTGTTCTGGATGTGAAAGGTAGAAGAAACAGTGAATCTATGACTGAGCTTTTGTAGTCAACGAAAAAAAATGTAGGGAAAGCGATGGGTAAACTGGTTGAAGCCCATGTTACACTCCTGGGAAAGACAACATCGCAACATAAAGAAACGTCAAATCATGGGGAAAAGGGATGGGACAAGACTTCATTTATTTTCTTAAATTTTGTTGTCGCTGCCTCAAGTCACAGAGTGGCAGAGTGACAATTTTATCTTGTGAAATAGGACTGCTTTCTATTTCTTTTTAAAGATGCACTGTGTAACTTTCTGAAGGTGAAAACCACAATTTAGCAGAAACAGAGTAAAAATCATACTTTGAAACATCATTAATAGTGATAACTGTGTGTTTTTTGTAAAAATGTTACACAGTGCATCTGCAGTTCAATGTTTTCAACAAAGCTAAGCAATAATTTTTCCCTGAGGCCCATATCCAAATTCAAATATCTGCCAGATCACAATTTAGGGGGTAGAAAATTTTAATTATGACAAGTTTCTGTCAAAATTAGGCCATTTACCCTAGTTTAGTTCATTTATTGCAATATTGATTAAGAACACAAATATAGACACAAACTACCTAGCAGCAAAGCCAATCAAATTAAGTAACATAAAGAGTAACACTTATAGTCCAGGGAGCCTGATTAAAACAGACACGTGGCTTGTCATGTGTTTAGATTTTTACCAATTACAGAACACACGAGGAAACATCTGACTTATTATAAATAGCTTCAAGAATTGTGATGTAAGTTTTCTGGTCACTCAATTGCAAAATGTAACCTTTATTTGTCTAGGGAGGCTGATTGAGAAACGATTCTTTTGTGCACAAAGAGCAGAATGACAGCGCAAACAAAATAAAACTATAAACCTGTCAGACTGAGGTCTTGTCCCATCCCAAATGGGAAGGGAAGCTTATCAGTAAGATGATGCAGCTTAAAAACACAGTTGAGGAGGCTAGAACATATGTTTTTCTTACAAATAAATACCAAGAAGCAAATAAACACACACCACCATTATGTTTTTGAGGAAAAACAGAGTGGACGAGTCAGGACACTAACATCTCCCTCCAGGAAAGGTTAGAAAAAAAAGCAAAAGGTGACGCCAACATTTATGTCCAGACATGGGATTGCTCTGATTGGATGAGCTCAGAGATGGCGAATTACTTCTTTGAGTGTAAAAATTTGAAACAAAATTAGTCTATCAAGAGATTTGTGATTTAACAATTAACAGATCAAGGTCTTCTTCATAGCTTCTTGTCCAATCAAAATGCAGAGCTGTGATCTGCTCAGCACAGATGCCTTGGGAGAAGACATCATGGAAAAAGGAAGGGAAAAATGAGATTGAGGATAAAGCACGACAATGGCAGCAGGCTCCCAACCCCCAGGAAAAGACAGTTTACAGCAGAGTCCCAGCGCAGAGGAGCGGAGTGAGACGAACCAGGGCTGAGCAGGAAGGGGAGGGGGGGTTCCTTCCTGTGTACCTGGGGCGTGCACATCTTCAGCCGCTTCTACCACTACAGGCTCCCTGCTGAGCGCCCGCAGCACGGCACTGTGGAACTCCTTCTGGGGGACTCAAGAGCTTTCACTTCCTCCTCTGTCGCAGCAAAAACATCATCTGCAGACGCTCCTAAGCCATCTGTGCACAAGTCCTGCTCAGAGGCAGGTGTGGCGGGGGAGGAGCCGCCCTCTGTAAACTGGGAGAGTCATTGGCAGATTGTAGAGATGGTGACACTGACTCAGACCCCCCTGCTGTGGGTGTCAGGGCAGCTCCAGGACAGGGCAGAGTGGAGGCTGATCCTTCCCTTGGGCTGGCTTTTGCCTGGGCTGTAAATGTTTGTGCAACCGTGCAAAAACAAATTACATCACACAGTATCTTTTCACAACCAGACGATGCCTTAAAGGAGATGTATTATACTTTCTGTCAAGTGCCTGTAATGGCACTCGATATACAAGTAAAAAGTAAAGTAGACTTTTTGCTCAACGTTGCAAAACTGATGAGCTTTGCTTCTTCCAACTGACTTTTCATAGTAACAAGGAGCAGATTGTCAGTAACAACTTTTAACTTTTTGAAAAAAGGCCATGTGACATTTTACAAACCTGCATTTATCACGCGAAGTCTTAAAGGAACTTTGATTTTTGTTTTGCAATAAATAACCTAAAATCAATTTCCTCCTCACAAAAATATCTGTTATTGTATCTATTTAGGTGAAAATCAGTCCTCGACTTCAATGACTACCTCTAATAATGTCCTATTTATTCATCAAACTTCACTAAGTTTGTCTGTTGCTGTTGGTAGTATTGTCACTAACTGTTACTATACTGGCACGTTTGGCTCCCAACAGCTGAGGAAAAAGCTGAAAACACATCGCTGCAAAACTATTTAAAGGCTCAAAATGCATTAAGTAAGTGAGTGAAACATGGAGACTAAAGCAGGAAGCCACAATTTGCTTTGTGTACATTTTTAGGGAAGCAAAATTGGGTATAGCACTATTAATATTAAGTACAGAGCCATGGGCACGCATAGGGGGGTAGGTGAAAACAAGACTTTTCTGACCTCTCCAGTTTCTGTTGCAGGACAATACAGGTTTCCTCAAACATGGAGGAACCAATCAATAAAACAACTTAACTTGGGTAAACTAATGATGAGAAAGCCCAATAAAGTTTATTTTGAATAATAGATCTCCTTTAAATCAGAAAAATAACACACACAATAATACTTGGCAGTTTTATTACCATCCAGGCCTTTCTGCTTGAGCTCCACCTCCCGGCGATACTCCTCCAGCTCCTGGTCCGTGAGTTTGGTGAACGGGTTGGGACCTTGCTTACTGACAATAACCTTGGGTTGGTACTCCTTTTCAATGATGGCTTTGGACGCAGTCACCAACTCCCCCTTCAGGACACACAGAGCAATAACAGTGATGTAAAGGTTGACTTGATTAAAAACAAAAGCTGTAATTTCTCTCAGTTATCAGTAATTACACTGCTCTACACATCAGAATGTAGTACTTTTAGATTGTTACTTTATTAATCTATTAAAAACACATTTTCTTCTTCAAAAATTTTCAATTTGCAGATGGACATTTCATGTGAAAAGGGGGTGAGGATTGGTTGTGACAGTAAATACCTTTCTAAATGATTTAGCAGGACTATAGGACCCCTCGGACACATCAAGGCCATCAATAGTATCTGTACAGTCGGACAGAGGGCGTCCTGCAATAGTAAACCCAGTGAAGGGAGGACCCAGCTCATACGCACCAAAATATTATTATTTTTAGGGGGAAATGGATATGTTTGTGAACGTCCACATGTGCCAAGTCAACTATACAAAGGTGGAAAGAGTCTTCTGTTATTATAATGATTTACAGTAAGTTTGTTGTATTCAAATGGTTAAAAATAGGATAATCAATACTCTTTCCGCCTCTGTAAATACAAATAAACCAGAATGGAGACAGAAAACATGCCACAAAATAAGCTACATGATTATAATATTAATAATAATTCCTAGTATTTTTAAAAACAAAACAAAAACTTGTCTCTGGTCATGCACAATACGCTCAAAACACACACAAAGGGGACGCTCTAACAGAAATCTGCTGTACATCTACAAATATATTTAGTTAAAATATTACTCAAGTCTATTCTAGCTAACAAAGAGACAGGTTTTTATATTGGGGAACAACTGAAACAAAACTAAACAATGGATGGAGTAAAACATGCCAACTCAGAATCTCCATTACAAAATCATTTCATGCGCGGAGAATTTAATGTTTTATCGGAGAACATTATGCTACAGGGAAACTGGCAGCGTATGAATATGGGCATAGCCTGAGCTGGCAAGTTGTCAGAGCAGATTGCGGTTACCTCTTACAAATTACTCACCTGCCAGATTGACTTTGTCTGCAGTCAAAGAATAAGGTCAGTTACAAAAGTCTATCTATGCAGCTGTTTAAACTAAAGCTCTATTCGCACGAGATTATATTTACCTAGGGACAACTGTAAACTTGTCTGAGTTTTTTTTTTTACAGGTTTTGAACAGAGGTAATAAGATGATGTCTGTTATTGCTTGTTTAATCTGAAATGACAATGGATAGGCAAAGATTTATGACAACAACCCTTTGCTTCGTTCATCATTTGAGCATTTCTTGTGTTTTGAGTTTGTTTAATCACACACGACCTGACCTCTGGCAGCGTAAATGTGGCTTCTCGTCATGTTGTTGCGTCACACAATCAGAATCACATCCACGTGATCAGATTTCATATGAAACAATTGTTGTCTATCTTTCTTTTAATCTATTTACGATGATACAGTCCCTCCATCCATGCAGCGCTCTGTCCAAACACCCTCTGACCTCCTGCTGCCCATGACAGTGGGGTTGTACTTCCAAGTTGTTTGTCTGTTTGTTTAATGGTGGTTTTGCACTAACGTTTTCCGGTCTCAGATTGACATAGGTCAATAAAATAGAAATCAATAGAAAGATTGCTTCAGGACTTGCCCAAAATCCCTTGTCTGATGTCCATCAACTTTGGAATAAACAACTATGTCACTATGGCAACTACGCCATCGATTGTAGCGACCTATCAATCGGAGATGGGAAGACGTCAATGCATAAGCCCTATTTTGCGCTTTTTAATTGTGAAAAAATCAACAACAGTATCATCCAATCCAACTTTATTTGTAAAGCACATTCTATAAACAATATAGTTTCCAAATGGAGAATGATCTGTGTCGAATAGTAATAAGGATTATTCAAATCTAAAGTAAAATAGATTGCAGACTCATTTAATTCTAAACAGTTAGCAAGTGAAAACACAGAACTATGCATTCGCACTGGAGTTAACTTACAAGAAGACGTTTGAGTTTGGTGAATAACAACTGGTAAAATTCGGAGGAACATTACAGACATGGACTAGAAACTCCGTAGTTATTACATTTTACACGAGGTCCCTAGGTAAATACTGTATTATGCTGTGCGAATAAGGTGCCACCAATCCATAAAAAAAACATTTATAAGTGACATTTTAATGCCCAAAAAGGCTTGAGGAATGAAGCTAAAAAAAAAGAACTGTTCGTGCAAGCAGCCATTCAAAAGTAAAAACTAAATGAAGTCTGGTGAATGTGTGAGTGACCGACCTGGACGTAGGTTCTTTCCACGACTGATCCAGAGTAAAGAACTTGAGACTGTGGACCCGCTGTCTTTATGTCCTGCAAGTTTCTGTTCTCGGATCTACAATAAAAAAAAATCACAAAACAAGATCAGATCAAACATGCATTATTTTAGCAATCAATTATCTGCCAATTATTTCTTTTGGTGACTCGAGTAGTGAATTTTTTAATAGAATTTGACCAATGCTGCAAAAAATATTATTAGAAAGTTAAAATTCCTTGAGTTCAGTTAATATTATTTTGATTTGAGCAGATTTTACTTATCAAGTAAAATTATAAATCAACATAATGTTTCTGGATTCATGTGATAAACTATTTCTCTTATTACTTCAAATAAAAAGATTTTTTAAGAACCACGAGATGCTTTATTATTTTACATATTTTACAAAAGTCTTACTCTCGCCCTTGCCTAGCAGAAAGACCACAGAGTCCAAAACTGAGACTAAACCAAGACAACAGAGGGTCAAGACCGAGGCGACCCATCCGAGACCGAATCAAGATTATCTTTGTACTTTTTAGAATTTATCAGTATCTACTAGGGTATACAATACCTATACTCGATGTATCGGTATCGGGTTATATCGTGACAACTTGGTGGCAATACACGTATCGGGATACTTATGCTCATAATAAATTTTACACTTATGAACCTAGACTGCTGCTTTAAGGCTGAAACTATTTTATTATTCATAGGACACTTGTATGTAACATGAAAAAACACGTGAGGAAATAAATGTCTTCTGCTTTGTTATTCTACATAATCAAAGTTGCAGTCTTAACATTGATTTTGATGAAAGTTGCACTCAAAACATGTTAATTTTTTAAGTAATATAAAATACTCTTAGTTTGTTCCACATTTTCTCATTTTAGTCAGTAAGTCAAATGTTGTGCATTACAAGGTATCTGTTACTAAGNGGCCCGTCGAGGGTAATGAGGGAGATGAACAGTACGTACTTACTATGCAACAGGTACTCTTTTGTATTTCCATCTCCTGATTGTAATCGAGGCACAAAGAAGAAAAGCACAAGTAGAACAAATGTCGGATGCAGATCAAACCACAAGCACTGAATTAAATTTAAAAGGCCAAAAAAGACACCAGGAGATTTGAAAAGAATGGCGACGGCGTGGAAGAGAATTTGTTGCAACAGAATCTGAGTTTGAAATACTGACGAATTCTTTGAAATTTTGAACTTGAAAATTCTTGCTTGAAAGGTGAAATTTTAGTTGTTGAGATTTTTTTTCTACAGCTTAAACATTCAAAATGAAAAATGTTCATTGAAAGATTTTTACGACAAAAAATACAATTGTCGAAATTCAAAAGGGAAAAATTGCAATGATTTGAATGCTTGAATTTCTATGCAGTGATATTTTTAATGTTGAATTTTTAACTGTTAAAAACACAATAAGAATCCATCTACAGTCGCGATTGCAGCGTCTGAGCAAGGACGCCTGACGCCAAGGCGTTCCCAGGCCAGTCTAGAGACATAAACCCGCCAACGTGTCCTGAATTCCCCGGGGCCTCACCAAAGGACACCCTGGCAGATCCGGATCAGATGCCTGACCCACCTCAGCTGGCTCTTCTCGACGAAGAGGAACAGCGGCTATACTCCCCCCATGTGACTTCTCACTCTATCTCTAAGCCGGCTGTTTTAGAGAGTTTAGAAATTTTGTGTGATTTTAGACTCATCAAAACAGAACAAGCCACAGACATAATTCACATTATGACACTTTCAACGATTATTTGACGATTGACGATTCAATGATTACATGTAGCAGCAAGAACAGAGACGACACAAACTGGGGAGCGCAGCAGCGAGTGGGAACAGTTCGAGGTCATGTGATCGAGTAAAACAACAACAATGAAACGCGAGTGGATTGAGCGCTTTGTGGATGTAAAATGGTCTATTTAAATGGTCTATTTATATAGCGTTTTCTACCTTTCCAGGCACTCAAAGCGCTTTACAATCTAGCATCCACTCACCCAGTGTACGCAGACACTGAGGCAGTGTGGGTTAAGTGTCTTGCCCAAGGACAACACAATCTACTCCTGTCGTCCCACTGTGGCACCTGGTGTTCTACGGTCTCCCATCCAAGTACTAACCAGGCCCTTTCTTGCTTAGCTTCTGAGATCTGACGGGATCAGGCTTTGACAAGCAGGTATGGCCACGACAAGCAGGTATGGCCACTATGTGTGATGATGATGTGAAATGAATAAGTTCCAACAAACTCCATGTTGAACATGTTCTAGTAAAGTAAGTGCTTCACACATCATTGAAGAGCAGGTGCGTAATGCTCATTCAAATATAAAGAAGAGTCACGCACTTTGACTAAGTGCACAAAGCAAAAAGTCGTAATGGAAGAGAAATGTCAAAAAATCTCTTGCGAAAATCCTTACTCCTAATCCGAACTCGTAGAGGGGCTCTTCGGGTTTACAATCGGGCCAAAACTAGTGTAGTGTGCAGAAGCCTCAAGAGAGTGCCCAACCACTCAGCAAAGGAAACTCATTTTGATCATTTGTATCCACAGTCTCGGCCACCCAAAGCTCATGACATAGGTGAGGAACGTAGATTGACCGGGAAATCAAGAGCTTTGCCTTTCGACTCAGCTCCTTCTTTACCACAACGGTTCGATACAGCGATTTCATCAATGCTGAACGCTGCACCCATCTGCCTAATGATCTCACGCTTCATCCTTTCCTTGTGAACAAGACCCCCAAACCATGACTCGGGGATTGGAGAAGGTGGATTTTGTATGAGAATATTTTAAAGTGAGAATTTCACCAGTATTTAAATTCAAATTCTAATGAAACAAATGATCTTCCACATTAGGACCATTCTTATTGTCTGAAAAATATGAAGAATGAAAGTGATGGTGTGGCGATAAACCTACACCGAGAGACATGTTAATTCACAAATTTGATCCATTAGATTACACCTTGACTTGTATTATATATACTTTATTGTAGTATTTTGTTGACATTACTGTAAAGAGGTGTAATCCAATTGTAATAAAGACCAGAGGCAAAAGAAACAAGGGGAAGATTTGAGTTCAAGACTGATTAAATAAAAGATAAAAAAATAATCCTCTTGACCTCTTATTACGTTTAGCCATTACATGTTACTTTAAACCACAACAGTCTCCAAGACAAAACAGGCAGAATACTGTAACATTCCTAAGCGCGGTTGACGTACCTTCCTCTGCTCGGACGGGGGTGCTGGGGGGAGTGGAGGCAGGTTTCAGCTCTTTTGCCTCCTCCTCCTCAGGCTCCTCGGGTTGTTCTGGATGTGAAAGGTAGAAGAAACAGTGAATCTATGACTGAGCTTTTGTAGTCAACGAAAAAAAATGTAGGGAAAGCGATGGGTAACTGGTTGAAGCCCATGTTACACTCCTGGGAAAGACAACATCGCAACATAAAGAAACGTCAAATCATGGGGAAAAAGGATGGGACAAGACTTAATGTTGGTATAGTGATGATATTTTCTTAAATTTTGTTGTCGCTGCCTCAAGTCACAGAGTGGCAGAGTGACAATTTTATCTTGTGAAATAGGACTTTCTATTTCATTTTAAGATGCACTGTGTAACTTTCTGAAGGTGAAAACCACAATTTAGCAGAAACAGTAAAAATCATACTTTGAAACATCATTAATAGTGATAACTGTGTGTTTTTTGTAAAAATGTTACACAGTGCATCTGCAGTTCAATGTTTTCAACAAAGCTAAGCAATAATTTTTCCCTGAGGCCATATCCAATTCAAATATCTGCCAGATCACAATTTAGGGGGTAGAAATTTTAATTATGACAAGTTTCTGTCAAAATTAGGCTATTTACCCTAGTTTAGTTCATTTATTGCAATATTGATTAAGAACACAAATATAGACACAAACTACCTAGCAAAGCCAATCAAATTAAGTAACATAAAGAGTAACACAAGTGGGAGCCTGATTAAAACAGACATGCGGCTTGTCATGTGTTTAGATTTTTACCAATTACAGAACACACGAGGAAACATCTGACTTTATTTATAAATAGCTTCAAAGAATTGTGATGTAGTTTTCTGGTCACTCATTGCAAAATGTAACCTTATTTGTCTAGGGAGGCTGATTGAGAAACGATTCTTTTGTGCACAAAGAGCAGAATGACAGCGCAAACAAAATAAAACTATAACCCTTCAGACTGAGGTCTTGTCCCATCCCAAATGGGAAGGGAAGCTTATCAGTAAGATGATGCAGCTTAAAAACACAGTTGAGGAGGCTGGAACATATGTTTTTCTTACAATAAATACCAAGAAGCAAATAAACACACACCACCATTATGTTTTTGAGGAAAAACAGCGTGGACGAGTCAGGACACTAACATCTCCCTCCAGGAAAGGTTAGAAAAAAAAGCAAAAGGTGACGCCAACATTTATGTCCAGACATGGGATTGCTCTGATTGGATGAGCTCAGAGATGGCGATTACTTCTTTGAGTGTAAAAATTTGAAACAAAATTAGTCTATCAAGAGATTTGTGATTTAACAATTAACAGATCAAGGTCTTCTTCATAGCTTCTTGTCCAATCAAAATGCAGAGCTGTGATCTGCTCAGCACAGATGCCTTGGGAGAAGACATCATGGAAAAGGAAGGGAAAAATGAGATTGAGGATAAAGCACGACAATGGCAGCAGGCTCCCAACCCCAGGAAAGACAGTTTACAGCAGAGTCCCAGCGCAGAGGAGCGGAGTGAGACGAACCAGGGCTGAGCAGGAAGGGGAGGGGGGGTTCCTTCCTGTGTACCTGGGGCGTGCACATCTTCAGCCGCTTCTACCACTACAGGCTCCCTGCTGAGCGCCCGCAGCACGGCACTGTGGAACTCCTTCTGGGGGGACTCAAGAGCTTTCACTTCCTCCTCTGTCGCAGCAAAAACATCATCTGCAGACGCTCCTAAGCCATCTGTGCACAAGTCCTGCTCAGAGGCAGGTGTGGCGGGGGAGGAGCCGCCCTCTCTAAACTGGGAGAGTCATTGGCAGATTGTAGAGATGGTGACACTGACTCAGACCCCCCTGCTGTGGGTGTCAGGGCAGCTCCAGGACAGGGCAGAGTGGAGGCTGATCCTTCCCTGGGGCTGGCTTTTGCCTGGGCTGTAAATGTTTGTGCAACCGTGCAAAAACAAATTACATCACACAGTATCTTTTCACAACCAGATGATGCCTTAAAGGAGATGTATTATACTTTCTGTCAAGTGCCTGTAATGGCACTCGATATACACGTTAGAAAGAGAAAATGGTCAATAGACTTTTTTGCTCAACGCTGCAAAACTGATGAGCTTTGCTTCTTCCAACTGACTTTTCATCGTAACAAGGAGCAGATTGTCAGTAACAACTTTTAACTTTTTGAAAAAAGGCTATGTGACATTTTACAAACCTGCATTTATCACGCGAAGTCTTAAAGGAACTTTGATTTTTGTTTTGCAATAAAATAACCTAAATCAATTTCCTCCTCGCAAAAATATCTTGTTATTGTATCTATTTAGGTGAAAATCAGTCCTCGACTTCCTGACTACCTCTAATAATGTCCTATTTATTCATCAAACTCCACTAGTTTGTCTGTTGCTGTTGGTAGTATTGTCACTAACTGTTACTATACTGGCACATCTGGCTCCCAACAGCTGAGAAAAAAGCTGAAAACACATCGCTGCAAACTATTTAAAGGCTCAAAATGCATTACGTAAGTGAGTGAAACATGGAGACTAAAGCAGGAAGCCACTATTTGCTTTGTGTACATTTTTAAGGAAGCAAAATTGGGTATAGCACTATTCATTTTAAGTACAGAGCCATGGGCACGCATAGGGGGGTAGGTGAAAACAAGACTTTTCTGAGCTCTCCAGTTTCTGTTGCAGGACAATACAGGTTTCCTCAAACATGGAGGAACCAATCAATAAAACAACTTAACTTGGGTAAACTAATGATGAGAAAGCCCAATAAAGTTGATTTTGAATAATAGATCTCCTTTAAATAGGATATAACACACACAATAATACTTGGCAGTTTTATTACCATCCAGGCCTTTCTGCTTGAGCTCCACCTCCCGGCGATACTCCTCCAGCTCCTGGTCCGTGAGTTTGGTGAACGGGTTGGACCTTGCTTACTGACAATAACCTTGGGTTGGTACTCCTTTTCAATGATGGCTTTGGACGCAGTCACCAACTCCCCCTTCAGGACACACAGAGCAATAACAGTGAAGAAAAGGTTGACTTGATTAAAAACAAAAGCTGTAATTTCTCTCAGTTATCAGTAATTACACTGCTCTACACATCAGAATGTAGTACGTTTAGATTGTTACTTTATTAATCTATTAAAACACATTTTCTTCTTCAAAAATGTTCAATTTGCAGATGGACATTTCATGTGAAAAGGGGGTGAGGATTGGTTGTGACAGTAAATACCTTTCTAAATGATTTAGCAGGACTATAGGACCCCTCGGACACATCAAGGCCATCAATAGTATCTGTACAGTCGGACAGAGGGGCGTCCTGCAATAGTAAACCCAGTGAAGGGAGGACCCAGCTCATACGCACCAAAATATTATTATTTTAGGGGGAATGGATATGTTTGTGAACGTCCACATGTGCCAAGTCAACTATACAAAGGTGGAAAGAGTCTTCTGTTATTATAATGATTTACAGGAGTAAGTTTGTTGTATTCAGATGGTTAAAAATAGGATAATCAATACTCTTTCCGCCTCTGTAAATACAAATAAACCAGAATGGAGACAGAAAAACATGCACAAAATAAGTTACATGATTATAATATTAATAATAATTCCTAGTATTTTTAAAAACAAAACAAAAACTTGTCTCTGGTCATGCACAGTTCGCTCAAACGCACACAAAGGGGACGCTCTAACAGAAATCTGCTGTACATCTACAAATATATTTAGTTAAAATATTACTCAAGTCTATTCTAGCTAACAAAGAGACAGGTTTTTATATTGGGAACAACTGAAAACGAAACTAAACAATGGATGGGAGTAAAACATGCCAACTCAGAATCTTCATTACAAAATCATTTCATGCGTGGAAAAAATAATGTTTTATCGGAGAACATTATGCTACAGGGAAACTGCAGCGTATGAATATGGCATAGCCTGAGCTGGCAAGTTGTCAGAGCAGATTGCGGTTACCTCTTACAAATTACTCACCTGCCAGATTGACTTTGTCTGCAGTCAAAGAATAAGGTCAGTTACAAAAGTCTCTATCTATGCAACTGTTTAAACTAAAGCTCTATTCGCACTAGATTATATTTACCTAGGGACAACTGTAAACTTGTCTGAGTTTTTTTTTTTACAGGTTTTGAACAGAGGTAATAAGATGATGTCTGTTATTGCTTGTTTTTACAGACTTTAATCTGAAATGACAATGGATAGGCAAAGATTTATGACAACAACCCTTTGCTTCGTTCATCATTTGAGCATTTCTTGTGTTTTGAGTTTGTTTTATCACACACGACCTGACCTCTGGCAGCGTAAATGTGGCTTCTCGTCATGTTGTTGCGTCACACAATCAGAATCACATCCACGTGATCAGATTTCATATGAAACAATTGTTGTCTATCTTTCTTTTAATCTATTTACGATGATACAGTCCCTCCATCCATGCAGCGCTCTGTCCAAACACCCTCTGACCTCCTGCTGCCATGACAGTGGGGTTGTACTTCCAAGTTTGGTCAATAAAATAGAAATCAATAGAAATATTGCTTCAGGACTTGCCCAAAATCCCTTGTCTGATGTCCATCAACTTTGGAATAAACAACTATGGCAACTACGCCATCGGTTGTAGCGACCTGTCAATCTGAGACCGGAAGACGTCAATGCATAACCCCTATTTTGCGCTTTTTAATTGTGAAAAAATCAACAACAGTATCATCCAATCCAACTTTATTTGTAAAGCACATTTTATAAACAAGATAGTTTCCAAATGGAGAATGATCTGTGTCGAATAGTAATAAGAATTATTCAAATCTAAAGTAAAATAGACCACAGACTCATTTAATTCTAAACAGTTCGCAAGTGAAAACACAGAACTATGCATTCGCACTGGAGTTAAATTACAAGAAGACGTTTGAGTTTGGTGAATAACAACTGGTAAAATTCAGAGGAACATTACAGACATGGACTAGAAACTCTGTAGTTATTACATTTTACACGAGGTCCCTAGGTAAATACTGTATTATGCTGTGCAAATAAGGTGCCACCAATCCATAAAAAAACATTATAAGTGACATTTTAATGCCCAAAAAGGCTTGAGGAACGCAGCTAAAAAACAAGAACTGTTCGTGCAAGCAGCCATTCAAAGTAAAAACTAAATTAAGTCTGGTGAATGTGTGAGTGACTGACCTGGACATAGGTTCTTTCCACGACTGATCCAGAATAAAGAACTTGAGACTGTGGACCCGCTGTCTTTATGTCCTGCAAGTTCTGTTCTCGGATCTACAATTTAAAAAAAAAAATAACAAAAACAAGATCAGATCAAACAACGATTATTTAAGCAATCGATTATTCTGCCAATTATTTCTTTTGATGACTCGAGTAGTTGTTTATGTCACAAAAGGCCGAACAAAGTGAGATTTTTTAATAGAATTTGACCAATGCTGCAAAAATATTATTAGAAAGTTAAAATTCCTTGAGTTCAGTTAATATTATTTTTGGTTTGAGCAGATTTTACTTATAAAAATCAAGATCTTGTTTCTGGATTATTTTTAGGAATTTTTAATATACTTTATTATTTAAAATTTAATAAAGGCTTATTCCCACCCTAGCAGATAAGATATTTTCAAGAACACCGAGTTCCAAAACCCCCTTTCTTGGTTGTTAAATTTAGTGCTTTCAAGCGATTAAAAAATTGAATATATTAAGATTAGATTTGTTTTAATCTCACCTAAAAATTGCTGAGAAAAACACTAAACTGAAGTGATTTTGTTTTGTTTTTATCCAATTTAATTATATATAATAAATATTAATAAATTGCAAAAAATTAAGACTTTAGGAAGTTTTTTGTTGTCAAGTTGAACAATGTCCACTTTGTAACTCACATATGGAAACAATGAAGTTAAAGATTTCAAAATAGAATATTGCAATTAAAAAAATTAACTCGATTAATGTCTGTAATTAATTAATCTCAATTAATGCACTAATTTGACACGCCTAGTATGTAGATGTTACGTATATGGTGCTTAAATAGCAATGCCTACTGTTCTGAGTCATTTCTTTGTGTGGCATTTTTAGTGCAAACTGAGCAAATTCAGTTCTAGACTCTATGTGACGTCAGCGTGTACTTTCCACTCAAAAATAAGCCCTAACTGCGGTCACCTGTTTATCCTGTCTATCCAATCACACTGCTGCTCTCCTCTCTAAGCCAGTCTTTCCCTTTTACCAAGCTTTTCAGTGAGTTTGCTGTGTTTGAAATAAGTTTGTGGGTGGAGTCTAAGGGGCGAGCTTCACTTTAAACATGTCTGGTGTAATTTTAAAGTGCCGTAATAACCTTTTGTCATCCACAAAACCACTTCTCTGAGTCTGTTACAGTTAAGCAAACAATTATTACTAGTGGACCATCAATTTGTTAAGATTAATTGATTAACTTGTTGCAGTCCTACATGGATTATTACACAGAAAACTGTTACCTTGTTCCTCATTTCCAGGACCTCTTTAGGGTTGGTGTTGAGTGGTATAAACTGATTGGCTACAGCAGCTTGACGAACTCCATCTTCTTTGGTCCACTGTCAACAAAATATAAAGTGTTAATCATTTAAAATCCAAATCACTCATGGCTGAGAAATAAAATTATTGTTTTAAAATATTATGCAGGCTTTACAGTAAAAAAAAAAAAAACATGCTGAAATAAAAACGTGAAAAATGACAGAACCTGGATAAAAAATAATAAATGTAAGGCAATGGACCAATGATGATGATTTATCTAAAATGTGAATGAACTGCCGCCGCTAGCTTAAGGCTAAACTGACATTTGACTCATGAACAGTGCCCTTAAAGATTATATGGTAAGCTAAATTCTGAGCAAATGTGAAGTTCGAAACACGTGTGCTTGATACCGCTATGTACAATTGCATATGGTAATATTTCTTTAGTAACGCAAGCTAAAATATTTAACGAAAACCACCAGTCATCATCATTGATAGGAATCCAAGAATCTAAAAAGACAAGTGGATTAACTGATGAGCAGGAAACAGCACACAGAGGGTGAACAACGTAAAAGAGGGGGACAGAGGAGAAGTTTAGGGTTGGCAGTGCTGGGTGAGGAGTGGAAGAAAGATGGCTGTCCGATACAATCAGACTGGCTTACGAAGCGAGAGTGGCAGTGAGGGTGAGCTGGCATCACCAAAGTCATTTCCAGGCTGACACTCAACAACAAGACCACAGAGATAAATAATAAACACAAAACATTGGCCCTCGCCGACTGTGTGACGGCCACAAATTGTATGTTTAATCCTTCAATAATCAGGTTATTGGGGAACCTGGTAATGCTCAGCAGAAGATAACCCAGATTTTGTACCAAATTAACACAACTGCTGGTGATAATATAAAGCAGGTTATTATTATCAGCTGCCATGCAAAATGTCCAGAGCATCTTTAAACAAGGCATGTAATTCGCTGAGAAAAAGCATTGTCATTCTTGTATTTACTCTGAGCTTGACCGCTTGGCTGCAAAACCAAAAGCCAAATGAGCAAAGGTTTCAGGATGGAGTAGCCGAGCCAGGTTGATCAATGTGAGATGGACATGGAAACATGATATACTCACAGAGGGCCTGACAACATTTCCTAATTTTTCAACAGGAGATTCACAATCAGGTCAAATCTTTGTTTTCAGAATACTCATTCATGCAAACATAAATATACTTTGCATTACCCATATTAAACCTTAAAAAGACATAACTAACTTCCGTGTCTTCGTAGTTATCTGTTTAGGTATTCTATTTATAATAAAAACAAGTCTTAAAATAAATATATAGAATTTTAGGAGTGAGTCATAGGGTAACTTGGATGTACGACTGTGTTGCTGTAAAAATGTGCCCACTCAGGGAACTCATGCCACACCCCTGCTGCCTGCTCCTCTGGGGAAAAACGTCAACAACAATGCATTGGACTACCATACATGCAGTGAGGCATGCTGTGGGCAGCTGGCCTGGCATCATGACGCAACTGGAGACGAAGGCAAAGAGCAAAGAGGGTCAACAATTGATCAACTTTTCAGTGTGCTCAATAAACATTCAGTAGTTAAAATTACAAACAGATTGTAGTTTCCTGATGAAGAAGATCCTCAGTATCCTCACAGCCTCATAATGCCGACCATTTACCCTTTGCACTACCGAGGTAGCTGTAAATTCTATACTAGAACAATAAGGTTGGCACAGACCAAGCAGTTGGTAATACAGCTTGGCACGCAGACACCGGACGATAGAGACTGCAGCAAGGGTTTGACGTGATCATGTGTTATGTTCGTCCACACCTTTGGCTTGGACTTGGGGCTGCTGCCGTCTTGCCCATCCTCGTAGGGCTCGTCAGGTCGGCCCGCCGCATTGACCCAGCGGGTTTTGTCACGCTGGCCGCGCTGGAAGCTGTGTTTGAGTGGGGAGCGGGCCCCTGAGTCACTGTCCTCGCCATATGAGTAACCACCGTAACTAGAGGGAAGATCAACGTCACTGTACTTTTTAGTTTTGTCTCTCAGTGCGGGGCAGCGGTAAGGATAGCCAGTCCTGTAGCCCTAGAGATGTTACAAGGAGAACATTATAAGCCTGGATAGAGTTTATAAAAGATAGATGTAAGTGCTACTGTTTTTTTTCTTACCAGATTATCCAACATTCTCATATATGCCTCAAACTCTTGCTCCCCAGTTTGCCACTTGGGCTGTGTAGAAGACCCGTCCCCATCTACCTCAGGGACTCGTGGGCGAGACTTATATTTGCTTGGGTCCAGCATGACAAGATTGTCTGGCCCACCAGCGCTGGCCAGTGTTCGCACCTAAACAAATCAGTCAATAAACAAAAAGAACAGAGAAAGTTGTGTGTCATATATGATAAACTAAACAACATAAAGGAAGGTGAACATGAGGAAAAATGCAATAGTTAGAAGAAGCAAAAAGTTATGTAAAAACAATATAGACGGACTTCCGGTTGGCGACGTGAATGGAGTAGACGTGGTGTTAGCGAGCTCCGGCAGAATTCAGACCTTTTGTCGTTAAGCCCTTTAATTTCTCGATTTGAACATCTGCCTTTTGTTTGGGACGAATTTTCATTACTGTCGGACCCGGCAGAAACTGGATTTATCTCGTAATGCCGCCTAAGAAAGCCGTCGAGAGGGAAGAGGCTAATGCTACTGCTAACACTAGCTTGACCATGGAAGCTATATCGGCCCTACTCGAGAAACACCGTGACACCTTGTCTGCCGAATTCAAGACTTCGTTGACTGGCTTGGAAACCAAACTTGATCAGTACAAGCTTTTGGTGGATGACCATGACCAGCGCATATCCTCCTTGGAGCTTGCGTCGGATGATCTGAGCCAGCGCGTTAGCGAGCTGGAGAACGTATGCTCTTCCCTTCGCGAGGATAATGCCAAACTCAAGGCTAAAGCTGTCGACCTGGAGAATCGTAGCAGACGCCAAAATATACGCATTCTTGGCTTGGCGGAATCCACGGAGAGAGGTCGCCCGACTGATTTCTTCTCACAGTTTCTTCAGGAAATATTTGGAAAAGACACTCTCCCATCTCCACCGGAGATCGATCGGGCGCACCGCACACTTGCTGGCAGGGCGGATCCGACTAGGCCGCCGCGGCCCGTCATTCTTCATTTGCACCGGTACCAAACAAAGGATCTACTCATTAGAGAGGCACGACGAAGAGGGAAGTTCGATTACCATGGCCAACAGATCCGTGTCGTGGAGGACTACAGTGCTGAAGTCATGTCTCAACGAGTGCAATACAGGGACGTAATGGCGGAGCTTTACAAACGGGGCTTGAAGCCGGCACTGCTCTACCCTGCTCGTCTCCGCCTGACTTTACCAAGCGGTACCAAGAAGTGGGTCGGCAGTGTTGACGAAGCACAGCGCTACGTTGATGACCACCCCCTCCGAGCTGCTGCGCCCACATAAACTGGACATGTTCTGGAATAGTCTTCAGGTTTTCCAAGGCCGGTAAATTTCATTTATAAACACCTTACTTGTGTTACTTAATCAGCACTTTCAAATTGAGTATTTATTGTAAATATCTTTTCACTTTATAGAGTTATTTTCTAATAGTTCTATGTCTATATTATTTCATTTAAGATAGTTTTCTGATCTCTCTGAGTGAGCGTTTAGTATATCACTTTTTTTTCTGTTTTTTGAAGCATTTTGCAATTAATGTTAAAGGGGCTGTTTTTTACTTTTACATTGAGTTCTCTGCTGGAGCTACAGCTGTCAGAGTTTTTTTTTTTGTGTGTATCTGGAAGAGATTTGTTTGAAGATTTTTTGTTTGAAGAGCTTGCTGCCTTGTTTTTTGTTTTGTTTTTTCTTGATTTTTATGGCAGCTGTCTTTTGGGTTGAAGGGGGTGGGTGGGTATATGTCACTGCAAGCAACAAAGCTATCCTTATTTCTTAGAAATAAGTGCTGGTCACTTTGCCTTTTGTCAGCTACCAGGTTCCTGCAAACTGTTCTATGGTTACTCTTTTAAATATACAACATGTTGAACAGTCTTAATATAATGAGCTGGAACGTGAAGGGTTTAAACCATCCAGTCAAACGAAAGAAGATTTTTTCGCATGTAAAACATTTAAAGGCCAAAATAGTTCTATTACAAGAAACTCATATTCGTACCTCAGACTTGAGTCGTTTACTGCGTTGGTCAGGACAATGTTTTCATTCTACGTTTCAGGCAAAGGCTCGAGGTGTCTCAATTCTAATTTCTCAAGATATTCCCTTTGAAATGCACAATGTGTCATCTGATAGTAATGGACGATATGTAATTGTCTCAGGCAAATTATACAATACACTGGTTGTCTTAGTTAACGTATACGCCCCTAATGTGGATGATGCAGATTTTTTTTAAACGCCTATTTTCATCACTTCCTGACCTTAATACATACCATCTCATTCTCGGTGGTGATCTAAACTGTTGGCTTGATCCGGTCCTGGACAGGTCTTCGAGCAATCCTGGCACAGCAAATAGGTCTGCCTGCGTTATTAATGATTTTCTTACCAATTTTGGTGTTAGTGATGTCTGGCGCTTCCTGCACCCTAAGGACAAAGAATTTTCTTTTTTCTCCCAAGTACACCATTCTTATTCGAGAATTGACTATTTCTTTTTAGATAACCAGCTTCTTACTTTTGTCAATTCATGTGAATACCAACCAATTATTATTTCTGATCATGCGCCTGTTATACTTTCTGTGTTCTTTCCTGGTCAAATACCTGGGTACAGGCAGTGGCGTTTTAACTCTACTTTGTTATCGGATTCAAAATTTGTTAAGTTTATTGAGAAGGAAATTGTCTTTTTCATTGACACTAATACTGATCCAGCCATTTCCCCTCTTACTTTATGGGATGCATTGAAAGCTTACCTGCGTGGTCAGATCATAGCTTATACAGCCCAAATGAAGCGCAATTCCAAAAAAGAACAAAATGACCTGATACGACAAATAGGTGAAATAGATAAGCAATATTCCCAAAATAAATGTCCTAATCTATATAAAAAACGAGTTGAGTTAAAAGCCAGATTTGATTTGTTAACTACTTATCATGTTGAGCAATTATTATTAAAAAACAAAACTAGATTCTACACACACGGGGATAAAACAGACAAATTACTCGCCAATCAGCTTAAGGGGTTTCGTTCTAAACAGGCAATTTCAAAAATACAATTAAGTACTGGGCAGGTTACTACTGATCCTTTGGAAATTAACACAGCCTTCAAAGACTTCTATGCACAATTGTATACTTCGCAATCGTGTTCTGATTCCAGCAGTATAAATAAGTTTTTTGATGAGCTAAGCATCCCGTTACTTTCAGCAGAGAATAAAAAAATATTAGAAGAGCCAATCTCAGAGTCTGAAATAGTTAAAGCCATCAATAAGATGCAATCACATAAATGTCCAGGCCCGGATGGATTTCCATCAGAGTTCTTTAAAACATTTTCAAAATTGCTTTCACCATTATTGTGCTCTGTTTTTTTGGAATCTTGTAAATTAGGCAATTTACCTCAGTCATTCATGTCAGCTTGTATAACCCTTATAGCCAAAAAAGGAAAAGACGTGACAGACTGCAGTTCATATCGACCGATATCCCTTCTCAATACTGATGTCAAGATACTGGCAAAGGTTTTAGCGCACAGACTGGAAAATATAATTCCAGCTATCATATCCAAAGACCAGACAGGTTTTATTAAAAATAGGCAGTCATATTTTAACATTCGACGTCTATTTAATATTCTCTATACTGCTCAGGAGGACCGTCCAGAATGTGTGATCTCCATCGACGCGGAGAAGGCGTTCGATCGAGTCGAATGGCCATACCTTTTTGCTGTGCTAGACAGATTTGGATTTGGACCCATATTCATTTCATGGATCAAACTGCTCTACTCCAATCCCACTGCCATGATTCGTACAAACTCTCAGATTTCTAAGCCCTTTAACCTATTTCGTGGTACTCGTCAGGGGTGTCCTTTAAGTCCCATGCTTTTCGACTTAGCTATCGAACCCCTAGCTATTGCACTTCGCACATGTGATAGTTTGTCTGGAATCTGGAGGGGGGGTGTGGAACACAAGGTTTCTCTTTATGCCGACGACCTGTTACTTTATGTTTCCAACCCCAATGAATCGCTTCCCCTGCTCTAACATTGCTCAGACATTTTGGCACTATTTCAGGCTATAAGATGAACATCAATAAGAGTGAATTGCTTCCAATTAATGACAAAGCACGAACTTTGGACTTTTCCCATTTAAATTTTAAAGTCACAAATGAAAAGTTTTCATACCTCGGGGTTACTGTCACCAAAAAGTACAAGGACTTATTTAAAGAAAACATTGATGTTTTGTTGCATCAGACCAAGCAATTGATGTCACAATGGTCGCCACTGTCAATGTCACTGGTGGGCCGAGTAAACTCTGTCAAAATGGTCATACTACCAAAATTCTTATATGTTTTTCAAACATTACCTATTTTTATCTCTAATGCTTTTTTCCAACAGTTGGATTCCATTATAACCTCCTACATATGGCAAGGCAAGCGGCCACGTTTACGCAGGACTCACCTTCAAAAATCTAAGATCTCTGGAGGTCTTGCGTTGCCAAATTTTCGTTTTTACTATTGGGCAGCTAATCTAAGATCAATAGTTCACTGGTCGTTTTATTATGACCACCCTGACTGCCCTGACTGGGTTGCATTAGAGCTTTTTTCCCTAAATTCTTCTCCTCTGGCCTCTGTGGGTTCTGCCCTACCTTTGCCATCCATTACTTTGTTTGATAATCCAATAGTAAAACAGTCTCTAAAGATCTGGGGTCAGTTTAGAAAGCAGTTTGGTCTTGACAGTTTTTCACTTTGGAGTCCAGTCCTTGACAACCATTTGTTTAAGCCATCAGTTATGGATAGAGGTTTTCAGAAATGGCATGACAAGGGAGCTAAACGTTTCAAAGACCTGATGATAGATGGCACTATAGCATCATTTGCACAGCTGAAAGAGAAATTCAACCTTCCAAATTCTGACTTTTTTCGACATCTTCAGATACGGCACTTTCTACAATCACAATTGGCCAATACAGCAACTGCTACACAAACCACTACACTGGATGAAATACTGTCATCTAAACCATCTAAAGGTCTAATCTCTAAGCTTTACAATATCATGCTTGATCTTAAAAGTCCACCGGCGGACAAATTTAAAAATGCTTGGGAGGAGGACCTGGGAATTACATTAGCTGATGGGTCATGGTCCTTTGCACTCAAACTGGTGTATTCTTCTTCATTCTGTGCTCGACACCGACTAATCCAATTTAAAGTTGTACATCGAGCGCATATTTCCAAGGCTAGGCTTTCCTCCATGTATCCTGAAGTCAGTCCATTGTGCACCAGATGTAACCTAACTGATGCTTCACTTGGCCACATGTTTTGGTCATGCCCTCAATTGAAAAGTTACTGGACAGACGTTTTTAACACACTGTCTCAAGTATTTACTCTTAGACTAGAACCAAATCCAGTATCAGCCATTTTTGGGGTTGTGGAGGACCATGTTCATCTTAGTGCTGTAAAGAAACATTCTATAGCGTTTGCTTTACTTTTGGCACGTCGTGCCATCCTGCTCAAATGGAAAGACCCCACTCCTCCTTCCCATGCGCAATGGTTACGTGATGTTATGTCCTGCCTAAAACTTGAAAAAATAAGGGATTCACTGAAGCAGTCTACCAATAAATTTGAAACTACATGGGGTCGTTTTCTCCAGATGTTTCCAGCTCTATGATACTATTGTTGTTGTTTGTGTGTGAATTTGGCTCCTGGTAATAATGTCCTAATGCTGCAGTGACGGGTTTTCTTTCTTTTTATTTGCTGTTGGGTGGGTTTTTTTTTGTTTCTGTTTTTGTTTATTTTGTTTTGTTTTTGTCTATCAATAAATATATATATTTTGTATATACATCTATATATATGTTTTTTTTGTTTGTTTGACATAATTGTAACCTGTTAATTTCCTACCTGTTACTGTATATTCAATTATACTTGAAAACAATAAACATATTTTGATTTAAAAAAAAAAACAATATAGACCTCATTCATTAATCATTTGCCTCTTGTGCAAAACAGATCAAGGGGAACAAACACCTGACACCAATAACACATTAATGCTAAATTTGAGATGGAGCATATCAGTGTAAAATGTGGATCTTCCGATAGTAAAGTGAGAGCAAAACGCTAACAAGTAGGACATGTATTTATTGTTTCAGTTTGTCCAATGTAGCTCCTAGCTTGATAAATGAGACCCTATATTTACACTCTTATATTTACAAGACACTAACCTGGATTTCACAGGCTGTGATCAGGTTGTGTATATAATAAAAGGCTTCTTCCACTGTTTCACCAACCGATACCAAGCCGTGATTTCTAAGAATGAGGACCTGGCAAAGCAAGAAAAAAAAAACAGATTTAAATAGATAAGATCAATTTCAACACATTTTGACAGATGTACCTTGTTTTTGGGGCCCAGGTTTTTCTGTATGAGCGCACATTCCTCCTGATCCAGTAGTATGCCTTGATAGTCGTGGTAAGATACTTCACCAAGAGACAATGCTTCAGGTGAGATTGGCAAGAGGCCACATTTCATTGCTGAAACCTGCAGATGAGCAGAACAAATCATTAAAAGACTAAATATAGATATGAATAATTACAGTATAAAGATTTGTTTTTCTTACCGCCGCACCCGCAGCTGTGTGCACATGAACAATACATTTGACATCAGACCTATAGGAATAAATGGCAGAATGGAGAACAAAGCCAGCCTTGTTCACTCCAAGATTAGTACTGCCCCGATCCACGATTTCACCTTGAAGGTCTAACTTGACCTAAAAGATACCAAAAGAAAAAACTTACATTATAACAGTACATGGCTGATATAATAATGGTGAAGGACTTATTCTTACCAGACTAGAGGCAGTGACTTCACTGTACAGAAGTCCAAAAGGAACAATTAGGAATCGATCCTCTTCTGCATTCTGTCTGACCTTTAAAAAGAGAAAATATATAGTATGTTTTACTCTTTCACAATAAATATATGGGGGGGGGGGGGGTCTTACTGTTAGGTGGTTGTAGATAAGCTGTGACCAGCCAAAAAGATCAGAGAGGCGGTAGAATGCAGCTAGCTTGCAGCGCAGCAGCTTCTCTCCCTTATCATAGGAAATGGAGTCTGAGCCTCGCAGGTCATTGACAGGAGTGACCATGCCTAAACCTGTTCAGAGATAAAAACTCAGGGAAATGACAAACTATAACCAAATACACCAGTCACTGAGTTAAACACGATTGTACATACTCATGTTGAGTGCAGCCATGCCTCCTTGTGGAGCAGCAGGATACATAGAGGGCATGCTCGTTGACATGAAGTCTGCAATCTGCTGCAGAGCCAACAAGCTTGTAGGTGTCTTGCCCTTTTTTAACTGATCCTGGATCATGGTTTCCAGCTCCTCACAGAAGGCCTAACAACAAATATATCAAATGTTAGAAATATGAACTAAAATCTTTCAGATGATAATAGTAGTGGGCAAACACGTTTAGAAAGAGCTCTACTAACTGGGCTCTGCAGTATCATAGACACCCTCTTCTTCTGCTCCATCATGTTGAAGTCCTGCCTGAGGTCAGGGGCCATGTTTCTCTCCCTCTGGTACTCTGGGTTGCTCTCATCCACCCGGTCGAAGTAGCGCTCCTTGTGGGGCGCTGTAGTGGGAGGAGGGGCTGTCACCACTCCTGCACCAGACTCTCCGTTCATCCTGTCCTGTCCTCCTGCAACAAAGAAATAAAAAGATAAACACTGGTCCTTAATTGACTTTGATAAAACAGAGAAAAGCTACACATCACCACAACCAACAGTCCCATAAGTTGTTAATGGCTGTCTTTGCAAAAGCTGCTGCGGTTCATTAGACTGCATCAATGCAAATGTTCAGCCAGAACTGCCATGACAACAGAGAAGTAAAGCAGAAATATCCAGAATAAATTTCACACTGAGCGCTATCGAAACCACACTCAACCAGTGAAAACAAGTGTCAGCACAAATTAAAAAAAAAAATATAGGCCTACATATTTATTTAAAAAAACAAAACAAAAAAAGAGTACATAAAAAGTCATCAATATCGATCAAAAATATTATTTTATGGAACCAGTATGAATTACTAAATGTAGTCATATCATGTGGCTTCTCAAGACAACAAAAAGGTTGTTGTCCTAAAAGCCTTCAGAAAAAACATGTCCTGGTCATGAGAGCCGGATGAGCCAGCACAGCAGTTTGTTTGACAGTAGAAGGACATTATGCTTCTAAGACAGATATAATGTGAAAGAAACAGGTCGTTCTTTGCACTAAAAAATGTGGCTGTTTGTTCATGCTTGCTGATGACAATTAATACTGATAACAAAAAAGCTGAGAATTGAAAAATGTAGCATATTTGTGTATTATTTAAGTGAACAAATGCACTGCACGGCACAGATGTGTAAAGTCCAATCAAAAATCCACATCAGTTGTATATTTTGTTAAACATACTGTAACATTGTCTTGAATTAAAAGTGTAAAACCCTTTTAGGAATAAGTCTCTGTTATCGATGCAAATGTTGCACAGAAGGGCTGGTCTTCCTGCATTAAGCCTGAGAATCAATTAGGAAACATGATCTACCAAGTGCTTTCAAGTACTGAAAGCATTTCCCTGACAAGTTTTCAGATGCACTGTGAAGGCATCTGAAAAAAAATTATAACAAAATATTAACAAATGAGACAAAAATAAGTTAAGTTTAATATCTAATTCTAGTTTAATCTTAAAAGAATTTGGTAACAAGAGAAGAATTTTGAGTGACAATTTAATCAGTTTATGTAGAAGTGTGCCATTAATTGAAGTTTAGATAATAACGTGAATGTTGTTTTGGTTATTTTGATGAGGTGTATGATAGTCTTTTGTTCAGCAATTACATATGTGGAAGTAATTCCACAACTGCGACCTAGCAACCATATTGCAAATATGGCCCAAGATCTGTTGCCCTGTTCATGGTCTTTAGCAAATCGAGAAAATTATGTTCCGAGAGTTGAAAAATGCACATGAACGTTCAAGCGGCTCGGAACAACTACTGGCAAAGTCGGGACAAACAAAGTTTCCCGAGCTCCACACCTGACGTCAGTTTTTACAGAAATAATGGCAGAAATAATGGCAGAAACAAGACAAACAAGACTTCATCAATGGTAAGGTTTGTTGTAACTGTTTTGTAGGCAACTGCTTAGAGAAACCATATGCAAAATGTAACAACAGCTTAGCATTCACAAACATCTGCACCTGATCTCATCCCAGTAATCTTCTTCATTTAGGTGAAGAAAAGAGCTGAAGTTTAAGCTTTGTCTTGTAGTTCTTCAGTGCCATTATTACACTCATGCTTTTATTTTGGTGTCGCAGTTGTTCCGACTTTCCGAGATGGCCTGACGTAACCGCTTTGCACCCGGCGCAACAACTTCCGTATCGATTGTTTCCGAGTTCCTGAGGACCACGTGATCGCAATCGCAGAGGCATATGACACAAGTTAAGTTATGATGTGAAAAATGATAATACCTCGCAACGCTTTAATTTTGTTAAATGATTACTGATCCCAGAAACCTGTGTCAGTCGTGTGTAAATTATGTTTGCATTTAGGTGCTTTTTGATGACAGATATAGAGGGATATGGAGGGAAAAATGTAATGTGGATGTTAAACCCTGCCAATCGTTAGTACTTAAACTGATTCCAACCACTTTGTCAAGCAGGTTAATTTAATCGTCACACGTTCTTTGGTCTATGAGCCGTTTTATTTTAACTCCAAAGTGTGGGCGTGTGGGCTGAATTTCAGTATTGAAGCACGGTAACTATAGAGACCAAACATTACCATGGAAACACAAGGACTGGGATAGAAGTTATGTAACACCAGCTGAAGAAATCGAGTCCTGAAGCAGCGACGGCGTTTCACATTCAAACTGTGACTTAAACAGTGGGACATTTTTTAAATCCTGGCAAAAGAAGTGTGGCATTTTGTTAAAAGTGTCATTTCAGGAAGGTACACAAAGTCCAACATATAAAAGTACAGTGTTGTCTTGGTAAACAGACAGAATAATAATGCAACAACATATTCTGTGGAAATATAGTCTCCTTTTAACTAATTCCATAAAACAATTTAATTTATTACATTATATTTCCGCAATATGATGAGAAAAGTATGTGCTGCTGTTACTATGCTGAGTGTTCGGGTTGATCAATTTGGGGAATAAATCAATCACTTTTTTTCCCTCATACTGACTGATCTAACTTTTTTATATGAATTTAGTTATTACTGTATTTCCAGAAACTAAATAAAAATGGCGTCTGGAAATGATTTCTGGAAAATAAATGATACAGACTACCGTAATTTTCGCCCTATTGAGCGCACCTGAATATAAGCCGCACCAACTAGATATAAATAAGAAAATAAAAAAGTGCATACATAGGCCGCACTTGTTAATAGTAAGTCTATGAGAATCTATAATTTTGCTGCACTGCCTTATAAGCCGCAGAGTTCAAAGTTTCTGAAAAAAGTAGCGGCTTATAGGCCAGAAATTACGGTAATAATCTCTGAAATTAAACACAGAAAACAATAACATTTCTTCTTCCAAAGTCTGCTCTAAACCACGTTTATATTGACTAAAGATTAGCTGTGGAGTTCCCAAAGCACACCTAAATAACTGACAATAATTTGACATGACTGGATTGTGATATCTCAATTTATTGCTCAGTCCTATTAACTACTACCGAAATACTGATATTTTTTGTACAATAATTCTCGTCTAACAACGACAAAAACACACACATTGCTCCATTACTATAGGCTTCTCCTGCCTAAGAGACTATTGACACGAGAACAGCATTATCCACTTTGAACAAGGCCAGTGCGGACAGGGTTGAATTAGTGTGAGAGCAGATCAGGGCTGTTGCATGTCATACCAATAACAGCATGCTCTGAGACAGAAGCTCCCACTGTCTAAACGGTGAACAAATGAATCTTGTTTTAACATATACAGCGTTTCTCACAGACAGAATTATACGTTTCATTATATGTACTTCATAGAATTTTGTTGAATAAATGTGCCTTATTGAAAAAGCACTGACTGCATAATGCTGCGTTCCAGAAAAAACTGGGAGGTTGGATATTTCCCAGTTCAAAATATTGTTTAAACAGTAAAGGTTTTGTAGTAAGTTAAATTTATTGTTGGAATTTACCTGCAGTCAATGTTTACATAGTTTTTGTGGGAGTTAATCTTTCAGATTAGCTTTTTGCGGTAAATGTTGATTTTGTAGGTAAAGTGGGAGGTAAAGTGGGAAGCTCCCAGTTCAAGTGGCATTCCAGTAGATTTTTTCATGTGGGAGATGGAAAATATCCCAGTTACCATTTGCCTGGAACGCACCATAATTACAGTTACATCAGTACTTTACTTTTGTGACAATACAGCATTCAAAGTGTCTTGTGTCAGCTTGTTTTTAGACTATGGGGGACCATCATTTCAATGGGAAACACTGATATAATGATGTGAGCCCCCATAATCTGTTCTTTGCTATTCACATGTTGTCCCTTGTCCCACTCCCCTTTGGGGAGTGTATCTGTTCCAGATGCTCCTGCTCCAGTGTCGATGCCTGGACCTCGGATCCCACCGAATCTTGACTTCGGATTCCACCTAATCTTGAGATCCTGGACCTCGCTCATTGTTCCACTCCAGCCTCTCTTTGACTGTCTGTCTTCGTCTTGCTAGAAAAATCGTCTATCCTGCTAGAAAAAGCGTCTATCTGGCTCCACAGACTTAAACTTCTAATTACATCTGGACATACGTCAGTCCTGGTCACATCTACAGCCTGTCCGTCCATGGGAGTGGATCCCTCTTTCACTGTGGTTCTCCTCGAGGTTTCTCTTTTTCCCCCAATGGGTTTTTTTGAGTTTTTCCTTGCCGAGAAGGAGGGTCTAAGGACAGGGGATGCTCTGGGACAAATTTTATTTGCCACTTTGTTGTTGTAACAATCTGCCTGCATTTCCTAATAATGATTGTTTCTAATTTTACATTGTTTCTGTTGACATTGACCAAATGTTTCACTGTTTGATTTTCTGACAAATCTTGTTTGCTAAATCAACATCTTGTGAAGTCCGCTGAGATAACTGCTGTTGTGATTTTGGGCTATACAAATAAATTGAATTGAATTGAATTGAACAAGACAGGCATGAGCATTCTTCACTGCAATTTCCTGTTTCCACATGGATCTGCACATCAGACATGTATTTGGTAGAAAATACAGTTCAGATCTGCAGAAAGTTCATAAAACCTTTGAAAACATTGGGGCATTACAGTTTAACTATCTGCAGGTTTGTTAAGTGCACACCCATTTATACAGTAAACTGGAGTCTGTATCCTGATCGGGAAAACTGTTTCGGGACATCCAATACACAACCAGAGCGAGCAAATGTCCCTAGTTGAGCCCGGGGTCGTTAAAACAATCACCAACACCTCTTGCAAGAAAAACCCCAAACAACAAACCACTGGCCTGCCCCGTGCAGCAGCAGCAAGAGGCTAACATAGGAGAAACATAGCGGGCACAAAGTATGTTAGCTAATACTCCTCGAGCATTTACAGTCAGCCCAGTGATCCATAAAAGGCCAACTAAAGTATCTAAACACGAATTACGATCCCATCTCTAGGCAAAGCAGCATTCAAGCTAATAGCTACGCAGGCTACCCATAAGTAAACGCTAGGACTGGTGCAAACATAAAAACATGCGAGCCATATTGCAACCAACCGAACCTTCCGCGGAAACATATGCGAAACAAACGAGAGCATTACTTACCGTATGATCAAGATCTGGAATAGAAACAGTACACAGTGGAGAAGCAACAAATTCTTTACTATTTTAATCCGCGATCCCGTTCAACATTTGTGTGGAGCTTATCTTTGCAGTTGTCTTTTCTCCGTGGCTCCGCCCATCCGCCATCAGGGTGCGGTGAAGAATCATCTGCGGTCTGCCATTTAACTAAAATGTATTATTATTATTATTATTATTATTATTATTATTATTATTATTATTATTATTATTATTATTATTATTGCTTTTAGAAAGTATTATTCCTTTTTTTTTTTTTTTTTTTTTTTAAGATATTAGGCCTACTTTTTTTATATTTTCTGCATGTGTGTTCCTTTGGCACTACTGCTAAGTGGTAAAACTCACCAGTAGGAGGGGCCACAATCATGCATGTTAACAGAATAGTCGTATTTTTATATTTGCCACTAGATGGCTCTGCTGCATCCTCTGAGAGCATGATCAGATGCTGGTACTGATTTATGCACTGACATATTATAATATTTATTAAAACAATATTCTCAATGTTCTGATTGTTGAAATTATATGAAATAGCATCTGCAATTTTTTTTTTGCTTTTTCCCTTTGTTTCACAAAAATTAGCATAAACCAAAGCAGCTTTTTCTCTTGTCATGGCAACAGTGCAGAGTTTAGTTTACTTGTTTGCTAGTGCAGCTGTAGATTGAACTGTTGCACAGTTAAAAATATTTTCATCAAATTAAATTAAAAACACTGTATCTAAAAAGAGAAAGATTTTGACTTAAGCATCCCAATAATCCCATGTCTGTCAGTGATGAATGTGGGAGACGCATAAAGGCCAACACAGACCAAAGCATGAAGCAGAGCTGCCAGCTATGTAATAACTGATATCCACAATGGGATTGTTTTCAGTTTAAGAAGACATGCAAATAAATGAATAAATAATAAAATACATGTCAAACTTTTAATAATCAGAAACAGATTTAATTACAGGTCATAAGCTCACTACTCACAGATCGATTTACTTTTAATATATCCAAACTGTTTGTTTGTTTGTTTGTTTGTTTGTTTGTTTGTTTTTTATTCTATATGGGGATTTATATTTGGAAACAGAAGTACCAAAGAAGGCATATCACCAGGTACAGGCACCACAGTTTGAGAAACACTGCTGTTGTCTGTGGCTCGACCTCTCATTGTAACCAGAAACAATTGCTTTAATATTGGCAGTCTTTACAATGTTTTTGCTGGTGAAGAAGCATGCACTCAACTTTGAACAGTTTTGACCTGAAATTTATTTACTATTTTTTATTAACTTGGGACATGGTGCACCATCTTTGGTTTATTCAATATGAGGTGCTTAGTTCCAACACTTAAGTATGTATTGTTTATACTGTAATTTTAAGAGAAAACATTACTTAAAATCTTAAAAATCCAAAATGTGCAAGCTTATCTTCAGGTTGTGAGTGACAGTTCTCTGTCAGTGGAACTGAAGATACTTCCTTGGATGACTGACAAAATGTCATGTGACAGAATTACATTTTCTTTGCAATCTACTGAAAATAAAGATAGCATGGTTTATGCTATTCAGTTTCACTTCTTAAAGTATGAAAAGCTTTGTTATCACTTCTATTTTACAGCAGAGGTCCAGAAACACTGCTCTAGGTTACATTGGTTTCTAAATGTGAAGTGTTGGTAACTTATTGGTCATGAACCCTGACTCATGGTAGGTGATAATCCTGCCTCTAACAGTCAACTCAGACTCTTCACTGACTTAAGAAGGCTGCTGGCCCTTGTGAATAATTGTGATCTGCCTTCTTCCATGGATACACCAGCCTGCCACTCTAAATATATCCAGTGTGTTTGAGCCAATGAATATTGTGAATGAAAAGTGAAAGGTGTTTAAAGGTACTGAATTGCATAATGCATTAATATCGTTACGTCTTTAAGCATTCCTCATACACCTGTTTTCTCTTAGTAATCATCTCACAGAGGGAAGATAAACCCAGCTGCTTGTAGTATTTCAGGCACTTACTGTCCCCTTTAAAGACAAGCCAGACATGCCCCAGCCAGCACTCTCAAGTGACCAGGACAGAAAATAATCCATTCAACTCCTTTCTTTTCTGTTATCTTCATTGTCTTTTATTTAAATAATATAAAAACAATGTAATATGTTGCTTAAAGTGCACTAGTACTTCTCTCTGCTTCCTCCACTCAACTTTGACCTTGTGGTCTGATGTTTCTGAGTCATTTCTCTTCTGGCAAAATGTAGTTTCACCTTTGACCTGAAACTGTCTGTGACCTCAGTAACCACAGGCCCACCTGCAGAGGACAGAGGAAACTCACACTGCAAAGAGACCCAGGCCTAAATGTTTTTGTTTTCTCATAACTGTAACGAATAAATACATAAGTAAATAAATATAAAAACTGCCATCTACATGAATTATTAAAGTGACACGCCTAAATTTTAGAACTCAGCATGTGTCATTCAAAATCAGATTTATTTATTTTAAGTCTCCCAAGTAGAAGTGATGTGGGCATGTGTAAGTGGTGATAGGTGAAAACTATTTATTTATTTATTTATTTTTTATCCTTTCAACATTCAAGCTTCAGTTGGAGGATAATGCTGGAACAGGCTACTTAAACATGCTGAAGTAACCCCAAAGCAAATTTTGAGTAAAAATAATTACGAGGAAACGCTTGTAACACGTAAAAAGCTAATTAAATTTGACTTTATTTGCCCCTCTCTTGAAAACACAACCCTAAAAACGTCCGGTAATAATGTCTAACTTGCATTATATCATATTTGAATGTTTATTTTTTCATTTATTTACTGATTCATTCATTTGTTTTAGGGTAAAAAAGACCAGAGTCCCTTCCTTCGGCCTGCCTGAGCGCGAGCGCCACCCTCCCCCCGCCCGCCCGATGCTATCAGAGCCCGAGCCCGGTCTGCCTGCAGCAGCCTGTGGACCAGACCAGCCCAGACCAGCCGCCATGCTGCAGCTGCGCGGACAAGAAGCGAGCAACTAGCACTGTCTTCTTCATTCTGTAACCCGCGAACACTTCTGCTCCGAGGAACGACGAGGAAAACCCACGCACGGTGAGTAAACGCCGTTTAGTCAAAACCCACTCTTTAATATCACGGGCAAAACTTTGGCGCTGAGTTTATTCTGCGCTCGCGGCGGTTCACGCGTGCGTGCGAGGAGCTGCACTTGTTGCTCCATAAAGTTTGGCTAGCGAAGTGGGAAAATAGGCTGAAACTTGGTGGAACACTTTCGAATGAATTTCAGCAGTTCTGACTTAGCCAAAATTAGATTATTTTGACATTTACGTCATAGTTCAAAGTCCAATTTTGCCACTTTGGTTGATGTTGTTAAAAAGTCTTTTTGGCCTAAGTTGGTAGTTTATATCTGCAATATTAGACCAATGCTTTTAAAGCCGGGGTACCTGTTTTACCACCAAAAAGTCTATTGTAAACACAGCACCTTTGGACAAAACCAGAACACTGTGTACTGCCTGGATCAAATAATTGAAGTATTTTATTTCTCAAAGATAGCTTAAAGCAGCTGCTCTGATTGGCTTGGGTTGTCCACTTCAGTTTCACTTTGCTATCTGTAGAAGGTTGTTTGTAAGCCGTAATTGCAGCTGAAAAAGAATGCATTTGGATAATAATCATGTGTTTGTGAGACAGATGTAGTAGCTGGACAGTATAGATGAGTTTTTTGTTTTGCTGTATTATAAAAATGTGTTCACCCAGCTTTAAAAATTAAAAATACCGTTCACAGTTTATTAAATCCCCACTCGTGTCCAGGGGTCATAGGGAGGTTTAGGCTCGGTGTGCATTAATCAAAGATTTGGTCTTTCACTGCAGTAACAAAGGTTCTCTATTATATTGACAGCATTGAGGCCCAGGTTTGATATGGTGTCACGTGAGGGTCAAACTAGCACTTTAATCTTACAGTGTTTATGTTTGGAGAGTATGCAACGTTCTATGTCAGAAAGAAGCTGCTGTTTGATTTCACTTGTGTTTAGTTTTTTGTAAATGTGGTAAAATAATACTGGAAAACTGAACCAAAACGTGTTGTCTTTTAGCATCCTATTGATTGTGCCTCTTCAAATTAACTCCTGTAGGTCATGTTGGTTATTATGTGTAGCCACAGATCTCATCGACCTGATTGGCCGGTTGGTTGGTGCAGGCACTGAAGTCCAAAAAATGTCAACAAGAGCCTGAGGGAGGAGAATGGGCTCCAGACGGATATTGCTGTATGATCATTCACCAGTTGCAGACAAATCATTAAACCACTGGCTGTGTGCCACTGAAAAGCTCCAGACACCTGTGGCTCTTGACTTTCTGTTGTGTTGAGAGAAAGACTGGAGCTGTCACTTTCTGAAATGGAACAAAAACACATTCAAAAACTATCTGTGCAAGGATAAACACACTATCACTACTGCTTTACATACCATCTATATAGAACACTTTAACAAAAAACAGGCTGTTTTTAATTCGATTGAATTTTGTTTTGCACATTATTGGAAACACAAGATACGTCTAACTGGATTAGGAAGAGCGCTCCCACTGCTTGATAACCACACATAGACACGCAAAATAATCCTTATTCCTGCTTCATTATCAATTTAACGAGTTTAGATAGAGTTTGGGTGAAAAAAGACTTCTGTTGTCAGCACATAGCCTGCTGAATAGAATCATTGTTTAACCTTGAGTGTTGTGCAGAGATTGTTTGTTTTAATGAAGGACAAATTTGATTGCCTTGCTTGTATATGTTTATACAGTTTGTCAGGCTCTTGCATTATGCATTGTATATAAAATGGAAATAAATACATTAAATATAGGCATATGGACTGCAGCACTTTCCTCATATCGTCAGCTGGATCGTGGCTTCTTCCTGGTACACTTGTGTTACTTCTTCACTGAGATGGGATTAGTTTGACACCTCAGAGGAGACATTTCAAGGAGATGTCACATTCAAGGAGTCTATATATGTGGGCTTATTTGCTGCCTACAGTAAAAAGATTGGTCGGAACGGTGCTGGAGCACTTGAATGTTTTTTGCATTTAGCACATAATGTTTTGCTGTGAGTCCCTCTATTGAAACAAAGTTTTGTCTCTCTGTGTCCATTTTAAACTTGATAGTTGTAAACAATGAATTCTAAGTCACATTAAAATACTAAAGACCATTATTGGACAATCGCTGTGCAGTGGGGGTAGTTGTTTATGTCCTGTGGGAGTTTGAGGTTAGAGGTGAGCTCTGTAGTCTGTGAGGTGTGCTGTTTTGGCTCAGATCTGGGGAAACCCCCACCCCTGCTTGAAACAAGCACCACACCCTGCACCCCTTTGGCTTTAGGTGAGTTTTATTTCAGGGGCAAAAGAGATGCCTCAGACTTCATCTGTTATGTGGACGTTCACATGTTTCGATTGCTCTTTGTGTCCTTGGTCATGCATAATGCATCGCTGCATTCCAGAGATGTCTCAACAGAATAGTGCCATGATTCAAAGTATTCACACCGGATTCCAGATAAGCTGATCTTGAAGCAGTCACGACAAGGTTCCTGTTTTTTATTGTGTTAAATCACAGTAACACTAGAAGGTGGAGTCACACCTGCAGGGTGTTATTACTACGACTGTTATGTCATTTGAACAAGCAACCGGTAGTCTATTAATTACAACTTCCACAATAGAAGTACATTTTTCATTGAAGTCAAAGTCGTGACTGCAGTGCAGACTGTATGGAGATCCAGTGAAGCGTGCTAGACTGCTGTGCGTTCTGAAAGGAGTATTACAGAGGGAGAGTAAGTGTGTCACTATAGCCTACTTTCATTATACACTGAGCTACAGACATAAAGGCTGCGTTTCAGTCACCAACAATAATAGTCTATCTATAGCACACTTTCTCAAGTTTTTCTCAGACTTTGGCCCACAGTGCATGCCCACCTCCCACTCTTCACCCATATTTGTGGTTTTCTTCTCTCTGGGCTAAATGCAGCGCTGACACCAAGCAGCAGCTGGATCAGCAGTGCCCATTCATGGCTCTCACTCAAAGAAAAAAAATAACGTCTCCTCAACAAAAGACACACTCCCATCGACAAATGCACACATCCCTAACCCCAACCCCTTCCCCCATGTCCACTACCCCAAATCCCCCTCCCCTCCTGAGCAATTGTATGTTGATGCTGCTCCAGAGGCGCGAGCTAAGCAGCGTCGGTCTCCGCTGGCCAGCGCCTGACTGCTGTGAATGCGAGGATAGCCTCCTGTTTCTGTTGCACTGACATGTCGTTAAATGAGGCTGTTCCTTTTCCATTTTCCTCCTGTGTCTTGTTGGGACGAGAGCATGGAGTGAGCCGATGAGCAGATGGATGCAGGAGAGATCTGACTGCAGAGCGGTAGGTGACAGAGCAGTCTCCCCGGGTGTTGTTTTTTTGCCTGTCATGCAAACCATTGGCGACTTTTACTGACTGACACTAGTGGGACTGTGACCATGCGCGGACAGCCTCACCCATAGCAGTGTTCCTCTGTCAACCTGCAGGGTTTCCCTTTGGCATTTTGCTCTAATTACATCGTGAGACATGCAGTTTGTTGACATATTTTATTGTCAACAATAGCTGTCACTAGAGGGTTAGAGATTCTGCATTTTTCCTGAGAAAGACATCATTCTGGATGTAGGTGAGAGCTAGTCCTCATCATTCTTTTGGATAAGTTGATATTGCATTGTCTTGTCAGATTTGTTTTATTTATTGTGTGATATATAGGTTCTTTGTGCATGCATTGTTGGTATTTCCCTGCTACTGTGGTATTTTAGATTGTCCATCTTTTTATGATTGGTGCACTTGGCTACATCAAAGCTAGGCTAGCAGTCTTTCATGCACAGCACGTTTATTTGTGACTCCGGCACTCGGCTTTAAAAAGACACATTTCAAGCTCTGAGGAAATCCCTGCATCAGCACAAGACTTCAGGATTACTGACATTCAGACATGTCAGAATGACAACTATAGTTTGTTTTTTATTATTTAAAGTTGGAGATGATTGTGCAACACAGTATTTGAAAACTGCAGGTTAGAAGCTGACATTTGTATTATTTTAAAAAGAAGGATTTTTATTTGTGTCCCCAGGGATGGTAAAGGTACAGGTAGACATTTCAGTTAAAGGTGCATTTTGGCCCAAAATAAATATGATTTAAATGCACATTTTTGTCATTTAAAGGTGGGGTAGCTGATTTTCACACTGCAAACACAATTTAGGTTTTAAATCTGACAACTTCCTCTCATAAATCCTTCGACACACGGTTAATATCGACATGTATTCATTTAGGTTGCATTTATGGCTCTTTTTACAAACAACAAAGTGAAACTGGAGTGACCGCCCCAAGCTGAGCCAATCAGAGCGCAGCATTCAGCTTGATTAGAACTAAAATTATATTATAAAATTATTATTCAGTTCAGACAGTACTTAGAGGTTTCATTTTTTTTCACAAAGTGCTGTATTTACTATATACTTTTTAGTGGAAAGCACAAAGTTTACTAATTTACAACTAAAAAAGTTAGCTACCCCACCTTTTAAATGCCTTTGTTACACTAAATAATTAATAAAAATCAGTCTTTTTACTTTGAGTGGGCCACAAAATAGTCTAGCTTGGAGGATCCTGAACACGTCTGTTTCCGCAGAAAAGAGGTTCCTTTAGCTGATTTTTTTTTTGGCACAAAATGTATTCATCTCCATTCAGAAAGTCCCAGATTATAGTTTTAACTTTCTATTTCGACTGAATTGTGTAGATGACTTTTCACCTCCAGAAAGTTACACAATGCACCTTTAAATTCTGCTTTTGTGTCCTTCCATAACTCTGTTTTGTAATTTTGTGCGGTTAGGAAAGGGTTGATTCCACTGTCATTTCTCAGTCAGAGGAAGTAAACAGCAGCTGATTTTGTCATTTGTATCTTTTATTTGTTTCATATAAATTCACCCAGAATTTATGAAATATTAACTTTCTCATGCATTGTCTTAGTTAAGATTGAATCCCCTAAAATGTGTTGCAGTAATGTGTTTTTTATCTAATTTGCAAAAAATTAGTTTGTTCTTTTAAGGCTTAACAAAATCGTAAACATATCAAAGTCATGACCCATGTAGATGTGTGCCTAAACAACTATAATATTGATTTATTTTTTAACACTAAAAACGTAAAACATTCTTGCTCTAAGGCATCCAAAGTCTGACCACCAAAGCTCCAATGTATTATCTTGGCTTTACATTTGATCACATGTAATCCATCTGTGAGGTAATTCCAGATTTAAGTGTGTTAAAACAGGATTTAGGAGCTTGTTCTGTCTGTCTCAGTGTCTGAATTAAAGCGTCCGCACAGATTAGGATCGAATGTTTATACTCGTGGATCCTGCTGCCACATGTCACTGCAGCCACTCATAAATAATGTGTCTTTTGTATTTAAACTGTTGCAACAGCCTAATCCTTCTTATGTGGATGGTCAGTTTTTTTATTCTCATGGGAAGAAGCAAAATCGCAGTGAAATGCATTTTTCCAGATTGTCTTTTGTAAATATTTTCCCTCTGGTTTGTTGATGTTGTCCAAGTGTCATTCTTCCTCTCGGCTCTACAATGCATTCCTCCTTCCTCTCGTGTGATTGGTCTTGTGTTATCTCCTTGCCGCCCAAAGGATTTCTTCTTTTTATGCAGACGAGCTGACTGGCCGGCTGCTCTGGTAACCATGGTTACTCTATTCCTATAACATGAAGAGAAAACAGTTTGTCGTGTAAGGAATGTGCATTAGTAAAAATAAAAAAGACAGACTGTGTGCTTTGACCTTGGTGAGGTTAAAAGTTACAACATAAATTGTAATTCTTTAAATAAATATTTGAATTCCCCCCCCCCCCCCCCCCCCCCCCAAATCCAATGGAAAACTTTCAACTGGACATACCTAAGTGGAATGTGTAGTTTATCCTTGTGTTTATCTTTGTAGTTTATCTTTGTGTTTATCTTTGTAAAATAGCTACGTGACAATTTTGAACCTTACATGATTTACTTAGGGTTAGAGTTACCTCAATATTTAAGTAATCACTATTAAATACAGCCAAGTGGGCAGGGACAGGTGGTAAGTGAAGGATTCCACCGGGCTCACACTGCATCCAGTCCGTACGCCGGCCCGGAGTACGGACTGGATGCAGGCTTTCTGATTCTTGAAAAGTAATGAGAGGCTCTCACACGACAAACAGAAACCAAGGAGCGCTGGTGAAGTGAATTTGATGGTTTTCAAAATAAAATCATTACGTTACTATACTACTAAAACAAATACATCAAGATGCTCGACATTTACACGACTATATAACACAGAGAACGTAAACAAACGTCCTGTTCCATTGTGCAGCAAAAAAAATCAAACAGAAAATGAAGTGACGTGAAATAAGCCCAAAACTCAGCGCAAGTGTTCTTTGTTTACATACATGTGCTCAGTGATCCCGTGAATCCCCGTGATTTCGTGGTCTCGCGAGGCCAGCAGAGTCCATACATACGCGTGCATATTCTGGTTGCAGTGTGAGTGACAACAGGACCCAGATGGATCTGGATCTGGATCTGGACTGAAGGGAGTGTGAGAGGTATTCAGCTGCATGACAAGATCGGTTGACTGATGAGTCAGCACTGTCAAAAAGTCTTAAATACAGAAGTTTAAATTCACTAGTCTTAGGTTTTTCAGTGTAGGTCTTAAAAAGGTTTGCACAGGAAAATTCTCAATAATATTTAACTCAAACACAGTGTGTTTCTGCTACTGCTTGGTTGATGTAATAGATAAATGCTCGGTCGCTGTAGAAAATTGTTCTTTTTGGTGAATTCTTTTAATTTTTCATGTTTGTAGCAAAATATTAAATTTTATTTTAAGAAGCCCTCTGGAAAAGAAGCAGCGTTACTGGTCACGACTTGCAAATTGGTCTTAATTTTTTAGTTTTGTGGTCTTAAAAGATTTTTACATTATAGATCCCCTTTATTTAATATAAGTCTGATTTTGTACATTCTTTACATATCCATATTTTGATTTGTACAAAGTATAAAGTAATATATGATGATTTTGCTGATAATACATGAATATCTAAAGTGTGTTTTCTCTTTCAGGTTGCTGTCGTGTTTTTCTCCTGAGGCCAGACCCCTGACATTTTACGACTGTGCGAGGAAAAGGGAAAAGAAGTTTTAATGAATCAATACTCGCTAGCCGATGCCATGTCGGACAAGTAAGTGGTGCAACTTTAACTACATCTGTCTGTTTACCCAACTCCTCTCAGGCCGCGATTGTTGTGCAAGTGCTGAGTTTTCAGACCCGGAGAAGAAACTGTGGTCGGTTACACGTGTTACAGCCGGTTGTGGTCATGGGGGTGGCATAAAGACGCTCTGTTTCGCCCGTGCAGACAAGAAGTGACATTTGCATCACTCCATTTGCATTTCATTCACTTTGCTGCTGTCATTGCTGTTGCTAGTTGGACAAAACACACTTGAATTCGCTGATCTCTTCTGCTGCTCTTTTTCCCTCTTGTCCCTTTAAGAAAGCTCTACTATTTTGTATCTTTTGTCAGCTTATGGCTTTGTCTTTTCTTGGCCACAACTGGGAGAAAATGAGACTGCAGAATATTGGTGCAGTAAGCAAAATAATGTGCTGTCCTTGCTCATAATCAAGAGTGTGGTTACTGAGCGGTCAGCTGAATGGGATACAAGCAAACATTGCAAAGACCCAGTAAGCTCCACACGTTATGGGGAGAAAAAAAAGTAGTTCAGTAGGATTCTGGCCAAGTATTTAAAGGAAAATAATAAGCGTGCATTGTTTGTAGAGATTGAGAGTTTCAAAGAATCTGATGGCAGCTTAGAATTCAAAGAAACCGAAGGCTGATGTGCTGTGCTGATATGTGGGCTGATTTTCCTTAAAGCTGCAGTAACTAACTTTTTTTGTTGGAAATTAGTAAACTTTGTGCTTTCTTCTAAAAAATATATGATCAATGCAGCACTTTTTGAAAAAAATTTGATCACTGAGTCTTGTCTGAAGTGAATAATAAAGATTTTTAGTTCTAATCAGGAGCTGAATGCTGCGCTCTGATTGGCTGTGCTTAGGTGGTCCTCTCCAGTTTCACGTTGTTGTTTGTAAAAAGTTTAAAAGCCGTGATTGCAACTGAAATGAATAGATGTCGATATTAACCACGTGTCAATAGATTTAGGAGAGGAAACTGTCAGATTTAAACCATACATCGTGTTTGCAGTGTTAAAATCAGCGACCCCATCTTCAAGTTAAATGTATTTTTCACAGTTTTACCACGAACATCTACCAGCAAGTCCTATCAGCATCTCCCCATCTCCAGCAGTGTGTTTACTTCGTGACGTATCCTGTCTCTCATTATCCAAACAGTTTCACAACTTCCTTCTGATTGCAGTAACTTTGGCAAAAAAAAAAAAAAAAAACAACTCTCAAACTGGAAAAGACAGGACACACATCAATGCTCACATTAAAAACTCACCTCATCACGGAACAATAACTTACCCATATTTGAAAAGACATGGTCACCATTCCTAAAATTCATTCAAAGCTCATGCCTCTCATGCCTACACCAAATGTTGCCCTCTTATCTTCAACATCTTAACCGAAAGTATATCCCTTTTTAGACGGAAGTTGTAATTGATTTTTTTTGTATTCTGTTCTTTTTAAGTCATCCGTTCACTGTCTGTTTCATTTAAGTGTTAACTGTAAATAAAAAAAAAAACATACTAAAATTGTTACCAGTTTTAGTATTGATTAGTATCTGATTTTCGATACTTTGACAACCCTTAAAATCTACATTACGTCCTCAAGCCACATCATCTCAGCTCAAATTTGGCAAGAATCTTGTCACTTTTGTGTTCTAAACTAATCCATTAATCAAAAGAATAATCGCCCAACTAATTGAAATCATCGTTAGTTGCAGCTCTTATCACAGAAAGTGCCTTTTTGTTACTGCACGTCATATCGCCCTGCTGTTTTCCACGTTAAGAACTGAGTTGCAGTTCCAACTATTGGAGAAGGAATACAGGGACATAAACAAACCTTGCTTGACCTGGACAAGCAGCTCTAATGCAGCGATAAAAAATGCTGCATAAAATGTTATCAGAAAAGTTCAGTTGAGTCTGGCGAGGAATTATGACAGTGATTCCCAAACTGGGGTCCGGTCTCAGAAGCTCTACAGGGAGGACTCCAAAGGTTGAGCACATACAAGCTTGAAAGTTTGAAATTCATCCTTTATTTTATTCTTTTATACTTTGAATCCACACCAAGTCCGCAGACATATTCATTTGGTTCTTTTTAGGCTGACAGGAAAAACCTTCTATATTATTTTAGATTGCGTGTAAAATATTATTGTGGGGCCTCCTGTGATCTTCAAGGTAAAAAGAGTTTTGGAACAGCTGATTTATGGACTTAAAAACAGTGCAGAGTTGAGTTCTGTTATCTTCTGCACTGTTTTTAAGTCCATAAATCATCTCCAGACTCTTTTTGATCTTTCCTGCCAACAAACCGTAAAAGTTGACGTCATAAAACTGTTTTCTGAGGGTCAGAAAAACACAAGGAAGATTTTATCAAACAAATGTGAATGATGCTGTTTTGTTTTTGACAAAGAAAAAAACATAGGTAAAACCCCAGAAGTTCATATTTTTTGTTTATGCTCAACAAGATATACCAGGGCACAATACTTACACTCAATACTTTGGCACCTGCTCCAATCAAGTTGATAACATGGTGGCACAGCAGTTAATCTGTGGCCTCAAAAAGGTCTTAAATTCAACCCTCAATGTGGAGTTTGCATATTCTAGTACTAAAAACACTAGCCCAGGATTCCCCTGAAAAAGAGATTTCTATCTCAGCGGACTTTCTTGAAAAAAGGTCAATACATGACTCATTGCAAGTGCTCTTAGTAATGTCATTAATATGCCAGCCTATGTAATTTATAGAGCCTATTTTGTTCACAAAAACATTCAGACAGTAAGGTGGACCAAAAGAATTCTTGGATTGACTAAAAAGTTGATTTGACCTTTTGTTTGATCCAAATTGAGCTTGAAAAGACTAAACATTGAATGTAGCTCATGCAAAAATGTATGTTGAAAATGTAATGTTTTATTTATGTACAATAGCTAGGGCTGTTCAACATAAGGCCCAGGGGCCAGATCAGGCCCTCCAAACATTACAAAATGTATTCTTATTGGTTTGATGATAGCATTGTTCTAGTTCAGTATCCAAATGTCTTTTGTATTTTATTTTTCCACAATAATCAAATACAGATTTGGCTGTGCGCTATTGACAAAAATTATTATCTCGACATTTTTGACGTTTCTCATCTCGGTAACTGTTCAAAAGATATTAAGACAGTCCTACAAAAATGTGTTCAAACATGTCTTAGTTACTTATTGGTTTAGGTTTACCCAGGAAAATAACCATTCTAATAAGACATGTTCATATATGCCTGCAATTAGTCATTTTGTTCTTTATTTTGGCCATTTTAAAATATGATTTTCCATTGAAACAAGGATAAAATATCTAGTTTGACAAGCGTTTTCTAACTTGAAATAAGGGAAAAAAAACTTTCTTGTTTAAGACAAATTTTACAGACAGATTTAGTTTATGCTCTATAAGGAAACTAATTTGAATGACTCTAAAAATGGTGGCTCATCATGCGTCTTTGTCTCAAAGATCACTGTCCGCCGAAAAATCGGACCCTCAAGAAAATAATTTGAATAGCCCTGCAGTAGACAAATGATTCTGTCCCATATCTTCAACTAAAAATAGTAATTCAATAATTGTATCTTCGTATTTGTCATTGTCTCGGTATTGTTTATTACCTGACTAGTTTCGACAGTCACTTCCGTCTTCGTCGCCTAGGTGACATCTCTTATTAGCTGCTGTACCGATACTTGTCTGATTGAAAAAAACAATTTCATAATAAATACTTTAAGAAGACATGATGAACATCCCTAACCTAAAAGAATTAGTCAGCTAATTCAGATTTTGGTCAACTATGATGCCATCAACCGAATAATCGACTAAATGACTATAGTCCTAGTTTACAAATCAGCAAATTACCATATAAAATTACATCATAAAAACTATAACTGAAAGCTGTTCTACTGCAGGAAAATCATGTGGACATTTCTTGGGTTTTGTTTTGTTCAGTTGACCAAAATGCAAAAGCCCAAAAAGTGAATGTCTCGTCTCGTTGATTAAAACCGTCAAGTTCAAGTAAATGCCAGAAGTCTCCGAGCCCGTGATGTCGAACAGCCCTGGTGCGTGAAAGGTTTCCAAGCAACCGGGGAAGCTGAAAGGCGGAGGGCGGTCGTGTATTGTGGCCTCAGCGCTGGTTCATCTAGAGAGGGATGATTGTCCGTCGAGGAAGAATGATAAATGTTATGCCCGAAGGAAACCAGAGGGGGAAAGTTGGAGGACTTGCCCCCAACAGTGGAGGCAAACAAAGCCCCCCTCTACACGGGACTACTTAAGATTCATACAAAGAGAGAAGAACGCCAGTGCCTACTTCTTCTCACAAACACCCCTTATGTTCTCCGGCTCAATCACGGACAAACATCGCAGACATTCCCTTAATGTCAGCATTCCAATAACTTTTCCTGGATACAGACAAAGGAGAGCACATATTGGTACAACATGTAAAAAAGTTGGTTTGCATTAGGGTTGTCGAAAGTATTGAAACTCTGATTCTAATAGTTACTAAAACAAGTATCGAATGTAGATACCGTAATTTCTGGACTATTAGACAAGGCAAGTTTATTTCTAACCAGTTTGTACATAAAGTAATTCAAAATGCTTATAAAAGCAAACAATTGTCATAAAGTTTACTTAAAAGGAAGTGCAGGTAAAACATTTTTAGACAAACAGAAGTGTTTTGACTTTTGAGCTGACATTTGAACATTGGTAAAGCAGAAGCATGTCTTACATCTGATTTCTCATGTTTAGTCCTGACTCTGGCACCAGCAGGATTCCTATCCATGTTTAGTCTTGACTCTGGTCCATGTTTAGTCCTGACTCTGGTCCATGTCTAGTCCTTACTCTGGTCCATGTTTAGTCTTGACTCTGGTCCATGTTTAGTCCTGACTCTGGTCCGTGTTTAGTCCTGACTCTGGTCCATGTCTAGTCCTTACTCTGGTCCATGTTTAGTCTTGACTCTGGTCCATGTTTAGTCTTGACTGGCCCATGTTTAGTCCTGACTCTGGTTCATGTTTAGTCCTGACTCTGGGCACCAGCAGGAGGCCGGTCCATGTTTAGTCCTGACTCTGGCCCATGTTTAGTCCTGACTCTGGTCCATGTCTAGTCCTTACTCTGGTCCATGTTTAGTCTTGACTCTGGTCCATGTTTAGTCCTGACTCTGGGCACCAGCAGGAGGCCGGTCCATGTTTAGTCCTGACTCTGGTCCATGTTTAGTCCTGACTCTGGTCCATGTTTAGTCCTGACTCTCCAGCAGGAGGCTGATCCTGAGGTCCTCAGAGTGCGAGATGGTTCATGCAGCACTAACATGTCAGAGATGTACTTTTGTGCTAGACCATGGAGAGACTTGAACACAAGTAGAGCTGTTTTAAGCGCAGAACTATAAGCCCCAACTATTTTCACAAGTTCTCAACTCTGCAGCATATACAAAAATCTGGCTAAATTGAACTACTGTGAGGCCTACAGATGTACTATGTTGTTTTTTTTTATTTTTAAATTTTGTTGGCGTGGCTTATCTTCAATAGTGCAACACTTTGTGTATAGCTTTTTAAAGATTCTTAAGCTTTGTCAGCGTCAGTACAAGTTGTCAAGGTGACTTTAGGGGTACTGCCCTATGTGACTCAGAAATATATCAAAATAAAAAAAGGGGTAAAAATCCAAAATTTTTGCTTTGTTTTGATTTAGTCAAAATTAATTTTATTTTGAACATTATAGTAGTAAATTTAGTCATTATTAAATTTGACCTTTTGAAAATTGTGTTAAATTAGCCTACCTTTCGTTATTGTTGTTGTTCTTGTGGTTTTTAAATTGGTGTTGAATATATCAAGTGTTTTCTCCTAGAATCAAAAAACAGTTTGAAATTTTAGTATCATGACAACACTAGTTTAGATACAGTTCTCCTACTTTGATTCTTGTCATAAAGAATCCGTTCCATTGTCCCGGATGATATGGAGGAGGAAAGTCTCTTAAGCTAGATTTGCTGCACAGTACTTGCAGACAGGGATTCTTTCTGTGCAAATTCAAGCCTGCATAATCCTCTTCTGCAGCGCTTTTGTCAGTGTGTGTGTGAAGCGGTCCAGAGTCCAGGCCCCCCTCTTTTGCAGGGATTTGGGTAACGAGAATTTCACCTAGTTTTCGCCTCGGACATTTTGGACAGTGTTGCGTCATTCGTGCAAATAGGTCAAGATTTGTTTACAGTGGCTGCAGCTATAAACCGTTTATTGTTATATGCAAATTAGATGCCGTTGAAGACAGTAATGCAGTTATTTTAATGTCAGTTTGTCCCATTTAGTTACTCCTTTGTTTTTCTGCATGTTGGGTTTGTTTTTAATAATTCATGAATCTTTAGTTAGAAGACAATTTAAAAAGAAAATTTAAGAAATGTTCCACACACACTTATGGTATCTGCATGTCAAGTATATAAGTCTTTTCTATGATTATATATTTAAATTTAAAGTCTATTGCATAAGATGTAAAAGTGCACTGGTTAAAGAATACAATACGTGCTTTCATGCAGAATCGTTACCTGAATAGAGAAGTCTTTTAAAATAATAATTTCCTGTCGCACATGTCATCTTTTATAGAAGTTGATCAAACACTTCCTGTTTCACAGACATGAGTCAGAAATACTGTGGTTACTTTGAAAGCAACAGTGTTCTTCTGAGACATTGCTCTAATGTTTGCTGAGAAAACAAACACAAAGGTGCAGCTGAAGTTTGGACCTGTTTGACCTCAACAGGAATCACAGTGGAGCTTTAAAGTCGTTCTGTCAAATCTTACAACGTCTCTGGTCAGTTCTCATTTAAGTCATCAATTACAACAACAGCATCTGCACTTCCTCTTGTCCCCTCTCCAGACCATTGTGGCACAAAGTGGGGGCATTACGTGACCCGGACTCCCACTCGGGACATGCAGAATTAAGACACGTAAAAGCTCGCTGACATTGGGCTCTGTAGAGCGTGATATGCTCTCTGGATCAGCTGTCATTCTGTTTTTGTGGGAGCAGAGGAAGCAAAAGTCACAACGCTTCCTAAAGATGTCGAGGGTGATCTAGCCTTTGGCCTAAAACCCATCTGTCTTCTGGACGTGTCATCTTCTCCCAACATCTCATTGATGTCGTCAGTCGAGACAAACAAAGGGCACTTGCTGTTTTGCACCAGTTAACTGAAGTGTTGCTCGTGCAGATGAAGTTTGCATTTCCTCTTGCGTGACACAAGCAAGGGCACATGATGCCTCATTATGATAAACAAATATGAAGTATGGTTTACAAAAAGCTGAACAAACTTTATATTTGTTTTAACCGACGCTGTTGCTGGAAAACCTGCTCACGATGCATGCAAAGATCGGACATTTAACAATAGCTGTTAAGTAGATTACTGTTGTATATTCTGCAGTTGTAGTGGTGCTATGAGTATGAGCACAACTTTAAATGACTTGAAGAATAGTGTCCATAAATAAAGTCAAAAGAAACCGGCTCCATGAGAGTGAACAGCAGCCCAACCATCTGTCACAGTTTTACGTCATGTGACATTTGCTTCACCATCCAAAGTTATTATGTTGCCTGATAGAGAACCCATTCTTTCTGACTAAATTATTTCAGCCACATATTTTGGAGCATTTTCTCACATTTCTTAAAGAATGGCTTCATTATGCTCATGTAGCCTCACAGTGTAAAGTGACTAAAGTACAATGTTGACAACCGCTTAAAGCATATGCAACGTGCTTAAGAATAATGTGGTAATCTAATCTGTGGTGGCATCTGGGATCACTGACCTTAAAATGCATATAACAAGTTAGACCAGGGGTGGGCAAATATTTTTCATGTGGGCCATATTCAAAACCAGAAAAGTGGTGAATGGCCGGACATTGGGCAACAAATTATCATTATTGCAAACATATTTTGCGAAACATAGGCTTTTTAATCTACTATTTTGACAATTTATTGTGGCATATATTAGTCAAACCATCACATGCTCCATACCCAAGTAATTCAAATAAATAAAATCTAAAGAGTAACACTGATTCTCAAAAATGTGCCGTGGGCCACACTGAAACAGTCTGAGGGCCACAACTGGTCCCCGTGCCACAGTTTGCCCAAAGGTCTGGGTTAGACCATATATTCAGTAAAACACAGTAAACATGATTATACAGTATTTAAGATTTCCCCAACAACTTGCTTATTTTCACCTAGATTGGCTTTTTATGAGATTTGTTTGTATTTTGTTCAGCAAATATTACATTTGTAGAGGGGAACACACAGTTGTTACCTAGCAACCGCATTGTAAATGTGGGCCAAAACCTTAACACTTCAATTGTGTTAAACGATTATTTAAACTCCCAGGAATCTGTGACACTTTGTGTGTAAATTGTCTTTATATTTTGGTGCTTTTTGATGACATGTGGAGGGATTCTGTTTTAGATTAATAACTTTTATGTCAATGTCTTCATAAATTGCCACTTAACTGCTGTAAAACTATTTACCACAAGGACTGTCACACCAAACTAGGTCAAATAAATGTGATAATCTGTCATATGGGTTTAAGTTTATATTTTTAAAATGATCACTTATGAAAAGCGATTGGTCAAAAGACAGATACATTCATTGCAAAAATATTTAGATTAAACTGTGACATGATTTGGTGAAGAAAACGTATGTCACCTTCTTCAAACCGCTTTGCAACCAAGTTCTTAGCCCAAACTGGGTCAAAAAGCCACATAGAGAATGGCATATAGGCACTGTAACTGATGACTTTTCTCTTAGTGTGTGTCTGTGTGAGGAAATATTCTGTGGTGCTGATGAAATAAGAAAACCCACAACCCACACGCTACTGCTCTTACGGCTAAACGAAGCGCTGTGCTGCGTTTGAGCGGTTAAATACGAGTTATTTTTGGTCTCTCACAATGCTACTTTGAATCTCACCTGTTTATTTGTGTTGTACCGGAGCTGTTTTTGTACCCGCCCCTTATTGTCTTTGCTTGAATATAACATGTGATCTCTGTTTTTTCCACTCCCCATAGCGTGAGGATTTTATAATTGTCGTCGTGAGGAAGAGCATCGCGTCTTGTACCGGGCCACAGGTCAGAAACTCTCCCCCTGCTCCCCCTGCTCCTCTGCCCCTCCTCTCACCAGCGCTGCTCGCCGGCCTGCATGCTTCAACACGAATGCTGCATGCTTCCCCTGTCCCTTTGAAAAGCCCTTCTTATAGCTTGATTCCTGCACCTTTTGTTTGTCGGTGTGGTGGCCTTATACCTACCAATTTTGTTTGTGTTTGCAAATCCTCTTGACTCTTCAACTAGGGCTGGGCGATATGGCAAAACATGGAAATTTAAAGGGAACCCTGGATATTAGGACAAATATGGCTAAAATGCTAGTACTGGTCATGCTTATTAAAATAAATTACAAACAAATATGTAACTGCTTACTATTTTTTATAAAATTGTCATTGTTTTCAAACCACTGCGAGCCGCCATTTTGATTGATGACATAAAATAGTGTTGCCATGGTTATTCCCACAATTTCATCTGTGAACAGTTTCCACAAAAACACCACTGACAGTGTCCAGTTCTTGCCTCTTCCTCTTGATTATCTTCAGTTTTACTAGATTCCACATTATCTTTCTGTATTTGGCGTCGCTCCGGCTCAAACTGACAAGGTTTAACCCAGGAATTCATGTTGCTTAGTTACCTGCTACCGCCTGTTACCTTGACAACACTATTTTATGTCATAACTGCAGCAAAATGGCAGCCTCCATGTCATTTCTTATAACACTATTTTAATAAAACTACAAATACTTCCAAGGTATTTGTCCTGTATTTATATAAGTGATGATATTATAAGTGTTTTAGAATAAACATGTGATTATATCCAGGGTTCGCTTTAAATGACAGATTAAAGATCTCAGGTTGATACACCCCTTTTTGCTGCTGTCAATCCAAAATCCTTATAATCAAAATAAAATACTTGGTCGACTAAGACGCCATTGACCGATTAATCGACAAAAAGAACTACAGCCCGACAGATTATGGTTTCGATTGTACCACGATTCAGACTGTTTTCTGTTCCCTTTGAGGTAAATAAAATCATCTTCTTTATGATTGGCTTTAGCTGTCTCTCACAGAAGGGCAAAAGCTGACCAGTGTTGCCAGATTTCAGAAAGAAATAAGTGACCAAGCTTTAAAAAAAACCTCACAAAACAAACAACCTCAGCACTTCAATAACATCCATTTTCATAGTTTTCTAACATTCATAACAACTTTTAGACATGAAAAATCCATGTTTCAGTCATAAATGTAAATACTTACCTGAAAATAGCTAAAATTCTTAGTAGGTTGCAAAAACTACATGATTTTATAAAAATTAGCTCACAATTCAGTTTTTATCACAATATTGCCCAGCTCTATCTTCAACCTGTATTTACCGATATTGTTTCTGTACTTCATTTGTTTCCCAGGTGTAATTTTTATTTTTTCTTGCTTTTTATGCTTGCATTTGTGCTGAACCCAAGTCTGTTTGATGAATGTTTATATTAAGCACAGCTGGTTTTCTTCAAAGACCTTTATGTTCAGCTGCATGTGATCCAAACCAAGGACAATTCTTTATGCACAGTCCTTCCTGCTCTGAAAGATAGTTTAGTAAGTTCAAAGTCATTTTTCTTTGATTTGGGCTGGATGATATATCTCTATACCCTTGATTTTCAACCAGTGATTTGTGTGCCTTGAGATATTGCTGTGTGCCTTGCTTGCAAATCAATCACTATACATTTTAAAAGCTAGACAACATTGATAACATTTGCAAGTTCCTAAATACAAATTTTTTCCGAGTAAACAAATAGTTTGCACCCTTATAGATATAGGTTTTGTTCAAGAATCCATTTAGATGAAATTTGTTTTGCAGTCTCTCATCTAAGTCTAGAAATAGAGCATTGTAAAGAGCGTTTCTAATCTTATTGGTGAAGAATTAGGAGGTTTACAAATGTGTTTTGTCAGCCAGCACTTACTGTGAGCTGTTGGGCTGTACTTGACCAAAGAAATTCTTGGTCGACTAAAAACATGTCCCATCGACTGATTAATCGGCTAAAAAGGGGGCATGACAAAAGCTTTGAAGCTATAAAGTGTGTTTTTGAACTGACCATTTATCTGACCCTAACTATGCTCAAAAGACTTTAAATAAAATCTATAGTTTATACAGAAAAGGAATTGTAATTATATCAACAAAACAGATCAGACCAATAATTTGCGTCCAATGCTTCAGCTTTTTGTTACTGTTTAATACAAATCCTTATAATCTAAATAAATTTATCACTCGACTAATAGAAATTTTGGTGTAAGACTTCATGGACCGATTAATCGACTAAACAGCTAAAGGACTACATACTAGTGAACTGTTGTAAAAAGCGTGACTCTTTGTTTTTTCATTTGGAGTGAAACACACCTAATTTGATAGCTTGTTAGTATGAGGTGTGCCCCGGAATATTTTTAATAATATATACAGGGAAGAAAGGCCATCAACTAAAAGCCATCCAGCATCAACTAAAGAACTTCAGCCCTATTTCAAATCACGAGTTTTGCTTTCGATTTCTATTTCTGGTAGAAAGACGGTGTTTTAAACTTGGCCTGGCCCTCTTGGCCTCTTCTGGAGCAGTGTGAAATTAGGTTTTCTCTTCTGTAATGGCAAGTTCATGTGGAGACACTGTTCACATTCAGACAACCCATGGGTGATGGGTTGTGCTTTTACCCACTGCTCCAAAGAAGGTTTTGTCTGTGTGTCGGAAATTACCACCATGAAATCAGGGGCCTGCATGAGACTGCTAGAGAAGAGAACTACTTACTGAAGGATGATGTATAGGCCCTAAATCCCCAGAATCTTCACCGTTAATGCCCGGTTTGGAATCTGAAATAGGCTTGAAATATTTTAGTATTCTTGTTCTGTGTAGTTTTCTGCAGAGACAGTCATTCATAACAGGAAAGACATTTCATTTGCTTATTTATTTTCCAAAATGCAGAATGATTGAGGTGTTTGATTCAATCTCAAGATCTCTTCTTGCTGCATGTACTGTGCAGCTTTATTAAAAAAGAAAAAAAAATACCAGACTAGAAGAGGTATTCAAGAGGTATCAGGTAAGAAACGGAAACAAAAATATCTTAGACATTTGTTTTGGGCATGGCAGAGATGATACTAATTGGCTCTGTGCACAGAAGTCTGTTGGCTTATTATTTAAAAAATGCTAACTTCCTGTTGACATGTTCATTTGATTAGTTCAATTCTATGGAGTTTCACTGCCTCAGTCTAAAATAATAATAAAAAAAATAAGATTGAGTCATGAACAGTGAGTTGTTGGTGTTTTCTCTGAAAACATGTTAAATACTTTGCAAATGAGGAGAATATTTCACCAAAGAACAAAAGTGTGTTTATATTAGCCTATGTGTTTGTCTTACAATGCTAATGCTAAAGTCTGACAATTTGAAAATAAACAATTTCTTTGCACAGGGTCAATTCTAGTCAAATTTGTCAGACATGCGTTGGAAGAGTAACAATAACGGTCTCAGACAGGTCTGTCAATCAATGTTCAACTTGACTTAAATTGTCATTATCGTTTCCAAAAAGTAAATTCTCTCTTTTATAGATATGCTTTTCCACCTTTCAAAGCGCTTTACCATCAAGGATCCACTCACCCAGACAACTTTACAAAGTCTGGAATAAGAGCGCCGGGGTTCAATTGCAACGACGTACGAGTCTGAAAAAGTGCTCAGGTTTTAAGGAATTGATACATTCCTAATTGTTTAAAACCGAAGGAAGAGACGAAAAAATAATCCGCAATCTTGAATGTTTTGAAATAGTTCGAAAAAAAAGTTTGAAATTGGGTAGGGTAGAGGTTAAGTGTCTTGCCCAAGGACACAACGACAATCTCCTCTTGTTGACCCACTGTGGCACCTGGTGTTCCAGCGGGAAAAGTGTAGTTCTATCCTTTGCTTCTACATATTAGGTTATTTTGTTGCATGTAGCCTGGGAGTGGTCAGCAAAAACACATTGATTTCTTTAACTCTTTTTCACTCAGTTTCTGTGAGTGTAAATTAGTATCGTACGTCACTAACTGCCTTACGTAGCCCATAAGTGGCATCTGAAGAGCATCTGATGTAAAACCAAGAAGAACCCAGCTTCTATCAAGATTGACAATTTGCCGTTTTGACCCGATAATGCAAACGCAACGGAAAAGAATGACATACTTTTTTTTTTACTCTGGACAGTGGCCTATTCGTCTTCCAGTGGACACCTGCCTTCTGTAATTGCCATACTTTAAAGAACCCACCAATGTAACTTCCACACCAACGTCAAACCACAAGGCCGTCTGTGCTGGACCTCAACTGGAGCCTCTGCGGCTTCCGAAAATAGTTCAAGATTATACGCCCCGAGGCCTGTTTGCTATCATTATAGTTCTAAGGAAACGCTACCAAGTGAAAGGCCTATGACTTAACAAGACTATCCCACATAAAATGCACTCTTTCGCCGACACAACTGGAGAATCCATCAAGCTACAGAAGGTGCAGGTCTATTTTTGAGATTTGTCCCTTCTTCTTCTGCTGATGATGTCACCGTCAAGAAGGCTTGCTCTGTGATTGGCTGAGAAAACACCTCTTGGATTGCCGGAGAAGGGAACACCACAAACACACAGTAGCCCTTGTGCTTCCAGCATACATCAGTGGCGTGTGTATGTTTGTTTATAGGGCCGCGTTTCAGATGGATCCGACTCCACGTGACACGAGGAAAAGGGCGTGTTGTTTTAAAGAGCTCACCAGAGGCAGACTAAATATACCCTTTACTGGACCTGACCCCTCATTTGCCTTTTGCTGTGGCCACTTAAGGCTGACATGCTAGCTCAACGGGGGCTCCGCAACTACTAATTATATAGGAGCGTTTCCATTTTACTTAGCCTTTGCACAAGTTCTTTTTCCTCAATTTTGGTTGTTATTGATGGTTTGGATATGCTCAATATGTAGGTTTTTCTTTGTAATTTTCTCCTATGCAGAAAGTATGTAGCATAATCCTTAAATAGGCCATGGAGGCATTCCCTGATAGTGCATTTTTAGTCCGTGAGACTCCGAGCTCTCCATGAATATTGCATAAGCTGCTACATCATCAGTAAGCAGCAGTACACTGTGCACCTTTAGATGCCTCAATGTCGTCGTGATGCTGCAGTGAACGACGTCATGGCTTTGCAGTTGTGGTTGAAGTATTGAAGTTTTTAACGCAAATGATCAAATTTTAGCTCTTAATAAGAGTTGATATACATTTCAAGCCTATTGGTATAACATAAAAAGTCCTGAATGCTAAACTTTCTTATGTGCAAAGTGGATGGTGGAAAAAAAACAAACAAGTAAGGTTAGCATAGATTAAATTAAATACCAAAAGTTAAATGCAAAATTCAAAGGGACATTGATTAAGTTTAGGAAAAAGTTTGGGTAAAAGTTAAAGCCCATATTACTGATTATAACATTTTTCTCATTTAGACTTAGTATTTAGGTTTAAGACTGGCAATTTATGAAGAAATTTACAAATAAAAGTTGAAAATTACAGGACATAATCTGAGTTCTACAACAGAATTCCCATGTCGTCAAAAATCGCCAAAATGCAAAGACAATTTACACACAACTGACCTTGAGTTTAAGCAATCATTTAACACAATTAAAGTGCTACAACTTTATTTGTCATTTGTTGCAATGTTATTTATGTTGATTTTGACTCAGATTTACAATGTGGTTGCTAGGTAACATTTGTAAATTCCTCTCCACATGTGTTATATTTACTGGACAAAAGACGATAATGAACTTCACCAAAACAACCAAATTGGTTAAAACAAGCAAAGGTTTAGTGAAATCTTAATCATAATCAAGTTTATTGTTTTACTAAAACTTTATACGCACTTTAAGATAAAGTAAAAAACTGTTTAGGCCCATTTAGCAACAGAAATAAACTCATTACTATGGCAACCAGCTCTTTTTTTGTCCCTCCGGATAAGATTATCTAGAACCAAAACCTCTCCATAGCAAAGCAAATAGAGAGACTAACAAGTAAGAAATAGCATATTTACTACACGTGAACTACAAGTGAGATAAAATATTCCTCAAAATAAGCACAGTACTGTTCTGTGTTGGTCCAGTCTTCACAGGCCTACATGATTTTTTTTTTCTTAAAACAGAAACAAATATATTTAATTTCAAGCTTTCAACATCCGTTCACATTGCTCACTTACCTAATGCATTATGAGCATCTGAATTGTTCACAATATGTTTTGAAGCATTTTTACAGCCAAGAAAAGTCGTGCCGATGTTGCTATGCTAACAGTAGCTACCCAAATGCTACATAACAAAATGAACTACTGATTTTTAGTCAGGAGTTCTGTTATTAAAAAAGTTATTTTCTTTAAAAAATAATATAGTGCCTCAATCTACTTCGCTCATCTTGTTGGCAAAGTTGACGATAAACTTGAACGTCAACTAAAACATTTTCAAATAGGTTTATCTGAGATTATCATTGCTAGAAAACAAAAAAACTTTCCATGCACTCTGGTATGTAGATAAAGGACATTCTTGTGTTGTGATGCAGGGCAAACGATAAAAATAACCTGCGGACAGTATAACTACAATCTGCCATGTTAGATCTCATTCACCGACTCTTTTCTGACCAAATATACCATCTACAGCTGCCTCTTGGTGGACTTATTGTACGAGCTTCCTGCAGTGTGTGCCACATCCTGAGCTGGAGTGCAGAAATCTGCTCTTGACACTGGAGGAGACATCTGTCCTCATTAATGTGTCGTCCTCGACTTCACACAAACAGACTGCGCTCCCAATTACCTCAGACATGTTCCTCTGAAAATTAAACCAGAACTCTTCCTCCATTCAATGCAGCTTTTGCCTTCTCCGCTCAGCTGCTTGCTAATTTTCCTCAATAATATGCAAAGTCATTCACACTAATATGTTTTTGTAGGACATTCATAGAGATCTATATCCAGCATTAAATATTTGTTCACATCCAGTTATTAGTTTAACAGTGAAAAGCACAGGCAAATGCACAATTCTTTAATTAAAAATAGTCTTAAATAGTCTTAAACTTGTCAAAATTAGGACTTTAGATCTTAAATTTAAAGTACCCTTTTCAGGATCTCATATTTCAATTTATCAAAGTTAAAAGAAGAATGCGCGTGTTTGAGTTGGAGATAAGGCATTGCGTTGTGATGCGCTTCATGTAAGCTAAGCGTGCGTCAGAGCAGATGAGCTCACTGTTAGCTTAGCACCAATCACCTCACGACTTTGGGACTAAACAGGAACTATTCGGCAAAACCAAAGGCACGTTTCACTTTGCGAGGGAGTTGACAAGCTCACTGCGCTGTATCCAACACCTAAGCAGTTTATCATCAGGAGCTTTGGGTTTCTATGACATTCCTCTGCGAGGTGTGCTGTTTAGAGATGGTCCACTTGATAAAAGCGGTGGCAGAAAAGTTTCTTAGAAAAGTGATTTTGCATTTTCATTATGTAAGCAAGTAAAGTTTATCTGAAGAGCACTTTTTCATAATCGTGATAATCGCAATTATGAGTCTATTCAGAGTTAATAATAGAACCTGAGACAAAGTTAAATGATTTTTGCTCAAAATTATGTTTACGCTTGTTCAATTTGAATCATTGTTGATTCCACTTAGACCAAAATACAATAAGTAGTTGTACAAACACTTGCATATCCTGAAGTAATAAATGTTTTAGAGACTTTTAAACTGCACCCCTATACGTTTAGTAAGTTATCGTGATAATATCATTAAGCGTGATTATTTTGGTCACAATAATTGTGAGTGCAAATTCTTATTTCGTCCCATCCCTACCGGGCAGTCAGATTAGTTTATTTGCCTGACAACGCACATGAAACAAATAAAATTGAACGTCTGTCATTTAAACTAAAATCTAACTTCACTCACAATTGAGGCCAATCAAGGTGAAAACAAGCAAATTGTTGAATTCTTAAATATAATCATGTTCACTGTGTTTTACTGAAAATTGTCTAACCTGTCATTCGCTTTTTAAACTTAAACTTGTGTGTAAGTTATACAAAGTCATGTAAAAGTTGAAAATGGCTCTGGAGTTATAAAAAAAAACCTGTGCAACTTTTGTGCAAACCCTGACAAGTGTACGTAGGAAATAATACTAACAACTTGTGAAGTAACAGCTATGCTAAAAATACACAAAAATGAATATACAAAATAACTCCACACATTTAATGTTAACTTTATGGGTGCATTTTGGCCTGAAGTGTGCTCCAGCCTCTTGGCCTGGTGCAGTGGAAGTGTCCTCAGTGGACGGATTCTGTTAATGATTGCAGAAGACATGGAAAGAGAGTTAGCGCGAGTGGGAAAAAGGTTGGGGATTTGGAGCTGTTGGCAGGAGCTGAATGTCTAAACCTCACATTACCCCTCTCAGCTCACGCAGCTTCCTCTGAATGAACACTGGATACAGCGACAAGAGTTCTATCTGTCCGAAAAAAGGATGTCTTCGAGAAAGATAGACGTCACGTTTTAGAGTTTGAAACACTGCGTTCTTACTGTCTAATGGTTGAGAAACTTCAGCTTCAGTGCCTTTGGTTTCTGCTTTTGACTATTTGCTGAATGTTCTTCTTGCTCTCAATCTCACACTGTCGTATTCAGCAAAGGTCACAGTCCAAATAAATAAAATTAAGACAAAGAAATTAAACATAAGGCCTGGGACCAGATCAGCAGCTCCAGCTATTTAAATCCAGCCCAAAACTCATCTTCCAAACATTAGAAAATATATTTATTATTTACTGATTTGGTTCTAGGTTTGTTTTTTTGTATTTAGTCTGGTTTAGTTCAGTATTCAAATGTCTTTTATTTCTTTTATTTTCTTCCAATAGTCTAATAGTCGTTATTTTACAATGTTAAAAGAGATCTTACGCAAGGAATATTTTGTGCAACCCTCAAATAGAAGTGGTGGTTTGTCATGCATCTTTGACCCAGATTTCACAGTCTGACAGAAAATCTGGTCCTCTAAAAAATAAAGTTGAAAAACCCTTAAAAAACATGACTATCTTACTGAAGATTTCCTGTGCAGGGCTGCAACAAGTCAATAATCGATTATTGCAATAATCACAAACAAATTTAGTAATCAAGTAACCATTCAAGGAGATCTGTTGTGCAAAATCAATTTTTCTAAATTTTTAACCTTGTTATAACTGCCTTCTCTTGCCATTAGTTTACTCTTAAGTTTTATTAAGAAAGATTCCTTCGTGTTTGAGTAATCTTGTATTGTCCTGCAGCAGCTGATGATTGAGAGCTCAGCAAAAGCCCTGTTCTCACCTACCACATATCCCCGCCCACTTGTCTGTGTTTAATTGTGAAAAAACTTCATAAGTCACATCGCCACTTTACAGCAACAAAAATGTTAAATCTGCAACTTGTTTCATTAAAATTTTACAATGAAGAGGCGGGGCTTACCACTATAAAGAGCGGGGCTTATCAGTTCTGCAGTTTTGCACAGGAACTACCTCTTCCTATTTCTAAGACTTTTTAGATTTAGATTTAGTTTGTGTTACAACGTGAAACTGGAGAGGACCACCCATGTTCTGCCAATCAGAACGCTGCATTAAGCTCCTGATTAGAACTAAAATCCTTTGTTATTCGATTCAGACAGTACTCAGTCATCTCATTTTTTCACAAAGTGCTACATTTATCATATACTTTTTGGTAAAAACACAGTTAACTTATTTACAACTAAAAAATTTAGTTGCCCCAACTTTAAGACTCAGGATTGTGACATATCACATCAGTAAAATGTTCAGTTGGTCTAATGTTAAACCAGTGGAATCTTAAACAGTGTTTTTAAAGTATATTGTGACTCTACAGAGTGATAGATAAAATTACCAGTTGTGACCTTGCTGTTTTTCAGATTGTTCCACAGCTTTTTTGTTTACTTTTATTTAGTTTTGTCTAATGCGTTGCTCTGACTTCAAAACATTTTTCTGAGCCGATAAGAAGCTCAACAGCAATGTTTTTAAACACTAGTTTGCCGGTAAATCTATTCTACACTTTCAAAATGTTCTCACTCTCACGACTTTACCTTAAGCTTTGCAGAGTCCGTGTTCAAGTTACTCTTACATTCTATGGTATTAATGGCGTAATCATTAGTTGTAACAATAGTTTCCTGTTCAAGAGTTTGAGAAAAATCCAGTTTGTAGTGGTTTGAGTGTAGGCAGAGTTTTAGTAGGTCACAGCTTTTCCTGAGAAGAGATGAGCTCAGTTACTCTTCCCCAGTGTGTCCTGTCGTCTGTGGGCATCCGTCCAGTTTCTCTGCCCATTTCCCAGTGCAGTGGGAACCCCAAGGCCCGAGCAGGTGTCACCATAACTGCCCGACCAAAGGAGCCTGTAGGAGTACACAAAGAGCTCAAAGAGTCCTGCCAGCATGAGGACCGTCTTAAATATCTGTGAACAGTATGACCACTCCTCTAAATCTCCTGCTGCAGAGGGAAGCTGCCAGAGCTCTCTTTCTGTGAGTCTAACCCTGTTTCTCAAAAGGAGATGGAGGTTCTTTTAAACAGCCTCTCAAACAGGTCTTGTTGTGTTTGGATTTATACTGGCCTGACGCAGAAAAGATTGAACTTAGTTTTGCATTTTCTCTTTATGTGTCTCTTTGTCTGGTCAGTTAACAGTCTATTTTCTCAAACTGACTGATTCTAAACCTTTGGAGCACAAACAATTAGTTGTAGGGCAGAAGTCAATCAAAGAAATTTGACTTAAGACATGTTCCATCGACTATTAGTTTATTTGTTTTATTTTGTTACCAGAAACCCCATTAGCTTCCATCAAAGTGGTTGTTAGTCTTCTTAGGGTCCACAAAAGGAATAAAGGTTTTAAAACACTTTACACTGTTATCATGTACATTATAAAATAACACAACAACAATTTTACTTAATTTAAAAAAAAACAGTAACTTATATTATTGACGTGCCTTTTTAAATGTGTGTACATTAGGCCAGACTCTCAACTCATTGGGCAGTTCATTCCAAAGTTGAGTGGTTTGTACCAAACACTTCTCTAAAAAAAAAAAAAAAGTCTTGGTCAGTAGAAAAAATCTGCCCGTATAAATGTGTGAGCCTGACCCACATATTTAACATTTAATTAACAACATACAAGTAACAATAATTTTTAGGGTTGTAGTCCTTAGTTGTTTAGTCGATTAATTGGTCGATGGCGTCTTAGTCGACCAAAATTTGTATGGTTGACTAATTCTTTGATAGATTATAATGTTTTGTATTGAACAGGGACAAAAAGAGTGATTTCGCGGAGATTTGGGATTGATTCATAGGTCTAATCTGCCATTTTATACATACTTATCATGTTTCTTCATTTTGTGTGTTTTTGCATGAACTCTTATGGGCATTTAGTCTTTTTGTTTGGTCAGATAAATAAAACATACTTTTTAGCGTCAAAGCTTTAGCACGCCCCCTTTTAGTTGATTCATCGGTCGATGGGACACGATGATTAATTAGTCGACTAAAAATTCCTTTGGTCGACTACAGCCCTAGTGACTTTCTTTAAGAATACTATTAGGGCATGTTCTAACTTCATCTGGACCAATGGCCAAGATAATATTAGTTGACCAATAAGGGGCAAGACAAAAGCTCTGAAGCTTGAAAGTATCTTTTGGTCTGATTTATCTAATCAAAGTTGTGCTCAAAAAGACTAAATTATTAGTCAACTAATACAAATTTTGATGGACTAAAACTCATCGACCAGTTCATTGACTAAAAAGGTCAACATCACTATGGACTCTTTTTGAAACTGAATCTTTACACTTTTAGCCTCTACTATGACTACTACTACTTGATGTTCTATCATGAGCGAGAACAAGCTCTGCACAAAAGAAAACAGAATCTAATTTCTACTTAAATTTCAGAGCAGAAAATCTAGTGTCACTCAGGCATTGGGGACTGAATGACACTAGAGCTTTGATTCTGCTAAAGTTGAAAGTTATTTAACTAAAAATGGTTTTAGAGATCTGCAATAACAAATGAAACAGGTTTAGACAGGCTCAAAAAAAGGGTTGTGTGTGTGTTCATTTATAAGTTTGATTCATCCCAGAATGGCTGCTTTGGCTCTAAATAGGGAGGTTTTTAACTTTTTTATACATTTAACTTTGCAGGATTATATTTATTCAGAAGAAAATGAAAACATTTGTAAAAGTCAACTGCCTCCTATAAGACTTACTAATCTGGTGTTCAGCTGAATTGTATAAGAAGAAGTGACGCCTGTCTCTTGTTTCGTCGCTCCTCTGTTCATTGTGTGTGTGATGATGTGGCCTGGACCAGGGGTATAGTGGGGGGCGGGGCCGGGCGCTGGGGCTCCCTCATCGCCCCGTAAACAAAGGCTCCTTGTTTATTTGACCCCCTCTTTAGAAAATTAGAGTCCACGGCCAGGGTTGAAGCTAGGCTGGAATTCCACCCTCACCAGATTGTAGTGAGTGGAAGCCCTTGTAAAAAAAAAAAAAAAAAAAAAGGCTTTGCACAGAGGTCAGAGCTCTGGGGCAACTAGTTTTCATTTACAAACTAATCAATATTCAATTACAGCTTTGGTATTGTGCATAGACTGTGCTGGGCATCATTGATTATCTATTTCTGCAGCACAAAATGATCCTCTTCCCCCTGATTTAAACATAACAGATAGTAGATGAGCGCTGTGTTTGTGGGTCAGAGTTACCATCTACTGCTAAACCCTGGATGAACTGTACTAAAACATGTATTTATAGGGTTTCTGCTGAGTTTATAAATGTCTAAGAAAGTCTTAAATAGAAAGTTTGATTTTAGGCCTTAAAAAGTATTTAATTGTCGTTGTAGAAAATGTTTGGACAGGTCTTGCTTTTTTAATGAAGCCATTTCCGTCAGATTTCCCAAAGTAGCTTTGTTGGAAAATTCTTCTTAAAGTTGGGGTAACTAACTTTTTTACTTGTAAATTAGTAAAGTACTAAAAAGTGTAAGGTAAAAGCAGCACTTTGTGTAAAAATGAAACCACTGAGTACTGTCTGAATTGAATAATAAAGAATATTTGTTCTAATTATGAGCCCAAAGCAGCTCTCTGATTGGCTGTGCTTGGGTGGTCCTCTCCAGGTTCACTTTGCTGTTTGTAAGAAGTGTTTTTAAGCTATAATTGCAACCAAAAATGAATACATATCGATATAAACCATGTGTCGAAAGGTTTATGAGAGGAAGTTGTCAGATTTAAAACCTAAATTGTGTTTGTTGTGTAAAATCAGCTACTCCACCTTTATTATTCTCAGTAATATATCATAATTGGTGTTTCTTCTTCAGTTATTTGGCAGATCTACTAGATGGAATGCTCGGTTTCTGTATAAATTGCTTTCGTTTTTGTTAAATCATTTGATTTTCATTATTGTTGCAAAATATAAAGTTACAACTTAAGAAGCCCTGTGGAAAAGCAGCAGCATTGTGAAATACTACAGATCATGACTTATGAATAGACCTTAATTTGTGCGTTTCATGGTTTTAGAGTCTTAAATTTGACCTTTTGATCCCTGCAGAAAGCCTGTGTTTACACTCGTGTATTACTGATTTGCATTTACTGTTTGTGTGAGTGCATGTGTTTTTTATTCAATTTCTGTGCTGTACAATGCAAAACAGCCTTTTTGCATTAAAACACACGAGGCATGTAACTGTTTTTAGAAATTTTCGTGAAACTTGTCGAACCAGCTTGATGCTGTATCAGTTTACTCTCAGCTACACCAACGGATCGACTGTGTCAGATAATAACACACGATCCTCCTAAAACAAACTTGATACACATTGATCTGTGTGTAAGGGGTAACGGTGTCATAATAAAAATATGTCTTAAGTGTGAGAGTGTGTGAACAGAGGAACTGTACAGCATTTTGATAATTGACCATTGGAATTGGAGCGTTTGAATTTAAAGTGTGTATGAGAGTTTCTATACATTTCTAGGTTAACCTTTAATTGAAAGTTTCATGCATGTTATAAATATAGATGCTAGTTTTGCATTAACCAAACATTTTAGTCCTAGGAGATGTGGACATTTTTATGACACCTTAATACAGTACATAATGATGCTCATAAATTTGAATCAAATATTTACTAATAAGTCGGACTACCAACCAAGCAACTTTCTCAGTGCTGAGTGGTTTATTGTGACTCCCATCAGGTGTGATTGTGAGCAGAGACATTTTCAGTCGAGACCAAAGTCTGATTAAAATCCATGATGAACTTTATAAACGAAACGTCAGCTAGTCTGATTTTGTTTGTGAATGACATTAAAAGTAACATAAACGTAGCAAAATATGTGCTTGGATGTCTTTTTGTTGAATCCAAAAATCTGTTGTATTATTCAGTAAATGTTTTGGCCCAGTGTACAATATGGTTGCTAGGCGACTTCTTGGTGTGAAGTGACGTCCTCGTTTGTCAGTCGAGGTGTTAAAACAAGTATGTGTTTTTGTGAGCATTTTGCACCCAAGTCACTATTGGAAATAGGGTATAACGATATGCAAATCCTACAATACGATATCTTTCAATATCAAGCTCACAGTACAATACTTATCACAATATCACACTATACCGGAGAGCTCACAATATTGAGATTATGCTAACAATAAGTTGTATTGAGTTGTATTAGAGTTGTATTTTACTTTGTCTTACAGTATTTATCATTCAGTGATCTTTTTTTTCTATGTGCAAATTCAGGACTCCAGACTAAATTGCTTTCTCAGCATAAATAGGCTGAGAACACCTTAATAACCTTAAGAAAACACCTTAAGGTTATTAAGGTGTTTTCTTTTTTCTTTGTTTATTAAATTCTTTTGAATTTTATGTTTTGTTTTGTTTTTCACAAAATGTGTTATGTACTGAACTCAGAAGTATTTTTGATCCATGGTCATCCTATTAAATAATGTTAATATCATGATCTGACTACAACTATATTGTGACTATTTTGGTTTATCAATATCATCCACTAATAACATTTTCCCCAAAACCAGTATGCACCACTAAGTTTTGCATTTTAGGTGTATGTGTGCGACACAAATGTCAGTAGTGCCAGAGTTCTGCCCTTCTCATTTACATCTGAGCCAACGCTTGATAAATACGTTTTAGACCAGACCTGGACAAACTGCGTCCCGAGGGCCAGATGCGGCCATCCACCTGTTTTAATCAGGACCCGCATGTTTTTGAGAATAAGAATTGCTATTTACACATTAAAGCGTTATTATCTAGTCTATATTAAACTACTATGTATCCTAATTTTTGGTGTTTTGGCCACTTTAGAATAAAGTTGCGAATATTTGGCACCATATTTCACTTGTTTCAAGACATTTCTGACTGCTTACAGATTGTTTTAGCTTGAATCACATTTGTAAATCTATTTGAACAAGACAGAAACACCAGGAAACAAGTAAAATTATCAAAGTCCATCAGCTAAAACCATCTTAACCTGAAAAAAAAAAGATTAAAATCCAGATTTCAAGACATTTTAGCAACTTTAGAATTCTTTGCATTTTTTTTTTTATTTGTCTTGACCATGGAGCATGTGTTTGCACTTGTGTTCTTAATATACAATGAATAGACACAACTAATAGATAAGTAGCCTATTATTTTAATGCAAAATGTGCTTGCAATAATAACAAAATCTTATCCAAATGTTTGTGGTCTAGCGCTTAGTCACTAGTTTGGATTCAAGTACTTCCCTCGGCGGGAAAATAGTTGCCGATCCCTGCCCTAGAATAATAAACGTTTTGTCCTATACATGGCTAGTGTGAAAATTATGTAATGTTTAGGAAAAATCTCTATATAGCTGATTTTTATTTAACCAGAAAAGTGAAATATAATGATCTTAAAAAGCAAATTTCAACAGCAATATTTCTGTAGAAAAAGCAGGATATTGGAGTCAACTTTGATGCAAGTCTATTATTTAACCTCATGAACATTTTACATAGACAACCCAAATGTGATTGATGTACGCACCACCCCCTCTCTCTCTCTTTCTTTCACCCTGAGCGTGCTTCAGAAGCTTCATATCTCGCCCGTGTTTCCTCATTTGAGTGACTTCATCCTGTTCTGTTTGCAGAGGAAACTTCACTGTACCAAAGCTGTCCGAGTCCAACATGGGCTTTGGTGTGCTGGGAGTCTTTCTGGGGCTGCTCCTCGAAGTCTCCACCCATGGACCTCACGCTGTTCCCCGGTCGTCATGGAAACGCCAAGGTAAACTGTCTGGATTGTATATTTAGTAGAACAAAGGTACATGCAGTTGATATCTGAAGAATTAAATGTGATCAAGTCTTGCTGAGCTTTTTTCAATGAATCCATAGAGTTTGAGTATTGAGAGGCAAATTATAGATATATCGAGAATGTTATATTGGAGATGTGCAAAAATTCAATATTGAGACTATCGTGTAACTAAAAATAATAATTTTTATCAATAAAAAAGATGATGCAGAAGTTATTCAGTAATTTATTCAAAGTTGTTTTTACATTACACAATGGAAAAACTACAAACTTAAATATGGTGTTTGAATCAAGTCATATTTATCAAGATTTGAGGTCATTTTTGACTTTCTTTGATGATTTGCCATGATAGAACAAGTACATTCACTCATTTCAAATACAGACGTGAAGTGCTAGTTTGTTTTTTGTTTGTTTTAAAGGTGCACTGTGTAACTTTTTGGCCCAAAACAGCATGTTTTTGTTATTTAGATGTCTTTGTTGAACTAAAAAAAAATAACCTGTGTTTTTTGCTTTGAGTGGGCTTGTATGACCACAAAATGGACTGATTTCTGGGGTTCTCCTTATCATGTGAAAAATTCAGCAATAAAATAGAACATTAAGATGAACAAGGTTTAGCTCTAGTAAGTGATGGTTATTCGTGATGGGGCAACTGTGGCGTCTGAGTGGAACATGTGGAGGATGTGTGTGGGTTTGCCAGGTGGCTGTGAGTAGTTTGTGTATGAGGTCTGAGATGCATTTTTTTTCTGTATTTTTGTATGCATTTATGTAGTATTTTATAAATGTTGTGTAGCTGGTTTCTCCAGCAGGGACTAAGAATGGAAATGAGCACTGGCTATAATTTAAATAATTACTTTTCTGGGAATTAATTTTCCATGCCCTAATCTGCATTGTCCCTTCATTAAATAATAAACCTAAACAAGGTGTGACAGCTTTAAATACAGTGATAGGCAAATAGCCTACATTTTGTTTTTGGGGGTCACGAATAACTACGGTTGTTATTTTTGGGGTCGCGACTAAAAAAGATTGTGATCCACTAAATGGACAATTGCTTGGCCTGTAGGGGGCCCGGTTCATGCTTGTTTCTATGGGAAAAGTGGTTCCTTTAGCTGTATTTTCTCACATTTTGGCATAAGATGTATCCCCGTTCAGAATGCTCTGAAGTGTGGTTTTGACTTTCTTTGTGTAGTTGATTTGTGTAGTTGAATTGTCACCTACAGAAAGTTACACAGTGCATCTTTAAGTAAAACAAGATATTTAATGCTTGTTCCAATGGCAATCTTATTTCAAGCCAGTCAAAATAGACTCAATAGCTGTTTAATACATTTCTTTAGTTTCCCCAATGCAGTTATGCCACGACACAGTTAGCATACCTTTCCCAAATCCTGAAATTTAACCAAATTAACCTAACCTAACCCTTATTTTAACCTTAAACAAATCTGCGATGTGCACATTTGTCATTCTTGAATATGTACCAAATGCTAAAGTAGTAAAATCTTCTTTTGAATTAACCCCAATATTTTTTCTTTTCATAATCAGACCTTGACATCTCTGAGTTCTCCGAGGCGGGCATCTTCAACTACACCACCCTGCTGCTGAGTGAGGAACGAGATGCTCTGTATGTGGGCGCCAGGGAGGCCATCTTTGAACTCAGCAAGAACAACATCACCAAAAGACTCAATAAGGTATTGTATGAGAAAGTGTGCTGTTTCTTCTTTTTTTTTTATCTTGTTACTAAAATATTGTCTCACTTCTTTAAGGTTGAGTGGCCTGTCCAAGAACAACCAATAGAAAAATGTGTGCTCAAGGGGAAATCTAAAGAGGTAATCGATAGAAAATGCATTGTTACATTACGCAGCAGCTGATGAGTAATTACTAAAATGTCCACACTTATATTTTTCCAGAGAGATTGTTTAAATTATATACGAGTGCTTCAGGTTGCTGACAAGGATCGTCTTTACGTCTGTGGTACTTATGCATTCACACCCCTCTGTGACTACTTGGTAAGTTCAAACTTTCTTGTTTGTGTCAATGTGAAGTAACACAATAACATTCAGTTGAAATTCTGCACAGAGTTTTGCTGATTTTTCTCTACCGGTCGCCCTGAGGATGGCAGAGGACGATGCTCTTTTGACCCTTATCAGAGCTTTACTACAGTCATGGTTGGTGAGTAGAGACATTATTCTAATATATTTTAATTTCATTGTTTAAAATAAATATATAAAATTCTGTATTTGTTAATAATTTGGTTTTATTTCATTTAAAAACAGATGGTGAGTTATACACTGGTACAGCTTACAACTTCCTAGGTAGTGAGCCGATCATTTCCAGATACTCGCCGCCTCACTCTCTCCTGAGGACAGAATACTCCACGTCTTGGCTTAACGGTGAATTGAGTTAACATGAGCTTATAGTATCAGACTGGCATTTGTCACGGTTTATGGAGATGATTAAAGTTGATACTTGCTGTGCTGCAGAGCCTAGTTTTGTTTTTGCTGATGTGATCCGGGAGGGGAAGAATACGGCTGATGGTGAAGATGACAAAATCTATTATTTCTTCACTGAGGTGTCAGTGGAGTACGAATTTTTCGGCAAACTGCTCATTCCACGAGTGGCACGTGTCTGTAAGGTAATATACACAGAACTTTGCTTTGTATATAATCTTTCTTTTTACACTGTATCACCATTCTGAACTTGCCTCTTCAGGGTGATTTGGGGGGACAGCGCACTCTTCAGAAAAAGTGGACCTCTTTTCTAAAAGCTAAGCTGGTGTGCTCCATGCCTGAGCTCAACTTTGTCTTCAATGTAGTTCATGATGTCTTCATTTTGAAGGGGACAGACTGGAGAGACACGGTCATCTATGGGGTTTTCACCTCACAATGGTCAGACATCAAGTCCATCATTAGTTATTTGTAGCTTTAATCTGTATTTAGTTTGTAAATTCAAATTTTTCTGTCTCTAATGTTTTAGGGGCAATGTTGGTTTGTCAGCAGTCTGTGCGTACAACTTGTCCGCAGTAGAACATGTGTTCTCCAATGGCAAATACATGCAGAAAGCCACAGTGGAGCAATCGCACACAAAATGGGTTCGATACAATGGTGTGCCACCCTCCCCACGGCCCGGTGCAGTAAGTTTAATTATAACATTAGTGTTTTATTTACTGTGGTAAAGCCATTAAGGTGCCTTTGACAGGTTGAACTACTCACAAAAACCTAGTTAAGATCTTTATATTTAATATTTTACTAAACATTCTACGAATTTCATCCCAGTTTGACAATGCTTTAGGATTAATGCACTTCCTCTTTGCAGGTAAATGGTGACATCACCCGAGGAAGTTACTTAGCAACCATGTCATAAATATGGCCAAAGCTCCTCTAATGTAGCATACTGATTAAACTTGAAAATTACAAACACGTTTGAACACAGTCCTTTTGTTATGTTTATGTTTACAAGATCATAAAAAGGCGTTTCTCCTGAAAAAATATAAAATTATCTGCTTAGTGTGATGCCGTCAATTTAGAAGTTTGCTTCACTTCCTGTTGCTTTCAGCACATTTTTAAGCTTTTCTTCACAAATTTGATTCACATAAAACCATTTATATTAATACAACAGGTATTAATAAGGGCATCATAAAACCTGCCCTGTGTTTTTTTAAAACATCATGTGAACCTGCTTCTCTTGTTTGTTTTCAGTGCATTAACAATGACCTGCGCCAACAAGACATCAGCAGTTCTCTGCATTTGCCAGACAAGACTCTACAGTTTGTGAAAGACCACCCTCTGCTGGAGGACCCTGTTCTGCCGATTGGCAACGGCCCACGCCTCATCACCAAGGATGTGAACTACACTCAGATAGTTGTGGACCGAGTGCATGCGCTCGACGGAAATATTTATGACGTCATCTTTACTGGAACAGGTAACACTACTTGTTATCCAAGTCTATTTTGTTTTTACTGACCAGTCCTACAATAATATAGTCCGTAAATCAGATAAAAGCAAAATCAAGACATTGCCTTAAATAACTTAAATTAATAAAAGTACCAATCCAGAGTCAAAAAACATTGTCCCAAAATGCTTTAACTAACATTAGTTCAATTTTTTTTTTTTTAGACAAAGGAATTCTGCACAAATCTGTTGTGTATGAAGGACATGTTCACACCATTGAGGAACTCCAGCTGCTAAAAAATACTGAGCCCATTAAGAATCTGTTGCTGTCCAAGGAGGTCAGGCACACTTTTATTTCTTTTGATCTTGTTTAATTTACTTTTTCCAGCTATGAAAACATTATATTTCTCTTCACAGACACAGTCCATATATGCAGGCTCAAACTCTGGTGTTGTCCAGACCCCCACATTCCAGTGTGGGAAGTATTTGTCTTGCATCGACTGTATTTTGACTCGAGATCCCTACTGTGCCTGGGATCCACGGACAGGAAGCTGCATCAATAGTGTGGTCAATCGGAAGAGGTAAGTCACTGATTCATTTAGCTTTACACGTGATCGTTAAAACGTAATTATTTGTCGTTAATTATGCTTTTCTGTGTGTGCTTCAGTTGGTTAATCCAGGATCTTCGTGGAAATGCAGATCAATGTCCTCCTGGTGTGTTTTTTAGTCCCACAAAATTTCGATCTGTTGAAATGAGACCATCCTGACTTGTTTTGTTTTGCTGTGACAGGACCCTCAAAGAGAAAGTACCAGCCGGTTAAAGTAAAGCCTGGGAGCTCTGCAGAGATGCCGTGTGGAGGCTCGTCTAACCTGGCCCATGTCATGTGGAAGGCGAACGGCTCTCTGCTCACAGATGCGTCTCGTTTTCACCTGATCAGTGATAGTGGACTTCTTATTTACAGTGTGGCGCCTGAGGACCAGGGCCACTATGAGTGCTGGTCAGTGGAATGGGCCCCCGCTGTGGGGAAGAACTTCAGCCGCCAACTGGCTGCATACGTCCTCACTCTGGATCTGCCCACAGAACAGCCTCGTCAGGCAGGTCATGTGACCACTACCCTCAGCACCAAGGAGCCGTCTAGCACACAGACTCTGGCAGGTAATAGTAAGACAGAAAGAGTTCCACTAACTTCAGCACTCATTCCCTCCCGTTTTACAACGTTTTTGACATCCCCACCCCAAACTGACTCCTCACTAACCTCACCACCCAGCCACAAGCTTCAGCCTATTCAACCATTCTCATCTAGCTCTAAACCATCCCGCTCTGGGACCCAGGAGGCAACAGCAACATCATATTTACAGCAAGACAACAGCACAGCCCTGCTTCTCCTCTTCCTTTTGTTTTTCCTCCTGTTTCTGGCAGCAATGGTGTACAACTGTTACATGCAGTACCTTCCTGCCCCGTGTCTGCGCTTGCGGACTGCACTTATTGGTAATCACAAAAGCACCAGTCAGCCAGAGTATCGGGCATGTGAGGCAGGGCTAATGGAGACGTCAACAATGGACAAAATGAGCTTGGCCGAGCAGCCCAAGCAGAATGGTAGTCAATCCACCACCAATCTGCGAGCGCTGCGGGACACTGGATATGAAACTGAACCAGAGTGTGGCAACGGGAAGGTTCACAGTTTTGACGACAGCCCTTCCACAGAGAAGCCCTTTGACATAGATTGTGCCTCTCAACCAATTGAGTTTGCAGATGCTGACGAGGATGCTTAAAGCTGGTAGAAAATCAGATTTAAAAACGAACAAAGACTACAGTGTATTGAGTTCAGTCTCCCTCTGCTAGTCAAAAAGCCAAAATAAAAGTATTGCTTAAAGAAGGTAAGGTTTTTGAGGCTTCTGGCTTGTCTGTAGCTTTTGTCTCTTTTATTTGGCAAGCGTAGACTCTGCACATGCTTGGTCCAGCAGGAAAAGCTATTTAATTCCAGATTGGAAACAGAATTTACCAAATTGGTAAGTTAGCTAGTTGTTTTCCAAATTGGAGTTTGTTACCCTGTACAGCTGTGTGAACTAATATGTCAGTGTTAGAGTTTTTTAAAGAAATGTATTCTACCAAACAGTTACTGCTTCATTGGATTTTTTTTTTCTCAGGGAAGATTTTGTCACTAGATGCTTGTTATTGTTTGTTCTTTTACAATAACAATGCAATGAAGGGTTTATCAAAGCGTCGTTGCCTCCTAAATAGTTGGATCCTTTTGCTCTGTTGTACTGCTGTCGTAACATTTTTTATTATTATTTTGATTTTTAATCCAGTGAAATCAAAAATAACAAAATGAAACTATTTTAACCACTGCTGTATCATTGTTGTTATTGTTGGGACCATCTGTGCCACTGTGTCCACACTGATGTTTAAAAAAAAAGCCCTGGAAACAATCTGAACTCTTTTTTTATTATTATTTTAATGAAGATGAACATGGTTATTAAAGATGTGATAATTTAATTTGTAGTTTAATTCTGTTTTTATTTACATTTTATTTATTAAAGTAGTTTATGTGCTGTTCTATTTGATTCTGTTCATCACCATTTTGCATGCAGCACTAGATTTTCCATTTCCTCAACTCTGTCTCTCGTCACTGCTCCTTCACAGCTTGTCCTCCCGTCGACACCTCGTCCACTCTCTCCTCCTCCGGTCATGGCTCTCTTTCTCCCTTTCCCTCGTCTTTCCCTCACTCTGCCAAAGCCCACACTGTCCAGGCCAAAGAGGTGAGACTGTTGCCTCCTCTGCTGAAGGACCAGGCCTGGGGTGTTCATGCCCAGGAGGCCTTCATGCTCTCCTGCCTCGCTTTGGGTAAGTGGTGCCTCTGGCAGTGACTTCTCCTCCTCACGTTTCATTTGCCTGATGTGAAAGCCACTTCCAAACCATTGACTCTCATTTCTATTTTTCACTTCTTTGCACTTTGCATGTGGCCAGACCACACTCGAACTAACAACGGTTTGTTCCTTTTATAAAACTGGTAATGTCATAAGTTGGTTGAGGTATGAAGTAAATTTGTTCCTATTCAAAGAGAAATGAAACATTTCTGGTTTTTCATATTGACTGAGCATATTAAGTCAGTTTGCAGTTCTTGTTTTTTCTTTGACAAAGTCACTGTTCCCATATTCATTTGATTTTCTGTAAAAATGTAAACTTTTCTGTAAATATAGGATATACTTTTGAAAATGTACAGAGATTTTTAGGGTTTATATCTGGTTTCTCTGAAATAGGGAAACAAAATAAATTCTGTGAAATGTTTTTAAATGGTGTTTGTGTTTTTGAGTTTGTTCTGTTGCTAATAGCATGTGGTTAAGTAAGAGTTGCATATGTTTGGAGCACAGTTATTTACACAACTGTTTTGTATTGATGTAGAATGGCTAATGGAGCTATAGGTATAAGGCATTTTAATGCATGAAGATTAAACTACCGTACGCTTTGCAAATGTAAATGGTTGCTGCAAGTTTCAGCCAAAGGCAAGTGCTTTAAATTACATTTGTATTGTGTATACACACTGTGTTGTGTGGAAGGGAGTCAACCAGTGCACCTCTGCCCCTCAGGTCCCAGTGACGTCAACATTCACTGGCACGGACACAGTGTGGACAGTGAAGTAATGGAGTACCGCCGACCCCTGGGTCAGGGCGAGGTTTTGGTGAGCAGCTGGCTCCTGGAAGGGCCCCTAATCAAAGATGCCCAATACAAGTGTGTGGCTAAGGCCAGCACAGGAAATGACAAGTCTGATGTTGTCCTCCAAGTCCTCAGCAGAGGTATCCAGACTTGGGCGGAGTATTTTTTACTTTATTTCTCTTCTCTGTGTATATTTGCCAGTCCAAGTGTAGGATTACTACTATGCAATGTATTTGACAGATGAAGACTTTCCATCAAAGTATATGAGCAAGTGGAAAGTGCAATAACAGACCATGAACAGCTGTTGAAGAAATGGGAGAAGGCCTGGGTATGTCCATGTTTGTACAAATGAGTGTGTTGTGCTGTGCAGAGTTCTTTAAATGTACCTCTAAATGGGTTTTCCTCAACAGGAAAGCTGTGAAGGTCGTTAAAATGTGAAGATTGGAGACAATCTGTCTTTGTTTTATTGAGGTTCTTCTGGACCAGGGTTTTGACACAAACCTGCTGCAGATGCTCCTGTTTCTTTGGGACAAACATGGTGGGGTCGTTCCCCACAAGGCCTGGTTATGTCCTGTTTGAGCAGTGATGATGATGGAAGTGTCTGAAAATGGAACAGGCGGCTTGCCTTTGTGAACAATTAACATGTTTATTTCCTTAATACATTGAAATTAGTTGGAAATGGTAGAAATTAATAGTCTAACTTCGTCTTAACTAAGTGTAATGATCTTTCTATTCAATTTGAGTTTATTTCTAGAACCTTTGGGATGCCTATAACAATATTGCATTTTAGCAGACTTGAAATGATGAATTTAGGATCTAAATTCATTAATTAATTTATTTATTGATCAAAACTGCAGAAATACAGAAAGTTAAACGCCCACTTGTGTGATAAAAGGGAAGTGCAGCTCAACATAAAGATATAGCTCCCTCTAGTGACAAGTTGTTTTAGAAAGCTTAGCCTAATATGACAAAATAAGAACTGAACCAATGAAGACTTTTCCACCAAAACTAAACAGAGCAGAAACCTAATGTGGTGGTGACAAACATCCGGCTAAACTTCCAAAATACAAAGGTAATATAAAGGAGAAAGTAATCCATGATATTCACTGATAAAACTAAAACAAAGGTTTACTTGAGTGAAGTTGTGTTAAACCTTGACTGAGAAATCTGATTATTAAGTCTCTTTCTTAACTTAAACTACATTTAGGCTTACAGCACCTTTTCCGTCATGGGAGATCACTTTCTGAGGCTTAATTTTCTTCATGTCGGCAATAATTAGTTGTTTTTAATGTGAGAAATTTGAACAGTAGAGAGTTGGTTTTAACATGACCAATCAGGGACCAGACAATTTTCATATTTAGCGTATTCTGCTTTGATTTCACATAAAAATACTTGTGAACATCAGTTATTGATTTTATTGAAGAAATTTTAGACATAAAGCTAATTTTAATAGTATTTAAGATGCACTATGTAACTTTTGTGGTGTGATCTGTCACTGTAAGACTTGAATGTTTCACAGTATTAAATTTGTATGTCAAGTATTCATTTAAATGTGTTTTATTGCTCCTTGACAAACACGTTTTTACTTTGCGCCTCTCCACAGATCTGACCTGTAGCTTGGCCTTGTGGTGTCATATTCTTCTCATAGAGGCTTTTCAATGTAACAGTCATGTTATTTTCATCTTTATTTCTAAAAATAGACCGCATGACATACTGGAAGTTGATATGTATTACTCTGAAGATGTTAAATGAGAATGGAAAAAGGGAGATGAAAACAGACATTTCACAACAAGTCTCAAATGCAGGACAACGTGGATTTGTGTTAAGGGACCTATTATGTCAAATTCACTTTTCTAAGTTTTTAACCTTGTTACGATGGTCTTCCTTCATCATTACTTTACTCAAAGTTATATTTGAATTGATTCCTGCATGTTGAGTAATCCTGTTTTGTTCTTCAGCTGCAGCTCAAGTGCTCAGAAATCCTCGTTCTCACCTACCACCTATCCCCTCCCAGTTGTCTGTATTTACTTGTTATAATTCAAAAGATTAATACTAAAAAGGGACGCGTATATGGTTTAATACTGTCCCATAGCAACTTTCCAACAATAAAAATTGTTTTTAAAAATCAGTTGCTTTTTACAGTTACATTTTAAATGAGGAGGCGGGGCTTATCAGATCTGCAGTTTTGAACAGGAAGTCAGTAGAGCTGTTCTATTTTAAGTTGTTTTAGATCAACTTTGTGTTTTACAATGAACAAAAGGTAAATTACTGATCTGCATAGTCTAGTTTCTCACTAAATATTTTTTAAAAAACACAATAGGAGCCCTTAGGGAATTATTAAAAATCTTCATTTGGAGTAATCTTTGTTATAACTTGTGATATCCAATTTTAGTTTTGATTATTGCGAGACAAAATATCACGATTTAACGATTATTCACGATTATGATCAAATGTTATTCTTGTTGTCGAACGTCACTTTTCCTCAAGTTTGTGACCAATTTTATTAATAAATTTTTCCTACTGAAAATGCTAATGTGACAAAAAACTTTTTTTTAATTTAGATTAAATTTAAAAACTTAATATTACTTGTCTCTAAAATGTGTATAGCTAGATTGAAATACATAATTTTGCTTACAATGGTTATTTTTTCTTTAATTTATTTTTGTTATTATTATTTATTTTATTTTATTTATTTTGCAAATTTGTATTTGACCTTCTGCTGTTTGTTATACCAATATTTGAAATTTACATAACAAATTTACTTTTCATTACAAAATAAAAACAAAATTAGATATTTAAACAATGTACTGTATGTGATAACCCTTTCTAGTGAACTAAAAGAATTAATTTTATTTCTAAAAATACCACGTTTATTATTATCTTTTTTTGTTCTTATGATTATATTGTGACTTGAATATCACAATTATCGACTAACCTGATAATCTTGACATCCCTAAAAGTCATAGTTTTTACATTTTGTTCTTTAATGAGCATTGGTGAATGGACTCATGTTGTTACCTGTTGAGGAAAGTTGAAGAAAACCCTCAGGATCTCACACTGACGTGATCAGATGTGAATCTATCGACGAGCAGGCCAGACAGTTGTTAGAGGTTTTTATCTGACCACCAGAGCCCACAGATGGTCAGGACTCACTGTAGTTTGGTTAAATGTGTCTGTGGTTTATTGACAGTTTAATTGCTTTATCTTTATAACTCTGTGATTGTAACACTTTTACTAAGGTTGGGCTCAGGTTTTGTAACTGTTTTTTGGTTTAATTTAACTTTATGTTGGTCTTGTGTTCTGTTTGTTTGGATTTGTTCAGTGCAGTTGAACTTTGACATATTTGCCCTTTAACACAGTTTTTTGTTTTTACATTATGTATATTTTTTGTATTGTGCCTTTGTGTGATGTAAAGCTCAATGTTTTATTGATTATACAATTATTGTAACCTCACACAAGAACAATTGGAAAACCTGGGCTTGTGGCTCTGTGCTGAAAATGTTATTGGGTCTTTATTGACGAGGGTTGTCCAACATACAAAGGTTATGTAACACTTTAGTTTTATCACACAAACTGCACTTGGAGAACTCTTCCAGTGTAACAACACACTGCTACTACACCCAGTCCCAATAAAAAGGTATAAATATCCTTATTTTTAAAATACTCATTCTATTATTTGTCCCTTTTCTGTTGATTCAAGTGTTGGATTAAAGTTGTGATGATCTGGAAATTGTAACCACATTGTTTTCTAATTCCATAACCAGAATTGGATAACCACACTAAACTGTGATCACCTCACTGAAGGCTCTTCACAACAAAACACAAATGAAAAACCCATAGGCCAAATTATATTGTAATAATAATAATAATAATAATAATAATAATAATAATAATAATAATAATAATAATAATAATAATAATAATAATATTTTGTCAGACTTTTTCGTCTCTTGCAGCCCCGCTTCAATGATATTTTTTGTTTTATTTGAGAGAAAGCTAAAGTTGCTCAGAGTCAGTGGAATGGTCTCTTCCACTATTCAGCGAGCCTCCCCTGAATGAGTCATCCAGCCGGCTCCTCATTGGATAAGATCATGCCATCCCAAGGGATTGCCTTGCAGAGGCAGAAGGGCCTCGCTTCCATTCACAGAAACATTGGTATGCCAGCCTGCTTTTTCATTCACATAAAAGACTAAATATTGCATGCGTGCTCGTGCTGCTCTGCTCTTTTACCTTTTTGCTCCTCGTTTCTTGAGCGAGGCGTTTTCCTCTCTGCCTGTGTTTGTGGCTTTGTGTCTGAGGAGAGAAAGCAGTCGTGTTTTCCTTTTTTTCCATGTTTGCCTGGCAGGAAGGAGATATGTTGGGAGGGACTGCAGTGCGAAATCTGCAGCAGCAGGGTGAGAGCGGAAGCTGCTTATGAATGAGTGTCCTGGACATTTGTACGTGAATGATTGTGGCTGTGCGCACTGCCGTCGTGGAGACAAAGATGCTTCATAAGGAGCCACCTGCCTAAGACGCTGTTGGTTTCTCTTTTTGCACTCATCTTACATTAGAAACAGCGTAGCGTGCTACAGTGCTTCTTATGCGCACCGAAAATCATGTGCGTTCATTTGATTAGCTTTAAACATCGACAAGAAGCCTGTTAATTTGGTGATATTTACAGTAAATTAAACAAATTAATAACAAAAGATTTGCAGCTGAAATACAGCACCACGATAATAAGCTTTTCTATTACATTAATCACATGTGCTGTATCAGAGGCAGTGAGCAAAGTAAAGAGACTTAAGAATCATATTTATTTCAATTAAAACATAGATGCAGTCATATTTTTGTGAATAGCCTCCAGCAAACATTTCCTTTGAGAATTTCAGATTATATTTATTCTAATTGACTGGATTTCCTAATGATGCTTTCTCTTTTTTTCCCCTTTGCAAAGGGAATCAAATAGGAGGCTAAAAATGACTTAGATTAAATATCAGACTGGGGAATTCAAAAATTGATTGGTTCCAGTATGCTGTAAGTGGGAGGTTTTCTTTCTCCTTCCAACAGGAAGTGATTTGCAGTGCTCAGCAAGCCTTTTGTTGAGAAGGTTTTCTCAGATCAGTGAGTCATGCTTTAGCTCTGAGCCGACAGGCAGGCAGCAGTCAGTACACAGTATCTGCTCTTCCCTCAGTGTCCATGATCAGCCTCATTCAACCTGTTCTTTTGACTTTCAATTTTTAAGGCGACAGATTCTCATCAGAAATCCAAGCAGCTGCACAAGACTGGCAGTCTTCTTCAGAGCTTTTTTTCATCCAGCACATTCTTAGTGCTGTGTCTCAATGGATTGTTTCTTTGACAGATTGGATCGCACTTCTGGATTTGACTAGAAACAGGTTGGACTCTGGTGACAGAAGCTAAAGCTGGCTCGACCCAGCCATCGCTGTAACCTCTGTAGAGAAAATTACAGTCAGGTGGCCTGTGATTGCTCCCAGGCATTCGTTGCCTCTACCAGCGCTGCTGCTGCTGCTATGTTACAAGGGAGGCTAATCAGCAGAGCTCAGCCACGTCTGCCAGCACACTTGTGAAAGAGGCAGGCTGTGTGCGCTGTGTGAGAGAGGAGGAGAGAGCTAGAGAGAGAAGGGTATGCTTCACCGTACCAAATACAACCGCTTCAGGAATGAGTCAGTAACATCCGTCGATGATCTTCTTCACGGTCTGTCCATGAACCCCAAGGTCTCGGCCAGTCCCCAGCCTGCTGCCGAGACATCTTACACACCCCCATCTGAGGTCCAGCCCACCAGTGCGACCAGCACCGCCACCGGCCACGGCTCCGACCACCTGGAGGATGGAGGCACCACCCTCTGTACACTCATCAACAAGGTGTCCAACCTAAAATTCACCAACTCTGGCAGCTTGCTGGGCATCAAGGGTTTGCCCTCGGCTGTCAAGGACTTGGCTGTGTCTAAGCTGCAGGGGGGTGGGGGATCGGGCTCCGGCAGCTCCAGTGGCTCAGGCCCCGCTGTGACAACAACAGCAGCCGTAGCAGCCTCTTGGGTGGGATCCACTCAGTGCATTTCCCAGTCAGCCCCCTGTTCGCAGCTAGACACAGTGGTCAACATGAACAAGAAGAGCCGAGTGGACGAGCTGCAGCCTGGAACTGAGGACTGGAATCCAGGTGGAGGAGGCGGACTGGTCAGCAAACCCTCCAGAGGATGGCTACACTCCAGTGAGAAGATCTCAGGCCCTGGAGTCACATATATTGTTAAGGTTAGTGGCTTTGCCTTGACTGTTTACCCTTGAGATAGAGAAAGGAAAGAAATTTTTGTTTCACGTCATGTTTTTGTTTCACATGTGTACCCTACAGATAATTTATATTTAAACAAAAAACTATAAGACAGGATTGCTTCAACTGCAGAGATGTTGTTAGCAATAACAAATATGATCTGTTCAGTGTTGCTTTTATAACCATGGAGTTGTGTAAATTGTTTACATCCATGAGTCTTTGTGCACACAGGAGGTAGGCCTCCATAGGTGTGTGCATTTCATTTCATTTTTAAAGCTATTGATGCCTAATATACCTGGTTTAAAACAGCCTGGGTTGGCTGACAACTAAAAGAGATGTGAATGTCATCATGCTGGCAATGAGTCACAAGTATCGAGAGCGATGATGCTCCTGACAGTGTGAAGTGAATGAATGTAGAAGGTGGGATAAACCATTTCTGCTATAACCACAAAGCAGCCACAAATACTTCTAATGTTTTATTTCACTCCAAAACTATAAAAAGTTTAACATCAGGTGAAACATGTTGCGTGCCAATCAATGTGATGACCATCATATGACACCTACTAACTCGCCCAAACAAAGCCGCTAGTGTTTTTGACCGGCGTGACATTCCATTAACTGCATTAAGGCCAAGAGCACTTATTTGTCCCATCAATGCTAGTAAAAGCCTGCACTCTGTTGGAGGGGGAGAGGCCCTGTCTGCTGCTGCCCCAACCCCGGCTGTCCTGTGGTTTGGAGCCTGGCCTATATTGAACGCAATGATTAATTTGGATCATGTGGTAACTCCTCACACATCACGCTCTCCAGAGACATCCACAGCCACCGTGTTTACTCCACAGTGTTGTTTGGCACGCGTTAACCCAAAGATGAATGTGAGAAGGAAGTCATAGTGTATACTTCGTGAAGATTTCATTACATAGCATATCATGAATGCAACAAAAAATCAATACATAAAAAATCCAACAAAAAACATTCAAATATATCAAATTTTACTGTTTTTAGATCAAATTTGGTGTGTGAAAAAATATCACAATTTAGGGATTATTCACGATTACATACCACAAGCAAACAACTTCTTTAATTTTCTAACATTTTCATTGTTTACTCTACTCTCTTCCTCAAATTTCGACCAACTTTTTAGAAAAAATGAAAAAATGAATACTGTGTGTGTTGTTTTTAAATAGACTACGTTAAAATACTTAATCTTGCTTCTAAAATTGTCACGATTATGTTTCTTTTGTTCTTACGATCACATTGTGACTGGAATAATCACCTAATAATCCTGATATTCCAACTAAGAACCAAATAGAAACATGAAAACAGATAGATGAACAAAAATATGTGAAGCGTTGAATCGCTTTTGATATTAGGGCTGAAACAAGTTAATCAATCAATTATAACTAATCAATAAATCCATGAAAGTTGGACTTTTTATGTGCTTTGAATTGACTCTGTGCACGGAATTCCAGTTGGCTTGTGTACGTTCAAAATGGCTAACTTCTGTACATACGACACTTCCTGTTAGCGTTAGCATTTAGACACAATCATGTCTCTTTTTAAACACACAAGTGTCTCTGGTGAAATATTCCTCTAAAATGTAAAGTCTTTAACATGTTTTCTGTAACATTCACCAAAACCGTCCGAACTAAGGAGTATTTATTTGTTGTATTTGTTGTATTTTCCTTCTTTCTTTCTTTCTTTCTTTCTTCTTTCTTTCTTTCTTTCTTTCTTTCTTTCTTTCTTTCTTTCTTTCTTTCTTTCTTTTCTTCTTTCTTTCTTCTTTCTTTCTTCTTTCTTTCTTTCTTTCTTTCTTTCTTTCTTCTTTCTTTCTTTCTTTCTTTCTTTCTTCTTCTTTCTTTTTTTTTTTTCTTCTCTTCCTTTCTTTTTTCTTTCTTTCTTTCTTTCTTCCTTTCCTTTTCTTTCTTCCTTTCTTTCTTGGCTCTGTGCACGGAACGTCAGTTGGCTTGTTTATGTTCAAAATAACTAACTTCTGTACATACAAGCATTTCCTGTTCAGTTCATTTCTATGAGCCTATGAGACACTTAGCATCTGAGCTAGTCCGGTAAGATTTGAGCTAGTCCGGAGCGTTGTTCTGTTTGTTTTCCTACAGCCATTAGCATTAGCCATTAGCATTATCCATTAGCATTAGCCTTTAGCAATAGTCGTTAGCATTAGCCGACAAAATGCACAAGTCAGAGAGTGTCAGCTGATACAAACCTACCGACCACATTTAGCAGAGGTCAGAGTCTTGTTACAAGTTATTGTTGAATTTGCCAAACCTTAGTATTTTATTGTAGATAAAATGTGTGTATAAAACACGAGATTTCTGATTTTGGTGCATTTTTTTAAGACTCTAATGACCACCAAAGTTCCACTTTTACATGTTACTAGTGAGAACAGCAGACAAATGACATGAACATCACCAAATAAAAGTTAGCTTCACTTATCTGTGGAGAAGCGTCTGTTGCATTGGTAAGTGATGAAGTTTGTATAGCATTTTCATCGCCAGTGTTGTTTAAAAAAGACACATATCAGTCAGTTTTGCTCATGGTTTTGCTGAAATCGCTTGTTTTACTTCATTTATCCATAAAAGTGCATCTTTTGTCATTGAGTTGAATTGATTTGCTTCGCCAAATCTATTGAGGAATGTGGCGTTTTGCTGTTCGAGTTGTCGCGACTGAACAGACCTGCTGATTGCACGTCTTGAATTATACATGTATGTCTGTGGTTTTCACGACACCAGCTTAAAACGATAAATACTCAGAAGATCAGACGGTAATATAGCTGTGGTGAATGTTACAGAAAGCACTTAAAGGCTTCACAAATCAGAAGAATGATTCACCAATGTGTTTAAAAAGAGACGTGTTTGTGTCTAAATGCTAACGCTAACAGGAAATGCTTGTATGTACAGAAGTTAGCCATTTTGAACAAAAACAAGCCAACTGATGTTCCGTGCACAGAGCCAAATGCGTGGACCACTCCAGTTTCACTTTGCTGTCTGTAAAAAGTAGTTCTTATGCTGTAATTTTTGGCAGAAATGAATTAATGTGGTTAGTAATCATGTAATCATCATCAGATGCGTTATAAGCTAAGAAGCAGAGATTTAAATGTCTACGTCTTGTTTGTTTTGCAAAGTGAAAATCAGGTTCCCCAGCTTTAAAGCCAAGTTATCGAAATTGTTATCAGAACTGAAAAAGTTGGATCAGAGCACCCCTAATTAAGATAATTAATTTGTTAAAGGAATTTTTTTTTTTTTTCCGAACTTTACAGGCACTTAACAAGACTCAGAGAAACGTTTTATGGTTTACACAGAGCTAGAATTACGTCAATAAGACAAGAAATTTCCCCAGTGAATGGTTGTCTGTCTAACCCTGTGACGAGTTGGTCTCTGTCCAGGGTGTTCCCCCGCCTAAGGCCCAAAGCCACTGGGACAGGCTCCAGTCACTCGCTACCTCTAAAGAGAAAACAAATGAATGTTTGTGTGAAGTCGTGAAAATAGACTGTGTGACAATATTTTAATTGTTAACTAGAGCTGTGTGATAATGTCAAAAATGTGAATAAATATATAATAGATAATCGTTTGAATTGTCAATTATGATTTTAAATAATTGAGCAGCATTGGGTTTAGTAGGTTGTGTTCATGTTTAAATTGTAATAAATATGAAAACGCTTTTAATTTTTTTTAAATAATACAGGGTTTCCATAAGGTATGAAAAGTCTTTAAAATCTTAAATAAAAAAGTTTCAGTTTAAGGCCTTAAAAAGTCTTAAGTTTGCCATTGTAGGTTTTAAAAATGTTTGCACAAGTTTTTCATTTTTCAATGAAGCAATTTCTGTCAGATTTCCCAATCTATTTACACTGCTCACTTTATCGGAAATGTTCAGTTATAATATCAGGTGTGTTTCTTCTGCTGTTATTTGGCTGATGGAATAGATGACATGCTCAGTAGCTGTATAAATTGCATATTTTTTATTATTTCATTCATTTTTTTATGATTTTTTTCAGAAACCCTTTGGAAAAAAGCAGAATTATGAAATACTGTAGGTCACGACTCACGACTAGGTCTTAATTTGTGTTTTGTGGTCTAATAAAGTCTTACATTTGACCTCTCGATCTCTGCAGAAACCCTGTTAATAACATTGTTTGCCACAAAATTTTAAACGTCATTTCAGACATTTTGAATCTGTTGATTTCTGCCATTAAAGGTGGGGTGCTTGACTCTTTTAGTTTTTAAATTAATAAACTTAGCAAAAAGTATATAGCAAAAATCAGATACTGCGTGCTGTCTAAATCAAAATAAAAGCCGTGTTATTTCTGTTTAAGAGCCAAATGCAGCGTTCTGATTGGCTGTGCTTGAGTGGTCACCTCCACTCTCATTTTGTTCACTGAAAAAAATGTTGTAAGAGTTGGGAACTAGTTGGACCTTGCTTCAGGTTTTGAGGGGTGAAAATCAGCTGCCCCACCTTTAACTTGACCCATTCACTTTGGTAATATAATGTCTAGATACTGGCTTATGTTCGTTATGGTGTCTTATAAGCCTTTGAAGGGCTGGGCTTTTGTAGGTGCAAGACGCAATAATTAAAATGTATTCATTCATTCATTCACTTTGGTAATACACTACAGCAAAAACAGTATTAAAGCAATATTTATTTTTATGTTTAGCAGTGAATAGTATTGGACTGTAGAACTTTGTCTTGTAGCTTTATTCACGATATTCTCTACAATTCGATATATTGCCCGGGCCCGTCTATAATACATGATGCTTGTGCTGATAGGATCTCGTCAGCACAAAATGTTCCTGTTTTGTCTAATATTAATCAGAGGAGGTGCAGTGACGTCATGAGTGGGTGGTGTGATGTGAGGGAGGTCTGCACGTGCCTCAGGTGTCACTTTAACGATGACTTAACTCCACCTGTTATGTTATTCTCCAATATTTACACTTATTCATTAGGTGTGTTATTAATGTTTTTAGTGGCCGTCGCTAACATTGAGTTGATTTTTTGTGTTTCGTTGCAGTATTTGGGCTGCATAGAGGTTCTACGGTCGATGAGATCTCTGGATTTCAACACAAGGTCACAGATCACAAGGTACGTTTGGTTTTATACATTTATTTTAGTGTTAAAGGACATGTGTTACGCTTGTTAATTTAAATGACTTGTTTGTTAGCCGCCCTCCAGACTGTTTAAAATGATTTTTATAGTTTCTTTAACATCGTAGAATAGATCTGATTGTACAATTCATTACAGATAAATGTAACAACTTAGTATACATTTTAACAGAAACATACAATTGAAGATACACACAAAAAACAAGATTATATAGAAAACAATTTCAATCATCAATGAGTAGAACATAAAAATGGGTTGCTTCAATTCACAGTAAATTATAAAATTCTTTTTATATGGACAGCATGTAATAGGCTTATCTGATGATTTGAAATATTATTTTTGCATGCATTTAAAAAGGCATTTATTAGGGCTGTAGTTCCACTTACAGCATGTATATGACATTTTCCATTTAATATAGTTTTTTTTTAGATAATGACATGTTTTTTTACTCAAATTCTTTAAAATGTTATGCAAAATTAGTTTTTAAACATGCTCTAAAATTACTTCCTCATCAAAAACACAACTTGAGTTCTGTCTGTGAGGGTTGGGGGTTCTTTATTTTTTCTCATTTGAGCCTCAGAAAACACTATTCTGAATTTCACTGTTTTGTGGATAGATCTTTAATATTAGATAGAACTCTAACTCAATTTATGATGTGGGAAACACACAACAGTCATGTGCTTTATTAAACTCTTTTAAGGGTCTAATATGTACAATGCCGAAGCTAAGGCACTCAAGAGCATGTTTAAAACGCATAATATTTGAAATAATACAGCATATTTGTTCTTTAAGCCAGTGTTTCCCAACCAGGGGTACTTGGACTGCTCAAGTTATGCTGCATGTTATCACTGGGTATTTGAAATAAGTTGGAATAAAAATGTGTGCTTTGTAGTAAACTTTGCATCCTTAAGAATGATTTGGAGCATTTGGCTTTAAACTGAAAATACACCGCTTTACTGAACTGATTTTTTTGCCTAAAGTCCAAGCTTGAGGGTACTTCAGATGTGGGACAATTTTTAGGGAGTACTTGAGACCAAAAAGGTTGGAATCGCTGTTTAACATAAATTATTGTCTTATCTTCTGCTTGTTTTGCTTTAACTAGGACACTCAGTCAATCATGTGGTGTCATTCAGCCACTTATTTTATTTAATATTATAGTCTTTGCCATTCTGTGCAGTTTTCTCATCGACATTCCCAACAGACACATGTTAATAAAACAGCATTGCTGTTGTTATCTCATAAATATAGTAGCCGTGCAGTAAGGCTTTTCTGAGCTGGAGATGGAGCTTGTCGTGTCCACTTTTATGCTTGACTTCCTGGAGTGAGTGCAAAAACAGCCAGAAACTGTTCTAACTGATGCAGAGATCGTGAATGAACAAACATTGTAGCCATCAGTTTTGTAAACTTCTTTTGACTGCAGAAAAAAAAAATGCAGTGGTATGTAACTATAAAGAAGTGAAAAAAGCAGTTAGATATAATTTTCTTTCCACTCAGTCCACTGGAGCGTGCAAAATGTAGTTAAATATTGATGCTTAATGTAAGTATTAAGCAAGAAACACTTCATGTAAGTATTTCTTGTACTACTTATCACAGTAGTTACCAACCTTGGGTCTTGCTTCATTCGAGCTTTGTTAGTCATAATATTGATCACATAATATATTTGTCAGGGCTGCAGTTGTCATGCAGCATGGAGGCTTTCGAGGAAAAAAGGCTGATCACCACTGGCTTAGCAGACTGTTAAAAGATAAAAGTATGTTGTTACTATGATCTTGTCCTCACTCTTCCTCATTCTGGCTCCAGGGAGGCCATCAGTTTGGTGTGTGAGGCTGTACCTGGGACCAAAGGAGCTTTGCGCAAACGAAAGGTAAATGCACTGACACAGATGTAAACTTGAACAAAGTGAGGTTGCTTTGCTTGGTACTAGAGCTAGTAGAATTACTGCTTGTGAATACAACTGGTAGAAATGAAGGAAAATGCATTAGATATTAATTTACCCTTCCTGCTTCTATATATAGTACCCCTTGTGTAAGTTCTTCCCCCTCCCTTTGTGTGAGAGGAGAGAAAACAAAGACAGCAAAGAGAGAGGGAGAGAGGAAGAGAGAGAGATGGCAAGAGACAATGACAGGGAGTGGTTGTGCTTAAAGAGGCCGAGGCTGCGCGAGAGGAAAGTGGTGAAGGTATGGGGCTGTATGTGTGTGGGCGTATCTCCAGCCTGCCATGCGTTGCACACCGCTCCAATGCTTAGTGACTCATGTAGTGCACAATATCTGTGATCCCAAGGATGAGCTGGTCGCTGTGTTGGTGTGCACATACATGAGTGCTTATGTGGCAAAGGAAACAAAGCATTTCAGTGTGTGGAGCTTGTTCAGAGACTGTTGAACAGAATCTTTAAGAGCGTATGACGGGCTTTTACAAGGCTCTAATTTTAACATGACATAGCAAATGATGGTTTTACAAGAGTCAAGAAGTAAAGTTTAAGAATACTTTAAGTAGAGTACTAAACTGATCAAAAGACAGACCTGGGCAAACTGTAGCCCGTAGCCCGAAAGTGTCCCTCAGGCCTGTTTTTAGAAAAGATGTTACTCTTTATAATTCTTTCTTTAATTGACTTAGCTGCTGTCTGCGCCAGTGTTCTTAAGAAAAAGCCTATATTTGGCAGAAAAGTCCTTGTAATTCTAAAAATTTGTGACCCCAGTGTTCGCGGTTCAGCCCTCTGCCCCTTGTCTGCATCTAAATATGGCCCTATAGGTGAAAATTAGTTGCCTAGATGTGCACAAGGAGAACATTTTCAATTTTCTCACGAGAAACACATTTTTATGAAACTGTAAATGTACATGTTGTAAAATGAGTGGTTTTTATTGTATTTTGATGTCTCAAGATGAAAAGCCTCTACATTAGAGAAGTTTTAGCCCAATTTATTAATGGTTGCTAGGCACCTTCCTAGTGTAATGTCATCATTTTCAAACTACTAGTACATTTTTATTCCTAAAAAAAAAAAGCTAAACTGGGATGACATTTTTAAAATGTTTAGTAAAGTCTTAATATCTGGTGGTCTCAGTATCTGGTGTCAAATTATGGAATGACCTGAGCCTAGACTTGAAGCCATATTCCAGCAGAGGAAATATAAAGAAATTATATTTATGAATTATGAAGACATTGAAAAGTGTTAATATATGTTCTTTTCTGCTCCTGTAATGGGCTGACCATAATAATATGTAACAGGAAACTGAAAAAGTTATAAGTAAGTTATAATTAGGAAAGGAGGTGGGATTAAATAAATTATACTTCTTCACACTCCTTTTTGAACATGTCCACTGATTTCTTTGCAGCTTATATAGCTACACAATTTAAATTTTGAATTGTGCTCTCACAGAATCTTAAATTACTGGTGACTTATGTTTACATGTTTCTTTTTGCATGTTTGAAATGAAATGAAATATAATGATGTTAAATTTCTTTTAGTGAAATTGGGAGCTGAATCATGTGTATACTCTTCATTGTACTTTAAAGATTGTGTTTTTCCATGTTTATTTACAATTTATAATATATGTACATCGGTAATTTGCATTTAGCTCATTGTAAACAAAAAAAAATCTAAAATAGCTTAAAAACAAAAAAAACAAACAAACAACAAAAACACCCACTGACCTCCTGCTGAAAACTTAAAAACTGAGAAGCCTTTTCATTGTACAATTTAACTGTAACAAGCAGGAGATTTGAACTGATTCGTTGATAATATTAGAGAGGGTATAAATTACATTTGGACCTTTCATGCTTTTCTCAGAATCTGAATATTTGGATTAATGGCAAGTAAATACAAAGGTTATTTGATTTTCTGAGTACAAAGATTACTCAAACATGCATGAATCAATCCAAATAAATCCAACTTTAAGCAAACTAATGACTGTCACCGATTAAACATGATTAAAAAGTGCATTTTACATAGTCTCTTTTTTTACACCAATATTGTTGTTGTCTATAAAACCAGCTACAGCAGCTTATTCTCTGTCTTGCGATATTATCTGTTTGTAATGTTAATTTTCTCATAATTGCTTCTCTTTTTTTGCAGCCACCATCAAAAGCACTGTCCAGTATCTTGGGGAAAAGCAACTTACAGTTTGCCGGGATGTCCATAAACTTAAACATTTCCACCAGTAGCCTGAATCTAATGACTCCTGACTGCAAACAGGTCAGCTCCATTACTTCTTATACAGTTAAAAAAAACCACACCACTTTAATGAATGAAAATCTGTCCTTCCTAATGTGACCAGTAGATGTTGCTCATGTCTCAAGAAAAGTCTGAATTGATGTATTGCTTTGTGTTGTGTTGCAGATCATTGCCAATCACCACATGCAGTCAATCTCTTTTGCGTCAGGTGGAGACCCGGTAAGTGTTACAAGAGTATTTATAAAAGCGTTAATGATAAGTAATATGTGTTTTGTTTGTGTTTTGTCTTGTAGGAAACCACAGATTATGTTGCTTATGTAGCAAAGGATCCAGTCAACAGAAGAGGTAGCTGTTTGGGCTAGATTGAATTCAGTGCTTTAAGTGGACAAAAAGAAGGCGGATATGATAAAAGTAAATGTTTTCAAGACAAAATTGTTGCACAAACTGTCATCTACTAAATTTCAATTAACTTTATAACTTCTGGAGCTTAAGCCATAATGTTGCAACCAGACTGCTCCACTACAAGCTCTTGATCACAAAAAAGCAGTGGTCCACAACTTTTTTTCTTCTAAGGACCGGTACAGTCACAGTTTTCTTTTCCAAGGACCAGTCAGGGTTGGGTAGGGAAAATAACAACAACATGAAACCCATGCAACTGATTATTGTGTGTTTTTTTAGCTGTTATTGCTTGACTTTGCTGTTTATTGGGTTAAGTGTCACTATATTTTCACAGTAAAGCAAAAATAAGTAGTGAAAGACTATAAAAATAAATAAAATCCATTTTAAAAGATCCTCTGGAGTCTGTAGATCACGTGTCAAACTCAAGGCCCAGGGACCAGATGCGCCCACTACCTGATTTCATGCGGCCCTCATATCTTATATTGTTTTCTTTAATTTTACCTTAGTGCCAGGATCTGAGTGTCTTTAATGAAATGATTTGTCTGAAACGTACAAAGTAAATAATTTTCAGACTCATGCATATGTATATCACTTCAGTAATTGTCACTTCAATAAATATACAATATTCAAATACAGTAGCAATCATAGTATGTCAGAGATTGGCAAGGTTAATTTTAGGTAAACCCGGCCCTTCGAGGACAACCACGCATCGGAGTTTGTCTAAATGAGTTTGGTTTTGGGTCTCAAAACTGGTAGTTGTGGACCCCTGCTATAAAGAATATTAAACTGTGCTCAGATTAGTCGCCACGATACTAACAGTTCAAACCTGATTTTGATGCTAAAGATTGCATTCAGTACTTGATACCATCACAAACTAATTTAAAACCCTTTTCAGCATAAAAATTATGATTTGTCAAGCAATAATTAAGTGTTCCTTTGCAAAACAAGGCAAAATTGACACCCCTCATCCATTTTTTTTACTTGTATTTGACATTTCTGTGTGCAGTTTCCTTTTTTTATTAAGTCTTGTAGTCTCTCTCTTGTACTCTCTCTGATAAAGCTCATGACTTTCCTGAACTGTTGGGTAAAAACTGAATTAATATAATTTTTGATCATTTTGAAAAACCTAGCTCAGATTCAGAAATAACTTTGTGTGCCCAAAATGAGATGCACTCAGTAAAAACAAAAAATGCAAGAAGTGCGTCCCAGTCCACTTAAAGCACTGATTATATCTGTAAATCTGCTGTGTGTAACATCCTGTGTTTGTTGGTGTCATTAAAGCGTGCCACATCCTGGAGTGTGCTGACGGCCTGGCTCAGGACGTCATCAGCACCATCGGTCAGGCCTTTGACCTCCGGTTTCAGCAGTACCTGCAGTGTCCTTCAAACAAGATGTCCTCCACACAAGACAGGTTAGCTGAAAACAACACCCACAATGCAGTATCAACACAAAATACCTCTGCACATGTGGCAGCTTGGCCTCAGTCAGGGGCGGAGCAACAAATTCTGGGCCCCGGACACAAACTTGGGCCCCTAATACATAATCTTGTGTTTTAATTATTTAGTCTCTCATAATTTTTTTTTCTTTGGATTCTATGTCCTTTTAGAATATTCATACAGACTATTCGTTTCAACTTTCCACACATAATAGTGTTGGTATTAGGGTTTTTTGCAGGTCACATTGATGCTTTAAATACTAGCTTTCAATATTTCTGTCCGCATAACAACTACAAAACTAAGTATTTGTGTGTTTTTGGTCCACTAACCTCATAACATACAGTCGAGAAGAAAAAAGACACTCTTTATCATTTTGGCGAACTTGTTTTAAGTTAACTTGTCCAAATGATGCCAAAAATATTGTTAGAAAATCCTTGTGACATTTTCCACACATCATAACGTAGCTGGATTGAGAAATTGTGATATATATTGACAATATTCAGGTGAATATGTATTATTATTGAGCTGATTGTTGTTTGTTTGTTCACTAAATCTTTAAATCCTGCTTATACTAATATGATTTCTTGCTTCTAATAATTTGTTATAATAATTTGGCCAATTAATATTCCTCCTTGTTTGGCCAAAGTTGATTTTATGGGGAGGAACCCTGATCTCACAACAATTACATCTAGAAGAACAATCTGTCTCAAAAGCTAAAATTACATATTTTGGGCCCCCATTTTGCCTTGGGCCCTGGGGACAGTAGCACCATTTACCCCCCCAGTCCGACACCTCTGGCCTCAGTGTAACTCGTAATGCAACTGCAGTTTGTCCTGTATTTTGTGTATGAAAAGCTCTTTATAAAATGTTTGATTGGTTCTACAGTTTTTGTTATTGTACCATTTGTAATTTGTGGTTTATCTTTGCTTATTGTGTAGCATTGGAGACTTGTGTGTTTGTCTCAACTTCAAACGTGATCTTTCCAGGGTATTAAACATGGATGAGTTGCCATGGACAGAAGAAGAGGAGGAGTCAACAGATCACCCGTACTATAACAACATCCCTGGTAAAATGCCACCGCCCGGAGGCTTTATTGATGCTCGACTGACCAACCAGAATGCAACAAACGATGGCTCACAGGTATATTACAGTTAATACGAGCTATCTGCTGTTTCACACATGACATGTAAATTGTTATTGCTTTATTGCTTCTGTCAGGGTCTTGGAGCAGTTGATCAGACCTACTATCAAGGACGACACTGTGGTGAAAACTGGGGAGATGAGAAAAAGACGATTTTCATTCAACAAGGTAAAGAGTAAACAATGCAGCAAATAATATGTTTTATTGGAGCACTGTGACAGGGCAAAACATGTAAACTCTGCCTTACTCACTTCAGAAAGGGTTATAGGTGAATCAAAAGCTGATGTCAAAAGCTCTACCTGCACTGTAAATGGTGTTGGTGAAGCAATGCTTTTCTCTCCAAACTCCTCCCAGTCTTAAGGTTTTGCCATTTCAACTGCACATGCTCTGGTACGCTTGACCTGCCGATCTCAACTACATCAGGAATTCCACAATGGTCCTCAAACTCAATGGTTACTTCCAGTAAGCATTGAGTTTGAGGATTTCTGTCAGTAACCACTGGGTTTGGGGATTTTTTTTTATGGTCAATAAACATCTTTTTATATGATCAGAACTAAAATTATTTTACTGTTCAGGTCAGACAGTACACAGTGGTCTCATTATTTCACAAAATGCTGCATTTACGATATATATTTTTGGTAGAAAATGCAAAGTTTGCTAATTTACAACTAATGAAGTTAATTACCCCAACTTTAAGGAAGAAGCTGGTCCCCTGGTACTAACTAACTGAATGAATGAAAAATGAATGAACAATATTTATAATAATAATCATAGTTTGTATCGTCATGCCTGTTTTTATTCTTATCTAAACTTGCAGGCTCCTTTGATATCAGCAGTTTGCCTGACAGTAAAAGTCAGTCCACAAACGCAGGGGAAATGCCAACGTACGTGAACACGCAGCAGATCGACGCCCAGGTCCTGGCAGCGCTGCACGCGGAGGCAGAATCTGTCCCAAAGGGCAACTTTGCAACTGGAGCCAAAGAAAGCCCTCCCAAAGATCTTTTCGATATGAGTGAGTTATAGACGAAAAATTAGCTCTGAAACATTTGTTCTGCATTTGAACTTTTAATGTATAAGTTTTTGATTAGTGACACCAAAAGGACTTAGTGCAACAAAAGAAACAATGTGCACACTTTGCTTCTCATTTTCCTTTCTCAGAGGTTTAACTTTGGCTCTGTTAATTGTGCATCATATGGAGATCACCATGGCAATAATTATAATCATACATTAAGAACATGAATGGCCGGTGTAGGAGGTTTCTAACAATGTAACACCGTAATTATAATTCAGTAAGTTATGAACTCCGTGTAGAAGAGGGCTTATAGTTCTTCTAACCAAACAATTTCAACTTTCTCGTCTACTTTGATTATGGTACATTTTATTGATGTGTTTTATTAACAGAGGTGGTGGAAAGTCTATACAAATTATAGAATAAAATGATTTATTACTTTCTACCTTTCTATGAGGTCCACTGCTGCCTGGAATGACAAACATTAAATTGGAGCTATAATTATCCACTTTTCGAATTTTTTTGCCATTATATCAGTGTTCTCTTATGAGTTTGCTTAAAGTTGTGTATGGATCAACTCATGTATATCTGAGTAATCTGTGTTGTTCTGCAACTAAGTATTCCTGTTTTCACCTACCACCTATCCCCGCCCACTTGTCTGTATTTCTTTGTGATTACTCACAAAAGTGCACTTACAGACCAGTCTACTGTTTCTCACACCTTCAGACCTCTCTCTCCTTTAGACCTCCAGGCTCTGCCCTATTTCAAATGGGGCTGTGGGTCATGTCTGTATGATGTTTTATAACACAATTTTAAAACCTGTTGTGATTGTGATCAGTAATTAATATTCTGTTCATTGCAGAACACACACATTTGTTAAAACGGCTTTAAATTAGAAACAGGTTAATTGACTTCCTGTTCAAAACAGCAGAACTGTTAAGTCCCGTCTCTTCATGGTAAAGTTTAACATTAATAAGTCACTGATTTAAAAATTACTATTTTTTGTTGTTGCAAAGTGTCTACATTACAGTTTTGAACCTTAAATGTTTTACTCGCCATGCTAATTTTTGAGTAAACACAAATAAATACAGACAAGTGGTTGGGGATAGGTGGTAGGTGAAGACAGAGGTTTTCTGATCACTGGAGCATCAGCTGCAGGACAATACACGATGATGAGAAAACTCATCATTGAATCAAAGAGGTGACGCGCACATCCAAAAAATGTAAAACCTGCGTGCTGGATCCTAAATACTAATCCTAAAAACATCCTCCAGCTGCTGTGGGGATCATTTTTCATGTTGTTCATGTTAAAAACAAAAAAAGTTTTACAACATGACCCTCTGACCAGACAAAACTCGCTGCACTCTCTATTTTGACATCATATAATTTCCTATTCAAACAAAGGAAAAGTTTTACATTGTGTTAAAATGTTTATCCTAATCACCTGATGTGGTGTCTTACCTTATAATATTTGAAATGTATATTTTGTAAACTACTCAAAGGTCAATTTGTTTATTTATAATCATTTTGTCTTACTGATTGTTCTTCTTTCAATTGACTTGAACCAGAGCCGTTCGAAGACGCCATTCATTCCCAGTCACACTCGCCGTCCCAGGTCCCTCACCAGTCCCAAGTTTCTGGTCTTTACAAGGCTGCGTCAGTGGACAATTCGAGCCCCCTTTTGGTGCGCGCAGTGGGCTTTCGGGCACAAGAGGAGCTGGAGGAAAAGCCCTGGTACCACGGCAAAATGAGTCGCCGAGATGCAGAGAAACTACTGAGAGAAGACGGAGACTTTCTTGTTCGGAAAAGCACGACGAACACGGGGTCGTACGTTCTGACTGGGATGCACAATGGACTCGCAAAACACCTGCTGCTGGTGGACCCCGAAGGAACGGTAAAGGCTGAAGTCAGATGTAAATATGATGAAAACAGACATGTCCATGAATAACACCAACATATACATTATGTTTTTAAAGGTACGGACAAAAGACCATGTGTTTGACAGCATAAGCCACCTTATTGGACATCACCGTGACAACAATCTGCCAATCGTGTCAGCTGGGAGCGAACTGTGTCTCCTGCAGCCAGTGGAAAGAAAACAGTGATGCTTGCAATGCATGATGGGAAAAGGTACTATCCGGAAACTTGAATACAAGACATTACTGGTCGACGGTATCTTTACTGGAAGCACTGAAAGACCCAAGCAAGATTTGTTAAATTATTTATAGAACTGTTATTATTTTGTTGTGATTACTGAAATGCTATATTTTTTTGAAAAGATAGGTACATTTGGACATAATATATTGATTTGGTGTTTTAACAGATTAAAACAATTGTTCTTGTAGTTAAAGGGAAAATGTGCCTCAAAGAGGCAATTACAAAAGTATTTTAGAATAAAAAACTAAATTTTAGTTTCGTCTGTCAAGCACAACCATATTTCTACAAGTACTGCTGGCTATGTCTGAGGAATACTTAAACTGCTGAGAAACAAAGCTGTTTATGTCCAAATCCTTTAGTATAAGAGTTATTTAAACATATTGGTTAGAGACTTAGATACTGAGGTCAGCTTTACTGAGGAAGAAAAGAACCAAGTTTGTTTGCTTTGCAGTAGTCACAGTGTTGGGTGCAAACAGACATCCCATAGTGCTGTCAATGGCTTTAAAGAGCAACATTTTTATCCAGTATTTCTTGTGTCACTGCGGTCGCATGACTTACAATCAGCTGTTCTTGTGGACATTGTTCGTAGATCTTGATGCCCCTTTATTTGAAAGAGGTGGTCGTGTATGCTGACACTGTAAAAATTTGCTTTTTGAGCAGTGACTATTTTCAAATGAGTTTTCTCTGGATTTCTATTTTCTGTGTAGTCGATGATTAGTTCAGGGCTTCAGTCATGCGATAGATATCAGTCTTAATTGACACTTCTGCCTTTGTTGACAATAGTTAATTGTTATCATTTCAATGCTCACAATAAAATAGCACAATCACAATGTTCAGCCTGATAGATGGTCCATCCATCTCACTTTACAGAATCAAAACACAACATGGATTTACATTTGTTTTATGACCGAAAGATGTGCTTAATTAAAGTCCTAATTAGTCTGATCAAGGTAAGTACCAGCTATGTAATTTAATAAAACTAACATTCGGCTTTTCTAAGCAAATAAAAACTGAAATGTTACCAGAATGTTATTCTAATGGACACCAAATCAGCAGGGCATTGTATTTTATATGCACCGGACCACTTCAGAACCAAAATCAGCATGATTTCAATGAGATTGATGAGACAGATGCAATGTAATATACGTGCCTGTATTTTGCTGCAAGAGGGAGTGTACAGGACCATTCATCTTAGAACATATTTAACTCAATTATTTATTTCATTTTGATCGCTTGTGTCACGGTTTGCTTCTCAGGGTGTTTTTGATTGGAGCAGTGGAAGAGGACACAACAAATCACAACATGTTTTTATTTATGAGCTGTTTGATTTCTCAAATATGTGCCAACTGATATTATGGTTCAAGTTTAACACAAAGAATAACGAGGCATTTCCCAAATTTCTGTTTATAAAATGTGCCTTTTTGTACAAATGGTGTTTTGATTTGTTTTTTCTTGAAGTGCAATAGCTAATCTTTAATGGGGCATGCCTGTTCATTTGGTTGTGTTTTGCCCGTGCTGCGTGTTGCTGCTTGACACTACTGTTTGCTCCTGTCTCTCCCTCCCTATTCTATATTATAAATGTATCATTTTCAGAATCTGAATATAATTTTTGTCAAATAAACTCACACAAATGCTCGCTATTTTGGAAGTAGAGAAAATAAAAGGAATCAAAGGTCCACATGATGTTTACATTTTTAATCGTTCAGTTCAGTCTTCATTATGTTTGGCTGTCTGGCAATAAAACCATCAGTGTCCAGAGTTTCTGGTGTTGTATGTGCCAAAAACTGTACAAGTTTACCATCACCCTTTTGCATGCAGTTAGGTCTCATTCCAGGCGGTGACACAAGATGGTGCTGTTGTGCAACACAGGACAATCCAAGGGGCCCAATGGAGCAGAGTCAGAAGATATAATACAGAATATGGTGGTTTTATTGTATATACTGTAAGCTATATACTCTAAGTTGCAGTATTTTAAGGGGGAACAGGGAACAGCTCAATATATTCACTTTTCACAGCATACATTAGGTGTAACAATATTATATTTCTGATACGTAGGTCAACTGGTTATTTTAAATTGTTGTACTGACATAAATTATGAAAAATTTGAACATTTTTATTAAGGCTGTTGCTAACAGTTATTTTAGAAGTCAAGTCAGTTTTTGTTTTTTTCTATTAATCAACTAGATAAACACTTTACAGTACAGTGAAACTTTTTGAAAACATTTAACCTAATACGGGTTAAAGTATAGAGTTTATAGTTAAAAGTTTTTAATCGAGCAGTCACGATAAGTCAGCCTCATTCTTTAGTTTACATTATGCACATACAGGCCTTGTTCTCATGCCTCATACATTTTTTCTATATCACAGCATTGCTTTGTTTACGTTATTAAGAATCTTCTGTACAAACATCACTTATGGTAAAACATTGCTTATCTCCTCATCACCAGCAGAGCGCACTGTTGCTGCTGAAACACTGAAGAGCTGCAGTGCTCTGTCAATTATTCTGCTATTTTTAAAAAGCAGAAGAAACACTCTGTTTGCAAATAAAGCAATGGATGCAATCTATGAAAGGTTATCAACAACTGACACTCTTGTAATTGCTACCATTTGGCAATTACCAAACTTGCTACAATACTGAATTTTCAAACTCAGATTTAATACTATAAATAGTATAAAAATTCAATATAAATTCTGATACTTCAAAATAGATAAGTTAACCTAGATAATACACTGTAATTTTCAAATGACACTACTTTCTATATCATGCTAATGTTTTTAAGCACCAAATTGGCAACTCTGCACAAAGTCATTCTTTACTTGCTTTCCATCTTCTGAGTTTCAGAAGCTTGACAATTACAACTCAACTCTGCACCAGAGGTTGTATAACATGATGCACACAGATATCAGTTTGGATTCTCCAGGCTAAAGCTTCAGGTCTTTATATTTACAGAATTGTATTTCAAAAATGAAAAACCATGACAGACATCTTGCTCAAATGAGTATTTACCGATACCTTCTAGATCAGGGGTTCTCAAACTTTTTCAGACCAGGGACCCCTTATCAGCTCAAAAATCTTTCAATGACCCCCTATCACTTTTCGCTCTGGTATCACATTAAAATTTGGAAATTAAAGCCAAGCTATATATATCAAATTTGAACAAATCTGAATAAATTTCCTTTGGTCGTTTTACAGTTTTTTTTGTTTCTATACAAAGCTATTTGTCTTTTCTATTTAGAATGGTAAATCATAAGAAATTATTATATTGAAAAAATTACCAATGTTTCCAGAAGATTTGACCCCCAGGGGATCCCCGGACCCCACTTTGAGAATCACTGTTCTAGACTACCGTCAGTTTTGCATCAATGAATTAAGGTCTGTCATTAATGACACATTTTGACATTATAAAATACAATAATATATACAGTGGTATTAGTCAAAACATTTGACGGTGCTCAAATGTTGTGATGATATTAGTTAATTTAGATTAGTCGTATTACATTGGTTTACACGTTGGAAAGAACATGCAGCATATTATTACTAAATACACGTATTATAATAACTGTCCTGCAGTTGAAACCAGCTCAATCCCAGCATGTTACAGTCTCTTTTTGTCATGTTAAGTGACCCCTCCAGTGACCACAGACACCTGCCCCTCACTGGCCTCCGCCTGGTCCAACACCACTGATCTCGACGTGTTCGGCTGGTTATGATTGGGGTTACTCTGACTGCTCCATGACTTGCTTCTGCTTCGACTTGGTTCCAGCGATTTCTTTGCTCCGCTGCCATCTACAGACACCTTCACCTTCAGACAAACCCCACACACCAACCCTAAGAAGGCCCTCCTCATCTCTCGACTGGCCAGAGTGTAAATAACAGGATTCATGGCCGAGTTGATCACAGCCACAGCGATAAACCAGTCTGCTTTGTACAGTATAGGACACTTTCGTCGCTCTTCACACGCAACATCCACCAAGAGCAGGACAAATATTGGCGTCCAGCAGGCAATGAAGACGCCCACAACAATGATGACCGTTCGAAGCAGAGACATGGCATGCTCCGAGTTGCTGTGCTTGCTTACTTTGCGACTACTTGACTTGACCAATATGTAGATCCTTGCGTACAGAATGGACATGGCCAACAGCAAAACCATGAAAACGGTTATACAGAAAGCCACGTACTTCTTCGTGTAGAGAGGCAGCACTGTCGAGCAATCTGGCAAGTTGTCCAAGCAGTTCCAACCCATAATCGGAAGAGTGCCAAGAGATATGGCGATCAACCAACATGTCCCAATGAGCAGGAAGACTCTGTAGTTTTTGTTGGCGTCATAGGGCCTCATTTTGATCATAGTCAAGTGTCTTTCTATTGCAATGGCCAGGAGGCTGAAAATGGACGCTCCAAGTGCTACAAACATGCTGCCCTCTCTGATGAACCAAAGAACTGGAGAAAGCTGAAGAGTCCTGTCCCCCGAAAGCAGCAAGTTGACCAGGTAAGCGATCCCAGAGAGAAGGTCACACAATGCCAGGTTGCCAATGAAAAAGTACATGCGATTGTGGAAGCGGTGGTTTCTCCATATGGCCACCAGCACGGTCAGGTTCTCCAAAACTATAAAGCAGCAAATGATGAGGAAGAGAACAGTTTGTATGTTCACCGTGCCGGGGCTGGTGCCGACATTGGGCCGGTGGTCAAGCTTGCCCGTGTAGTTGTAATGGAGGTAAATTTGACGGTTGATCATCGTGAAAGAGCCCGCTGGACGTCAGAAGCAGGTAATGGCAGTGTCACCTTAGACAGCTACAAAAACAAAACACAAAATTAGTATACTGTATCAGGGCTATTCAAATTTTCTGAAGGGCCTGATTTTTTAGACAGCCATCACCATTTTTGACAAAATTTATGGTTGTACAAAATATCCACATGTACAAAATCTTTCAGTAATGTTAGTAACTTCTGCTATAGCCTCTGTTAGATTTGTATTGCTCTATAAAATTTCTAAAAATTTAACCAGACTTAAACTTGAACCAAGGGTAAGCAGCATTAGACCAAAACCAGGTGAGGTGTAAAGTAGAATTACACCAAAACTAAAACAAAAAGGTCAAAGTAGGTGCAAGACACTTTATAATTTACCCAGCAACGAGAAAAATATGCATATTTGCAATATTTGTAAGATGAGTGGAGGGCTGGATCAGATCTTTGGAGAGAGGCTTTAAGTATAAATGAAGGTTTTTGATGTTTGAGTTTCACATTTCAAAAGCATAGGTAGCTATGTCTCTATGTCTCTGGTGCATCGTAATCTCACTAACAAATTTTTTTGGCTGCAATTATGGTGTAGGAAAAGTTTCTTTCAGAAAGCAAAGAGAAAATGGATTGGATCACCCACACTTAACATATTGACTATGTAACTACAACTGCTCAAACCTTTTATCTTTAAACACAAACTAAAATTGGGAATAATAACAATGACAATGTTCAAATCAAGGGTTAAAACAGTTTGGTTTGGCTGTGCAGATGCTGACTGATGTTAGTGATTTTAATGCAATCATTTAGTCTTTGAATTGGTTAAACTGTGCTAGAAAAATTCACTTTGTTTCTAGACTTATGTCTATTGCTTCCTCTGCCTCTTAAGTGGTTTCATCACAACTATAAGTAAGTAATGTTTTAAACAGATGTATCTTGTAGGCAGCTATTGCATACAAATTTTTGTTGGTGAATCTAATCACAAATAAAAATAGGGATGCAACTAATTGATTGATTGCAACTAATTGATTATTAAAATATTAATCAACTAATTTAGTAACCAAAAAATCATTAGAGCCCACATAGATTCCCAAACCTTGTGCTGAGAAAATAGTTTTTATTACTGGCTCAGACTGGACTAAGTGGAAAGTGTGTAAATGTAGCCTACACTTTGTAAAAAATAAAACAAACTCAAATTATTTAAAAAAAAAAAAAAAAATCATGTGACTATTTCTATGCCAAAGTACAATAGGCTAAATGAATACACATCCCCACCCCCTCAGAATATGACATCATTATACTCTCTCAAAACTATACAATTAAGTAAATACCTGTACAAACTTAAAACGAAATGAATAGTGAAAAGTAAGGAGTTAGCAATGTACTCAACTTTCAGAAACTCTAAAATAATAATCCCGGGATGCATTTTTCCTATTTTACCCACAAGTCTTCAGTACAGAACAAGAACAAATTAAACTTACCGTGTTACGTTTGCACTTTTGATCGAGTCCTGAACAGAAATCAGGCTGAAAAAGGCACATTTCATATTAATCGTCGTGTTGGGACATCCAGTGCATGTGGTGGATGATGAGAGTGGGGCAGCTGTGCGCTCGCGGCGGTGGGTCTGTCTGTGTCTGTGCTGTGCGCGTGGAGGAGCAGCTCTGCGCGGGGCTGGACTTTTACAACCCTCCCTCCTCCTAATGGGCCCACTCTTCTCTCAGGACCAGAGACAGATGAGGGAAAAGGCAAACTGTGAGTGAAATACTGTATAATGTAGTCATGCTTATACTTCTAGTTGGCTGGATGTTTTTATTATGCTAGTTTGAAATGTTTAGCTTCATGCTAATTAGCGCGTGTGCACATGCTAGCTAACGCGTGATTCACGTGCTACCTGTTTTGCTTTAGGATTTTTAGACGTAATAATTTACTTTTTCTGTTAAAAGGTTAGACTTTGGTGGTTCTTCCGTTGACTAAAAACAATCAGGATACACGGATGGACAACATAATGTGAGTCAGAAGTGTAGACTTTCAATTTGTGGTCCCGAGTCAGACTTAGCTAATTCACTATTTTGATGCCTTGAGACTTGATAAAATTGATTACTTTGTTTGGACTCGACTTGGGCTTGAAGGTCAGTGACTCAGGACTTAAACTGGACTTGATGGTTCTCAGAAAATAGTGTAATTTTACATCAACAAGCTGCAACAAGCTATTTTTGTGACCATAAAAAAGGTGACCAGACGTCCCTATTTAACTGGGACAGTCCCTATTTTGAACCCTGCGTACCATGTCCCAGCAAATGCATTAAAGTTGGGTAACTGACTTTTTTAGTTATAAATTAGTAACCTTTGTGCTTTCCACTAAAAAGTATATGATCTATGCAGCACTTTGTGAAAAAAAACAACAAGATAATTGAGTACTGTCTGAACTGAATAATACAATTTTTTAGTTCTAATTAAGAACCAAATGCAGCGCTCTGATTGGCTGTGCATGGGGTGGTCACTACAGTTTCACTTTACTGTTTGTAAAAAGAGGTTTTTAAGCCCTAATTGCAACCAAAATAAATACATGTCAATATTAACCACGTGGCAAAGGATTTAGGAGAGGAAGTTGTCAGATTTAAAACTTAAATCGTGTTTGTAGTGTAAAAATCAGCTTTAAAATCCACTTCTTTATCCCAGTTTTTCTCAAGACATGTCTCAGTTGTCCTGATAAATGCGCCAATTTGCACTGACAGAAGTTTCAGAGAATATGCGAGTGTGAATAAGCGAATTGAGTAATTACTTGAGTATCTGGTCATCCTGCCAAAAATGTACTATTTTAATTTGATAATTTTGTAGAAATACCAGATTTTTAAAGAACTATAATCAGAAGACGGACTTGACTTGGACTTGTGGAGCACTGACTTGAGATTTGACTCGAGGCCAACGAGTGAGTTCATCAATGAAAATCTGCTTTTCATGAAATATTAAAATGTGGTTGTTACTATTTCTCCTTTTGATGCAGCTTTCTGTTCAGATACATGATATTGTATAGATCCATAATTCATATAATAAATGAATTGTGACTATTTCAACACCTACTTATCTTATAAGCCAACCTTTGTCATATTTGTGGATTTAACCAATCACAGAGAAGATGAAGCTTTTAATGATTATTATTATGATATCATAATATCCACACTGTGCCCACTCCTACCAGGGGCAACAAATTGGCATCAGAAAATCACACTTGGCTGTGACACCACTTTGCTCTGAGACAATTATCTACACTGTAAAAAATATCAAAGAGCTTAACTTAAAAATGTGAGTACAAATTCTGCCTTAAAGTTTATGTCAGTTAAACTCATGTATGTAAGTTGTCTCTTTCTCTTCTCTGTCTTTCTCAGCTTTCACCTTTCTTTTTGTTTTCTATATCTCTCTTTCCTCTCTTGCTCTTCTTTCTCTCCATCCTCTCTCTGTCCTTTCTATCCCTCATCCCATTTTCTCTCCCTCTCTCTCTTCTCCTTTCTCTCTTATTCCTTTCCATCTCTCCCTCTCTCCTCTCTTTCTCTCAACCCTTTCTTTCTCACTCTCTTTTACTCTAGTTCCTCTCTCTTCCTCTCTTTCTCATCCTTTTCCCCTCCTCTCTCGCTCATTACTTTTTCTCACTCCCTCTACCCTCTTTCTCTCTCTGGTGCATCCTCTTCTCTCATCTCTTTTATTCTCCCAACCCCTTCTTTCTCACTCTCTTTTACTCTAGCTCCTCTCTCTTCCTCTCTCTTCCAACGCTTTCTTTCTCTCCCTCTTTCCACTTCTCTCTCTCTCCTAACTCAGAAGTCTAAGTTGAAAAACCTTCACTCACATTATCAAGTTACATCAACATAAAGATTTAGGTTACTTTGACTAACTGGCCTTAGGATTTTTTACAGTGTACCTACTTCTGTTATTGACCATTTAGCAATGTGTCTACTTGCTAAACCAACCAACCAACCAACCAACCAACCAACCAATCAATAATAAAAAAAATTAAATTATCAGAAACCTCCAATTATAGCATAATATTAGATTTTTAATCTCAATGGGCCTGGTGATGTATATATTGTGTGAGCTGAATTACTGGACAGGGTCAAGATGGCGAATGTTGGCAGGTCATTCCTTTGTTCTGTTGTCATGAACTCAGTCAGGAAGGATGGGAAGGGCTGGCCAAAAGAAGTGAGAGAGACACAGTGGTTCGTTTTTAAATAGATGTTATGAAGCAACACCCTAAGATCAGATTAAAATATTATTAAAAGGCTGAATTCAACCTTTATACAGCCACAATGAGGGTGGACAAAGGCATATCTTGTAATACCATAACATACATCAGGGAAAGTTGAAGTTTAGTATATTGATCAATCATCAGTCAATCAATTTATTTTTGTAAAGCCCAAAATCCCAATAATAATTCCTTCACAATATTGTAGATTTTGTAAACAGGGATGTCATTGGTCAATAATTGCCTATTTATTGTGAAGGAGGCATTTGGTAAAAAAACAAACAAATAAACCTCTGATTGTTCTAATGCCTTAAACAAAAGCGACCAAACATAAACGCGTTTACATGATTGAGGAAATGAGAGTCCTATTCACACAGCATATATTTACCCACTGTAAACGACCCCACGTTGTCTACATTTTTTTTACAGGCATTTGCATGAACATATTTGATGTCTGTAATTTTCTTCTTTTTGGAGATTTTCTGGAAATGCCAACAGGTGATTTATGACAACAATCTTTTACTTCCTTCATGAAATTAGCTTTTCTTGTGTTTTCGGTTTGTTGATTAAGCTTACCTGTGCAGCGGCAGCGTAAACATGGCTCCTCATCAGGTTGTTGAGTTTGTTTATCAGAATCACATCCGCACAATCAGATTTCTTATGAAACAGTCGTAGACTTTCTTTTTTAATCCATTTTGGATGATAAAGTCCAATCATCCAAACTCTGTTCTGTCCAAACTTTTACTCAAACTTCCATCTCCTCAACCTTCCGTTGCTACGACAACTAGGTTGTTGTACTTTCGATTCACAGATTTTTAATCGTGGTTTGATTAATCTTTAGTGTTTTAATCGTAGAAAAAAATGTCAAATTCATTTGAAAATTATCCATAAAGAATAGTAATAATAATTTTGTTCAAATCTGAAGGTAAAATAAGCTGCAGATTCATCATTAATTCATTTATAAACTGTTCACAAGTTGAGAACACAGACATACACATTCACACGGCTTTAGAATCACATGAGGACGTCTGAATTTGGAGAATTACCGGAAGTAAAATTTGGGGGAAATTTTACAGACATTTTTACAGACATGGACGATTCCCACAGGAGTAGAAACTCAGATGACTTCCGGAATTATTACAATTTACATGAGGTCCCTAGGTAAATATTAGGTCGTGCGAATAGAACAAAAAAAAAATATTTAAAAATAAAAATTTCCCCTCAAACCGGTCCAACCAGTTTCGCGCCAGTTTACATGCAAGAGAGTAGACCGATTACCTTGGAGAGACAGTGTCCTGCATCATGCTAAAATACTTAAACATTGTTCCTATGGCTTATTATTGATAACTGTTTGTGTTAACTAGGGCTGTACTCAATGTATCGATACGGGGATATATCGTGACAAGCTCATTGGCAATACGTGTATCGTTACAGGGAGGTGTATCGGGATACGTATCAGCATACTTAAATTCATATAATTTACATTTCTGAACCTGGACTGCTGCTTTAAGGCTGAAACTATTGAGCTGAACAATGACTTATTTGTAAGACACTTGTGTCTAACATAAAGACTAGGTTGAAAATACAATTCCTCTGCATTCGACACTTGATACGTGACATATTGGGGAAATTATATCAGCATATAAGTGTATCGGGATACGTATCGTATCGTGACCTCTGTATCGGGATACGTACGGCAATACCCAGCCCTAGTGTTAACTGTGTTAAACATATTGTTAAAATGACACTGTGTGTGCCACTTTGTGCAGAGTGCTTATTGTTCTAAACTTCTTAATTTACCGCTGGAATGTGTAATAGTGGATTTTAATGGGCCATAGGGGTGTAACGGTATACATGGTCGTAGTGAATCGTTTCGGTACAGCACGTTCGGTTCGGTGCACGTGTGTACCGTTTCAATACTATTTTATGTAAATAAATGTGATTTTGCGCGACCGGGGCGGAACTGTTCACGCACGGCATGTTTCTACACGGACAGTATTAAGTGATGCAGCGCTAGCTTATATTTTGTGTTTTTTTAAACGTCTTCCTTGGACTTTTATTCATCCGCGCTGCTTACTTGATGCCAAGTGAATACTTCTGATGGATTTACATGTCTCCGCGCTCGTAAACACTTCAGAATCATCGCGGGACAAAGACGAACATTTGAACTCACCGCTACCGCCGCGTCCCAGTCACCTGTAGCACACGCAGTCACAACTACAAGGCTTTCTGTGAGTAAAATCCTGCACAAACACCGCTCCTTGTGAAAAAAGTCCATCGCCACATTCACATGTCCGCTCGATAGATATGTGTTGATCAAAAAGGACTGTCTCAATGGCTCCAAAAAACTTAAGCTGCTTCTATGAGCTTCCTCTTGATTCAGCGCCACACTGCACCACGTCATAAGCCACTGTTCAGCAACATTAGAATCACGCACTGAGCAAATACAAGCAAAAATAAATAAATTAAATTAAATTAAAATAAATAAATACAAAAAATACAGATTTAGTGAGTTTTTTAAATATAAATAAATAAATACAAGCTCAATCTAAATAGATTTTGTTTCTTTGAGATATTCCTGCTGCAGGGTATCAGCGACAGCGTTAAATTAATATTAATAGAATATTGTTGCTTTTACAGTGAAATGTACAAATATTGTTTTCTTTTTAAACATAAAACCTGAACTCAAAGTGTACCGAAAAATACCGAACCGACAACTGTGAAAACTGAAAACCGAACCGAATATGATTTTAGCGTACCGTTACACCCCTAATGGGCCATCTTTAAAAACTGACAATATACCACTAGTAAACACATTTATTTACCAAAAAACTCAAGTTAGTGGATACTTGGAGTGTGGGACAAGAGAACAACTGAAATAAACAACTATGGTCTGGCGTGGCTCCAATGATTGTCACTCTCACAATTCCTATTCTTCCACACTTTACCGTCGAATCATGCCAACAGCTTTGTAGAAAAAGTCTTTGGAGAAAGTGATCCGCATTCTGGACTCACCGAAAACTGGCCGTGTCCCAGTCCACATAACGGCAGCTGGAAGAACAAGGCAGGACCGTGGCTGGAAAAACGACACTGATGTGGAACTAGCATCTGCATAAACCTTGGCCAAAAGTGAAACAGTCAGCAAGTCCAAACCTATAATATGTGGTGAGAGAGGCCTGCCTGGTGTATTCATAGAGAAGGCAGGACCACCCTCACTTGATGTTATAGTTTGATGCATTTACTAAAATTTTGGGCTGTGAAAGTCGGTCATCTGGTGGTGGCCTCAATGTTTCCAACCAAATGGCTCATCACATAGTTGCTTCCTGTTAATATAAAGGCACATTTTTTCAGGATAAATACAGGATAAAACCTCTCATTGGAAATCGCTGAGCAGTAACTTTCTTCCATCACACTATTTCACCCACTGTAGTCCTTTAGTCTCTTAGTCGATTACTTGGGTGATGGAGTCTTAGTCAACCAAAATTTATATTAGTCGACTAATTTCTTTATTTAGATTATGACATGACCAGCTTAAATTAGATAACAAGTGAAAATGTGCCTGAAATAAGCAGTATCTAACAGGTTTGGAGAAGTTATTGACTTGTTTATAATCAGATTGCGAAGAGAACTAGCATAAAATATTCCTTGTTTTACGAAAAATGCACATTTACTCCAACCTGAAATGAGCAAAAATGCTTCTGTACATAAAATGAAAACTAAATTCTATTGGCAAATCATTGAAAGAGAGTCAAAATATTTCATATATTATGATAGATAGGCCTACTGCTTAATTGAACATGCTTTTTAAAATGTTTTGTGACCAAATCATTGGACTAATCTTCATTTTATCATTAAAACACACATCATTTGCAAAACTTTCACAACAATTTTTGCAAAAGGTTTGAGCACAATTTGGGCCAAAACATATTGCATTTTCCACGCCCCCTTTTAGTCGATTAATGGGTTGATGTAGGGCTGGGCGATAAATCAAATTTATTCGATTAATTCTGATCTTTAAAAATTGACAATGTGAAAAATAGCCAAATCGAGGTCAGTGCGCTGTGAACCAACTGCACGCCCCGAGTGGACACTTTCAGCAGCTTTACGAGGCTCTCCTTCACGGCTGTGGCAAAGAAAAGACAAATCGAAATCCAGCGCCTGCTTAGCTGTTTAGCTGGCCTTTTAATCACATAATAACAGCCACAAGTAACCTCATGGAGGAGGTTAATTTAGCTTAATCTGTGAAAGTTATGAGTTTGTTGTTTCTCTGTGGTCAGATATACCGCTTTCAGCGCTCAGACTCGTGGAAATTTTCTGGAAAAGTCCCGCTAACAGTCTAGCCTATTTTTGATTTGCTTTAAATGTGTTGCTAGAGCCGCTTACATGTGGTTTTTCCGAGATTTTCTCTGATAAAGGTATAGTTTGGCAATCCACTGTGTGTCTCCTCCGGTTTCCTCTCCCCAAGCAGCAGCAGGCCCCGCCCCTTTTCCCCTGGTGTGTGAGTAACTATGGCAATGCAGTTTGAGTGACAGGAGTGAGTGACACATACAAACTTAAAACTTTTAGATATGAAACAACAACAAAATCATAATGATGATCTTAATACAGCCTAATAGATACAAATGCTAATAACCTGCAGCAGCAGCAGTAATTATTAGTTTTAATTTTGAATTAAAACAAGTTAATTAGCTCATCCTTTATAGAAGCTTTATAACATTAGGAGCTCATAATAAAAAGCAGCCGTCATCAATGACGTCGAATAAAATCAATTAAAAATTGAAATCATCCAAAATGAAAATAAAACCGAGATTTGATTTTTTGGCCATATCGCCCAGCCCTAGGCTGATGTGACATGAATTTCTTTGGTCGACTACAGCCCTACTTCCTACATCAGTCTGGATGTTTTTCTTTTTCAAATATTCTGAGCAGAATATAGAATGTATTCTGAGAGTTCTGTGCTGTGTGTAAATTAATTTTAAGTTATTTACAGTAAAAATCGTGTTTAGTACCTTTAATTTCTGCCATTTAACACAGGAAACAATCACATTTCTTTTTCCAAAGTATGGATTCTGCTCCAAACCACTGACAGAGGATTAGCTGTGGAGCTTCCCATTCAAAAAGCTCTCCTAAATAATTGATGATTTGCCATGACTGCATTGTGATCTCTCAATCTTTCGATTAATTGCTCAGCCCTACATCACCAAGCACTTCTTCTATTCACTTCTGGTTTTGAACCAAGACAAAGCTTCCACAGAGATGCAGGTTAGATTACTCTGCTGCCTTTAACTGTGGTGGAGCTGTGGCATTAAGATGAATTATTCACTTGTATGCACTTTTAAACGCACACATTAGAAGAGATCTAACGCAGAATGCACTTCTCTTAATATCTCACTCACTGTTTAAACGTTATGCGCTCATGACCCTGTGATTTTCCATTATAAGCGCACGGTCACTGTGTGGTTGTATCATGACTTTGCCAGTTTGAGCTCTAAACCCCTCATTATTGAGCAGGAGCCTGGCTCATGGACACACATGTACAATTACATAGCAGCATGTCTTTAATTTAACTTTCTGCATTTTGGAGTCTGGGCTTGGGTCCCTCCTGCTCTGTGGGTTTTGTGGTGACTGTATTTCTAGGCACGGCAGTCTTTTACAGAACAAGGTCTCAGAAACGTTAGTGAGGAATAATTCCAGCTGTGGTAAAGTTTAGTCTAGGATCTGCTCGGATGTGAAGGCTGCACAAACACAAACTCTGCCTCTGCTCTCACTCTAACGCTGTCTTCACTGGTTTTCATCTTCTGTAACTCACACAAGTACTGTATGTAGTATTAGAGATGTCCTTTATTTATTTATTAATCTGAACTGGATCTGATCATACAGTATACGATCCATCCATCCATCCATCCATCCATCCACTTTATGTATAAAGCACATTTTATAAACAGGACTGTTTCCAAAGTGCTGCACACTGCTGCATTCACTGTTCTTATCATATGGTACATGCATTTTCAGATGTTCAGATTTAACATGAGAGCTCACATTTCCCATTAAACCAGGTGAGTGTGAACCACAGGAATTCACTGTATTTCTCACTATTAACATTATTCACGTCAAAGGCCCTAAATCAGTCCACGTCATGTTTTGTTCACTTACCTAATGCATTCAGAACCTCCAAAATGTTCGCCATAATGTTATTAGATGGAGGAAGCACGTTGCGGACTAATTTCCACGTGAATAGCTACATTAACAAGAAATCTGTACTACTGAATACTTTATTTAAGGTTACTTTATTTATAATTATTATTTTTGATGAATTTTAAGTAGATGTGCTTTTTAGACTGAAAACAACCATGCTGTGGATCTGAGTTCGCACATAGAAAGAGCTAGCCCGTGACATCCTTAATATTTGAATTTCACAAAATCCCTAGGGATTTTTTGTTTATCAATCACCTACCTGCAGAAAGAGCCGCCGCTCATAGACACAAACAGTGGAAACAAGTCGAAAAAAGTTAATTGTCTCCTAACTACAAGAATTTATCACTGTGTGAAAACAAAAGTTCTGCTGCTAAGTCAATATTTGTGAATGAAATTTGATCCTACAACCTTTAAAAGTTACATTCAGGTGAGTGAAAAAACTTTGAGAAAAACACTATCTCAAGCTTCAGAAGACAGAAATCTGTCAGACCGGTTCAGACCTGATTAAAACAGCTGCTCTCGTCCTGTTTTATTCAAAGAAGTTTCCCCATGTAAGCAGACAGAGAGCAGGTCTATAACGCTGTAGAGCGGGAAGTGATGTCGACCGAAAATCCCTCTATATTGGGGGTCGGTCCATCAAGAACCAGGGCGATCTTTCACAGTTGAGCTTCATGGCAGACATTCCCGAGCTTGAAGTTCAAAATTATGAAGTTTTTGTATCAAAGCTGGAGGTGCTTATTGGATAATCTGCCAACATTCAAAAAAAATAAATAAAAAAATAGAGAGAAACTAATGGTGCGTTCCAGGCAACTGGGAACTGGTATATGTCCCACTTCCCACTTGTAAAAATGCGCTGGAACGCCACTCGAACTGGTTATCCCACTTGTGAACTGGGACCTGGTCGAGGAAGCCCCACTTCACATACGAGCTCAACAATCACCACAATAAATTTATTTGAGGGGTTTAACTGACGCAAAAACAATGTAAACATTGATTACAGGTTATTTGCCGTTACTTTTGTTTAGCCTAAAGGTTAGCATTAGCCATAATGTATACGAGTTGATTACGTTGGAACGCTCTGAAGTGGGAGCTGGTATTTTTCAAGTGAGAAATGTCCCAGTTCCCAGTTGTCTGGAACGCAGCATAAGGCCTCCTTCCTGCATCAAATTTTGAAACAAAACAAAAAGTAAAAAACATATCATAATCATAATTATCTACTTTAGTAAATTCATCTTCTTTCACTAAACGTAAACAGTACATACTGTGCATTTACACTAAAAGTGTGTTTCATTTAGTCCTTGAAAAGTTGTAGCCCTGAGCTGTGAGTATTTCCTTTCCTTTGTCCTCCAGACGGTTATTGTAAGTGTAGACATTGGTGCATTTATCACAGAGTAAAGCCTGTGTGTCTCTGCTGGCCATTACACCTACAGGACTAAGAGCAGCCAGTATTGATGTTCTGCTGTCATTGACCGTTGCTTGAGTTACTGCTGAATGGACAAAGCTATTAGACTGTCATTAAGAAGTCTGGAGTCCTTACAGTACAAAGCTCTCCACCAGAGATAGAGGATTTATCTGTGGTTTAAAAAGGTATTTGTCATTGTTTCCCACTAATCTTACATAATTACACACATAATAATCTGTGTTGTTTTTAGTTGGACCTGAAAGAATCTAATTATGTTTATTACAATGCATTTTGGGTTCAAATTTAAGTTTGACTGATATTGTGAACTAATGGTGTTTCATAGATTACATTAGGGAAGGAAACGTTTGTTAAAAGTGCTATGCCCGATTTTAGACTTCCTACATCAGTCGACATGTTTTGCTCTAATGCGTTCTGAGCCTCCGAAATGGTCACCGCAATGTGCTTTAACTAAGCTTTTTTCACAGCTGTTAGGAGCAACAGTTAGCCACAATGCTAACACAATGGATTTTGGTGAACAAACAGGACATTATTAGACCTCTACAGTACCGTGCGGACAAACTTTCACCTCAATAGATAAATTAGCAAGAGATCTGTGCGAGGAGGAAATTGATTTTAAGTTGTTTTATATAACTTGAACTTTTAACTTGTGAAGCAGAACTAAGTAACATTATATTACATTGTATTTTCATCTCTCTCTACTGTCCTTGCAACTTCCGTGCACCGACCCAACACATGACACTTTAACCTAGCTTTTTTTTTTATTATTTTGGCAGTGTAAAATGTGTTTGCATGTATTTTATCGCTCTATTTCCACAAAAAAAGATTAACAAAAAAAAGTTTTAGTTTTGATTTGATAAATGTATTTACACAAGTGAACTGTAGGAGGAGCACTACCACTGAAGCTGTTGAGTTCTGCTTTAACGAACAATGCTTCTTTGATACTGTGGCCAAAAAAATCTTCAATTTAAATGCAGTAGTTCCCTGTTATAGACTTTTTTACACTGATACTCCAAATTATCAGGATGATCAAAAGTCAATTCATTCTCTGTAGCTTTATTTCCCTCCTGTGTGTGTTCTTCTGTCGTACAAGTAAGTGTAGCACTAAAGTGAAAAACAGCCTTTGCACAATCAATAATACTACTTTGATGCATCTAAGAAATGTGTGTGATGCATACAGGAAGCCATTACTGTCCGGCAGATTAAAGAGGTGTATTGAAAATATGATAGTGTCCAGCCCAAGCCTTTTCCAGGTTGTAAAACAGTTGCTAATGGGTTCCTGTTGGATAAACTACTCTGTAGACAAGAGCTAGGAAGTGGCTCCTCTAAATGAAAGATACTGTAAAAGGTGAATTAACGTGAATTGGTTCAATTATCTTGATGCACTATGAGGCTGTATTAAATAGTGGTTTTGATTTTCTTTTGCAACATAATGTTAAACATTAAGCTTTAATGAATCACATCCAATCCAAACTGGAATGGAGACTTCGCTGTGACTGCATTATGTTTCACAAAAATACATTATTGGGGACATTTTTTAGTCATGAATGTGGACATTTTATTGTACGTGCCAAGTTTACGGAAGAACATTGGTGGGTTTATATTTTAAAGTGTGACCCTCGAACAACCCTGACACAGGTTATTTTGACTTCAGCTCAATTTGAGTTTCAGACCCCTGCTCTAAGCTTTATTCAGGTAAAATGACATGTATTATTGCTCATAATAAAAATAATGCATTGGATTTATACAGCTCTTTTCATGACACCCAAAGACGCTTTCACTATGCATTATTCATTAACGCTACACTCTGTAGTGGTAAGCCACTATTGTAGCTGCCCTGGGGCGGATTGAGAGAAGTGAAGCTATAATTTTGTGCCATCGGCCCCTCTGACCGCCACCACCATTCACACTCACACCAGATCCATACTAGGTAATGTGGGTGAAGTGTCTTGCCTAAAGACACAAAGAGTTGCTCCTCTGTTCGCCCCAATGTGCCATCTGAGGTTCCTCAAGTGGTCTCCCATCCATGTACTACCCAGGCCCAACATACTTCGCCTCTGAGATCTGACGGATCAGGCTTTTGTAAGCTGGTATAGCCACGTGATACGCACTGTGACCTTCTGTGTTGTACCAGGCAGACAAAGTTGGCATGTTCGTATCAATTCAGTTAAAGAATTATGTTATGTAAGCCACAATATGAAGTCTTAGAACATTACAATGGGTGGAGTGTCATTCCTGTGACAATCTACCATTTTGATAAAATTGTGATTCACTTGCTTTTTCTTGAATTTGACTCGTGCCTTTATTTCACTCACACCACCTTTTAGATACTTTGTTTCCCATTTATAGTCTGTACAAATCGTTTTTGCATGAACTTTGCTTTTAGTCTTTTCAAGCTGTTTGGATTAGATAAGTGGCCAAATGGAAAAAAAAATGCTGTTTAGCTTCATAACATTTGCCACACATCCTTGTTAGTCACTAAATTGGTTGCCGGACATGTTTCTAGTCATGGAAAAAAAGCAAAAATACTCACATCCAATCTGAAAAGCGTGCAGCAACAAAAGATAAGTGAAAATAGTAAAAACTCAAATAAGCTCCAATACTTTATGTATTCACATGCTCATCAGTGTGACAATTCAGGCAGAGCACTTCATCAGGTATAAAATGCAGCTCACACACCTGCATATATAAGGTCCTAATTGACATGTTATGTGACACAGGATTCCGCAATCTACACTGACATTTACATAAAATGGTAGCACAAATATTTGCATTCACTATAAAATAATTACAACATAGAAATGTACACACCAAAAGCAAAAATAAAAAATAAAATAAAACCAGCAGCAATAGATACAGATATTGAAGTCACACAACAGGATGAGAGGCACCAAGTTAGTGGTTAATGTCAGTGCCACTAACATTAACCACAGTCCCACAGCGCTGCAAATTAGTGATGTTGTCAGTTTTGAGTTAGAAAAACAAATGCTATTACATGTTTTCTTTGGTCAGAGTGTTGAATGACTATAAAGTAAGCAAAACGTGTATATGTTTCCGTGACTAATCTTCTCTGCTACAACCTTCTCTTAAATCTTATGCATATTTCATTAGGTTCATAAGCTGCTGGTGCCTGTTTGACCCTGACTCCAGGACAGTCTGCTGCGCTTTTACCGACATCTGATTTGTGACCTGGTGCTGACCACTGTGAGTCTCATTTCCATAGAGGTCAATTAACTAACTGTAACAAAGCAAAGTTTATTTAGAAAAGAGAAGGAGTAGTGCATTCATCATCTGTTTGAGGCAGTAGTGTGTGTGCAATAAGGTAAAAAAAAAAAAAAAGTAAATGGGTCCTAACGGTACATTTGAATTGCCCAAATGGTGTGGGCTGTACCTTTGAATTTCAATTTAGTCTACCACAGATCTCAGTAACATCGCTGTTGTTAGCTAACTAATTAATCACTGGGCGAAAACAAAAGTTATGCTGCTAATTCGACAATTGTGAATGAAATTTGACCCTATGACCCACAAAAGTGACATTTAGGTGAGTGGAAAAAACAGCGAGAAAAACACTGTCTTTAGGTTCAGGAGCCAGACGTTCATCATAACAGTTCAGACCTGATCCAAACGGCTAGCTCTCGTCCTGCTTTCTTGTTTTAATCAAAGAAGTTTCTTTGACATTGGTCTCAAACTCTAACCTGGCTCATGCCAGATGGATATGTGTTGAACTGCTATCTGAGTTCTCACTATATCCATCTGGGACTTGACTCCTGAAACGTCAGAAGGCGGTTTAGTGAAATACTTCGAGCTGATTGGGTGTGGGGCCTACCCTACAAGTACGCGTCACACATACTCTTCTTTGAAAAGGAAATTACTTTGTATTTCTGCTAAAACCGCATCAAAAGCAGCAGAAACACGTACATCCACGAGAGTCGCCATCTTTGTTTAGCTTGAATGTAGGGTAGGGTTAGCACCGAGGCGCTAACAGCCGTCTTAACACCTCCGAAACACCGCTGGTTCGGACTCCCAAACCAATCGGGCGGCAAGAAGGCCAGATGTTTATCTCGTGTTTGTGAATTCACAAATATCGCGAGATAAACCATCTGGCTGGCCAGGTTACTCAAACTCAGCCTGGGGGTCAAATGCGGCCCTCAAGATGATTTCATGAGGCTCGCAGCAGGAGGATTTCTGATAATTATTGAGTGTGGCATGCCGCCGATAAAATGCATGTAACTGCTACAAGTCCCACAATGAACTGCAACAAATTGTATATAATTTGCCCAAAATCTTCCTGGGAAGGACAACCTGACCCTGAATATCCACTTTTAGTTACTTTTTTAACACGGAGGCCTCTGCTTTGCAATACAGGCCTAGAATACTGAACAATATTGTACAAAACAACAGAAATTATTGAGTGTGGACATTGTATTGTACCAAAGTTAAAGTATAAAACATAGGTTCGTCTATATTTTAAAGTGTGACCCTCGATCAACCCTGACACAGGTTATTTTGACTGCAGCTCAAGTTGAGTTTCTGAGCTCTATGCTTTATTCAGCAGTGATTATTTACCATCAAGTTGTGTTCCTCGACTCCATTTATTTACTTAGACTCATCTTCTTTATAGAATGTTCTGATGAATTTTATAGAAACCCCCTCCTTCGGATTCTCAAAAGATTACTGAACAAATAAAGAAGGAACTTCATTCTTGCAATAGATTCACAGCCTTTTTTCTGTGACCTCAGTTTGACGTGTTTGGTTGACCATCGTAGTTTCTGTGACACAGCGCAGGCAACCCACAAGAATCACACAATCTTCACACAAACTTTACACAATCATTCTTCAGAAACCTGTGTTTCTTTGTATGATAATAATCCTGCTAAAAATAAACTATTATCACATTCAAATTGCTGACAGATAATATGTACATGTTATAGATTTATAATTTTAATATTGTTATACAGTGAGTTATCTGTTTAAGCAACCATTTCAGATAAATGGATTACATAATGTGCTACACTCTTAATCAAACTCAAATAAGATTTCAATTTTAACGGCAATTGGGTCTGTGCATGGAAGGTTAGTTGACCTGTTCATTTTCAAAATAGGTAACTTCTGTACCTGACTATTTCCTATTCATTTTTGGTGTGTTTTACTTTATCAGTCTAAAATGAAATAATATTTGAAACATGAACAGTGAGTTTGATGATGTCTCTGAAAACATAAGACTTTACAAATTAGGAGAACGTTTCACCAAACGTTAAAGAAAAGTGTTTGTGTCTAAATCTAACAGGAAATGCTCTTAAATACAAAAGTAGTATAGTACTATTTTAAATATAAACAAGCTAACTGACATTCAAGTATCACAAATTCATTCACAAACAACACCTGTATGTTTTTTCTCCATACAGTAACAGTAAATTCTGTAGCCTAGACCTACGTATTCAAACATATTACAAAACGCATGTGATTTTGTTCCTTATTTCAAAGTAATAATTCTGTTTTCAACAATTTTTTGTGTAATCTTAGTTTATTGCCATAATTTTCTATCTTGATACAAACCAAACCAACTAAATTTAAACATGGAAAAGTACCTACAGTACATAATCCTTACTTGTTTATAGTAAGTCCGCACGGTTCAACCTTTCTGAAAAAAGTAGTGGCTTATAATCCAGAAATTACACAACTAGTTTTTTTTATTTTAATTGGAATGGGACAATATCCAAAAAGTATCAGATTGTTCAATAGTGGTGTTTCAATTCAATTCTGGTGTTTGGTTTGATTCTCATGTGTCTCTTCATGGCTCTGTTTTGTCTTTTTTGTGCAGTTAGGAAAGGGTTGATTCCATTGTCATTTCTCAGTCAGAGGAAGTAAACAGCAGTGTGTTGTCGTTATAGAACAAATTCTGTCTGTCTGTGCAGGGATTGGAGGGAATATAGGGCTGTGCAGTTAATCGAATTTCAATTTCAATTCTGATTATTGCCGTAATCGTTTACAATTGTGACTATAAGTGAGTTTGTAAGCGCTCAGATATTTCCTTGAGTTGTAAAAGTAGGTCTCAGACTGTTTCTTTACAATTGTAGATTACATTTACAATGGTCCATTTTTATAAGAGATCTCACTCATTTATTTGATGTCTTCACATTTTGCATTTAAGGAGCACTAATGCTCTGCATGCTTTCAAAACAAAAAAATATTTTCATGAAAAAGTAGTTTGTGCTTGTTGTGAAAAAATCAAAATATATTGGAATCCTGCCATGTATCGAGACAAGAGCTGAATCATGACAAAACACAATCGTCACCATTCCTTTAGAGACAGAGATCTAAAATTACCTAATTGATTATCAGATGTTTCCCACATATTAGGTTGTAAATGATGATATCTTTGTTAGCGATTGTCATATAAAGTACCACAGATGATTAGGGTTAACTACAAACAGTATCTGTGTTTATGGTGCCATCACTTCTTGTGCCGTCACCTCTCACAGCATTCTTCAAACCTCAGTTATTTGGCTCCTTCAGATCCAGGAGCTGCTGTTATGTCACACACATTGTTCCCCTGAATAGCCCTTTGTCCGAGGCGTTTCCTCCTGCTCTGATTCCCCATAGAGAACATAAGAGTACGTTAGCTTCTGCTCTCCCTGTGCTCCTCTGCCCGGCCGCATTGTCACGCTGTTTCCTCAAAGGATGTCCCATTAAAAATGTAACAGGCATGTCTTTGTTTTTGTCGAGGCTTTTACACACACAGTCTCAACAAGCCCCAATGTTTATGCCTTTGGCCCGCAGAAGCAGAGGAGCGCTCGCTGGGTCACCGGAAGTGGAACACAGGAAGCCTCACAAACCTCTACTACCCTTCAACGGTGAGAACTTCACAGCAATCCAGATGACTGTAGCTGGTACCAGTGAATGGGACCTGAAATGTGGTTTGACACAGGTCAGCTGACATGATAACCACTTGAAACTTTCACTATTTTGCATGATTATAAAACCAGGATGACTTAAATGACTGAAATTGGTTTGAATACTAAGTATGTAAAGAATAACATAAAACTTCACTATTTATCTGAGTTATAACAGGAGTTAAAATAGTTTGTTTTAGAATACCTAATAGGGGTTGGATAATAAGAGCTGCATTTACTCGTGCTTTTAGCAAACCATCATAAAAGATACTCTCCAGTTATGCTGAATACATAATCACATATTATTTAAAAAAAATCCTCTATGCTGTTGAACTTGCCTTGTCTTTGTGAAAGTCTACAACATCACTCCCCTATTTTTCTTGTAGAATTAGCTTTTTGTTGCATTTTTTAAAATTGTATGATATTGTCGATATTCAATTTTTCTATGTTTTCAATTTAACATTTACGACACTTTTCCAAATCTCGACCTGACAGCTGTGTACTTTGATGTATTTTGTTGACTCATTTTATTACTAAAGATACACAAAAATAAGAAATAAAGGTAATGTTTTTACTTTCAGTTTGATAGTGTATTTACAGAAGAGAGCTGTAGGGGGAGCACTACTACTTAGGTTGCTTAGTTCTGCTTTAAACATGTTTCATTCATTAAAGACAAGAAAAATCACTTAAATACAGTTGCTCAAAAATTCTCATTGGAAATAGAAAATAAATTATTGAATTAATAACTGTGTTTTAGGGTTAATTTAATTGTTTGTTTTTTCTGTAGGAGAAAAGTATGTTTCCTTAACTCCACTTTATTACTTTAAATCCTCCACAGTATGCACAATGTAAAAGTCAATGTATTTTTCTTCTTTTGGAAAAGTGACCTAAGCCTAATACAAAGGACTCTTAACTTAAATCTTTACTGCCCTCTGGAGGAAAAAATGCTTGTGAATGTATGGCCATAACACATAATTTAAAGTTAAAAAACGAATTAGCATTAGATAATTTGGTGTTTAGAATATTTGTGTCATTTTATTAATTTCTTTGACGTGCTGTAAGACATAAAACATAGTATTAAAGTAGTAAAACAAGTAGTACTTTGTGTGTCCACTAGAGTCAGCATGGAGTAACACATATCATGGTTCCTTTATCAAAACTTTACAAATAACATGTTTAAAGTGAAGATAAAGGAATCATTAATGCAACTGATGAGGGCTATAAAGACACTTAAAATATGATAAGTTATGATATAAAATAAATGCTTTTTTTCATTTTTAGCTATAATATATTTCTCACATTTATTCTTATAGGTAAAATGTACAGGCTAAAATGTTTTTATACGCACAATTGTTTAACATCAGTGAAGCTGTTATTTTTTATGTTATAATGTTTACAGTCTTGTACAGTATTAGGGAAGTTACTTGAAAAAAATAATGTTGCTTTTAGAACCTCACATTATTTTGTATTTAATCAAATTAGTAAAATTATTCACAAAATATTCATGAAAATTTGATGCTAAAGCAATTAACATATGTGGGAAAAGATACAATTCCCATGACTGAACTTGACAATAATCAAGCTACACTTAACTCCACTTTTAAAATATATATGTATTTATATTTATTGGTCCTCGGCCTTCACTAGACTGGACAGTGTGGTGTTTAATGGGGATGAGATTAGAAAGTGTGTTCAGAGGAGAAAAATCAAGCTCATGGAACCTGGCATATGTGCTGCTGCTTTAATAACACAACTAGTGGTTAAAAAGCAACGCAGTATAACTATTTCATGTAAAAAAAAATCATGTCATAAAAAGCATTTAAAAAAGTAAGTGAAGAATTTTTTTGTTTTTAATGAAAAGCATGAACTAATAACAGCACATTTAGCTGTTCATGTGTGTTATGTGTTGTATAAGCAGCGCTCTGAGACTAGTTGTGTTTAGTGCGAGAGAGAAGGAACTAAATGTTTAAAGCTAATGGTTGAAACTAACCATGCCCATGTTTCGGGTACAAGGTTTTTGTCTCTTTGTGGTTCACCGCCGGTGGAGGTGAAGTGACTTGAAGTGATTCAAAGGTGCTACTTAATGAAAACACATTGACGTCACACAAAGCAAAGTTTAACATTTAGTGTCTTTATAAAACAGATTTGCAAAATATAGCCAAGGCTCATTCATTTAAATATGCATAAATAGCAAGAAAATATTTTCCCATTTCAATTCAAATAACTCCAAACAGCTTTATACATAAATCATTACTGAAAAGCATATGAAAATTGAGCTTGATCTTGCAGTAAACACAAGCTTATACGGCTAAAGCGATTGTTGATTTAATCAGAATTATACATCTCTGTAAAACACACTTACTCATCATAAACAATAAACACATCTTATTCAAGTTTTGAAGTAGTACACATCTTTGGCTGAAAGTCTCAGTCTTTTAAGAGCCATGTTTCACATGAACAATGCAGTTTATGTACAATAGTGCAGGCAAAGATCTGAAAACAGGATAGGCTGTGCTAGAACATATGATCATTGTCTTATGTTGGGATCTTTACATTCAATGTTTGACGTTAAAATTAGTTTTATAGGAACGTCTCTCCTAGCACTTACTCTGCATAGGTTTTTCATGTTTGTTGTTTGTTTGACTGCTTTGACTTGGCTCAAATTGAATTATTGATGTGAGTGAGTGAACATGACATCTTGTAAAGCATAAAGTGGTCTGTTTTGTCTTTCCATTCAAACATCTTTCAAATGTACTTGGTCATCAGTACTCTGTTTCTAAAAGGTGCTTCAGCTTCAGGGATTGACTCTTTTCACTTGGCTGCTTCAGAAATGGGAGGAGCTCGCTCCAGGCCCATGCTCCAGGGGTCAGAGGGCGCACTGTAGAACTGAGAATGGGAAAGCATGTCTTCACCTGAGATGGTGAACGCAAACATCCCATTCTGACGGGACACTCTGGGTTTGTGCTCCTCTGGGCTCATAGCCTTTGCCTCTGCTCTCACATCGTCCCGGGCCTCCTGGTCAGACCCTTGAAGCCCATACCCCTGATGCCCAAACCCAACATTTCCCCCAGTCCATGAGTCTTGACCGTCTGGTACGCTGAGCTCTCCTCAAAGCGGCTGATGGGGTTTGTGGGTGGACACAGAAAGTTGCTAGGTGTTGTGGACCTCCAGGCTGCTGGCTTGCGCCCTCGTCGGGGCCGAGAGACGCGGCAGCTTTGCCTCTTGATGTGTCGGTGCAGGTGATCTGAGCGAGTGAAGCTTTTGTAGCAATGTTCGCACTGATATGGACGCACTCCAGTGTGAATGCGCAAGTGATTTTTCAGGTCATAGTTGTGAACAAACTTTGAGTTACAGTGAAGGCAGATGTACGGACGTTCACCTGTGTGCTTCCTCATGTGGATCTTTAATTTGTCCTGTCTGCAAAAACAAAACAAGAAAAGTCAGGATATACACATTTTAAATGAACTTATTGTAAAACAAATCTCTATTTACTGTTGTAGAGGAGGAAATAAGACTAAAATTATTTTAACATTTTTAATAAAATATGATGAAACAGAGCTCTGCAGCAAATTACTTTTTAGAGTCTTTCTTTTTTCATTTATTTTGTTTGGTTTCATTGAGATATCACAAGTTATATTGAGGCAGTTGTGTTTGCTCTAAAATGCAGCCAAAACTAGTGAAGAAACAGGATGTTGATGATAAAGAGCTAATGAAACCAAGTGAGGGGGCTTTCCACCTACTCTGTGATATGTAGATAAAGTGATAGAATCTAGGTGTTTTTCCATCACTCTGATGTATAAGAACAGGTGCATTCTTTGCATGAGCACCATGGAAACGTGAAGGGTGAGTGGTTTAGTACCTGGTGAAGCGGACTTCACAGATAGTGCACATGTAGGGCTTTTCTCCGTGTGTGTTCTCATGTGTCGGGGCAGTTTTCCTGCTCCCTGGATGACCTTGTTACAGATGGGACACTGCTGTGAGGCTTTTGGCTTTATCTTCCTCTCCTCCTCCAGCTGCCAGGGGGGAAACAGCGCCCCCAGGTGAGACGCAGAGCTCAGAAAGTTCAGGTATGACCGAAAGTCTGCCTCGTCTTTTATTTGACCTAAAGCATGCCCCTCTGGAGCCCCCGACCCTGGGCTGGCGTTGTTACCAAGGCCTGCAAATTCTTTAATGTAATCAGCATGCAGCACTGTGGGCGGGACTTCCTCTTTCATCTCCTCTTTGATGATCTCTCGTTTGACAGCTAAGTCTAGAGGACGTGTGCTGTCATGAGCTGCTGGGTGGGATAAGAGCTGGGCAGTCGGCTCTGAGGCGAGGGTCCTGAGTGTGGATGGTGGTTCGGGTCAAGAAACTGTTGTGAGAAACCAGGGAATTCTGCAGCCCAAACAGAGGGGTAGAAGCCGGGCAGCAGAGGGGAGAGGTGAGGCCTTCTGTCCAGTGTGGGCATGCGAGGGTACAGCCCCTCCTGAAGAAGAGACTCAATAGAGAAGTCTTTCAGTGTTCGGCTTTCCAGGCTCTCCTGAAATAAAACAACCAGAGAAAAATGTGTATTTGTAAATTTATCTGAAATGAAACAGAATTATTCCTAACGGCCGATGGGGATGCTTGTTGACTTTATCAAATGAATGTTTGCCTTATCAACCCAAAAAATACGTTGTCTACAGATTGAAGTCAGATTATTATTTTGTTTTATTGATACATTTCTATTACTTAAGTCTCTTGTTGGGCAATGTGGAACTAATGTAGTGGAAATTACTAAACATTTATTCTAATACAGCAACTGTGATTAAAAAAAACTGGCTGTTCAGACCATATGACTTCGATTTCAACACAGAAATCAGTTGTTTTGTAAATATTTCTATATTGTGAAATACAAGTTCTGATATAGATTCAGCAAAGGTCCTGTTCAGCATTATCGGTTTATTATCATCTAACTAGCTTCAGTACATACTTGTATATGTGCTAGTGGATAATTCAGTAGTAATGAGTATTTATTCAACTCTTTGTAATGTCCTGTTTTGCACAATTTGCTGTGACTAAACTCCCTCTCATCTTGTTATTCTATGATGTTTGTATGGGACAACTAAAATGAAATGTAATTAATTAAACTACATTTCCTTGGTGTTAATTTCTTAGCCACTCTATTCAGGTAGGGAAATGTCTCAGCATCATCATAAATAGTGTATTTTTATAAAAGTCTGTGAATAGGAGCAGAAAAGACAATAATAAAGGAAGGTTAAATACTAATTAAGGCAAACCAAATGTATTGTATTTGTAAAGCATATCTCATGTAGGGATGCACCATCCAGCTTTTTCTGCTCCAATACCAATTCCGATATTTGGGCTTTAAGTATCTGCCGATACTCGATATCAACATATACCAGTGTAAAGACTGAAATACCTTATTTTTCTTATCAAAACATAAGACATTTGGTCATATAGTGTATATTATGTAACTATTATTTATAGTACAAGTCACAACTTAGCTACTTAATCTGAATAAAATGTCAAACATTATGAGATGATGCCGGTAAATTAGTCTCATTGTGTCCAATTAAAGGCACAACAATGGTATCGGCTGAACCGAAATCATAGAACCGATACTCAATCCAGCAAAATTCCTTTGATCGGAGCCGATATGCGATCCAAGTATCGGATCTGTGCATCCCTAATCTCATGCACAAAATGATTCAAAATGATTTACACTGCATCAAAATACAAACAGACCAGCCTTGATTTGATTATTATATTCAATTAGCCACTAGTTGAATATTATTAAGTTTGCTCTAAATCTTTACGACAATGGGGGTCTATGTTGCCGAAATTATTGAAGTCAGAGTTGATCAAGGGCAGCATTTTAAAATATAGGCTCTATATAAAAAAGATATTAAGCTATATAAAGCTATATAACACATCATAATATTCCCACTTCATTATTTACATTTTGCATAAGACACACACAAGTTATTAAAAAGTAAATGGGTAACTAGGGTCAGACCTTTTGTAGAATTTGTATGTACTGTAATTGCTGTTTTCTACTGTACTTATAGACACTAAAAATATAGGCTGTCTGTGAGTTGCTCCCCTTGGAAGTTAATTAGCATGTTTTTAATCAATAATATTTTAACAAAGAAAAATAAAGGCTTTTTAAACTTGTATTTTAGTTCAGTTTTTATTCCTGCTGTCATTAAACCGGGGCTTAAAGTTTTCAGTCACTGTGAAGGATTTCAGTCAATAAAAAAAAAATAGGAACATTTCCGTTATTTATGTTTTCTTAAACGTTTATCTCATAAGTTGCTACTGTATCTATTACGGCCCATCAGGCGTTCTGTCGATTTATTCACATTAAAAAGTGGTTTCTTTGTCCAAATCCGACAAGGTAATAATAGTAACATATCATATACCATGTCCAAGAACTGTATCTGTAAAAAAGCTAAAGAAATTCCTCTAAAATCTACCAAAATGCAGGAAATTACTTCTGATCTCAACTAAAAATTTCTCATCACAAGTTTCTCCTTTTTGCATGATTTCAATTCTTAATTATCATAGCTAAGCGGTAAGTATTATAATTAGATCAGACCTATTTCCTTAAAACATAGATGTCACTGTAATATTACTATTAAAATGCAACTAAAATCTTGACAACTTAAAATTTTCAGTCAAATCATTTTTTTTTCTTTTTGCTTTAACCCCTGCATTAAACCTTCTGGCGATGCAGCAGCTGTACCTGCTTGGCCGTGATGTTGTCCGGAGACTGTGTCGGCGGTGACCGTGGGTTGGGCTGGTAGGAGGAGGAGGAGGTGTTGGGCGGAGGTGAAGATCCAGTGCCCGACGGCGTCTGCTCACTCCTGCTCTCCGATGACCTCACCGACCGGTCACTCACATCGTCATCTTCATCCTGGTCGTCTTTCCTGGATCCTTCCTCTTCCTCCTCATCATCCTCCTCTTCGTCTTCTTCCGCCTCCTCTTCCTCCTCCTCTTCTTCTTCTCCTCTCTCACTCCTCCTCCACCTCCTCCACCGCTGTCCATGATTCCAGGCACACGTTGATGATGCAGGGGATCTCCAGCATCTGCGCCGCGTGGAGGATCTCTTTCACGTTGGAGGTGGTGATGGTCAGGGTGGAGGTGTAGGCGAAGTCCAGGATGGCGGTGAGACAGTCGGGGGCCACGAAGTCGATTTCGTACACGGCCGCTGCGTGGTGCGGCTCCGCTCCGCCTGTAGTCGCCACGGTGAAGAGTTTCTTGAAGTACTGACTGCAGGCGGCCAGTACGGAGCGATGTGTGCGGTATTCTTGGTCCTGCACGATGAGGACCACGTCGCACAGCAGCCCGTCCCGCCGCTGCTCATTCAGGCTGCACAGGACGTCACTGCTGTGGTTTGGGAAGGGGATCCCGATCAAGTCCTCCTCTCTGTGGTGCACCATGGCGCGCTCAGTAGTAGGTTCACTGGACAGAATAACAAAAAAAACAAAAAAACTCAGTAATTAAAGTTAACTGACACTGTAAAGTGAAAGTGTCAACAGCATTAGGCTCTGTGCATGTCACGTCAGTTGGCTTGTTTATATTCAAAGTAGCCAAATTATGTACGTATGAGTATTTCCTGTTAGCACTAGCATTTAGACACACTCTTTATAAACGGACGTCTTTTGAGGAGTTAATTTCCTGATTGGTAAAGTCTTAAACATGTTTTCAGAGATCTTTCAAATATTTGTTTTTGACTGACATGAACAGGAAGTACTCATAAGTACATAAGTTAGCTGTTTTGGATATAAACAAGCCAACAGTCAATGAAAATCAGTTCTGTTTTTCATAAGCACACTGCAATTTTTTTTTTGCCTATTTTGAAGTAAAAATGTCAAGTGAAATAATTTGCCAGTGCAGTAAGAAAATTGACTAACCTAGTTGTTTTGAGCAGAAAATCGAGTTTAATTTTTAAGCAAATCTATTCTTTATTCAAGCAATTATGGCTTAAAACAGATAGACATTTGCTTAAAATATGTATTTTTTATATCTAGATAAGGGAAATCAGGATAGAATATCTTAAAACAAGTCAATGGATCTTAGAATTAGTCTTTTAAGATTAATTTGCTTAATTCAAGTTTTTTTTTTTTTTTACAGTGCATAGATATGTTTTATCTATGCACTGTCAAAAAGAGAAAGTCGGAGACCCTCATTTATTACTCTAGAAGATATTGTTTGGCCACGCAAGCCTGCTCAGTGTAAGGAAGCAGTTTATATTGTTTATTTAGTGCAAAAAAACCCTACCAAATCACCTAAAATCACACATTTTTCTTAAAGTCTATTTTTGTCTGATTAGTACATAGTTGGCCTTTAACATACATTACAGTTATTCCTGTTATAGGCAACATTTTTATGCAACATTTTTCCACTCAAAAGATATTCTGTTTTTACTAGTTAAGTGCCATGGTAATTGGTAACATTTCTATTTTTCTTAGTCAAAACTTATGGATCATAGGGTTAGGGTTAAATTGTTAGACTATAGCTCATACACATGCATTATACCAGCATTATTAATACTCCGGGGAGAGATTGTCATTAAAAAAGAAGCTTTAATAAGATAGGCTATTAAGTGTCCTGTACAGTCTGTTCTGTACTATTAGACAAAATCTTTGAAATAGAAATAGACTTCTAATCGTCTCTCTGTAATATAAAGCATATTAAACTCAGAACACCTATTAGTCTCGTTTAGGGAACATTTGCTGTGTCGTTTCAGTACGGTCTTGATTTCCTGTTGAGTTTTGATGAATTGTGGTATCGTACGATTGAGAAAAGGCTGAAGAGAGTTTTTCAAAAGTGTTGCACCCAAATCGGTGAGGAGTAACTCAACAGCTGGCTGCTCTACACCACCTCACGTTTTTGTTCATTGATATTTCTTAACTGCAGTAGTTCTACCACAATGAGTGACAGTTTGGCTTTATTAAAATATACTGTGGGCTTGCTTGTTGGTGTGCCATCTGTGCAGTAAAGGCAACAAGTGGTAAATACAGCATGCCTGAGCAAACATCGCTTGGGCTAATATTTATTCTCCAATGTGCAATCACTTTGCTTGTAGAAAAGTGTTTCAATTGTTATCGAGGTGACGACTGCAAAGGCTGTAAATTAAACTGATAAAGACAATATAGTTTAATAGTCTCACAGTGGCAAAATGCACAAAGCAGCTTTTCTCGTATAGAATGTATATTAATATGAAGAATATGTGTTTAAATAATAGATTTTTCTGTGCACATTCTTTTTAAAACAATTAAACCGTCTCGATAGTTGTTGAATAGTTACATTTCTTCTTTCTTTTTAGGGGTGTAGTGCGGTGATGTGTGAGCCATGCGTTACAAGAAGGCAAAAGCAGGTCAAACTGTACCAACACAATTATACTACATCCTGTGAAAAAGCTTACAACACACATTTCTCTTATCATACAGTTTATACTGTTCTTAATACGACTAATTCAAGTGATTTCAATGTTTTCTCACTTCCACAGCTGGACTGCTACCTGTTGATTCACTGCACTGTTGTTTACAGCGATAAAACTTCCTTTGGCAAAGTGCTCGTTCATTCGCATCTATGAATAGAGCTCCCAGTTTGCAGTCCACACTTGGTGGTCACCGAAGGCATGTGTAGATAAATACTTTGAAGCCGGCCCCGCTGGCCACAAGCAGCATTGTTGACTCGAAATGGGCCAGGGTAAGAAACCACACAACTGCACACACACTCACCCAAAAAGTTTTTACACAAAATAGATACCACAAAAAAGACAAGAATCTGGAAAACCCTTCAGTTCACCTGCAAGTATACATCTCAGATACCAATCTTACATGTAGTTTATTCTTGTCTGCTCTGTTGCTAGGTAACAGTTGCTATGCCATTGATGCAGAATGGACATAATTAAGATATCTTTACATGAAGCACTGGTACCCTAGAGGCTGTGCACCAAACTTTTTTTTGTATAGACTCTTTGAAGACCCCTCTCAAACCCAATGACTCCTCAACATAAAGTAAAGCTTGTCTTATTCTCGTATTCCTCACACCACCGCCATATAAAGTAAAAGTCTGGGTAAGGTGGGAGAATCTTCAGCCAGAGATCAGATGGCCCTAAAAGTTCCCGAACAGGTTGCACAAACACCAGCGCAGGGGCCCCTCCCTATAAGAAGCTGCCAAGACAAACAATAGCGCCAATCTTGGAACAACAGAGGATAAGACGGAGCGTATGAGGGCTGGTAAGGCTCGCTAACCCACTGTCATCCCACCCACTCTATAAAGTAGGACTGGACACGTGCTGCTGTCGCTGTTTGCTAGACTAATGGCCCAGCAGTACAGGACCACACCCCCTCTATCCTGGTTCCCACTGTTTGCTCGCCACTATGAGCTCTTACAGCGGCCTGCCCCTTAATTACAGCATGGAGAGGATCTAAGAAGGATGTGCCACATAGACAGGGAGGGAAACGGAGGGCACGGCATTCCCACCACAAGGACCTGGAGCGACATTTCGTCAGCCAAACAACACTTAACTATTTACACACCCACCTACCCACCCCTCTGTGCAGTCAGGGTGGGGTGCCTTTAGACAGGGCATGACAAGCTACTCTTTATGGCGTTTTTTGAGAGGCCATTGAAGCTGTCAGTTGAGGATCAGTTAAAGTTATCTTACACCAGACACACCGGTTCATGCTCCTTTAGTGTAAAAGTTTGACCTGTAGTTACCTGCATGTGTTCAAGCTCAGATATGAAAGTGACCAGTAACAATGGTCTGCCTCGCCGCCTGCTCTAGCTCTGTCTTCTCTCATGCCGCACTTAGTCACCAACACTTTCAACTCAGCACTCCCACCCCAAATTATGTGTCACCTCTATTCAATGTCCTCTTTTGCCCGAGAACTAGATTTGGGGCCGGAGCCACAGATGAGCAGCAGTGTTCTGTTCCTCTCCCTAATAATTGAGGTGCACTCCTCCCTCTGCAGCTGGATCATTATGCCCCAAGTGCCGGGCTACCTCGTCCCCAGCCTTGACCGCTCAGGCCACAAATCAGTAGCTAATGTCCATCTCAGCCCTTGTCAGAGACAGACACTCATTTGGCCTGTAAGCTGTAACAGCTAAAGCTAGTTTATCCCTGTCAGGCCGGCGCATGCACCTGACCCACATGCTAAATCACCAGCCGCCAAAGTTTGGCCCTGTCACCCACTGCCCATTGCAAACACCTGCTAAACAGCTGTCACACGCCCACAATTGCATGGCCAATAATTTACAGTATTGACAGGCGAGATTCAGACCCTTATTAGGAGGAGACATTCATTTGAGGTTGTGTGCACTAGTCCATTATCTGCAGGGAACAGTGCAACAGTGTGCTCAGCATACTTTTCTTTAAATGATTTTTTTACACTTAGAACAACTGTCTGGGTCATACAGGACTAATAGCAAAAACATAATTTAATTGCTGTCAATTAGTGGAGCCAAAAGCTGACTATATCAATCTCTCTAATAATCATAGTGCAATGTCATGAGCAAATTGCAGCATTTAACAACACATTTCCTGGAGCATATTTTATTGTACTGAGAGGCACTGGTCTCCCAAAAGTGACACTAGATTTGTTTAGTAAGAGTTTTTGTGTCTGCGTTAAAGAGACGGTGTAACTTTTTGACCAAAAGTAGATTAAAAAAATAAGTCTGCGTCTTTACTCTGAGCAAGCGCACGTAATCATAAAATGTACTATTATTTGGCCTGGAGGAGGGCCTCCTCCAGTTTGTTTCCATAGAAAAGATTTATTTATATTTTACAATAACACACTTTTTTTTTTAACTTTATATTTCTACTGAAATGTGATGTTGACTTTTATCTCCAAAAACTACACATTGCACTTTTAATTGGGTCAAAAAATTTGATACTTATAAAATAAATGAAAGTTATATACATATTTAAATATATTTTTGAATCAACTTTAAGATTTGTTTTCTCTAATTCAAATGGTATTCTGAGAGAAAAGTATATATTGTTATGTGCATATTGTTAGTAATTTTTTTGATCCCGACGCTATAAAAATGCACATCTATAATTATTATGATTATTAGTTTCTAAGGACCCCATGAAAACCCCTCAGAAAACTGGGGCCAATTTACCTGTGAGGCCTTTAAAAGCGCCTGGTTGCACTAAGTGTCATCTCGGAGCCTCCAGGGCGGCCCATAGCTACACATCATTATCTTTCTCACCCCAAAGTAAACAAAACTTTACCACTGCGTTTGTCATAAATACATTTTTTCTATCACATTTTATTTTTGTTTATGGCATATTTTCTTTCTCACTGGGATTCATTATTGGTGGAAAATCATTTAATTTAAATTTGACTTTATGAACCCATAACATCGGCTTTAGAATATAATTTATTTTAGCTGTATCTTGTTATATATGATTTTAGCAGAAGGCATAAGAACACAATTATAATATATGCATTGTACTAAACATTAGACTCTACAGTTGCCACAGATGAGTAGGTGTGTTGAACATGCCTTCTCGCTCAGAATGTTTTTGTATAATATGGCATAATTCATGTTCATTGATACGCCAAGCAAAAATATTTTGACTTCATGTTGGATTTTGATATTTTGACGCGTGAGTAATTACACCTGGAAACATGTTATAGTGCCAGATGAAAACAGTTTGCAGCTGGTATTTTGTAACAGCATGAGGTAAAGTGTCTATAAGCTGAATGATAACACACCAGGAGCAAGTCATAATTTAGAGCTTGAGCTGAAATCCCAAACATGTTTTTATTATTCATGCTGCGCTCATAAATAACCTGGAAACACTCATGATGTTATTTTTCATTATTACAATAAAACATTGCTGACCTCAAAATATTGATGAAAAGCAAATGTCAATTTTGATGGGGACTTTGTATTTCAGCACAAAGTTAATTTTGTAAAATGTATTTTATAAATGAAGTTCAAAATGCAATATTAATTAATTATAATCATTAACTTGTATTTTTTCGTGCCTAATTTGACTCCATATTTCGCTCTCACAAGATTCTTTTGACATCTGCTGCTATAACAACAGTACTCTATTAGACAAACTTTATAACTTTTAGCACTTCTTAGTGAGGACTATGTGTTGCACCAGTGTCTTAACAAGTAAAAAGACATACAATTATACACATAAATTGAAGTTGGTGACTTACACACCCATGTGTGCACTCCCAAACTTTGGCATTCAGATTTCATCCCCACATGTCTTGATACGTTTTGCCCAGCATTCCACAGCTTTCAACAGGCTGCGCTCACCTCACCTTGACTTTGCTGATTCTCCTCACGTGTGTGTGTAAGTCCAATCCTCTAGGAGGCTTCTCTGCTGCTCCCCGTTTGACCTCTCACCATTGCCTTGTCTAATTGAAACCCAGCTGATTGTGTCTTTGTCTGTCAGTCAGTGCCGGCGGACGGTCACTCCATTCACAAGCTCCTCACGCCGGACACAGTGATGTCTCATTCATAAAAAGCAGAGGAAGAGCCCAGAGGGGGATATCCAGCAGGCAGGTTGGTCCGCTTGTTTGGGTCCGTCTCAGGGTTGTGGAGTTTCGACTGAGCGCTCCTTGTTGTGTGTGGCTCATGAGGCACGAGCCGCGAGTGAGTGAGAGGAAGAAGGGAGGGAGGGCAGCAGCAGCTCTGCGCTGGGGAGATGTCGCACCACTAGTTTTTATAGCAGGGTGGGTAGCTCAAAGATAATAATACCCCATCCTCCTCCACAACACAAGTTTAAGCGCACTGTGTAATAAGCCCATGGCGCAGACACCCTCTGATTTGGGTCAGACAAAATGAATTTTTAGTTGTATTCTGGTGGATTTTTTGGTATAAAGAGAACGGGGAGAAAGAAACTCCAAGGGGTTGTTTGGGGAGACGGAGGGAGGGTAAAAATGGAAATGGGAGAGTGAAGTTGGTTAAGCTATTTTGCGCTTCTACACTGCCCAGAGAAGAGATGCACTAGACTAAATAACTTTTAGGTTTTTTGCTGTTATTTGGTAGAATTCAAATTTGAAAGTGTGTTTAAAGTGTGGCAGCAAATAAATTCTCGTTAGCTTATCACTTTTAGTGTCAGTGCCAACAAATCTTTCCAAACCGAGGGTGATTGTGGCATTAGTTCCATTTTGACATTTTTTCTCACGCGTCTTGGCTGCATATTCATGATGTGTCGTCAGCGTTTTAGTACAGGCTAGTTATACATTAGTCATTGTTGTACTTACTGATTTTAATTTAAGTATGTGGAGACTTTCTTTTAAGAAATATCATATTAAATCTAAAAATTTAAATGTAGCCAAATAACAAGATCCTAACATCAGATTAAGAAAACCCTGATGGAGTTTTAAAATCCAGGTTGAACAAAATTGAGTCTAAAAATTGGGAAACATCTGATGGGAAAGAAGGGTGGTAAACATTTATATTGGCTCCTATGTGAATTAGGTCTAGAGCTCCAATTTACACAATGCAAGTGTTTGTGGCAGGGACAAACCAGACTGAAAGAACAAAGTGAGTCATATTTTCAGACCAAATGGGTGAAAACTTCCTGCATGACATCACCAAGCCACACCCCTCTTTTAAATGAGGTGCCCACAACAGGAAGCATGATAAGTTTTGCATGGTAATCAAAATCGCTGGGTGCACTGAGAAGGTGTTACACTTTCTTGTCCTTAGCAGCATAGCAGAGTTTGAAAGAAGAAAATCCCCATCAGCCCCATTCATTCATAAAGGTGGCACACTCAGACAGCCATTGTTTGCCCAGCGGTCAGAAGACCTTCCAATCTGGACTGAAAATATTTGCGTGTGTTTATAAATGTAACCTGACAATCACAGCGTTACGAGGCAAGAAGCTAACTTACACAAACAAGTGGACATCATAGCGTAAGGCAGACGACTATGCCCACTTCTCTCGGGGGAAAACAGGGACCAAAGCAGACCGCAGCCCGAGCTCTCGTGGTTTACACTGTTTTGTGCAGGGTGAGAGGCCGAGCCAGCTCATTTTGGCATCCCGTATATATAAACAGGGTCAGCCACTAACTGCTCACAGCTCAGCCAGACGGCCAGAAAACAACACTGCTATACTGTACCAATGTCCGTCTATGCTAAGCACGTCAATGCAGCCATAGCAACCTGCTCAAAGTGGTACCTGTGCATCCTATAGTTAAGCATAAAGATTCATAATTGGGTGTGATTTCGACAGAGAGAGTTTTGGTGATATACAGTTTTAGTATCGTGTTTTTTTCCATGTAATCAATTAGGACATAGATGGATCAGTGATATACAAACTTGATCCAAAACACGACTTAGTAATTTAGTAATTGCAACAGGTTCATGATTTCTGTTAAAATTGTCTCTTAATTAGGGCTGGGCGATATTGACTAAAATGAAAATCTCGATACATTTTTGGCGCATCTCGATAACAATATTTGGACGATATTCTGTCAGTTCAACATAAACGTGTTAAAACGTCTTCAAGTTTGTTACTACGCTGGAAAAACCTTAAATATGTCAGAGTTTAAATTTGGTTGAATTACTTAGTGTTGACATGATTTGAACATGTTTTGACTCTCTTAAGTATAGATTTTCCAACTGAACAAGTCATTTTAGTCCTTATTTCATGAACAGATGCTTTTCCCTTTCCCTCCCTCATTTAATTACTGTGTATTTTCTTGATTTAAGTTAAAAAAACATATATTATGCTTGTTCCTTTGGCACTCTTAGTTTAAGCCAATCAAAATGTAATAAAAACATGTAAAATGTTACTTATTCCAGGCACAAATTCTCTTGTCATTTAATTTAAGATGGTAATTTTTCCAGTGTGTTTAATTATCAGACAAAAATCTGTCAAACATTGTTTCTCTTTTGTGAAGCACTTTGGATTACTTCATATACAAATTCATATACTTGCCTTGTCTATTAGAAAGTATACAGCATTACTCATTTAATTTTTATAGTAAACTCAACTGCATGAAATACTCGATATTCGATTTTTGATATATTATCTAAAATTCTATATATTGCACAGCTCTATTCTTTATATACCATTTTATTCAACAAGCAGTGAACTTATTGTATTGTTTGAGTGTGGCTACTACGTGACAGTTTCGAACCCTACATGTTTCACTCAGAATTTTTTGAGTAATCACAAGTGGGCGCGGATAGGAAAAAAAAAGAGAGATTTCCTGAGGACTCAAGTATCAGCTGCAAGACGCTACAAGATTACTCAAACAGGCATCAATCACAAATAATTTTGCGCAGTACAGAAAAGCAGTAAAAGGTGTGTCGTCATGTGTAATAAGGCAGATTCAGCTCTTGATTTGGTATTGCCAATATAAAACAATAACATAATTGACAAAAAAAAATTACCCATAGTGATTTCTGGCAGCCCTAGATTTCTGTCACTAAAAGAATTTTGGGTGGAGAATAGTTCAGACTTTGAAGGAAGAAAATATATATATTTTTGGGCTTTGAGAATGCACAGTGATATCTTTCTGTATTGTTTTATGTAATCACTGATATTCTGCTAGTCTGGATTTTTTCCATTACTGAAAGCTCTGTGAGATCATGTCCATTTTTTTCATTTTGTTATAAAGTGTTCAGTGAAATTGACATTATAATGTAACAATTGTTGTCTATATAAAAGACGTGAAAGTTTTATAACACTGATTCTAAAACTAGGCAGGGAACGAAATTAAAATGTACAATTATTGTGACCGGATTAAGTAATCACGATGTTAGACCAAATTAATCGAAGACTTATTTATTATTAAATTATTTCATCAATATTTACTAAATGTAAAAGTGCAAAGTATCAAAATCACTGAAATATTTATTAGCGCACAACATGTCTGTGTTTGAACAACTACTTATTGTATTTTGGTCTAAGTACAAAAATAAGGATTCAAAGTGAACAAATGTTCACAATTGCGATTATCGTCACGTACCATTATCACGATTATTTAAAAAATTGCTGCAAATATTTAATTGCAGGACTTAATTATCACGATTAGCGATAATATCGTCGTCCCATCTCTAGTCAGGACCACTAATAGCAAACGTGTAGCTGTAAATAGAGAACCAATATATATATATATATATATATTACATACATTTTTATGTGATCAAGGTTTTTTAAGCAAACATAGTATGTTACACTTTTCTTTTGTCCAAAATACCCACAATAATAGATAAATAGTAATAAAACAAAAATAAGTGTCTGCTGGTTGAAAACTACAGTATCTTGCAAATTTCCTCCATCTAATGACAGCAGCAGAAATGGCAATGTACATTTTCGGTATGTACACTAAACAGAGTGATTTCTAATTTTTGTCATATCACTCAGCCTATTAACAAAACCACTACAGTTCTTATTTGAATTTGCCTGTTCCATTCACATTTCTTCTCGTTTCCCCTAACAGTCCTCCAGTTCCAGTCACCCGTAGGAGCCGCACACGAACCCCCGCGCTGGTACGAGTCATCCGTTTTGCCTGTCTCTCTGTCTCTCTCTCCCTCCGTCAGTCTGTCTGTCTGTCTGCTTGGCATGTGCGAGTACCTGTTTACAGACACCTGCTGGGCCCTGAGAGCTCCGCGTGCGAGTTCACCAGATTGGAGCTGGAGAGGGGGCCGGGTGTGAACAGTCATTAGATCGAGTTGATATCACGATGACTTTGGTGTACCCAGCATGCGTCGTAAAGACAGACACAGTACATAACACGGTCTATAGGAGCCTGGTCTGTGAGCTGCTGGTCACATAGTATAGGACACATGTCAACGGCTGGAGCTAAGCAGGTCAGCAGAAGTGGAACAGTAGACAAAACTATTTTTAAGTAAGTGTAAGTCTAGTTTTAAAGAATATTTTTCAAGTTGAAGTACAAAGTAAGGCTGCACGAAAGTACTCAAGTAAGAATAAAGAAGTATTTGGTGAAACAAGGGCTTAAAGATGGGGTAGCTGATTTGCAAACACGATTAAGGTTTTAAATCTGACAACTTAGTCTCACAAATCCTTCGACACATGGTTAATATCAGATGTATTCATTTTTTTGTTGCAATTTGGCCTAAAACACTCTTTTACAGACAACAATGTGAAACTGGAGAGGGCCACCCAAGCTCGACCAACCAGAGCTCTGCTGATTAGAACTAAAATACTTTATTATTCAGTTCAGACAGTACTCAGTGGTCAAATTTTTTCACAAAGTGCTGCATTTATCATAGACGTTTTAGTGGAAAGTATCACGTTTACTTAGATTTCTATAACTTCTGATTTTCAATTTAAAATAAATCTAATTGGAAGTCCAAAGAATTTAAACATGCACACAATCTTGTCTTTACAAAGAAGACTCCAGAATCCGAAAAGCAAAATCATATTTTGGTGCAAGAAACGCAAATATATGTAGACAGTATTTTGATATTGTCAACATAGATTTTTGTCATTTTAATTTAATTCAGTGCAAAGAGAAGACACATTTTTTTTACTCAAGTGAGAGTACAGTTACCCCAAAGTAAATTTTTCTCAAGTAGTGAGCAAAAGTAAGCTTTTAGAAAACTACACTGAAAATGCAATTTCTCACAAAAGTTGCTTGAGTAAATGTAACTGAGGTTTGCCACCTCTGCTGGTCAGACTACTCATTTTACTAGGTATCCAACATAATTACATTCAAGATTTCACCAAAACCGTTCAACATGTTTCAAAAAGTGATGCTTAAGAGAAAAAAAAATAACTTGCGTACATTTGTCTAATTTTCATTAGTGCCTTTCATCTTCATCTCATCACTTTGTAAAAGGCCTTAATAAATGATGAGTCTTTTATTTTATTCAGTAAAACAGATAAGTATTCCTAAATATTAGATTTTTTCACAATCAATTTGATTTGATGTTTTCAATTTTTACCATAATATTCAACTTAAAATGTTCAACTTTTGTACATAAACAACCACTTGTCTGTTTATGATAATTATTTACCACATGTTTTATCCAACCAACAAACCAAAAGTAGCCCTGTCATATGTATCATAAATTAATTCATCATTGAAGTGGTAAGTTACTGGAGCCTATCCCTGTGACTTTGGGCTTTAGGCGGGTGTTGTAAAGTTAATTTGGACCTGGTTTGTTCATTTCTATTTATATGATCTCACTCTTACTCCTTGACATGTTAAAAATATTTCTAGATCATGTTTAAGTTGCCTATGTATTTACATAAGTTCTGAAAGACCTCCTGGGGTTGCGCAGTCATTTACCACGGGGTACTTTTGGTTTCATACTAAAAGAATATGAAATGTAATATTATCAAAACAAAAAATACCAAAAGAAATTATTCACGATTTACAAACATTTGTTTTGTTGTACTTTGTAGCTTATGGAAATCTTCAGATGAATCACCGTCATAGACAAAATTGCGTTTTCCTTCTTTTTAAATTTTAATTTGTATTTTGGATCTAAATGAGACACACTATGAGTACAAGACACAATGACACAATGATAGACAGAACAGTAAACTGTATCAAGAGTGCAGAGTTCATTAGCAGTTATGGTTTTGTGCAGAAAAGGACTAAAGAATAAAGCGTTTTTGCAGTCTATACTATAAAAGAATACTTTTAAAATGCCTACAACTCCCACTGTCTTCTTTTTCAAAGGCAAACGTAAAAAAAACAATAATATTCTTAGATTCTCCCAGTTTTAACCTTGAGATCAAGACTTTTGTAGTGAATCGCTCTGATTCAGCAACCCCACTGTCACCATAGTTTTTCTTCTCTCGCCTCCATGTGCACGCGCTCTTTCACGTATAGACTGTTTGATTTGAAAACATTACTGGCTGACTTGTGCATTCCTTCAGTTGATAATCATTCACAGCATTCTTTGTAAAAAAATGATTTAGTTCAGAAGCTGTAAATGCATCGCCCACAGTGTAAAGCTCACTTCAAATGTAAATCTATTTGCTTTTCAAGCTTTTTTGCGCAGCAGCCAATCTATTAAAACACACTGCTTAAACATCTACTTTAGTTCTTTACACTGAAAACCCACATAATGTGTTTCAGTTCAATGTTATGAATAAATTAACCAAAAGAGCAACATTTGTTCTGTTTGATAGTATTCAACTTTATGAATTACGCCTTTTCGGCAGGTGGGGCTGGTGTGAGCGATGCATCGGACAGGAAAGAGACACTGGCTGATTACACTGCGTCTCCTCCCAGGTCTCCTCCAGGACAAGGCCAAAGCTACACGACTGCGACTGGTATGTCAGAGCTCCTGCTTTTTCTAAACCATCAGAGACTTAGTTCATACGATAATGGTTCTCAGCATGTTCATTTCTCTAAGTCAGAGACACGAGCTTGTGAGTCCTTGCAAACAAAAAAAGTAAACAATATGTACTTTTCTTTAAGCTCACTTACTTTAGGCCACTGTTGCCACAGCTGCCATGGGCAATCTAACAAACGTGATCTCCGACCACCAATTACTCAAATGCAACTCAAACACAGTTTTTGTTTGAATGCAGGATCACCTGGGAGTCTGCTCACTGTGAATCATTCCTCCATAGTTAGACTGTAACCCAATCATAGTGGTATATTTGAAGACATTTCCACTCAAGTACTGGTGCATCATTTATAACAAAATGTTTAACTCTCATCTCTAAGTAACAGAGCTTTGCTTCTTGTCTTTGTTTAGAATATGTGCTGTTTTTCATTCCTCTGTGGGATCTTATGAGTTCCAAAATGTTAGGAGCTTTGATATTTTCATACAAATGGTTATATGGTGTAATAATCTCTGTTGAAAATATGGGAAATCTGACAAGTCCAAGGCAATGTCTGTGTTACTAGCTGTTAATGTGTAGACCGGCATTGTTTGAGCCCCTGAGACCTGCACCTTCACTCACTCTTGTGTTGGGTCTGTTTGGGTCTGGTGTGGGCATTAGCGCGGAGGGTCGTAGTTGATTAAGGACACCTCCTGGTGGTGATAACGAGGAGAGGCCAGCCTTGGTGGGACAGCCTGTGTCTGCCCTCAGGTCGTGTGCATGTGTGTGTATGTGTGTGCGTGTCGGAGCAGAGCCCGCGGCGCTCTGGCACCTCCTAATTAAAAGCAGTCAGGCTGCAGGGCAGGGGAGACAGATGCCTGTCATGAAGCACACTACATACGGACACACACGTGCACCTCTTCAGCCAAACGCACAAATACATGATCCTGATCCCCATCACACCCGCCCACTCAGGTATCACAGGTAGGAAATGTGCTTTAGACCAACATCTCCAAAAATGACAAATTGGGAGTGTTAATAAGGTCTTTCTGCTTAAAATTGCATTGCTGCATGAATGTTTTGTTGCGTGATTTGAGAATATGCCACTTTCATGAAAAAATCCATTATTTATCTGTGCATTGCCTCGGGTTAAAACAAATTTGACTAATTAAAGTTAAACTAGTCAATGATATCCCCTAACTTTTGCTTGAAAACCTGCATTATGTCCAACTTGTTCTGCAGTGCCACTCACAGGCGCTCACTTTTCCCTGTCGTGACCTGCTCTTTGCTTCTAGATTGACACATCTCTCTTCCTCCCCAGCACAGAATGAGACATAATTGTCCTGAATGTCTGTTACCTGCAGACTCTGTCACTTTGCATCTGCTCCCCCATGTGCAGCCCCATGCTGGAGGCAACCACATCTAGTACTTATTTGGCTAACCGCTGTTTGTCTGGGGTAGGTGGGTGGATCAAGGCTTGCTGCTCTCCTTTCTCTCTCAGTGATTAGATAGCATAAGCAGGCCAACTAGCCGAACCCACACACTCATGTCTCTAAAACTGCCAGGCGGGCCTGTGTTCTCTGTGCTGCCTCTCACACACAGGTGGGTGGACCCACTTATTCAACCCAGATCTTTCTCTCAGACATTATAAAATCATGCTGTTTTTTTCCCTTTCTTCTTCTCTTCATCTACTCCCTCATGCTGATTGACATTTGACAGTGCTCTACATATTAACGTATTGCACAGTTTTATTTATTCTTATTAATATCATGTATTATATAAATATATTTACGCTGTCACAAACGGCAGTTACCACAAATACAAAGCTTCACTTCACTGGGCCAAAGAGGACAAGGTTGCTAATGGATACAAAGTGAAGTTATTTTTAATTAAAGGCAACACATTACCAATAAAATTGCTATATTTCACAGATTTGGCAAAACACATTTGAGTTCACTATTAGAAGCACAGATTTTGTAAATATACATTTTATATATACACTCTTGTGATTGGTTGTTAATTTAAAAAAAAAAAATGTGTTTCACAAAAGAACCATTGTGGCGTTCACAGATGACATAGTTGGTTAATTTTGCACTAAACTAAACTGTTAAAAGCCATTGATTGCAAAAACAAAAGTATAGTAATTAATGTTGGTGTTGGTATCTCATTCACCAGGAGTGATCATGTAGAAGGCTTTAAAGTTATCATCTTCAGCGAGTTAGAGACGTTTCGACTCTCATCTGACAGAAAACGACTGTCAGGTGATAGCTGAACCATTTGATGACAGTTTTGAAGCCTTTTTACAATATAAAAATTATAGGTAGCTAACAATATAAAATGCGCCAACAGAAAATCCATAGATATAGTTGGATACTTAGGCGGTGGTAAGAAAATGTAAGTTTTCAAAAGCCAGCGTGTGCCACAGAGACGACCTCGCAGAGAGGCTGGTGCTGCCTGGTGCTCTGTCGTTTGTGCCAAGACACAGCGTTTTGTGAGGAGCGCAACAAACACAGATCCCACAGAAGGAGCTTTTTTGGCAGGGCCCAGGCCTCCCACCCACAGCAGCCTCTTCAAGCCTCCTCCCTCCTCTATTCATGTGTGAGGGCGGCTTACTCACTCACTCACTCACTCACCCAGCAAGCCAACCTTCTACACACAACACAACCTGGACCGGCCGCTCCGGGGGAGGCACCAGCCCTACACACATGCACCGGGCTCTGCACGACACGGCAACATACAGGCACCTGCGAGGCCTACGGATCACTGGGTCCTTTCTCATGTTAAACTCAAAGCAACAGGGATTTTTTAGTGGTTTAGTGGGCTCTAGATCCATAGCGCTTAGTCTTATTAATCAGTTGATGAAGTCTCAGTTGATCAAAATCTGTATTAATCAACACATTCTTTTATTTTGAAAGAGTTACAGTATGTAGAAATACAACAACAAGCAGTGGATCAGCTGAACAAACTGAAGTGAATCATTGAGCTAATCTTACTTTTTTACATAAATATAGTTTCTTATTACTTTCCTTTTCTTGTACTTTTGCGACACTGTTTTTTGAACGAATACTTGATTATCGAGACATCTTATCAGAATTCTTTAATCAACAAGATTTCTTTGTTGCCCACAGCCTGATAGTTTAGTGAGGATTTAGCGCATACACAGGCGCACACACACAAACAGCCACACACACATCGACATGATGTCAGGTGGGAGAAGGCGTGCGGACTCATTCACTCGGTCAGCTTCATTAATGAAAACATTGCATCAGACTGAAATGACCATTTTAAAACCTCCTTCTCTTAACTGTTAATGTGACTGTGACAGGGTCTGTTCTCTACTCACTTCACTAAAATGAAACTAAGATCATTGTATTTAAGATTTATTTAAGATTTTATACATTTATTTCAGGTTTAGCTAACTTGTACTTATGCTTAGACTATTACAAAGATGAAACCACTATATAGGAATGGACATTTTCTATAACTGTATCAATCAAATACATAGCGGTAGTTTTATTTTCTTCTCCCAATTTTCTGCTCCTTTGCACTGACTAAAAGAGAGGGGTGGGGGTGTTTTCTCATAATATCCCAACTAAGCAAACATGAATGAAATCTGCTGCGAGCTATGTTTGTACAACACACTGCGTAAGAAAGGTGTATAACAAAAGAGCAGTGAGATCAAGTTGAATTGAGATAATCTGAGAGAGACAGGGGCAGAATAGGGCTCTTGTCGGGGTGTGGAGCCTGTAGGTGTGGTAAAGCGCTGCTCAAGCTTATCCCCGTCTAACCCTGGGAGAAATAAGGAGAAATGTGTCCATATGTTCAGCGTTCTGTGTTCACGAGAGTGGATAATATGACAGCCATACCCTCACTGTCGGCTTATGGAACCTTTCTGAAAACTTGCCTGAGATGACACTTTGGCTTTATAATACTTCCTATTGTCAGCTTGCCAAATAGAGATTCAGGATGGAGGAATGACATGTATCAAATTGGTCTCTGGTGTGTAACTGGTGGGCCAACCAAGGCGCTGAAGATGTCTGTTATTTGTGTTTCCTGAAATGTAGAGGTCAGGTTTTGTTTTTATGTCAAAATGGTATTGTGAGAGAATATTTCTGTTTTCCATTTTTTGTTTGGTTGTTTGTTTATATCAAAAGCTTGTATATAGTATAAGAAATCAATATATTTTTCCGTTACAGTACATGTTCTCTCATTATTAGTCTACCCAAAGTTGCATTTGGATTGATTCATGCATGTTTGAGTAATTTTGTATTGTACTTGTCTGTATTAACTTGCGTTACTCAAAAAACCTGAATGAAACATGGGTTCAAAGTGGTCATGGCAGCCAAGGGACCTGTTTCTATTTCTAAGACGTTTTAGATCATTGTTGTTTTTTTTCATGAACAAAATGTGAATTCTGAGCTGCATTTGCCCTAGTTTCTTCCTAAATATACAGAAAAATCACAATATATCTCCTTTAAAATCGCTGTTAAGCTTACTAAAGTTAGGTTTTGATTCTGTGGAACGGCAACTACAGCCCTAGGGTCAAATGTGGCCCTCAAAACTATTGGCTTTCTTGTGAATTGGCACAAATAACTTTAAGCAACTTGCTGCAACTTTAGGAAATCTCTCCCTTTCTAAACTTTTGGTTCCAAGTTTGTACAAATCCGCTACCACCATCATATCTGTGACCCTTTTCCCTTTGTATGTTTCAACGAGTGGCCTCAATGAAAAAGCTTAGACACTATTGATATAACACAATGCATTGAAATTTTATGTTAACACTGTTCTTCATTTCAGAACACAATTGTCAAATAAATAATTCATCTCTGGAGCTCAGCTGAATTAGCTCCAATGCATTAGTCAGCGGTTAAGTATAACAACTTATAATACATTTTTGTTCATCTGCATCAATGCCTGATGCTCGTCACAACCAGTGGCGGAGCTAGCATTCTGTGCGAACTTGAGCTTAGAAGTCTGACTCATGCCAAATTGTGTGAAAAGAATTTCGCAGAATGAGCAGTGGTAGTGTCCAAATATGGATGGATGCTTTATTTATATAGCACATTTACTGTCTTCCAAAGTGCTTCACACAGTAACCCTCGTCCCCACGCGCGATAGCAGCAGCCCTGGGGCAGCTCAGCAAAGAGATTCGCCTAAACACTGGCTCCTCAACCTCCGACCATCACCAAGCGTTCCTAACCTGCATGTTATTGGTCGATGGGGAAACAGAAACCAGACAAACTCGGGCGTGCAACAATCGAGTCCACGTCCTTCTTGCTGTGAGACTAGAGTGCTATCCGCTCTGCCTATGTGCCACCATCTGCATACATTCCTCTAGATACAACTATGACCTGTCTGTAAGCTTCTCAAAGTACATTTTGCCTCGGTCTTCTATGAAGGAGGAATACTTTTATTCACCATTTACTCACAAAATGCCGCAGCCATAGAATTATTAAAAGAAAGTAAGGTAAAAAATAGGCAATCCTTCAAGTCCTTTAATAGAGACAGGGATGCCTCTGTTTTTTTCTTTTTTTATCATTTGGATCTAATTTGATCATGCTTTTTTACTTAAAAGTGAATTAGTGTCATTTATTGAAAGAACATCTTGTTGATTGGGTCCCTACAGTAGGGGTGGGTGATATTGCAAAAAATATAGATTGCGCACCGCCTCTGGTCACATCCATTGAGATTCAGGAATCTCAATTTGAGACACTTCTCTTGTCACCAGAGAGAACCCCATTGCCCATGTTTTTGTGGAAGAAGGCACAAATCATACCATTATATCACCATGTCACAATCTTCTGGGAAAAGCTTTCTATGCATTTACTTGTATCAGCTGTGCAAATACACTGACTACAACTTTTTCTTTTATACTTATGCAAGTCAAACAAAACAAAATTGATATTCCCCAGCTTGCTGCCTTCACTGTGTGGCTGGTACGAGAGGAGGAGGAGGAGGCCGGAGAAACAACTCTTTCTGTGTAGACCAAGTTAGCTAAAGAGGCACAAACATCACAGGTTCGCAGGTTGCTATTTTTTAGACTCATGTGGCAGCCTCATGCAGCTCTTGCCCAATTTTCAGACCACAACAAACGAAACATAACCATATCTGCCAGACAGGAAAAAGCCAAAAAGTGAATGAAGAAAGTGAAAAGAGGAAGATGATGTGTGTTACTGACCTTTTCGAGGAGTTTGATTTCAGTTGCTTTTCCTGTGCACCGGTCCCTGTCAGGAAGCTCGATCTGTGGCAGCCTTGTGAAAATGAGCCAGGCCAGCACATGAGAATTTGCTCAGAAGGTGTGTCAGTGATGGGGAGTGAAAAGGTACCGTTCCGCGAAGTGATTATCTAAGTAACACAACAAAACAAAAGTGCTACACCCACCGGCCTCAGCCAACACCCCTCCCTCCCTCTAAACCAAAAGTATTTGGCAGCGTTCCCTACAGTCCACCTGTGCTCAGGGGAGGGGAGTGACATGACATTACATTACATTAACCTTAACTGAGCGCTGCAGCGAAAGGAGAATGCACAGACACGTGTAGAACATTTATTATTTTATTTGTTTGTCCATGAGCTCTATGTGCAAATGTAAGAAATGTGAGAAAAGTACATATTTAGTATTTTTGGTTCTTCTTTGCCAAACAGGAGGAGGAGAAGTAGATCCTGACTTACAGGTGACTAGGTGTGTCTTTTTGCACAAACTTGCACATGGGCAAACGTAAGAACAATTGTGTCATTTGGGTGCCAAAGACACAACTTAACATACACTGTAACTAAAAAAATGTAGTTAGAGAATTTATTAGTGATTCCCAATCTAGAGATCAGGTCACCAAAGATTCCTTTTTTTTTTTTAAAGGTTTAACTTTTGCTCCAAGCCACACAATTTTTACTGACACCCACACCCACATCATCGATTTGTTCAATCTTGATCTCTTGATTTTTCCATTAATTGCCCTTCCCTTATTTAAACCCTACATTTTTTACTCAGAACCTATATCTGAGCAATCACAAGGAAATACAGACAAGTGGGTGGACATAGGGGGTAGGTGAAAACAGGGATTTTCTGACCACTCAAGCATCAGCTGCTAACCTGATGGGATTCTTGCAATATTTGTGTATTCACAAATTCGCGAGTATCCATTTGGCCTGCCACCAGCTGATCTGCACTGGTTTAACGGTCCAATCATATTGCAGCAAGACAGGTTTATTGGGGTGTTAGCAAAAATTACTGTAAGTAGTGCTTCAATTCTGCAAAACAAAGTTGGCAGTGTTGTTGGCAATTGTAATTTTGACCCTCTTGAGTAAGTTAAAACTTAAAAAACATAAAGTAATCAATATGGATCAGTCTTCAGAAATGCCAGTGTTTCCCAGTGTATTTGCCAAACATTGAAATTTAGACGGGGTTTTCCTGTTCTTGACGTCATTGAATAAGACACTAAATACTTGTATCCAGTAAATGTTGCAGTGTGTCGGTGTAAGTTTGGATTACAGCCGCCCTGCCCTGTGTGTGCTCTGGGAGTCACACGCTGGGTTAGGCTTAGGAGAGTCACACATCTTTGTCCTGGCCCTCATACACCAGCCAAAAAGTCTAATCTAAATCAACACCTCCTATTATTTATCATGTCTGAATTATCGCAGTTTAACCTTCACTCTGTATACGGCTCAAGATAGTTTAAAACAAGCAAATACTTGGACATTTACTATAAATAAATGCACAATGTATTTGACATGATGTATTGTACTGTATAAAATGCAGATTGGATTTTAGCAGTGTTAACCATGTTTTAACTGTTTTCTGCTCTCACTAAAAGTTGTATTCTAAGCGGTGCATACAAGTTTGAGTGATCTATAGTCTTCATTCAAGACTACCCCTGTTATCCCTTTGATACGATCTCACTGCTCTCTACTTACTTGGGCCGACGTTGTCTTGTTTTTCCATTAGCAAGGACCATGCCAGACATATAGGTATATATTCTTTATTGAATGAGATATTGAGGTTCTATGGAACGATAGGCAGGCGATCAAACTCAGTGTGAAGGTTCTGTCTCTGCGATCTGCCCGGTAGATTCATCCCTAACTTGATAGAATTGTCAAGCAGGGGAAGGTGGGTGGGTCAAGATTGCAGGGTCAAACTGAGGCGAGGACGCACAGTCAAACTGATACAGATGAGCGAGATAAGAAGGCTTCCGGTGTGTGGCCTGGAGAACGGCGGGGTGTTGTCCCACTGACGAAGCTGACTTACACTTTACACAGATAGAATTTAAATTATAATTTAAATTTGAAAATCTACTAACCTCTGACTGTCTTTATAAAATAATATTTCACTACTGTTTCACTTCTCCAATTTACTTTTTCGTGGTATGCCTGGTCCTGCTAGGAGCAGGTAGAGCAAATGTGGATGTAGGGAGCTATATGATTGGTTCAAGCCGTGGTTTTCAACCTTTTTCTGTCGTGACCATGGAAGTATGAATAAATGATTTCAAGATGGCGGCCCGTTGTTTTTAAAAGATTTCCTGAATATGGGCTAGCACCTCCCAGTTCTGTTCAATCAGAGCGATGGTGAGCGGGGGAGAGCAGCAGAGCGAGCGGAAATAGCGCGGGCAGAGCGCTAAACATCTTAAGCATTTGAGGCATTGAACAAATTTGAAAAGTTTATAATGTGGAAATAGAGAAAGATACCTTCAAAATTAGACCTTCGTTAAAGCTGAAGGTGCCGTGTAAGAGGACACGAGCGTTTGAAGTGCCGAAAACTCTATTGGGTAATAGTTCTTGGGTCCGTTGCAGTTCATTTCAGTCTAATCAACTCTAATTATACATCCATGGTTGCGACCCCCAAAAGAATAATAATTGTAGGCATTTGCAACCCCCAAACACAAAATGTAGGCTACTCTCAAATCATCATGTAGTCCTCATGTAGTCATCCTGTATAGTCGTATGTATATGGTTTTATTTTGAAGGCATAGGCCTAGATAAAGGTCAACAAATAGGGATCTCAGGGTTCTCCAAATATAGCAGACAAAAGCAGTATCTTTTAAATGTTTTTTAAGACAAATTTCTAAGTTTTTGCCAATTAGTCATCTCTCTCATTAATTCTGTTGTTTCATTGAAAAAGTTTCCAAAAGTCTGTGCATAAATAGACAAATAAAACATATTTAATAGTTATTCGGCGTAGTGTCTTTGTGCCAGCTCCAGATTGGCACACCATTAAAAGCACTGATACTAACCAACAGGACAGTGCTACACCCACAGACTACTGCTGCTGCTGCTGCTTTTAAGGTGCCACCTGTGGAGTGGGAGTCACAATCCCACCAGTGAATCTGTCACATACAACAGACACGCTGCTTGTCAAATAGATTTATGCATTTACACTATTTTGAACGATTGTGCTGAAGTATACTACGTCCTGGCTTTATGTTTGTTCCTCAGTCAATCAATGTTAACACGGTTCATAGAGAAAAGAGTGGAGCGGGTCAGAGGTGTGTGTAGGTGGATGTGGGAGCGGCAAACTGCTCTTAGGTTCAAAAGTGCTGCGTGTGACCCTGAGCCTGGCATATTCACACCTACTTCATCCAAGTCCTCTTTGACCCGCTCTCAGAACTGCCAAAACTTTAATCCACTGCCATTAGAAACATCTATGGATTTAACTTTAGTACTAGATACACATTTACACAAAACAGTAGCATACATTATATCACTGTATCGTAATATTTACACAATAACACTACATTTACATTAACAAAAATGTAAGATCTAAAATGCTTTAAAGTGAGAGTTCAAATAGTGACAGCCCTGAGAAAACATTGTTCCTGTTTCTTAGTTCGCTGGTATTTGTTTTTTCAGTCGTAAGCTAAATACTTTATTGGTCATCATAAGGGGAAAAAAAAATCTGGACATTGATTCAGACATACAGTTAGAACTGGTGCATGGTGTACCTTTTGGAGGTGAAAAGTCAACTACACAATTCTGAAGTAACTGGAATTTAAAACCATACTTAAGAACATTCTGAACGGGAGTACAGGTGTTTTAAGTCATAGTGTGAAAAATTGTACTGCTAAGGAAATATACAGTTCTATGGAAACAAGAAGTCACCATGCATTGTCTTTGATTTTTTATTTACTGCAATCAAAGCATCTAAATGACAAAAAAAAAAAAAAAAAAAATGTCAAACCTATTTTTGGTCAAAAAGTTATGCACTTTTAAACTAGACACTAACTAAAACTTTTTTCTCAGAACATGACTGCTTTCTATAGAGATATTTTATGTTTATCAACACCGGCGATGTGCGCTCTCCCTGCCTCCAGAAAGGCTGCCGCTCATAGACACAAACAGTAGAAACAAGTCGAAAAAACTCTGCTGTCAGCTAAGTACAAGAGTTTATCACGGAGCGAAAACAAAAGTTATGCTGTTTAATCAACACTTGTGAATGAAATTTGACCTCGACCTTAAAAATTACATTCAGGTGAGTGAAAAAAAACCAGAAAATACTGTCTCAAGCTTCAGGAGACAGGCGTCTCTCAAACCGGCTCAGACCTGATCGAAACAGCCAGCTCTTGTCCTGTTTCGTTGTTTTATTCAAAAAGTTTTCCATGTAACCAGTTGGAGTGCTTTTGCATAATGCATGCGCAGTAGGACAAAAAGTGACATCGACCGGAAGTTTTATTAATTCCAATATAAACGATAAACTTGTTTTCTATTTTTCTGTATAAATTGAGTTTGAAATGGTAGTCTTGTGACGCAACACTATAAGTAATGTAGATGACAGTTGATCAGCCGTTTGGTTTAAGGTGTGTTGGTGCTGGACTGACACTTCTGTTTCGTGCCATTATAAATCCATTACAAACATTACAATAACCACAGAACCTGCTCAACATGATTTTACCACCAAAGAGATGCGCCACAAAACATGAACTGAGGATTAGAAGAAGTGACATACGCAGCTCATCAAAACCCTCAGACAAAAGACTTACAAATTATTACGGCTAAGAAAAATACTGTATAATTTACAAGCAAGAATAAAGATTCTGGCTGGAGTGACAACTTCAGGTTGGCACACTGATCTGATCTGACTGAACTTGAATAAAGTGTCTTTGTCTGATAGAGCTCAGGATAAAAACTATGAGAAATCTGCCTTTTTAAGTTGCTAATCTGCTTTTTTAATGACATCGGTGTATTGAGTTTTGGGTGAGAGGAGATTTTTGTACATTTTCAGGTTTGATCCACAGAAATATATCCATTTATGACTGAAGCATGAATGCAGTGTTTTTAGACAAGTGAAACAAATGAGAATTGTTTATATTTTCATAATAATACCAAGTTTTAGGGTGCATTCACAATATATTTTTATTTGAATCAAGATTCATTTGCCTGGATAGTTTGATTCGATTGAGTTATTATGAACGCTCAAACAAACTCTGATCCGGTCCAACTTTTCACAATCTGGTCCGGTTGTTGAGGTTGGTCTCGACTTGGTTGAATTGTGTCCTGGAGCGGTTCGTTTGTTTTGTGAACGCAAACGGATCGAAAATGAAACAAAACCAGGATGTGAACAGTGACATGATCCGCGCGAGTGTGTGAGATCGATACCGAGACAAATAATACGCAGAAACACATGTACGTGTCAGCCCCTGTCAGTGATAACTGGATAAACAACACAGATTTATCCAGTATTTAGTTCTCATAAATGAGTAGATGATATACCTGTCAGAGCCGGTTTTACTCGAGCAGATTAGATTTTTGTAACATCTCAGTCTTGTCCATACTCCAACAATTGGTTTGCCACTCACAAATGGTTCATTAATGTAAGGCAGGTTGTAGGAAAGATGCATAAAAGCAACACTGTGCTGACGTATCGCTAGACTTCTTGTTTGTTTGGATGTGACACAAATCAGACAGAGACAAACGTATGAGCCAGGTGTCTTCCTTGAACTTTCCTGCATGATTCTGGTTCAATCTGGTTCAGTTTGTATTGTATTTGTATGTGAATGCAGTCTTAATTGTTCTAACACACTAACAATATGTAATTCTAATCTCTAGTTTTGTCTGTGTAGTTCACAATGAGGATTTGTGATTAAATAAAATTCCCAATAATTTAAACCTGAATGATCTAATGGTTTTGGAACACTGTGGTTTTGTTGCAGTTTGCACAGATAAATGCTGATTACATGGTTGTTCACAATTATGCTAATTTGGCTAACCAGACTCGCACGTACATGTCTTGAGGTTTTCTTGAGTCTGGTCGAGTATTCCTAAGTCATCCAAATAGCCATGGTTGTTCATACTTACTCCTGTATTGAAAACACAGAGTCAATGTATAGAATAAGCCTTCAGACCACAGGTGTTCTGTTTGCAAACTCTAGAATCTCCTATGCATTTTATTATTACTTTTGAGCGCTAGTTTTTTAACTATTATTCTTTTTGAGGAGTGTCAGGCTGTCACACTTACCTTACAATGCAAAACAAGGCTTCCACAAAGATAGACAAGCACAATAGAATGAGTTTCAATGACACTGTCACAATATATTATGGGTAACTGAATAGAAAGCAGAAAATGAAAAGAACTGGAATCTTCAGCAACACTTAATACAACCTTCTGTTGAATATGATCATACAAATTACATGGCTTAGTTTAACTCAATGTACAGTTTTTGTCCTTCCTTTCTCACAAAATTAATCACAGTGAATCTTCGAGGACAGCAGTCAAATCACAATATAAACTCACATATTATAGTGACATTATAGAAGAAGTAGAAATAAAAAGATAAAGAGCTCTGGAGTGAAAACATGTATGAAGTAGATTTAGATTAAGAGACTCCCTCGACATCACATATAACGTGTGATAAAGTTAGCTGTTGTTTTCACAAGTCAACCACAAGTCTTAAGTGTAGCATGAAAGTGCTTTCTGGTGGTGTAGTGGTTTGGGGCGCTGCACATGTGGTTTTGGGGGTCGTATGTTGCACTGATGCAAGCATCCTTAATGCTGAGGTTATTTTTGATAACCGTTGTATTGTTGTCATCACTTTCACTATGAGGGTTTCAACTTCTACCTTTAAAACCAATGACAAATATAAAAAATGCTACGCTGAAAAAAAGACACAGATTACAAAAATATAAAAAAAATAGGCTGCGTTCACTTTCTAGACAGTGTTTTGTTTTTTTTTACTATGAAATACCACTGTGCACAGGGTCATTCGATATGGGTACATGTACTCGTGTCTGTGTAGGTTTCTTCCAGATGCTCTGGTTTCTTCTAACTAGAAACATGCCAAAAAAATGTACCTCTACTCCAAGACTCCACTGAACAAGAGATTCCTTTTCCTGGTTAAATAAAAATCAATAAATGCAATTTTAAAAAGTTAAATTAAAATTACTCTCCATCCAGCATAATTTAGATTTTTAATCTGGTGACTTTTATTAGTGACTAGATCCATTAACCTTTTGTGTAACAAACAAAATACTACATTTAAGCAATAATCTTTTTAGTTGCTCACCACAGCCGTGTAATATAATATTGGACTACAGATAGTTGTGATGACACAAACGAAATCTTTCTGACAAATCCTATTTAATTCCACTTATATGAATATTCTAGTTTTGTGACGTTTTAAGTCAAACTCTTAAAATTGGTACTTGGAATGACATTTGATTTCAAAAGAAAGTTTAAGTGTCTATCAATAGAAAAGGTACTAGCAATCAATTTAAGCATATTTTAGAATACTTAGAACATTGGTGCTGTTAAGACAAGAAATAATAATTGTTCTATTGCAATTGTCAATATTACTTTAGTAAACATATTTGGCTAGTGTATTTTGAAGCTACTTCAGGTCTGAGAACAGGTTTAGGGAGACTAGTGCTTTAACCTATGCTAAAGGGATTTAAATGTAATGGATTTTATTATTATTCGTCTGATTACATTACAATAACAACTTTATTTCTTTGTTTTATTACATCAATATTCATAAAGAAACACATTTTAGCTTCACAAAGGAGTGCTAAAGATCTGTAACACAAAGCAAGGGGCGTTATGTGTGAGCCATCTTTCCCCTGTCCCTTCCTGCCTCCGCCCAGCCACCGCTCCACCATCTCTCCTTCCCCCTGTCCCGTTTCCAGCCCCACCCTCGGCATGAGAACACACTGTGGCAGATATGACCCCCCCACACACCCCCGAACCTCCACATCCGTACCCATGCTCTCACCCCTGGTCTCCTCCTCGTCCTCCACTCCCTTCAGCGCTGTTGCCAGGATGTAATGTTTTTCTTTAGCCTCTCCTACACACTTTTCACACAGTTTTTTTTCACTCTCTCTCTCTCTTCTCCCTCTCCCTCTTACACACAGCAACATCCCACACTCGCGGGGCCCAGCTGACCCACCAGGAGGGGGTGGGACATACTCGGGTGGCAAGGGAAAAGATGCCATCATTGAGAGACAGGCGCATCGGCTGTTATGTGTTGTAGCAGAGGTGGAAATGGTACAGTATAGTCACCTACTCAAATAAAACAAAAAAATCAAGACTTAAATTTAAAATCAGATAAATGTATTTTTGTGCAAAAGGTGTCTGCCAAAAGATAGTAAAATTGCAGACACAAAACCAAGGCACTTGTAAGGGTTAACGTTAAAAAGCCTTTATTGTAACATGGCTTCTTTAAATTAAAAAACGCACCAACATGTTTCAGCGCAGACAAGCCTTTTTCAGGGTGGACAGAGCCACAGGTGTGTTCCCCAAAATATAGGATGGAGCACAAAGTCCTGTCTCAATAATGCAAAACACATTGTATATAAACATATCCAAAATATCACATACACATTGATTAAGACAGTAACCTTACATTGAATAGACTAAAGACATTTTATTTACAAAAGAGTTAAAATAATTAGTTATAATGGTGCACCATTTCAAATCCAAAAAACGTCTGACGCACAGATTATTGAAATACAGTTGTAAAAGGTAATTGAGCATCCATGAATAAAGAAGGCACTTAATTTATTTTTGTAAAGTCCAAAATCACAGCAACAGTCGTCACTGAGGACTTCTCAAGAGTGTTAATTTAGCAAACATCAATGTTAGAAAATAAAACAACAAACTTTCTTTGATCAAAGCAAAAACAGTAACACTCACTCATTAATTAATTTTCTACCGCTTAATCCTGTTAGGGGTCGTGGGTGACTGGAGCCTATCCCAGTAACTTTTGGCCTTAGGCGGGGAACACCCTGGACAGTGGCCAACTCATTGCATTGTTAGAAAACGGTAACAAAAGCAAAAAATAAGAAACAGTTATTGATCAAGCATGTGAAAGCCGATTGACATATAAACTATTAAACTAGCAAATGAACAATAGTCCCAGAGCATCCTTAGTCCTTAGAACCTCCGACAGGCTGTAGACGTGACCAGGACTGACGCACATCCATTTGCAGGTAGAGTTTAAGTCTGTTGTCCATTAGCGGAGGGAAACGACTCATCTCGCAGGACCAGGACAGGCTAACCAGGAGAGGGAGGTAGGGCGGGTGTCCAGGAGGTGGGAGGGGTCCAGGTTTTGTTTTACTGTATTTGGTTTAAGAGTACAGACAGAACCTGATGACTTGATGCAAAATTATTACTTTGGCACTTAAAAGGCAGTTGGGAAATGACTATGACTGTCACTAACAATTATTTTATTCGTTATTTCTTTTGAGAACTCAGACTTGAATACATTTTAGCCAAAGAAAAAAAAAAAGATTAAACTATGGTGACAAAAGGCTTGTGGTAATACTGTATATGCATTATTAATTTCTTGTATATGGACATTTTTGTTTAATAATTGAGTGGTCTAGCGATGACAAGTTTATTTTAACAACAGTTTTGTTGTTGTTGTTTTAGAGAGAAGTACCTTTCTGAAATTTACTCAGGAAATCCGAATTAATACTACAATAAAACAGACAAACTCTTAACTCACACATAGCATACTGTGCGTGAAATCAACAAACACTTGTTAAATGTAGCCTGCTCAAAGTTAATGTCAAATCAAAGCTTTTGTTCTTCATCTTCTGGTAATTACTTGAATCTAAAATACCTGTGTGAGTCACTATGTAACTCTTTGGGGTGAGAGTTAATTGGCCGTGCAGAGAGCGGTAAGCCTGCTTCGTTTTTGTGTCTGAAAAGTTGAGCTGGCAGCCTAATAATCCGTAGAAACTAGTGATCTGTCAAAGGGTTTGTATGTTTGTATTTGCATTCAATCTGTAAACGAAAGTACACCGATAATACAATACAATAATCGCTAAACCTCAGTATTGAAGATGTGTTTTTTTAGCACTAAGTCTGTTCTCCGATCCCTCAGCCGGCGTACATTTGCGAGCTTATTAGCCTCGTGCTGTTTTAGTCCGGTGTTGATGTGTGCTCTGACAGGACGTGGCGTAGGATTGAGTTGTCTCTGCGCAGAAAGAGAGTTTTAAAGGTTAGAGTGTTTGTTATCAGCCTGTCCTCAGCCGTCGCTCCGGTGTGGGCTTCACAGTGGGGCCTTTGCAAATTAGACCTACCTCATCTATTCTTGAGTTTTAGCATGTTGACCCCCTCTCCCGAACAAATTATGTTTTATCTATTGGGGTTTGCCATCAAGAAATGTAATCAGAGACAAATTATCGAGACGTGTGGTCTGTTGTGGTAAAAGACAAGAGCAGAGGGTTTTTTTGTGGTACGTGGACACTTCAGTCTTTTTTTGAGTCATTTCTTAGATAAACTACTATGGTTATGGTGTGTTGTGTTCATACTCAAGACCTAGTTTAGCCCTAATTTTTATTGGGGGAGTTGTTTATCCTTGTATTAAAATAATGCATAACTTTTTTTTTTTAAAGCAACATTAAAAAATTGTTTAGTTTAGTTTTTTTGTATTTAATGGTCTACCTACATTTAATGTGGGTCTGTTCTTTTACCACCAATAAGTTGGAGCTAGCTAACAACAGCAATAGTTTGCGTCGACAAATTTGTCTCGACAAAGCAAACTACGGACTTAAATGTTTATAAAGAGCGCTATCGTCATCTCATGTCTGTCTCGTCATTGTCTCTCTGCAGATAAGTAAATTTCTGCTATGTGTGCGTGCTTATGTGCGTGGTGCATGTTTGTATGTGCGCTCGGAGGTTTTTCACGAGATCTGTAGGAGCAGTACCACTGAAGTGGCTTAGTTCTAGAGCTGTACAATATATCGAAGTTGCTTTGAGGTACTCGATTAATATCGACTATACTTGTATTGCAAACTTTCAATCAAGGGCAAAAAAATTTACATTTTACATTTGTTTGATAATTTAACCGAATAAAGAATTTTTAAACACATTACTGCTGGATTTTTTTTTTTTTCATTTTATAAAAGGGATTATTGCAGTCTTAACTAGGGCTGCTCAATTCTGATGAAAATAATAATTACGATGATTTAAAGAATAATTTAAATCATGATTGTTCAAACGATTTTTTGCTTTGAAAGAGTGCAGAGCATTAGTGCTGCTTATTTGGAAGAGAGTGATGAGATCAAATGAAATGAGTGGGATATCTTATAAAAATTGATCGTTATAAATGCTTCTACAATTGTAAAGAAACAGTCTGGGACCTTCTTTTACAACTCTGAGCGTTTCCAAACTCACTTCTGAGTCACGGTTAATAATCACAATTACTCGATAACGCATTTTTATAAATTATTACAGCAATATAATCATGATTGAAATTGAAATTTTGTTAATTGTACAGCCCTAGTATTAACTGACCTAATATCATCTGAATATTGTGACCGAGATATGCCCTAAAATATTGAGATATTTATTTTCGGCAATATTGTCCAGCCCTACTTTGTTCTGCATTGTTTTTGTCTATAACATCTTTAAATTGTTGAGTTGTTGACATTCTCAAAATATTACTAACTTCTCTTTAAAGACGATTTAGATCTGTTCATTCATTTGAAATACTGTCCGAGTTTGAAATAAAACATGCCTAAAATACATAAAGTAAAAAGATAATGGTCTGCTCTTGTTCCTGAATAGAGCTCATCCATTTCCAACACTTACAACACATTATTGAGACGATTGTGTGAATACTCTGTACTTATAAAGCGAAGCATAAAAATAAGGTCACGAGAGTCAAGTGTGGATTTATGCACAACTCGAACTCGCCTCTGGTTAAAACAGATAATGAACGTTTGCATTTTATTTAGCTCAAACTCACCGTCAAGTAAGTCGCCCTCCCCTACTCAGCCTTGATAATTGTGAATCATTAATAAAATATCGCGTTATGAGCCAAATCAGTGAAGAAAAGAGTTAAGTGGAACACACAGAAGCCTCACGAAGCCTTAAACTATTTTTAAGATTTGTAAAACATGCTCGCTGTGACAGTTACGTTCAGGACAATGCCACTGTTTATGAGATTTTAATGAAGCTGTTAGCGACACAAGGCACAGGTGTCTCTATGACAGATCCATGTGTAGGGCCTGTTGTTTTCCAGCAATATGACATCAACTTATCCGTTCAGCTATCCTGTCACGCTAATAATAAAAATACATCATCTTTATCTATGGAGCAGTTTTAACAAACACCTGCTGAGCAATAATACAAGCAGATGATGAGATAGTGACAAAACACAAGAGAGACAATGAGACAAATGTCAGTTTAGTGATCACTTACACCCAGAAACAATGAATCAGTGACTCATAATCCAAAAGATGTAACAGTTGGTTTAACAAATTAGTCTCATGTAACCTTATGTGAGCGCATAAAACTTATTTTTTTTATTCTGACGGATTTTAACTATACACTTTTATTCTTGTACAGTTCACAACTCCAAAAACAGGACTTGCTCTTAAAGACTTTGTCGCTCACATTCCTTTTTCAGAACAGCCTATAGTGAATACAAACTCAAATTCAGTTTTTATACAAAACCAAAGTTGATTATTCGGTCACTGCTGTCTTAGTTGACCAAAATTTGGTTAAGTTGATCAATTGTTTAAGTTAGATTAAAGGAATTTTTTACGGCAGAAGTAAAAATTCCCTGTTTATTATGTCTTTAATTGTAGAATGCATTACTCTCTTGAAGTGTAAAATAATGTTTTGTAGGCTTTCCCAAAACATTAAGCCTAATCATGGTATTGATTTGTCTCACTCATTATAAGCATTTATTACACTGCTCTTTCACAATAAAGCGCTTTCTGCAGCTGGAGATTATGAGGCTTTTATTGTGAAGGATTCAAAGGAAGTGTTAGTGAGAACTGGCAAAGCTTTACCGTTACTAGCGGAGCCAAAAGTAGAACTTCGAACGTTTTTGCCGGAGTTTTGAAAGACTATTCTGAATACTGGATCATTTCAACAACCTGAGTGGACAAACATCGCATTTAGTGACCGCCGACCGTGACTTTAGCGAGACAGAAGATGGAAGATGGAAACAGGTAACGAGCCACGAAGAACAGCCTCCTCCTCATCAACTGATCGAGCTGCACATGGACTAAGCCGAGGTAAACAAACACAGCTCCTCTCGTACAGTAGTGTGATCAAGTGGAAATGTTACCAAAGTCTACAAAAGTGAGCTAGCAGAGCCTGTCTAGGTCTCTTTCTGCTTGTGCACCGTGTTTTTCTATGAACCTCGCGTCATTGGAGCGCTTCACTTGTGAAAATAAACATGCGATTAATTTGCGTCAAAAAAATGATCGGCGTTAAAATAGTTTTGCGTTAACGCGATAAAACTGACTGCTCTAAAAACATAAATTTCATTCTGACTACTCTGGTAATTTATATTGTGAGGCAAATATAACTTAGCTGAAGCACCTATCCACATATTACTTTATCATGGCCATACCTGGTTGTTAAAGCCTGATCCTGTCAGATCTCAGAGGCTAAGCAAGTTAGGTTAGGCCTGGTTAGTACTTGAATGGGAGACTGCTGGAACACCAGATGCGACAAAAGTGGATTGTTGTTGTGTCCTTGAGCAAGACACCTAACTCACATTGCCTCAGCATTATATAAAGACGCTATATAAAGACGCTATATAAAGACAATTTCCCATCATTTTTGTTCTTGTGTAAAACACCCTTTTGTTCTTACTTTCTTTTCATCAATAGTTGTATTTGGATAGTTGCCTGTGCAGTTTAAAATACTGAAGCTTACGATACACTTTATTGTCCCTTTTTGAATTTGAATTTTTATGGCAGAAGTAGACAGAATATACTTTGCAATGAGCATGGCGAAGGTTAGCCTTTTTATGCAATGATCAGAAAAGGCATCCAAGTGAAGATAAATACTCCTTAGCTGATGCACCTCTTTACATGCTATTTCATCTAAGATTGTCATTTTGTTCTTTTATACTTTTAATGACTTTACTTTTTGTCATAATTTTATTTGAATAATTGTGTAGGTTAAGGTACTGTTACGATACAATTGACTTGACCCATCCTTCAGTGGCCTGAGGCTTGAGCAGGACTATAGTTTTCAGATTGTCTCAAAAGGTGGACAAAAGCTGGACACCAACTGAATGTCTCAAGTAGAAGAAGTTTATTTACCATCAATACGAGCCCAGCGGGACTTGAAAGTCAACATAACGTTATCTTTATAACATATTATCCCGAGAGACAACGTATGATTTTTGAGTTCAAGCTCCAGTGGAGGAGGTTTAGAAAGCAAGTGTAGTGATAAGGTTCAAGTTTAGACAGAATTATGCCAGAATTAGATAAAGTATGCCAAGATTAGACCATGGTTTGCCAAGATTGTGTAAATGTGAGTCTTGTGAGCTAATATTAGACTGAGAAATGCAAGTGATGATGAGTTACATAAATTCTCCTACAAGGACTACCGCTGTATCATTGTAACAGTTTGGGCTGGGCGATCTGGGAAAAAATATATTCACATTATAGTGATTGATCTCGATTTTCGATTCAATTTTGTTTAAGCTTTTCAAAACTAAAGAAAAGTGGCATTTATGAACAAAAAACAGAAATTTTGAATATGTCCAATTTATTAGATTTTTAAAGATTATATATTCTGCTTCAAAGCTTGACTTATGCTCCAAACCTATCATTTTTACTGACAATTTCAAAACCAACTATGAAATAATTGGTGATTCAATTCGATTCGATCTCAATTTTCTTTTTTATTTAATTGCCCAGCCCTAGTTGCAGTTGATCTGTTGACTGTGGTTTAGGTCTGAAACGTGGTCAATCAATAACATACCAAAAAGTTTGGGGTGCATTTGTCATACATCTAGTCGACTAGTTGATCGACAGGTAAGTTTTCAGTTGGTAATCTTTATTTGTGTGTATATTTAAATGGAACAGTGCATATAAAAATATGTATAGCCCATTATAAGCCCATGGCTTATAATGGGCAGTGGAAGAAGTAGTAGCAATAAGCGCCAGTAAAGACAATGAAGCACACATTGTGGCTTCAAAAGCCACTACAGACCTGGTGTACGTGTGGAACATAGAACAGGTGTGAAAAAGTGAAGAACACACAGTGAGGTCAGACGTTTACTGTGAACAAGTCTACTTATTCTAGTAATTAATAGTATAAACTTCCCTTTATCGCTGTTGTAATTTAATAATAACGATGCACATAATGATTATAGGCAGCGTGAGGAGAGGGCGCTGGTCAGTGGAGGATTGTGGGTTTTGCAGTTCAGAGCAGCTAAAATAGCCTTGCGCGGGCGGGGCCTGTGACTACAGCGACCCTGGCAGCCTGGATGGAACCACACGCTGACACAAATGAGGGGCCTCTGAGCTTTTCATCTCCACAGGGAATCACAGGCCGCTGTCAGAGACAACAGGCCACAGAGCACAAGGCAGACTCCAACAGTGAGACGGACACCGTTTCTCATTTCACTGTGATGGACTGACGCAGTCATTTACACACTATTAAACTTGTGTTAAATTCACCATATGTGCACTGCACCTTTAATTAAAATAAGATAGTGTTTTATTATAAAGGATTTGGTTGAACGTTGACTTCTCGTTGTGGTGTTGGTTATCCTTTTTGGTTTTGTAAGGAGAGGTTGTTAGTTTTATTCCATAACCTTCTCTAGCAGACTGTGTAACTAAACATCAGAATCAGAAAAAGTTGTATTCGGTGTCCCATTCAGCGGTTCCCAAAGTAAGGGTCTTGGCGGGTCGTGAAGCAAAATTTGGGGCTCGCAAGATGTAATTTAACATTATTACTTGATACTTCATCTGTTTTTTTAACTGTCTCACAGATATTTGGTCATATAAAGCCATAAACTGATTAAATAAACACATTTTCACCCAATTTTTTTGTTTTTTCAGCTTTAAAATCTTACAATCTTTTTTTTTGCTGTTTATGAAGAAAAAAGTATAAAGTACATTTACAATCTTACTGATATTACTGACATTATAGCGTCATAAATAGGCATGTAGTTCTCAAAGTCAATTATTAAATAGAAAATAAATTAATTAAACAAATTTGTCTAATAGATAAACTACAAATACAAAAAAAAAAAAACTAAGGTAAAAGACGTTCTACAATTATGTTGCGTATTTAAAGAATAAAACCTTGCAAATCTTAATTGTACAGTAGATGATTTAGCTGAGTGTGTTTTTGTGCAGGCCGAAGACTAACAAAGAAATATTTTGCAGAACATCAGGTGCAATCATTTACCTTAGGCTATGCATCGTAAAATCAATTTGATTGTATATGAGCCATGTGCGACAATAATACTGTGGTGAACAAAACGTATAAGCCAAAGACACAGACCATACATTTCTATCTGTACTTTTGCCTGAGCCAGTTCACTTAGGTAACTTTTTTTTTTTTTGCTAATACTGTATATATAGCTCGAAGTGAAAGCTCTTCTAAAGCTGTAGAGTTAATGTTGCCAAGTCAACCTGCCCACTCTGCTCTCCACACTGTTGGGTGGATTGGACTGAGCAGAGGAAAAGGTGAGAGCAGAAGTGGAAATGATAAAAGAGATTTTCGAGGGAAATGATGGCCAGCAGTTGACCCTGGGAGAGTGGGAGGGCCTTGGGCTGGAGGTCAGATAAAGTCAAACCATACTCTGCAGGGAGACTAGCTTTTTAATATTAAACGTCGAAACTATATAATTGTTCTGGCATCACTGATACTTAGTCGACTTACCACGGTAGAAAAAACATATGTGAAAGTGTCAGACTGTGTGGTTAAAGTTAGAGAGAAAACTTACCTACTAATAATCAAGAGAAACATTTGGTTTAAATATTTTAAATCCTGGCCACAAACCACTAAGGCGTGAGTTGGATTGATCTAGTATTGATCAAGTGGAGCTTTCCTTTGTTCCAGGATGGACTCTCCTGTCTGTCCTGACGTACCCTCTTAATATAAAACTTTAAAACACTTGTGTTGAAGTGTGTGAGTGCCATGGCATGGTCTGTAGCTGCCAGTGTGTAGCACTCAATCCAGCAAGGCACAGCCTAATTACAGGCACACGGCTACAGATTTAGCCGGCATGCTAACCATAACGGAGGAAGCAGCAGGGAGGGGATCGCTACGGCTGGACAGGCGCTTCACAAGAGCGGACCACAGGGACAAGGGAGGGGGTACCAGACTATTTCAGGATATGCACCACTCATTATTTATCATAGAAGTTCTCTCAGTAAGAGGAGCTAACCTACTATTGACTACAAGCATGTGGGCACAAATGGACATGCAAGGAAAACCCCTGTCCCATAGTCGGCCATAAAAGTCTAAAAGGCAGACTAAATAATATGCTTCCTCCAGTCAGCCACAGGGGTCACACGCCAGGGTTCTCTTTGAGCCAGTCCCAAACTGCTACAAACAAGAAGGTTTTTACAACAGAACAGACACAAAATACTGATGCACATTTCTGTACTAAACAAACCTGCATTACATACTTCAATTGTTGCATGTTTTCATTTTGAATCTCTGTAAAGTCAGTGTTATATTCGAGTATCGATGGAAGCTTATAGTATGTCAGGAGTGCAGTGTCATGACGGACAGTTTGTGAGACCTGCAGCGAGGGTTGGCAGTCAACTCTGAGCTCACCCACGACTCTACCACTTCCACCCACAGTGTCCTCTATACAGCTGCTCTCACTGAGACGAACTCACACTTTGCTCGCCCGCCCTGCCTCACTCCCTCTCTCTCCTTAACATACATATACATCCATAGGTCCGACGCGCTCACTGTCTGCTCCAAACCCCTCACCTTTGCTCCATCTGTGTGTTTATAAGAATGTGCAGAATTAGGACTGGTATTCTCTCTATACGCGCTCACAGTCTGAAACTTTTGGGTCTTGACAGACACGGACTCCGCGTGGGAAGAGCTGTTTCACATGGATTTGAGCATAGATCTACAGTATATTAGTTAAAGTTATTTACTTCTGTATATCTGTTGATTAATTCATAAGAAATAATTAGTTTAGAATATTAGTCAAGTGCAAGAAATTGTAGTGTAACTTTTAAAGATTGTATCTGAAATAGGCCTCATTGAAATTTCCCTTCGATTAAAACTGATGATGTTTCTGAACCTACGGAGAACAAACTATTCTGTGAAGCTCAGTCTTGCCTAAATTTTCTTTTCTCTTGAATATAAGGATTATATTTTGATAATTAAAGGAGCTATACTTGATTGTTGCTGTTCTAAATTTGAACAATCAAAACAATTGCAATTTAAAAGATTTATATCAGTCTATGCTTCCTCACTAATGCAATCTGAGGCTCCTAGCATTCACCAAAATGTGTTTTAAAACAGATTTCACAACTTTCAGAGCGGTGAGAGTTGAACCACAGCAGAATGCTAACAGCAGCGGAAAACATACAATAAATAAGCACATTTTTATAAGATGGGGGACTCTGCAAACAAAATGTCACCCTAAAAGATACTTGGAAAGTGTGCAGAGTGTAGTACCTTTAATTTTTCAGAGCTGAAGCCAATATACTGAAGTTTAACTTGAAAGCAGTATAATATAACAGTAAATCAATAATAATAATATTAAAGGCTCAATGATATTGCTTCAACTTTTACTTGTCTGAGAAAAAAACTATTTAAACTATCAAACTTGTTGGGTTTATGCATATGCTTTGATTATATGTAGGGTTGGGATATATACTTAATTTCACAATACTGTATACCATGAATGATAAATATGCAAAATATTATATTGACTTAGGGCTGGGCGATATTGATAAAAGTAGATATTTCGACTATTTTTTGGCATATATCAATTACGATGTACTCAACTTAAGGTGTGCTTCAATGACTAAACATCTGACCCAAACTGCACTCATAATATCACAGTTTTTATTTATTTTTTTTATTTTAGATAATTGTTTGTAAAAAAAAAAAAAAATTAAACTAAACAAGATTGTTGAGTATAATACAAATTTTGGTCAACTAAAGCCTAAATGAGTGAATAATTGACAAAATATCACATTTCTACCCTTATTTGAAAGTTGACATTAGGCCTATAACTTTTTTCATTTGCATTGTTTTGTAAGATTTTTTACTACAAAGGATATACTTGATCTTCAGTTTTTGGATATCTTCAAACAGCAATCGCAATATTATCTAAAATTTGATATATGGCAACCTCTATATTGAGTACATGGTTTATCGGGAAAAAATGCTACAATAAGAAGTTGTTTGAAAAATAATAATTACATTTTTATTCAAATAAAGGTATAAAATGTTTTTTTTTATTATTATTCTTATTTTGCAGATGTTTCTTGGTAATTAAACCCTAATAATAGGCTTAAATTGTAAAAATTTCAGAGGGATTGAACATTGTAATTTCTGGACTTTCAGACACTACTTTCTCTCACAAGCTTTGAACTCTGTTATATACAGTACAATGATGCGTGTAGTACAGGTATATGGTGTAATCTGTTCTTTTTCAGGTACCCTCAATTGTAAATATTATGGTAATTTGAGCTGAATATTGTAGCTGAGATATGGCAATAAATATTGAGATATTCCTACTCATATTTGTCAATATCGCCAACCCTAGTTTGGCGGCACGGTGGCAGAGCGGATAGCGTCTGGCTCACAGCAAGAAGGTCGCGGGTTCGATTCCCGCTCAGGCCCGGACCTTTCTGTGTGGAGTTTGCATGTTCCTCCCCGTGTCTGGGTGGTTTCCTCCGGGCACCAACTGATAACATGCATGTTAGGGAACACTTGGTGGTAGTCGGAGGTTGAGGCGCAGGTGTTAGGTGAAGTTGCCCAGGGCAGTTTACTGTCACTGAGTGGGGAGGGGAGGGGTTCATCTCACTGTGAAGTGCTTTGTGACTCTGTGTCTGTGAAATGCGCTATACAAATAAAGATTACTTACTTACACTGTACGTGGGTTTGCAGTTCAAATTGATCCTGATTCATCCTGGAATGTTGGACCTTAATAGTTTACTTTTATCAGGTTGTTTACAAGACGTAATAAATGCAGAATTCAATTCATGTTTATTCAAATTTTAAAGGGTTTTAAACGTGCTATACTCAATTTTTGCTTTCTTTAAATGTAAACAACAGAACAAATTAATTTTAAGCTTCCTAATCAATTTGCTCAGTTACTTAAAACATTCTGAGCCTCTGAACTGTTCAGCACGATGGTGCAACAGAACAATATTAGACTTAGTTAGGACTAATTTCCCTCGAATAGATACGTTAACAAGATATCTGTGCTGGGGAAAATTATTTGAAGTTTCATTGTTAAAAAATCAAGCATAGTCTCTTTAAGATTGGAAGAGGCTTTCAGAAGAGTCACCAAATGAAATAAATATGTTTTTTCTTTTGTCAGAATGCAAATTGTGTCAGAATGCAAATAGCTCAAAAGTTAGAAGAGGGCTGGCAAAATATCTTTAACTGTAACTGTCTCTGTCCTCATTTTGTAATTATTCTCATATTCTCAGTCAATTAACATAAAATAATCGTTGGGCCATTTGCACAAAGATGAGTCAGTGATGAGGCAGAGAAAGTCATCGTCAAGAACAGCGGACTTGACTCACACAACAGCTCCGCGTCCAATGTTTATCAGCCAGTTTACCACCGGACACAGTCGGAAGGATTTGCACCACGAAAAAAAAAACATTTGCAACTTTTTTTCCCCAAAATTCAACCGTATTCAATCTGCTGATGCAACCCACATTCAATAGTGTTCATAATACAAGACATGAACTAACTACTGCCCTCAAGACGCTGAGGAGAATTGACTAAATTGACTTTTTAAAAGTGTCAGAACAATTGCAGGGAAAGTGGAGGTGCCAATTTTGTTGTGAGCCTTAAACCAATTTTCATCATTTAGAGTGTAGACTTTGTTTTGCTCCAAAGCTCACTCGCTGAGGAAGTCACAGTTTCTCATAGTGTCTTCACAAGTTTGTTTAGGCGGATACTGTTTTGTTTTTTGCAACTTTTTAATCCCAAGATTTTTCTCTTTTTTTTAATTTTACTTTTGCAATACTTTTAAATATTGTGCACAGAAATTATTTTATTTTAAAGAGGGTCCTCTGACTAAATGGCAAAAGTATATAAGAACACGTATGTCCACACTCGTTCCTAACCACTCAATCACTAGTCCTGCCCTCCTCTTTGGACACGAAGCGCACTGCTCTGAGCTGGCCGCAGGTCACGTGAGTCTGCTTCTTGAATGAAAAAAAAAAAAAAGTCCAATAAAATCAGTCTTTTGTAATAAATACTGATCAAGTCCACCTGACTCGCACATATTTATGGACTACTAAATACTTTTATTTAACTTGGATCCCTTCGCTGAGCTCCACCCCAAAACAGCCATTGTCCAATCACACATCCTAGCAACCGTTGCTATGTAAATACAATTCATCAAACCTTGATCTCCAAGTAAGATGGTGAAGCAATGCGCCTATGATTTATGTAAATGGAACAGTAGATACCTCCAACGATTGACCGGAGGAGTTGTGTTTTTTCTATTTCCAAAGCAGAAAACACAACTGGAGCGGTGCATACAATTGAGTAAACAGTGCGGGCGGCCCCACTCCCAGCTAAATGTATCGAACATTACGAAGCACAATATGTGTATATAATTAAGGCTAACTAGCACTTTCTGTGTTGTTAAATCTAGAGCAGGGGTGTCAAACTCATTTTGACAAAGGGCCACTTTGGCATCATGTTTGTCCTCGAAGGGTCGGTTGTAATTAACCTTACTAATCTTTAACATACTATTTTGATTATTGTGTATTTACTGAAGTGACAAATACTGACTATACTTCCACATTAGTCTTAAAAATAAGTTTCATTTCATTAGGTTGAGATACCCAGATTACTCCAGGGTGTAAACCTTAAAAAGACCAGAGGCCGCATCTGTCCCCCGGGCCTTGTGTTTACACATGTGATCTAGAGGCAAGAGCACAAACTAGCCTGAATGTATACTATGACTAGGATATATTTGTCAGATGTTTCGCTCTAAGTTTGCGAGCCCCTTATAGCTTTAGGGCCAGCAACTGGNCCACTGCCATTAGAAACATCTATGGATTTAACTTTAGTACTAGATACACATTTACACAAAACAGTAGCATACATTATATCACTGTATCGTAATATTTACACAATAACACTACATTTACATTAACAAAAATGTAAGATCTAAAATGCTTTAAAGTGAGAGTTCAAAATAGTGACAGCCCTGAGAAAACAATTGTTCCTGTTTCTTAGTTCGCTGGTATTTATGTTTGTTTCAGTCGTAAGCTAAATACTTTATTGGTCATCATAAGGGGAAAAAAAAATCTGGACATTGATTCAGACATACAGTTAGAACTGGTGCATGGTGTACCTTTTGGAGGTGAAAAGTCAACTGCACAATTCTGAAGTAACTGGAATTTAAAACCATACTTAAGAACATTCTGAACGGGAGTACAGGTGTTTTAAGTCATAGTGTGAAAAATTGTACTGCTAAGGAAATATACAGTTCTATGGAAACAAGAAGTCACCATGCATTGTCTTTGATTTTTTATTTACTGCAATCAAAGCATCTAAATGACAAAAAAAAAAAAAATGTCAAACCTATTTTTGGTCAAAAAGTTATGCACTTTTAAACTAGACACTAACTAAAAACTTTTTTCTCAGAACATGACTGCTTTCTATAGAGATATTTTATGTTTATCAACACCGGCGATGTGCGCTCTCCCTGCCTCCAGAAAGAGCTGCCGCTCATAGACACAAACAGTAGAAACAAGTCGAAAAAACTCTGCTGTCAGCTAAGTACAAGAGTTTATCACGGAGCGAAAACAAAAGTTATGCTGCTTAATTAACACTTGTGAATGAAATTTGAGCCTTAAAAGTTACATTCAGGTGAGTGAAAAAAAAAACGAGAAAAAATATTTCTCTCAAGCTTCAGGAGATAGGCGTCTCTCAGACCGGCTCAGACCTGATCGAAACAGCCAGCTCTTGTCCTGTTTCGTTGTTTTATTCAAAAAAGTTTTCAAATGTAACCAGTTGGAGAGCTTTTGCATAATGCATGCGCAGTAGGACAAAAAGTGACGTCGACCGAAAATTCATCTATAGTTATTTGTAGTTTTTTATTGTTTGTATTTTTTGTCTCTGTGTCTTCGTGGCACTTTGAGATTTTCTTTTATTTTCAAGTATAATATATATAAAATGAAGTTTTATTATTCCAATACAAGCGATAAACTTGTTTTCTATTTTTCTGTATAAATTGAGTTTGAAATGGTAGTCTTGTGACGCAACACTATAAGTAATGTAGATGACAGTTGATCAGCCGTTTGGTTTAAGGTGTGTTGGTGCTGGACTGACACTTCTGTTTCGTGCCATTATAAATCCATTACAAACATTATAATAACCACAGAACCTGCTCAACATGATTTTACCACCAAAGAGATGCGCCACAAAACATGAACTGAGGATTAGAATAAGTGACATACGCAGCTCATCAAAACCCTCAGACAAAAGACTTACAAATTATTACGGTTAAGAAAAATACTGTATAATTTACAAGCAAGAATAAAGATGAAGAGAAGTTAATTCTGGCTGGAGTGACAACTTCAGGTTGGCACACTGATCTGACTGAACTTGAATAAAGTGTCTTTGTCTGATAGAGCTTAGGATAAAAACTATGAGAAATCTGCCTTTTTAAGTTGCTAATCTGCTTTTTTAATGACATCGGTGTTTTGAGTTTTGGGTGAGAGGAGATTTTTGTACATTTTCAGGTTTGATCCACAGAAATATATCCATTTATGACTGAAGCATGAATTCAATGTTTTTAGACCAGTGAAACAAATGAGAATTGTTTTAATTTTCATCATAATTACCAAGTTTTCGGGTGCATTCACAATACATTTTTGATTTCGGATCAGGATTCATTTGCCTGGATAGTTTGATTCGATTGAGTTATTATGAACGCTCAAATGAACTCTGATCCGGTCCAACTTTTCACAATCTGGTCCGGTTGTTGAGGTTGGTCTCGACTTGGTTGAATTGTGTCCTGGAGCGGTTCGTTTGTTTTGTGAACGCAAACGGATCGAGAATGAAACAAAACCAGGAAGTGAACAGTAGTGCTGGGCGATATGGAAAAAAACTTATATCCCGATATAGATTTTTTATATCACGATAACGATATATATCACGATATACCATAATTAAGTACGTTTTCAATTATTCACTGTAAAGTTTGACACTATTTCATTGCTTACTTTTATTTTGAAGTGAATTTAACTGAACTGTCACAAATGAGACTCATTATAGTGAAGAGGAAAGAGAAAAGTCATGTTTTCTATGTTTATAATTGTATTAAAACATGTTTATGTATTAAAACAATATTTTCCAATTGTGTAAATGCTGTAAAATAAAAATCATTTATAAAACAATTTGCTAATTTACTCATGAAGTAAAGTTAGATTAAACAAAACAAAAAAATATATACAGTTTTTATTGAATTTAAGAGCTTATTTGTGCTGTATTTGGCACTGGCCCTTTAACACCTGCAGGTTGGGGCTGTAGTTAGCGCTTTAGTTTCCCCTCGCCAACAACAGCCACACGTCAAAGTAAACTACAGAGCAAAGTGATTAGGAGTGCTTTGTCCCGTTCATCAGCGCTGCTTCGCTGGTGTTTAACGGAGCGCTATTGGGTCATTGGCCACGGCAATGCGTACATGGAGACAGGCGGAGCGCTCCACGAGGCTCTGGCTGCAGACCTGCACCGAGAGCGCGCGGACCGACAGGCAGAGTGAACACAGATATAGCGGGACGTGCGCACGGCAGGCAGGGCGCGGTGGAACTCTGGCGAGAGTGACAACGAGTGACGAAGGAAAAAGCGAGCCACACCGGCTGTCTCTGTTCACGACTGCGGCGCTGACTGCAGCCCGGGCCACTCCTCCTTCCTCCGGACAGCGGTCTTTACCATCTCTCTCTTCTGACGCGCTCAAAGACGCGCTGGTGCGCTGGGAGAGAGAAAGAAAGGGCGACTCTGACGATGTACAAAAAGTACTTTAACTATGGTTTTGTTGAAGTTACGCTATAACACGTGAGACAAAGCACGTTTAATACCACACACACGACTTATTTGCTGAAATGATTGATAAAATTAGGTTACAGACGATAGAAACGATAGAAGAGAAATGGCACGATAGACGCTTTCTATCGTCCCCACGATATGTATCGTCATATCGCACAGCCCTAGTGAACAGTGACATGATCCGCGCAAGTGTGTGAGATGAAATGAGTAGATCATATACCTGTCAGAGCCGGTTTTACTCGAGCAGATTAGATTTTTGTAACATCTCAGTCTTGTCCATGCTCCAACAATTGGTTTGCCACTCACACATGGTTCATTAATGTAACGCAGGTTGTAGGAAAGATGCATAAAAGCAACACTGTGCTGACGTATCGCTAGACTTCTTGTTTGTTTGGATGTGACACAAATCAGACAGAGACAAACGTATGAGCCAGGTGTCTTCCTTGAACTTTCCTGCATGATTCTGGTTCAATCTGGTTCAGTTTGTATTGTATTTGTATGTGAATGCAGTCTTAATTGTTCTAACACACTAACAATATGTAATTCTAATCTCTAGTTTTGTCTGTGTAGTTCACAATGAGGATTTGTGATTAAATAAAATTCCCAATAATTTAAACCTGAATGATCTAATGGTTTTGGAACACTGTGGTTTTGTTGCAGTTTGCACAGATAAATGCTGATTACATGGTTGTTCACAATTATGCTAATTTGGCTAACCAGACTCGCACGTACATGTCTTGAGGTTTTCTTGAGAGTCTGGTCGAGTATTCCTAAGTCATCCAAATAGCCATGGTTGTTCATACTTACTCCTGTATTGAAAACACAGAGTCAATGTATAGAATGAGCCTTCAGACCACAGGTGTTCTGTTTGCAAACTCTAGAATCTCCTATGCATTTTATTATTACTTTTGAGCGCTAGTTTTTTAACTATTATTCTTTTTGAGGAGTGTCAGGCTGTCACACTTACCTTACAATGCAAAACAAGGCTTCCACAAAAGATAGACAAGCACAATAGAATGAGTTTCAATGACACTGTCACAATATATTATGGGTAACTGAATAGAAAGCAGAAAATGAAAAGAACTGGAATCTTCAGCAACACTTAATACAACCTTCTGTTGAATATGACCACACAAATTACATGGCTTAGTTTAACTCAATGTACAGTTTTTGTCCTTCCTTTCTCACAAAATTAATCACAGTGAATCTTCGAGGACAGTAGTCAAATCACAATATAAACTCACATATTATAGTGACATTATAGAAGAAGTAGAAATAAAAAGATAAAGAGCTCTGGAGTGAAAACATGTATGAAGTAGATTTAGATTAAGAGACTCCCTCGACATCACATATAACGTGTGATAAAGTTAGCTGTTGTTTTCACAAGTCAATCACAAGTCTTAAGTGTAGCATGAAAGTGCTTTCTGGTGGTGTAGTGGTTTGGGGCGCTGCACATGTGGTTTTGGGGGTCGTATGTTGCACTGTTGCTAAGCATCCTTAATGCTGAGGTTATTTTTGATAACCGTTGTATTGTTGTCATCACTTTCACTATGAGGGTTCAACTCCCAAACCCAAATGCCATTGCTGCGCTGAGAACATTTAAAGACACAGATTGGACACAAAATAGTTATAAAAAAGTAGGCTGCGTTCACTTTCTAGACAGTGTTTTTTTTTTTTACTATGAAATACCACTGTGCACAGGGTCATTCGATATGGGTACATGTACTCGTGTCTGTGTAGGTTTCTTCCAGATTAGGGATGCACCGATTCAGCTTTTTCAGCTCCGATACCGATTTCAATACTTTGGCTTTAAGTATCTACCGATACCCGATATCAACCGATAGTAGTGTAATAACTGAAATGGCTTCTCTTTCTTTTTAAAACAAAAGACATTTTGTCATATTGACCCTATTTTCTCCTGCCCACTTGGCTTGGAAATGCACTTCCTGTTTAGCTCTGTTAAGGTAGCTAAGATGTTTGTTTGTCTGTCTTGTGGGGCAATTTTAATTCAATATACTGAAAGTTAAAATAAACCCATCGACTGAAATCTACAGGCCAAATGCAGCTAAACAGGAAGTGCACGTCCTAGAAAAGTAGGCGGGACAAAATAGGGTCAATAGTGTTATGCAACTGTTATTTATAGTGCAAGTCACAATTTAACAGCTTAATCTGAATAAAATGTCCAATAAAATGAGACGTTCTTAATCAACACCAGCCAATAAACTAGTCTAATTTTGCCCAATTAAAGACACAAATATGGTATCGGCTGAACCGATATCATGGGGCCGATACTCGATCCAGAAAATTTTGCTGGATCGGCACCGGTATTCGATCCCAGTATCAGATCGGTGCATCCCTATTCCAGATGCTCTGGTTTCTTCTAACTAGAAACATGCCAAAAAAAATGTACCTCTACTCCAAGACTCCACTGAACAAGAGATTCCTTTTCCTGGTTAAATAAAAATCAATAAATACAATTTTAAAAAGTTAAATTAAAATTACACTCCATCCAGCATAATTTAGATTTTTAATCTGGTGACTTTTGTTAGTGACTAGATCCATTAACCTTTTGTGTAACAAACAAAATACTACATTTAAGCAATAATCTTTTTAGTTGCTCACTACAGCCGTGTAATATAATATTGGACTACAGATAGTTGTGATGACACAAACGAAATCTTTCTGACAAATCCTATTTAATACCACTTACATGAATATTCTAGTTTTGTGACGTTTTAAGTCAAACTCTTAAATCTTAGTACTTGGAATGACATTTGATTTCAAAAGAAAGTTTAAGTGTCTATCAATAGAAAAAGTACTAGCAATCAATTTAAGCATATTTTAGAATACTTAGAACATTGGTGCTGTTAAGGCAAGAAATAATAATTGTTCTATTACAATTGTCAATATTACTTTAGTAAACATATTTGGCTAGTGTATTTTGAAGCTACTTCAGGTCTGAGAACAGGTTTAGGGAGACTAGTGCTTTAACCTATGCTAAAGGGATTTAAATGTGATGGATTTTATTATTATTCGTCTGATTACATTACAATAACAACTTTATTTCTTTGTTTTATTACATCAATATTCATAAAGAAACACATTTTAGCTTCACAAAGGAGTGCTAAAGATCTGTAACACAAAGCAAGGGGCGTTATGTGTGAGCCATCTTTCCCCTGTCCCTTCCTGCCTCCGCCCAGCCACCGCTCCACCATCTCTCCTTCCCCCTGTCCCGTTTCCAGCCCCACCCTCGGCATGAGAACACACTGTGGCAGATATGACCCCCCCACACACCCCCGAACCTCCACATCCGTACCCATGCTCTCACCCCTGGTCTCCTCCTCGTCCTCCACTCCTTCAGCGCTGTTGCCAGGATGTAATGTTTTTCTTTAGCCTCTCCTACACACTTTTCACACAGTTTTTTTTTTCTCTCTCTCTCTCTCTTCTCCCTCTCCCTCTTACACACAGCAACATCCCACACTCGCGGGGCCCAGCTGACCCACCAGGAGGGGGTGGGACATACTCGGGTGGGCAAGGGAAAAGATGCCATCATTGAGAGACAGGCGCATCGGCTGTTATGTGTTGTAGCAGAGGTGGAAATGGTACAGTATAGTCACCTACTCAAATAAAACAAAAAATCAAGACTTAAATTTAAAATCAGATAAATTTATTTTTGTGCAAAAGTTGTCTGCCAAAAGACAGTAAAATTGCAGACACAAAATCAAGGCACTCGTAAGGGTTAACGTTAATAAGTCTTTATTGTAACATGGCTTCTTTAAATTAAAAAACGCACCAACATGTTTCAGCGCAGACAACCTTCTTCAGGGTGGACAGAGCCACAGGTGTGTGTTCCCCAAAATATAGGATGGAGCACAAAGTCCTGTCTCAATAATGCAAAACATATTGTACCTTAACATATCCAAGAATATCACATACACATTGACTAAGACAGTAACCTTACATTGAATAGACTAAAGAGATATTATTTACAAAATAGTTCAAATAATTAGTTATTAGATTATTGAAATACAGTCGTAAAAGGTAAGTGAGTATCCATGAATAAAGAAGGCACTGAGAACTTCCGATTATTCAACAGTAAACTAGCAAATGAACAATAGTCCCAGAGCATCCTTGGTCCTTAGAGCCTCCGACAGGCTGTAGACGTGACCAGGACTGACGCACATCCATTTGCAGGTAGAGTTTAAGTCTGTAGTCCATTAGCAGAGGGAAACGACTCATCTTGCAAGACCAGGACAGGCTAACCAGGAGAGGGAGGTAGGGCGGGTGTCCAGGAGGTGGGAGGGTCCATGTTTTGTTTTACTGTATTTGGTTTAAGAGTACAGGCAGAACCTGATGACTTGATGCAAAATTATTACTTTGGCACTTAAAAGGCAGTTGGGAAATGACTATGACTGTCACTGACAATTATTTTAGTAGTCGACCAGTAATTGATTACTGGCAAATGATTATTTCTTTTGAGAATTCAGACTTTTTGAATACATTTTAGCCAAAAAACTATTTAACTGGTGACAAAAGGCTTGTGGTAATATATGCATTATTAATTTCTTGTATTTTGACATTTTGTTTAATAATTGAGTGGTTCAGTGATGACAAGTTGTTTATTTTTTACAGCCCTATAATTAACAACAGTTTTATTGTTGTTGTTGGTACCTTTACAAATAAGGAAAAATAAAACAGACAAACTCTTAACTCACACATGGCATACTGTGCGTGAAACACTTGTTAAATGTAGCCTGCTCAAAGTTAATGTCAAATCAAAGCTTTTGTTCTTCATCTTCTGATAATTACTTGAATCTAAAATACCCGTGTGAGTCAATATGTACCTCTTTGGGGTGAGGATTAATTGGTCGTGCAGAGAGCGGTAAGCCTGCTTCATTTTTGTGTCTGAAAAGTTGAGCTGGCAGCCTAATAATCCGTAGAAACTAGTGATCTGTCAAAGGGTGGTTTGTATGTTTGTATTTGCATTCAATCTGTAAACGAAAGTACACCGATAATACAATACAATAATCGCTAAACCTCAGTATTGAAGATGTGTTTTTTAGCACTAAGTCTGTTCTCCGATCCCTCAGCCGGCCTACATTTGCGAGCTTATTAGCCTCGTGCTGTTTTAGTCCGGTGTTGATGTGTGCTCTGACAGGACGTGGCGTAGGATTGAGTTGTCTCTGCGCAGAAAGAGAGTTTTAAAGGTTAGAGTGTTTGTTATCAGCCTGTCCTCAGCCGTCGCTCCGGTGTGGGCTTCACAGTGGGGCCTTTGCAAATTAGACCTACCTCATCTATTCTTGAGTTTTAGCATGTTGACCCCCTCTCCCGAACAAATTATGTTTTATCTATTGGGTTTGCCATCAAGAAATGTAATCAGAGACAATTATCGAGACGTGTGGTCTGTTGTGGTAAAAGACAAGAGCAGAGGGTTTTTTGTGGTACGTGGACACTTCAGTCTTTTTTTGAGTCATTTCTTAGATAAACTACTATGGTTATGGTGTGTTGTGTTCATACTCAAGACCTAGTTTAGCCCTAATTTTTATTGGGGGAGTTGTTTATCCTTCTATTAAAATAATGCATAACTTTTTTTTTAAAGCAACATTAAAAAATTGTTTAGTTTAGTTTTTTTGTATTTAATGGTCTACCTACATTTAATGTGGGTCTGTTCTTTACCACCAATAAGTTGGAGCTAGCTAACAACAGCAATAGTTTGTATAGTTTGCTTTGTCTCGACAAAGCAAACTACGGACTTAAATGTTTATAAAGAGCGCTATCGTTCATCTAATGTCTGTCTCGTCATTGTCTCTCTGCAGATAAGTACATTTCTGCTCTGTGTGCGTGCTTATGTGCGTGGTGCATGTTTGTAGGTGTGTGCGCTCAGAGGTTTTTCACAAGAGCTGTAGGAGCTTAGTTCTAGAGCTGTACAATATATCGAAGTTAACAATATATTGTAAATGTTGCTTTGAGATACTCGATTAATATACTTGTATTGCAAACTTTCAATCAAGGGCATAAAAAATTACATTTTACATTTGTTCGATAATTTAACCGAATAAAGAATTTTGAAACACATTTCTGCTGGATTTTACTTTTTTTTTTCATTTGCAGTCTTAACTAGGGCTGCTCAATTCTGATGAAAATAATAATTACGATTATTGAAGGAAATCATGATTATTCAAACGATTATTTGCTTTGAAAGAGTGCAGAGCATTAGCGCTGCTTATTTGGAAGAGAGTGAAGAGACCAAATGAAATGAGTGGGATATCTTATAAAAATGGATCGTTATAAATGCTTCTACAATTGTAAAGAAACAGTCTGGGACCTTCTTTTACAACTCTGAGCGTTTCCAAACTCACTTCTGAGTCACGGTTAATAATCACAATTACTCGATAACGCATTTTCATAAATTATTACAGCAATAATCATGATTGAAATTGAAATTTGATTAATTGCACAGCCCTAGTATTAACTGACCTAATATCATCTGAATATCGTGATCGAAATATGCCCTAAAAATTTAGAAAAATTTATTTTCTGCAATATCGTCCAGCCCTACTTCGTTCTGCATTGTTTTTGTCTATAACATCTTTAAATTGTTGAGTTGTTGACATTCTCAAAATATTACTAACTTTTCTTTAAAGACGATTTAGATCTGAATAGTTAACTGTTCATTCATTTTAAATACTGTCCGAGTTTAAATAAAACATGCCCAAAATACATAAAGTAAAAAGATAATGGTCTGCTCTTGTTCCTGAATAGAGCTCATCCATTTCCAACACTTACAACACATTATTGAGACGATTGTGTGAATACTCTGTACTTATAAAGCGAAGCATAAAAATAAGGTCACGAGAGTCAAGTGGTGGATTTATGCACAACTCGAACTCGCCTCTGGTTACAAACAGATAATGAACGTTTGCATTTTATTTAGCTCAAACTCGCTGTCAAGTAAGTCGCCCTCCCCTACTCAGCCTTGATAATTGTGAATCATTAATAAAATATCGCGTTATGAGCCAAATCAGTGAAGAAAAGAGTTAAGTGGAACACACAGAAGCCTCACGAAGCCTTAAACTATTTTTAAGATTTGTAAAACATGCTCGCTGTGACAGTTACGTTCAGGACAATGCCACTGTTTATGAGATTTTAATGAAGCTGTTAGCGACACAAGGCACAGGTGTCTCTATGACAGATCCATGTGTAGGCCTGTTGTTTTCCAGCAATATGACATCAACTTATCCGTTCAGCTATCCTGTCACGCTAATAATAAAAACACATCATCTTTATCTATGGAGCGGTTTTAACAAACACCTGCTGAACAATAATACAAGCAGATGATGAGATAGTGACAAAACACAAGAGAGACAATGAGACAAATGTCAGTTTAGTGATCACTTACACCCAGAAACAATGAATCAGTGACTTCATAATCCAAAAGATGTAACAGTTGGTTTAACAAATTAGTCTCATGTAACCTTATGTGAGCGCATAAAACTTATTTTATTTATTCTGACGGATTTTAACTATACACTTTTATTCTTGTACAGTTCACAAACTCCAAAAACAGGACTTGTCGCTCACATTCCTCTTTCAGAACAGCCTATAGTGAATACAAACTCAAATTCAGTTTTTTATACAAGACCAAAGTTGATTATTCGGTCACTGCTGTCTTAGTTGACCAAAATTTGGTTAAGTTGATCAATTGTTTAAGTTAGATTAAAGGAAATTTTACGGCAGAAGTAAAAATTCCTGTTTATTATGTCTTTAATTGTAGAATGCATTACTCTCTTGAAGTGTAAAATAATGTTTTGTAGGCTTTCCCAAAACATTAGGCCTAATCATGGTATTGATTTGTCTCACTCATTATAAGCATTTATTACACTGCTCTTTCACTATAAAGCGCTTTCTGCAGCTGGAAATTATGAAGCTTTTATTGTGAAGGATTCAAAGGAAGTGTTAGTGAGAACTGGCAAAGCTTTACCGTAATCAGCTCAGCCAAAAGTAGAACTTCAAACGTTTTTGCCGGAGTTTTGAGAGACTATTCTTGATATTGCATCATTTCAACAACCTGAGTGGACAAACATCGCATTTAGTGACCGCGGACTGTGACTTTAGCGAGACAGAAGATGGAAGATGGAAACAGGTAACGAGCCACGAAGAACAGCCTCCTCCTCATCACCTGATCGAGCTGCACATGGACTAAGCCGAGGTAAACAAACACAGCTCCTCTCGGACAGTAGTGTGATCAAGTGGAAATGTTACCAAAGTCTACAAAAGTGAGCTAGCAGAGCCTGTCTAGGTCTCTTTCTGCTTGTGCACCGTGTTTTTCTATGAACCTCGCGTCATTGGAGCGCTTCACTTGTGAAAAATAAACATGCGATTAATTTGCGTCAAAAAATCATCGGCGTTAAAATAGTTTTGCGTTAACGCAATAAAAGTGACAGCCCTAAAAACAATACATTTTATTCTGACTACTCTGGTAATTTATATTGTGAGGCAAATATAACTTAGCTGAAGCACCTATCCACATATTATTTTATCATGGCCATACCTGCTTGTTAAAGCCTGATCCTGTCAGATCTCAGAGGCTAAGCAAGTTAGGGCCTGGTTAGTATTTGGATGGGAGACTGCTGGAATACCAGATGCGACAAAAGTGAATTGTTGTTGTGTCCTTGAGTAAGACGCCTAACTCAAATTGCCTCAGTGTCTGCGTACACTGGGTGAGTGGATCCTAAAGCGCTTTGAGTGCCTTTGCCTTGACAGGTGGAAAAGCGCTATATAAAGACCATTTCCCATCATTTTGTTCTTGTGTAAAAACACCCTTTTGTTCTTACTTTCTTTTCATCAATAGTTGTATTTGGATAGTTGCTTGTGCAGTTTAAAATACTGAAGCTTACGATACACTTTATTGTCCCTTTTTGACTTTGAATTTTTATGGCAGAAGTAGACAGAATATACTTTGCAATGAGCATGGCGAAGGTTAGCCTTTTTATGCAATGATCAGAAAAGGCATCCAAGTGAAGATAAATACTACTTAGCTGATGCACCTCTTTACATGCTATTTCATCTAAGATTGTCATTTTGTTCTTTTATACTTTTAATTACTTTACTTTTTGTCAATAATTTTATTTGAATAATTGTGTAGGTTAAGGTACTGTTACGATACAATTGACTTGACCCATCCTTCAGTGGCCTGAGGCTTGAGCAGGACTATAGTTTTCACATTGTCTCAAAAGCTGGACAAAAGCTGGACACCAACTGAATGTCTCAAGTAGAAGACGTTTATTTACCATCAATACGAGCCCAGCGGGACTTGAAAAGTCAACATAGCGCAGTATTATCCCGAGAGACAACGTATGATTTTTGAGTTCAAGCTCCAGTGGAGGAGGTTTAGAAAGCAAGTGTAGTGATAAGGTTCAAGTTTAGACAGAATTATGCCAGAATTAGATAACAGTATGCCAAGATTAGACCATGGTTTGCCAAGATTGTGTAAATGTGAGTCTTGTGAGCTAATATTAGACTGAGAAATGCAAGTGAATGATGAGTTACATAAATTCTCCTACAAGGACTACCGCTGTATCATTGTAACAGTTTGGGCTGGGCCATCTGGGAAAAAATATATTCACAATTATAGTGATTGATCTCGATTTTCGATTCAATTTTGTTTAAGCTTTTCAAAAACTAAAGAAAAGTGGCATTTATGAACATAAAAACAGAAATTTTGAATATGTCCAATTTATTAGATTTTTTAAAGATTATATATTCTGCTTCAAAGCTTGACTTATGCTCCAAACCTATCATTTTTACTGACAATTTCAAAACCAACTATGAAATAATTGGTGATTCAATTCGATTCGATCTCAATTTTTCTTTTTTATTTAATTGCCCAGCCCTAGTTGCAGTTGATCTGTTGACTGTGGTTTAGGTCTGAAACGTGGTCAATCAATAACATACCAAAAAGTTTGGGTTGCATTTGTCATACATCTAGTCGACTAGTTGATCGACAGGGAAGTTTTCAGTTGGTAATCTTTATTTGTGTGTATATTTAAATGGAACAGTGCATATAAAAAATATGTATAGCCCATTATAAGCCCATGGCTTATAATGGAAGAAGTAGTAGCAATAAGCGCCAGTAAAGACAATGAAGCACACATTGTGGCTTCAAAAGCCACTACAGACCTGGTGTACGTGTGGAAACATAGAACAGGTGTGAAAAAGTGAAGAACACACAGTGAGGTCAGAAGTTTACTGTGAACAAGTCTACTTATTCTAGTAATTTAATAGTATAAACTTTCCCTTTATCGCTGTTGTAATTTAATAATAACGATGCACATAATGATTATAGGCAGCGTGAGGAGAGGGCGCTGGTCAGTGGAGGATTGTGGGTTTTGCAGTTCAGAGCAGCTAAAATAGCCTTGCGCCGGCGGGCCTGTGACTACAGCGACCCTGGCAGCCTGGATGGAACCACACGCTGACACAAATGAGGGGCCTCTGAGCTTTTCATCTCCACAGGGAATCACAGGCCGCTGTCAGAGACAACAGGCCACAAGAGCACAAGGCAGGCTCCAACAGTGAGACGGACACCGTTTCTCATTTCACTGTGATGGACTGACAGCAGTCATTTACACACTATTAAACTTGTGTTAAATTCACCATATGTGCACTGCACCTTTAATTAAAATAAGATAGTGTTTTATTATAAAGGATTTGGTTGAACGTTGACTTCTCGTTGTGGTGTTGGTTATCCTTTTTGGTTTGTAAGGAAGAGGTTGTTAGTTTTATTCCCATAACCTTCTCTAGCAGACTGTCTAACTAAACATCAGAATCAGAAAAAGTTGTATTCGGTGTCCCATTCAGCAGTTCCCAAAGTAAGGGTCTTGGCGGGTCGTGAAACAAAATTGGGGCTCGCAAGATGTAATTTAACATCTTATTACTTGATACTTCATCTGTTTTTTTAACTGTCTCACATATTTTTGGTCATATAAAGCCATAAACTGATTAAATAAACACATTTTCACCCAATTTTTTGTTTTTTCAGCTTTAAAATCTTACAATCTTTTTTTTTGCTGTTATGAAGAAAAAAGTATAAAGTACATTTACAATCTTACTGATATTACTGACATTATAGCGTCATAAATAGGCATGTAGTTCTCAAAGTCAATTATTAAATAGAAAATAAATGAATTAAACAAATTTGTCTAATAAGATAAAACTACAAAATACAAAAAAAAAAACTAAGGTAAAAGACATGTGCTACAATTATGTTGCGTATTTAAAGAATAAAACCTTGCAAATCTTAATTGTACAGTAGATGATTTAGCTGAGTGTGTTTTTGTGTAGACCGAGGACTAACAAAGAAATATTTTGCAGAACATCAGGTGCAATCATTTACCTTAGGCTATGTATCATAAAATCAATTTGATTGTATCATGAGCCATGTGCGACAATAATACTGTGGTGAACAAAAACGTACGTATAAAGCCAAAGAGACAGACCATACATTTCTATCTGTACTTTTGCCTGAGCTAGTTCACTTAGGTAACTTTTTTTTTTTTTTTTGCTAATACAGTATATATAGCTCGAAGTGAAAGCTCTTCTAACAGCTGTAGAGTTAATGTTGCCAAGTCAACCTGCCCACTCTGCTCTCCACACTGTTGGGTGGATTGGACTGAGCAGAGGAAAAGGTGAGAGCAGAAGTGGAAATGATAAAAGAGATTTTCGAGGGAAATGATGGCCAGCAGTTGACCCTGGGGAGAGTGGGAGGCCTTGGGCTGGAGGTCAGATAAAGTCAAACCATACTCTGCAGGGAGACTAGCTTTTTAATATTAAACGTCGAACACTATATAATTGTTCTGGCATCACTGATACTTAGTCGACTTACCATGGTAGAAAAAAACATATGTGAAAGTGTCAGACTGTGTGGTTAAAGTTAGAGAGAAAACTTACCTACTAATAATCAAGAGAAACATTTGGTTTAAATATTTAAATCCAGACCACAAACCACTAAGGCGTGAGTTGGATTGATCTGGTATTGATCAAGTGGAGCTTTCCTTTTGTTCCAGGATGGACTCTCCTGTCTGTCCTGACGTACCCTCTTAAAGATAAAACTTTAAAACACTTGTGTTGAAGTGTGTGAGTGCCATGGCATGGTCTGTAGCTGCCAGTGTGTAGCACTCAATCCAGCAAAGGCACAGCCTAATTACAGGCACACGGCTACAGATTTAGCCGGCATGCTAACCATAACGGAGGAAGCAGCAGGGAGGGGATCGCTACGGCTGGACAGGCGCTTCACAAGAGCGGACCACAGGGACAAGGGAGGGGGTACCAGACTATTTCAGGATATGCACCACTCATTATTTATCATAGAAGTTCTCTCAGTAAGAGGAGCTAACCTACTATTGACTACAAGCATGTGGGCACAAATGGACATGCAAGGAAAACCCCTGTCCCATAGTCGGCCATAAAAGTCTAAAAGGCAGACTAAATAATATGCTTCCCTCCAGTCAGCCACAGGGGTCACACGCCAGGTTCTCTTGAGCCAGTCCTAAACTGCTACAAACAAGAAGGTTTTTACAACAGAACAGACAAAATACTGATGCACATTTCTGTACTAAACAAAACCTATATTACATACTTTGATTGTTGCATGTTTTCCTTTTGAATCTCAGTAAAGTCAGTGTTATATTCGAGTATCGATGGAAGCTTATAGTATGTCAGGAGTGCAGTGTGCATGACGGACAGTTTGTGAGACCTGCAGCGAGGGTTGGCAGTCAAACTCTGAGCTCACCCACGACTCTACCACTTCCACCCACAGTGTCCTCTATACAGCTGCTCTCACTGAGACGAACTCACACTTTGCTCGCCCGCCCTGCCTCACTCCCTCTCTCTCCTTACACATACATATACATCCATAGGTCCGACGCGCTCACTGTCTGCTCCAAACCCCTCACCTTTGCTCCATCTGTGTGTTTATAAGAATGTGCAGAATTAGGACTGGTATCTCTCTCTATATACGCGCTCGCAGTCTGAAACTTTTGGGTCTTGACAGACACGGACTCCGCGTGGGAAGAGCTGTTTCACATGGATTTGAGCATAGATCTACAGTATATTAGTTAAAGTTATTTACTTCTGCATATCTGTTGATTAATTCATTAGAAATAATTAGTTTAGAATATTAGTCAAGTGCAAGAAATTGTAGTGTAACTTTTAAAGTTTGTATCTGAAATAGGCCTCATTAAAATTTCCCTTCGATTAAAACTGATGATATTTCTGAACCTATGGAGAACAAACTATTCTGTGAAGCTCAATCTTGCCTAAATTTGCTTTTCTCTTGAATTTAAAGGATTATATTTTGATAATTAAAGGAGCTATACTTAATTATTGCTGTTCTAAAATTTGAACAATCAATTTTTTCAGTCTATGCTTCCTCACTAATGCAATCTGAGGCTCCTAATATTCACCAAAATGTGTTTTAAAGCAGATTTCACAACTTTCAGAGCGGTGAGAGTTGAACCACGCCGGTATGCTAACAGCAGCTGAAATCATACAATAAATAGGCACGCTTTTTATAAGATGTAGACGGGACTGTGCAAACAAATTTTCACCCTTAAAGATACTTGGAAACTGTGCAGTGTGTAGTACCTTTAATTTTTCAGAGTGTTTCAATGACCCAAACTGCACTCATCAGTTTTTTTTTTTGTTTTAAACTATTTGTAAAGAAAAAAAAAATGCAACAAAGCAAGATTGTTGAGTGTAAAAAGTCAGACATTGTACATTGACATTGTAACTTTCTTCATTTGCATTTTTAAACAGCTTGATTTGTAGCTTTTTTACTACTAACGATATATTTAATATTCAGTTTTCAGATATCTTCAAAACAACAATCAGGATATCATTTAAAATTTGATAAATTGCACAACTCTATATTGAGTAGATGGTTTATGGGAAAAATTCTTCAATAAGAAGCTGTTTGACAAATAATAATTACATTTTAATTCAAATAAGGGTATAACGTTGATATAGTTGTCAATAATATGCTGACGTTTTATTGTAATTAAACCTTAATAATAGGCTTAAATTATAACAAATTTCTGAGGGATTGAACATCGTAATATCTGGACTTTCAGACACTACTTTTTTACAATCAATAGTGTAAACATTACGGTAACATTGTCTGAATATTGTAATTGAGATAAGACAAAAAAAATATTGACATTCTTACTCATATTTCTCAATAGTTGTACTGTACGTGGGTTTGCAGTTCAAATTGATCCTGATTCATCCTGGAATGTTGGACCTTAATAGTTTACTTTAATCAGGTTGTTTACAAGACGTCAGAAATGCAGAATTCAATTCATGTTTATTCAAATTTTAAAGGGTTTTAAACGTGCTATACTCAATTTTTGCTTTGTAAACAACAGAACTAATCAATTTTAAGCTTCCTACATTAATTTGCTCAGTTACTTAAAACATTCTGAGCCTCCGAACTGTTCAGCACGATGGTAAACAAACGGAACATTATTAGACTTAGTTAGGACTAATTTCCACTTGAATAGATACGTTAACAAGATAAAGTTAAAGATGGGGAAAAATTATTTGAAGTTTTTTCATTGTTAAAAATATCTTTAACTGTAACTGTCTCTGTCCTCATTTTATAATTATTCTCATATTCTCAGTCAATTAACATAAAAATAATCGTTGGGCCATTTGCACAAAAGATGAGTCAGTGATGAGGCAGAGAAAGTCATCGTCAAGAACAGCGGACTTGACTCACACAACAGCTCCGCGTCCAATGTTTATCAGCCAGTTTACCACCGGACACAGTCGGAAGGATTTGCACCACGAAAAAAAAAATATTTGCAACTTTTTTTCCCCAAAATTCAACCGTATTCAATCTGCTGATGCAACCCCACATTCAATAGTGTTCATAATACAAGACACTGAACTAACTACTGCCCTCAAGACGCTGAGGAGAATTGACTAAATTGACTCTTTTTAAAAGTGTCAGAAACAATTGCAGGGAAAGTGGAAGGTGCCAATTTTGTTGTGAGCCCTTAAACCAATTTTCATCATTTAGAGTGTAGACTTTTGTTTTGCTCCAAAAGCTCACTCGCTGAGGAAAGTCACAGTTTCTCATAGTGTACTTCACAAGTTTGTTTAGCGGAATACTGTTTTGTTTTTTGCAACTTTTTAATCCCAAGATTTTTCTCTTTTATTTTAATTTTACTTTTGCAATACTTTTAAATATTGTGCACAGAAATTATTTTATTTTAAAGAGGGTCCTCTGACTAAATGGCAAAAGTATATAAGAACACGTATGTCCACACTCGTTCCCTAACCACTCAATCACTAGTCCTGCCCTCCTCTTTGGACACGAAGCGCACTGCTCTGAGCTGGCCGCAGGTCACGTGAGTCTGCTTCTTGAATGAAAAAAACGGTCTAAGTCCAATAAAAATAGTCTTTTGTAATAAATACTGATCAAGTCCACCTGACTCGCACATGTTTATGGACTACTAAATACTAAAGTTTTATTTAACTTGGATCCCTTCGCTGAGCTCCGCCCCAAAACAGCCACTGTCCAATCACACATCCTAGCAACCGTTGCTATGTAAATACACTTCGTCAAACCTTGATCTCCAAACAAGATGGTGAAGCAATGTGCCTATGGTTTATGTAAATGGAACAGTAGATACCTCCAACGATTGACCGGAGGAGTTGTGTTTTTTCTATTTCCAAAGCAGAAAACACAACTGGAGCGATGCCAACAATTGAATAAACAGTGCGGGCGGCCCCACTCCCAGCTAAATGTATCGAACATTACAAAGCACACGTGTATAAGGCTAACTAGCTAGCTATCGACTTTCTGTGTTGTTAAATCTAGAGCAGGGGTGTCAAACTCATTTTGACAAAGGGCCACTTTGGCATCATGTTTGTCCTCAAAGGGTCGGTTGTAACTACAATTAACTTTACTAATCTTTAACATACTATTTTGATTATTGTTTATTTTTGAAGTGACAAATACTGACTATACATCCACATTAGTCTTAAAAATGACTTATTCTTTAAGTTTCATTTCATTAGGTTGAGAAACCCAGATTACTCCTGGGTGTAAACCTTAAAGGAAACCCTGGATATGAAGACAAATATGGCTAAAACACTAGTACTGGTCATGCTTATTAAATAAATTACAAACAAATATATAACTGCTTACTATTTTTTATAAAATTGTCATTGTTTATGTTGTTTTCAAGCCACTGGGAACCGCCATTTTGGTTGATGACATAAAATAGTGTTGCCATGGTTACTCCCACAATTTTATCTGTGAACAGTTGCCACAAAAACACCACTGACAGTGTCCAGTTTTTACCTCTTCCTCTTGATTATCTTCAATTTTACTAGATTCCACATAATCGTTCTGTATTTGGCTTTGCTCCGGCTCAAACTGACAAGGTTTAACCCAGGAATTCATGTTGCTTAGTTACCTTCTACTGCCTGTTACCTGACAACACTATTTTATGGCATAACCGCAGCAAAATGGCAGCCTGCATGTCATTTCTTTAAAACAGCATTTTAATAAAACTACAAATACTTCCAAGGTATTTGTCCTGTATTTATATAAGTGATGATATTATAAGTGTTTTAGGGTAAACATGTGATTATATCCAGGGTTCGCTTTAAAAATCCTGGAGGGCCGCATCTGGCCCCCGGGCCTTGTGTTTGACACATGTGATCTAGAGGGAAGAGCACAAACTAGCCTGAAGGTATACTATGACAAGGATATATTTGTCAGATGTTTCGCTCTAACCTAAGTTTAGCGAGCCCCTTATAGCTTTAGCCAGCACTGGTAAGTTTAGCTAGCTAACATACGCTCATAAATTAAAAATATACTTGCAATAGACATTAATAGACCATAACATAGTATATACAGTATATTCTATTTTAGTGGTGTTTTAAATCCCTATGGAGGAATTGTATCTCTCCATTGACTCTCATTCATTTTCGCCACCCACTGCTGAAGTTTAGAATGCTGTGATGTCATCTGCATAACCTTTATACTTATATATACTGAATCTCAATAGAAATGTTTGCAGATGATCACAGTGTAAAGATCAAAAGCTGTTCTCTTTACTGTGTTTGTTTAACTCTGGTGTCCTGGAAGCTCTACGTTTCTTCTTGATGAAACAGGAAAAAGTGCAAAACCACAAAACTATGAACGTGATGAAACCATAACCACCAAGTGAGGCAGCGAGAACCCCGGCGTAGAAGTGTCACTCGATTGTTAGAAAACGGCTTATTGGTAAATTCTCCGCGCTGAGTTGCTGATATGTGACTGGAAAACACAGCACCAGCAGAATTTCATAGACTGAGCAATAGTGAAAGTTGCAGATAATGAAGATAAGTCGTAACCTCAGAGCTCACCTTGAACAGCGACGCCCACCAGCAGTCTGAGCCGTGCCATGTCAGCAGTGCATCATGGGAAACGAGGAGTGGGTGGGTGTGTGACCTGACGACCTCTCCACGGCTCACACATCACCTCTCCGCTGGGCCTGCTCCATCGATCGGGTTCATTTTCACATGTACAGAAGGAAAACCAACTGTTTTACAGTTGTGTGGCGACGTGTGTGAACTGAGGAAGCGGCGATGCAGATGGTTCTTGTGTTTCTTAGGCATTCTCAGTTTACTCACCTTCTGGGCTTGTTAGCACTTTCACACCAGACTTTAGAAGACAACAGACAGGAGCTTATGGCTTATTCTTGCAGAGCTGGAACCTTCCCATTAATTAAACGTTGGTTATATTTTGCTGCTCACCTGAATGTAAAAAAACAAAAGCAAAAACATTTTTCACTTTCTGTTGGTCTGTGTTTGTTATTTTACTTTGTGATACATCTGTCTGTTCAAATACAGACTGTTTAGTTTTTTTTCCAACCCACTCCTCTTATTAGTCAGTTGCCAGGTTCACTTTTACATAGCGTCTTTGGGATCTTTTTAAAAAAAATTCCTAATAAATAATCAAGGTTGTGTTTTTTTAGGTTGCACATTCAAGGTTTAAAAGAAGTGAATTTTGGCAATTTTTCAGTTAGATTTAGAAAAAATATATTAATTTACGACTGAAACATTGATTTTTTTTATCACATCTTCATGTTTAAAAAGCCATTATTAATGTTAGAAAATTATTAAAATATGCCAGATGTATTTACACTTGTTAACATTAACACCAGCGTTCTAATTAAGCGAGTATTTTTTTAAAGATACTTTTTTGGACAAAAAGTAAACTTAAATATAGGCAAGGTTTTCTAGTTTAGATTTCTTTGTGACACTAAATGAATAATAAAAATATGCGATTTTAATCTGAGCAAGCTTGCATGCTCACAAAACTAACTACTATTTGGTCAAGAGGAGGGCCTCCCTTTTGTTTATTTCCATGGAAAAGTAGCTCCTTTAGCTATATTTTTTATACTAAGGCAGAAAACGTAATTATCCCCAATAAGAATGTTCCTATTTGAAGTGAGTTATGAAGTTTAATTTTCACCCCCAGAAAGTTACACAGTGCACCTTTAATTGAAAATCCCCAAACACACTATTGCTTGTTTTGCAGTGATAGAAAGTAATTAAGTCTTTTTACCCAAGTACTGCATTTAAGTTATTTTTGAGTATCTGTGCTTTACATGAGTATAAAAACATCTGGCGACTTTTCGTACATTTCATAATATTTGTATGTTCTTTTCCCTACATTTTAAAAACAGGTGAGTTACTTTTTTAAGTCCACATGCAGGTTTTTTTTTTTCTCTTAAAAGCGGTGCAGACCTGCTGTGATATCTTATATTGAGATTTTTTTCCCCCAGTTTAACTATTTAAATATCCCCAATCCCCCTAATTTCAAACACTTTTTCATTTTATTACAAGTGTCTCACAAGTGTACTTTTACTTAAGTGGTGAACTTAAGTACTTTTGCCATCTGTTTTTTAGGCTTGGTCGCTTGTTTATCTCTGAAAATCTGGCAACACTGGTCGGCCTTTGTCCTGAGTGAATGACCCTGGATTTAGCCATCGATTGAAGGACGAACTTTTTGAAAAAGCAGATAATTCTATTCACCTCAAAGGCATCAAGAAAATAGAAAAAAAGCGTGACCTTGTGCCAATAAAACTGTCATTTTAATTTTTTGTCATATCACCCAGCCCTAGTTCAAATGCGTGGATATAGTTAAGTTGTATTTGACTTTGTGCATGTGCTGTGCTCTGAGAGCAGGCCTCAAACACATTGACAGTCAGGTACTTGGCTCATAGACAGATGGCTCTGGTGTTTCACTTTTTCACTTTAATCACTGAAGTCGCACTCTCCAGGACGCCACACTGTTTACTGAGATGGTCGTTCACTGGAGCAACTGAGTTCAAGGCTGAAGCTTTCACTGTGGTCACATCCAAACTGATAAGAGGGAAATGATGCAACAACTTACATTAGGCTAAAAACTAAACACAAATATGCTCATTGATATAGTTTTGTCTTTGCTAAATGGCTTTACAGATTTAAACATGTTGAAAGCAATACAAAAATGCTACAATAAATGAAAATAACGTAAGAGTTTTAGACAATGTTCAGTCATGAAAGTTTAAAAGAAACTGCCTTTTCACTCAGACATATTACTGAAGTGAAGTAAAGCTAACCCCCTAAACTCCACACACAACCACATTTCAAACTAAACTTTCTGCTGGAAATCCTTAAGATGTGGTGAAAAGAGGGGATGAAAGTGAAAAGCCGCAGTGTGATTGGTTTAACAGCAGGTGTTTGTGATCAGCACACAGCTTTGGGTCGACAGATCAATACTCATGTCACATAGAGCAGGCTTAAAGCCCAGAAGCCAGTCTGGCTCTTTAAGCACTAAATCTGGCCCTCAACCCATCTTTCAAAAATATTGGAAAATATTTTGATGGTTAGTGTGTTAGTGTTATTTGTACTAGTGTTTAGACCTGGTTTGTTCCTGGTTTAGACATCTGATTCTGGCTTAGTCTTTGTCCAGTGATGGTTATGTGTAGGCTACAGGGCAGGTTCAGTTTTGGTTCAGTAATGTGGTGGTAATTTTGTGGAAAAATGTAGGTAGAATTTTGTATTTTCCACTAAATATAAAGTAGTAGTTATTTTAAAATGTTAAAACAGATTGATTGTTGGATTCCTCATTTTGTGGTACTGCATCATACTCAGAAACCAAAACAACTCCAAAAATCTGCAAAAAAAAAAAAAAATTTTTATGCAATGCCTGAATGACAAATGTATTCAAAGTTTAGAGAATGTGCTAGAATTAAGAATTTAACAACACATGTCTGTAGGAATATAAAATTAATACCATAATTTCTGGACTATAAGGGGCTAGTTTTTCACAATCTTTGAACCCTGTTGTCAATACAACAATACGACTAAATTATAGGTTTTCATTGACTTACTATAAACAAGCGTGGCCTATTTATGTACTTTTTTATTTTCTAAATGGAAGTTTAAGTGAGTATAGAAGTTGTCCAAGACTGATTTGTGTCATCAAATCTGTAAATGGAGCATGTACATGTAGAAGGATTGTCACAGAAACAGAACTTATTACAGTTGTCTGGCCCTTCTTCACAGGTTGTTGTGCTTTTGGTGGACACTGGTGCAGGTTGGCCCATCAGGGGAAAGGGTTGTTGACAGTGAGCCGTGTCCTGGAGTGCAGTGCCAGAGGTGAACAGTGATTTTGAGACAAGCAAGAGGAATAAATGGGTCGAACTGGCATCATGTACAACACCGTCATAATGAAGACAGAAAGCGCAAGATTTTCTGAGACATTTAATTTGTTCTATTTACAGATGTTCCTTTGAATTATGGCTCCAACAATGTATTAATCTGAACATGATTGACAGTTTTATAAATACACAAAATGATGCAACTCCAACAATATAAACTTGTCTAAACAAAGGTAGCATCAGCTAACTTTTAATTAAAATATTTTGAAACTTAATCAACAATTTCTTACAAAGTTCGATGCATTTTAACAGATGATAACTTGCATTTGTTTACAGATGTATTGTCCTGCTGTCGTCTGGTTTCACAGCAGGCCCTAATCAGCTCTGCTCTTGGGCAGGAGCCTTTGGCCGAAGGCACACAAGGCCACGGTGGGACCCCCAAATCCTCGTAGGCCCTGTCACTGCCCCATTAACAGCAGCTCCACACAGATCACCTCCTCACACCAAACTTCACTTCTATGGAATATACATTTTCAAACAGGGCCGGGGCATTGTTCTGACAGGACCTCCCTTGACACTCCATTCATGCATAAACTCCCCCTAAAGTCCCCACACGCAGGTGTCATGTCCACAGGGCACGCCAGCACACCCATCACCAGCTGCAATGTATATGTCTTGCACAATATGGGATCATGCTTGTTTATTACTTTAGGGACTTGTAATATGGAAAGTAGTTTGGAATAAGTTTGCTTTTTTTTAAAATGGAAATGTATAAAGCTAATTGATAAATGATCCATTGTTACCTGAATTTAAAGCCCATATGACAGATTTTCACATTTTTCAAATCTTTACTTAGTCTGATAGTCCTTGTGCTAAATATTTATCATAGTTTTACAGCACTTAAGTTTCAAATTATGAAAAAATTGACAAAAGTTGAAAATTACAGGAGGTATTTGAGTTCTAAAACAAACTCCATCCACATAGGTCATCAAAAAGCGCCAAAAGAGTTTAAATGATAAAAATAAATATTATCATTTGTCAAATCATAACATCTGCAGCACGGTCGCAGAGTGGATAGCAAGAAGGTCGCGGGTTCGATTCCAGCACAGCCCGGGCCTTTCTGTGTGGAGTTTGCATGTTCCTCCCCGTGTCTGGGTGGTTTTCCTCCGGGCACTCCGGTTTCCCCACCAACCAATAACATCCAGGTTAGGGATCACTTGGGCTGTGTTCGAACGGCCACACTATTCACTATATAGTTCACTATTCAGGGGTCACGCCATTTTGTAGTGGTTTCCGAATGTCCAGCAGTTAAAAAGTAGTGCACACAAAATCTCCCACAATGCATCTGGGAAAGTAGTGAGCATCGATGGTCACGGTCAATATAGATCACAATTCATGGACAGTGTCAGGTCTTTAACTAGAAACAACACGACTAAATGAAAGATGATAAGAAGCCGCTTAAACTCACTGTTGAGCCGGAGAATAAACAAAACACTCGTAACTGAAAGCCATTAGCACGTAAAGATGCTAACGTTAGCTGCTTACCTTAGTTTGGGCTGTAAAAAATGAATTATCCAGTCCGTTTGCGGTTAAATGTATTGTCCAAGTTAAACCAGACTTGTATTATGATTAGTAGTCCATATACATGCACGTGTCAGACCGACTTGACCAGAATTTATTACAAAAGTTCATTTTTATTGGACTTTTTTGCCGACCGTTACTTTAACACAATAGGGAGAGTCATGTGACCCACGTCAGCTGAAAGTAGTGTACATCGTGTCTGAAAGACCAGATGAATGAGGGCGCTGACCAGTTCACTGAACAGGGCAGGACTATACAGTAATTGAATAGATAGGGAACGAGTGTGGACGTTCGGACACAGCCTTGGTGATAGTCGGAGATTGAGGTGGCAGGTGTTTAGGCGAATCACCTCTGCTGAGCTGCCCCAGGGCAGCTTACTGTCACTGAGTGGTGAGGGCAGGGATTCATCTCACTGTGAAGTGCTTTGTGACTGTCTGTGGAATGGGCTATACAAGCAAAGAATACTTACTTACTTTATGTGGGTTTTGGCCCACATTTACAAGGCAGTTGCTAACTAACAGTTGTGGGTTCACTTCTACATATGACATATTTGCTGGACAAAATACAACTACAAACTTTATAAAAATAGCAAGTCTAGCCAAAATGTTCAACACTTGACAAAATACAAACTTGATCATAAAGAATGCATGCTGCGTATCAGATCAAACCGTAAAGCTGAGGTCTTGTTGCTGAGTAGACAGAATATCGTCCGAGATTTCTGTGTCACGACTTCTGAGGTGGGATTTTACATTTGATTTGAGTCACCGAGCTGCACGTGTGATGGCCTCTTTAGATTAAAAAGTGCTTGTGTATTTTTTGTAGATTATCACTTCAGAAAAACACGTCTCACATGTTTGAAAATAGATTGACAAGCATTCATTGTTGCCATGCTTTCTCTCTCTCTCTCTCACTCTCTCAGTCTCTCGCTCTATCATCAGTCTCTTTTTCTCTGTCTCTCTCTACCTCCCTCTCTGTCTCTCGGTCCTGTTTCTCTCCATCTGTCAGTTTCTCTCTATGTATCATTTCTCTCTATCCCCTCTATCTGTCTCTCTTTTTCTCTCTATTCTTTCGCTCTATATATCCCCTTTTACTCTCTTTCTCTCTCTGTCCTCTCTCTCTCTTTATCTCTCTCTCTCTATCTGTCTCTGAAAAATGGCTAGAATTTACCTTTTACACATTTGGATCCTAATGAGGTTTTAAGCAGAGCTACATTATGCAAAAACAAGAAGGGCGAGTGTGACAAAAGTCACTTTGAAAAAGTAATTCATTTAAAACAACAGTTAAACTGAAATAGGTTGTTTTTCAGCTGATCAAAAGTTTAAGACCATCACTCAAAAAACAACAAAAACTCTCCAAACCAGAACAAAAAAATTCTCAGTAGGACTCAGTAATGAGTAGCTCCACCGCTCTCGTTAATCACTTCAAAAATTCATTTGGGCAGCTGGATGTGAGAGTTTATAAAAAGTGATTAGGAACTTGCTCCAAGTGATGAAGATGGCTTCACAAACTGTCAGGAACTGATGACCATTTTCATAAACTTCCCTTGCCATCCATCCCCAAATGTTCTCTATGGGATTTAATCAATCAATCAATCAATCAATCAATCAATCAATCAAAGTTTATTTATAGAGCACTTTACAACAACACAAAAGAAGACCAAAGTGCTTCACATGAACAAAGACATCAATAAATATAACACAATTTGAGAGAAAAAAAGACTAAAAGGCCAAAAAGGACCATTAAAACATAAAGTGTCACAGTGCTAGGTGTTAAAAGCTTGTCTGTACAAGTGAGTCTTTAACATGGTCTTAAAAAGGGACAGGTCAGAGACAACACGCAGACTGTTCCACAGTTTAGGAGCAGCAACGGCAAAGGAACGATCACCCTACTGCTTGTAGTTGTTCTCCTGATTTAAATCAGGAGAACATGCAAGATGGTCCAAAAATGTGATGCTATGTCAAGTGACAAAAGACTTCTGCAGCGTTGTCCTGTTGACAAATCCAGCTGTTACCACACAGACCAGGGCCCTTAGTCATGAGGGGATGCTCCTGCAACATCTGCACGTAACCAGCCGCTGTTTGACTTGCACCACCAGAAGCTCCAGCGTTCCACTGAATGAAAAAGCAGCCCACACCCTGATGGAGCTCCCTCCACTGTGCTGGGGAGAAAACATCTCAGGTGGATCTCTTTGTCCTGTCAGTAATGTTGGAAGTCATCTGGACCGTCAAGGTTAATTTTTTTCTCATCAGAGAATAAAACTTGTTCCACCTTTCAGTGTCTCATGTTTGCTGCTCCTGGCAAAGTCTGAACGAGCCGTTTTGTGACTTTGAAGGAGACGAGGTCTTTAAAGTGTTTTTTGTTTTTGAAACCCTTTTCCTACAGATCCCGTCTGATGGTTATTGTACTGCAGTTGGCACCAGTGAGGGCCATAATTTGGGTCGAGGACTGCCCTGTTCTTGACAAACACCCATTAGGATCCTCCGCTCAGTGCAGGTGTCATTTTTTGGGTCTACTACTTGACTTTGTTGTTCCATAATGCTCAGGATCTTTCAACACATTTTTTGAACATTTAGAATGAGTGTCTGACTGCGTCCAGCCTCAGCAGCAGTGAGTCGCTGTGAGAGGCTTTGCTTATGCAGCTCGATGATCCGGCCACGTTCAAGAAGTGAAAACTTCATTGCTTTAACCTTCAGGAGGACATAACTGTCTGAAAGCCTGACAGAAACGGAGAATTTTGACTTTTATAGCATGTTGTCTTAAACTTTTGATCAGGTGATAAACAGCCTATTTCAATGTATTATTTTTTGGTTTTTATTTATTAAGTTCTAAATGTTTTTGTCACACTCCACCTTCTTGTTTTTGCATATTGTAGCGCTACTTAAAACCTCATGAAGATCCAAATATGCAAAATGCGAAATCTAGCCATTTTTCAACTGGTTTCAACTTAAGATTTTGATCAGGACTGTATATATACGTATCTCTTTCGTTCTTTCTTTCTTTTGTTCTTTCTCTCTCTGTATCTCTGTCTGTCTGTCTCCCTCTCTCTTTCTTTCTCTCTTTTTCTCCACCCCTCTGTATTTCTACCTCCCTCTCTCTCTTTCCCTCTCTCCCCTCTCTCTCTTTCCCTCTCTCTTTCTCCCTCTCTCTTCTCTCTCTCTCTCCCTCTCTATCTTTTTCTTTCTCTCTCTCTCTCTCTCTCTCTCTCTCTCTCTCTCTCTCTCTCTCTCCCCTCTCTCTCCCTCTCTCTCTCTCCCTCCCCTCCTTCCGTCTGAAGCAGTGGCGGGGCTTCAGGGTTGTGACCTCACCCTGTGACCTCCACCAGACAATGACCGTTACAACAGATCCAGCTGTCTCACCGTGCAGCCACTTAGTTTCCCTTCTCACACTGAAATAGCCGCGGCTGCTCATATCCTGGGCCTATTAGCGTTAGGCTCAGCATCGCCCTCCCTATTGTCCTTATGGAGGCAGAGGAGTGCATTTTATTGTCTGTCCATAAACATTTTATTGAACAATTAGAATATTTTACACTGCTTCATTTGTATCTATAGAAAGAGCATATTGTGCTATACAGATTAACATTATACATCATTGTCTTGTTATGAAAACATGTTACCATACATACACAACCAAGTCACAGAATTACATTTATGATACGATAACAAGCCACAAACAGGACTCGAGGAGAGGGAGGAGTTCTGGCACAAACACAAAATGGTCATTTAAGAGCGCGATACTGGTGAGTGAATTTACAAAAAAAATCACATTTTGAATTTCTTTTTTTTTTGCTAAGTCTCATCTTTAATTAGCTTGTTTGATCACATGTTCTTTTCCTTGCTGTTCTTAAACTGTGCGTTGCAACACTGGAATGTGTCTGGATGGTGGGACAAATAAAGAATATCTTATTTTTTCTTTTATTACCATATCACAGTATATCACAATAAATGCAGAGGACAAATTTTCCTACGGGGACAATAAAGTATACCTTAACCTTAATCAATCACAATTCAATTATTTCAAGAATAGTTTCTTCAAAAACCTTCAACTGATTAAAATGAAGTTACTAAAGTTAAAAAAAAAAGGAAGAAGAATACAGGCACATAGTCCCTTTGAGCTGAAGTATAATTCAGTTATTTAAAGTGCAAAGAAATTGATCAAAAATACTTACAAAACCCATGTCAAACTTTACCGTTCATTGCATAATGAGCAAAATAATAGACTACTAACTGGATCCCGACTTAGTGACTTTTTCATGGTAAAAATAACAAACACCCACTAAGTTGAACTGCACATAGCAATTTAAACCCAAACCATTAGAACCTCAGCAGCAGGCCTAATGACAAATGCAGCAGAAATTTTGCTCCAGTTAACCGAGGCCCTGAATCATTCATCGTGGGGCCCCACACCCCCAAACCCTGCCCGAGATAAAATAAACCAAAAACTGTTTATGCATTCATTCCATAGACTCTGTGGCACATTACATTCTGCATTGCAAATGGGGGTACAGGTAATGAAGCCTATACAGTGTGAAAAGGCCAATTACTGTGGTGCGTGGCGGCTGGGACCAGAGTGAGCTCGGGCTCCCTCCAGGCTAAAGACAGAGGCCAGTAAACACCTCATCAGCTGATGAGACACACATACAACTGCACACACCGCTGCATGTTCTCACACACAGTCATTGTCAGACACACAGAGTGAAGAGCAGCCTCTAAATACGAGCCTAAAGACAGGTCACACAGGCGATCAGCGTCTGACAGAGAATGAGAGAAACATAAGCTTTAGTTGATTTTACTTTGTTAATAGAAATAGGGCCAGATTTATCAACAATTTGCTCAAGTTAGAGGGAGCAGAATGACCAGCGACCTCTCTCACACAGATGTACAGATGTAAAATTTGAACTGTTTTGTGTAACATGTTATACTGTATGTGCATGTTCCAATTGTACATTAGTGCACAATGGTCACAAATAACATGCATTTGTTTCACTTGCACCTGGATTTATAAATCAGCCCCATAATGTCGACACATTTACTCACAATAAATGACAGTGACCATGCGGCAAAATGTAATTGGCTAATGCAACAAGTGAAATAGTTATACTTTCCTTTTATTTAAAATTACAAATATGATGCATTTTTTTGTGGTATTCCATGTTACAAACATGCCCCTGAACATCCGAGTCCCATGCACGAGAACCAGTAAAATCTGTATTAAAACACACGACAGTCAAGTGTTTCCCACATCAGAAACATTCAGTGCAGTGTTTTCTGAGGCTCAGAGGGGAAAAAATAGCATCTCACTGACAAAACTTCAGTTGTATTTTTGATTAACAGGATGAAATTGCTTAATTCTTTCCCTGCTAAGGATGGAACTTTAAATGTAAAAGTTTCTTGAGGTTTGGAGGTTAAATTTATGCATCATGAAAGCTGTTATATACTCTATATACCGTAATTTCTGAACTATAAGCCGCTACTTTTTTCTCAAGCTTTGACCTCTGCAACTTATACAGTGGTGCAGCTAAATTATAAATTCTCATTGGGTTAGTGTAAAAACTGAAGTTTATATATGTACTTAAAAAAGTTCTTAAATCTTGTCAGTGCATCTTAAAATCAGGTGTGCTTTATAGTGTGAAAATTACGGTAATCTGCATCAGAAAGTAGAAAACTGCTGTGGTGCCAATGTCTTCTTGTCAGTAACAACGCTCATTGTTTTAATTGTGTGAACCTCATATTTTTATCCTAATGACATTCTATCATTGTAGTTGTTTATATTCTTTCACCAAAATGTCAAACAGACAAAACAACATTGACATTAAGTTTTACAAAAGTATGTTTTCTCCACTTAATATTTCTAAAACTAAATTTCAAAGGATCAGATTAACGTAGAATAACCATTATTTTTATATGAAAGTAGAAATATGTAGGTCTCATCATGCCATCATTCCAAGTGCACAAAGAACAGGGATGGCAGTGAAAGAGTTAATATGTGTCTATATTTTACTGAAGACGCATCATTCAGAGTGTTGTGTAAATAACATAAAAAAGGCAGGATCTATGAGCATAATTCAGCTCAGATAAAAGACGACAGATGAGGCTGAAACAGGAGCAGGTACAGCGGGGGGCTCTGGTGTCAGCGGTGGAGCAGGGTCATCGTGGGAGAGGTGAAAATGAAAGCGTGCAGGCAGCGTCTCTCACCTCATCCCAGACAGGACCCCTCACGCCCTTCAGTGGTCCCCTGTGGTCCTCCTGTGTGTCAGTGTGTGGGAGGGGGGGCAGGTGCATCACAGCTGGACCTAGAGCGTGTTTAAGGACTTCTGACACTTCCTATTCTTATTCATTCCAATGCAGTCAATAGGTATCAATAATAGTGCTCTTGTCATTCAATTCTGAAGTTAATGTAGTATTCTGATCAGAAATATCATTTAAAAAAATCATCAAAGTCATAAAAATAGAAAAGTTTTCTCTGCTCTTGTTGTCAAAATTTCATAAACCAGATGAAGCAGATTCTTATTCTTGAGTCTATTTATAGTTTGTATTGTGGCAGCCGTAGAATCCAAGGCACCTGTCAATGATAATAACTTGAGTTATAGTAATGTAAATGTAGTGTATTTTTATAGTAAGTCTGTTATTAAAGACACAATTAATGAGTTCTCTTACATCCTTCCAGAGAAATCAAGTCACTGTGATGGAGTTGTTAGTTCAGCCTCCTGTATGTGTGTGAGTCACTCTGGGTTTGGTTTGTTTTTTTTGTTTTTTTGCTCGTGATCAGGAGGCCCTGGCCCTCAGGCTGCTTCACTACGATCCTTGATCCTTTTCAATTTGAAAGGACACTCACTCTTCTGATAATAACAGAAAACGCTCATTCTGAGTCTTAAAAAAGCAAAATACAAGTGTGAAGCACTGTGAGCTGCAAAAAAAAGTTTATATAATTTCTACATAGTATTTATTGGGACAAAATATAATGCAGGGTAATTCAACATAAGGCCTGGGGGCCAAATCAGGCCCTTCAACCAATAAATCTGGTCCACCGTCCAAGCTTGTTTCTGGGTATCTATTCTCGTACATAGTCTTGTCCTAGGTCTGTTCAGAATCCAAATATATATATTTTATTTCCGACAATATCTAATTGTGTGTTGTTGTTGTTGTTGTTGTTGTTGTTGTTGTTGTTGTTGTTGTTTTTACAAGGTTACAACAACTCTGTTGCTAGGAATATTTTGTATAACTCCAAATAAAATTGTTGCTCATCATTCACCTTCTGCTCAGAGGTCACTGTCCACCAAAAATAAATTAAATAAAGTTGAATAGCCCTGATGTACTAATATATTTGTACTACTACTGCCTCTGAAAGATAGTTGAGATACTCTGCTTTCACCTATGTTCAACATTATGTTGAGGCTTGTACAGCAACAATGCTATCACATTTATACATGATTACTTAATTTAGATAATTGTGACATCACAAAACTCTTTTTACTCCAACTCGCCGTTTCAGTGTGTTTTTTCAATGTAAATACAAACTTTTTTTTATTAAATGAGTTACTGAGATTTTAACAAGTAATACGTTGTCAACTGTTTTAAGTAATGTGTACTGCGTTACTTTAATAAGCAATACTTTACTGTAACTATAGGTATTTTTGTAAATACTCTTACCACAACTCTATTAAAGTTGCAAATTAAAATGTAATAGCAATAATTTATTCAGCAGTACCTCTTTTCAATGCACATTACAAGGTACGTTGCAATATGAAAAACAAACGTATGAAGGCCACAACTGAAGACAGGAGCTTTGTTGTGTTAGTAGTATATAAATAAAAGTTAAAATTCATATTTTTGCAGTGTCCGTTGCAGCACAAAGAGGCCATTGAGGAGATGCGAGTAAGCGACAGATAAAGCAGAGACGGTGAAGGTCAGTGCTGCAGACTGTAAGAAGAGTGACTCCAGACAAACAGTCCAAATGCAGCAGGAGGGAGGGCCTGGACACAGATGCGTTTCCATGCAAACAAGTTGGCCATGCCGGCGGTTAGGTGGGAGGATGTAAGGGAGAAGGCTACACCCTCCGCGGAGCTTTGTTGTGTGACACATAGACAGCCCACCCTAACATTCCCACCCCTATATTTGGCCTTGAATACAATTGCAGGTTTGAGAGTGACAAATCGGCCAGGGCCAAGCAGACAGTGAGAGCGGAGGACAACGGACCAATTACACGAGGGGAAACCGGTGGATCGTCTGCCGGACAGTAATATTAACCTAATGATAGAAGGGCACTGTTTCAGTATCTTCAGTTGTAATGAAAATAATACGTTTTGTACCTTAAATCAAAGATAAAACAGCAACACTATGCACCAGGGCAGGTGATGTTTACCAAATGCCTAAACAGTTTAGTTCATGTTAATAGGCTGCATTCACGTTGTACAACTTGATGCCTTAAGTCCAAATGCTGACCAGTTTAAGCCAGTTTTACACATTTTTGCTGCTCAATCCTGTCTACATTAAATGTTTTTGTCTTACATAATGTCTTGATGTCAAATGAATGCAGCTTCTTGCCAGAGAATTTTGAAAAATTGGCAAAATGAATCACAAAAGTGCACAATATAATACATTTAGGCGCTTTGTTGAAAATTTACAGCATACGTTTTTGGATTTTTTTATTATTATTATTATTAAGATGTGAATATAATTTTTAATTTTACTTGGCCATATATTACAGTTTTTGTGAAGCAAAAATGCAATTTTAAGGCTTGAAGTATTTCAACATATCTATCTTGGAATGATTCTATTATTAATTATTTTTTATTAATATTTAGTTTTATTTTATCATTTAGAGTAATACTATTTTTTTATTTATTTTCACGTCTGATGTCAGTTTATTATTGTCAATGCTTTGATGTTTGTATTTTTCCTTCAGTCACCTCCATTCGTAAATCTTTCTTATAGCATACAGGGTCTATTAATGTAAACAGATTATTTCAGTCTGTTGCATTGTCATAATCAAATATTAATAGTTATTTAAGAAGAAGCTAAAGACTTTCCCTGTTCCTGTGGTTGATAAGTGCAAACAAAAGCTCTCCTCACTGTGAGCACGTCCACCAGAATAGACTTGAAAACATCTTTTACAGCAGCACGTGTGAATCACCGCTCATCATGGCCTCATATAGCGTATATTCTTCTCTTGTGCAGACTACAGTAAGTGTATGCCTGCTCCCAGTGCCTGCGTGTAATTATGCCTGTGTATTTCTGTCGCTGATGTGCAGATGTGTGTCCATGGGGGTTAATTACACAGGACCGGACTGTGGTGGGACACTAAATCAGCTGGAGAATGTGTCGGATTGGTCTGCAGCGAATCCAGTGATCAGGGAGGGACGCTCTATACGTTTGTACACATGTTTTTCTCAACTTGCGAGCGTCCATGTCACTGCTAATTTGCGCACGTGGGCCTGGGCGTGTTGCGCTGCTCCGAGTCTGTGTGTCACCCAAACAGGTCGTGAAAAAAAGTGAGGAGGTTTGACTGCTGCCTGTTGACCGCGCTGACCGCCAGGCCAGCGGCCACATGGTTGGCTGCTATTAAAAACGCTCCCCGCGAAAGCCAGAGTCAGAGAAATGTTTTAGTGCGTCACTCAAAAAAGCATTGCTCAGATTTTATGACATGGTCCCTGTGTGTGCAGAGGTGTAATCAGGCTGTCTTTTTAGTCATTTTGGAGGTTACCATCACATTCCAGAGAGAAAAATCAGAAGCATTATAGTAAAAGACTGTGGAGAACAAATAATAAGGGAGTACCAAGCCTTGTAAACTGCAGTGTGTAAAGTACTTAAAGCTCATATAACAGTTTACCACTTTTTTTTTTTGAAAGAGTCCTTGTGGTAAATATTTATCATAAAGCAAGTGACAAACATAAGTTGAAAATTACAGGAAGTAATCTGATTCTAAAACAGAATCAGTTTGTTTTAGGCAGAAACAATTTACACAAACTGACACAGTTTCCTTGGAAGTTTAAATAATCATTTAACACAATTGAAGTGTTACAAAATATTATCATTTTTCAAATCAGCATCTGTGTCATTTATGTGGGCTTTGACCCACATTTACAATGTGGTTGCTAGGTAACAGTTGTGGGTTCCCCTCCACATAATTGCTAGACAAAATACAACTACCAGCTTCATAAAAATAGCCAATCTAAATTAAAACAAGTAAACTGTTTGGTGAAATCTTGAGTATAGTCATCTTCACGGTGTTCAAAATATTGTCTACTCTAACCTGTCATATGGACTTTAATCAGTTAGACACAGAAAAATGCCTGTGTTTTTCTAACAATACCCTGTGGGTTGTTAATAAATCACCAAAACTAAGTGTCAAAGCTAGATAATTAAGAAGGTATTGATTGATACTGAACAAACTTGCCTATAAGCAGATATTTTCTGATTTAGAAAGAACTGTAAGTGCGTATATGTTTTTGAAAATTCTAACTTTTTACATGAATCACAAACAAGTTAAAATTTGTGAAGAAAGGTTTTAAAATATGTTACAAACAACATGAAGTAGAGAGCTAGATAGTCAGATCCGGAGGGATGCAACTAAGCTGGTTGCCATGGTAATGAGTTTATTTCTGCTAAAATGTACCTAATGTACTTTTTTAACCGTCACCCAAACATATTTCCTACACCTGTTCTTTACCCTATCTCTTTTCCTAATCTTAGCCATTCTTCTAAACTTAATCACTGCCCCTCCAGACCAGACTATCCATCATTAACCAAGCTAAATGGATGACATCAAATTAGCTGCAAAAGTGGGCCTAATTTTTCAATTTCCTCTCGACAAACATGTTTTTTTTTATTTCCTTGGACATAAGATTAACAAAAAAAAGTATTATGTGTTCTTTTGTTTTGCATTAAAACAAAAATTACATCAGCCCAGTTTACAATGTGGTTGCTAGGTAACCCTCTAGCCTAGTGTCACAATTTATAATCAGGGAAGGTAAACTTTAATCCTAAGAAATTGCTGAGCTGAATATAACTCTCTCAACTGTGTTTTAGTGAAGTACAAGAACATGACACAATATCATACAAAAACAATATAATATAATTTACTTTACATACATTAATCATTAGAGCCTTTGCTAAATAACTGGTTGAATAAGACACTGCTCTTTGCACAAAAACCTACAGATATTTTGATTTGGAATGCCCATGTTTCTTCAGTTCATGGTGATGGGAACATGCACATTTTTGCCAACACACAGAACATGACTGGCTCTGAAACTGGCTGTGACTCACTCATGCAGAGTCAAGAACAAGAGCCTGTTGGTGATACGCAGCCATTAGCTTCGAGTTTATTAGTAAAAAGTCATTTGTCGAGCGTCGTCTTCGAGTTATTCGTTTTTCAGGTGTAATTTCTCACTCATTCTCTTCTGACTTCTTTTTTTTTCTTGTATCAACCTTGCATATCTCGTGTTGTACTGACGCAGGTAGAGTTGTAAAAATAACTTCAACTTCTCAGAACTAAAGATAATTTAAGAGGACTGAGAAAACCATGGCAACTTGCAGAGTTAAGCTTCTCAACTTCGATAAATCTGATGTACTTCCAAACTGTCATCAAAGAACAATAATAAACAAATAAAAAGTTACACAATAACTGTTTGTGTTTTGGAATTCAGATTTTGCCACAAAATTATTCAGTATAAATTAAATCATCAATTTTGTCCAAATTAATTTTATTGTAGACTGGCCAAAGTTTGACCTCAGAAGCTAAGCATATTGGACCAGGGCAATATTTGGATGGGAGATCGTTGGACCCTCAGGTAACAATGGGCGGCATAAAGAAAATTGTCATTGTGTCCTTTTGGCTTCTGACTACAATAGTAGCTTGTGGAGTGAATGTATAATGCCAAATATGAAGCATTTTTAGCGGTCATAAAAAGTGGTATATAAATCCAATGCATTATTATGTATTATCATTAGACCACACAGCAGAAGCAGTTGTCTCCATGTCTCTGTATTTGCATCAGTCTCAACTCACGTTGACTTCTGAAAGTTACATGAATCGTTTTTAAACACTTCTAATACTTGTAAAAAGTACATTTAAGTGAACAATATGGGACAGCTGAAAAAAGCTTAAAATTAATGTGCAATATGTTTTTTTAAGATGACAAAAATCAGGTAGAGTCTCTATTGCAGTGGTGCTCAAACAAGAGTCTGCTGGACAAACTCGGACTTTCAAGGGGTTAAAATTGGCCTGTGAAGGTCTGAATTGTTAGAATATCTGTCTATTGCATTTTAAGCTAAAAGATTGTCAAAGTACATAAAATCTGTTTTATTCTGCAAAAGCATGTAAATAAAATCCAATTTAATCACTAAATGCAACATAAAGGTAGGTTTAGCCTTTGACAGCTACAGATTTATTCGTATTAGCCCACTGAGGAAAACATTTTGGGCACCCCTGCTCTAACGTAATAAACACAAACATAAAAACACATTTCCTTGCGGACAACACAGTACCTTAACCTGCGCACAAAATTATCATTAATTAATATTTATGCATTAAAAAGCAAGAGGTGTTTTTCACGACATTTTAGATGTGCTAATAAGTGAATAGGTGCTTTAGTTAAGTAATATTGATCTTAATTTAACTTCAAACTTATGGTTTAGCCACCCTCTCTTTGTAAAGCACTTGCAGATTTTTTGCAATCTTTGAAATGTGTTATATAAATAAAGATTACTTACTTACTTACTCAAAAGATTGATTTGCTAAGAGCAAGAATAAAATATATCATAAAAAACAGAGAGAGAAAAATGCTTCTAAACACAGGAAGCAAACACAAAAGAAAGTGCACTTAATATACATATTTCAACTACTCTACATCTTTAATATGCACTTTCACCTTTAATATGCAATTATTTCTGTAAATCTGTCTAGAATCTAAGACGAATCCTCAGCTCCTGCAGCAGATGTCCTTATCCCCTGTGGTGTCCGTCTCCAGGTCCTGTAGCCTGGTGTCACCCCTCTGCTCACTGGCCTCACCTTTACTGCCCCCTGCTGCCCCTCTGCCTCACTGCTCCTGGCCTGACCCGCGCCTGCCCCTCCCTCTGCGCGAGTGGCTCTACTTTTTTGACTCTGCGGTGGCTGGTGCACTTCCTTCTGTCTTCCATCTGCCCCTTTCCCACCTCTCCCACTCTGAGCAAACCCACCTACTCAACGGGTGCTCAGCTTCTCCGCAGCCTGGTCCTGGAGCTGAGAACACCGAAGTCTGCGCTAAGGCCAGTCAGGGGAGTGTCAGCCTCATCACGGGGAACTAATTCAGATTTATACTGGAGAGTGATTTTGGTTGACTCATATAGGAGACTGATGTAAAAATCCACTTTTCTGAGAAGTTTTTAAACCATGTTCGCTCATCATTAGTTGTGTATAGATTGAATGATTTTAGTTTTCTTGTATTTTCTTCAAGTTGGTGCTCAAAAGCTTTTAAATAATCACCCATCCTTTCTCACTTTTTTTTAAGATTATAAAAAAAATGAAAATCCGGGTAAAACATTAAAATTGTCACATGCGTTCCAACAACTACAAATGCAATTATTTAAAATCTGCTGCTTGTTACAGATTAAAAATGAGTAAATTCTGCATTTTTAACAGGAAGTGAATGGACCTGTGTATGTTTTCAAGCCTTTTTAGATCAATTTTGTGTTTTCTAAGGTACAAAATGGAAATTATTGATCTACATAATATGTTGTATAGTTTATTACCATAGTTTATTAATCAGTTGTTTGTTTAATTTAAAACATACACTGCTCAAAATAATTTCTAGATTTAGTAAAATGTCTACAAACCCAAGTTTTAATCTTAATTTTGTGTCATTGGAACCTGTGGTGGTGCGCTTACTTGATGGTTCTAGATTATTTGACTTGTTTCGAGGTGTTTGTGCCTTGCTTTAATCAGTGTTGGAGTAACTAGTTACTTTTGTAACTAGTTACTGTAATATATTCCACTTTTCAGTAACTCAGTAGTGTAACTCATTACTTGTAAAAATGTTGATAATACATTACAGTTACAATCTGAGTAACTCAAGTTACTTTTATATAAATGAATTGCTTTTATATTCTATTGAAAATGACACTTCAGGACCAAAACATCACTAAAGTACTGTCTGTTGCTTAAAGGTAAATCAAATATTATGAGGAAAATGTGTTGTGACGTCGCATTTCCACAAATTAACCAGTAAACAAGTGTAAATGTAACAGGATTAGTGTTGTATAATGTCTTAACAAATGTGTGATTACCTCAAAGTAACTCAAAGTAACTAAAAGTAGTGTAACTCAGTTACATTTTTCAGACAGTAATATTGTAATACAAATGTATTACATTTTTCTCCCTGTAACTAGTAATATATAATGTATTACAGTTTTAGAGTAACTTACCCAACACTGGCTTTAATACATTTGTTCTTATTTCAACCAAAAGTCCCTATCTCATTGGCAAATTAGATTCAAGCTCTTGTAAACTGACAGAAATGTCTGAAAGTACATAAACAATATTATTATAATCTGTTCAAAACGTAAAAAATTAAGAGGAATAATCCAACTAGCCAATACTAGATAATAACGTTTTACAATTTAAGCCCTTATGTTCCTCTTTCTTTAACAATATGATCTTATGTTTTATGTCTAAAACAGACGTGGGCAAACTCTGACCCGGGGGCCAGATGCGGCCCTCCACCTGCTTTATCAGGCCCCAGCAAGATTTTGAGAAACAGCCATGTATGATGAAGTATAAGAGAAGAGTAATTAAAAATCTTAGTTTTGAGAATAAATGTGTAACATTTTGAGATTAAACCAATAAATTGATGGGAATTTAGTGGAAGCTTTAAATCTTTGTAATTGTACGAGATGATTTAATCAAGTAGAAAAATACATTAACATGTAGCATTTTACTGAGAATAAAGTTGAAGCCATAAAATGTTGCAATTTTTCAAAATTAAACATGAAGTTTTATCAGATTGTAATTTTAATAATGGCGATAATGTACAAACACAACATTGATATAAAATGAAAATTGCACTTCTGACATCTTTATTATTTAAAGTGAACTTTTATTTTAAATTACTGTGGCATTCAAGACTTTCACTAAAACTTTCCCTTTTTTTTTCATAATATTGAGTTTGTTTTCTCATAAACTTACAGTTTTAATCTGGGCAAATTGAGATTATTTATGGCTTAGTCTTTATTCTCTTTTAATTTCATAATGTTTCAAGTTTACTCTCATAGCCCAACCTTTTTTTCACTAATGAGAATTTGTTATAACAACGTTCACAGTCCAGCCTACTGCCACTTGTCTGGGTTTGAATATGACCCTTGGGGAAAAAATAATTGCCCCCCGGTCTAATTGCTTATAAATTTCTATACTGATAAAGTTGCCAAAATATTGTTTACCTTTTTTTCTCAAAACAGCCCAAAGCATTAGGCTACATATCTTTTTGTCTGATTTGAGCCATTTTCCTGCTGTGATCTGTGCACTGCCCCACCTGCTGGTCCGTAATATCCTGTATATTACCGCCTTTTTATTTATTTTTCTGACGTTTTTTTATGTGTGATCCTTTGTTTGTGTTGTGCCAAACCTCCCCGTGCGCTTTAGCCTGCTCACAAAAACATGTTCAGTCAGTTCCACCCACCAAATTTCTCCCACCTTCTCCACGCACCTTTAGATGGCCTAACAATGAAAGCACAGAGCCGCGGCGGTTGTCACTGTTCCAAAGTCCACTGTCCTAATGAACTTCACATTGGCACAAGCAGAGATATTCCATTGCTCGGTGTAGAATCACAAAGGCAGTGTAATAGTCTGTCCTGTGTTGTTTATGTCGCATGTTGCCCTCGCAGACCACAGCAGGGGAAGAGGCTGTGACCTTAAAGAAGCTGTGGGGCTTGGACTCTCTAATTCCATGTTTACGGTTGTGCCTTTTATAACGTACATGGATGAACGGAACTGCCCAGGCCACAGGCACACGGAAATATCATCATGCACACACTCTCTCCTGCTTCTGCTAATTGGTGACTCGGTACCATCCCTCCCTGTGGTGCACGCTCAGCTTTGTACAGAACAACCTGAGGAGCAATGCCAATTTCTAAAGAATTTATGACATCAAACGAGACGGGACTAAAGTGCAGGTCTATAGATTGTCTGTAAAGACTTTTGAAATAGCCTAAAAGTTGCTTGATTCTAGGATTTAAACTAATTTCAAGAATTTTGACTAATTTAACCTTGATTTATTGAAGCGACATATTTTTCTTGTTTCAAAGTGTTTTAAACCAATTTCAAGAAATTGCTTATTATTTCAAGCCAAATCATTTGCCAATGGGTTAAGAAAACTGTTCTTACTCCAAGGCAACATTTTTGTTCTTGCTTTAAGCCAAATTCTCTTATAACAAGTTAAAAATGTTTTGAAACAGAGAAATAGTCTATTAGCTATTAAATCTTAGTCTAGATTTAAGCATTTAAATATTGTCCAACGCTCAATCTAGATAAAATCTCATTCCAAGTCATTTTAAGCAAGTGTAGATATGTAGTGTATGGTTTCAGGAGTTGTAATAGGAATATAATGTAAAATTGACTTTTTGAGTTTTAAATCATCTTTCAACATTCGTCATCGAAGAAAGATTAGTAATGTAACAGGTAGACTTCATCATCAAGACACATATTGAGCATCTCTGCAGCATTGCATATCAAACAAGATCGATTTGATTATTTGACTTGGCTGTATCAAATGGATTCTCGCAAAATGTGTGATTTTGGGATAAGTGACTTTATGAGTCTATCTGGAGAGACTCTCGTCATACTGTTAAAGACAACCGCTGTGAGCCGTGCCAATCACAGCGCAGCAGCAGACCGGAAACACACTTAAGAAACTGAAACAGACATGACAGAGCTGTACTTTTTAAGCAGAAATATAAACTATTTTGACTTTTAAAAAATGTTTTCTCTCAACTAGATTTAAAGGACACCTATTGTGTTTTTTCCATGTATTTATTTAGAAACTATGATGTATGTAGGTCAGTATTTTACAGTTACTTCATTGCAAAACACAAAGCTGAACTAAATCGACTTAGAAATATAAACAGGTTTATTGACTTCCTCTTCAAACGTGATAAGCCTCTTCATTGGAAAACTTCACTGTTACAAGCTGCACATTTTAAGTTTATGGTTATTAATGTTGTAAAGTGGCCACGTAACTATTTTGAACCCTACATGATTTACTTGGAACCTGATGTTTTGAGTAATCACAAGTAAACACAGACAAGTGGGTGGGGCTAGTGGTAGGTGAAGACAGGGCTTTTCTTCTAGATCATCAGCTGCAGGACAATACACGATTACTCAAACATGCATGAATCAATCTGAATAAATCTTTGAGGAAACTAATGATAAGACAACACTGTTATAACATGGCTAAAACCTAAGAAAAGTAGATTTTACATAATGGGTCCCCTTTAATAAAAAACATGATTTCCACAATGTAAAGCTTCAACCAATCAGCTTCAAATATTTGCCATGATGTCCCGGTTTTTCCCGACGGCTTTCATATGTAGAACTTAACTGAGAGTGTGATGTGTGAGCCAGGTTATTAATTATTTCCTCTTGGAATTTCCTTTGCAGCCTTTGTAGTAGAAGCTGACGTGAGACTCAAATGGCTGTCGTGTGTGGGTATCTTTCTTTTATAACCAAAGGTTTCATCTCAAAAGTGAATAAAAGATAATAGTTTTGTGTCTTTTATGAATCAAATCTGAATAAATCTGATCTAATGTATTTGTAATTCCCAAAAATCATGTGATGTGTCACAATAAAATCAGTTGATCCTTTCTCATATGATTCAGTCAGGCTAATAGTGTTCCATTGATAAAGTCTTGATACATCATTTAGGAGTTTGTGATATGAGTTTGTGAACATGAGAAACACAGTTCAAAGTCTAGTCTTTTGTCATTTTGTTCAGACAAAAGTTTTCACATCTGGTATTTGTATTGAACGATGACAACAGAATATACAGCATGGACTGGGTTAACTGAAAGACTGTAGGTTATACACAGGTTAAAATATCCTCACGGATGATCTTCTTTATTAATTCCTAACTGGTGACAGTGAGGAAATTCATTCTCCACATTTGACCCATCCGATCTGTCTGGGGCCATGAACTGCTGCCTTAATGCACTCTGGGAGCTCATACTCATAACCCAATGACCAATGTGAGGAGCATTGAATTGACTAAATGTATGAGAATGTTCTTATTTACTGATTATTTTTGACAAAAAGGGTGTCCCAATTTTTATTTTTTTTAATCTGGTCACTCTAACCAATAGCCTATTATTTTCTCATCCTTCTGAGGGCAAGTGTTCATGCTTGTACAAACACTTTCCAGTAGATGGCACAAGTGGGTTAAATTCCACGTCCACATAGCAAAATGCAGCCTGGAAAACAGAGGCGCAGTAGGGTAACAAAAGCAGTCCGATTGACAAGAAAAATATTGTCTGTGTAAATGTAACCTCATAAATTCTACAAAGGGCCTATGGCTTTCTACTTTGGTCTGTGATTATTCCTGTGCAGACCAGCTTGCAGTCAATCAATCTGACAAGTTTTTTATTCTTAGCATTCAAAATCACTGAGAAGCAGAGCTCAAATTTACACTGAGTTCACGCTCAAGTTTTATCTGGAGGAAAACTACTGCAAATACCACTTATAGTGTGATCAGAGAGTATCGAAACATGGTTTATTTTTAGCAGTTTTGTGTGGGGAAGAAAATATTGCAAAATAATTTACCTGCAGATTGTTTTTTGGCTAGACAGTAAACAAAAAGTTCAATATGGCCTGAAAGTTACACCACTACAACCCCGTTCAGAACTTCATTTCCCATGATGCATCTTGACCGGTTGCACGTGTCAGCGTTGCCAGAGAACTGAACGTCACATTCCTGCATTTTTCCTTTGGACGGCGGAGTTTACTCTCGTAGCTAGTTAGAGCACAGCTAATCCATCCATTCCGCTGTTTGGACTCAGAAAACACCCTTATGACACGGAAGGTTTGATCCAGAGGAGGATCCCGAGGTTCAAGGAGTCTCTTTCATACTTGAGGTAAGGACTTGTCTCATTAAGCCTTTATAACCACTTGGGCTGATGATAATAGTGCTGCGGCTCTACTGTGGTCGCACTATAGTAGCTAGTAACCACAAATAATACGACAAGCCGATGTGGATAATTGATCTTTCTATTGAGACACCTAAAATTTCACTTTTGTTGCTGAAAGTGCTCCCTTGACATTGTTTGCAGACGCGGTTTCCACACAGATCGCCTCCGTGTTGATGTTGTTTATTTTCGTGTTGAAGCTAGCATTAGCCAGCTGGTTAGCCGCACTGTTGCGTCACTATTGTTACCGGCGATCAGCGGCACAGCACATTTTAACACTATCTCTATGCCACGGGTTCAATATCCCCAAATGTGCCGTGTTTATTGTCATAGAGGTGTCGTGTTGAGCGTTTCTCTGCTGTTTAACTATTAGCATCTCGTGTGGTCAGTGTATTCAGGCATCCAGCAGCATGGGCGTGGTGCTGGGGGCAACTTTAGCACTGATGTTTTGGAAATGTGGAGGATTTTGACACCGGCTAGAGAGTCATTGGCAGTCTATAGTAATGTTCAGGTTGTAGCGCAGTAATGAGTTAATAACTAGGCTATTACTAAAACCCTCTGTGACAGTTCTTTGACCCCAAATCATCAGGCACATAGATACTGAAGAACACTGTGATCACTGAGTGTCCTTCAGATAAATGATACATTTCTGTGTGTCAATGACAACTCTGCTTAGGCCATTGATTAATTGCTAGTTTTTGTGTCTGTATGATATATTGTATATTTTTGGGAGTATTTTGTTGATCTAAAATATTTTATTCTTGGAAACAGGTTCATTGGCTTCAGAAGTCTTGTGACATTTCACTCGCAAACTGTTAATTTTTGTTGGAAAAAGCAGATAGGACATTTTTGAACATAATGGCACATTGTATGACTAACTACTATGGACTATGGACTAAGGACTATGGTTCCATTAGGGCTGGGCGATCTGGGAAAAAATTAATCAATTTTTTTTTCTAATATTGATCAATCTCAATTTTGATTCGATTTTGTTTAACCTTTTCAAAAACAGAAAATGCATTCATGAACATAAATGAAACAAAAATTTTTAATACGTCCTTTTTTTTGAAACGATTAAAGTTTGACTTTTGCTCCAAACTACATATTTTACTGACAAAAGATTTTTTTTTATCTTTCGATTCAAAACCCACCACCAAATAAATACATTCGTTTGGATCTTGATCTCTCGTTTTTGATTAATGGCCCAGCCCAGGTTCCATAAACGTCCATTACATTACCCAAAAAAGTAAATAAAGCAGCAGTGGAACAACCATGGTAAATTGGAGGTATAATCAGAATATGTTTTAATTAACTTCATTTTCTATTAACATTTTAAAATTGGTTTAACAATAGGTCAACGGTAAATTCTAATGATGTCACTACAACAAGCTTTGATTACTACATTAGTTGACAATTACTTCAACATTCTTATAATTGTTAAGTGATTAGCTTGTCTCAAACATAGAACACTGCCATACCCTTTAAAATCTCTCAAATGTGATTACCGATACCAACTCACCTTTAGTGGCACTACTGTTTAAGATTCAAGTGCAGTCGTTACATTCTTGAAATTCCAGTTATTCTGCGACTGATTGAATCACAGTCTGGCGACATAACAGAGCTCTCCTGCCACTACAGGTTGCCCCACTAATCATTTATTTTTGGAATTCTGTACCTATGTTAAACTCTTCTCAAGCAGACACCTGGTTTTCTGCAGTACAATTAAATGCTTGTGACACATGATCAGGTTAAAATAATAGCTATCATTGATTTCCATTGTTCAAGTGACGTAATTAATCAACAATGTCACAGTTCAAGAGGCTTTCATCAATTTTTGTGGTCTTTAAAATCTAAATCCCTGTTGTTGGCACAGATGTTTGTCTTGCTTGTGTTGATATTTGAAGAAGTTTGTGCTTTAATAATGGATTATTTATGAATATTTTTTATTTACAGGACAGAACTAGGTTTAACACATTCTGCAAGGATTTCAATCAGGTGGAGGGCAGCTAAAATCCACATTGCTTAAGCGTTTTGATTTTCAGTTGAAAGATTAATGAGTCTAGTCACCCCTTTGTATATTTGATGGCAAAGTCCAATGTTTTTGCTTCTTGAACCTTATATCATCTGCCTTGAGTATTAGAACGTGCCCCAATTCTTTTGGCAAAGCAAAAACAAGCAACCAAGTCATTATCAAAATTAAGATTATTCAAACATTTGTTTGATTAGAAATAAGGTTACTTTAAATCAGTGTAACATCCTTTTAAAACTGCCTACTTTTCCACTGAAAGAACTGTACATACGCGTTGGAAATATGCAGTAGTTCATGTTAATAATCTTCATTACTCAATTACATAATAATTGTAATCAATTAGAGCTATTGCCATTATTATACTTAAAAAAAGCACAGTAATTAACTGTTTCAGCAATAAAGTGATACGTTTCAGCTTAGAAAATGACAGACTCAAAGTTGTATCAGTTTTTATAAAATAACAGAGATAACAGTTTAGATTTTCCAGGCTCAAGTTTACTGTCTTTATTTACTGGATTGTATTTCTGGATTGTATTTCTAAATTACTAACAAGTTAAAGATCAAATCTCAGTTTGCAACAAAGGAAAAGGTACCAACTGTCTGGAAACATGTAGTTTGACTACGTAGCACTGGCAGCTTCATATTGGGCACAATGGGCAGTTTCTGATTGATTAAATCCTTTACTTCAAATAAATTTCCCATTTTTAAAAATTTAAATAAAAAAATACAAATTTAAAGATAAGATTTGAGAAAGAGTAGGTGGAAGTAAAACTTATGTAAAACCTACTTTCTTTTTCAACTGTAGATACAACTGTTAAACAATATATATTTTTACATTAAGTTACATTACAATAACTTAAATTAACAATGTCTTTCTATTTGTTACAAGTACTTTGTGTGTGACTTTTAAGCAACACCACTAAAACAACCTCAATCTCTTAATTTTAGAACAATCCATATTTTCTCTAAAACTTCACTATACAATAGGCAGTGTAGCTGTATCAATGTAGTTGAATCAAATCAATTTATTTTTGTATAGCCCAAAATCACAACAACAGTCGTCTCTGAGGACTTCCCAAGATTATTAATTTTAGCAAATATTAATAATAGGAAATCAAAATAAAACAGTACATATTCAATGAAACAATAAACATTCAATGAAACATTTGATCAAGCATGTCAAAGCAGATTATTAGTAGAGCAAATGAATGATTGTCCAGAGCATCCCCTGTCCTTAGACCCTCCTTCTCGGCAAGGTAAAACTCAAAATAACCCTAAGGGAAAAAGAGAAACCTCGAGGAGAACCACAGTGAAGAAGAGATCCACTCCAATGGACGGACAGGCTGTAGATGTAACTAAGGCAAAGTTATAGTTGATAAGTTGAGTATAACAGAGACACTAAATTATAAATATGACATTTTACTGGAATGGCACAAAGTCACAGGGATCAGGTCACAGTTGTATTTGTATTTCCCGGCCATATATCTGGTCTGTGTGTTTGTCAACCTGACCCCATAAACACCATGGACTTTTGTTACCTTGGGGCACCGAGGCCTCTGAACATTTGTGTACACTTTCTACACGGTGGAAGGCTTGTGGCTTTTGTTTTACACGCTCTTTTCACGCAGGTCGTTTGAATGCACCACAGAGATCTGACGAGTGAGAAAGGCCCTATTGTCACAAGTGTTAAACGGACTATTCCATGTTTTTATTTGTTAAGTATGAAAGATGATGTTGGATGTTTTAGAAATCTCAGTCACTTAAGCTCATAATTTAAATGTGCCCCCCTTACCTTTCTCCAAGGTGAAGTTATTGCTTAGTCTGCCTACAATGTTTCCTACAACATTAAGCATATCAAGCACAACTGTTCACAGATCCGACTTTTAGCTTGGCTTAAACCATTCTGTGTAACAATCTAAGCAAAATACTTTTTTTCGAAGGTGAAAGGGTGGGTGCAGAAATTATTAAGGCCAAACAAACCTTTTAGTTATGAAAGTTGGGTAGATAACTTTTTAGTTGTAAAGAAGTATATTTTGTGTTTTCTGCCCAAAAGTGTATGATAAACGCAGCACTTTAAAAAACAAAACACTGAGTACTGTCTGAAATGAATAAGAAAGAATTTTAGTTTTCATCAGGAGCCAAATGCAGCGCTCTGGTTGGCTGAACTTGAGTGGTCCTCTCCAGTTTTTCTTTGTTGTTTGTAAAAAAGAAGTTCATAAGCCATAATTGCAACCAAAATGAATAGAGGAATTGTTTGTTTATCAACACGTGCGACTCGATATGCAGAAAAAGCTGCTGCTAATTGATCAAGCTGTAGAAACAACTCGAGCTAGAGCTGTTGTCACCTAACTACAAGAGTTTATCATTGTGTGAAAACAGAAGTTATGCTGCTAATTCAACATTTGGGAATAAAATTCGACCTTTAAAAGTTACATTGAGGTGAGTGAAAACACATATCTGATCAAAACAGCTGCTCGAGTCCCGTTTCGTTGCTTTATCCCTCAGCCAACCAGAAGGGCAGCGTATCTTTCTGTATGGAGCATGCACACAGTAGAACTGAAAGTGATGTTGACCAAAAATCCCTCTGTGTTGAAGGATTTATGAAAGGAAGATGTCATATTTAAAACCTAAATCATGTTTGCATTTTGAAAATCAGCTACCCCACCTTTAATTGAAGGCTTCGTGGGGTTTTTTTGTGAGTGTTTTTCAGTGTTGAAATCTATTGAAATATCTCAGTAGAACAACTGAGAGACTTGGATCACACACACAAACAAACAATGTGATTCTCAGATATTCATAGTTGACTATCAGGCTGTTACTGTGTTGTCTTTTCTTCTCACTAACTTAAACAGACCACATGTATAACAGATCTCAGTGCATGAGGTTAGAAGGAGTTGAGCTTTACTGAGGGGACTAAAGCTTTACTTTGTGCGTTGGAAGGATTATAAAGTTTGAGTTTGTCTGTTGATAAAATAAATAACCGATCATGAATAATTGAGCCTAAAACATACATACACACGTTTACTATGTGATTCTCTTTGTTTAGAATATATGGTTTTTGCAACTTTGAAAGGTCATTTAGTGTAAAACTACTGATTAATCAATATTTCATATGTAATAATAGGTGAAAGTACTTTACTAGCCTTGAAATATATAACTTCCTTTTTGTCAAGTGGCTGTGGCCTGGCCTTTGCAGTATTTCACTGCTGTATTTGTGTGGCTTTCACACACAGACAGATCCATGCTGTGTCTGTCTCCACTGTTTAGTGTCCGACGTCTGCTGAGTTCAAGGCTTTGGGCCGACAATGACCTCTCGTTGACTCCGCTTTAAAGATCCGAGCTTGTCTGTGCCTCTTCAGTCTGGTTTTGGAATATAAAAATATATCAGTACTAGGCCTACTATTAAAAGTACATTGTTTCAGCCCTGCAGTGCACAGAAACATTATTTATTTCACAATTTTCTCGGATCTGCCTTTTATGCACTTAACTGTGATTGGTTAAATCCAATCCAGTGCAATATCAGTGCAATATAAATTAATGCTGAAGGATAGGTCAATAAACATTAGGAGGGTACAGTATAATAATGATAGTGCTGCTAGAATCTATGTATTTTGCACAAGTAAAGGGATTGGTGCAATACAAATATATACAGTATGTTGCCAGAATGCTGTATTTTGCACAATAATAAAGGGATAAGTTAGGGCTGGGCAATATTGTGATAAAAATCAAATCACGAGCTCACTGTTGTGACAATCATATTTTTTGGTGAAATCGTCAAATCATGATTTTCCATTTTTCAATTTAATTCATTTGTTTGTTAAAATAAAGACAGTTATTTCCAACCTACTTCTCTTAGCCTCAGAGTTGCCCAATTCTCCTTTTTTTTTAACGTTAAGACACAAAATAAACCATAATAAATTATGTTTAAAACATAGCCGCTGTTTGTGAGTCAGAACTTCAACATTTGAACAGCAAACAGTCATATTTCGTGTCCATATTTAGTGATCCACCATCAGTTGTTAACGCAACATATAATCACATTCAGTTAGGTCTTAACAAGTTCACACTTCTTCAATCATTGTGGCTATTTTGTACTATTGTTTGAATTATACAACTACAGAGTGTGTGTGTTTAAATGACTTAAGTCTTTTGTGCTGCAGCTTCAAGTCACGTTTTTTTCTTTACGTTTTTCTCTGAAAATCTGGCAACACTGGTCAGTCTTTGTTCTGCTCTGAGTGAGTGACAGCTTCATTTAACCAATCACAGTGAAGTAGGAACTTTCAGAAAAAAGCAGATGCTTGTATTTACCTCAAAGGCAAAAGACAAGAGTCTAGAAGAATTGTGATGAAATCAAAATCGTGATTTGTCTCCAGGAAAATCGTGATAAGTGCAGTGTGGGTTTGAAGCTAAATTGTAGGTATTTTGCACATGGTCAGGGTTTGTGCAACAGAATAGTTGTATTTTTGCACAGAAAGAAGTTACTGATTCACTGTGCTTGTTTTTATCTTTGACTAGTGTTGTTTTTTGTGGCAGTGTGTGAGGTTGTGTAATGTTAGTGATGTGAAATGTGTGTAACCGCTCTATGTGCCTTTTTAAATCGTCCCTTGGTGATAAATAAAGTGTTTTGAATTGAACTCAATCCATCTTTCTGTCCATCAGGTCAATAAGAAAGGAGGAAAAAATGGTTGGTATTTGAACAGACAGCTTAAGAGAAAGTGTAAATATTTGAAAACAGCATATGAACCACATAAGGACCATCCAAAAGTAGGACAGAGTGTGATATTTAATGCGGAGCAGGTGAGTTTGAAAGAATAACAACACTTATTAGACAGTTGTGCACAATTTGTTGGTCAGTGATGAAGCATGTTGTGACAGCCTAGACTAGATCTGGAAGATATTGGCAAAAATGAATATCTCAATAATTTTTTGACTGATAACGATAATTTGATATTGTCAGTCCAATTATATAAACATTTTAAAATCTGTCTTCAAATATGTTAGTACACTGGAAAAACATGACCTTAACTGTGCCAATAAGCTTTAAATTGACTAGTAGTGTTTATCGTGATTTTGACTTTCATAAGTAGAGATTTGCAAGTAATAAGTTAATTCAGCTCTGATTTCAAGAACAGAATCATTTATTTTTCTTTTCATAATTTCAATTAATGTGTATTTTTCTTATTTTATGTAAAATTAGATCTTTTATGCTTGTTCCATTTGCAATATTAGTTCACGCCAATGAAAATATACTAAAATATGCTTAATACTAATTATTGTTGTCCATTTATTTATGTTTTTCCTGTTTAATTATCAGATGCATATTTGTCAAATAGAGCAGAAATCTCCTGTTATACTCTTATTTTCGGTTTTATGAAGAAGTTGGAATTAGTTTACAAATTCTATAACATTTTTATTGTAAAATTGTTTTTTTGTAGCAAGTTTTTACTTCACGATAATCAATTTTGCATATCTTAAATGCAACATTCACGATATTATCTAAATTTTATACATTGCACTCCTCCAGCCTAGGCATGTTTCAGTACAGAAGCAGCTGTTGAGTTTATTAGAGGCAGAGAAAAGGGTGGAGACAGGAAGAGGAGGAACCTGGGAATGTGCTTGTTATAAACCGGCGTGTTTAGTGAGGAGGAGACTGCGCTGTGCTTCGGTCTCGCTGCACATCCTGGTCCTGTAATGTGACTCAGTGTTGTGGCGTTCGGACAGATGAGCTGCTGCGCTTTGCTGTTTGTAGCCCTGACCTTGCAGAGTCTGTCAGAGATCAGCAGCGCGCGGCCTTTGTGTTTGCTGGTGTGTGTGTTATTTGGAAACAGTTCAGGTTGTACGAACAGTGATCTTTTGAGACTACAATAGTGTATGGCTCTTTCTTTCGTGTGAACACAAATGAACGTCCAACTTAACTTTAAAGGCCAGTGTTACTAAATGTATTCATTGTTTTCAAGTGAAATTAATCTTTGCTCAGTTGAAGATTTAGTGAGGACCATTTCTATTCAAAATATGTCATATTTTCATTTGATCTGATCTATATATCTGTGTAGAGCTGAAATGTATGGTTTTTAGAGAGAAAGAGAGTAGTATACTTTATTTATAGGTCATTCAGTAAAATAAAATGTTGTTTTGTTTTTTACTTTTTATTTTTTCCCAACTCAAGGGATAAAATATAGATACACATAGAACAGAAAACAATCTAATCACATATAAATATATTGAATTTTATATCAAAAATTTAGAAAATGCTACTAGTAACTTTTAACTTAGAACATAAATGTACTATTTCTGCACTTTTGGGATTAATTTGCAAACATTGCACAATGGTCTGACAATAGGTTGCGCTCACGTAACACCACAACATTCTTCAGACCAATAATACTTCACACAGATGTGTGCAGCACAAATAAATCTTCAATAAGTCAGTTAATACAAAGGTGAATGATTCTAGTCACTAATGGAAGTCACCAGACTGAAACAGTTTGAAATGATCTTTGATATTTCATGACAAAGTAAAGTGTTAATAATCAGAAATCTTGTTTCCCATCTAGTTTATGACATCATTGCATTCTACAACTGGAACACAACCTATTGACTTAATAATCATCTGAATATCATTATCGAGATATGACCAAAAATATCAGATTTTTTTTTTTGTCAATATCGCCCAGCCCTAGGCAGATTATGCATAACTGACAGATGTCAATACAGGTGCTAGAATTAAAATGCATGATTGCGTGTTACATTGAATACATGCTGTGTGCTACATGGGGTAGTTCTCTGGGTCTGGCAAACAAAGCAGAGAGGATGAGAGCTGTCCCAGGGTTTCCTCTGAGCACTTTGACTCGTCACACGAAGTGCTGAACACTGTTCAGTAATGAGGAAGAACCAACAGAATGTTAATACTTATGAGGCAGGGAAATTTGCTTTTAACCCATCCTCCAGGAGTTGTGAGCTGCTGCGGCTTTATTCATCTGAAACATTGCAGTATTATCAAAAATTAGATGATTTGTTATATTTGTAATGATTTAGATAAAATGCTTTGTTTGTGTATGTGGTGCAGTCGACCATACTTGCATGTTCTCTCTAGGAAATATAATTTTTGTATCTTTTTATTTTAAATATTTAATTTTCATTTACCACATCAATTGAAATAAATTATGTGATTGACAAAGGCAGACTTGCTCTAAAGTAGTAATATTGGCAGCTGCTCTTATATGACTTTATCTGGGTGCATGTTTTTTAGTTTTTTATAAATAAAAAAAAAAGAGAACATGTTTGGTCAGTGGTCACACTATCTGGGTCGATCAATGACCACGGCTGCCGTTGACCCTCAGGCAGAGCATCATGTCAAGGAGAACAGAAGGTTGTCTGCTTGGTCTAATTTTTACGATATTCACATGTATATATGACATAGTAAGTGAGTGGTTGGTGTTGATCATTCTATATTTCTTCTCTTTAGAATATTTACAGTAAAAGCACAGAAAGACTGAGCGATTACAACATTCATTCATAACCAAGCGAACTTTAGCTTGAGTTATTAACCTGTTGGCTGCACCAGTTTCCCAGTGCGTATCGAGGGCTCAGCTGAGTTTGTGTCTTGCACTGAGAAATCCTCTTTGCATGGCTGCTGATCAAGCTCTGATGTAAAGGAGCTTAGCAGTCGCATAGACGGCCGGGCAACAAGCCGTCTCTGGTTGGTCTGGAGTCAGGTGATCGGATACTCTCAGGGGGCAGACACAGCACAACATGGAAACAAGACGAAATAGATTTTACATTACCTGTTATAAAATGACTTTGGTGATGCTTTAAAGGACATTTATTATTATTACACTTTTGAACTTTATTCCATTTCACACAATAAAACAAACCTGGAGTTGTTCAGGTTCATTCAGTGCTGTCCAAAGTTTTTTCACCAAGTGCCACTTTTTAAAAAATGATGCAAAGGGTCGCAGACTAGTGGTCGATATTCAAAAGCATTCATTTAACAGAGCTTTGAATGAACCACAACATATTCATTAATTTATTTTATATTATCTGTATCACATCCAAAAGTTGCACTAAAATTTATTGTTTTTACTATGGGCCAATGCAAGTTTGATGAATCTTGTTTTTTGCATTTTTGAGAGGTTCGATTGAAGCCTATTTAGTTAGCATAAGCACAACTATTTTTGAGAAAGTTTGCCCATTGCATATTTTAGAGAATCCTCACAAACTCACAATAACAATACAATGCATATTTTTTTTAATATACCAGCAGCTGTAGCTTTTTTTATCATTGACATTTTTCTTCTCTTGCCCTGTTCTCGCAGGCCTGTCCTCCTCCCTCCCATCGCTGAGCCCACTGCTATGGAGAACTCTTCTGTTGCATCTGCATCGTCTGAAGCCGGGAGCACACGCTCCCAAGAAATCGAAGAGCTGGAGCGCTTCATTGACAGTTACGTGTTGGAGTATCAGGTGCAGGGGCTTCTGGGAGAAAAGGGAGATGAAGACACGGACTTGGACAATAGTGGCAACATGTCACAAGTGGTAAGTTTGATTTCTACTTCTTAAAGTGTGGCAGGTTCTTGATCTGCAAACTGGACCAAAGTGTTATTTATTTAATTGCAAAGTGCATTGCTCAAAAGTACTTTTTGCTCAGTACTTTTGAGCAAGGCACTTTGCATTAAATGAATAATACTTTGGAATCATTCCAGGCGAAGAGGAACGTCAACATCAAGCAGTTGGTGGCCCATCACTAAAAAGTTACACAGTTTCTCTTTTTGTAATAACGGTATGCTTATGTTATACTTGACTGTTCTATATTCGGTCATAGGCATATTTTACTGCAGTAAAGTAGCAGACTGAATAAAAACTGACAAATAAATTACAGGAATAGAGCTGTGCTGTTCTACTAAGAAATCTGCCTAAAAATGACATGACATCAAAATTGCAGAGACAATTTAAAGGCAACTGACACAGTTTGTCAATAATTTAACAAAATAAACATGAGAGCGCGTTTCTGCGCGAGCGGAGCGGTGCCAGTGGTTAGCTTTGAAGCTAGCTACCTACAGTGTTACAACTCAGCAAAATGCCACCGAAGAAAAACCCAGCGATGGAGGACGTCGAAGAGCTCAGGAAGGCTATTGACTCCTTAACAGAAGCTGTGGCGACAATAAGTGAAAGACAGACAAAACCAAAAGGAAGCGCGAACGAGGACGTGGCAGACATAAGGAAGTCACTTGACTTCTTAATGGAGGAGACGGCGGACATCAAAAAGCAACAACATCAACTTCTCCAACTGATGGCGGAGGTGAAACAGCTAAAAGCGCTTAATACAGAAAAGGACAAGAAGATTGCCGAGTTGGAGAGAAGAGTGGAGGACCTGGAGCAGTACTCCAGGGTGAATGACGTTGTCATTACCGGACTCAAAATCAAGCCCCGGTCATATGCGAGAGCAGTGACCGCAGACAACGGGACGGAGCCGGCGGATTTGGAGACGAGCTCCGTTGAACAGCAAGTGGCTGATTTTTTCGAGTCCAGAGGGATTGCCTTTAACGTGGAGACATCGAGGCCTGTCACCCCCTCCCAAGAAGGAACGACAACTCTAAGCCAGCGGTAATTATGAGATTTGTCAATCGTAAGAAAAAAACTGATTTGCTCAAGCAAGGAAAGAGGCTCAAAGGAACTAATGTATTTATGAACGACCACCTGACGCGAAGGAATGCTGACATTGCACGCAAAGCAAGATTCTTAAGAAAGCAAAGCAAAATACAGCATACGTGGGTGAGCAATTGCAAAATTTTCATTAAGTTGAACGGGACGCCAGAGCAAGCCAGGGTACTGGTCATCAGGAGTTTGGAGGAGTTGGACAAGTTTGACTGAGTTTGTGTACTGTTCCAATGATGTATTTGACATTGCCTTTTTCACACCACTATGACATCAACGCACTCAAGTCACTTTTCTAATGTGAGAGAACTTATCTTGGACAATAAACTCTTGGAACTAATATCATTTGAGGATTCTGAACACGATGATCATGATCCGGAGAATGACATTGATCCGGACAAAACATTTTATTCTCAAGTGAACATACATTGTAAGTACTATTCAGAAGAAGATTATAACCATATCAGTACTGAAGATAGGCTATCTATAATACACTTTAACAGTAGAAGTATGTATAAAAATTTCAGTAGTATCAAGCAGTATCTCCAACTATTTAAAAATTCATTTAGCATTGTTACTATATCGGAAACTTGGTTCAATGAGGAAAAAGGAACTGACTTCACATTAGAAGGGTATGATCTGAATTATATAAATAGAAAAAACAAAACAGGTGGAGGGGTAGCTATATATGTAAACAAAAAAATTAAATACAATGTAATAGAAGAAATGTCTGTATCAATTAATGATTTACTTGAATGCATAACAATTGAAATTAAGCGTGAAAAGAAAAAAAAACATTATCATAAGCTGTTTGTACAGGGCCCCTGGTTCAAGTATTGAATTATTTGTAGACTGGATGGAAAAAACGTTTACAATCACAAATAAAATATTGTTTGTATCCGGAGACTACAATATAGATTTGATGAATCCCAATAACCATAAGTTAACCGATGAATTTATTAACAGGATGTATAGTCTGAGCTTATTCCCTACAATCACTAGACCAAGCAGAATCACTTCAGAGAGTGCCACTCTTATGATAACATCTTCACAAATGAGATTGAACAAACCAAACTAAGTGGATTAATGATATGCGATATAACAGACCATTTACCTGTTTTTACGATATATGATGATGGGCATATTCAGAATAAAGACAAGCAGAAACCTATTTATAAAAGGTTAATAACAGAAAGAACCATTGAAGCACTGAATTACGATCTTTCAGTGAATGACTGGACCAATGTGCTGGAACAAAATAATGTAAATAAGGCATATGACTGTTTCTTAGGAATATTTTGTACATTATTCAACAAACACTGCCGGTGCAACAAAGTAATAAAATATATAAATATATGAAATGTCCCTGGTTAACTAAAAGCCTGCAGAATGCCTGTAAAAAGAAAAATAATCTATATAAACATTTCATTAAATTAAAAACTAAGGAGGCTGAAAACAAATATAAATTATATAAAAATAAACTGACAAGCATATTAAGAGCAAGTAAGAAATTATATTACGAACAATTATTGAAACAAAACAGCAAAAATATTAAAGAAATATGGAAAATACTTAATCGTTTACTGAGAGAAGACTATAAAAAAACAAATTGTTATCCTGATTATTTTACTGAGAGCAACGGCGATAACTACAATATGAATAGCATCGTTAACAGGTTCAATGATTTTTTGTAAATGTTGGACCTGATCTAGCAGCTAAAATTCCAGCTTGTAATGGTTCTTTTGATGAAACTTTAGTCGAAAGGAATCCAAACACAATGTTTCTGTCTGGAGTGATGGAATCTGAAATTAAAGAAATTGTTAATACGTGTAAAAATAAACACTCTACTGATAATTTTGACATAGACATGAGATTAGTAAAACAAGTAATAAATAGTATCTTAAAACCGTTAACTCATATATGTAACATTTCACTCCAAACTGGAACGTTTCCTAACAACATGAAAACTGCTAAAGTAATACCAGTATTTAAATCTGGCAACAAACACATCTTCACAAACTATAGACCGGTCTCTCTTCTTCCCCAATTCTCAAAAATTTTAGAAAAACTTTTTAATAATAGGCTGGACAGTTTTATAGAAAAATATAATCTACTAAATGAAGGGCAATATGGTTTCAGAGCAGGAAGATCTACATCAATGGCAATTATTGATGCAGTGGAAGAAATTACAAATTCATTAGACAAAAAAAATGTAGCGTTGGAGTATTTATTGATTTGAAAAAAGCATTTGATACTATTAATCACACTATTTTACTAAAAAAATTAGAAAGATACGGTATTAGAGGGTTGGCCTGGGAGTGGTTAAACAGTTATTTAAGTGAGAGACAACAGTTTGTTAAGATGGGTGAGTACAAATCTGAATGTAAAACTATTATTTGCGGTCTTCCTCAAGGTTCAATATTGGGACCAAAATTGTTTAATTTGTACATAAACGACATATTCAATGTATCAAAATTATTGAAATTGATATTATTTGCAGATGACACTAACATATTTTACTCAGATTATGGTTACGAAAAGGTAATAAATTGTATAAATAATGAATTAATGAAACTTAAATCCTGGATGAACAATAATAAATTATCATTAACCTTGAAAAGACAAAAGTAATGATGTTTGGTAATTATAAAGAAAACCCAAAGTTACGCATTGTGTTGGATAACATAATAATAGAAAAAGTATCAGAAATCAAGTTTTTAGGAATTATCATTGATAAGAAATTAAACTGGAAATCCCACATTGCTTACTTACAAAAGAAAGTATCAAAAAACATTTCAATAATAAATAAGGCAAAGTATGTGTTACATATTGAGTCGCTTCGTTTACTGTATTATAGTCTTGTTTTTCCCTACTTAACCTATGTGAGTGAAGTTTGGGGCAACAATTATAAAAGTTCATTACAACCATTGGTAATCCTACAAAAACGTGTAATCAGGATTATTCATAAGGCAGAATATTTGGAACACACGAACAAACTATTCTTGCAGTCAAAACTTTTAAAATTAAATGATATTGTAGAGTTGTTAACGGCGCAGTTGATGTATAAAGCCAGTAAGAATGCACTACCAGCAAATATTCAAGATCTTTTCCAAGAAAGTGAGAGCTGCTACAATTTAGAGGATATGGTAATTTTAAAATACAGCCTGTACGTTCTACAAGAAAAAGTATGTGTGTGTCTGTATGTGGAGTTCGACTGTGGAACAGTTTAAGGATGCAACTAAAAAATGTACAACAATACATCAGTTTAATGTGAATTACAAAGAAACTGTTTTTTTACGATACAGTTTGATGGAAAGAAGTTGATTACATGCATTATTGTCCTGTTATCTTTGTGAGCATTTATGTTATTGATAATATTGAAATACTTACAATACAGTATTTCCTCAAGTAAATGCTTTCTAGAAAACAGCACTTCTAATCATAAGTATAATTAATGATGTGCAACCATATAAAAGTCAATGTAAAGGGGTGGGGTAAATAAGTTTTACTTCTTCCCACTCCCTTTCGAGCCTACATCTGTCTGTTTTCTTCTGTTTTTTCTGCTGTTGTTATAAATGTATTGTGTAATATGACAGTCAAGCTCGAAATAAAACGATTGATTGATTGATTGATTGATTGAGAGCAGTTTTTATTTATTTAACTATTGTGACTTTTTGTATAGAATTTGGCCTTTGTTACAGTTTTATTGAGAACACTTGTAGAGTTACCTCCACTTATGGTCATATTTACATACATCAAAAGTGCCAAACTGGGAGAAAAATAGACAGAATGTTAGCTAAAATCTGAAATATGTATGTTCACTGTGTTTTACTGAAAGTGTAATCTAACATGTCATATGCCCTTTAATATATTTAAACTTACAGGCAGAAGAAAAACTAGATTGCGCTCAATTAGCTTTAAGTATGCTGTAATAATGAGCATAAACATATTGATAAATTTGCTTTCTGCTTGCAGTGGACAGATGACTGCAACAATCAGAAAGATGGGAGCTGGACGTCATCTCACGGTAGAGGATCCTTTAAACAACCAGTGAGTTCTTTGTTCTGCCTATGGAGAGGTCATAGTTCAGCTGTTATCTACATCTAGTCTCTATTTAAACACTTTATGGCATGATTTACAGGATGAGTGGGATCACAGCAGCAATGGAAGTACAGGGTCCAGGCCCAGCTCAGGCTCTAGACCAGGGTCTGGCTCACGGTCAGGCAGCAAGAGCAGAAACAACCAGTTCTGTGATCATACCAAGGTGAGACAAAAATCTACTCTTCACGTTTCAGTGTTGAGTGTATACAAGTGTTTAGTTTTAAAATGTGTTATTTACTTTTGTCTTGTAATATTAGAATGGCAACATGGACGGCTTTGACATCTTGGCACAGACATATGGGCCGCTAACACAATGGACTCACTGGGTAAGTGCTTCCCAAACATGTGAATGACAAACATCTGATAGTGTAGAGAAGTGACACAGCTTTGAAGGAAAAGGGTCGAGTTCTGTGTCCAAAAAGTACTATGCATTTTTATTTCTTTTAATGCAGAAGTAGTTAGTTTTAAGCGACTTAAATAAAAATGATGGCTTGTCTTGTCCAGCCCAAAGATCACTGTCCACTACACTGTGATTGAGCTGTTTAAAAGTATTGAAAAGATGCATTTTCTTTGTTCACTTTCACCTTGTTTTAGGGGCACTGGTTGGGACGTACAACCAGAGAAGCTGGATTTTAGCCATTTCCACAGAAAACCCCTGAGGGTCTCGCCAAAACACCTGCCACACATCGACCGAGAGGGGTAAATACAATACATCATTTATAAGACAATTTAAAAAGTCAATGTAAGTACACATTCACCTCTCGTCTTTCATAGGATGAAAAAAGAGCAGTGTGATGAGGACGATGGCATTGGCATGAATGAAATCGAGAGGTTCCTACCTCAGCTGTGCTCTGTAAGTCACTTTTTTATTACACTAAGGTTTTCTCAACCCTCACAAACGTCAAGGTGTTGTCCTTTTAGTCCCGTCTGTAGTTTTTAGTTTTGTTACTAAGAAGGTTTGGTTGAGGTTTGTAGAGCTTCAAATGTTGCCACATTGGGAGTTGAGATTATCTGGTAAACTCTGACCCCAAGTGGTGAGTTACTGTAAGTGCAACTAAAGTTCAGCACTTTTGAATCAAACACAATTTTGAACATTATATAATAAAGTTAAGACTTTCATATGACACTAAAACAGTCAATAATCGGAAATAGCTGTTATGGGTATTAACTTAAACTCAATACAAAATCCATAAAGACTTAGTTTTACTGAATCATGGCTACTTTAGATAATAATATATCACATTTTAGACTATTAAAGCACAGAATTACTGAATTACATTATTTACTTTAGGTTATCAGCTTAGTGATTAAAAAGTCACTTTTATATTGTCTTTAGTGTTTGAGTCAAAGTGAGTCTTTGCTGTCACCTGCTGGTCAAAATCAAACATGGCCAGAACAATTAACTGTAGCTTTATGATGCCCTCTGGTGGCGCTTTGTATATATTGCATCTTTGTAATTTTACTCCTGTTTTGACTTGTTTCCCCACGTGTATACAGAGACTAAAGTGACTAAAAACTGAATATAATTATTTTAACACACTTTTGTTGTCACTACTGTTGATCAAACACTTTGATTACAGATTAAATAGAATTACTTCTATGTTGATTACAATCCTCCAATCGTAAAGTATAATTTGTCACCACCAGTCATTGATAGGTTGTTTTTAACTCTATGGGGGCAGAAATTAGACTACAGGGGCTGCCATAGTTTTCACTGTTTATGTCTAAATAATCTTACTCAGGTAAAAGTTGTGATCCAAGAAAGACACAGTAAAAATGTATTTGCCGAAACATGCGACTATCTGTTGAAGTAACTTTAGACAAAACAGCTGAATTTTTTACATGTTTAATTTTGTTTAGTCTTTATTTGTCAGGGGCCATGTACTTAATCTTATTAAAAGAAGAGATGAACTGCAGAAGATTTAGCTGTTGCTACTTTTCATCTGCAGTAACTGAACAGTAAAAAACATTATAATTTACACAGCTCTTGTACTAAAATCCTAGCACATCATAAATGAACTTGATCTAATTCAGGGGTGTTGAACTAGATTTTGCAAAGAGCCAAATCGGCATCGGCGTTGTCTTCAAAGGGCCAACTGTAACTTAAAATGAATCTTTGAAATAATAGTTGCACTTGATCATTAGAAATGTATTAAAACAATTACTGAAATACATCTGATTATCTGAAAATATTTCATACAAATCATTTCATTATGTTAAGACACCCAGATTACTCCTGGCACTAATATAAAAGTAAAGTAAACCTTATAAGACCTTGAGGGCCTCATGAATTGAGGTGGAGGGCCGCAGCTGGCCCTTGGGCCTTGAGTTTGACACATGTTATCTAATTGGATGGACAAAAATGCACAAATCTTGTCTTCTCAAAGAATAAAGGGATGAGTGCAAAACTAAATTTCTGAAGGAGCAATGCAAGAAATTCACTTTTTGTCATTTTAGTTTAGTTCAAAGATTATTTTATGAGAAATGTAAATGTAAAAGTTCAATTTCTCCACAAGCTTTTTGCTATGCTGGATTTTCATATACATATGTTAGATAGGTAATCACTATGGGAAGAGCCAGAGTTAGTTTCTCATAATTCTAAAGTCAGTGAATAGAAAACATGGAAGAACATGTCACTGCTTTTTGATAGATTTTGGTTCATGGCATTGTGTGTAGATGATTAGCCTAATACACCAAATCCCTTGAACACTTTTACTTCCTTCGCTCTTCTATGATGCATTCCTCATTTTCGTCATTCTCTCTGGTGCCAAGTTTGCAGTTTCCGTTCATTCAGCCTGAACTAAATATCAGACCCGTTACGTTTCTCTGCAGGATCGGGCACATGCGAGCACAGGAAGCACAGAAGGGCTCCTCGAACTGTTTGACCTGCTTCAGACTCAGACTTTAAAGGACCTAGAATATGCTTATTTATTATTTATTATTTTTTTACCTTGTTTATAACATCTATTTCACCACTTTAAAAGACAAAAATCTAGCATGTTTAGGCTAGGTAATTGTTAAATTTGATACCATGACTAATATTTTGTTTTGTTTAAACTTTTTCACTTCTCCGTTCATTCAAAAACTGTCACGATTTTCTGTGGCAATCTCAAATGATCAAAAGATAAAATAATTATGCAACAACTTTAAGAAGTCTAGTGATTTGTACTGTCCTGAATGATTCAACAAATGTTCAGTTTAAAAGCGCTGTTAAGTTTAAAAGGTGACAGGTTAAGATCATAATTATACATTCACAAGACATTAGCAAATTTCATCCTATCTTCAGAACTAATTTGCTTCCTGTTCATAAATGGAACACTAAGAAGTTGCCAACAGACATAGTCATTTACAGCAGGCATTAATCTACCAAATGAAGTTAAAATTTGAAAATGTTGTACGCACTTTCAAGGTGCACTGTGTAACTATTTGGAGGTGAAAAGTCATTACACAGTTCACTAGAAAGAGAAAGTTAAAACTTATACTTTGTTTGGATCTAAATACATCGTATTCCTTAATGTGTAAAAATATAGCTACTCTAGCCACTTTTCTATAGAGGGATCATTTGTTTATCAACACAGAATGCGCGCACCGGTATGCAGAAAGAGCTGAAGCTAATTGACCAAGCTGTAGCAATAAGCCGAGCCAGTGCTGTTGTCAGCTAACTACAAGAGTTTATCACTGTGTAAAAGTTTGCTGCTATTCAACATTTGTGAATGAAATTCAACCCACGACCCTTAAATGTTAATTCAGGTGAGTGGGAAATAAAAGGCGAGAAAAACACTGTCTCAAGTTTCAGGAGCCAGACGTCCGTCAGACCGGTTCAGACCTGATAGAAACAGCTGCTCTCGCCTGGTTTGTTGTTTAATCAAAGAAGTCCAGCCAACTAGATGGACAGCCTCTCTTTTTGGTGACATGAGCAGTGAGCGGAAAGTGACATTGACCGATAATCCCTCTAAAGAAACAAACATGAGCGCTCCTTCCTCCAGGCCAGTTTTGTGGCCATGCAATTCTGCTCTAAGTAAAGACACAGATTTGACAAAACATGCTTTTATTCAAGTCTCATTTTGCCCAAAAATATACACAATGCACCTTTAAAACAGCTTTGAATGATATTACAAGGTGCAACAAGCGTTTTGAGTTGTAACTAAAACTGAAGGTGGGATTCCACAGCTATTTGTGAATGAAACGAAACGTAACTTTGGGCATGTTTTTGATATGATAGCAACGTTTTAATTAAAAATTCAAAAGAAGTCAGATTTGTTTAAATATAGGATCTTTAAGCACAGATGTACAGTATTAGAGCGGCATGAAAAGCACAAATCTGTTCAGTTTGCTTTTGCCAATGTTCGTACTTTATCTTTTAAAGGGTTGTTGTAGTCTTCTTGAGTAATTCGGATCATGTCAAAATCACATGGAGATAACTGATCAGATAATAAATGTACAAAGTTATTTCAGGGGATTTTCTGTGAGGAGGGCAAGCTAAGGGCAAGCTAAAAAATCTTCTGGATTTGGGTTGGGATCGTCTTGTCCTTATTTAACATTGCTCGAGCTGTAAGCCTCTAATCAATCAGTTGGTCAGTCGTGTTTATGTCAACCAGTTATTTTTCCTAGCCAGCTAAATGTTTTTATTGGAATTATGCTGTTTTATCAGACAGAAAAGGACATGAAGAGAGTTAGCTGCAGTTTTAGTGAGTTTTCATGCTGTACTGTATATCTTATTAGCATTTTTAGCATTTCCTTCTTTACATAGTTGTTTAGCATGAGCGTCAGTGTTTCTGTATGAATGCTGTTTTTGTCAGATTAAAAGGGCCGCTAATTGATTTGAAAGATTTTTCCAGTGTCACGTCACAGCTCCTTAGTCAAGTCACAAAAACTAATTACACATGGAAATGCTTAAATTATACTATTATTGGGGTTTGTATGGAGACCTGCCACTAAATAATCATTTCATTTGTACACTTTTCAAATACATTATGGGCCAAATGAAGGGTTGGATTAGACTTTGACTTACTAAAATCTAATTCAGTAATAAATAGGTTCTGTTCTAGCTATCAAGTTACAAACAGGCAGCTTTTTCTATTAATAAAACTGTACTTTGCCATAAAATATCTAAAGAAATATTTTGCTAATTAAAAAATGTAGCTATTTCTGTGGTGACTACACCCATTAACCTTTGCATAAAAAAAAAAAACAATGATAGTTTTAGCTGCTGAAACATTAGCCTATAGAATGTCACGTGAATTTGTACCTATTATCAGGGTTCATACAGTCATGGAAAACCAGGAAAAGTCATGGAAAATTAAAATCTAATTTCTAGGCCCGGGAAAGTTTTGGAATTCTACTGGTTTTGGAAAACCAGTAAAATTATTAAATATTTTAATTTAAAAAATGGAAGACGGTTTACTACAACACAATACTACTTGTGTTTAACTAAGACAGAAAAAAAACATATTTAAAAAATGTGCCTCTTAAAAAATGGATGTGTTGCAGTGATTTTATTAAATGCATACATTTGCAACAGAACATTTTGATCCTTTGATCCATCCTTTCCACATTTGTTTAAAACAAAACAGAAAAAATAAACAGATTTTAAATTGATGTGTTAACTAAATGTTTTGAAACGAAATATTTAATTAAATAACTAGTTACTAGGTGTAACGATTCACCTAATATTCGAAGTATCGATACACACCTTACATCCACTGCATCGATCGGCGTTCTACTAGTTCCTCAATCCAGCCACACATCGATGTAACTTTGAATCGCTTCGAATCTAAGCCGAAGAATCGATTTATTAGATATATGGCGAAACATAAACCATGCAGACAAACGGCATTCTTAGTCGTTTATTTTTCACATGATGTTTCATTAAATGGCGTTTATTACGCTGGTTTTCCGCTGCTCATTATCAAACGCCTGCAGCACTTGTTTCACACGGAATCTGCTCCCGGACGGAACCGCTGCTACACAGCCCAGGAGAGACGGACAGCGTGGATCCAAACCATCCCGGGGGCCCGCGAGAACGCACAGAGCAGAGACCATGAGGGACAAAGCCGTAAAGGCGAAACCAAACTGGCCTACGGAGGTAACGCTGCGAAACGACTCGAGCGTGCTCCGAAAAGAACCAGACGAGCTGCAACGCCACAGTCATAACACAGACTCGCGCATTTGTGCAGGCAGGCTTATGACTCCGCTGCCAGTCTGTCACATTTGGGATATATGACGTACTTAAGACGCAACATCACCATGCTTTGGGTCAAAACCACGAGTCTGCAGATGTTTGTGGATTTAATTTTGAATCTAATGATAAGTCATGAAGATACAGTAAGTTCACAGGATCCCGTCTCAACAAACTTCTGCATCTGTGTGAAAATGATTCAATAAGATGGTGAAATGTGAGTCACTTATTTTATTATGATACTAAACTTGTGTATTAAGGGGAAAATTAGCATTTTTTTATGTGCAATGAAAAATAATTGTGTCATTAAGCTGAATATCTTTATTACCCTTATACTTACCTATCATTTATTAATTGTTTTGAGTTTTGATTTAATGCAAATCTTGGTAATGACTTTATTTATGTTGTAAGTTATCAAACTGAATCGAAATATCGTTTTAAAACTGCTGTATCGTTCGAATCGTATCGTTCCTAAAACCCAAAATCGTTTGTAATCGTATCTCTTGGCTCATATCGATATGTATCGTATCGTTCTAAAAACGTATCGTTACACCCTACTAGTTACTGAAAACTAGGACTGGGCGATCTGGGAAAAAAATAATCACATTTTTTTCCTCATAAAAGAAACATGGCCTTTTTTGAGCATGAACAAAAACTTTAATATGTCTCATTTATCAGATTTTTATTTTATTTTTTTTAAATTGTATATCAACATTCTGCCTCAAAGTTTAACTTTTGCTCCAAACTACACATTTTTACTGACAAATGAATTGTTTTTGATCTTTCGATTCAAAGCATGCAACCAAATAATTGTAGTTTCAATTCGATTTCTCGATTAATTGCCCAGCGCCACTGAAAACAAATAATTGGTTTGATGTGTGTGTGTGAATACAAATTCATGGAAATGTTGAAATTTGTTTTGGAAAAGTCATTGACAAGTTATGGAAAACCATAAATTAAAATCTGTACGAACCCTGTATTATTTAAAAGTTTAAAAGACTTCAGTGTCCATTTGCATGGCATGTAGCACGAGCATAAACTCCCAGACTTTTGCCCTGTTGTCACCTCAGCTCCTGTATGGCTACATCATTCAAAGTCCCCGTCTACCTTCCGCACTTCCTGCCAATATCACTTCCCTTTTCCAGGAGCCAGAATAACTTCCAAAGAGCCATGGGATGTGGAAAAAACATCTTGTTTGAGTGTGTGGGTGTGTGTGAGGCGGCCCAGTGAGAAAGGGTTTCCTCCTCTTGCCCTGGGATTATGCTGCACCTTCACTGGCCTCTCTGGAATGTCATCCTGAATGCTCACTAGCCACACACTAAGTCAGCCGGCACGTCCACTGTCATGTTGTAATGGCACAGGAATGTAGGAGGCAGTAGGACACTTTTTGTTCTGTGGATTTATGGCAGGTATTTCATAGTGTCCAGTGTGGATTCACTGTTGGCCACAATATAGAAAGTAAACTCTCCTCATGAATACTCGAGCAGCGGTGGAATCATTTAGAGCAGAGTCTAACTTTACCCACCAGCAACTGTAAAAGCTGGATGGGACTTTTTGGATTATTTTTTTTTCTTGGTTCACTTCCCTTTGTCCTGAGTGTGACATGGTAGAGTGTGGACACTTGCATGATGTTTGGCTCATCAGCACAATTGTGTCAGCGAGATCCTCAGTGTTGTGACAGCTACAGTGTTTGTGTTGCCGGAGGGTTCGTGTGGGAGTTCTCTACATTTACCTGTGAAATGTTGCCAGCAAACATTTACCCACCCATGTGTTTGCAGCTTTAGGTGACGGCATGTCAAAACATGGCTGCTAAAGCACATAATTGTACACTATGTATGGAGCTGTAAGTAAATTGGACTCGGTTGTCAGTGTCTTGAATAGATGCAAAACTAAAATATGAAAACACCATAGCAATTTAATCTCTAGAATAAACGTAGTGATTTATGTTGGGGATGATCTGGTATGTGTTTTTTTTTTTTTAGTTTTTTTTTTTAGAAGCACATCCAATATTTGTCTGATTATGGCCAATAACATATTTTTACCAATAAAAACATTTTAAATAAATTTAAAGCATTACAATTTATAACATTTATTATATGTTTTTGAAGTCGAGATTAATCAAATTAAAAGATACAATTGTTTTCCAAACATTGTTAATAATGTACAAAGCTAAGCATTGTTTATCGTGATACTTGCAAATTCTTTTGTAAATAATTAACAAGAGTAGAAGAAGGAAATGGGGCTTTAAGTTGCCTTTTTGCAAGAACAACTGTGAATTTCTTTTGCTGGTGTAAAGCTCTGAAATTCTTTGGACAATTAACTTAAAAATGTTTCAGTATTCTTTAATTTAAACAAATGTAAGCAAAACATTTTACAATCATTCTAAAAGGAAGTAAAAATAACAGCAAATGTAAATTGTGTTTGATAAAATGACAAATTTGTTTTATTATTATTATTTTTTTTTTAAACAGAATGAAGTAGGGCTAAAATAAGTCTTGTGTCTTCATCCTACTCCTGAATATGTTATAATTTACCTTGGCACTTGTAAAATAAATACAATTAAATGAAAACAAATTAACTTTCACATTGGTAAACAATAACATTATGTATTTATTAAGGATAGAAAATAATTGACAAATCTGAAAGTTGAGACTAACACAACCACACAGAGTGGGGCAGGGAGGAAAAAATATGTTGCCAAGTATCGGCTGAATTTTAAATATTAGTCTGGTTATGAAATCTGGAGGAACATCATGATATCACTGAAAACCAATGATCGAGCCCTGTTTTAAGCAAAATTACCTTCTGAAATTCACTAACTATAGGACTAAAGGCTAAACCCTGGCTATTCCACTTATCAATCCCTTTGTCACCTGTCCATTCTCAGCTTTTGAAATCATGAGATGAAAAATAGTATTTGATGTTCATTCTACAATAGATATTTTTAGTGCACCCTAAAGTGGCAGAATGTATGTAATAAATGAGGGGCGGCAGGGTGAGAAAGTGACCAGGCAGCAAGAAGACATCCGGTTTGTAGGTCCGGGGAACAAAGCCGTCCAACGGGAACAAAGCTGCAGTCTGGAGCAGAGACAGCACAGACTAGTTGGCCCCAGTGCCTGGAAGTGTACGTGCCTCAGAGCAGGACTCTGACTGCTGAGAGACACTGGGGGCGGGCTCACTGTTTTTGGTGGTTTGCCTCTTTGCTGCCAGTTTGTGGGATTTCTTCTAAATAATCTGCCTTTCTTTTGTCACTCAACAAGCATATTGTCGATCTCTTTTTAACCAGTCTCTCCCTGCATCTTCCTATTAGCTGTTTCCGCTTTCCTCTGGTCTTCATCACCCGGGTCCTCCTATGTCCTCTTATGGTGTTGTCCTTCAGTCTTCACATCCATCCTTCAAGTATTGGTGGGCAGCAAAACAATATGCAGGGGGTCATGGTGACCGGCAACCCCCTCCCTGCACGCTCTTCCTGTCATTGTCCTGGCTTTTACTTCTGGTTGGCTCCTAGACTCTTACTACCCACACACAGCAGGCTTAATTACTGTTGTACGCTGCACTGGTCTCGTTGTGAGTTTGGGAGGGTCTACGAGGACATGTGTGGAAGCAGGTTACCTGGACACAAGCCACAGAGCAAGACAATTATTACCTCTGAGCTGTTTGAGCAGAATCAGCAACGCTTTAAACATCAACCAGACTAACTTAATGTTTCATTACAAACTCCAGAGCGTACTTTGGTTATGTTGTCCACCTGTGAGCATTTACAGGTAATGCTTGTTAACACTATCATGACTACTGTGGAAACAAATTTCCCTCTGGGCACAATAAAGTCAGATCTGTCTATCTGGTATAATATTTCCAACAGTCAATGAACAAGTTGTTTAGTTGTTTGCCCTGTTAAAGACCCATAAGGGGTTGAAACGCATTGGTATGTCTCTGCTATATTAAAGAATTTTTATACTTTAGTAGTGCCTCGGTTCTCCTTCTTTTGCTTGTTCTAATTTCCATGGATCTTTGATGAGCACTTGATTTTACCATCATCGGACCCCGTTATTACTCACTTGCTTCCTGGTTAGTCAATGAACAAGTTGTATTGAAGTTTTTAACAGTGAAGCAACAATACTTGCTAAAGATATTGGGCTTGTCATCATGTATTAAGTTGCTTGCGTCAGGATCTAAGATTTTTTTTTTTCAAAATGCAGAACAACAAAGCCAATCCAAAACTAACCACTTTTGAAAGCTACATGAATCAAAGTTTGAATGCAATTATTCACTCCATTGAGTCGCGTTGGGGCTATGCAAAGAGTGCATTGCATTAAAATTAATAAGTTGAGCTGGGGTGTACGTATGACATGTACTGTCCTTTTATCTGTGTAAAAACGACCGGTATAGAACTGTAATCGTGTGAAACCTCTACAGGAGTCACCTGATTACATTTCTATAGGGTGCTCTGTATTTCCACAGTTTTCTGGCTGACACTTTGATCTGCAGTGGCTCCATCTCCCCCTGCAGGAGAGGACTTTGAAGCACCTGTCTATCCGTGGCTTCACATCGCTTATTAAATGAGACATGGATGTCAGAGCCTCACATCTTTGCCTCTTATCACCCATCACCCATTATACCTGACTGTGGCACTTTTAAATCCCCTCTGCTCCGCTGGCAGGCTTCAGCTGCACTGGAACTTACATGAAAGACAGAATGTAGGATCACGGCAAACAGACCCACAAATCCTTCAGCATGGGGTTTTACACAAAAGTCAATTTGAGAAATGCCTAATCTCAACTTGATTTCAGACATAAGTGAAGTGGAGGGCTACGAGCAGTCAGTGTGATCTATCTATCTCTCACTCAATCTCTTATAATTAAACTAACGCTGCAAAATTTGATTAGCTGTTTAGAAAGCAAGAGTCATTTGGAAACAAGATTTCAGCTAAATTTCAGCTCAAGAACATTCTGGATGTGTAGAGTGCAGTCATACCAGTGTTTATATCTAAAACACAAAATAAAATAAAAAAAAATCAGTAATTCAATCTAAGGTGTTTCTTAGCTAACGTCATGCGTTTAAGTCTTTATAGAAGGGATGGGACGATATTAAAAATTGCTCTCACGATTATTGTGACCAAAATAATCGCGATTAACGATATTATCACGATAATTAACAAAATATAAAAGTGCACAGATTTAAAGTCCCTAAAATACTCATCAACACACAATATGCATTTGTTTGGACAAGTACTTATTGTATTTTGGCCTGAGTGCAATCAACAATGACTCAAAGTGAACAAATATTTTACCATGTTGAGCTAAAATCTATAAACTTTGTCTCAGAGTCAGTAATTACTTTTGTATAGGCTCAATTCAAACATGAACACACAAACCAAATGCTTTTCTTTGTTTAGCCATAATACAGAGTGTTACTAGTTTTACAGCAGTCACAGAGTTTAGCTGATGTTAGTGGACTCACTTTATTACATTCATTCATACATTACATAATCTATGATGTTGTTAGTAAACCGCGCACCACTGCTACGTCACTTATCGGCAAAATACTACTAACCAAGCGCTAGCACATATGACAAACCCACATAGCACTAATTTTTCTGTTAATGCAAACTAACACAAACTGCACATTATATTTCGCATGTTCTGCGTGTGTTATTTTACTTACGTTGGATGTTTTCTTAGACTCACGTTTTGTAAACACTGCAGCGTTGTTGTCTGGCTAAAGTGCTAGCTACAGCTCGTGTTTTCCCTCGGGCCTTCTCTCGCTCTACAGACTGGTGGCTCATCAGATTGTTGATCTTGTCTTTATATCCATAATAATCCCTCACATCAGAGTTCAGCTTCTTGAAAGAAGGATGTAAATATGTGGAATCACCTGTATCCACCTTCACAGACGAACTTAGCCATGGCACTGCCGTGCCGTGCATGCTGCCATGTCAGCCAGTAAACTATGAAAAGTTTATTGCTGTGGGAGAGAGCCCCCTTGTAGTCAAACACCAAAACTAACGTTTGAACAGTGTAATATGAAGCCACAGACGCTCGCCTGCTGCTGTAATGACGATTATCGTCACATACGATGATCACGATTATGAAAAAACACCACAATTATTTAATCGCGGCCCTTAATTATCGCGATTAGCGATAATATCGTATATCATTCCATCCCTACTTTATAGTCTAATTAACAATTGATCAATCACTAAATTTGTTTATTTCAATAATTGATAGTTCTGTGACTCTTTTGTTTGCATTCTCCTATTTTATTTCTTGTATTTGCCAGGTAATATCATCTGAGCCAGGCCTTTCATTTCTCAGAATGTTATGTCAGTGTTTATTTTTCAGTCTCTCACATTGTCATTTTTGCTCTCTATCCTTTTCTCTCTTCAACAACCTGCCTTGTAATGCCACCCCTGGGGCAGTTCAAAATTTATTGTTCTTGGCCGAGGGCCCTTGTAACATAAATAAGCTTAAAGGAACAATGGACTGAGTGAATAAGCTCCATAGCAGAATTGTTCAACACTGGAGGGAACCGGAAGATGCACACTTCACTTTCTGTGCCATTAAACAGAAGGTTGTATTATCTTTTCATTTCAATGCTCCATGTTTCAATCTCTCTGCTTTTTGCTCATTTCCTTATTTTTCCTCTTACTCATACTCTTGCACAGACATCTTTTTACTGTGAGAAAAAACTGTTTTAGATGTTTTGAAGCAAGTTTTTGAAAGCCATAAGGAGCAGCCTTCACATACCCATGACTTAAACTTAATTGTTGATGATGAATTTTGTGTTTCTTCTTTATTGAGCATTTGTTATTGTTAATCATAACTAGTCTAGAAACTACAATCTATGATTTGTTTAGTATATTCACTTACAAAATGCATAATTTCTTTTAATCCAAGATTAATTTAATCCCAGATCAGTTTATATTTATTCTTGCTTTGACTAAGTCATAAATATCTCTAGATAACAATTATGTATTAATTTAATTTATTTATTATTTCAGGGACAGTGCATATTAATCATATGCCAGAATTAGCTTAAAGCTATTTTTCATGCGTAGTCCATTGACCGCAGTTGCTGTCCACCAAAAAACAAGTGAAACATACAGCAGGTACGACAATACAATAAGGCACAATGATAATATGTAATAAAGTTTCAACTCTATTCTTGTAGTGTCCAAACCCTGTGTGAGGTTTGTTATGGCATTAGTCTGTGTGGCGTCAGCTGCAGGAGGAGTCCAGACAGCTGTGTTCTACAAGTTCTTGTAATACCCTTTGGCCTTCTTTAATATAAACAGATCTCAAGCCCTCTTTCAACCACTAAAGACTGTTAAGTTCTGCACTGCAACACCTGAGTAAGTTACTTCTCTCGTAGGGTAGATGTTTGCAGAATTCAATATATACAGCGGGAAGAGGAGCAGCAGGCAATAGCACCAATAGCTTTAGTTAAATTCTTGATATTGCCCTGAAGCACATAGGACACCATAGCTAATAATTGTCAGTCTGAAGCCAAGATTCAAAGTCAATGCAAACTACTGTATGTTTCACAGCTCCAGCCACTGAGCCATGCACTGACTCTAAGCATGAAATGGATGTAAACTGTTATGTTTGAGTTGGACTAGCACAGTATTTGAGTACTGGTGTATTACTGCAATCATCTATTTATGATGAAATCTACAAATTCCTGCGTGTGCGGTGCAGTCTGAATGTTTTTCTTTCCTGTGGTACCGTCCTGCTGTTGCTTCACTATCCCTGTCACGTCCACAGAGCTGGCTGTGACTGCCGCGGGGTCAGAGGTTGTCTGGCTGCTGACCAGCACAGCACACACCCCGCTTTGATCTACCCCACACTGACTGCCACCTACAGATAGTAGAACCTTCACAGACACTCCTCTGTGTCTTATGTGTATATGTGTGTATGGTGTACTACAAGTGGGAGATACAAAAATGGATAATATTATAATGTTTTGGAGATTCTTAATATAAGAATATCAAGGGCTTCATTTATCAATCGGTGGCTAAATGGAGCAAAGAAAAACTGGACACAGCTGACTTTTTTCTGTCTAAAAATGCAGATTTTGATATAATGCATATCTGTGATGTATTATAAGTTACAGTATGTACATCTTCTAATAGTAAACTGATTGCAAAATGCAAAAAGTCAAATGACTGCGCTAAACATACTACTTAAGCAACATGGTATACAGTTCTGTTCTATATATGAACAAAATCCACTCTAAATATGTTTAATGTTTTACTTTTGGAACATTCCAGTCAAAGTAAGTCGATCTTCAGAGTGACAAAACTCTTGATGGAAAAGTTTTATAATGCACCTTTAAATTATTCTTCAAATGATGATTGTTTTGCTTTCATTCTTAGTTTAAAAAGTTGTTCCAAACACTCTAAATAATTCAAAATAAATCTGTTTCTCTTATTTCACAGATTGAATATTGAAAACTGAGATTTCTCAAGACACATCGTCAGTATCTCAGGGTACACTAGTTGAAAATTAGAGTTGTTTGATGCATAAACTAACCCAGAATCACATATGTTTTGGAACATGCATGAACAAATCTAAACTACACATCTATTTACATTACCATTTATTAAAAGAGTGTTTTAGTGTAGAAACTAGGATTGTGCAATTGCTCGAATCAATTAATGCTTTGGGTCTTTATTGTAACAGTTTTGTTTGTAAGTTGTGCATTTGTACCATTCTGATTTGATTAGCTCGGGCGCTCCTCTCGCTGTCATCTGGTTACCATTTGAAGGCAGAATTACAGCTAATGATATCCTAGAGGAAAACTACAGTAGCCAAACATGCAACCATTCCTCTTTGATTCTTCACCAGACTCCGCCTTCTTTGTCCTGCCTGCAGACTTCCAACTTGGAACTCGCAGATATTGTAACATTTTTTATGAAGCGGTCTAAAGTGTGCGTTTTTACCACAAAAATACAGTTCTTTGTTCTTTTTTTTTTCCTGCGTCACATCTGGTTTCAGTTAAGACGCTGAACAATTCCCAAGAAGGTACTTTTGAGAGCAGCAGTGTCGTGTAACAAGCTCCTAAACCAGTGTCCTGAGTGCAGCTTGTTTGTGCGCTGAGGAGAGAAAGACATGATTTGTGTTGCGTTTTTTTTGTCACTCTAACTTTACTTTATCATTCAGAGAGTTTGGGTTTTCACAAAGATGGTCATAAACTTGAGAAAGAGTAATGTGTCAAACTGGGAACGTAGGAAAAGTGAAGATTCCTTTGTTGTTTAATTTCAGGATTTGTAAGTAACGGTGACAAGAGCCCTTTGTTGTTGCATTATGGTCCTTTTTCAGGTTGTGACTCGGCTTGTTCCGGTTTGCCTAATACTTGCAGATATTTCGTTCTCGCTCCATTCATTCCAATAGTAAATTTGCCGAGATACAGTAAAATGAATCAATTTTTTAAATGTATAAAGCGGAGAGGCTGTATTTTGAGCTCTTACTGGAGAAAATGTCCCTTCTCTCCATTAACTCTCATTTCTTGCCACATTTAGAAGAAAAAGGACATTCTCTCCTGTAAGAGCTCAAACTACAGCTAAAACAGGGAAAAGACACTACAAATTCAACCCACACAAGTCTTCTGAGTACTGGGTTTGTAACTGACATGTAAAAAGAGAAAGTCAGGTAAACAGGATGGCAAAGCAGTTATACAAAAAGACTTTAGCTCATCTCACAATAATCATAGACAATAAGATCACACCAGTTGAACTTATAACCTTTTTTCTTCTTCATTTTTGAGTCTGTTTGCTGCAGTTAAAATGTCCTAATTCACCAACTGTCATTAGCAATATTGTTGATACCTTTTGTTGTTGTGCAGCTGGAGAACCAAGACGTTTCAACTGTTGCACGATAAATAATTTCCTCATAAAACAAAAAAAAAAACAAGAACAGAACAGGTAATAAGTTGGACTGTGTGTGATCCCAAAGTCTGTCCTTGAAAAGCCTAATATATTTTATTTATTCCAGTGAAAACAGCAGATTTCTAGTAAATAGTATTATTTTGAGTTATTTGTGGATAATGGATGTAAAACCCATTTGTAGTTCATCTTTGTTGTCCGGCCCTCAGACCTTAGCCTTCCGAAAAAATTGGCCCACTTATAAATATAATTGAACAGCCCTGGTTTAGACCTTCATATAAGACTTAAATATACTTCACCAGGGAAAGACCATGTGTTTGTAAAAGTGTGTATTTTTTGGCTAATTCAGTTTGTGGTTATTTTAGCATTGATAATTCAATTAAACATAGGGCATTAGCTCCAAACAGCACATTTTATAAACAATCTGGTAAAATATTTATCTCATATCTGAAGGTTTTAACACGCTGATTGTAAGTTGTTGTTTGCTTTGTGTCAGTTTCAGCAAATTTTTGATCTATCAGAAATTATTCAAAACGAGCTAGTCTATGAAGGGTCTATGAAGTTATGATTATTACATCTAAAAAAGGCCATTGTGATTTTGCTTTTGGATCGGTTGAAAGTCATGGTGCTTCATTTTGTTTTGTAAAACTACTAAAATGTAAAATTTAGGTACATTACCAACATTTTCAACTAAAAGTATCACATAAAATAAACTACTTATATAAAAGTCTTATAGTATCAGTTGAAAATGTACTTTTATGTCCTATTTGTGCGGCATAATATTTACCTAGGGACGTCTGTAAACATTAAACTACACAAAGACGTCTCAGCTTTTTACATTTTTTTTTCCTGCTTCATTCCAAAATTGGCGACAGATACACCTATGACAACAACCTTTTGCTTCATTCATGACTTGAGCATTTTGTGTTGTTTTGGGTTTGTTTTAGGTTTGTTTATCATGAATTACCTGAGCTGCGGCAGTGTAAATGTGGCTCCTCGTCACATTGTTGTGTCCGTCGATCAGAAAAAATGGCTATACAAAGACAGAAGGAGTTCTCTGTTTCATTATGAGCATAAATTCTCCTTATAATTTATAAATGTATAAACTTGTTCTTGCATTATGATCAATAGAATGTGTTCATGTTCTAGATCAGGGGTACCATGAATATTTTGTAGCGTGTCAAGGGCCAAACCTGCTTTTAAGTTGCATCTAAAAAGTTTATTTGCAATTGAATCAGATAGTGATTAATTGTTTTTTATTAACATGCTTTTGCAGAATAAAATTGATTTGGTGCACTTTGACAATCTTTTCAGCTTAAAATGTAATCAGACAGACAGACATTCTTAACAAATTTGGGCACAACTGTTCTAGATTGTCAGATTGTCAAGAGTATTTCTATTAATAACATTGTACTTTGCCATGAAAAGGGTAACTTTACAAATTATTAATTGTTATCAGTGACTATACCCTGTAGGTCATATTACAAAAAAAGCATTTACCGTAAACAATATTTATATTAGTTTCCGTCCATCTGCATTAAATAGTATCGACTATTGACCCTATTTTGTCCCGCCCACTTGGCTTGGAAATGCACTTCCTGTTTAGTTCTGTTAAGGTAGCTAACGTGTTTGTTTGTCTGTCTTGTGGGGCAATTTAAATTAAATATACTGACAGTTAAAATAAACCCATCGACTGAAATCTACAGGTTAAATGCAGCTAAACTGGAAGTGCATGTCCTAGAAAAGTAGGCGGACAAAATAGGGTCAATAGACTGTTATGTCATGTGATCTGCCACGGCACTGTCATCAGCAGAACTCATTGATAACAAACAGAATACATAGTACTGTACACACGTAACTGGAATAACTGGGCGACAGAAGCGCACAGGAAGCGTCTGGTCTCATGTGAAGTGTGTGCGTCACCGTCAGAGGAGGAAGGACACTATAATCAGCTGGCTGGAGGAGATCTGCATACTTCACAGATTACTCAAGCGTTGTAATACAAATTAAATTGTATTGCTCACGAGCACTTAACCACAGCTTAAAAAGTATTTTTTTTTAGTATCATCTGAATTGATATTTGTTGTCAATTTTTGGGCTGTGTCACTAATTATTATTTTAATAGTCAGGGATAATTTATTTTATTTTTTTTTTTTATTTATCGACTAGTCAGACCAGACAATTATTTCTATTGTGTATTAGGACTTTTGAAATATATATATATTTTTTTTAATTATTCACTATTAAATAAATTAAAGTCTCTACTTCTTTTTCTTTACATATAAGTTTTTGAGCACCTTTTTGTGAGTTTTACTTTCATTATGATCCAGTGCAGCACTCCACTACCACTATTATTTATACAGTATATGTTTTATTGACTAAAGTATATTTTTCCTGTAATTTTGTAATCAGCAATTGACTTTCTCTTTAGAGTAGAAACCAAAATTGATTTGAAATGACTAAAAAATGTCAAAAAGTCAATTTGCTCTGTTCAAAACTGCAGAACACGTTGTGCAGTTTTGATTGACTACACAACAATTTTAAACACTACATCAGGGCTATTCAAATGGCTACTAAGACGTATGTTTTGACCCAGCTTGTTAAAACAGACCTTTTCCAACCTGTGTAGTTTTTTTTATTCAGTAGCCTATAAAAATATATATTTTTCCAAGATTTTGTTAGGACATTGACAAGAAAATGTGCTTTTTGAACATTTTTTAAAAAATATTTTGTTGCTATTGTGTTGTTTATGCTAAGTTGGAGATTTAAGACATTTCAACTGCTACCCAAAAATAATTTCCTCAGCAAACAAAATCAAAAACAATTTATTTATGATTAGAAAGGTGATGAGTTGAACTGTGAGTGATCCTAAAAATTGTGAGAGAAGCCTTATTGTTCCTGTTGTTTATCTTGTTATCTTGTTGCATTTTATTTATCCTAATGAAAAGAGATCGCTAGTGAATGTATCAATTTGAGTTGTTTGTGAATAATGAATGCGAAAACACAATTACGTTTTGATGTCCGGCCTTCTGACCTCATCCCTACGAGAAATTGGCCCGCTTGTTAATTCAATTAAATAGCCCTGCTCTGCATGCTTCACTCTAAATCTGAATTTTGTGATTAGATGCAAGTAAATACGGACAAGTGGGCAGGGATAGGTGGAAGGGGAAAACAGAAATTGTTGAGAAAACAAGATTATAACTTTGAATAAACTAATGATGAAAGAACACTGTTACAGTATGGTTCACAAAAGAATTAACTTTACCTAATATACATTCCTTTTAAATGTATGCTAATGCTTTTCTTGTTTTTGTTTCCTCAGGTCTTTCCCCCACTTCCTATTGACGCTGAGATTTCAAACACCAAAAAACTTTTCCGGCGCAAAAGGACCGATCGACGGTAAGTTTTTGACACATAAAGTGGAAGCCTGCTTTTGGTGAAATCTGTGAGTGGCCACAGTTTAAGCAAACTTGAGTCAGAAAGGCTCTACTCTCCAGAACAGACAGGATATAATGTTTTTGCCATATCGCCCAGCCCTAATTCACAATATTATCTAAAATTCAACATACTGTTCTGCTCATGCATCTCTACTATGGAAACATTCAAACCTCTGTCACTCAACTAATTTGGGCGTGGACTCTCATATATCACCTCTGTTTCCCAAACCTTTCACTCACTAATTGCACTTGTAGAAATCCAACCTTGTGGCTGGTCTCAGAAGTCTTTCCCACTCGCTCCAACACCCCTTTTCTCTAATTCTAAACACTCTAAAAAGCCCTTTTCGGCCACGTCAAACTTCTTTAATCCCAGCCCTTAAGAAGAAGAAGAAGGGGGGAAAAAATAGCTCTGTCTCATTTCTTGCTCTCCGGCCTGATGTCATTGGAAAACTGTTCTTCTGTTGCTATGAGACGGGGAAAAGGAAAATATTTGGGTCGTATTTTCGTTTTTTAAAAAGAGGACATTTTAGCTAGACCGAACGGACAAGAACGCTTTCAACCTTGTTTTTCAAGTCACAGAGGGTAATTGATTTGGGGCTATTGTGTACTATGAGGACATGGTTTTAATTATTTGGCAAAAGAATTTTATTATTACAGCTTTTAATAAAATATGAACGTTGTCCAAACATGGTGCACAAAACTATGATACGGTTTGACAGGGGCCGCTACGCTCTCACACGGAATATATTCAGTGTTCTGTATGCAAGCATGGTGCACAAGTTGATTAATAATTGAATTCTTTTTAACCAAAACCCAAGCATGCATGATATATTTTCAGCGTTTGAGCAAGTGCGTACGTGTGTGTGGATAAAACGGCCAAAAGAAACATTAGCACTGCAAAAACAGCAACAAGTTTACTGGATTTTGTGCAATAATTAGGACATTTAAATAATATAGTGGTTGTTTTTGAGTCTACAAATGTAAAAATAGTTTATTTTTTAAGGGTCACAATATGTAGAATCCCATTTTCCATGTTTTTATCTACGTTATCACCATTAGTTTAGATTGATTCATGCATGTTTAAGTAATCTTTTATTGTCCTGCAGCTGCTTCTCGAGAGTCTTTATTTAATTACACTGTAGTACATTTACATTTTAGTACTGCAAAAGTTGTTGAAATGTGACAAAATTTTCACAAAAAACGTCACTCATAAGATTAGGAATTCTCAGGATTTCAAGCTGAATAAATGTGCTCACAAGTATATTAGATTTTCGTACATAAAAAGTCAGAAAAATAATTTGCAATGTACTCATAATTATTATCGTAAAATAACTTAGTCGATTAACCTTGGATGTACACAGACTGCGAGTTTGGTGGCGGGTCGGGACACGTGCAGGTTTCTTGCAAAGTGCGTGTACACCAAATTCCAAACTGTGGTCCAGATTTGTCAAGTAAATTCTCGCGAGAACGCTTGTATAATGAATTAAAAGTCGCACCAGACCGCTGCAGTCACAGGGAAAAATAGACTTCATGCGGATTCTTCCTGCAGACCAGCGCGGCTCCCTCGCATCAGCACTCTTCGGAGATCTGTGTACACCGCCGCATTTATTTTAAGCACTTTCTAAGTTCTGCGGGACCTACCGATCTCGCAGTCTGTGTACGTCCACGGTCAGAATGTCACACTATCAAGTTTTACTGTCGTCGTAATTCACAGAACGCCAGAATCCAAAGAAACCAAGAAACTAGTGTGTTTATAAGAGACTTGTTTTTATCATCACACTGTAGCGTATGCTAGTGCACTGTATGCTAGTTTCTGTGTATCAAAGCACATGAGTTTGTATTGACAAACACACTTAGCTAGCTCTTATCAAGCCAAAGTCATAGAAGAAAACTTTACTTAAAGACATGTTCATGATAAAATCAAAACTGCAGACTTAGAAACGGAGAGAGATAAAACACGTCTTAGAATCTCTCTTCAAAACAAACGTCAAGCTCAGCAACTGTGACTGAGTCTCTAGAAGACTGCTGTGGCTAACAACTGCTTGAACAAATATTGTCAGAAATTAAGACCGATATGCAAAAAAGTCCAAATATCGGACTGCCAATATATCTCTAATCCAGACATTCCTAAGATCAACTAATGTACTATTTGATTGACTAAGATGCAATTGATCGATTAATTGACTGAATACTTACAACCCTGCATCCAGGCTTCAAATTCTCATGCAGCCACTTTCCAGCAACAAAAATTAGTAAATCAGCTGCTTGTTATTGTTGAATTTGACAAAAAAGAGGCGGAGCTTATCAAATTTGTAATGTTTAACAGGAAATCAATGGGCACAATTCTATTTATAGTTATTTTGGATACATTTATGCTTTAAATGCATGGAAAAAACACAAGTTCAATGCTTTATATGGCACTAATAACCCCAAAAAGACACTCCAAACGTTGCAAAAACAAATTGAAGTGCTAAACCATAGAAAAGCCAACTGAATAAAGCTCACAAACAAAAGAGACTTGGCGAGCCCACAGTGCAGCTCGGGAGGCAGCGCAAGGAGGAGAATGTGAGGGGGACTGTGAGACGAGTGTGGGCTGGCTGTGGCAGGAAGCAAAAGAACAGGGAGGCAGTCCATGTGTTTCTACTTTAGTAGGCACGTCAAGCAGGGCTGAAATTAGTAGTGATTTACTGGAATGCGCCGCTTACTGCTCTCAGCACAGACACAGAGCGAGCTAACATACTGCTGAGAGTTTTTTGATTGGGCAAAAAGCTTGAATCTGCCCGACTTCACTTTTTCTGATCTTACACTGGTGACAATATTAAAATCACGCAGTGTGTATGTTGTGAGGAGGAATGCTCTCTTAAATTGCAGTTGGTATTAGATTTCTATCGACCAAAGCAATTGGCGATGGATTGTCTGCTACAAAAGGCCGTGGCAAAAGCTTCTCAAGTTCTTCTTTTTTTTTATGTTACAATGTATTGGGGCTTATTTACACTCCAAAGACTATAACAGCATGAGTATACACTGGGCAGAGCATAACATTAGTATCAATATAAAAGAAAATATTTGTGATAACGATATACTGTCATTTAGGGCTGCAACTAATGATCGTTTTGCTAAAAGATTAGTTGGGTGTTTATTCTTTAAGTCTCATGATTACAAGATGAAATATTTGGCAATAATACTTAGTTGCGTTTAAGGTCTGTTTTCACATCTTGTCTTGTTCATTATTGCATTCACAGTATTAAGTCACTCTGTTCTAGGCTTTACAAGAAGTATTTGGCTAAAGTTTCTGCCCAGACTGAGAGAAAAATCAGCTGCTGTGTATGTGTAATTATATCACAATATTCTGTTATATAGTTGACATATAGTTAATATAGTTGAAAATTTACTAAATTTGACTTTTTACCAATATATTCTGTATCTTCTTAACAAAATCATTTCTGCTTTGAGTGTTCAAATCATCAATTTTATGCTGTTTGATTAAAAAATGGTTTAATTGAGTAATTAGGATATTATCAGTAATTATAAGTGTATTTTTAAAAGAACTCATAAAATTTGATTAATTGTTGAAAAGTAGGTCCTAAAGCTACGGTCACAATGACCCGTACGACCTGCTACGACCTCTCTGCGAACGATTTTTTTCTAATTTCTTACGTCATTCTTGAGGCGTTGTTACGAAAAAAACAGCGCTCGTAGCTCGTTCGTAAGTTCGTAGACAGTCTATGGTCGTGTTAAAGATTTTCTACGACCAGTCTACGAACGCATAGACTGAAGCCTGGTAATATGCCTGAGCGGAAGAGTCAAAGTGGAGAGAGACGCGCTCTGGAGACTCCGCATCTCTTGAGGCGCAGTTTAGCCTGGTACGAGGGATTGTATGAAAGCCCACGGGCCTGGAGCACGTGACGGAAACGCAGCTATAGCTTTAAACACGGAGGGGACCGGACAAGGCGCACGGAGACAGGACGGAGCGCGCAGGGGGGGCGGGACCCAGAGCGCGGGGACCAGACCCGGAGCGTGAAGGGATGAGATCGCTTGAAACACGGCCGGACCGGACCAGGAGCGCACGGAGAGCAACGGACCCGGTGCGTGCAGGAATATCGCTTGAAACACGACCAGACCGGACAGGAGCGCGCGGAGAGGAACGGACCCGGAGCGTGCAGGGGATAAGATCGCTTGAAACACGGCCAGACCGGACCAGGAGCGCGCGGAGAGGAACGGACCCGGAGCGTGCAGGGATAAAGCTTGGTTTATGGTTCCGCACGTGAAGTCCGCGCGGAAATTAGACGCCTGGACTAGAGCGGAGCAGACGCTGGCCGTGTTTATAGTTTCTGTGTGTTTCAAGCGGCTGCTTGTAGAGGGCAGTAGGGAGCTGCCATTGAAAGCCTGTTGATTGCCGCGCGGACCGTCCGCGTAGTCACAGATTTTTCCCTGACGCCGACGCGGAAAACCTGGTCCAAGCGGACGGCGTTTGAGGGGGCGTGTCTCCAAAAATTACGTATTTCCGCCGCGCGGACCCACGCGGTCCTCGCGGATGCGTCAAGTATGAAAAAGCTTAAGATCGCTTGAAACACGGCCAGACCGGACCAGGAGCGCGCGGGAAACGCAAATCGCTGGAGATGGACACAACCACGGGGAGAACAGCTGTAACAGACGTAGACATTTGGACAACTTCTGCTCGCTGGCGGTGGAATATTGTTTCTGGGAAGTGCTTCAAACTTTTTATATGAACACAATGATGTCAGTGGATTAGTCTTCAGCATCCGTCTTCGCTTGGGAGTTTTGGCGTCTCCTCTGCAATACACAGGTAAGAAACAAAGCGGTTTTGATGTTTTACGGAGGTTTGACTTTGTGAGTTTGTTGTGTTTCGAGTGAGAGAGACAAACGAGAGAACAGATTTCAGACAAAGCCTACAGAATATAGCTATTCATAAGCATATTTGTGTTTTGCTGGTGTGCAATTAGGTTATTTCTATTCCGGTACGGTTTACGAAAGGTTTAATAGCTAGAAACAACTTGATAAAGGCTTGAGTGGCAGGGACATGCGAGCTCCCTGGACACAAATATATGTAGATTAGTAAAGAGCATTAAACAGCTTTAAACACAGGATGCGTACGGCTTCATCCCAGAATGTCGAGTTTTGGTGAGAGCTGAAAGTTGCCGTAAGAAACTGTAAAAAGTACACTCCACGACATACGAACTCCAGATTTCGTACGACCTGTAGATTCGTACGACCTTTTTTCGTACGGGTCATTGTGCCTAGCTAAGCGCATCTTTACCATTGTAAGTAAGTTTACATACATTCGCTTGTCACTTTGCTTTTTTTCACTGTAGACTTTTTCTTCCTATATTTTTTTAGTTCAATGCCCATTTCTGGGACGTTCACACAGAGCAGGAACTATGGACTTGGGCCACATTTAGGACTTTTTTAGCTCCGACTCTGGGGGCAGATCTGTTCCAGTCGGACGAGGAATCTTTTGGTTATACAAGCACACTTACATGATCTTTGTTGGAAGCATGTTTACTTCTAACAATTAGATTAACCTTCATTATCCTATAAAAAATATTTAAGAGCAGTAACTCCCAAATATAGTAAATTAATTTGTAAATAGTACTTTTTTTACTAGAAATTACAGTGACTACCGGTAATTTTGTTGTATTTGATGTTCTTAGGTTTTGTAGATCAGTTTTAAGCGGACTTTACAGATGCTAAAGTCCACTTAAAGCTTAAGCCTAAAGCTAGTTAGAGCCACTTTCAGGAACTGTGCTGTGTGAACCTAGACATGGGAACAGGGTAGTTTTTCTGACTAAACATGGGCTGGAGGAATTTGGGACTATTTCTTGGTACTTTCATGTGCAAAAACACCCTATTTCAGTTTATCTGTTCCCTCTTTTCATTGAATAAATCACTGTGATTATTTTTTCATGATAATCGAGTAGCCCCTCTTTCTACTATGAACATTGATGATTCAGACATCCTCGACTAACTAATCAAGCCCCCCTTGGTTCAGCCTTCCTCCCTTGGGCCTGTTTAGTTGTATCTACTCACATCATTGTCATATTCACATTATATCCATTATGCATGCTGATTATTCATGTAGTAATCCACTTGTAGTTTCAGTGTTTTGTTTGTTCCTTTTTGTTGCTTTTTCTTTCTTTTTTTGCTTCCATCCATTTTTTCTTGTATTCTATTATTTCATCTTTACACCTCCCACACTTGCATTTTCGCGCCCTGCATCTATCGCATCTAGACCCATTGACCATTTGAACCGAGAGCAGTTAACAGTGCTCCTGCCCACTGTCCTGGGGGAAAACGGCAAGTCTCAAGCAGGTCAGTGCTGGAGCCAGACAGTCAACCATGATGATGGCACATTTTATTTATTATTCATCTATAGAGAACTTCCTCTTCTATATTTCATTTTTGGTTCTTCTAAGCATCTTTGACGTGTATTTTGTTTTAAATTTTTTGTATGTGGGGCAAAACACAATAATGTTTGACTATTTCCCAAATCAGCTGTGGCATTCATGTCAATTCAACGAGGACAGAAGAGAGTACACACTAAACACAAAGAAATAATCCCACAGCGAAGAGTAACATGAATGAATTCATTGTCATAATCCATAAAAAATCTTCATCTGATGAAGCAGTTGTGGCAGACAGAACATGTTTCTGAGAAACCCAATATTGGCCGATAAATTTAATCAGCGGTCGGCTCATCTATCCTCAATATAAACATTGCTGTGGCAATTTTGTGACTGATGGATGGGTAAATCCCAGCAATAGCTATTGCACAGTAGCATCCATTAAATATGAATAGCTTTCTAAAACTCACATTCACCTTTGGGCTCCACCAGAACTGCCATGCGCTGGTTAAGGAGCAAAAGATCTCAAGTTTAGAGAAGCCACTGCTTTCTTCTCCGCACGTGAGAACTTCCAATTTGAAATTTACACCACTGCTTTCTTTTTTGTTATGCAATTTTCCTGTAATGTGTGTGTAATCATTTTATTACATTGTGAGAACTCATTCAGCAGAGCATGAGATGCATTGGTGTGATGCTCGCTGTGACATTTTTACCACCCATTTACCAACTGTGAACTTGTTTCTCTTGATTTCCTTGATTTTACATTTATAACAAAAGCAAATCAATAGAATCAAACCGTTTCAAGCTCTTGCACAAATATATGCATTTATACCTGTGTTAAGTGGTCTTGTTACATGAACATATGATAATGTGTTCTTAAAGCCTTTGTGACTTGATACAGTATGCATTTATCTTATTGAATGTTACAATTGCAAAGGCGCTGAAGACTCTTTATCGAGTATAGTGTCAGAGGATGAACTGTCTATCAGTCTCCCAGAGAGAGTTGTACTGAGAGGCCAGCCCAGACAGAACCTTGGATATACTCTCTCAGACGCACGCAATGGCAACTATAAATATAATTCTGCTTTCCTGCCTGCACCATTTGCAAACAGATGGGTGACACGTTTTAAAAGAAAAATAAATCAACATAAGGTGATAAGTCTTAGTAAAGGTTTCCTAAAGCAGTAACTAATGTCTATGGTACCATCTACACAAGTTATCTTAAAATGTAAAAAATGTGGCAAATCAATCCACAAGATTACATCAACAAACACCAACAAGTCTTATTGTGACCAGAATCTTTGATATTACAGTATATTATTAAATGTCAGTATTTATAAATGTTACCTTGATGCCTAGCAAACTAATGAAAGCATTGGATTCTATAAACAATGTACTATACAGGAATTCTGTCTTTTCTAAAACACGAGATCTAAAATTGTTGTCATTTTGTCATATTTTATGCCAAAAATGTGTTCTTTTGACATTTTTTCTCAGTGGTTTAAAATGCATTTATAGAGCTCTCATAAAATAAACAAAAGCAGTGAGGCTGAACGCAGAAGTTTGTGGTGAGCAGAGTGAAGGGACCAGGCCTGGAAGCAAATGGTCAGTCTCCGTTATAGTCGGTCAGCGCAAAGTAAATACATAAAACATTGACAATCACTTATTCAATTCAATTCAATTTAATTTTGGACTCAATGTCTATTTAAAACCTAACCAGAAAATAGTATTACCTATACAAAATGATCAGAGAGATCACTTTTCCTCTATATGTCAGAATATATCCAACCAGTTTGTTCAGTATTTGATTCACAATGTAACAGGAGGTCCAAAAGTGCACACCCTGTCCAAGGTTAGTTTGTGCTGTTTGCAGCCGAAGCATATAGCAGGCTAGCTCCTTAGTGCCAGAGTGACTAATCCGCACACCATATGTCAGTGGTAGTGTCAAGCACACAGCCAAAACAGTGAACACCACAGAGCAATGCAGACAGCAAAACACAGGGACATTGTGCATCCATATGTAAGCAGCCGTAGACTTTCAGAATGTGTTTTTAATTTCTGTGTAGATTCCTGTGCAGGTCAGCGCAGCAGTTCATTTCCTGCAAATGTGTTGTTTGTAACTAATAATTGTCCTCATTCCAGGAGACAGCAGCGACCTCAGGGAGGAGTGGTGGTGGAGGTAGGAGGAGGGAAGAACCAACCTCAGCACATTCAGCAGGCGCCACAGCATCTAAGAGATCAGCAGCCATCTCCAAACCACAACCCAAGTGAACTGGTAGACAATAAGAGCAACAGCCACGGTCGACCCCCGCGACATGGCCAGCGCCAAGGAGGACACCCACAACATGGATTCAGCCAGAACCGCTGGCACCACAATCCAAAGGTCAAGAGCACGGACAGACAAATGCTGTGGGGGAGAAAGAAATTACCCCAAGAACTACCAAAGACAAAGAGACAAAGAATGTAAGACAGAGTTTGGAGCAGAGTCCTCCTGAGCCGCCCCAACCACAGCCCACTTTCACTAAGAATGACTCTACAGACCAGACCCTTAACAAGGAAGTCCTCAGACCAGCAGGTGAACAGTCACNCGTTTCATGGAATTCTGTGTAATATTATAGCTAAAGAAACTAGAGTTCCATGGAAACAAAAGGACCTATATTGATTGCAAAGTACAGGATTGTCCACTGTAGAAGTAGATGTGCGGTAGAATCTGTAGCATTTGAGTATAGACTAAAGAATAACATATTTGCTGGTTTGTGATTTCAGTGTCTTGGAGGATTTATGGAGGCATATTTCAGATAAATCTGTCAGTGCGGAGAGAGACACCCAGGCTGCAAACACAGACTCTGCACCACCAGCAGCCCCAACACAACAGCTTATGCAAATCCACATATCTCCTTCACACACTCCACAGAGCACAGTGACAGGCCCGCCGCAGTGCACGTGTTTTTAAACCCACTTTAAATCGAGCTGTTTCCCCCCCTATCAGCCACAATAAACCAGTACAGTGCACACGCTTGATGAAGACATGAGGGAGGCTCCAGAGGCATCAGCTTCTAGTGTTGTGTGTGTGGAATAGGAATGTCAAGATGATTATTGTGATTTTTCAAGTCACAATATAATGGTAAGATAAAAATGTTAAAATAGTTCCACATTTAGAAGCAAATTGAACCAGGATTGAGCAATAGATCAGTTAGACCAAGTTTATAAAAGGCAAATATTTTATACTACAGACCAAATATTGGCCATTTTAAAAGCAGAAATGTGTCTTCATTTAATTAAAACTTTGCCATAGACTGTTAGTTTTTTTCCATGCAATTTTTAGCGCACTGATGGCTGGTTTTCTTGTAGCTACGGGCCAATCAAACAGCTTGATATGCAGCGACTTTGCAAACAAGTCTTTAAAACCCCTCCTCCACGACCTGCTCCTCAGACGTCCCTCGTTTGGTGTGAAAGGCCCTTATAGTTTAAATTGCTATTGATTTTATCGGCGTGCCATTATTATTATAATCATAGAATCTTCCCGGGGTCCACACGAAATCATCCCATGGGCCGCATTTGGCCCCGGACCTCCAGTTTGACACCCCTGATCTACAAAAAGTGTGTTCAGTTGAAAAAAAAAATTGCACAATGTGTTGATTATTTCAGAGTATCAGGTTTATCCAGCCGCCATCGATCTGTGGAAGATTCCTAATGTCTCGGCTTTCTGTATTTTTTCTCACTCTCTTCCCTCTTTCTTTTTCTCGTCTCTTTCTCCGGCCTTCTCTTCTCTTGTTCTCTCTGTCCTTCTTTTCTCATCCTCGTCCCCTCCTTTTTCTCATTCCTTCTCTGTCTTATTCTCTTCTCTTCTTTATTTCTCTCCTCTTTCTTTATATCTGATCTTTCTTTTCTCTCTCCCACTCTTCCTCTTTATTTTCTCTCCTCTTCGCTCTCTTCTTTCTTTATTTCTCTCCTCCTCTTACTTCTCTCTCCTCTCTTCTTTCTCTCTCTCCTCTCTTTATCTCTCTCTTCTTCTTTATTTCCATCTCTCTTTTCCATTTCTCTCCTCGTTCTTTCTTTAAATCTCCTCTTTCTTTTCTCTCCTACTCTCTCCCACTTTTTCTTTATTTCTTTCTCTCCTCTTTTCTCCTTACTTCACTCCCTACTCTTTCTCTCTCCTCTTTCTTTATCTCCCTCTTCTTTTTCTCTCCCTCCACTTTCTTTATTCTTTCCCTCCACTTTATCATCTCTCTCTTCTTTATTTCTCTCTCTTCTCAATTTCTCTCCTCTTTCTTTCTTTGTATCTCCTTTCTTTTCTCTCTCCCACTCTTTCTCTTTCTTTCGTTCTCTCCTCTTTCGCTCTCTCTCTTTATTTCTCTCTCTCCCCCACTCTTCTCTCTTACTTTTTTTTTTTTCTCTCTCTCTCTCCCTCTATCCTCTCTTTCTCCCTTCTCTCTCTAGAGAATTTGCAGGTGAAGTGCTGAGGAAAGGCTTATCCTCACTATACTTATCTCTCCCTACTTAATCTCACCCATCATCCTCCTTTTCAAAGAACTCGTCGCGTCCTCGCTCCATTCTGAGTCTGTTGTACATTCCCATGCAAATGCCACTTCCTGCTGTTTTAACATTCATCTCGTTCTCTGCCACACCATCTTCCTCCTCCACACTTCTTCGGCTTCACCTCTGGCACCTGTTGTCTGCCTGAAAATATGTGTTTTAATGAGCTGTTTTAGATCAGAACAAGCAGGGCAGCCTGACTTTTTAGTTGGTTTTCCTTGTCTTTTCCACCCAAAGGTGTAATGTAAACGCAGCACTTTGTAACAAATCAGACCTGTGTGTATAGTCTGAGTCTAATAGCAAAGTATTGTTTTCTCGTAGACAGACGAATGCTGAACTCTGATTGGCTGTGCATAAGTAGTCCAATCCAGTTTCACTTACTTTCTGTAAAAAGATGTTATTATATTAACCACGTGCCAAAGGATTAGTTGAGTGAATTGTGAGCTCAAGCAATCTGCTTTGAGGTGAAATTGTTGCATTGTGAATCACCTTTTCTCAATTTAATACAGCTATCTGTTCAATTAGAACAGTTCTTCAATGGTTGGCTTTGACACACTTTGAGTCAAAGTTGGGTTTAACCAATCACAGTGAAAACTTTTTTTTTTTAAGCAGATACTGGCATTCTTTGCCAAAGGAATTTGTCTTTTGAGCCCATCAATTTAATCAGGGTTAGGGCTGTACTTGATTGTATTGGGATATATCGATGACAAACTCATTTGGCAGAACGTATTGTTCAAACACATACATTTTACGCTTTTGAACCTGGACTGCTGCTTTACGGCTGAAACTACTGACAAGAAAAATGACTTTTTAATAGGACACTTGTATGTAACATTAAAAGCAGTGTAAAAATACAATTCTTCTGCATTTTGTAATTCTACATCATCATAGTTACATTTTAACACTGTCCTGTACTCAAAAACTCCAGCTCAGGCCCTGACAAAGCCAACCACATCATGGAGATGTTCCTGGGGCTGTTCCGTGGTCCAAGCTCCAAACCTGGGCAACAGAGCCTTTTCCATCACTGCCCCACCTTCTGGACAGAGACTTCACCGACCTCACCACTTTTAGGAAAAATGTCAGACCCACCTGTTTAAATCGTTTTTAATGATTGATTAATGTTGTAATTACAACTGTTTTTATGTATTGTACCTTTGTTTAACTGCCTTTGTTTGTAAAGCGTCTTTGAGTGTCTAGAAAAGCGCTATATAAATAAAATGTATTATTATTATTAAAGTCATGTTAAGACTTGGGAAGCTAAAAGTTTACCTTTTTTAAATGTTTTCTGGCAATTAAAAAGTACTTTTAGCACAACTATTTCAAGTCTATTCAGAATCAAGTTTAAACTGAGGTTGTCGTTATCATTGTTGATATTTTACATGTTTGAAACGTTTGAAACACTTTATTCTTCTCCATGTCTTCATATCTATATTTGACACAATATACTGTACTGTATTTCCTTAAGACTACACTTGTAGGAGTAGTTGTTGAACAGTGAGTGATAAAGCTGTTCTGATCCACTTTCAATGTACGTTTCCCCCAAGGAGGTCCGTTAGTGGAGTCTCCTCATGTATTTATCACTTTATATGCTTGATAAGGTCAGTTCAGTAGTTTTCATCTAGACTATATGAAGTCAATATTTCTCACTTTGCTTATCTACGTAAAAACTGTTGTGTCTGGTCTATTTTTCAGTCGATCTCCACCTCTAGTTCAACAGAATAAACAGAACAACAGAAAAGGTCAAAGCTAGTTTCATGTTTGTCTCTGATTTCTTTCTCCATCACTTGTTCTTGGAGCTTCTTTCCTTCCTTCAGATCCACAGTTCAAAAGTTCTCCACTTAGTTCATTTGTCTCACATTGTGGAGCTTCTCGTTCTCGCTTCATCATTAGAGGAGCTTCCTAAACAAAGTAAACAAAGTGTGACTTAATTGAACCTCGAAGAACCTCAAATCCCACAGACAGAAGCTTTTTCTCACTTGTGCAGAGTCAAGTCTGTCTTTGGACCAGCTCTTCCTCTGATACAGACGAACAGCATCCACAGCTCACAGTCACAGCCTTTTTCCACATTCTAAAAACACATTGGGTGAGATCTGCTTCTTTGATACAATTACATTATTTACAGATAAAGGAAGAATCGTTGGTCTTCTTCTTCCTTACCATTCTCATCTTGATCCTTCTCTGAGTCACTATTTGATGGCTGGAGACTTGATGATAAACTGGACTAAGCCATAGGACTTGGATTTTGGACTTGAAGCTCTGTGACCCGAGACGACTTCATGCTTCTCCTAAAATGTAAATGAATAAATGACAAATTTATACAGAGTATGTGGGCTGTCATCATGTATTAAGTTGCTTGCGTCAGGATCTAAGATTTTTTTTTTTCAAAATGCAGAACAACAAAGCCAATCCAAAACTAACCACTTTTGAAAGCTACATGAATCAAAGTTTGAATGCAATTATTCACTCCATTGAGTCGCGTTGGGGCTATGCAAAGAGTGCATTGCATTAAAATTAATAAGTTGAGCTGGGGTGTACGTATGACATGTACTGTCCTTTTATCTGTGTAAAAACGACCGGTACAGAACTGTAATCGTGTGAAACCTCTACAGGAGTCACCTGATTACATTTCTATAGGGTGCTCTGTATTTCCACAGTTTTCTGGCTGACACTTTGATCTGCAGTGGCTCCATCTCCCCTGCAGGAGAGGACTTTGAAGCACCTGTCTATCCGTGGCTTCACATCGCTTATTAAATGAGACATGGATGTCAGAGCCTCACATCTTTGCCTCTTATCACCCATCACCCATTATACCTGACTGTGGCACTTTTAAATCCCTCTGCTCCGCTGGCAGGTTCAGCTGCACTGGAACTACATGAAAGACAGAAGTAGGGATCACGGCAAACAGACCCACAAATCCTTCAGCATGGGGTTTTACACAAAAGTCAATTTGAGAAATGCCTAATCTCAACTTGATTTCAGACATAAGTGAAGTGGAGGGCTAACGAGCAGTCAGTGTGATCTATCTATCTCTCACTCAATCTCTTATAATTAAACTAACGCTGCAAAATTTGATTAGCTGTTTAGAAAGCAAGAGTCATTTGGAAACAAGATTTCAGCTTAAATTTCAGCTCAAGAACATTCTGGATGTGTAGAGTGCAGTCATACCAGTGTTTATATCTAAAACACAAAATAAAATAAAAAAAAATCAGTAATTCAATCTAAGGTGTTTCTTAGCTAACGTCATGCGTTTAAGTCTTTATAGAAGGGATGGGACGATATTAAAAATTGCTCTCACGATTATTGTGACCAAAATAATCGCGATTAACGATATTATCACGATAATTAACAAAATATAAAAGTGCACAGATTTAAAGTCCCTAAAATACTCATCAACACACAATATGCATTTGTTTGGACAAGTACTTATTGTATTTTGGCCTGAGTGCAATCAACAATGACTCAAAGTGAACAAATATTTTACCATGTTGAGCTAAAATCTATAAACTTTGTCTCAGAGTCAGTAATTACTTTTGTATAGGCTCATTCAAACATACACACAAACCAAATGTTTTCTTTGTTTAGGCCATAATACAGAGTGTTACTAGTTTACAGCAGTCACAGAGTTTTAGCTGATGTTAGTGGACTCACTTTATTACATTCATTCATACATTACATATCTATGATGTTGTTAGTAAACACGCGCACCACTGCTACGTCACTTATCGGCAAAATACTACTATAACCAAGCGCTAGCAATATGACAAACCCACATAGCACTATTTTTCTGTTAATGCAAACTAACACAAACTGCACATATATTTCGCATGTTCTGCGTGTGTTATTTTACTTACGTTGGATGTTTTCTTAGACTCACGTTTTGTAAACACTGCAGCGTTGTTGTCTGGCTAAAGTGCTACTACAGCTCGTGTTTTCCCTCGGAGCGGCACTTCTCTCGGCTCTACAGACTGGTGGCTCATCAGATTGTTGATCTTGTCTCTTATATCCATAATAATCCTCACATCAGAGTTCAGCTTCTTGAAGAAGGATGTAAATATGTGGAATCACCTGTATCCACCTCACAGACGATACTTAGCCAGGCACTGCCGTGCCGTGCATGCCCATGTCAGCCAGTAAACTATGAAAAGTTTATAGCTGTGGGAGAGAGCCCCCTTGTAGTCAAACACCAAAACTAACGTTTGAACAGTGTAATATGAAGCCACAGACGCTCGCCTGCTGCTGTAATGACGATATCGTCGTCATACGATGATCACGATTATGAAAAAACACCACAATTATTAATCGCGGCCCTTAATTATCGCGATTAGCGATAATATCGTATATCATTCCATCCCTACTTTATAGTCTAATTAACAATTGATCAATCACTAAATTTGTTTATTTCAATAATTGATAGTTCTGTGACTCTTTTGTTTGCATTCTCCTATTTTATTTCTTGTATTTGCCAGGTAATATCATCTGAGCCAGGCCTTCATTTCTCAGAATGTTATGTCAGTGTTTATTTTTCAGTCTCTCACATTGTCATTTTTGCTCTCTATCCTTTTCTCTCTTCAACAACCTGCTGCTTGTAATGCCACCCCTGGGCAGTTCAAAATTTATTGTTCTTGGCCGAGGGCCTTGTAACATAAATAAGCTTAAAGGAACAATGGACTGAGTGAATAAGCTCCATAGCAGAATTGTTCAACACTGGAGGGAACCGGAAGATGCACACTTCACTTTCTGTGCCATTAAACAGAAGGTTGTATTATCTTTTCATTTCAATGCTCCATGTTTCAATCTCTCTGCTTTTGCTCATTTCCTTATTTTTCCTCTTACTCATACTCTTGCACAGACATCTTTTTACTACTGTGAGAAAAAACTTTTTAGATGTTTTGAAGCAAGTTTTTGAAAGCCCATAAGGAGCAGCCTTCACATACCCATGACTTAAACTTAATTGTTGATGATGAATTTTGTGTTTCTTCTTTATTGAGCATTTGTTATTGTTAATCATAACTAGTCTAGAAACTACAATCTATGATTTGTTTAGTATATTCACTTACAAAATGCATAATTTCTTTTAATCCAAGATTAATTTAATCCCAGATCAGTTTATATTTATTCTTGCTTTGACTAAGTCATAATATCTAGATAACAATTATGTATTAATTTAATTTATTTATTATTTCAGGGACAGTGCATATTAATCATATGCCAGAATTAGCTTAAAGCTATTTTTCATGCGTAGTCCATTGACCGCAGTTGCTGTCCACCAAAAAACAAGTGAAACATACAGCAGGTACGACAATACAATAAGGCACAATGATAATATGTAATAAAGTTTCAACTCTATTCTTGTAGTGTCCAAACCCTGTGTGAGGTTTGTTATGGCATTAGTCTGTGTGGCGTCAGCTGCAGGAGGAGTCCAGACAGCCTGTGTTCTACAAGTTTCTTTGTATACCCTTTGGCCTTCTTTAATATAAACAGATCTCAAGCCCTCTTTCAACCACTAAAGACTGTTAAGTTCTGCACTGCACACTGAGTAAGTTAAGTTCTCTCGTAGGGTAGATCGTTTAGCAGAATTCAGAATAATATATACAGCAGCAGCAGGCAATAGCACCAATAGCTTTAGTTAAATTCTTGATATTGCCCTGAAGCACATAGGACACCATAGCTAATAATTGTCAGTCTGAAGCCAAGATTCAAAGTCAATGCAAACTACTGTATGTTTCACAGCTCCAGCCACTGAGCCATGCACTGACTCTAAGCATGAAATGATGTATGTAAACTGTTATGTTTGAGTTGGACTAGCACAGTATTTGAGTACTGGTGTATTACTGCAATCATCTATTTATGATGAAATCTACAAATTCCTGCGTGTGCGGTGCAGTCTGAATGTTTTTCTTTCCTGTGGTACCGTCCTGCTGTGCTGCTCACTATCCCTGTCACGTCCACAGAGCTGGCTGTGACTGCCGGGGGTCAGAGGTTGTCTGGCTGCTGACCAGCACAGCACACACCCCGCTTTGATCTACCCCACACTGACTGCCACCTACAGATAGTAGAACCTTCACAGACACTCCTCTGTGTCTTATGTGTATATGTGTGTATGGTGTACTACAAGTGGGAGATACAAAAATGGATAATATTATAATGTTTTGGAGATTCTTAATATAAGAATATCAAGAATTTATCAATCGGGGCTAAATGGAGCAAGAAAACTGGACACAGCTGACTTTTTTCTGTCTAAAAATGCAGATTTTGATATAATGCATATCTGTGATGTATTATAAGTTACAGTATACATCTTCTAATAGTAAACTGATTGCAAAATGCAAAAAGTCAAATGACTGCGCTAAACATACTACTTAAGCAACATGGTATACAGTTCTATCTATGAACAAAATCCACTCTAAATATGTTTAATGTTTTACTTTTGGAACATTCCAGTCAAAGTAAGTCGATCTTCAGAGTGACAAAACTCTTGATGGAAAGTTTTATAATGCACCTTTAAATTATTCTTCAAATGATGATTGTTTTGCTTTCATTCTTAGTTTAAAAAGTTGTTCCAAACACTCTAAATAATTCAAAATAAATCTGTCTTTCTCTTATTTCACAGATTGAATATTGAAAACTGAGATTCTCAAGACACATCGTCAGTATCTCAGGGTACACTAGTTGAAAATTAGAGTTGTTTGATGCATAAACTAACCCAGAATCACATATGTTTTGGAACATGCATGAACAAATCTAAACTACACATATTTACATTACCATTTATTAAAAAAGAGTGTTTTAGTGTAGAAACTAGGATTGTGCAATTGCTCGAATCAATTAATGCTTTGGGTCTTTATTGTAACAGTTTTGTTTGTAAGTTGTGCATTTGTACCATTCTGATTTGATTAGCTCGGGCGCTCTTCTCTCGCTGTCATCTGGTTACCATTTGAAGGCAGAATTACAGCTAATGATATCCTAGAGGAAAACTACAGTAGCCAAACATGCAACCATTCCTCTTTGATTCTTCACCAGACTCCGCCTTCTTTGTCCTGCCTGCAGACTTCCAACTTGGAACTCGCAGATATTGTAACATTTTTATGAAGCGGTCTAAAGTGTGCGTTTTTACCACAAAAATACAGTTCTTTGTTCTTTTTTTTTTCCTGCGTCACATCTGGTTTCAGTTAAGACGCTGAACAATTCCCAAGAAGGTACTTTTGAGAGCAGCAGTGTCGTGTAACAAGCTCCTAAACCAGTGTCCTGAGTGCAGCTTGTTTGTGCGCTGAGGAGAGAAAGACATGATTGTGTTGCGTTTTTTTGTCACTTCTAACTTACTTTATCATTCAGAGAGTTTGGGTTTTCACAAAGATGGTCATAACTTGAGAAAGAGTAATGTGTCAAACTGGAACGTAGGAAAAGTGAAGATTCCTTTGTTGTTTAATTTCAGGATTTGTAAGTAACGGTGACAAGAGCCCTTTGTTGTTGCATTATGGTCCTTTTTCAGGTGTGACTCGCTTGTTCCGGTTGCCTAATACTTGCAGATATTTCGTTCTCGCTCCATTCATTTCCAATAGTAAATTTGCCGAGATACAGTAAAATGAATCAATTTTTTAAATGTATAAGCGGAGAGGCTGTATTTTGAGCTCTTACTGGAGAAAATGTCCCTTCTCTCCATTAACTCTCATTTCTTGCCACATTTAGAAGAAAAAGGACATTCTCTCCTGTAAGAGCTCAAACTACAGCTAAAACAGGGAAAAGACACTACAGTCTGAGAACAATTCAACCCGACACAAGTCTTCTGAGTACTGGGTTTGTAACTGACATGTAAAAAGAGAAAGTCAGGTAAAGATGGCAAAGCAGTTATACAAAAAGACTTAAGCTCATCTCACAATAATCATAGACAATAAGGTCACACCCAGTTGAACTTTTAACTTTTTTCTTCTTCATTTTTGAGTCTGTTTGCTGCAGTTAAAATGTCTAGTTCACCAACTGTCATTAGCAATATTGTTGATACCTTTTTTGCTGTTGTGCAGTTGGAGAACCAAGACGTTTCAACTGTTGCACGATAAATAATTTCCTCATAAAACAAAACAAAAAAACAAGAACAGAACAGATAATAAGTTGGACTGGTGTGATCCCAAAGTCTGTCCTTGAAAAGCCTAATATATTTATTTATTCCAGTGAAAACAGCAGATTTCTAGTAAATAGTATTATTTTGAGTTATTTGTGGATAATGGATGTAAAACCCATTTGTAGTTCATCTTTGTTGTCCGGCCTTCAGACCTTAGCCTTCCGAAAAAATTGGCCCACTTATAAATATATTGAACAGCCCTGGTTTAGACCTTCATATAAGACTTAAATATACTTCACCAGGGAAAGACCATGTGTTTGTAAAAGTGTGTATTTTTTGGCTAATTCAGTTTGTGGTTATTTTAGCATTGATAATTCAATTAAACATAGGGCATTAGCTCCAAACAGCACATTTTATAAACAATCTGGTAAAATATTTATCTCATATCTGAAGGTTTTAACACGCTGTTTGTAAGTTGTTGTTTGCTTTGTGTCAGTTCAGCAAATTTTTGATCTATCAAAAATATTTTCAAAACGGAGCTAGTCTATGAAGGGTCTATGAAGTTATGATTATTACATCTAAAAAAGGCCATGTGATTTTGCTTTTGGATCGGTTGAAAGTCATGGTGCTTCATTTTGTTTTGTTAAAACTACTAAAATGTAAAATTTCAGGTACATTACCAACATTTTCAACTAAAAGTATCACATAAAATAAACTACTTATATAAAAGTCTTATAGTATCAGTTGAAAATGTACTTTTATGTCCTATTTGTGCGGCATAATATTTACCTAGGGACGTCTGTAAACATTAAACTACACAAAGACGTCTCAGCTTTTTACATTTTTTTTTCCTGCTTTATTCCAAAATTGGCGACAGATACACCTATGACAACAACCTTTTGCTCATTCATGACTTGAGCATTTTGTGTTGTTTTGGGTTGTTTTAGGTTTGTTTTATCATGAATTACCTGAGCTGCGGCAGTGTAAATGTGGCTCCTCGTCACATTGTTGTGTCCGTCGATCAGAAAAATGGCTATACAAAGACAGAAGGAGTTCTCTGTTTCATTATGAGCATAAATTCTCCTTATAATTTATAATGTATAAACTTGTTCTTGCATTATGATCAATAGAATGTGTTCATGTTCTAGATCAGGGGTACCAATGAATTATTTTGTAGCGTGTCAAGGGCCAAACCTGCTTTAAGTTGCATCTAAAAAGTTTATTTGCAATTGAATCAGATAGTGATTAGATTGTTTTTATTAACATGCTTTTGCAGAATAAAATTGATTTGGTGCACTTTGACAATCTTTTCAGCTTAAAATGTAATCAGACAGACAGACATTCTTAACAAATTTGGGCACAACTGTTCTAGATTGTCAGATTGTCAAGAGTATTTCTATTAATAACATTGTACTTTGCCATGAAAAGGGTAACTTTACAAATTATTAATTGGTGATCTTATCAGTGACTATACCCTGTAGTTTTCATATTACAACAAAAAAGCATTTACCGTAAACAATATTATATTAGTTTCCGTCCATCTGCATTAAATAGTATCGACTATTGACCCTATTTTGTCCCGCCCACTTGGCTTGGAAATGCACTTCCTGTTTAGTTCTGTTAAGGTAGCTAACGTGTTTGTTTGTCTGTCTTGTGGGGCATTTAAATTAAATATACTGACAGTTAAAATAACCCATCGACTGAAATCTACAGGTTAAATGCAGCTAAACTGGAAGTGCATGTCCTAGAAAAGTAGGCGGACAAAATAGGGTCAATAGACTGTTATGTCATGTGATCTGCCACGGCACTGTCATCAGCAGAACTCATTCATAACAAACAGAATACATAGTACTGTACACACGTAACTGGAATAACTGGGCGACAGAAGGCACAGGAAGCGTCTGGTCTCATGTGAAGTGTGTGCGTCACCGTCAGAGGAGGAAGGACACTATAATCAGCTGGCTGGAGGAGATCTGCATACTTCACAGATTACTCAAGCGTTGTAATACAAATTAAATTGTATTGCTCACGAGCACTTAACCACAGCTTAAAAAGTATTTTTTTAGTATCATCTGAATTGATATTGTTGTCAATTTTTGGGCTGTGTCACTAATTATTATTTTAATAGTCAGGGATAATTTTTTTATTTTTTTTTTTTATTTATCGACTAGTCAGACCAGACAATTATTTCTATTGTGTATTAGGACTTTTGAAATATATATATATTTTTTTTAATTATTCACTATTAAATAAATTAAAGTCTCTACTTCTTTTTCTTTACATATAAGTTTTTGAGCACCTTTTTGTGAGTTTTACTTTCATTATGATCCAGTGCAGCACTCCACTACCACATTATTTATACAGTATATGTTTTATTGACTAAAGTATATTTTTCCTGTAATTTTGTAATCAGCAATTGACTTTCTCTTAGAGTAGAAACCAAAATTGATTTGAAATGACTAAAAAATGTCAAAAAGTCAATTTGCTCTGTTCAAAACTGCAGAACACGTTGTGCAGTTTTGATTGACTACCAACAATTTTAAACACTACATCAGGGCTATTCAAATGGCTACTAAGACGTATGTTTTGACCCAGCTTGTTAAACAGACCTTTTCCAACCTGTGTAGTTTTTTTTATTCAGTAGCCTATAAAAATATATATTTTTCCAAGATTTTGTTAGGACATTGACAAGAAAATGTGCTTTTTGAACATTTTTTAAAAAATATTTTGTTGCTATTGTGTTGTTTTATGCTAAGTTGGAGATTTAAGACATTTCAACTGCTACCCAACAAATAATTTCCTCAGCAAACAAAATCAAAAACAATTTATTTATGATTAGAAAGGTGATGAGTTGAACTGTGAGTGATCCTAAAAATTGTGAGAGAAGCCTTATTGTTCCTGTTGTTATCTTGTTATCTTGTTGCATTTATTTATCCTAATGAAAAGAGATCGCTAGTGAATGTATCAATTTGAGTTGTTTGTGAATAATGAATGCGAAAACACAATTACGTTTTGATGTCCGGCCTTCTGACCTCATCCCTACGAGAAATTGGCCCGCTTGTTAATTCAATTAAATAGCCCTGCTCTGCATGCTTCACTCTAAATCTGAATTTTGTGATTAGATGCAAGTAAATACGGACAAGTGGGCAGGGATAGGTGGAAGGGGAAAACAGAAATTGTTGAGAAAACAAGATTATAACTTTGAATAAACTAATGATGAAAGAACACTGTTACAGTATGGTTCACAAAAGAATTAACTTTACCTAATATACATTCCTTTTAAATGTATGCTAATGCTTTTCTTGTTTTTGTTTCCTCAGGTCTTTCCCCCACTTCCTATTGACGCTGAGATTTCAAACACCAAAAAACTTTTCCGGCGCAAAAGGACCGATCGACGGTAAGTTTTTGACACATAAAGTGGAAGCCTGCTTTTGGTGAAATCTGTGAGTGGCCACAGTTTAAGCAAACTTGAGTCAGAAAGGCTCTACTCTCCAGAACAGACAGGATATAATGTTTTGCCATATCGCCCAGCCCTAATTCACAATATTATCTAAAATTCAACATACTGTTCTGCTCATGCATCTCTACTATGGAAACATTCAAACCTCTGTCACTCAACTAATTTGGGCGTGGACTCTCATATATCACCTCTGTTTCCCAAACCTTTCACTCACTAATTGCACTTGTAGAAATCCAACCTTGTGGCTGGTCTCAGAAGTCTTTCCCACTCGCTCCAACACCCCTTTTCTCTAATTCTAAACACTCTAAAAAGCCCTTTTCGGCCACGTCAAACTTCTTTAATCCCAGCCCTTAAGAAGAAGAAGAAGGGGGAAAAATAGCTCTGTCTCATTTCTTGCTCTCCGGCCTGATGTCATTGGAAAACTGTTCTTCTGTTGCTATGAGACGGGGAAAAAGGAAAATATTTGGGTCGTATTTTCGTTTTTAAAAAGAGGACATTTTAGCTAGACCGAACGGACAAGAACGCTTTCAACCTTGTTTTTCAAGTAATTGACAGGTAATTGATTTGGGGCTATTGTGTACTATGAGGACATGGTTTTAATTATTGGCAAAAGAATTTTATTATTACAGCTTTTAATAAAATATGAACGTTGTCCAAACATGGTGCACAAAACTATGATACGGTTTGACAGGGGCCGCTACGCTCTCACACGGAATATATTCAGTGTTCTGTATGCAAGCATGGTGCACAAGTTGATTAATAATTGAATTCTTTTAACCAAAACCCAAGCATGCATGATATATTTTCAGCGTTTGAGCAAGTGCGTACGTGTGTGTGGATAAAACGGCCAAAAGAAACATTAGCACTGCAAAAACAGCAACAAGTTTACTGGATTTTGTGCAATAATTAGGACATTTAAATAATATAGTGGTTGTTTTTGAGTCTACAAATGTAAAAATAGTTTATTTTTTAAGGGTCACAATATGTAGAATCCCCTTTTCCATGTTTTATCTCGTTATCCACATTAGTTTAGATTGATTATGCATGTTTAAGTAATCTTTTATTGTCCTGCAGCTGCTTCTCAGAGCTAGTCTTTATTTAATTACACTGTAGTACATTTACATTTAGTACTGCAAAAGTTGTTGAAATGTGACCAAATATTTCACAAAAAACGTCACTCACAAGATTAGAAATTCTCAGGATTTCAAGCTGAATAAATGTGCTCACAAGTATATTAGATTTTCGTACATAAAAAGTCAGAAAAATAATTTGCAATGTACTCATAATTATTATCGTAAAATAACTTAGTCGATTAACCTTGGATGTACACAGACTGCGAGTTGGTGCGGGTCGGGACACGTGCAGGTTTCTTGCAATGTGCGTGTACACCAAATTCCAAACTGTGGTCCAGATTTGTCAAGTAAATTCTCGCGAGAACGCTGTATAATGAATTAAAAGTCGCACCAGACCGCTGCAGTCACAGGGAAAAATAGACTTCATGCGGATTCTTCCTGCAGACCAGCGCAGCTCCCTCGCATCAGCACTCTTCGGAGATCTGTGTACACCGCCGCATTTATTTTAAGCACTTTCTAAGTTCTGCGGGACCTACCGATCTCGCAGTCTGTGTACATCCACGTCAGAATGTCACACTATCAAGTTTTACTGTCGTCGTAATTCACAGAACGCCAGAATCCAAAGAAACCAAGAAACTAGTGTGTTTATAGAGACTTGTTTTATCATCACACTGTAGCGTATGCTAGTGCACTGTATGCTAGTTTCTGTGTATCAAAGCACATGAGTTCGTATTGACAAACACACTAGCTCTTATCAAGCCAAAGTCATAGAAGAAAACTTTACTTAAAGACATGTTCATGATAAAATCAAAACTGCAGACTTAGAAACGGAGAGAGATAAAACACGTCTTAGAATCTCTCTTCAAAACTAACTTCAAGCTCAGCAACTGTGACTGAGTCTCTAGAAGACTGCTGCGGCTAACAACTGCTTGAACAAATATTGTCAGAAAATAGGGTCGATATGCAAAAAAGTCCAAATATCGGACTGCCAATATATCTCCAATCCAAACATTCCTAAGATCAACTAATGTACTATTTGGTTGACTGAATACTTACAACCCTGCATCCAGGCTTCAAAATTCTCATGCAGCCACTTTCCAGCAACAAAAATGAGTAAGTTAAAATCAGCTGCTTGTTACTGTTATTGCGGAGCTTATCAAATTTGTAATGTTAACAGGAAATCAATGGGCACAATTCTATTTATAGTTATTTTAGATATTTATGCTTTAAATGCATGGAAAAACCACAAGTTCAGTGCTTTATATGGCACTAATAACCCCAAAAAGACACTCCAAACGTTGCAAAAACAAATTGAAGTGCTAAACCATAGAAAAGCCAATGAATAAAGCTCACAAACAAAAGAGACTTGGCGAGCCCACAGTGCAGCTCGGGAGGCAGCGCAGGGAGGAGAATGTGAGGGGGACTGTGAGACGAGTGTGGGCTGGCTGTGGCAGGAAGCAAAAGAACAGGGAGGCAGTCCATGTGTTTCTACTTTAGTAGGCACGTCAAGCAGGGCTGAAATTAGTAGTGATTTACTGGAATGCGCCGCTTACTGCTCTCAGCACAGACACAGAGCGAGCTAACATACTGCTGAGAGTTTTTTGATTGGGCAAAAAGCTTGAATCTGCCCGACTTCACTTTTTCTGATCTACACTGGTGACAATATTAAAATCACGCGTGTGTATGTTGTGAGGAGGAATGCTCTCTTAAATTGCAGTTGGTATTAGATTTCTATCGACCAAAGCAATTGGCGATGGATTGTCTGCTACAAAAGGCCATGGCAAAAGCTTCTCAAGTTCTTCTTTCTTTTTTATGTGACAATGTATTGGGTCTTCTTTACACTCCAAAGACTATAACAGCATGAGTATACACTGGGCAGAGCATAACATTAGTATCAATATAAAAGAAAATATTTGTGATAATGATATACTGTCATTTAGGGCTGCAACTAATGATCGTTTTGCTAAAAGATTAGTTGGGTGTTTATTCTTTAAGTCTCATGATTACAAGATCTTTGCAAATTTCAATCCAGAGAAAGCAAACCCTGGAAAAATGACCTCAAATTAAATTAGACTATGAGTTTGTAACTGATTTAATTTATTTATTTTTTTTTGCTGCCTGAAATATTTGGCAATAGACATATTTGTACTTAGTTGCGTTTAAGGTCTGTTTTCACATCTTGTCTTGTTCATTATTGCATTCACAGTATTAAGTCACTCTGTTCTAGGCTTTACAAGAAGTATTTGGCTAAAGTTTCTGCCCAGACTGAGAGAAAAATCAGCTGCTGTGTATGTGTAATTATATCACAATATTCTGTTATATAGTTAATATAGTTGAAAATCTACTAAATTTGACTTTTTACCAATATATTCTGTATCTTCTTAACAAAATCATTTCTGCTTTGAGTGTTCAAATCATCAAATTTTAATGCTGTGATTGATTACAAAAATGGTTTAATTGAGTAATTAGGATTATTATCAGTAATTATAAGTGTATTTTAAAAGAACTCATAAAATTTGATTAATTGTTGAAAAGTAGGTCCTAAAGCTACGGTCACAATGACCCGTACGACCTGCTACGACCTCTCTGCGAACGATTTTTTTCTAATTTCTTACGTCATTCTTGAGGCGTTGTTACGAAAAAACAGCGCTCGTAGCTCGTTCGTAAGTTCGTAGACAGGTCTATGGTCGTGTTAAAGATTTTCTACGACCAGTCTACGAACGCATAGACTGAAGCCTGTGTAATATGCCTGAGCGGAAGAGTCAAAGTGGAGAGAGACGCGCTCTGGAGACTCCGCATCTCTTGAGGCGCAGTTTAGCCTGTACGAGGGATCTGTATGAAAGCCCACGGGCCTGGAGCACGTGACGGAAACGCAGCTATAGCTTTAAACACGGAGGGGACCGGACAAGGCGCACGGAGACAGGACGGAGCGCGCAGGGGGGCGGACCCAGAGCGCGGGGACCAGACCCGGAGCGTGAAGGGATGAGATCGCTTGAAACACGGCCGGACCGGACCAGGAGCGCACGGAGAGCAACGGACCCGGTGCGTGCAGGAATATCGCTTGAAACACGACCAGACCGGACCAGGAGCGCGCGGAGAGGAACGGACCCGGAGCGTGCAGGGATAAGATCGCTTGAAACACGGCCAGACCGGACCAGGAGCGCGCGGAGAGGAACGGACCCGGAGCGTGCAGGGATAAAGCTTGGTTTATGGTTCCCGCACGTGAAGTCCGCGCGGAAATTAGACGCCTGGACTAGAGCGGAGCAGACGCTGGCCGTGTTTATAGTTTCTGTGTGTTTCAAGCGGCTGCTTGTAGAGGGCAGTAGGGAGCTGCCATTGAAAGCCTGTTGATTGCCGCGCGGACCGTCCGCGTAGTCACAGATTTTTCCCTGACGCCGACGCGGAAAACCTGGTCCAAGCGGACGGCGTTTGAGGGGGCGTGTCTCCAAAAATTACGTATTTCCGCCGCGCGGACCCACGCGGTCCTCGCGGATGCGTCAAGTATGAAACAAGCTTAAGATCGCTTGAAACACGGCCAGACCGGACCAGGAGCGCGCGGGGAAAACGCAAATCGCCTGGAGATGGACACAACCACGGGGAGAACAGCTGTAACAGACGTAGACATTTGGACAACTTCTGCTCGCTGGCGTGGAATATTGTTTCTGGGAAGTGCTTCAAACTTTTTATATGAACACAATGATGTCAGTGGATTAGTCTTCAGCATCCGTCTTCGCTTTGGGAGTTTTGGCGTCTCCTCTGCAATACACAGGTAAGAAACAAAGCGGTTTTGATGTTTTTACGGAGGTTTGACTTTGTGAGTTTGTTGTGTTTCGAGTGAGAGAGACAAACGAGAGAACAGATTTCAGACAAAGCCTACAGAATATAGCTATTCATAAGCATATTTGTGTTTTGCTGGTGTGCAATTAGGTTATTTCTATTCCGGTACGGTTTACGAAAGGTTTAATAGCTAGAAACAACTTGATAAAGGCTTGAGTTGGACGCAGGGACATCGCGCAGCTCCCGTGCGACACAAAATATATGTAGGATTACCGTAAAGACGCATTAAACAAGCTTTAAGACACACGCAAGGATGCCGTACGGCTTCACTTCCCCAAGAATGTCGTGAGTTGTTGGTGAGAGCTGAAAGTCTGCCGTAAGAAGACTGTAGGAAAACAGTTACCACTCCACGAGCCACGTACGAACTCCAGATTTCGTACGACCTGTAAGATTCGTACGACCATTTATTCGTACGGGTCATTGTGACCGTAGCTTAAGCAGCATCTTTACCATTGTAGAGTAAGTTTACAATACATTCAGCTTGTCACCTATAGGCCTTTTTTTCACTGTAGGAACCTTTTTCAGTTCCTAGTACTTTTTTTTAGTTCAATGCCCATTTCTGGGACGTTCACACAGAGCAGGAACTATGGACTTGGGCCACATATTAGGGACTTTTTTAGCTCCGACTCTGGGGGCAGATCTGTTCCAGTCGGACGAGGAATCTTTTGGTTATACAAGCACACTTACAATGATCACTTTGTTGGAAGCATGTTTTACATTCTAACAATTAGATTAACCTTCATTATCCTATAAAAAATATTTAAGAGCAGTAACTCCCAAATATAGTAAATTAATTTGTAAATAGTACTTTTTTTTACTAGAAATTACAGTGACTACCGGTAATTTTGTTGTATTTGATGTTCTTAGGTTTTGTAGATCAGTTTTAAGCGGACTTTACAGATGCTAAAGTCCACTTAAAGCTTAAGCCTAAAGCTAGTTAGAGCCACTTTCAGGAACTGTTGCTGTGTGAACCTAGACATGGGAACAGGGTAGTTTTTCTGACTAAACATGGGCTGGAGGAATGTTGGGACTATTTCTTGGTACTTTCATGTGCAAAAACACCCTATTTCAGTTTATCTGTTCCCTCTTTTCATTGAATAAATCACTGTGATTATTTTTTCATGATAATCGAGTAGCCCCTCTTTCTACTATGAACATTGATGATTCAGACATCCTCGACTAACTAATCAAGCCCTCCTTGGTTCAGGCCTGTCCTCCCTTGGGCCTGTTTAGTTGTATCTACTCACATCATTGTCATATTCACATTATATCCATTATGCATGCTGATTATTCATGTAGTAATCCACTTGTAGTTTCAGTGTTTTGTTTGTTCCTTTTTGTTGCTTTTTCTTTCTTTTTTTGCTTCCATCCATTTTTTCTTGTATTCTATTATTTCATCTTTACACCTCCCACCACTTGCATTTTCGCGCCCTGCATCTATCGCATCTAGACCCATTGACCATTTGAACCGAGAGCAGTTAACAGTGCTCCTGCCCACTGGTCCTGGGGGAAAACGGCAAGTCTCAAGCAGGTCAGTGCTGGAGCCAGACAGTCAACCATGATGATGGCACATTTGTATTTATTATTCATCTATAGAGAACTTCCTCTTCTATATTTCATTTTTGGTTCTTCTAAGCATCTTTGACGTGTATTTTGTTTTAAATTTTTTGTATGTGGGGCAAAACACAATAATGTTTGACTATTTCCCAAATCAGCTGTGGCATTCATGTCAATTCAACGAGGACAGAAGAGAGTACACACTAAACACAAAGAAATAATCCCACAGCGAAGAGTAACATGAATGAATTCATTGTCATAATCCATAAAAATCTTCATCTGATGAAGCAGTTGTGGCAGACAGAACATGTTTTCTGAGAAACCCAATATTGGCCGATAAATTTAATCAGCGGTCGGCTCATCTATCCTCAATATAAACATTGCTGTGGCAATTTTGTGACTGATGGATGGGTAAATCCCAGCAATAGCTATTGCACAGTAGCATCCATTAAATATGAATAGCTTTCTAAAACTCACATTCACCTTTGGGCTCCACCAGAACTGCCATGCGCTGGTTAAGGAGCAAAAGATCTCAAGTTTAGAGAAGCCACTGCTTTCTTCTCCGCACGTGAGAACTTCCAATTTGAAATTTACACCACTGCTTTCTGTTTTTGTTATGCAATTTTCCTGTAATGTGTGTGTAATCATTTTATTACATTGTGAGAACTCATTCAGCAGAGCATGAGATGCATTGGTGTGATGCTCGCTGTGACATTTTTACCACCCATTTACCAACTGTGAACTTGTTTTCTCTTGATTTCCTTTGATTTTACATTATAACAAAAGCAAATCAATAGAATCAAACCGTTTCAAGCTCTTGCACAAATAATATGCATTTTATACCTGTGTTAAGTGGTCTTGTTACATGAACATATGATAATGTGTTCTTAAAGGCCTTTGTGACTTGATACAGTATGCATTTATCTTATTGAATGTTACAATTGCAAAGGCGCTGAAGACTCTTTATCGAGTATAGTGTCAGAGGATGAACTGTCTATCAGTCTCCCAGAGAGAGTTGTACTGAGAGGCCAGCCCAGACAGAACCTTGGATATACTCTCTCAGACGCACGCAATGGCAACTATAAATATAATTCTGCTTTCCTGCCTGCACCATTTGCAAACAGATGGGTGACACGTTTTAAAAGAAAAATAAATCAACATAAGGTGATAAGTCTTAGTAAAGGTTTCCTAAAGCAGTAACTAATGTCTATGGTACCATCTACACAAGTTATCTTAAAATGTAAAAATGTGGCAAATCAATCCACAAGATTACATCAACAAACACCAACAAGTCTTATTGTGACCAGAATCTTTGATATTACAGTATATTATTAAATGTCAGTATTTATAAATGTTACCTTGATGCCTTAGCAAACTAATGAAAGCATTGGATTCTATAAACAATGTACTATTACAGGAATTCTGTCTTTTCTAAAACACGAGATCTAAAATTGTTGTCATTTTGTCATATTTTATGCCAAAAATGTGTTCTTTTGACATTTTTCTCAGTGGTTTAAATGCATTTATAGAGCTCTCATAAAATAAACAAAAGCAGTGAGGCTGAACGCAGAAGTTTGTGGTGAGCAGAGTGAAGGGACCAGGCCTGGAAGCAAATGGTCAGTCTCCGTTATAGTCGGTCAGCGCAAAGTAAATACAAAACATTGACAATCACTTATTCAATTCAATTCAATTTAATTTTGGACTCAATGTCTATTTAAAACCTAACCAGAAAATAGTATTACCTATGACAAAATTATCAGAGAGATCACTTTTCCTCTATATGTCAGAATATATCCAACCAGTTTGTTCAGTATTTGATTCACAATGTAACAGGAGGTCCAAAAGTGCACACCCTGTCCAAGGTTTAGTTTGTGCTGTTTGCAGCCGAAGCATATAGCAGGCTAGCTCCTTAGTGCCAGAGTGACTAATCCGCACAACCATATGTCAGTGGTAGTGTCAAGCACACAGCCAGAACAGTGAACACCACAGAGCAATGCAGGACAGCAAAACCCAGGGACATTGTGCATCCATATGTAAGCAGCCGTAGACTTTCAGAATGTGTTTTAATTTCTGTGTAGATTCCTGGTGCAGGTCAGCGCAGCAGTTTCATTTCCTGCAAATGTGTTGTTTGTAACTAATAATTGTCCTCATTCCAGGAGACAGCAGCGACCTCAGGGAGGAGGTGGTGGTGGAGGAGGAGGAGGGAAGAACCAACCTCAGCACATTCAGCAGGCGCCACAGCATCTAAGAGATCAGCAGCCATCTCCAAACCACAACCCAAGTGAACTGGTAGACAATAAGAGCAACAGCCACGGTCGACCCCCGCGACATGGCCAGCGCCAAGGAGGACACCCACAACATGGATTCAGCCAGAACCGCCGCTGGCACCACAATCCGAAAGGTCAAGAGCACGGACAGACAAATGCTGTGGGGGAGAAAGAAATTACCCCAAGAACTACCAAAGACAAAGAGACAAAGAATGTAAGACAGAGTTTGGAGCAGAGTCCTCCTGAGCCGCCCCAACCACAGCCCACTTTCACTAAGAATGACTCTACAGACCAGACCCTTAACAAGGAAGTCCTCAGACCAGCAGGTGAACAGTCACAGCAGCCCAAAATCAGCCTACTGCGGTCTTCTAAAGAGGGGCTGAGGAAGAGGCTAAAGGACAAGGTACTGAAAGCTGATTACTGTCTGTCTGTCAGTCAGCATTAAGCCAGTCAGGACTGTACAAGTGTGTATACCAGTACGCTACTATTATAGTCTTATAATTACTTTGAACATACACTATCATTTTGATATTCAGACTTGAGAACACAAGCAAGGCCATCCTGCTCTGACATGCTTTAGCCATACCTCTGCTCAGTTATTTAGCATTCAAAGAAGCACCTTCTCACAGTGATGAAGTACAAGGTAGAACAACTTATGCAGCATTTGATGCACATGTTTTGATAATTCCCACTGTGAGCACTAAACCTCCAACCGGCCAACTGCTGCTGCTCTCAACTTGTATCAACCAAAACTCATCATCAGTGTCTCAGCTGCAGCACTAATTATAAAGCACGTCTTCAGTGATGCCAGTAAATAACTACAACAAACCATCTCTCACATGAATTCTGCAAACTCAGACCTAGAGTAGTCCAGGCTGGCTGCACACATTACATGATTGTTATTGCATGTTCTGACATTTATGAATACTGTGATTACCACATCATCCTCTAACGACAGGTTCTACAGAAACTGTGACATTTGTCACATACGCACTAACATCTACATATAGATTACTGTAGACATGAAATATATTCATCAAATCTTTAGTTAATGTTTTGTGATTGTGTTGTATAAATGTCAAAGTAATATGTAGAATGTCTCCTGATGTTTTGACAGGACGAGGCTTGTGAAGAGTCAGGTCGCGGTGGTCAGAGTCTGGACAGACTTGTGGAGCTTCTCAACAGCATGAGGAGTAACAGCAGTGGAGTGGAGCAGCAGCTGACATCTTTCATGGAGGAGGCCCAAAGCTCAGCCCGCTCCGAGGAGAGTCTCTCTCGGGTGGTCAGTGCCATCTATGCCAAGGCCGTGTCCGACAGGAGCTTTGCTGCCACCGCTGCCAGGTTGTGTGACAGGATGGCCATGTTCATGGTGGAGGGGACCAAATTTAGGTCTCTGCTGCTCAATCTACTGCAGGTAAAAGAACCTAGAAGATCTGCTCTTTAACACAATTGTTTCAAAAATACAGCTCACACATGGAAATGGAAACATTCATGTTAATCAAACTAAAAAAAATTACAAAAAGTTGCGATCATGTTCTAGGACGCCAAGGTGTCATGAGGCCAGAGTAATAAGATTGTTCTATGTCATGTCTGAAGGCAGGTGCTTAAGTTATTTTTAATTTAAATGTATTTACAATTTGCATACAACTTCTATTTCTGTATATGTTTTTACTTTAGGTAAAGGGGTCTGTTTTGTTCAACTGAGTTAAAATGAAGTGTGGGAATTTTAATATCCATTTATGGAAACAAGTAGTTTCTTGACGTGTTTGTCTGGAACCTGAAAATCCCCTTTTTATTTAACTTCCGTTCTTTTAGATGTTAACATTTCCATTCCAGACAAGGTTCTTTATCAGTTTTTCCACACGACAGTAACTGAGTCCATTCACAGATGTGTGGTCTTCACTTGTCTTTATTCTTGTCTTTATTCCCACACTCTGGACCCCCTTCCTCTCTTTGACATTTGGGCCTTTAGCTTTAAAACGTTTGAAATGTCATAAGCGCTCTTATGAAGGCCATCATTAATGAAGCTGCTTGGAGAGTCCTGGAAGTCATTAAGCAGCCAATTAGTGTGTGACTGAGGAATGCGTCACTGTTTATTGTAGTAAAAGCCGCTTTTTACCTGTGAACTTGTTTCTAATGTAGATTCACTGAAGCCTGGGGTTTGCTACGATTATGGTCAAAGAGCTTTTTTACTTATAAAATCTAATTATAAAATATGTCTGCATCAAAGAAATACTTGATGTTGTATGTTGCACTACAGAATTAAATGTGCTGCAGCAGACTACTTTTTAAGCACCTAAAAATCCTTCGTGTAAATAGCAGAAATATAATAAAGAGAGGTACTTTCATTTCAAGCAGGACAGAAGCTGACAAGGTGACACTGTGATCATGTTTCAAGAGAAAGAGACAGGACAGAAACAGTTAAATGTCACTTCTCCTTTTTGTGGTTTATAAGTCAAGTTCTCCTGTTTAAAGATTAAGATTCAGTTATCATGTCTAATCGTTCGTTATAAGAGATTTGGTTTGGTACTGAAGTCAGACTTTGGAACAAGATATTTGGTCATTTATGGTGTTAAATACATAGACATATAATTAGTAGACGCTCAGTTCGACTCTGATGCTATCAAACAATTAGCATCTGAGCTAGTCCGGTAAGAACTCCAGAGCATTCTCCTGTTTGTTTTCCTACAACTGTTAGCATTAGCCCTCAAAATACGAAAGTTATGAACTTTTTAGTGTTTGACTGTAGTTATGATTTGTGTATAAAACTGCTAACAGCTAGCTAACTTCATATAGAGATTTCCAAACTAGTGCATCATGTAAGACTCTAATGACCACTAAATGTCCTCTTTTACATGTTACTAATGAGAACAGCAGAAAAATGACGTAAACATCATCAAGTAAAAGTAGTACATATACCGGAGGAATATGGTGTTGCACTGTTCGTGTTGTAACAACAGTCACAGTGGACCAGCTGATTGCGCGTCTACTAATTTAATGTCTATGGTTAAATTAAATACACTCTGTGCACGGAATGTCAGTTGTTATGTTTATATTCAAAATAACGAACTTCTGTACTTGTGAGCATTTCCTCTTAGCGTTAGCATTTAGACCCAAACACAGCTCTTTATAAACGCGCTTTGGTCTTTTGGTGAAGTAGTCTTACATTTTTCCGGCGACTTTCACCAAAACTCACTGTTCACCTTCTGATCTTCCAAGTATTTATTCATTTTTGACTGACTTTGTGAAACCTTTATAAAAACAAATTGAATAGGAAATGTGCATAGTTACAGATGTGCATTACTTTGCAGATTTACAGTTATATACATGAAACATTACCAATAAAAGCCATGTTATTTTGCCTGAACAAAGACATTGACATTGCTCAATAAGAGGGCATGACTTGAGTTTATGCGTCGATGGATCAATGATTTATTACATTACCCTCTATATAATATACTCATTTATACTGAATTCCCAATGCCTTATCTTTAACATGTCCAGGAAATACATACTGCACATATAACATACATATTGTACGCATTTTTATGTTTTTCTGCAGAAAGATTTCTTCGACCGTGAGCTGATTCGACAAACAGACGTGGAGAAGTGGCTGGGCTTCATCACATTCTTATGCGAGGTTTTCGGTGCCATGAGGAGCAGCTCAGGGCAGCCTTATCGGGTCCTGGTGTGCCCCATCTTCACTTGTCTCCGAGAGGTACCTGCTAACTTCCCTTAATACATATTTTTCGTCTGTTTGTCTCTCTGACCCGGTGACAAAACACTCCTGTAGTCATATAGTTCCTCTCTGCGGACAGGCCGTCTAGACTGGAAACACAGCGGCGGCTTTGGTTAGTGGTGCAAAAGGTCCTGCAACAGCATCAGTTCCAGAAAGAGTCACGACCCTTAGCGTACTTCTCATCAGCCGGTCATGCTCCCTTACACAGTTCCCCCGTCGCCATAGAAACAATAGAGTGTCGGCACCGCAGACAAACCGCGATATGGAAGTGGTATCAGCAAAGGGAATGTTCGAGGAGGAAGTTGATGAGCAGACTCGAAGAGGAAAGTAGAAGCAGACTGTGGTCAGACTTACAGTTGGGTCGAAAGGCAATCTGTGAAATGGAGGGGCGGAGTCAGAGCACGGCTTGTGTGCAACGCCATTAAATGTGAAATTACTCATGATTTATTCAAACCGACTCACTGCTTTTACTGTATTCAACTATTTATAGATAAAATTAAATCCACACAATATTTAGTCTGCCTAAATGTGCTAAAAAAAAAGTTAAACACTGCAGGTGAATAGGAAAAAATGTAAACTTAAGAAATGCAAATAAAAAAAACCAAAAGTTTCATGTCAAATTCTCATATAGAATAGATTTTATGGGTAAAACAGGGTGAACATAATTGGAAAATGAACAGAGCAGAGTATAAATGCGTTAAATAATTATAAAATAAATAATACTAGATACAAAAGCATTTACAGATGGGATTTCGGATATCTTGTTTCAATCTTGAGGAAACTTATAGGCTGATTTTATGCATTTTTTGATCTTAAAACTTTAATAAATCAAGCTTACAAATTTTTAATACTATAGCATTTGATTCAGGAGTGACTTTAGAGACTGATATTGACGAATCCCTGCAGGAAAATGCTTTTTGCGCAAACTGCTTTGAATTCACCCTGTTCCATAGAACTGTATGAACAAAGTGGATTAAACTAAAAAATAAAACATATTTAGGCTTAGGTTAAAAATAGCAGAGATACTTGATTGTAGCTTCCCAGCTAATTTCCATCTGTAATCCTGGAGGAGAGAAGAGGGGAGGCGCTACTGGACTTGTTTTTAGTGGTAAGGGAAACCGGAGTAGATGAGCTTGTCGGAGCGCTTACTCTGCACCATGGTGTCGCTCTTTGGAGCAGATAGGACAATTTAGTTGTTTCCTCAAGAAAGTCTGCATGCTAACTTGCTGAAAGACAAAATAGACATAAAAAAGCTTTGCCTATGAAGCTCAACAGTGACCGCCCACGTCCTGGTTCAACAAGCTCCGGCTACCATGTTAAAGCCCCTGAGCGGTTTCGAAAAAAAAAAAATTATACTTAAAGTTTGAAAAGGTCCTTGGGGCTAATCAGCTCTGTGGTGAGTCAGGAACATACACTTTTTGTTTAAAATCCGTTTTTGGCACTTTACAAAGAGGAATTTATTTCCGGAACCAGGGCGATCTTCCACTGTTGAGCTCCATAATGCCTTAAATTATTAGGCAAATGCAAAATGTCTGTAAAGGTAAATCACAAGGGATTTTTGTTTATCAACATGGGCGACCCCGTCTGTAGAAAGAGCCGCACAGACACCAACAGTAGAAACAAGTCGATAAAGCTCTGTTGTCAGCTGACTACAAGAGTTTATCACTGTGCAAAAACAAAAGTTATGCTGCTAAGTCAACATTTATTAATGAAATTTGATCCTACGACCCTTAAAAGTTACATTCCGGTGAGTGAAAAAACTGTGAGAAAAAGGCTGTCTCAAGCTTCAGGAGACAGACGTCTATCAGACCGGTTCATACCTGATGGAAACAGCTGCTCTCGTCCTGTTTCGAGGTTTTATTTGAAGAAGTTTCCCCATGTAAACAATCGGAGAGCGGCTCTTTCTGCATAACGCATGCGCAGTAGGGCGGAAAGTGACGTTGACCGAAAATCCCTCTATATATAGCCCCAAACCCTTGACTGAATGTTTATGACACGTTTTTTAATCAACTCTTTCTATATACATATAACATACTCAAAGCAGCATTCACAATATGCATTCCCTCTTCTAAAGGATACCATTGTGTCAGTAATAGGGTTGGGTGATATGTCAAAAAAATTATATCACAATCTACCTGAGGCCAGACCCCAGTGTAAATAATTTTCACGCTTCCTCATAGCAGTAAATCAACCTGTCACTAACTCAGGCGTAACAGAGGCTGGCCAATAGAAGGAGGAGTGTGTTATTTTATTTTTTTTATTATAAAGCTAAATGTAAAAGAAAATTAGTGTATCATGATCTAACGATTTCACAAAAAATTAGATTGACACAGGGCCCACAGCCCTCGATTCGATATTGCTCAGCCCTTATCTGCAATTACTGCAGCAAAGTGTTTTGTTGATGATGCAACTTGGCACAGATCTGTCTAATCTAGGGTTTAAGTAATTCATTGTTCTCTAGATATGCAAATCACCCTTGTCTACGGGAATCCCTTTAAAGTAGACATATAGATGAGGAGTGCTGTGCCGGAGCCTCAGAAGTGAGCAGTGTTGCATTGGAAAGCAGGATAAGGAATGAAAACGCTACGCCGCAACAGGAAAGGTGATGATAGAAGACTATAGATTAGACCGTTTTAATATAAACTTGGCAGTGGCCTCCCCAGAGAACTCATTACCAGCTAATCCAGCTTGTGGCGGAGCGCTCTTCTGGAAGGACGACAAGACTTGACTCCCCACATCAAACAGCCGCACTGTCACCACGCCCTGTTCAGCCACAGAGAGGAGCTGACGTGTGCCGCAGAAGCAGAGCTGAAAGTTTGGAAAGATTCAGACTCTAGAAACTCGTTGGTCAGTCACAGGACAATGTTTCATGAATCAGGCTCATGGCTAGCCATTGTACCACAATTTTGTCTTTATTTCTGTGTAATTTTTCCAAATTTGTTTAGATGAGTTTGAGGCAAATGAGTTATTATAATGACTATAGAGAGTGTGAGGTCTGTTGCTGTGGCAGTTACGGCGGCCATGTTGCAAGGGGAATGCAACAAAACTCTAATTGTAAAGTATTGTAAAAACAAGGTCAGATAATTTATAGGGTTAAAGGAGTCATTGAACATATAAATATTTATTTATGGTCCCAATATTACAGAAAACTGTTTCTATCTATGTCTGATCATTTTTCCTCTGAAATGTGAATATAAATATTCAGACGAAAACCTCTGCATTGAGCTGGTTTTGATGCAGAATCATTTGTGTGTGCCATTATAACATATAAGCACAAACGTTCATCATTATTGTGCTGTCTTCACTGCTTTTAAAAAGAAGATTTTATTAGCTAAAATTAAAAGTATGTTTTCACATTGGTTTGGTTGAACAAAAGCATTAATATATGAAAAAAAAATAAGTAATTTAAAAGTTCTGCTTTCTATCTATGCGAGATCTTTAGTAGACTCTGTACACAAGATGGCTGCTGGAACTGGTCATTTTTTGCTATAGGTTACCATGGCTACACTCTCTCTAGTCATTATAATAAGTCATTGGTTGAGGCTATAACAATAGTTCTCACCCTAACTTTCCTAAAATTCATATCAGGATTTATTTATTTTTTTAACATTATTACAATTTTAATTTAAGAGACATATTAAAAACATATTTAAAAGGGAGGAAATTAAAGGCAAAAATTAGGTATTACTGTTCTGAACATTTACTTTATTATTTTTTCCTGCCAATAGGAAGACAAAGCACTTAAAAAAAGTACATCTACAAACGTATTTGATCACTTTTTGTGGAGAAACAGTAAGTGCAGGCGCTGTTCTTTGTGTATGTGCCTGAGCAGGTCTAAGTGAGACCTTCACTGTAGACCTGTGTTAAAATCGACAAGTCCTGGGAGGTTTTGACATTTTAAAACATCACAAAACATTGAAAATCATGAGGAATCGCCCAGATATGACAAATAAGAAACATAATATATTTTAAGAAATATGCCATTTAATCTTATTGACATTAAGTAATTTCCCCCTAGTGGACTGGTAAGGTTTGTCAATAAGAGAGAGAAGCATGTGTGAGGAAATGAGTTACAGCTCCACCTACTAATTGTAAAGGAAACTAAACAGGGGAAATAATCACATCAATCTTGCCTGATATGCTGCAGAAACGCTCAAGACTGATGTATATTGCTGAAGAATATACATCAGAATATACAGTACATGTCCAAATAAATGTTTTACTTTTAATTCATTGCTGTTGTATATTTATTTGATTTTTCTCCTTTTGAAAGTTGCATGTTGCCATTTTAAAACTTAAAAAGTAATTTTTGCAAGATAAGTGTCCATTAAAAACAGTACACGTCTGTCTTTTGCGAAGGTTAGATTTGCGATTCATATCTGGGAACTCTAAATGCCCTCTTCCTGCTCCTCTGGGCCAGAGTTCACCCTGGCTGCACATAGTCTGGGCATTGTTTCTGTGCCCTGTGCCCGCCGTGTGCCCATCTGTCCGTGAGGCCGGGGTCCAGGGGGAAAGCCAGCTAGCATGTTTATCAGCTCCACTGTTTGTTTTTGGCACGGCTGCATGTGTAGACAGATACAGTGCAGGCTGCTGTTTGATAACTGCCTTGTTTGCCAGGCTCAAACCCTCATCTGTTGTCTTCCAAGATTTAAAATGTTAATTCAGAAAATGTTTGCTCATCGGATTAGTTTTTTTCTCACTCTTTTTGTGCGATGGTAAATAGACACACACAAACACTTGCATTTGTTTAATCTCGGCATGTGGTTCGTTCCAAATATACATCATGTGCTTTATTTACATCTCTGACTTGTTAGGTTTGGCCCACATGCTGCGCGTTTGGGTGTCTTCAAATCTACTCCGATAACGAATTTCATTATCTGCGGCTCATTTTTTGCTGTGTTGCGCAAATAGTTCCTGAGTCTGTTCTTTTGTTTTGTAGTTGCTGGATTCCAGGGAAGTGAAGGAAGACGCGGTCCTCTGCTGCTCGATGGAGGTAAAAGTTCAACAAAGTCAAATCCCAACAGTTCTTGAGAAATACTGTATAACTATAACATTTATCTATAGAAAATGTTTTGTATATTTTAGGTTTTTTTATATGACCTGGTTTTGTGTGAATTAAACAGTAGCACATCTTAAAGTAATTGATGTAGGGTTTTAAAGTGTGTATGATCGGTTTTTATAAATGTTAAACTTAATTTGGTAAATTAATACCTGTTGTAAATATGTAAGTAATAGTTTTACATGAAACAAAAACAGGTTTGTAAAGTACAGTAAAGCAGACTTGTCCCTGTGGACATCACACAAGGACTTTTTTCATGAGAAACACAATTGTATGACCTTGTAAACATAATTTGACAACATATATGTGTTCTATTTTATTTTAGTTTTGGCCCAAATTATTACGTGTTCGCTTGGCAACTTCCTAGTATGATGTCATTTAGGAACAGGAAGCAAATATTTAATCCTAAAACAAATTGCTATCTGGGATGAAGTGAGTAAAATGTTTAGTAAACTCTTAAATATAATGGTCTTAACTTTGTCTTAATAAAATGAGTAGCTCAATCTGTTATTATTTCATCTGTGTAAATACGTTTCATAGCTCAGGGAATTACTTTTCAAAACATTCATAGCTTGTTTAAAAGGGATTCTCCAAATTATACAAAAACATGCATTTATAAAGTACGTATTATAGCTGAAACATTTTACCAGCACTGCCCAAAACAGCTCTTTGCACTCCCCCACTTCTCTGTTGCCCGCGGTAACGAGGTGTCAGACTGTCTTGCACTGTGCGTCAGGAGGGACACAACTGTCAAGTCTGAACTGCTCTTGTGTTGCAGCTCCAGAGCACCGGGCACCTTCTGGAGGAGCAGCTCCCAGAGATGATGACGGAGCTTTTAGCAGCCGTGCGGGACAAGATGTTGTGTCCCTCAGAGTCCTCACTGACCCGCTCGCTTCTGATGGAGGTCATTGAGCTGCACGCGCATCGCTGGAGTCCTCTGGAGTCTCTGACCACCCAGTACTACAACCGAACCATTCTGAAGCTCACCACTACAGCTTAGGTGCCTGAGACAGCCCCACTCACAAAATAAATGTTAGCTTTATTTTTACTTTATTTTCACTTTGTAAGTTACTGAGCATACATTTACATTGTGTCATTTCGCCAGAGAAAGGATAGAGTTTTTAATGACAGACGGCCAGTAGAGGCGTGCTTCACGGCCTCTGGGGAGGTTGTCTGGTGAGGGGCCGTGTTGTGGCTGCAGTTTTAAGAGGGACCAGACGAGAGGGGGTGTTGTTCATAGGGAAAAGAAAAATCCTTCCTAAAGATGAATGGAGAGGAGGGAGTCAGGCCCTGTCCTTCATTGTGTTCACTGAGAGCGTCCAGCCTCTGGGGGCCGCGTGGCTGATCAGATTGAGGAGGGGCCAGAGCAGACACGATGCTGTCTGTCTGGGCTGTCTGCCCCATCGGGCCATGGCCCAGGTCAAAGGGCTTCTGCCTGTCTTTGTCTGCCCAGCCCTCCCCAAGCACATTCCCAGCAGGAAGTCCTCTTTGTGGGGCTGCAGCAGCGGGCCTGCTGGGCCGGGCTGGGCCGGGATCAGACTCAGGCTGGCTGCAGTACAGCAGCAGATGGCTGCTTGAGCCCCTGTGAGTCGACACACTCCGAACACACTCCCTTTGGCACAGGCTGGGCTCCCGGCTCTGAGCTGTGGGGGGGTGAAAGAGGGGGCTGCATTACAGAAGCATTAATGCAGACACGGCTTTTGTCCTGTAGGGGAATGTTTCCTCTCCTGCGAGATGCCATGCATGTTCCACATTTTTAATCATGTTGATATGTTTTAACCAACCCTTTTTTATTCATACGGATTTATTCTCATCTTAGTTGTTTTTTCGTACATGTTTATGTGTAATATTTTGTCAGTAGTCTTAATTGCATTGGTTTGCATTGGTTTGTCATTTGCACACTTTAACCTTTCGGTGCAAAAACTGAACCATGTTTATGGGGAGTGTCTCTTTAAATTAGTGGTTGTGACAAGTCTTTAGGTTATTTTAATGAACTAGTGGCCTTGACAGCTCCCTGGTTTAAGTAGCTTTTTAATTTAGGCCTACTGGCCTGTCTCAAAAGAGGGCATGCTTATGACTCTTGGAAAAAAAAAAAATCTCATTTGCTGTTGCAACTGCACCAAAAAGTGCATGGCACATGGGAGTCATGAAGGTTCATTTGTTTCCCTTTTCAAGCCATTTTGCAGTGGACATTTTGCAAGTGTTAATATTGAGTGTATTTTGTTTTTTGAGAAAATTGAATTAACCTGTGTAATGAAACTTGTTAATTGACCTCATTAGCTAGTCATGTGACTGTTTCCAGCCTGAACTGTGTAATATTATATTGATTTAAAACAAATCATGCCATTTGTAAATGGGCTAGAAGTATAATCCATTGTTCAGTATTTATAAGTTTAAGTGAAGTAGGCTTGTGTTTCCATAGGAACAGGACTGTGGATTCTTGGATAGATGTTTGGGAGTAGTTACATCTATCATGATGCATTTACACATGCACATCAACTTCCCCTTTGACTCTCGTTGGGGTTATTTTATTTGTTTTGTTACATTCTCTGTCTTGCATCAAGAAGTGAGAATTTGTGGTAGGGGAATAACCCAGGACACTAGAGTAGATGAGGAATATTCTTGAATGGTTTAGGACGTGTCGAGGCAGGGCTTAATCTGTCACTGTTCAAGAACATCTTTGGCTCGTTATTTTATTTCTATATTATATTATTAGGTTTTTATTTAAGTTATAAATGCTTTTATATAAATCTATCATATTTTTTCTTTCTTTAATTATCTGTAATATTTACATTGCTGGCAAGTGTGCTATTAACATGTGAATAGTAGAAGCCTATTGGTCAGTTTGCATTATGCAAAGAGTGGCTGGCTCACACACCAGATGGGGCAGATGGAACATGCCCCCCCCCATCTGTGGTACCGAGTCTCTCCACCCCACGTGCCCTTAGACCCTTCTGCTCGGGTCACTCATTCTACGATTGTATGAGATGCACCTTTATTTACATATTCTCATGAATATTGGAGAAGTAGGACTCCTGTGGTCGGCGAGCTGTAATAGTACAACTGTGGGTCATTGGTGAGCTCTGTATGTTGTTTTTTAAGCAACGGAAAAATAAACTAACAAGAAGATCAATGTCGCCGTGTTCTGTGTCTTTGTGTTTGTCAGATGAGACTGAAGGTGCACTTTAACAAACGGAAGTCCTCATGATGAGCTCTGATGGACAAACTGTTTCTTTATAACAAACAGGACGTCTTTCTAGATCATTCAGCATGTTCCTGTCATTATTAAAGTTGCACTGTGTAACATTTTGGAGGTGATAAGTCAACACAAGTTAAAACTATACTTTGAACATATATAGTTAATAACTGTGGGTTATGCTAAAACTATAACTAAAGGAACATAATTTCTGTTGAAACAAATTCTCCAGGCCAAATAATAGTCCATTTTGTGGTCATGTAAGCCTGCTCAAAGTAAAAACACTCATTTTTTATTTATTTAGTGCACCAAAGGCATCAGAATTACAAAATTTTTTGGTCAATAGGTTACACACTGAACCTTTAACAAAATACGTTCCAAAGAATGTTTATGAAGCTTGATGTGCTTCTCTGTCAATGGTAACGCTAAAGCTAACAATTCTCAGTTAATGATGGTTTAAAGCCTGTATGACAGATTTTCTATTTTTTTTAAAAGTTGACAATTACATATTAAGAAGTAGTTTAAGTTCTAAAACAGGATCTTTCCACATTTCGTCAAAATGAGACAATTTGCAAAGACTACAAACAAGTGACAGTATCCTGAGTATAAACAATCATTTACCAAAATTGAAGTTACAAGTTGTTATCATTTATCAAATCACAGCGTCTGTCATTTATGTGGATTTACCCATATTTAATACGGTTGCTTGGTAACAGTTGTAGAGTTATATTGTAGGGTTATAGTTGTATTTGTCATATTTACTGAGCAGAGATCATTATAAACCTTATCAAGAAATCTTTTTTAGTTTAGTGAAATCTTAAAACACTATTATGTTCATCGTCTTTTACTTAAAAATGCCTCTAAACCTTCACAAACTTCAGTGTCACAGATCAGTGAAGTGTGCTCATGTGACAAACACCAACAACAAAGACAATCTCACCGAAGCCTGATGACAAACCAAAGACTGACTTCTGGTGCTGATTCTTTCTTTTTTTGGGGGTGCTCTTTCTGTCTGGCTGTTGACTCACGACTTTATTCATCATAGTTTCCAACTGTTTATGTCTCACGGAGCTAAAACCGAATATTTTTTTGCTCAGAGCGAAGAGAGGGAAAGTGCAGATTTCGTGTGCAGAGGAAAAAGTAGGTTATAAAACACAACAATGTCCAGAGACAGTAGACTGAAAAATCAATACGTGTGGGGGCTTTGGATGGGTTTTTGTGCGCTCTGCTGACCTTCACCTCTCAGCTGCTGCAAATGTTTGACTTGATTCTCAAAATCACATCTGACTCCATCACACTGCTGTCAGTCTTCTAGAAGGAATAAATACTGTATTAAAACATTAAAAATACTGTTGTTGTAAGTATTAAATTCATGTAGTTATATTCTGTTCATTATTAAACAGAAAATGAAATATAAAGACTTGAAAATATAACCAGATCTTGTTCAAAACGGCAAAATTATTATTATTTCATGTTTTTTTATTTTAATAAAATGGTTAGTTGACAATTTTGAGTGTATGCTACATTTACTCACATTAGGGCTGGACGATATATCGTTATATATCGTATATCGAGATATGTACTGGACAAGATATGAATATGGCCATATCGTACATATCGATATAATGAATCACAGGTGGAAAAGATCTCCTTAAAACTGATGAAAAGCAGTTACAGTTACAAAGAAAAGTGACAAAGAGAAGGAGAAGATCTATTCAATTTTCTTTTAGTTGTAATTGTCAAATTATAAACTTGTGTTATGCATAGAATTTAGTTTTACTTAGCAAAAGGCATAACTAAAATGAATTTATTCAATGAAAATTTACATTTCTACTTTCTATTTACCAGACTAAAGGCTTAGAAAAAAATATTTCTCTCAAAAATGTAATTTCAAAGATGTCGAGATAAATATCATATATCGAGATATGAACAAAATATATCATGTTATACATTTTTGTCCATATCGCCCAGCCCTCACTAACATCTATACAGTAGAAGGAATATTTTGTTTAGGAAAAAAAATCAATGATATTCATACTAAATGCAAATATTTTCATTTATGGCAGCACAATTAAAAAGTTAAGTGGAAAAGAATGATTATTTGAGTTGAACTCACTCAAAGATTATATGTTAAATACGTATATTGTTCAACAAAACTACTCATACAAAACATATATATGGTTTTTAGAAAAAAATCTATAATAATCCCAACAAAAAGGGAAACTAGAAAGCTGCATTGAGCGCTTCCTAAAGTGTCAGTGGAGGAAATGATGTCATGACCTGTTCACTTCCTGAATAACTCTTTCAGTGGCGGTTTATGCTGCTGACTCAGTAAATCACCTCTGAATAGTTCCTGTCGTTAGAACTGGACTGATCCTCATTCACTTCTGCACATACTGCACATAGTTATGAAAATACTTCAACATGACTTTGACAATGAGCCGCTGTCAGATCACACTTCTGTTTGATCATTTAAAGTGGAAACCAGCAGGTCTGGTTCTGACAGGCAACAGTTTATTCAAGTGTTTTTAAACTCTTCTGATAGACACATGTAGGAATGTAAATGACAGGAACGTATGGCAGCTTACACAAGACTGCTGTGATGATTGTGTCTGAGATATAAAGGTTTGTCAAGAATAGAAATGAATGATTTTTACAGTTAAGGTTCTTCTGAGCTGTTTTTCCCTCTAATCTTGTGCCCATAACAAGGAAGGAGAGCAGGTGGGCCATTTACAGCACTGAAAATAACACAATGAGCAGAGCTATTAGATCTTTATCACTGCTTCAGCGTCCTTTATCGAGATGTCTATGTGTCAGTTGGTCATTTCCTGTGCTGACCAGCCCAGCCACCCAGAAGTGTGCCTTTCTTTGTGGCTGACAAGTCACTGTGAGCAAATCCTCTGCAGAGCACTGCACTCAGTGACTGACAATTGAAGCAGAAATCGTCCCAGCTCCATAATTAAAGCCAGAGTGGACGGGCCACAAACTGTGCCCAGTGGAGCAGAAGGAGCAGTGACCTCACACAGCCGCTGGACGTCCTGTAAGTGTCTGCAGACGAGCAGTGGGAAGTCACACCTGATGTCTTTGTCGCTGTGTTCCTGGTGAAGGTGGTCACAGAGGTAAACTGTACTGAAGAGTCAAGCACGCCTCCAGGCAACATTCTGACACATAAACAGCTCAAATGTGTAAAAAAGACTAGACAACAGTGTCCCGCACATTCATAAGCAGTTCTGATGTGCTAAATATTTGAACATGCATGAATCCAGATTAACTTATCATATGTTTGCACGGTCTTGTGGTTTGACTGAGCTGTTCCAGCATGCAGCAGTCCCTCTCTTTACAGGCTGGGAGAGGCCTGTTCCTCTGCTCTGTGTTAATAGACATGAAGAGCTGAGTACACAGCACACTACAAGTCTGGGCTTCGCCTGAAGACACAGTGTGCATTAGCCTCTGCTTCCTCAACAAACACAACAACACTATAACAATCTGTATCTAGCCTGGCCTAAAATGACTTGAATTTTAATTGGATTTTAGTAATTTTACCTGAATAATGATTAATTGCTTATTAATGTTCTATGAGGATTTTGAATGTTTTTAACCCATTGGCAAACAAACTGGCTCAAAGTAGGAAGCAACATCTTTAAACAAGAACAAAACACTTTGAAACAAGGAAAAAATCTATACATATAATTAAATAGATGTCAAATTATTTCAACATTTCTTAAAATTTGTCCTAACAATCAAGACATTTTATCTTGTCTTAGAATTCATTTTTTGCAGTGTACACACACACAATACACACTGTGTGCCTCCGCCCTCGTCAGCTCGGTCAGACCTCTTCTACAGCGAGAGGAGGGCTGCTCTCTGTTTGGGCCAGGACATTGTGAAGTTACATAACCAAAAAGGTGATGCTCATAATAATACATTAAACTGAAAACATAGCCTGAAGAACAAATCATTTACTGTATGTTCTGAAGAAGACTTTCCTCCTCAACACAGGGTCAGGACAGAGACACAGGTGTTCTTTACATGACAGTGGGAGCTACAGTATAATGTTAAAAAGCACCTGTTTGTGTCCTGGCTGCAAACAGAACAATTGTATCAGCTCCGTGTAAGTAACACTGGTGATGAAGGGTGAGTCAGGCTGATTTTGGCTGCAAACTGTGATCCGCCTACAAGAGCCTCGCACCAAAGAGCTGCTTTTCCTAAAACCATGCAGTGTGTCACAGACTTTTATGAACATTTTTAATGAGACAGAGTTATGGGGCTGACAGACTAACTTAGCTCTGCCTGATGAATTCTTGAGATATTTGTGATATTTGCTCAAACTTCACAGCGCGTTCATAGTTTTCTGCTACAATCTCAGCGTACAAATGTGTACATAATATGATTTCCTATTGAACTATGTTGCCTCATGCTTCATTTAGTTATCTCGTGTTACATACGGATCTGACAAATCAGATCTTATGAAGCACATAGCACAGAACAAGCAAAGCCTTTGGACAACATTATTCATCATGTCTTTGTGACTAACTGCGATTAGAGTGGATAAATTGTCCTCAAGTCTTTTTGTTCCACACATTAAACAGATTAAGAAGGTGGCAGTGGCATATTTGTGCAACAGCTCAGCACAGTAAAACCTCTTCAGTTGTTTTACTTATCTAAGGTTAGTACTTTAAACGAACACCTTTTTATAAGTGTATATGGCAGGATTTTAATAATTTTCAAACTTTGACTTGCTGCTGTAAATATAAATAGACTTAAACCATACAAGTGTCAGAAGAAAAGCTGATTTACTTGTTGAAATTTAAGAAGTAAAAATAAACTGATGAAATCACTAAACTCCATTCAGAAGTTTAGCCCAATTTATAGAAAAAAAAATGTTTTCGGAGATTTCCAACCTTAAAGGGACTATACTCGATTTTTTTTGCAATATAACTTAAAAACAGTTTCCCCCTACCACTGATATCTTGTTAATGTGTCTATTCAGGTGTAAATTAGTCCGTCATGTCCTGTCTATGTGTAACAAAATACCGTTTTTGCCAACTTTTTCTGTTTTTGTTTTTAGCATTGTGGCTAACTGTTGTTAGCATAGTGATCACCTCGCCAATAACAGCTCTGGAAAAACATTAAAACTCATCATGATGAACAAGTCTGAAGCTCAGAAAGCATTAGATAAGTGAGCAAATCATGTAGACTGAAGTAGGAAGCTTAAAATTTATTATTTCTGTTTGTTTACATTTTAAGAATGCAAAAATCAGGTACAGTCCCTTTAAAGTTGGGGTAACTAACCTTTTTAGCTGTAAATTTGTAAATCTTGTGTTTTCTACTAAAAGTCTGTGATAAATGCAGCATTTTATGAAAAATTGGACCTCTGTGTCCTGCTTAAATTGAATAATAAAGAATTTTTGTTCTAATCAGGAGCCAAATGTAGCTCTCTGATTGGCTGAGCTTGGGTGGTCCTCTCCAGTTTCACTTTGTTGTTTGTTAAAAGAGGTTTTTAAGTTGTAATTGCAACCAAAATGAATACATGTTGATTTTAACCATGGATCAATGGATTTATGAGGAAGTTGTCAGATTTAAAACTTGAATCACATTTGCAGCTACCATCTTTAGTTCAACAAAATTAAGGCATTCACGTTTTATTTTACAGTAACTTGTAATTTCATTGAAAATTAGTTTTAATGATCTGTTTAAAAAGTTTAGGGCTGTGGTGCCCAAAGTGGATCCAATTTACCTCGCGAGAGTGTGCTTAGGTTTGCTAGGATTATCTGTTTGATTCAATTTTTGAGGTGAAACGACTGTCAAATTACACCAAATTAAGTGTAATCTCCAAAAACATGTCAATAAATGACAATTTAATCTTCATCTCTTCTCAAATAAACTTTCTAGATGCATAACAATTTTGTTTGGCCCTCGGCATGTTACAATGTAATATACATTTTGTCCCGCCGAAGAACAAAACGGATCATTTTGGTACACAGTAGAAAAAGTTTGGGCACCCCTGGTTTAGGTAGAACCCACTGAAAAATCCTTATACAATTTTTTGGTTGATTTTTATTTTATTATTTATGTATTTGTTAATTATTTATTTTTGGGGCTATTTTATGTGTATGTTTAGAATAGGTCAGAATTATTAGAATGGCTCAACATTTGTCTCTGAATTGAACATTTCCAGAAGTTTTATAGTTTGTTTTTATCAGTGGGCAAAAACAAATTAATCAAGAAAAAGTGGAATTTCCCTTGTCATTGGAATTTCACGGTGCTATAACTGTAATTAATACTTTTGCTGTCTGTATTTGTGAGCACAGTTTGGTCTGATGCTGTCACAACATGAGCAGCTCCATGTGCGTCTGTGTGTGTCCCTGTCTTACAGCAGCAGCCCACACAGCCCCAGGACCTCCAGCATCACCTGTCATCTGTGACCGGAGGACAGTGTGACTCCAAAGGCCCTCACTGTCTGGACCGGCGCTGGCTTTCCCCATTAGTCATGTTGCGACAAAAACCACAGCAGTCAGTCCGCCGGCGAGCTGGCTCGGCGTCAGCTCTCCGGCTATTTGGCTTTTAGACAGTGAATACCACATTGTCTTGCTGCTCAGACAGAACTTATTTATGCCTTGGGAGAAAAAGTTTAAATATTTTGGGCCTCTTTATTTTATAAACTTGAATGAGAAAGTGTCATAAGAGTCTTACATAAGCTACAGCAGAATAATATGTTCTGATCGCCTTATCATCTGCAAATGTTCAGATGTGTTACGATTATCTTCCACTTGAAAAGACAGCCAGCATGTGTTTGCTACACTAAACTAATAAGCTAATACAACTTTTCTGAGATATATACTAGGTTATGGCTTTTGCAGGAGTTTGCATGTTCTCCCCGTGTCACCGTGGGTTTTCTCCAGGTACTCCAGTTTCCTCCCACCTCCAAAAACATGCATGTTTAGGTTAATTGGTCATCACTGTAAATTTCCCTGAGTGAATGAATGAGAGAGTGAATGGTTGTCTGTCTATCTCTGCGATAATCCAGGGTGTTCCCCCGCCTAAGGCCCAAAGTTACTGACATAGGCTTCACTTACCTGCGACCCCAAACGGGATTAAGAAAATGAATGAATTAATTAATATGGCTTTTACTGTGTTGCAGTAATAATTTCTGAAGTTGTAACATTGTTAGTTTAAAAAGTCATTTCTTCTCTAAGCATAAAAAATACTCACCATTTTGAATTTCAAAGATGCATTAAAGTTGGGGTAGCTAACTTATTTAGTTGTAAATAAGTAAAATTTGTGTTTTCCACCAAAACGTCTATGATAAATGCAGCACGTTGTGAAAAAATAAGCCCACAGAGTACCTTCTGAATCAAATTATAAAGAAGAATTTTAGTTGTAATCAGGAGCAGAATGCAGCATTCTGATTGGCTGAGCTTGGGTGGTCCTTTCACTTAAAAAAGAAAAAAGAGGGTTTTATGTCAAAATTGCAACCAAAACTTAATACATTTTGATATTAACAATGTGTTGAAGAGATTATGAGACAAAGTTGTCAGATTTAAAACCTAAATTTTGTTGGCAGAGCTCCGAGATCTTTTGCACAGTACTGTTCATTATTGTCAGACTCATTCTATTGAGTATTTTCCATCAAAAAACGTTCATTACAAAAGTGTATATGTATTAGTCTCAGCATGCAAAGTAGAAAAGGCCTCAGAGAACAATTTTTCGACTTGACCTGCATTTTACTCAAAAAACTGTTCTAGCCAAACCCACTACCAAACCTTTTCACTCAGAGCAGCTCTCAAAAAGCCGTTCAAACCTGTGGGAAAATGACAGATCTGCAGTACTAAGTGTGTATTTACTCCGTTGACTTAACAAATAAAGCTGTCATCACTGCTGGTTTATCAGATTGTCATTGTTGGGTGAGAAACTTTTTGGCATCTTGTTTTCACCTGAGTTCGTTTGCACTAATCTCACTCAAAAAGATTTCAGGAACAAGCCAGATGACTTTCAAAGCTAAAGTCTGATTTGGATTGTTTTTAAGTTTTCACAAATTTGCATTTTTTAATTTTTACACTACAGCGAACAATCTGCAATCCCTCTGGTTCTGCTGAAAACAATGGCACAGGTAGTTTGACTAAACATGGAAGGCTGTTATGAGCTCTTTTCGTTAAAACTGGATAAACAGATAAAAGCACACCCTGCATGCTGTGATTGGCTGTCTGCAGGCTTCACTCAAGTCTCTCACAATTGTAAAATTGTGGCCTCATATATTCACGTCTCTACAGGTGTTGTATACCTACCTACACACTAGAGCAGTGATTTTCAACCAATGTGGAATGCTAGTGTGCCTTGAGATAATTACCAGTTTCCAAAATTCAATCTGTGAAACAAGTTTAAGTCAATTTAAAAGAATTATTTGCTATTTGGAGTGTTTGAACAACATTTTCACCAAGAAGCAAAACTGTCACCATTTACTAATTTATTGAAACATCTTAAGATACACTATGTAACTTTTCCAACAAAAGGTTCTGTTTGTCTTTTCACCATGTTCCAAAATAAAATATTAAACATATTTAACATGTATTTGATCAATTATAGATCTTTATTTCTCAAAAAGCTTTAAAATGTTTCTCCATATACCTGGCATGCACAGAATTTACTTCTCGTAACATAGATTGATAGTAAGAGGATCATTCCAAGCTACCAGAAAAGTTGGATAGTGCTACTTGAATGAAACAATTGTTTCCAAAGTAGTTTGATTTGGCAATATCAGAGTTGGTGTGCCGTGAAACAAATTTGACCAAAAAAGTTTGCCATGACTGAAAAAAGGTTGGGAAACACTGCACTAGAGCACATCTTATAACAGTGACAAAGTTATCTTGACGTGTAAACAGAAAGTGAAATTATGTCACTTGCTAAACAAATGTCTGCAGCTAAAATGATCTCCATTGTGTATAAATGTAGATTGAATTAAATAAAAATTGTATATTTCCTGACCACAGTCGTCAAATAAACTCGGCCTAAATGGACAGAAGGGTACACGGTAGCAGCCTGGTTGGTGCTCTGGCTTCACATTGTGGGTTTAAATCTAGGGAGGAGTTCTTTCAGTGGAGTTTGCATGTTCCCCTATGTTACTGTGGGTTATCTCTGAGTACTCCTTCTCCATAAACATGAAGCTTATGTATAGGTCAATTGGCAACACGTAAAATCCACTTATTGAATGAAAGACAGATTGAATGATTGTCTGTTTGTGTCCTCTATGTGTGACGAGTTAGCCACTGTCCAGCTTGTTGTCTGCCTAAGGCCCAAGTAACTGTGTTAAACTCTAGCTACCAATGACCCTAAATGGAACACGCTGCAGAATGTTGAATGTATGAAAAATTTGACCTCTAGTTCTCTTATGGTGGCAAAAACCAGTGGAAATACAGTTTAGGGTCACTGTCCATTATAACGCGTCTTGTAATGAAGCGTTGAAATTCCATTACAAGATCTTTACGACTCCCAAAGGTAACAGCACATATTATCGTCCCTTTACGACAATAATAACACGCTTAATGAGATCAGCCGTGATACACTGTGCGGACCAGCGAGCCCCCCTTTCATTAAACACATCTCTTTTTTGACATTGAGCCATGAGCCAACTGCCAATACAATATATGACAATTATGAGTATGTTGGAGCATCTTTCCCTCTTTAAAGGCGTTCATTATCCCTCCCCCGGTCCCTTATGAGCTGTGATAAAAGCTTCACTAAATGTAATGTGCACCAGCGTGACCCCTGCCCTAAAGCCGGGGGATCCAGAGACCAGCCCCTGTCCTGGCTCTGTGTGTGTGGCTGCACTTCAGACATCAGGCCAGCAGACAAAGGACTATTCATCTTTACACCAAGCTGCCCGCGCGCTCCTCGAGAGACACAGAGGCTGACGCCGAGCTGGGCGACTCTGCCTTCCACAATAGTTAGATTATATTGGCCGGCGCAACTGTCCCGCCGGCGTACATGATGAGTCCGAGTCTTGGCGCTGGGAGGCGTGCACCGTAACTGAGCAATGAGCTAGATTGGAAATTCTTCATAATCAAGTAGGTCATTTTATTTTTTTTTTTTTTTTTTTTTTTTTTTTTTTTTTTTTTTTTACATTTAATCTTTTGTGGCAAATTTTTTTTACTTTCATCTGTCTTCATGAACATTCTTTAATCTTTTTTTTATTAGTTTTCATTTTATTATTAAATGTTTTTTATTTTATTTTATTTATAATTTGACACATTTGATGTCTAGATGTACTTTTTAAGTTTCGCATGAGATAATTAAGTCTACAGACAATTTCAGACTGTCCGAAGCTATTCACTGTTTGATGGTTTGAAATGAAAACAGAGGATTTTACAGAATACAGTATACACTGCAAAAGTTTATTCTAGATTTCCTGTCTATGTCTGAAATCTGGATTTCAATCTTTATTTTTCTGGCTAAGATGGGTTTAGTTGAGGAATATATTAACATACATATTATAGTAGGCCAAATCGATCAGAGTCAGAGTTTGTCGAGGACCGCATTTTAAATATAAGTCCCTCTGTGTTAAATTCAAATATGCAATAGGCTGTATAAGCTAATATAACACATTTACCATATAGCTATCCAGAATTATTTTTTGTCACATTACATTATGTTGTGATACATTATATTTACATAATTTCATTGCAAGAGAAAACTTTAGACAGATTGTATGCTTTTTGCTACATGTGTGCATATTACATTTAATCGTCACACATAGCGATATAAGGGGCCACTATCAATAATAATCTGAAATCATGTTCAGGGGCCACATGATTTCTTCTTGAGGGCCGAATTTGGCCCCCGGGCCTGAGTTTGACATCCTTGTAACTAAAATTAAGTGTAATTCTAGTAGTTTTAAACTAGACTAGATCATCACATTTCACAGTGTAACGAGTAAGACTAATGCTTATTCTCTAAAACATGAGACAGATTACCACGTTACAGTTTTTATTTCTCTCTCTCGTTTTTATTTTTGCAGCCTAATTTGTTTATTCAGGAAGTTGCCACCTTATTAGTGCTGCTAAAGATCAAATCACAGCAGTTTTTAAATCAGAAAATACGATGCTAATGCACATGAAGATGGGACATTCTGCATAAATAAAACTTCCTCCATTGCAAGACTTTTCTATTGTTCTCAGTTAAAATTACTGCAGTTCTTAAATACAAGTCAGTGCTGAAGTGTGATCAGTAGAAGTCAGACTCAACATTGGAGCGAGTGCTTTGACAAAGAGCTGCAGTTGGCATGAGGTGAAAGTCAAGCATTATAGTCTTTTTTTTGTTCATTCTGCAGACTGGGATCTTTTCAGAGCTGTAGCACAAATACTGTAAAACAAAGTATAAAAATACACACACAGACAAGGCCATGTCTGCTATTCTTCTCAAAAGAAGTAGAGTTTTCAAGCCTGTTGTCTTGGTAACAACATATTTCAAGGTGACCAGCCTTCCTCATGCTCACAATACTCATTATTATTTTACAGCAGGTCAAAACACTCGGCTCTTCTCTGCTGTGCATTGACAGACGTAGCTCCTGGCATTTTTAAACTTCTCCAGAACTGTTTCTCTTGTGGTCAAAACAGGACACTGAGTTATTCACAGAGTTTAGACTAAAGAGGTAAATACTGAACTAATTTGGATGATTTCAACTATAGTTTTAAAACCAAGTGAGCCAACGAGTCACTGTAGTTTAAGTTTTATTGCTATTTGTATAAAGGATAGCACTTTTAAGAGTCGTATCTTGCAGCAGTGAACTTTATTTGAATGTGCATGAGACGAACAGGTTCAGAGAGTATCTAAAGTATTACATTTACCTAAAATTACTCAAATTACACACTTCCTGGTTCAGTCATTTGGATGCACTGCAGTTGTTTTGCAGCCAGCCAGTGAAAAGAAGTCGAACTCTTGACCAGTGCGCATTGAGGTTTGCTAGCTGTGCCTTGAAAAAAATGTTGGTTTCATGAATTTAACTGAATAATTTATCACTTTTTTCATAGTTCTGCACCAAAAAGAAGAAACCAAACAAGTAACCACTGCTGAATGTAACGACCCTGGCACAGTGACATGGACAATGTTCTCTCTTAATAGTGTGATTCGGTAGTAGAGGATCTGCCAGAGAATATTTTTAAACATAAAAGGGTACCATGACTTATAACATAAAACACTGGAGTAACCCACTGGAGACAAATCAACCAACCCAAGAGCAAGAAAGCATATACTGTATATAGAGGGATGCAATGCAGAAGGAGCTGCTCTTTGTCTGGTTAGCTGGGGAAACTTCTTTGAATAAAACAACAAAACGGGACGAGAGCAGCTGTTTTGATCAGGTCTGAACCGGTCTGACATACGTCTGTCCCCTGAAGTGTTTTTCTCGCTGTATTTTCACCTGAATGCAACTTTTAAGGGGGTGCACGGTAGCCAAGTGGTTAGAGCTCTGGCTTCCCAACAAGGATGTCGTGGGTTCGACTCCCGGGTCGACCATATCAACATCTCACAATCTCTCTGGGTGGAGTTTGCATGTTTCCCCGTGTCACCGTGGTTTTCTCCGGTACTCTGGTTTCCTCCCACCTCCAAAAACATGCATGTTTAGGTTAATTGGGCATCACTGTAAATTTCCCTTAGTGAGTGAATGAGAGAGTGAATGTTGTCTGTCAACCCTGCGGCAAGTTGGCCACTGTCCAGGTGTTCCCCGCCTAAGGCCCAAAGTCACTGGGATAGGCTCCAGTCACCCGCGACCCCTAACGGGATTAAGCGGTAGAGAAAATGAATGAAATGTAACTTTTAAGAGTCGTAGGTCGAATTTCATTCACATTTCATTGATTTAGCAGCATTTTTGTTTTTGCACAATGATAAACTCTTGTAGTCAGCTGACAACAGCCCTAGCTCGAGTTGTTTCTCCGGCTTGGTCATGCAGCAGCTCTTTCCACAGACGGGGTGCACGCCCCGTGTTGGTAAACAAAAAATTTCTCTATACCACGGCATTATAAGACATGTAAATTGTGTATTATTAGCACGATTTCACAGCTTTTTTGCTTATAGATGCAACACGTTGCAGTCCCCATTTCATTTCGATGTTCTTATTTATGAATCTTCATGAAATCCTAATCTTACCTATTCCACACCCCAGCCCCAATCTTACCCGATTTAGTGACTTGATGCCTAAACTTATCCGTTACATGGCTTCAACAAAAACTGTTTGTTTTTTATGTTGTCTCTGCCTGAACTATCAAACCCAAAAACATGACAATGATGATCCACTTGGCAGTTTCTCCAGCAACTAGTTAAAAATTAATTGTAGTCTTCACAACAGTTCTATTATTGTGAAGAGAAAAAAGACAATGATCCAAAGGTCAGTCCTGCCCTGTCACTCACAGACCAACTGAAAACTGTCACTGACTCCTGCAGTTCTAAATGAACAAAAAATAATAATAATATTCATATTTTAACTAAAACCACCAGCATGGACAAAGCTATTAGACGTTTAAATGACTTAATTGATCACTTCATGGTATCATTGGTTGCGTTCTGGTTATGGTGGGACATCATTAGTTGTGATTGCCCATCATGATTCTTGCCGCATCAAGACATATTGATCAGGCTATTGATTGGTCACTCTGAAACATGACCACTGTGGCTGTGTGAAGAACATGTCCTGTTTTCACACCACTGGAGGCCGCTCGTATCAATTATTAATGACGCACAGATTCAGTGGGGTAAATACGGCTTCTGCTGATCAGTTTGGAGATAAAAGCTTTGGATATTGGGAAAGGAGGAGTGGATGAGCTCATTGTTTGAGACAGCTCTGGTTCACAATGTTTATATGCTTTCTTTTCTAAAGTATTTACAGTAATATTATTAATATTTCCACCTGATTTTGCCTGAAAAGTGAAGCTGGATCATATCAATTACAACATGAGGATGTGAGTGAAAGACAATGACTAATTAAAATGTCATTCCAGTTGAACCATTTTTATAATTAAACTTGGAGGCTATTTCTCGATAATAAATGTAATTTGAAAATGGGCAAAAACTAAAACTGGCCATTGTTCTCCCCCACTGAGATAAGCTTTATGATTTATTTTACACATTAAATAAACCAAGACACACACTTACTACCTATTTTCAATGTAGTTCTATTATTCTACTTTTCCTTATTTCTGTTTTATTTTTCAGGCTTTTTTCACAAACTTGCTCTTAGAAAAAAAAAAAAAAAAAAGATTTAAAATGGGTTAATAAAAAAAAATTACTAATAGAAATTTATAATAATTATGCACTTGAAATGAAACATTCAAACAAGTAAGTAAAGTTATATTATCAATGACAGAGAGGGGCCATAAAAGTGAATCTGTTTGTAAACCTTTTGGAGAATCAGCAAATGGCTGCTCTCTTTGTTGACACTCTGGGGGTTTGACCTGTGTGTTTGATATTTTAGAAAAATGCAGATTTCAAAACTGATTTTAGAAAAATAGCTGAAAGTAAAACCTTTTTTGAGGCTGAACAGAATTCCGTGTTTGATACATCAACGCAACGACACATGATCCAGTAACACATGGATAGAAGTAGGTGTTAAATTCACACACAAACACACAAATACAGTTTGAGTAAAAAGAAAACGTGTATTTTGAAAGAATCCTTTTCCTTAATCCACCTTTGGCCTGCTTGTGCTGGAGCAGAGACTGTGTGGCTAATTAAAGGCCAGTTTGTCTTAACACGAGCCTCAGAGCCAAGGGAAGCAGTAACGTGTCAAGATTAACATGCAGGTGTGAAGGCTGTTTGGACCTCTGTTATTCCACAGCCACAGACTTGGCCGATGCCCTCGTGTCAACACGCATGAGCGCAGCGCGCTGTGTGTGCGCCCAGCAAAACTCAGCAAAGTAAAGTTGACTCAGAGGTGAGCAGAAATCAAAGCCTTTCACACCAAACACCATCTGCAGAAACAGTTGCTTCCTAACTTTAGCTCCACATCTCGTCCATCACGACAGAAACGGTCACATGAGTTCACATTACAGCGCAGAAAAGATACAAGTGTGGAGTTTAGACTTGTCTCACTCTGAAGGTCCTTTATTCTTGTCACATTAAAAACTTAAATAAAAATAACTATTTAAAGCAAAGGTACCTAACGTTTTTGTTGCAAATATAAACTCTGTACTCCACAAGAATATGTTGAAAATGCAGCACCTTCTCATGAAATCAGATTACTGTGTACTCTCTGAATTAAACAAAGTTAAAATTATTTCCCATGAAAATGAAAGGAGAGCTCTGATTGGCTGAGCTGAGTGGTTCACTCCAGTTTCACTTTGTTGCTTGTGAAAAGATGTTCCTAAGGTAAAAACACAAACAGAAACACTTCCTGTGTTTAGTAAAAATGATTTACTATTCGAAGTTGAGGAGACCTGAACAAATTTTTACTTAAACTGATAATATGACAATATGTTTGTGCTGGCAATGCTGATTTTATTAATAAAAATCTGAGACAGAGCCTTTAATTTACAATTAATTTACAATCTTAATTCAAAGGAGAAATATATTATCCTTTAAGCCAAACCACAAATGTTCTTTTTGAGTTTATGGTGTTTGGTTTGTTTGTTGCATTACTGCCACCAACTGGTTCAGACAAACAGCAATGTTCAGTCATGCACGAATCAATCCAGATACAACTTTAAGTTTTTTGTTTGTTTTGTGGTGAACTATGACTTGTGTACAACTTTGTTTCTCTGTGATGTATAAGTTTAAGATTTTTGCACGTGTCCTCTTTAACAACATCACAACAATAAATCTCTACAACTTTCAAACACGTCAGTCGCATTAATTCAGTCGAACTAACCACAGCCAAAAACCTTCCTGTGTCATTTAGTTATCGAGAAGAAACTTCACAGTGATTTGAAAACGCAGTGTCACCTACTGTCTCACACATTTGCAGCAATCAAAGGGAAGAGGAAATATTCTGTTTATATTTTCAGCCGTCGGTGTCCCGTGGCCTTCCTGTTGACGAGCCGAGTCAGAAGATGTGAAAAATGATGGTTTGAGTTGTGAAAAGAGAGACGTATCGGGGATCAGCTCACTCACTGTTCTATCAAGACTTGTGTGCTAAGCTTTTTTTCTTAAATATGCACAGATACAAAAGAAATCACCAGACAAAACGCGACATTTTGAAGTCATTTTTCTAATTTTTTGAGTTTGTTATTTTTCAACATGCAATTTTGTCTAGGTCCTTTAGTAGGTGTATGTGTTTTTATTCTTCATTTTATGACACATTATCCTTATTTGTCTTATTTATTTTTCTATAGAGTTGTTGTTTAAGGCTCTGCACTCAAATATACCATCTCAGCTGGTATATATATATATATATTTTTTTTAAACTGCAGATGCATGTCTTGTTCACTTCCCTCATCTTTGCTGAAACACTTACAGTACTTGTTTACTACAGTTCAATTCAATTCAATTTATTTTTGTATAGCCGAGAACCACAACAACAGTCATCTCAAAGGACTTCACGGGAACAGGGAGATTCAGGAGGAGTACATAAGAGGTGAGACCAGGTCCTGAAAACCAGGGGTGTCCAAGGTCCAGGCCTCGACACCGGAACAACAGGCACACTCCCAAAGGAACAAGATTAAAACAGTCACTAGATTAAAAGGCATAGAGAAAGTTAAGATAAAATATAGTAGGTAGGCAAAAACAAGACAAGAAATAAAAGGAGGAACAGTCATAAAATAAGGTAATATGTGTATAATTAATGCACATTAATAAAATTAAATGAGTTTAGAAGCTTTCCACAACATTCACTAGCCAGAGTCAGTTGCCATGGAAACAAAATGTTGTATTATAAGACACAGAGTGGTCATTACAAACAGATTTTCACCCAATTGCTGAGTGCAGTTGTCTTGTTTTGGTTTAAAATACTACATCCTGTACATACAACCACTTCCTGTTCAATACTCTTCAATGAGGTTTCACTACATCAGTTTAAAACTAATAAATACTCTTTAGATCAGACAGTTGTGGTGAATGTTACAGAAAACAAGTAAAGACTTTACATATCAGAGGAATATTTCATCAGAGACACTTGTGAGTTTAAAAAGAGACATAATTGTGTCTAAATGCTAACGCTAACAGAAATGTTGTATGTACAGAAGTTAGCATTTTTGAACAATCGCAAGCCAACTGAAATTCCGTGCACACAGCCATTGACAAAAGATGACCAAAATGAATATCTGAATATTTTTACTTGTCGATATTCAGACAATATTGTATCAGTAACGAATTGTAAAATTTAACTTTGATGTGCCCAGATATTAAACTACTATTTTGTTGTTGTTGGAAAGTGGCTACGTAACTATTTTGAACCCCACGTGTTTTACTCACAATCTGAATTTTTGAGTAAACACAAGTAAATACAGACAAGAGGGTGGGGATAGGTGGTAGGCGAAGACAGGGATTTTCTGGAACGTCAGCTGCAGAACAATACATGATTTAACGAATAAATCTAAATACAACTTTGGGTAAACTAATGATGAGAGAACACTGTTTAACACGAACATTGTAGTTTCACACATTTTCAATCTGGTGATGGCAGTGACTAGTGACTAGACTCATTACCTTTTATAGTACAACTTGAACTGCTTGATCCCCATCTGTACTGAATATTATGGCCCTATAAAATGTTGTGATGCCATAGGGATGAAACCAGACAATTGTGAAATCTTTACAAATAGTGCTAAATTACATTTACACCTTTAAATTAAAACAGCATCATTTCGTTCTATTGCCCAACTCTAGGTACAGGGCCTTTAAGATCAGGAATACATACATAGTTTTGAGCTAAACCTTTACTTATATTATTATAAACTCATTCAAATGGCTTGTCTTCTTTTGCTCAATGTTCTGGCTGTTTTATATTCACATATAAATGAGTGTTTTAATCATTTTTTCCTTGCGTCCTCCCCCACACTTCTCCTGTCGGTGTCTTTGACCGCAGCACCAATATACAAGCTAACCTCCACGTCACAGGAGGGTCACGCGCACACAGGGAGGTCAAGGAGAGGTTGCTGCAGTGCCCCCCAACGCTGTGCTGCTCCCTAAGGACCCGGGCCAATATATGACAGGGACAGGGTCACGGAGAGGGGGTCCTATACTTGACTTCAGACAGTGGGGGTAGTGTTCACATAATGCACATACAGCTGCGCCGGGACCGAGGGACAACCCAGCATGTCACTAGAATGGTAAATGGAGAGGCCTGGCATAATGAAAATGTATATAAATGTGTGGAAAAATAACTCCTTCCACATGATACTTTGCTCTCATTGGATTTGTTTATTTGAAATATAATTAGATGCTTCATTCATTTCACTGACTCCAGCAGGATTTTGAGTGTCTTTTCTGTTTTGAGCATTTTTACTTTAGTTTGTGGTCAAACAGAAATACAATGCTGCATGGTTTCATAGTTGTCTTTGTTTTGTGTAGTTCTTTTTAATCTCAAAAGTAATTTCTCTGTTTTTCAAAAAAAGTTCCAGGTACATTTGAGAGACTTTTGGTACAAACAAAGCATGGAACCCGTCTGGGTCAGGCAGACATAGCTTTTCCAAACTGATTCTGCATTCAGGATGTTAATTGTCTGATTCAGCTCCATCCCTCCCCCTTCTCTTTGTCTGGTCCAGCCACTGTCTGCCTCCAGAATGATCTGTCTTCCTCAGAGCGACTGACAGCTCCAGTGTCCCACAAAAGGCGGCCCCCTCCTGAACACGCGCTCCACGCTGCAGTCACACTTCCATGCAGCCAGATGGGCCCGTGTCCCCCATCGCCAGACAAATTCAGTTTGGGCCCCAGATTAATATTCAGCCAAAGCCCTGGCTCTGTGTAATTGAATCTGGGTGCCATGAGTGTACAACAGGGGCTACTTTAGATGCAAGCAGCCAGCTGCGCCGGGCTCCTGCCGGCCGGCCACAGCAGAGTCTGTCCACACACAAACACTGTTGTCTCTGCTGCTCTGTCTGCTGACAGATCCACTCATCGTGCTCTCTAATAACTCTTTTCACTCACATACTGTCTTTCTAAACTACAACAACAAATGAGCCAACGTTTAGGTCCAAACTAAGACAAATGATCAACAGATTTACATCACTAACTGAATTTATGTTTCATCAAGTCAAACTGTCAAAGCAAAACAAAAGATAAAGATGTAAAGGATTCATCCATTTATAATTTTTCTTTTTGTGCTGCACAACAAAGCCAAAGTAATCATCACTATATAATTCATAACACCTCACCAGGCTTAACTTTGTTCAAACCTTGTTCTGTATCCTCACACACGCTCACATATATGATAAAGAGAATAAAATATTCACTCCTCCTTTTGATGAGTTTGTGCTTTGATTACATATGCTTTTAAATAAATATTTCATCCTGGTTTTGTCTTACCAATTTTAACCAAAAATGCATCTATTTTTTGGAAACCATACACCCCAGTAAACAAGCAATACAGTGTATTGTTCATTTTGCACAAGTGGAATAATAAAATAAGAAATAACAAAGACAAGTTCAGGCAGAATTCATATTTCAGATACATGTACAGAAAAAACTATCCAGACACAGTTCATACTAAGAGCTATGAAGGAAACGATTATGCAAAGAATCAGGCTCAGTTCTACTTCCAAATAAAATAGAATATATTTTAAAAACAAGACTTTTTTAATGGGCTTTAGTTTAACTTTTTATCACAAGTCCCTAATTTTCATTTTCAGTTGGAGAGCATTTTCTGGAGAGCAGCAGTTACAGATACAATAATACAAATTCTTACTTTCCTTTGTGTGTAGCTTGTGTAATGAGAGTAAGTCAGACATCAGAGGCCAAATCTACAAAAGGATAATAGGCTCTAATAATAAGGGAGCTCCACTTGACCTTTTCAGTCACTAAACAGATTAAACAAAATACAATGACAATAATTGTAGGTAGACACAGAAAATATTGTCGATAAAAATGATGTTCTTGCTGGGAGCAGTTTGATGTCATAAAATTTCCTCTTGCAGTGATTCCCACAGATTTATATGAGACTGAAGGCACGGGCAATCTTAAATGAAAAATTATATTAAACACCAGTTTTGAGTAAATAGTTCTCTTATTGGCTCTTCAAATCAACAAAGAACTGAGGATAATCATTAAATAAAGTTACTTGTATATTTATGATTCAACAAGTCAAAGGCATTCACTTTATATTACAGCACAAATACGATGCATTATTTGCATGGTTCTCGTCTTTCAAACATTTGAATCACATGAACTAGAACCAATAAAGGATGTAAAAACACACAGCAGTCATGTGTCTCCACATCAGGAATTGAGTTAAAACAATCATTCCTGACATCCTAAAACTGCAGAAAAGCTCCCAATAAGTCTGAATAACTATAGGCACTTAAGAACAGTCCAGAATATTAAAGATGTATCTATGATGATCAGGGACATTCAGAACAATGTTTTCTGGTAAACAAAAATACCTTAGAAACTTTTAAAACTCAAAAAGTTATCTAAGCATGGATGAATGAATGAATGAAATTAGTTTTATTTTGGTTGTCAATATTCACAAAGAAAACAAACAAACAACCAAAAAAATCTATACATCCTAATCCGAACCAAAAAAGGATTGGGCTAAAGCAAGCAGAACCAACCATATTCATAACCATACATCATATTATCTTTTTCTTATATTTACCATATATTTTGACTAACTACAACAATGTATATGTAAATATCATTACATAGTTTAATGTTGTGTTTATTTTGACAGTGAGTTAATTATTTTAGTTGATCATCAAGATCTTCCAGAGTTTGATTTCCACAATAGAAACACATCTTTTCCCAAACATTGGTTCTTGCTTTAGCTGACTCAAACCGTAGCAAACCTCTAAGGTTCTACAAACTTCTTCTTAATTTACAAAAGGATTGAATACCTGCAGGAAGATCACTATTCACTGCACAATACAAAATTTGTATGATGTCCTAAAATTTTAATATATTTGATTTGATAAAAAGTTTATTGTTGAATCACGGAATTTAGCTCTGTCATTTAAAAGACTAAATTTATGCAAAAAAAAAACCAAAAAAATACATTTTTGTAGTTGTAAATCTGCTTCTCTTATTGTTTCCTGTTGAAAAACATGAGATACTTTCTGAGCCTCAGAAAACACTGTTCTGAATGTCCCAGATTTCTGATGTGGGATAAATCTCTGAGATCTTATGTACTGTTTTTAACCATCCAGACTGTCTTAGCATTTCTGCAGCATTAGTATATCATGTAACACTGGCCTGATTATTTACCCTCTGTAGTTTTATTTACTGCCAGTAGGTGGCACTCTATCTGAATTCTTGATGTGGGAGACACATGACTGTCATGTGTGCTTTATGACATTTTACTACTTGTTATTGCTTCTGGTGCATGATTCAAAGACGGTCCGAGCAATGCAAAAACATCTTATTTGTCCTTTAATACAGTGTTTCCCAACCAGGGGTACATGAACGCTTACCAGAGAGTATTTAAAAAGACTTTAAAGAAGGTGAAAGGTAAAAATATTTGAATTTGAAGGATTTGACAAACATTTAATGAAAACAAAAAGATACAATGCTATCACATGGCAATAACCTTAAATGTATTTACTCTAAACCTGAAGCTGCAGAGTACTCAGAGTGTGAGACAACATTTAAGGGTTACTCAAGACAAAAAAGGTCGGGACTACTGCTTTAATTCATTGGTTAACATGTTGTTAAATTGGTTGATTCCATGTTGTGGACAAACATAGTGTATCTGCACGAAAAATGTTCCTTATTTGATTGGTGAATTTCCAAGTTACACAATGTGACAAAATAAACTAAAGCTCAGTATGATCCTCTTTAAGGCTCTTTGACAAAAATGTCTCATCATTGACTCTCATGCAATTTTGCCCCTCACTGCTGACACTCATAATATTGTGGCATCATCTGCACAGTGTTTTAGTTTGATTTTACAGTGCACATTACCGCCTGACTTGTCCCCAGAACCGACAGGATGCAGCGGCGCTTTGTCCGTGCGGCGATGTGCCCAGTCGGATCATCCTCTGACACCTCCAGGCTTCCTTACTTCCTGTTCCCCGGCAGACATGTGCTCAGACGACGCAGCAGTTGATTTGTCACCAGGCTTTTTCTGGCTCCCCCACACCTCCCCCTCTGTCTCACACCCGCTCTCACACTCTGGGTTCATTTGTGGGTTAGCTGGCACAGTTGCTCCTTATTGGATTTCATGTCGACTATGTGACTCATTCCTCTGTTTGTTTTTACTTGTGCCACCCTTTTGTTAGTGCTCATGCGCGATGCAAGTGGCACAGTTTAATCTAATGGAATGGATACAATGATCAGGTCTGGTATAGGACTGAAAACCCCTTATCCAAGTTCGGACAATATTTTTTCTATTTCTGTAAGCTTCACCAATCAGGTTCGCCAATAAATGCCTTATCTTTTTGTACAAATGCTTTATACAGTATAATCCATCCTCACATTCATTATAACAGCCTGGTTTGCCTTCAACGAATCATTAAAAGCAGCAGGAGTCACTTGGATCTTGAAAAATTTCTCCACAGAGAAGTCAACCCTGTATAACACCTATGCCTGTGTTGCCTAAAGATTTATTTTTGCAGTACTGGTTATAAAAGTGTCACATAACAGACTGTATGGTGCACACACTATACAGTCTGTTACAGAGCTGGGTTCAGGTCCCTCTTACTTTAAACTAAGTGAGCCACATTCATTTTCCTCCCCTCCTCGATCCACCTGCTGAAGGGATGACAATACTTTTAAAATGTTTTGAGCTACAAATTACTGAATACTTGCATTAAAAACATGACCATACCAGTTTGTCAAAGGCCCTCTTTTATAAATCATGCATTTGTACAAAAGTGTTACGTACGTGATTTCTGAAAAAACAACTTGACAAACAAATAAGCAATCCAATCCCAAATGTCTTAACTTTGTGTCTCTGAGGTTTCAGTGATGAGGCAGAAAGAGATTTGAGAAAGAGGAAATTTTGAGTTTGTGCTTGAGTACGTACATTTTCAATAAGAATTCTACGCAAAGTTATGTAAATGAGACCCCTGGTCAGTAGCAGATGCCCAGATGGCTAGAGTGGATTGTTGTTGTGTCCTTGGGCAAGACCATTAACCTACCCTCCCTTTTTAGATGAAGGAACTCGGAGTAGAGCCACTTCTCCTCCACATCTGCTCCAGGTGTCTCCTGGACGCCTCCCTATGAGGTGTCTTATGTCCCATCTAGAGGAGGCCTCATGGAAGACCCAGGCCAAACTGAAGGGACCATGTCTCTAGACTGTCCTTGGGAACGCCTCAGGATGAGAAGTTTGTGTGGAAAGCTCAAACTACATCCTTCGCTTCCCAACTTTGGATAAAGCTGAACAAAATGAATGAATGCATCCATTTTGATTAATTTTTTCTATCAGAAATGGTGTTCTTCATACTACAAAAGCCAAAGTGTAACTAAATACAATAACTCAAAAAGTATTCAGATTGTCTACATCAGTCACAGAGCGTCACTTTCTTATGTTAGCCAGCGCTCTGTTAAACAAAGGTGTGCTTAAAGCCCATGTTTCTCTTAGTGCAGTTGCTTTTGCGTCCTGAGCAGCTGCCTGGGCACAGTTAGCGTCGTAAAGCCGTTCTGTTGTGATGCTCGTCCTCTACAGTATCTGTCCTCTCCAGCTGTTGGTTTTCTCTCACTTTAACTTGATTAAATCCTTGGCGTTTTCTTATCTGGGAGCAGCAGGACAGGTATGTGTCTCACAGCCCATCATTACAGTGAGAGATGTGCTCCACAATCACTAATTATACTCTGCACCTCATTTCCTGGAGGCAGGCCAGGTTACTGCCAAACAAGTTGAAAAGCTACACTCCCTTTGTCTATACTAAACTAATCTTTCTCTGTATGTAAACACATAATATTACCTATTCCCAGAAAGCTCATTATAAAAGAAGCTCACAGGGTGAAGCGGAGGTTAGCGCTGCTCTGTGAGGAAAATGCACTTTAGTTTGAACTATGGGAGATTTTGATTCTTAAAGACTTTTTTTCTGCAAAATATAAAGTCTGTGAATTACAAACTTGGAAAATATCATCCTTTTATAAATCAAAATGCCATTTCTGATGTAAGAGCGGAAAAGTAATTATTGGGGTTTGAAGCACACTGCCTGCCACCTGAGCACATCAGGACAGGAATGCAGAGCTTCCTTTAAGTCCTATAAACAATCTCCAGCTATTTGGTTTCTTATTTAGTATACTGGCACAGTGAGATCTTCAATGGGATGTCTACAAATATCTGGCTGTACTTTTTAAATATAAAGCAATCAACTTCTGATGAAAGATTGAGAAAAAAAGTCTGTTTTTGTGTTTATGGAATTGAGAAATGGGAATGAGCTTTAACCAGATCTACTTCAGGGTTTGTTTGGATAGAACTGGAAATGTGCCTGCGGACCACACTTCTACTCCTCCAAGAGCTTTGTTGTTATCAGAAAGCAAACATCCTTACATACACAGAAGAGAACATAAAGAGACTGTGCAATGTCCCTGGTTTTCAAAGCTAAATCCTATGACTGAATTCATGAAGACACGCTTGCACCTCGCTAACACCAGTAGTGCCCAGGTGCCGCTGCAGTGCGCTCCATGCAGATGAGCGCATTAGCAGCATAAGTAATGAAGCCAGATGTTCTGTTCTGTCCGAGTCTCGTGAGGTTCACAGCGAAAACAAAGACATCGTCTCAGGAGAAACAGGACAGTCGGTGAAAGAAGAAAAATGCATGATTATCCTTATATATGACTAAAGTGTCCAAACGTTGTCAAACTTTTTCTTTCAGAATGCTAACAACTATTTCCAATAGATTTTATCATAGATGTTGGAGCAGGATCACACCACATCCATGCCCTTTCCAGTTGCCTCTCTATTTAAACCACCTGTTTACAGTAGAACCTTTGTCTGCTTGTAGAGATGCTCCAATCTGATACAAGGATCCAATATCGGTGTCGATCCAGGAAATGTTGCTGGATCGGGTATTGGTTCCATGATGTCAATCAGCCCAATATCTAGTTGTGCCTTTAATTAGGCATAATGAGACTGATTTACTGGCTGATGTTGATCCAGAGCGTCTCATAGTGTTTGATATTTTGTTCATATTAAAGTGTCTCTGACAGGTTCAACTCATTTCACTAAAACAAAGTTAAGATCATTAGATTTAAGATTTCACTAAACATTTTGCAAAGTTCATCCCAGTTTAGCCGTTTTTTGTTTGTTTGTTTGTTTTCGGTTTAAAAATTTATCACTGTTCATAGATGTGACATCACACTAGGGAGCTGCTTAGCAAGCAACCATTTGCAAAAATTGGGCCAAAACTTTTCTAATGTAATGGTTTTCACTTTTTGAGACATAAAAATACACAAAAACAACACTCTATGTTAGGGTAATTAAAATATGTTCATTGTGAGAAAATGAAAATGTTTTGTCTCCCTGTTGTAAATGGTCTTTAATTATAAAGCGCTTTTCCACCTTTCCAGGCACTCGCTTTTACAATCAGGGATCCACTCACCCAGTGTACGCAGACACTGAGGTAATGTAGGTTAATGTCTTGCCCAAGGACACACTGACAATCCACTTTTGTCGTATATAATATAATCTACTAAATTTAATTAAAATGGGAAATTCGTAGAAACCTGTCATTTGCACTGTCAGTTGTTTAGTCATCATGACTTGCACTATAAATAAGTTACATAATACAATATGATCAAATTTCTAATGTTTTGAAAAGAAAAAAGAGCTATTTCAGTCCTTACATTAGTATTGATTAGGTTGATATCGGTGTTGGATTTTTTTTGAATTTGTTGTTTTGCTACACATGCCACAAACTGAGTGTACTCGCCAACAATGCAAAGAAGAAAACACTCTGCAGTTTAAAGTCTGAAGAAGACACAGGGACACGACACTAATGCGTTGGGGGTTGGTGTTGAGGCCCAAGGCAGATTTCTGTTTTTTTTGTAATCTTCAAATCTGTTCTCTAATGCCCTCTTACACCCAAACACTGGTCTAAATGCTCCCAAAATGCCCCTGTTGACTTGCTCCTTGGCAGAGCAACTGGAAGAAGGCTCACTAGAATCAACCAGACTGGTTTCAGCTTCACTCAGTGTGCTTCAAGAACAATTCTGTGGTAAATAAAGGTTTGAACATGGCTTTGCAGTCTGTCGTCACTAAAGACACTATCACTCACAGCTGTCGACACGTGGCACAATGGAAGTCTTGATGCATCAGTCGATTTTATTTCACTTTGTTGAAATCATAGACATACAGTATATTAGCTACAACATGAACAGCGCGACGCCATATTTCTCCCGTAGATGTGATGTTGCGTATCTTTTGAACACAATGGCAGAAGTTGCCCTTTTATGGATAAAACGAACTAAAATGAGTAAAACCACAAGCAAAACGGATCAATTTGTGTTTTATGAAGCTTTATTAAACAACATTGGCAATGTTATATTATGTTTCTCAAACTGATACTTTCAGAGGCAGAAAATACTGTTCAAATTCCATCATGGTAACCTGGACACTCCTCCACAGAGAAGTGAAGCTACATGTACAACTTTTATTTTGTGATGTTTATGTCACTTTTCTGCTGCTTTCACTAGTGTAAAATACTTAGTAGTCATAAAAGTCCTAAATGATTCACTTGATAAGAAAGTCTCTATGTGAAGTTTGCTAGCCATTAGCAGTTTTATGCACAAATTTAGCCTTTATTAAAACACTAAAAAGTTTGTAAACTCAACAGTAAGTTGTAGCGAGGCTCTGACCTTTGCTAAATGTGTCGGTAAGTTTTGTACCACTTTTTTATAACTTGCGTATTTTGCAGCTAATGCTATTGGCTGTAGGAAAACAAAAAGGAAACGCTCCGGAGTTCTTCAAATCTACCGGACTAGCTCAGATGCTAAGTGTTCGATAGCATCAGAGTTTAACTGTGCGGCTACTAAATATATGTCTATGGCTTTTTGTTGTACCGGAAGTTTAGTTTAGTTTATTTATTTGAAGGACACTGTGCAGTTACATTAAAAAGATGGCTGCACCAGATTTAGCACAACGCTACTTTCCTGCAGTCCTCGACATACAAACATTTTACATATGTAAAATAAATTCAATTATACAAGTGCAACATATTCAGCTTTCAGTGCATAGATCAAGTAACAAGTAACACAGTACAGTTAAATAACAGCAATTTTCACAAGTGCAAAATATGAGTAAAGTGCTTCATTTTATCAGTCCGTCAAAGACAATAGTGCAACAGCTACCGGGTGTACCCACAAAACACGTGTGTTGCTGTCGTTTCAGTGAATTTACAACTAAAAGAGAAAATATCGTCTTCTAAGTTAACATTTGAAACAAGGTCAAAGAGGAGAACATTATAATCTGCTTTCTAAAGTCGAGTTATTTTTTGCTTCTGTTCGCTGATTGGCCGATGTACTTCCTGTTTTTGGGAACTATCTGCAATCCTGTGATACCGGACCTGTAGCACTAAGTGGAGACAGCCTGGCTAGGATTACAATGCATAGTAAGAAAGAAATCCTAGCAACTGGCAAACCCAACAAATCCAAAAGTTAGTTATCATAATTTCTTGAATAAATAACAAAACATTCCCTCTGTACTTGAGCTCCCATTTTGTAGATGGGTGTGTTAAGTAGCACATGACATGAGAGGACTTTTTGGGAACACTTTCTGTTAAATTGAGCTGAAAACAAGAAAATACTGTATGAACACGTGGCGCTATCAAACAAGTTCAAAATTCTTCCCTATTGAGAACAAGGAAGGCAGGGAAGAGCTTCACTTTATACACAAGCAGCGAAGAACCTCGAGATCCAATGCCAGGTATAAAACTGTAAGTTTTTTGTAATTGTCCTATTGATCCACATTTGGAGAGGCTGATTCATATTTGAGTTGTTTACACTGTGACTGCCCACATCACACAGTTAACATGTTCACTGCAGACCAGACCTCAGAAAGGCCGCATGCATCCGGGGCACCTCTCTGAGGGGCGTCACATTCAAATCAGTCCCCGGGAAAATTGGATCTCATCCACTGTTTAAATTCCACAGACTTTGAGCCATGCAGTTGCTTAGCAACAGTCGAGCTGATGTATCCTTCTTTAATTTGTGCATATTTGAGTTTTGACTCAGAGCTAAGTTAACAATCCACAATGTTGCTCATAAAATACAGACTGGAAAATTAAACCAAATGTATCAAGCTAAAACTCTTACAATGCATATTAAATTTTGAATAATTATTTAAATCAAACGCAATTCATCTAAGTCATGTTTATTTTGTACTTTTAATGCATAGTAAAAACCCATGTGAATTAAATAAAGCAGGCTTCCACTGAACAGGGGCTGCACTAAAGTAAATAATGATATGGCAGAGACATAGGCAGAGCTGGAGGCCTTCCTCACACAAAGGAATAAGGCTCAGATGAAAGTGCTGAAATGGAAATTGCTGCATGTTTTCAGTGAGTGTGGTGGTGGTGCTGGTGTAGCAGCTCCGTGGGGCTGTGCTTCTTTTGTATGTGCCGCTCTAATCACTATAATAACTTCTCCCGCTGAACATCACAGAGCCCAGGGGTGCACTGTTTGTTCTGTGAGCCTCCATTTGTTCTGCTCAGCTCCCTGCAAGTCACAGCCATTTCTCTTCCAGCCGCGTCTCCACAAAAATATTGCCGTGGACGTGGAAGTATGGGACTGGAGCTGAGGTCTCGCACACATCAGCTGTGTGCAGACTGACTCAGTGTGATGGAGGAGCCATGTGGGCCAATGTATTCTCATCAACGTCACTCAGCAGTCAGATGGGTCCGTTTAACTTTTAATGCAGTGTGGATGAGATGCTGTGAGCCTCTGAAAACCAGCTCAGCATCAGCTCCACAGTGTCTGCTCACTCACAATTACAACTGCAGAACTGACTAGTGTGAGAATTTAGACTAATAACTCGTACGCCGTGAAATCTCTTTCATATCGTGTTAAATGTGGCGTAACATAAGTATGCAAAGAAGACGTGAAATTCTGGTCAGAATACGCTGTTTTTGAGTCGTGGTAAATGTACGCTCTCTTGTGAGACTGATCACACTTGTAATATCTTGTAAATCAAACTGTCAAAGTAAAGCTCACATTTAATATTGTTTAATTTCACTGACTCAAATGTAAGACACACATTTATAATAGTAACAAGTTTTGATCCTAACAAAACAATTAACCACATACATTTTCGTGGAACAAAGCATCTTTAAAAATGTCTTTGTCTTTGAAATCTCATTGTTTTTGTTTTTTAATTAGTCCTGTCTCCAGCTGCTGTTAGTGCGGGGGTCTAATAGCCTTGCCGTGTTTGTTTGGGGAATGCAGAGTGCCCATAAGACGTGGAAGTACGTCACAGTCGTCTGCCTCGACGGAGAAAAGGGCAACAGGAAGAGAGCACTCAGGAGCAGGGCTGAGCTCCACAAACACAGCACCAAAGTCACATTTCACTGGATCAGGTTCAAATCAGAATGTAAAGTTATCTTTATATTAGGAAATTATGTTGTTAGACCTGTTTCTGTATTTCTTTCTTTCTTTTTTTTTTTTTTTTTTGAATTTTTAGAACAAGTGTGAAGCTAGAGAGTGAAGTTTGTTAAATATAATGATTTGGTGTCTGGATTATTATGTTGGCCAGTTTTGTCATTTAGGTATTTTCCTTGTTAGCTTGTTGGGGATTTTAGCATTGATGGTTTAGCATTGTTGCTACAGATCAGTGTTTGATATCGTTACTATTACGTAACACACCTTGTTACCTTGTTAGAGTCCTAAAGAACTAAGTCATCATGTCACTGCGCTACTCTGTCAAAAAAGTAGGCTAATGCATTAGTCATGCAGTTAGTTATTAGCAACTCATTTTAAGACTCATTTTAACAAGCTGATCCAGATCACCAGCCACTGTTGTGCATCTGAGAAAAAGTACACACAAAAGTACCAAGAACTACTCCCAACAGTCCTCCAGCCCCTTTTTTACCAGAAGAACTACCCTGTCCTCGTGTTAACATAGCAACAGTTTCTGAAAGTCAGTCTAACTGGCTTTAGCATTAGCATTTGTATAGTCTGGAACAATTAAATAAGTCATTAAGTGCTGTTGGGAAAACAAAAGTTGTCTTTTTTGATTCCACATAAAACCATAATCTACAAAACCTAACTTAACATCATTGACATTAACAAAAAAAGAAAATTACAGAATTGGGGGCAAACCTATTGCACTCGTTGTACAATAAAAGTTTAAAAAGCCTTCATTATTCTGGGCTACTTCATTGTTAAATATTATTTCTTTTAAAAGAAAATTGTTCACTGTAATTACTACTAGGCTATTTACAAATAAAAAAACTGAAGCTTGAGACAGGTTTTTCTCACTGTTTTTCACTCACCTGAATGTAACTTTTAAGGGTCGTAGCTTTAAATTGTATTCACAAATGTTGATTTAGCAGCATAACTTTTTGGTTTTTTGACTTGTTTCCACTGTTTTCTGTTCTACAAAAAATCCCTCTATAAACACCTTTGTTCAAGCAAATAGGCTATATTAATTTGACAGCATGGTTCACTGTGGATTTGAGACAAGACGAAGGACACTGTGACCAGACCCAGCAGCAGCAGTCCCTTGTTTTACTCACTTTCCAAATACTTTCTGATTCCCAATGTCCTTTCACAACTTGAGCTGTGGTAACAATGGCTGGTACGTGCTAAAACAATAACAAGGGACAAACAAAATAATGAACACAGATGCTTTACACTGATTTTCACCACTTTGACCATATCAGGCCGTTAAGCTAACAATAGTGTAAATTTGAGAACATGTATTCTTTACTCACGTAGTGTTTCATTGTTTAGATATCCATTTTTCTAGAGCTATCTGTTTGTATGTAGGCTACCGTTGTTTAAAAAAAGAAACCTCTATTGAAGCCATATTTGTGCTAATGAATCATAATGGTGAAAGAGCAGTGTGTCTCCCTCAGGCTGAACTGTGTGAGACGACAGCTCAGACACTTCTCCGTGGTGAGCGAGCACATAATTAGATTGAAAGTACAGTTACAGTAGACTTGACTTCTCTTCTTAAAGTCTAACTCTGCCTGGATCAGCGCGGCGGCTTTGATCTGACTCTTCATCTAACAAGGCCCCAGGGTCTGCTGCGCTCAGGTCCGACTGCAGCGAGGCCCAGCTCCTCCTGTGTTTGTACATACTTAAACAGCTCCACAACTTGCTGCTCATGTCAAACACTAAATCTGCCCGCGGGGATTCTTTCCTTAAGAATTTTCTTCTCTCTAAGACTTGACTCTTATTTGTGAGAGCTATCACAGACGATTAGCGCGGCTGCTTGGTCGGGAGATGTTTCTTGCGTCTCACTTCTTTAGGAGCTTAATTAGGATGAGAATAAGGTTTCTGTCCATCGCTGGAGTACGTCATTACGACTTCTATCTGATCTATAGGAAAGTGAAACTCCAACACACCAGGGGTCTCATTTAAAAAACTTAAAGACGCTACACCAGATTTTTGCTTCCTTAAAATTAATTTTAAACTTTACATCAGTTCACATGTTTTGCTCACTTCCATAATGCATTCTGAGCCTCAGAATTATTCACCCCAATGTGTTTGAAGTACTTTTAAAGGCAAACCTTGTTGGTATGCTAATGATAGTTAGCATATCAAGTACTGAAGTTCACTACTCTAGTAAAAGTACACTTACTTGAGTAAAAAAATTACTCTGATAAAAGTCAAAGTCCTGTTGAAACTTCTTTACTTGAGTAAAAGTACAAAAGTAAACCTGTGTAAATGTACTTAAGTAATAAAAAGTACAACCACACTGCCAAAAGCTATTATCTTGTCTCGGTTAAAGCGACTAGAATTCAGAATATTCATGTGTATGTCTTACAAGATCATAGTTTGAAATAAGAACAAAAAAAACAAGATAAAATCACCTCAAATCAATAGTCTCGGTTCATCAAGTAAAACTCTCTTACCTGGAAACAAATGCCAAAAATAAAGATTAAAAACCTTTTTTTTAAACCATTTAAACCAATCTAGAGATGCATTTATTTTTGCAGTGCACAAAGTTGGTTTGTTCAGCGTTGGAGTGTGAGATTTTATTTTTTTTTATAATTATTCTGACTTTTATCTTAGGATAAATATAGAATTGTTTTCGCTACACAAGTTTTAAGAAGAAAATAAAAACTCTATGAGCTTATAAAGTAATTGGCCTGTTTTTAAAATGTAGGGAGTAGAAAGTATACATATGATTATTTAATACTCAAGTACAGTAAGATACTCAGAAAAACTACTTCAGTACAGTACTTGAGTAAAAATACTTAGTTACTTGCCATCTCTGAGAATTAGCCACAATGCTAACGACAAAAACAGGCCAGCTTCTTGGATTTTAGTGACAAAAGAGACATCAGTAATTGGGACAGGACACGGCAAACTAGATTTCACCCTGACAGATAGATAAACAGTATATCCATGCTTTGGTACATGATTTTGATTAGTTATTTGTAAATTATTTTCCCATAAAATAATCGCCCCTCTGAGCAGAACCGTACGCAGCATTTTAAAAATACCGACTCTTATCTTGACTCCAAAACATTCTTATTAGACAATGTCACATTAGTGTCATTATTTACATTTATATACCATTATTAGTAAATAACTTGTGAGATCCCCCCCTAAATGTCTTTTCAAGTAAAAATCTGGGGCATTGTTCATTATGTTCTCATGGTAAAATATAAGATTAAGGCCAACTTTATGATCAATTCTCTCCTACAATCACATTATATACAGTATAATGGAACTGAAACATTACCATCAATGTAAAAACTTTATAATATTACTGTCCCAAAGATGGTTCACTTTGCATTACTTTTGTGAGTGGAAAAATAAAAATGCTTCTCAAACATAACATTAAATTGTTGCATCCTTAATTCTAGAAGTTGGTCTAAATATACTGAGATCCAGACCTCTACAGCTGAGCACAGTTCTCTTCAGTCTCAGTTTAGGACACTGATCCCCAATGTGCGGTCCGCAGGGAGGCCTCCAAAGACTGTCCACACAACAAGTATGAAAAAATACATATTTTACATCCTTAATTTCATCAATGTACTTTTTAAAATCCATACTACACTGCAAAAACTATATATCTAGACTTGCTTAAAATGACTTGGAATGAGATTTTTAATCCATATTAGAGCGTTGGACAAGATTTATTTGCTGATGTAGAATAATTCACTGGTTTCAAAACATTTTTAACTGGTTATATTAAGACTGGGAACAGTTTTCTTAGCCCATTGGCAAACAAAGTTGGGTAGTTAGTTTAAAATTGTAATACATTATATATTACTAGTTATGGGGAGAAAAATGTAATACATTTGTATTACAATATTACTGTCTCAAAAATGTAACTGAGTTACACTACTGTGAGTTACTTTGAGCCAATCACACATTTGTTAAGACCTTGTACAACACTAATCCTGTTACATTTACACTTGATTACTGGTTAATTTATGGAAATGTGACGTCACAACACAATTTCAGCATATTTGATTCACCAGCAATTAACGTATAATGAAAGTAACTTGAGTTACTCAGATTGTAACTGTAATATATTATTAACATTTTTATAAGTAATGAGTTACACTACTTAGTTACTGAAAAGGGGAATACATTACAGTAACTAGTTACTTTTGTAATGAGTTACTCTCAACACTGTTGGCAAATAATTCGGCTCAAAATAAAAAGCAATGTCATGAAATTGGCTTAAAACACTTTGAAACAAGGAAAATACTTTATGTCAAACCAAGGTAAAATGTGTCAAAACACTTGAAATTAGGTTCAAATCCTAGAATCAAGCAGCTTTGACTTGTCTTGAAGTCCATTTTTTGCAGTGCAAGTCCACGGGCAAAGTTATTTTTCTGTTTTCTGCGTCTTAATCTGAGAAGAAAAACATTCTACATTAATTTAATCGAGTGTGAAATATTATTGTGTGGCCTCGGGCAATCTTCAAGCCAATAGGGAGGCCAGGACTGTGAAATGTTTGGGAAGGGCTGGTCTAGGCGTTTTGCACAATACTTCAAAAAGTTGTCTTGAAGAAAGTCTTAAATACGTTTTAGACTCCAGAACAGGCAGTGCTTTCTCTCTTCTGTCCAAGGTGTGAAAGCAATGTTAGTCAGAGAAACTGTTAATAGAGCAAATGAATGAAAGATATAATATGGCACAGTGACTATGACTTGTGTAATTTAATCAATCCTCCGTCGAGTCTGTCGCTTAAGCTCAAACAGGATGTTTCGCGGTCATGGTCTGATTCAGAAAGTGTGATAAAATCAACCATTTCCTTTGTATTATGTCTCTGCATGTCTTGTGCGTACAGCATTTAGTAAGAACCATTTAAAACCAAGGATCTTTCAAATACAACAACAAAAAACAGTTTCAGTGGTCTACAATGATCTGTTATGTTGCTAAGTCTTTTTATTTTATGCAGTCCTGCTTTATTTAATTGTCAGAAGTAATTTTGAAAGTTTTAGTCAAAAAACAAACCCATGAAGAGCTTTTAGTGAAGTCTTGAAGAGGACTTTTGGAGAGGTCCAGGCTGCACACAGGGGGAGGGTGTCTGTGTCCCAGCCAACTCGTCTCCTGTTGGAGGTAGTGCGTTTGTAAGAGGGATTCCCGCTCTTCTGAAGTCTGGCAGCCCGTATCTGGTTACTGCTGTCGTCCTGCCATGATTACCCTGCACTCACATTCCACAGACCTCATTTACTCCAATCCACACAGGAATCCCACCGTGTCAGCACTGCAGCCAGACGCACAAGTCTACAGGTCTGTGCACGGCCTGGCAGACGGCCTTTCAATCCACTTTGTTCAAGTCAGTTCACAATCAAGTGTTTCTTTAAAGCTACTTTTCTAAACTAAAAAGCGTGCTTCAGAGCTGGACAGGACAGAAGTCTGCTGGCCAGGCTGGTTTTGCTGTTGTGGTGATAACCCGGTTGTAAAATGTAGAAATGTGTAATCCTCACAAAGGTGTTTGCAGCTCACACCAAACTGTGAGGAGAGCCGTGGTTCTCGGTGCCCTCCTTCTGGAAGGAATGCAGCTCCCTGAGACAGGCTCAGTCCACCAGCAGGCCTGTCTCTTCTACAATTCAGAGAAGACTGGGTTTGAAAGAGATTTCAACTCAGTCTTCCTCTCAGGTGAAAATAAATTTGTCTTTTCTTTATTGGAAGCAGAGCCTGACATTGCCAAGGCTGTTCATGTGTGATTTTGACCTCTGAGGAGCCCAATAGACAAAAGAGTGCAATAATCAGGAGGCAGAGGGAAATGACTCTTTTTGTCTATGATTGAAAAAGAAAAGTGGGAGGATATTACAGCCATCCCATGCCTGCCTCATGCTGATATTGAACCTATCAATCATTTTTCATATAGTATGTGCACTGACATTCAGCCTGATTTATCAGTGCAATAATATACACAATGTGTTTGAGTAGTGAGAGGAAGGCGGAGCGTCTGAGCTGCTGATTTAATGTGATCTAATGTGATTGTGAGGCTGCAGGAGAATCAGTGTTTGCTTTTCTTCACAATTTAAGATGAAAATCAAATAATGATAATATTGTGTAAGCATAATTTTGTGCATTAGTTTAAATTAAAAAGATCAAACTCCATGGTCTTCACAACTACATTATCTTTGTCTAAAATTAATAAATCCTACAAGATGAAAGGTGAATATGTTTAGGAACAGATAATTTGATCAAGTTTAGTTCTTTGGCAAAAGCTAATGGGGTCACGGTGGAGAAAAGATGTGTTTATGTCTCGATGCTTACCTAAAGGCTTAATTTAGAAACAGCTCCCAGCTTAGACCCAGTAACAAAGAAGTGTGTTTCATAAACCAGTACTAGACCAACTCAAACAGTGCATTTTAAATACCTTGTGTCTTTCTACTACATCTACTTTCCTTGTGTTAATATTGTGATTTCTGGGATTCACTAAGGGTCATTCAGAATAACATGACTGCAGGCCATGCGAGGGATTAAACACGCATGACAATGCCAGAAGTGACTGTGCTCTTCTTTCAACCCCCAACCTGACATCCAGCCTATAAACCTGACCAGACTGTCCTCTGTCCCCTCCATCTCCAGGCCTGACCCAGCCCCCTCCTGTGGGGCTGCAGCAGACAGACACCAGGCCCAGCCCCCTCCCTTAGGGCCGCTCTCAGACAGACACTGTCTTATCTTCCCCTTGGGGAGCAGAAAGGCAGGACTGTAGACCCAGCTTTGTGTCTACTTTATTGTGCTTCACATGCATAGAGGCACGTGCACACATGAGCAGACTGTATATAGTGCCTGACTTACTGCACATATGCAAGTCCATTGTTTGGAATAATGTTGTTTGATGTCGGTTCTATCGGATGTCTAAAAATAAAAAGCCAGAAGCATACTGTGTTTCAAGCAGAGTCCACATTAGAAAGTACAGAGGCATGTTTACATAAAGTCAGTGTCAAATGACATATTAATCAGTGAAGAAGCTAATGTGAAAAGGTCAAGGCACATTCAGATACAAAGACCTCCACCCCCATTAACAGCAGCACATACAGGGTTACAAGGCCCCACCCCCCGGACACATCACCTACACATGTGCTATAGGTGCTGCTTTTGTGCGTGAACATACTACATCCTCCAGCCATATCAAATTCATGGGCTTTTTTAACACCTAACATGCTGTGGATGCAAAGTGCTGTTTTCAGCGTAACAAATAATCAAATCAAATGATTATGAGCAGTGTGAATCTGTGTGACTGAGAGTTGAAGTTCCGATTGTGAAAGGGAAAAGGCCAATGGCAAAAATGTATTAATTATGAATGAAAAAATAATATATAGTTGAAATGCTGAGTCCAAATGTGTCTGTAATCTGAAATAGCTTTAATGGCATTATTGCGTTCAGTATTAGGGTCAGTCTGTCTGAGGGAAGACACGGCTTAGACCGGCAGACGCACGCTCCCACACACACTGCAGTAGACAGAGCCAGGATTATTATTAGACTAGAAAAACTGTATGATGTCAAGGAACAAGACCCCCACCTTTTCTGCTAATTACAACACAGTATACTCAGAAAATAGTCAATATCGGGTAAGAAAAAGGTCATTTGTTTTAGAGGAAACACTGGGATTTTTGTGTTATATGTGTGAAGTATATACATGAGTCATAAAGCAGATGAATAGAAAAAATGAAATGAAATTAAGCCGTAAATTCAAGTTTCTTTTGTCAGTTCTTTAAAATGCTCTACAACACAGTATAGTACGGATGCACATCACTTTAGCCACTTCTTAGGTCATTGTCAATGCATATTTTATTATCTCTTTATTTTCTAAATATAGACCACGTTTTTCCAGTGTTTTTGAATAGAAGCTTGCATGTGGAAAGTGGGTCTTGTGAATGTAGGTCTTTGTGTGTGTGGCTAAAGCAGGCTTACAGTAGTAATCCTCTTCACAGACACCCATCTGACGAGTTACAGGACCGGCCCAGACAGACACAATCCCACTTTTTTTAATAGAATATCAGTGAGGAATTCAAATTATGACTTGTATTGCTTGTACTGTTGTCGCAATGCTAAAATTTTAAACTTGATTTTGACATTTGATGAAAGTTCTGTTATATACTGGATATTTGAATGTTCTTTTTGACACAATATGCAATAATGACTAAATGTGCCTATGTAATTGTCAAGAATAAATTGGATTCTGACTAAACCAAACCAAATTTTCACATTGATATTCATATGACACAATGTGCACTCCTCTTTTTTATGTCACCATGACGACTTGTATTTCATAAACTATTCAGAAAAAGTAATATTTTCATCTGTTTGTGATTTTTTTCCAAGTATCGATGCTTCTTCAGATGAGTATCTATATTCAGTACTAGTTTAAGTATTGATCAATATGGGATTTGTAAAACTTTTGACAAATCTATTAGTTTGTTATTGCCAAATGTATGTCATATATCAATCAAGTTATCAGCAGAAAACATCCAGGAAGTGGGCCGTGTTTGACGATTTGGTTGCTGAAAATTGTTGTGACCACTTCCTGGGCTTGTTGTGACCACTCAGACAAGAAGTCATGTTTCCCAAAATAAGTGCAAAAGGCAGCCTGTTATTAGAGCCTAATGAGCGCAGAAGCTCAGCAGCAGTGACAAACTGTCTTGAAGCATCAAGCTGTTGTTGAAGTGCATTTCATATAACTTACTTTGGAAGAAAATGTAGTTTTGTGCAGAAAAACAATTGTACAAATAGATTATTTGTATTTTTTTTTATTTTGGCATTTCTTTGTTTTGCATTTATATTAAGCAAAGTGCATCTTATTTTCTTTTTCTCATCAACACATTGCACAATACATAAATAATGATGCATATAAAATGTCTTCATATTTACAATTAATAATAATATATTTATATATAACATAAAATACATTTTCACTTCTTATCTCATCTCATTAAATCTTAGTCATTTATTAAACAAAGTCTCTTAGAATACTTCTTCATCACTTTGAACAAAAAGGTGAGTTAGTCCGTGGGAAGTGGGCCTGCTGCTATCGAGTATTGAAGATGACTTCCAGCCAACACGGGCAGCTGCTGATGAACTGTCTTGTGTAGCACTGTCCCCATCCTTTGACAAAGCTTATCTGAACCGTGAAGCCTGTGCGAGGCTGTTGTGTGAACTCGTGGTCGTTAGGTCTCTGTAGGCTACACGCCTTGTCATAGTCAAAAGCCTTTATCGAAAAACCGGGAAACACCTTGTGCACTAGCAGCGTGCGCGAGTCCGGGTTGTCCAGTGTGGCCGACTTGATGAAGATTGGATAGCAGCTGCGGTTGTAGACCCACACCCCGTCGGGCTCGCGCGTCAGCTGGATGCCATAGCCAATCTTGGCCCGCACCATCTGCACCAGCTGGGACTTGTTGTCAGAGCAGAGCTGGCCCAGGCAGAAGCCGTTCCCCTGAGGTAGATCATAGAAGATGTCCAGAGAAGGCTCCTGGACTGAGTAGAGGCGCCCCACACGTGTTTTCTCCTCCCAGTACGCCACCACGCACCAATGGGCCCGTTCACCAGACTCCTGCATTACCAAGGAATCTGAAAACACACAAAAACACTTGGTTACACACTGTTCATCTCTGAAGTACAGAACATTAGAGCAGACATTTTGAGAAATGTAAGACAGACAGGTTGAAGATCATGTGATGAGAGGCAGTGATTGAAACCAAGAATCAAACGTGTTTAAAGCTGCTGTGCAACTTTCATACCATTTCTTTTTATCTTGGATGCAATAATATTAAGAATCTGTGTTTTTACTTTGAGCAGGCTTGATTGGCCACAAAAGAAAAGTGCCAATGTAGACAAGATGTTCCAAAGTATGGTTCTAACTTTTCTACTGAAATGTGTGTGTGACTTTTCACTTCCAGAAAGTTACACAGTGCACCTTTAAATCCTCAAAACAATAGTCTCCACAGCCTAATCCACTTTCTGTTTGGGAACTCGAGCTGTGAGTTGTGTTATGAAAAACCATGCTGGAATTCTTGGACTTCAGACAAGAGAAGCAACTTGGAAAGTCTAGCAGGCAAGTGTCCACACGCACTACAATATTTGTCTAGGCATTAAATACTTATCTTCTGTCTGGGTTTTTGTAAAATCATTGCCAACAACTGATGTCAGCACACTCACACTTTCCCATTTTTTCGTTAATGCAGCAGAAGCATTCAAAAGATCACATAGTTTGTTCGTTTTAGTTACTTTTTTGAGGGGTGAGCGCCGCCTGTTTAGCTGACAAGCAACATACGACTTAAATGTGGTGTCTGAACTGTTGACAAGTCAGGCCTCTTCGATCTAAAGTTTCCTCCTGAGTGTAATAGAAGTGTAGCTTTGGCTATGCTCCATTTTCCAACCCCCTCCTCCCCTTTTGCACTCTGCCGTCCCCCTCTCCCCTTCATATCTCTATTCCACAGAAATCTGGCTCCCAGCAAAAAAAAAAAAAAAAAAAAAGTGGGAGCCAGTCAGGCGCGAGGGAAGTGGAGGGAGACAGAGGCAGAGAAAGGGGTGGGGTGCGGTAAGAAGGAATGCTTTTCACATATTTTGACTGTTACTTTGGCAAACTTGCTTCCTCTACTGATTTTAAGTGTCTCCAGTGCTTTTAGGGTCATCACCGACGTAATTCCTCTGACATCTATCAGCAAACCCACAATCTTTTCTGCTTCCTGTCACTCTTCCACACAAACTCAAATCTCAGGATGGTGAAAGACACATTAAAGGGTTAAAAAGCTAAAAGAGAGGGACATATACATGAAAGGGGAGGGGGAAGTCTAACAGAGCCTCTCTCTTATGGAGCATTTCTGGGTTCTTCCCATAGGCCACCCCTCCCCCATATTCTCCCCCATTTCATCTAGTGGTAGCTGTGAATGTAACCGGTAATTTGGAAGGCCCCGTCTGAGACAAACTGCAATGTTAATGGAGCAGGATCTGTGCTGGCCCAAGCAGACTCACCGCGGCCTGTCATTAGACTTCATTAGACACTGGGAGGAAGGGGAAAAAAGGAGCAAAAAGAGGAGACTCGAGGGTAGACAGAGACAGAGAAGGAGGGGTGTGTAGGAACAGGGGGGAAGCATGCTTCTCATAAAACAAGGGGGCTGTGTGCTTTGAAGTTGGTCAGAGCACAGCCTCGGGGAGTTTATCGTAAATCCATCCGTGCACAGAGTTCGAAGAACTAAGTCCTGGCCTATCTACCTTTGCCTAAATGGAGGAAAAAGTATTTATCCTGCAGATAAGAGGCCCAAAGCGTCTTTTGTGTCTCAAATTGATGTCAGCGGTGTCGACAAGCCCAGCCCATCCACTGCACTCATATCTGTTTAACATGTACGCACAGGAACAGCAGGAGTTGATAAGGAGGACGTTGGCCTTTCTTAACAGCTGACAGTGGGCCTGCTCGCGGAGCTCACCTGTGAGGCCCAGTGTGTGTATGTGTGTGTATTGTGTGTGTGTGTTTGTTATTTCTGAGAGAGACAGGCCCTGGCGTCAGAGGTCATTAGAGCGGCTGCCTGTCTGAGCCTGTCATTGCAGCCTGAAAACACCCTGCTATTCACTAGGCGGCTCAACCCTCCCTCACCACTGCTCTGAGCGCCAGCCAGGGAGAGAAGGCAAGGAAGTGCACACACCATTTTACTTTGGCTAAAGGGGTTATATCCTGAATTTAAGTGCCAACCTATTTAAACAGGCAACAGAATTACTGCACAGAGACCATCACGGTTAAAATGTCATGATGTGTACATAAGAACAGTTTTTTCTGCAGAAGCCTGCAAAGTTACTTCTGCTAAAACTACTCAGTTTACTGTTAGTCCAACACATAAGTCTGAGTTTAGAATATCTCTTCACATCAATATTGTCTCAAATTTAGAAAAGTAATAGTGCTGTTGTCCTTTATTTTGTTTTGTCAGTCAATCAGTTAAAGGAGACTGAAATTTAGTGAAGTAGCTGATTAGTTCAGACCGAATCATTGGTCGTATCTGTCTTTTTGATATAATTCATTCTGAGCACTTTTAGTCATATCAAAAGGTTTTTTTTGTTGCTTCAGGGACCCCTTTTTCATCCTTTAATGTGTTGAGAAGACATGTTTTTTCTCAATCAAGAATTTCTTTGGACAGCTACAGTCCTAAAAAGTAAACATCTTAACATGTAATGATTGATGACAGCAGCGTTATCTATAAATAAGTCAATTTGAAACTAGTGTGTATATAAAACAGTATCTGAGCAGAGACAGAGAGACTCCTCCATCTGCGGCAGGGCACAGCCTTGAGAAGACTATGTTCACAGCTTGTCCTGACAGACAACCAGCTTACACCTCATGAGTAATGCTTCTTGCAAAGTACACACTAATGTCTCGGTGGCCGGCGACAACACAACACATCTTACTGCAAAGTGCAAAGCTCATTTCACTGAATTTGAATTTTTAACGTGCGGCGTGAGCGTGTTTGCAGGGCTTTGCGTGTGTCAAGGTGTGAGGTGTCTGGCTCCTCTGCTGCTCGGGTTACAGTCTGACACTATTTCAGGTGGAGCCAGCGATAGGTGTTTCAGTGAGTGTGTCAGCGCGAGTCGTCACGGTGTCTGCAACTCTTCTGCCTCTTTAAATCAAACTCTGGGAACTAAAAAGTCTTTTGCTGTATCTGTTTAAGTTTGCTATCAATAGTTAGTTTAAATATGAGTACTTGAGTTTGAATTTGACTAGGCCTGAGCGATTTTGACGCAAATTTATATCTGTATATTTTTTTTTTGTGTTGGCGTATCTCGATATCAATAGTCAGACGATGTTTTGTCAATCCAATAAAAATGTAATATTAAGTTAAGTTCACATAGCAGAACATAAGTTTTGATATATTGACAATATTCGACACAAAACCCTGAGAATATGCAAATTATCATTATGTATCAAACCCTGGCTGTTTGCTCACTAAAATCTGCATAATCTTGCTTATGTTATTATAATCTCTAGTTATTATCATTGTTAATAATTTGGCCAATTAACATTCCTCTTTATTAAGTAATTTTCTTTGACTAAAGTCCATTTGCTGTGTTTTTTAGGAATAATACAAATCTCTGATCACAAATAACTGCATTTTATCTCTGCAATCTATCTCACAAACAAAAGTAAGATACTTTTGGGGGCGCTTTTCTTCCCTGGGCCCCGGGAAAACAAGTACCATTTACCCCCCACGAGTCCGACACCCCTGGATAGAACTTATGCTCAAAGTATACGGCTTGACTTTTTAGAAATGTCTTTTTAATTGTCTCTTTTTGTTGTTTTTTGTCTAGATATTCGATATTTAATTTTTGGATACCTTGAAAACAACATTCACGAAATTAAACTTGATATATCTCTAGGTGTGTTTCTTTCATTTGTACAAATATCAACAACATAAAATTTTCACAAACATTGTACAATTCTGTGGGTACTGCTATTTGATTCTGGATAATTGAGCTGCTGTGATGCCATCTTTTCCACTGTAAGACTATTAGGACTAATCTTCCATGGTGAAAAGTATGATAAATTTGAATATGATAAATATGTAAATATAATATTTATTTAACTGCCCCATTCTCAGGGTAAATTACTATTTTAACTATTTATTAAAAACAGCTGCCACATTGCAAGACTAATGCACATATTATTTATTTATTTGGAAAAGTTGGATTTTTTAAGTTATAGATCCTCAATATAGCTTGTGTATCTGACCTTTAAATTACAGCGACAAATATTTTCTTTTTAGACTAAAGAGCGTACAAACTTATGTTTATGCCAACACTGTAACAGAAGTAACTCATTCTAAAATGTGCTAAAGATAATTTACAATAGAAAATTCAAAGAAATGTCACACAACTTCAGTCTAAATATACAAGTCATAGACTGCACACACTATTCTTTTTATATTGTAGAATTATTGTAAATAATAACCTGAGCTAAACGTCAAAACTTAACTGTAACCACAACAGCTCTACTGTTACAATGAAACGAGATACAGCCTTTTCCCAAAATTGTTGCATTGCTCTTCCTCTGTATCTATATCAAAGCGTGGGTGCGCAGGCTGCGTGTCTGCCTCTGCCCCATGTCGGCTGGCCCACCTGCCTGTCTGAGCCGTGGCCTTTTGGCCCGGTGTCTCTAGGCTGCTTCTCATTGGAGATAAGCTGGCTAGCTAGCAGCCCTGAGCCATCTGTCACACCAGACCTTTTGGCTCTGCTTTGCCATTGCCCCCAGGTCTGTCCCATTCTGGCCGGTCCCATGAGCTTAGCACAACCCCCATGCAGTTGACTAATATCATTACTAGTGTCACACATAAACCACAAATCCTTTATGAGTTTTTCTAATATTGCAGTTATTAATAGTAATAGTGATAGGGGGGTTCATATTGGTCTTTCTATATATTAATGTATGCTTTTAGTTTGGTCGATGGAGTCTAAGTCAGCACAGATTTTTATTGTTAATTATTTTAATAGGATCTATATGGACCACAGTAAAAAGGCATGGATTGAGTTGGCTGAAGCTTTAGAAGTGCATTGTTATTTTACTCATAAATACGCTCAGGGTTTATACATCTATAAGAAGATAACATCCAAGCACTGTTTTTCCAGCATCTTATGACTTAAACTATTTTTTCCTCACAAATCCTGCATTTCTTAATATTCTTACGTATACATTTTTGTTTGCAATTCTAGTTTAAGAACATGCTTTTTATGTAACTGTGATGAACTATCCAAGAACAGCCAATCAGAGAGCTACTTTTGGGTGTGTATGAGAAGTACATAAATGTTAGTTTATACAAAAAGTATACAGAGGCCTGATTTTGTCACAAAGCACTGCACATACTACTAAAACAAAAAAGTCAGGTATTGTTTTCACATTTGGGACCATAACAAACTAGCAAATATTCCAACTTAAATGTCTGTTGTTAGCACTTTATGTATGTCTCTATGAAAATTCAAGCACTTTCTTTGGACTTGGATCAAAACAAGGTCTGTTTGTAGACAAGTTTGGAAAGCTATTGCATGTGTCACCCCTTTTTAGCCACTCAATCAATTGCAAAGAGCTTTTTTTGTGAACCAAGAATTTCTTACTACATCCCTGCTTTAATGAACACGCAAGGCAGCCCTAAAAGACTTACTGGCGTTGTGTTTTAGATAGATAATGGATTTAAGAGGCGATTAGCTCATGTTTTAGTACGCCATCTATTCAAGAGCCGACGCAATACTTTCACTATCTGCAACCTTACATTAAAGAGGGTGTATTCGGCACAGAAATTGTTAACCTCCCTGTGGATTTTAATGCAGCCCTCTCTTTAGGAGCAGACGCCATGCTTAGCTGAGACAATTGGACTTGTATGAAGTGGAGGAGGGGCAAAGGAGGACCGGGCGGGGGAGGGGTCCTGGCTAACAGTCTGCTTCTCGCTGAGCCAGAAACGCAGTCTGGAAAGGTTAATGATTACCTATGTCTGACTCCACACATACACTACTATACTATTCTTAAAAGTCAACACGCTCGCACACTTGTTGAACTTTAGCAGCAGCGCAAACCCGACACTGACAACAGTAATAGTAAGAGAGAAAGAGAGAGAGAGAGAAAGCTCCCGAGAACTGTCTTAAATCGATCCCAGCGAGCTCGGCGTTAAGACTCAAACGCGTAATGACTCCGGCGTCGTGTAGGACTACAGCGGAGGACTAGTGAAGACGTGAGGGAAATAGCTGGAGGGGGAAGGAAAGAACTCTTCACGGTGCCTTATTTTCTAAGTCAACAGCCTCTCTCAAGCCGGGGAAAGTCTATTCTCCGGGTCAAGGTCACGCTGGAGGCATTCCCTTTGTTCTCTGCAGTGCTGCGGAGTAGATGTAGCTTTGAACACGACTTTTTGACAGAGCCTGATCTAAACAGGTAGTCAGCTGGGAAAGTTACAAGTTGTAGCAGCAGTTGTGTGACTAAATATGTTAGATAGGACAAGTAATAAAGCAGGAATAGGGTGGTTTGACAGTAATAAAACTGTAATAGTAATCACAAGGCTATGTTCAAGAGGAGACATGAGTTTGCTTTTGACTTGATATCTATTAAAAAACTGTAAAAATGTACAACAGATATACTGACATTCAAGATTACATTTAATAGGAATACCAAGATTATTAGGTTAATCAAAAAGACTGTCACAACAATTATTTTTGACTAGTTAGCAATACTTTTTCGATTGGTCAAGTCAGTTCCTTCTACTGTACATGAAGGACATAATTTGTAAAGCAATTGCTCACGTGCAAAACAAGTTAAAGGGCGCAAACACTTGACAGCTGACATTTCAGTCACGCACAGACACTAAAACTGCAAAATTTTAGATGGTACATGTGTTTTGTGTAATATGCCATATATGTAGCTTTAAATGGTAAATTAAGTGCGCAAAAATAGCATACAATTTATTTTTTATTCGGTTTATAGCCACAATTTATTACCTGAATTAATAAATGAGACCCTGAGACTTAAAAATATATTATCTAAATAAAACATTGAAACATTTCGACTGAAAGCCTATAGTTGAAGAATAAATACTGTTAAAGTGTGTTAATGAGAAGAAAATTGTATTAGTTGTAACTGTATGTTTTAATGATGTTACTGTGTCTTTTATATTATCAAGGATTCTTCTAATGCAATCACAAAAGAAAATGTAAGTAAGTGTAAGTAGGTAAAGCTCTTTAGCGTGATCGATAAAAAAGTACATTTTAGAAGCTTAAATTTAAAGTTTTAATTCAATCTACAGCATTATCTTGCTAAAGCTGGTCACGACAAACATGACAATAAAAGAAAATAAAAGATTTCATTGCTGGGAATAATTTGTTCCACCTGAAAATCTATACTGTAACATTTCTAAACAACACGCTCAGAAGTTTTACCAAGTGGTGTCATTCTTTAGCTTAAGATGGCGAGAGAGACCCCCTGTGCCCTGCCGTTTGCCCCCCTCCCTGCCTTGAGGAAATCTAAACAGGCCCTGATGGCAGGAAAACCACACAGGGGAGTGGCTGAGTTTTGCTATCTGCACATCTAACTCAGTGCAGATAGACAGAATGAGCTGCAGACACGCCATCGCCTACATGAACCATCCGGCCGAGCCAAGGAGAAGATAAACCCATTTTCCCTTCACATACATCAGTCACTTTATCTCTGGAAGTTTTTTGTTTTGACTTCGAATTCCATTATCGGAATCTTCTCGGTCCTTGTAGGGTTATTAGAAATAGATTTTCAGATACTAACTGATACGAAAAGTAGTATTGCAGTTTTCTTTGAATTTGTATTTTTACTGAAAGAAAATAACTTAAATAGAATTGGACATTTCTTGAATAGTTTTAGGTTTGAGCAAAGTTAAAACAAACTAGATCCAGCTTCTATTATGTTTGGCCTTCTAAAGGGGTTTTGGATGTCGCAGTATCAAAGCTTGAAAAAACAACAACAACAACAACATTTTCAATAGATTATTCACAATTACTAAAGCCATTTACTTAAAACTTTGTGCCCAGCTGCACTTTCTGAACGTCAAATTAAAGTTATTGCAACATTAACCACTAAAATGTATTTCTAATTTGACATTTTAATGAACTTCTGGTTCATAGATTGAATTAAAAGACTTAAAAGTGCTCTGACAAGTTTGAATAGATACATTTAAGAGTTGGCAGATATTTAAGAGCTATATAAGTTTATACTTTTACTTCCTGGTTGTAAAATATGTCGCCACACTTTGACCTGACAACCATGTCACACTGGAACAAAACTGCAATAGAGTCACAAATGTGTTCATTTGATAAATAAAATACAAGTGAACACACAGATAGGTATTTAAATGATTGTTTAAACAATGAATATGTTTGTTTTTATGTAAGTTAAACATTACATTTGGATGTGATGAGTCACAGTGTCGTCACTTTATGATCACTTTCTGTCTGTTATAACTGATTCTTCAACTTTTCTCCACAAATGGATGTTCTAATATGATTTTACAACATGTATCATTCCGCTAATCAAAGTCAAGCATTAAAAACTGCCATACACACTTTATTTTGCATAGGAAATGATCACTAGTATTTTTGTTGTTGTTGTTGTTGTTGTTAATACAAGTAATATATTGTGACTTACATTGTTAAGTTAACCTAATAATCTTGAACTCCACATTGGACTAACAGTATCAAGCCTGTTCTTACTTTGGAGTCACATTTTAGTGCTGCAGCAACACTATCCTCTGGTCAAATCCTTCGTCCCCTTAAGCACATGCTGAGTTTTTACTCCCAACACTTCAAGTTGTTGACCCTTGCACACAGTCTCTCGCCCAGATTTCCCAGGGTGACAGGACAAGTAAGCACGATGTCATCAGAAGAGACCTGCTTAAGCCTTCGTCTCACACCAACTTCAACGTTACGGACCGATGGACAGACAAGCTCAACAGTCGCACACAAACACACACACACATTGGCATTGTTGTGTCGTGGGAAACTGTAAACCCAACAGAGACGACCAGAAGAACAAGTTGGCTTTTGTTTTGCGTCGATAATCAGCTCCTAATAACTACCTCTGCGTATTTGTCAATGAGCATGTGTGATTATGTTAGCTGCTTGTGGTTTGCGATGAGCCTTTAGACGTGGCTCCCGACTGGCTGTCACTCAGAGACAACACAATTGAGAGCATGAATGAACGGGTGGAGACAGCTCGGCTCCGTGTCAGACTAGAAATTGGAGACATGCGCATTTATATTGAAATATGTCTGTGATTTCATTTCACATTTGTCCCCAGTCATGAAGAGGCGGGCTGCACACTCTTCTTCCTCTCCTCCACATCTCCATAAACTCAGGAAATGTCAGAATCTACTTCCACAGGGTGACTATGAACCAAAACAATGTCCATCTTGTTCTGGGCTCCACTCCAACTTTGGCACTCGGCCAGATTTGCATGGTCCACCTTTTATTCTAGCTACAAGAAGCTAACTGGGCAATGCTACTGTACATTTACAGCTAGTTGAACTGGCTATGCGTGGTCCACTTTTTATTACAGCTCTACAAAGCTAACTTTGAAATGGTAAAATACATTCAGGGATAGTTATAGTGGCTTTGCATGGTCCCCTAACTTTGCAATGCTTCAGTACATTCAGCACTAGGTACAGTGGTTGTGCATGGTTCCCATTTTATTCCAGCTAAAGAAAGCTAACTGGGCAAACCTACTGTCCATTCATGGCTAGTTACACAGGCTTTGCATGGTCCACCTTTTATTTCAGCTACACCAAGCTAACTTGGCATACCTACTGTATATTCAGGGCTAGTTACAATGGTTTTGCACACGTTTTTATGCTTTGTCTCAGTACAGTTACATGCTATACACTGCCAGCATGCTATGCTTAATCGACAACATTAGTTTGGTAGCTCAAAATGCATTATGTGCGTAAGTGACAGATTTAAACAAGTACTGTGCTTTTAACAACATAATAGTAACGTTTTTGATAAGTATGTAAATACTACAGTGAAAATAATTTTCAAGATTATGGTATTTTCTTTTAGGCATGTGTGACAAAAAGGAAAAAGATGCAATTAAGCCTTGTTTTACTAGTTTTACTATCAAAACAAAATCAAAACTGACAAATCCAGATGAAAACTATAAGAAATATTAATAAATCTCATATAAAGAACTGTCTGTTGTAACAATGTTTCCATGTGTTTTAAAGTAGTTCTGATAAAGCTCATAATCATTTTAAAACTGCTCAGAAAAGTTCATTTTGCACTGACCTTTCTGATGATTATCTAGTTTAAACTGATTTGTGATACTTTTGACAACCCCACACAACTATAGCACAGTTATACCATTCCTTGTTTTTCCACCCCTTCATCTTGCTTTTCATTGCTGTTTTTTCGATTTGCACAGCATAATGACACAGGGTGGAGAACAGAGGACGGTCCAAAAGTAAAAATTACGTGCTTTGCCAAGAGGCGGCTTGGCTGGCGCACAAGCAGAGGAAGTGGGGAGTAATGAGAGATCCTGGCCCGGCACGGAGCGGCCTGCTATGCTCTGCTCTGTTCTCTGGCTAGCACACAGCCTGCAAATTACAGAGAACGCAGGCAGAGCTTTCGGCCCACCCAAAGCCGCCATCTTCTCTGAGTCCTCCTCTTAGGAAAAAGCTAACAAAAGGAAAATCAAGAGCGCAGGAAGGAAAACTTAAATATTTACATTAAAAAAAGTGTCCCTGTGTCCAAGTTACTGCTAGTTTAACGTATGACTTTGGAGACGCGCCGAGGCTAAATGTCTTTCTTGTTTTACAGCTTTAACATTTCTGCTTGATGCCCACCACTGTTTGTTTTGCGTCAAGAAGAGGCCACGACTGCCTCCCTGTCAGCTCGCTTTTTCCTCAAAGACATGAGGTCATATCCTGCGCGGCCCTTTCCTTTGGCTGCTAACCCAAACAAGGAATGAATGCATAGAATGAAGGGAGGGAGACTGAGGCCACACTGTTCCCTGCTCCATAACTGTTTTTCTTCAGCTTTAACAACCTACAGACAGATGCATAACAAAAATATCCATTAACCCAGCTCTTTCCCACTTTCAAAAATGTCCTGCTTCTCCTGGGACTTCCGCACGACAGCAGAACGAGTTTGATATAATGAGCCAAGGTGGTAAAGCTAAATTTAATCTTCGTCAAAGCCCCTGATGAAGGTTATGGCTCTACCCAATTCACAGGAAGACTAATTGAGTGAAGGCCCGGGCCGCCTGTCTGTGGAGAGGAGCCACTGCTGCTAGTGCTGGTATAAGAATACAAGGGGGCCTAAATTTAACCTGCAATGAGAGGAAGTGCCTGTGTGACAGTCGGCCGTGCGCCAGAGCTCGTACCGGGTCATCCTATCTGCTGGCCTGTGCGCACATGTCGCCGCGGGCCCACCGGATCCCCTTACATACAGCTACTCCGGGTCAGTCCCTCATGGCACCAGTAGGCATGCCATTGGCCAACACACAGCTAATACTATCTATACACAGCCAAGCAGAGCATGAGTGAGGGCCCGCATAGCTAAACAACATCAACACACAACCATTAATGCTACACCGAACAGCCAGCTCTTGCAACATTTCAAAGAGCCGTGTTAAACATTCAGTTCTGTTGCAAGTGCCATTCCTCCACTGTGCATAATGAGCTAAAAGAGCCCCTAACAAGTTTAAATATTACTTAACACTGCACACATTCATAGCCAGTGCCTCCTTAACCCTGACCCGTTCTCCTTTTTCCCTTGAAATCAACCCAAAGTCCCCGAGCTAAGCCCTCAGCCTCCGCTCAGATCGGCACCAACCCCCTGCCATATTTTTTCTCTCTCTTTCCTTCTCCTCTGCTCTATATGCCGAGCTCTGTTCCAAGCTGATGACGTGAGCCAACAAGAGGAGCTTTGGAGCTGCTAGCCTGGCAGGCAGCCTAGATTGCATTTGCGCTTGTCCCTGTCACAGTCTCTCACTTTTAACTCCTTCCTGTCTAGATACCACAACTCAGTGTCTCTGAAAAACATATCCTCTTACTAGTCTAAATCTTAAATCACAAGATGCATTCATTGTACTGCAATTATCCCACTTCCATGCAAGGAAGTGCTGCTATAATTCTCTTTGACTTCAAATCTTTAGCACCCCGGACACTCTCCTTCCTTTTCTCTGTAAATACGTCTGGAGCAGAACATAAAAAAGGCTAGAGTGAGTGAATTAGAAGGTCAGTGGCGGCCTCTGGGAGAGCCATGTTTCTTTTGTCAGGGCGCCGATTGAGAGAGAGAGAGAGAGAGAGAGAGAGAGAGAGAGAGAGAGAGAGAGAGAGAGAGAGAGAGAGAGGGGAGAGAAGGATTAGGAAACTAATGTGAAGGAGAAGGTTAAGGTACCAATAGGAGAAGAAACTGTTTTAACAAGTCTCAGTGAGTGAAAACAGGCTTTTGGTACTGTATGTTTTAGTTAGGCGACTCTGATGTGTGCAAAACTATCCTGTTTTGGCCAAATGGCAGTGAAATCCATACAGCTTTTAATGTCTCTCCCTTGTGAGAATGTTCATGTACACACAAGCAGGCAGTGAGGATACTCCCTTCTTGAGCATCCCTGCCCCCAAACAAAGGAGGGGGAATGGGCAGCAAACAGCAACTGACATAAAACAGGCTTTAAAGGCCCCGTAATGAGAACCATCTGAGGCTCAGAGGAGAACTGCTCCACACTGCTCTGAGCCTGTGGAAAGGGCCTGGGGAAGCAAGTCATGGCAGCTAAAGGGGATTATAGCAAAAAGCTAAAGGAAACCCAAAACACGTCTTGCTTTAGGGATGGAAAAAAGAAACAACATGAAGAAACCGAGGTGACTGTGTGTAGTCTACGACGCCTAGACCTTTAACTGCACCTTTTCAAAAACAAACCTCAGCATGTCTGCTTTTATATTTACTTATATTTTACAGCAAACAACAGTCTTCCATTACAAGGGCACATGGATATAAGGAAGAACAGCAAAGTAGAGCTGTGTTCAAAGAGCCAGGAGGGAGGAATTTATGTGGATGTGGGAGAAATACACCACCCTGCTTCACTGGAGTTTTATTACAGAAGGGAAGCAGGGGCCCCCACAATCACTGCCTCATCACCACAAGTATGAGAGATGAATGTGTGCTGAAGGGAATGTGAGAGAGAGGACAGACAAGAAGCAGGAGAAGAAAGCCTGTGGAAACTGCTTCAATGACAAAGAGCATATTTACCTGAAAGCCCCACAGGGGCCGAGTATGTCGTTCCCCCAGTGTCACTGGATGAAGGTCCAGAGTCTGGAGAATCTAGACACAGGAGACAGAGACATATGTGAATGAACTGTGTGTATGTGTGTGTATGTGTATGTGGGAGAGAGAGGCTAAGCGGCAGCTGTGAGGCCATCAATCACCTGCTGAAATCAATGCCTAATGAAGACGCTGACGAGCAGGCTCACACTCTCACACACCGTAGACTAACGCTGCACACTTTCTTACACCCCTGATAATCCCCCATAATCCACTGCTGCATGAGAAACTGTAGGTCTCCATCTCTGCTCAGACAAGCTGCTGATCTCCTGCTAATGGCCGAGGTCGAACACTTTGTGGTGCTTATTCAATAACCAAATACCAATGCACATCTAAGACTTCTGTTTGATACAAGCATGACAGACTCTTTCATTTACACTCTAAAACAGATTTCATTTCAGCTTCTCAGGATTTTTTTTTTTTTTTCCAGATTTAGGATATTTAAGATGAACTTTAAGAAGGAAAGAATTTAGTCTGGCAATACTGCTCTTTAACTCTATGAACCAAACATTGCTCTTACATTGAGTTAAAGAGCAGTATTGAAAACATAACACAATAAATGTTCTTAATGATACAGTTGGTGGAAGGTTGAGGGAAAAGAGAACTACCGTACTCATTCACATCTCTTTGAATTTGAAAAATAAACTACAACTAAGACGTGTAATGTAGACTAGTTTCAACATGACACCTGAATGGAGCCTTAACAAAACTGCTGTGTGTGTGGAACAGAGGCACACTGCTGGAGCAGGCGAGCTCTGCAGAGCTGCCTCTGGGAGCTTGGCATTCACTAATGATACATTCCTTTCACTGAACGTCAACTCGCCACTGCACCTACATCTACTAAGCACTGTGGCCACTGAATTATAACTCCTCAACAACAGTTTTTACAACCAGGAAGAGAGAAGTAACTATACTTGTCTACCCAATTCTTATATGGCCCATAAATCACAAACAAAGGCTTTCTGTAACTTCTGGTGGTTCTGAGGCAGGATCTACCCTTCCTGGGGTTGGCACAGCTGTGCCAGTTTCACATTGGAAAATAATGCAGTTGGGTAGATTAATAAGTAGGATTGAAGTTGTTGAGTATACATTTACAACATGCAGTAATAAACAATTGGAATGCAAATGACCTTCCTGCTGGAGCATGGTTCACTTATTGTTGCACTGTGGTCGGGCAGAGCTGAATTCAAGTGGCAATAAGCTGGTGTGTCTATAGGCTCCAGTGCCCGCCGTGCCCAGTCTGCTCCCTGAACTCGCCCTCTGGACACAGCCGAGCTGCTGTGGCTTTCATTGGCTGCCAGCGACCAGCTCTGGTCTCCCGGGCAACAGTTCACAGCAGACCACAGAGTCGAGGGGGCATCAGAGTAAAGCTAAACAGGCTGTGATTTATATTCCCCAGAGCTGAAACAAGGTAGCATTTGACGTGTGTGGACTTTCATATTGACCGCTGCCTCTGGGATTGGACTTGTTTAGTTCCACTTCCTGCTTACTGGGATCATAAAGCTAGTGTAATAAATTTAAAGCCCTTCCTATGTCACTGTCAAGTCAACAGAGGAGTTTCTGAATCAATGTGTAGATCAGCTTCAGCACAAGGTATGCAGACAAAGTAAATATCTATACAGTATGATGCATGATAGCCTGCAGTGATAGGAAATGCAGGTGAGTGACAGCTCCCTCAGGCTCTGAGGAAATCCCTCATTTTACTGCATGAAAACATGTTTTAATCCTGCTCCAGTCCTGTTCAGATTCAGCAATTCATCACTGTCTGTCTGATATTTAAAGGATTCTACTCCACATATGATCAGGAGCACACAAGTGAAGTCAACTTAAATTATCTTTTGATTAGTTTGGAATGGCTCTAACACGACTCATCTCATTTTTAACATAAGCTTTCACACTTTTATATTTTCATGTCATGTTTCTTTGAGCCTATGGTAATGTTCTGTTTCTCAGATGCATTATCACTAGAATGAAACATAGATGCAGCAGTGGGGGCGGGGGCTGGAGAGACCCCAGCTGCTGTTGCAATGACTTCCTATTGTTTCCATTCACTCAAAGCCACTTTCTCCTTCTCCTGGCTAACTGGCCGTCTGCGTGCTCGGCTAACTGGTCATTGTCTAACACTGTGCTTTTCCTGCGCTGACAGCTACACAGAGCTCCGAACAGAGAAGGGGAAAGAGTGAAGTTAAAATGGTCCCATGAGTTTGAGCATAAACAGCTTCTTGCTAAGTGGGGGGCAAAAGGCTAAAGTTGGTTCTGATTGTGGGGATTTAGTGGTAGCAGCTTTCCCCCAACAAATCCAAAATAAACTGCAGCCTAATACAATTGTTTGTTTATTACTTTGTTTTGCTGCAACTTTTTCATTTTCAGGGATGAATATTGTTTATTGCTGAAGTTACAAAAGATTATTTCTACAGGGCTTGGATTATAACACCCAACCACATTAATACTGTAACCAAACTATAAAATTCAAAGAACTAAGTAGAAAAGACTGCTTTTGGGGGCATAAAACACTAAACACAGGCTTACTTGTTAAAATAATAGCAGATCAATGAGTGACGTGTCAGGGTGACATAGAGCCATAACCTTCAGCTTTAATCTGACAATTAATTCATCTGATAAAAGCAGGCTGGCTCCAAAGATGCTGCAGTCTGTCTGCAATCCACAAAAGATATATGTACACACAAACAGAAGGCTCTATAGCTGTATGGCTTTGTGCTGCTTGGTCCTGGCTGGCAGCCATTGAGAAGTGTCCAGCTAGGTAAGCTTGACCCTCCACTGCTATCATAAATCACAACAAAACATGGAGCAGGCTGCACACAGACATTGGACCAGGTCTCCCAGACCATAGATGAGCAAATGAAAAACTATGACATTGTAATTGTGCCATGGCTCCTGCTCTGATACTATTACATTATTAAAAGTGTGATCTCACCTGGTGGTTTAAGATAATCCATGGGATAGCGAGAGTATGGCGGAGGAGGAGACTCTGAAGAGAGAACAAAGCAGTGTATTAGAAAATACATTAACTTTATGATAAGAATTGTCATTGTTCAGGGAGAAGGTTTGTGTCTGTCAGCTCTGCTCTCTGAGAGGCAGAAAGGGCCGGCCGGGCGGCTATTGCCTTTCATTGGCAGGCAGATAAACAGGGGGCCGCCTGGCGCCAGCAGGGCCACTATCAGCGTCTAGGACAAACTGAGATACAGGCCGCTTTTGGCCCGGGACACTGCACACACATCACACACACACAGGACGCCTGGAAACTTCAACGTGGAAAGATCGTAAAGCCTGGTCTTTCAAATGGTAATTGTTAAAACACCACGTAGTTTGGTTGTTTTTAAAGTAATGGGAAAGAACAAATGTGATGTTGACAGCTTTTAACAATTCTGGAAGCTTTTATTAGGCCTATAGCTTAACTAGGAACTACTTCTCAAGTGCACTACCAGACCTCTACATAAGCAAGGTTTAGTGAAAATGTGACGCCTCAGTAGGATTATGCCAAAAAGTAATGTGATGACACTCTCTGGATGTAGACAAGTTGTTGGCACGCTGCTCCGCGTCGGTCAAGTTTAACCCGAGGGAAACTCAAGCTCAGAGCACCGACAGAGATGTCACTTGAATTAGGCCAATTGTGTCTTTAAGGAGCTGCGCTGTTTGACATACTGACACGCTGAGTGCATGGGGTAATGGTTGTATCTGCACCTTTTACAAACATTAAGTGTGTTAAAGCTCACCTAGTTCACAGAGCCTGCTCATGTGGTGCGGGTTGCAGCAGACCAGCTCCGGGTTGACTTTCCCGTACGATTCACAGCAAGACAGCCTCTTGAGCTCCGAGGAATGCCTGAGATCCGGCCACCTGAACACTTTGTAGAGCAGCATGGGAAGAGAGTAAGACTGTTGACCCACTTTGGCGTCCACTTTGCTGGGCAGGAGCAAACAGGGGCTCCGCGCGCCCCCCTTAGACTCCACGGCCTGCAGCAGCACCTCTAATTGTTTCTCTTTGATCTTTTTTAGAATGGAGTGGGTCAACGCCTTTAGTTCGGCCTCAGCGGCGCCGTTGGACTTAGCCACCTTTGTCGCTTTGCCCATGCAGCAGCCCCCGGGGCCATGCGTCCCTCTGTCCGCCTCCCCGTCGCCCTCCACGGGCGCGCGGCTCCTCCAGAGTCGCCGGACGAGCCCCGATCGTTTGGTCCTAAACATGCGGGACGAAAAGAGGTTTTCCCGGCTAAAAAACGAGCATTGTGTCCGCAAATCATGAAGATTCCGGGATCTGAGTCCAGACGATGATAAGCAGCCTGAGAATAAGGAAAAAGAGTAGAAAAACTGGCAGTGGGGCAAGTAGGTAAAATGTGGAGCATACGCCAGTCTCTACTGTCGTCCACTTTATAAGATCACCGAGAAAAAGAGAAAAAACGAGCTGCTCCGCGGAGCTTCACGGGACAGTCAGGCGTTCCGCCGTCACATCCAGGCTTAATGCGCTAACAGTGCCAAACCTACAGGACTCTAGCAGCCTATGCTACAATCTGACCCATGGACGCCTCGTTTTCAACACTACTTATGTCCAAACATTGCTAATTTCCCTATAACTATAAGGCCCTACTAACGCTAAGAACTAGCCCATTAAAAAGGTCGCATTGTGTCTTCAGGAGCAGTAATCCACAAAATCCTTCACTCGTCCACACTGCACGGATTGGCCAAATTCGTAGACTTTCTCATTGTATTTCTCCGTTTAACTCTGCAGAGGATGTGGTCTTCTGGTCAGGAACGAGCTTCGTCCAAAGAGCTCAAGAGGAGAAGGGAAAATCCACATCGAGAGAGAAACAGACCCTCAGGATATACGTCCACATAAACAGAGTGAAGCCGTGTGGCGTAGCAGACGATCTCCTCACGTCAAATAATCCAGTCGCCTTTACGCTATGACACAGAAAAATCATAGACAGTGGAGAGCTGTAGTGCAGCAGAGCGGGGCAGTGCTGTGTAGTGGACTAAATGGCTCTCTGTCTGGAAATGAGGCGGATGGTTTGGGTGCCCTTGCTCCGTCTCCAGTCTCCAGTGCGCATTGACGCGCCCGGTCACGTGTGTGTCTAGACACCCTGTCGCTTAAAAGAAATGTGATTGTGTTGCGCAAACAACAGATCAAGTAGAGCCCACAGCACGCACACACACGCACGGACACACAAACACACATAATATACAGTTGGTCTGTGTGAAAAACTGGGATGATTTTTGGAAAAGGATAGGTTTGCGCACACTGGAAGTTTAGCCATAAAAGCAAAGTTTAAGTTTGAAGAATAAAGCAAAAGTTCTTATACTGATTACAAAAGAAATACATATCTTAAATACATCATTTATTTGTTTAAACTAGCATAAAAAATTATAATTAAAAAAATAAAGTAAATTACTTTAGTTTAGTGGAACAGCTCAATGTAGCTATTGGTCCCTGCAAGATTTAAAATAAGTTTAAATGTTTGTGACAAAACTTAATAGCCTAATAATAATAATAATAATAATAATAATAATAATAAAATAAAAAATAATAATAATAATAATAATAATAATAATAAAGGTATAACATTGCCTATCTTTGGGCAATATGTCAAAGTGGAATGTATTTTATTTGGTGTTCCTGCTTGTGCCATGAGAATCTGGAAATAGAGGAAACCGATGAAACTTGAGAGGCTGCTAGACTGAATTTAGGACAGTAATCAATCCCTGTGGTCTGGTCTGTGGAGTGGGAGGCACACGAGAGAGCGCTGCTGCCGCCTTCTGGACACCGGGATCAGGCCACACATCTGCAGCTACAGACGGGACAGCAGCAGGAGCACGAGTCATTTTAGACCTTTATTGTACAACAAAATGGTCCGTCAGTTCACAATCAATCCTCCCATTCTTTCCTGGAAGTAACGCTGTAACAGGATACTCACTTCATTTAGTGCAGGTCCATAAGGAAATCTATACCTATTAAAGTTTGTTTGTTTGATCATTTTTCTGTGTGTATTTCAGGGAACAAGAACCCGATATAGGCCTAAACAACAAAAATCACTCCATGAGCCTAGTTTGTTTGTTGTCAATGTGGGTAACAGATATCTTAAATAGTTTTTTTTTATGTTTCGACACAAAAACTCAATGAGGTAATTGTGTCATAAATATGCAGAACAAAGCTATTTAACATGCATACTATACTTTTCTTTACCTGCTAGTCTTATTGAAAAAGTACAAAGCTATGTTGATTGAAAAATAAGCAAACCGACTTAAAGGGGACCTATTATGTCAAATTCACTTTTCTAAGTTTTTAACCTTGTTATAATGGCCTTCCTTCACCATTAGTTTACTCAAAGTTATATTTGAATTGATTCATGCATGTTGGAGTAATCTTGTATTGTTCTTCAGCTGGAGCTCAGAAATCCCCGTTCTCACCTACCACCTATCCCTCCCACTTGTCTGTATTTACTTGATATCTTTCAAATAATACAATAATAATTTGTTATTTAAAATCTGTTAAAATTTAAAGTCAGTAGAGCTGTTTCTATTTTCAAGCTGTTTTAGATCAACTTTGTGTTTTACAATGAACAAAAAGTAAATTACTGACCTGCATATGTTCTAGTTTCTTACTAAACATAAAAAAAAAAACACACACACAATAGGACCCTTATAAATAAATATACTGCTTCAGGACAATTTTATAGGTCTATTAGTTCTACTATGCAAGTCTATGTCATTTAAGCCTATTTCATACAGTATATATGACAGAAAATTGAAATTGCAAGACTTCCATGATGCCGCTTCAAGCTTTGAGATAGTTACGTGACAGCAGAATTGTTTTTCACTTTTGTTTCAGCAGTGTCAAGACAAAGCTGGACACAGAAGAACTATTCCATAAGAATTATTGGTATCATAAGTATAAGCTTTCACAGCAATGTGATAAACTCTACTTAAAGGTGCACTGTGCAGCTTTCTGGAGGTGAAAACTACACAAATCACTAGAAGACAGTTAAAACCACTTTGAATGGGACTCTCAATTCATTTTACAACATAATGTGAAAAAATGAAGCTAAGTTAATTTCTTATTGAAACAAACCATCACAAAGAAAACGAGATATACAACAAAATGTCAAAAATGTACAATGAGCAAGTTTTTATGCTTTTTTTTTTAAGGCAATGTGTTACAAAAAGTCAAAACGATAAATAACTTTGGTTGAAGCCACATGCTGATGTTTTCTTTGAGCTTAATGAGTAAGTTTAGGCTTCCAGTTACTAAAATGGATAAGTTTAGGACTGAGGCTTGGGGTAGGTCAAGATTTACTTGTAATTTGTGGTTATTTTATGTTTTGGCTTTTCGTAACATATTGGTTTAAAAAAGCATGAAAAAGTGCTTAGAGTATACTTTTTGACATTTTGTTTTTGACATTTTATCTAGGTTTTCTTCGGAGACTGGGCTGAAACAAACATGAGCGAGCCCTCCTCCAGACCAAATACAAGCCTGTTCAAAGTAAATACATAGACTTTTATTTATTCACTGCAACACAGAAATCTAAATGACAAAAATTTGCTTTTATTCAAGTCTATTTTTGGTCAACAAGTTACACAGTGCACCTTTAAATTATATTTTTTTGTCACTATTCCAGTATAGACCAACAGTGGGCAAATATTTTTTTAACTGAGGGCTGTATTTGAATCCAGACAAGCGACAGAGGGCCAGATAGTCAATTAAAGCAAATGTCTGTAAAATATAGACATTTTAATATACAGTTGTCCATTTATTGTGATATTGACTAAGAACACCGGTGTAGACACATGTTGGACAGCTAAGTCAATTACAATATGAAGAGCAACACGTCGTCTTTAAAATGTACTTGGGTCTGATCAGAACAGGTCGAGGGCTGAATCTGGCCCCCAGGCCACAATTTGCCAATGTCTGGTACAGACTATTTATCCAACACTGCATGACATTTGTTCACATTTTTTTAATACAGTTTTTTTTTTTATTATTTTTTTTTTAATGACTGCTTTGAGAGCTTTAATAAGAAAACAAACAAACAAACAAAAACAGATATCTAAACACCTCATGTCTATGTCAATATCAAAATTTTAAAATTATAATAACAATTTAAAAAAGTAAAGATAAAAAACTTAAAAAATTAAAACAAGAAAACTAAAACAGAGGATTTATAAACCAACACATTTTCAGCTCAGAGGTTAGATAGTTGTAAAGTTGTAAAGATTAATGAATGGTTGCCATAAAGAGTGAAATGTCTCCAACTTACACTTAAGAGAATACCTTATTTTTTCTAACTGTAAAAGTAGGGGGTCGGTGGTATTAAAAAAAAAATTTATGTATTCACACACATCACAGACAGAACAAACACAAGTGTCCCATTTCCATAAAGAGACAATTTGAATGCACTTCCATTTTCTAAAAAATAGGTTGTTCCTTAATAATATCATTTAAATGAGTTTGAATTAATTCATTCGAAAAAAAAAAGCAGTTGAGATCAGTCTTTATGGTGAAGTTTATCCTCTGTTTGTGACCCATTCTTCCACCGTCGCTGGGGCAACAGGAGCAGTGGTCACATGTCCATATCTTCTGTTCAGGACGACTGTAGCTGGAGGATTTCTTCTCTGGCTCTTGTTTTGGGGATTGGTGAGGAAAACCTTAGTGCCAGGCCAAAACACAAGAAGGAACACGAAAGCTTCACATAAACATTAGTTGAACCCACAACCATTTAAGTTAAAGCATAAATGTAGTATGCAATGGTAACGTTAATTTGCCTGTATTGCTGAATATGATAATTACCGTAATTTTTGGACTATAAGCCGCTACATTTTTCACAAGCTTTGAACTATAACTACTAAAATTGTAGATTCTCATAGACTTACTGTTAACAATACGGCTTATACATGTACTTAATCTTTTTCTAATTTAAATCTAGTTGGTGCAGCTTATATTCAGGTGCGCTTAATAGTGCGGAAATTATGGTATTCCCTTTTAAAGTTTGAGTTTTCAAGCTTCAGCTTACTTAAAGTTGCATTTGGGTTGATTCTTGCATGTTTGAGTAATCTTGTAGTGAGCAGATGACATTGAAGTGCTTAGAAAACCCTTGTTTTCACCTACCACCTATCCCCACCCACATTTATTTGAAAAATCAGATTCGTGTGTTAAGCAGGTATGGGTCACATAGTCACTTTCCAACAATAAAAACAAATTTGTCATTTAATCTGCTGCTTGTTAAAGTAGAATTAAACAATGTAAAACTTTATCACGTCTGCAGTTTCGAACTGTAATAGATTTATTTTATTTTTTTTAAGTCATTTAAAGTTCATTTTGTGTGTTACGATGAATAAAATGTAAATAGCTAATCTCCATATGATACAGATTATTTCTAAATACATAGAATATACACACCAGGTCTCTTTTAATGCATAAATTAAATGTTTTTCAATTGCCAACAATACTAAAATATCCCTGATTAATATTCTGGCAGTGTGTCGTGGCATCTGACATAATATATTGACACAGTGACTTCTTCCACACCGGGTCATGCATATGCAATTGAAGAGGCCTATTCTGGAAACAGGTAACCATAGTCACTGCTGGGCGAAGAAGACACAAATAACACAGTTTCAATTAAAAAAAGGCAGAGATTTCTCTTCCTATACGACTCTTACTCATCTGAAGAGTAAAACACCCACAGCACGGTAAATGTCAGCGTGTAATGAAATATAAGAGAAATCATTTGAGGAGTGTCCTGGGGTTACACGAAGGTCTCTCAAAAGACTTGTATGTCCACTCACTAAAACAATATTGTATAGAAAGACCTTTAGGTAAATGTGCAGCGGTCCGAGGGCAAATTGAGTTACTTTTCTCCTTTTATAACAAATAAAACATAAGCCGATTTTGACCCTGTTTTGCTCAGGTTTTATCGGTGCAGTTATTACAAGCACTAGGGCCATCACTTTAAAGGTCGTCAATAAGAAAGTTGTGAAAGTTTGCATCAAAAGTGAATTAGATTTGGACGGTATTGTGTTGGTGATTCTCAAACTGTGGTGGTGGTGGAGCTTCTTCAGGCTATTCAACTTCAATTTTCAGAGGTCCAGATTTTAGGCTTCTGGGCCGAATAGTAACACAACTCGTCACTGTTTTTGCACCAAACATTCACTAGATTTATTTCTATAGTGACAACTAATGCTGCAGTCGGTTTTTAATGCTCTACAAAATGTCCAAATCCGAACCGTGAGTATCCCAGCATTAAACCAAATCTAAACCAGGACTAAAGCGGAAGCCCTTCTAATTCCAATGTCCCTTCGAAGGGCCATCACCACTTTTTCTAGAAAAATTCCTTTTTGTTCAATATTTGATAAAAACAAACAATGAGGCACCTGGAAATGTTAAGGATAAAAATCACATTGTGTCCCTTCTTTTCAGAGTCAAATCAGTCATTCTGAGATGATTCAGACTCCCCAAAATTACTAATAGGACTTTTGTGTTGGCTCCGCTTATTTTATTTTATTTATTTTATTTTATTTTATTTTATTTTATTTTATTTTATTTTATTTTATTTTATTTTATTTTATTTTATTTTTTAATTTATTTTTAATTTTTTTTTAGATCCCTAAAACATTTTCTTTTTACCTCAATTACCTTCAGCTTTTGAAGAGGAATGGTCATAACCCCAAATATGCTACATCTAGTGTCATGTCTCAGCTGTTACCAATTCTTATATTTACCAAAATAATTTAGTCGGAAATTAGATTCTATTTATCTTTTGTTTGGAGAAAGTTGTCACTTCTGATCAGAGCCTGTTAGTCATCAAAAACTAAAACTACAGGGTTTCAGCTTCACAAAGACTCCAAAAGATCAGAAACTGTTTTAGTTTGAATTTTTACAGATTTTAGTCAGACGTGTGAGAGAATGAGAAGGGATTTTAAATCAGGCCATAGACTGTAAAAAGTGACACTCTGACTGAGTGACTAAATATGTAGTGAATAAATTATATTACCTTACATTAAGTCATATTTATCTTTGCTTGAGCATATTTTAACTGTCTTCAAACAAGATTAGAACAAACTAGAACAAGATCAAAGTGGTTTGTTTGGCTAAAAATATGAATTTTCTCCCTGGAAATATACGCTACATTCATTGGCAAATCTTGTTTTCATTTACTGACACATTAAGATATTTATGTTGGCCACTTTTTTTTTTTTTTTGAGGAATAACCCAGAATTAAATCTACAAACAAGAGAAAATATGTTTTGTTAGATATGAAAAGTGGGGTGCACGGTAGCAGAATGGTTAGAGCTCTGGCTTCCCAATAAGGAGGTCGTGGGTTCGACTCCCGGGTCGGACCATATCAACATCTCACGATCTCTCTGGGTGGGCTTTGCATGTTCTCCCTGTGTCACCGTGGGTTTTCTCCGGGTACTCTGGTTTCCTCTCACCTCTGTATGTATTGGACATACAGTGATGTCCAATTAGATAAAATTTCCCTTAGTGAATGAATGAGAGAGTGAATGTTTGTCTGTCTAACCCTGCGGCAAGTTGGCCACTGTCCAGGGTGTTCCCCGCCTAAGGCCCAAAGTCACTGGGATAGGCTCCAGTCACCCACGACCCTTAACAGCATTAAGCAGTAGAAAATGAATGAATAGATTTGAAAAGTGAATTGAGGGCCGATTTATATCTTTGGAAGGCCGATTTGGCACCCGGGCCTTAGGTTTTTTTTCTTTCTTCAGTCATGTCATAGTTAAAGCATCTGTGCCAATCTTTACTTTGGAGACAAATCTTTTTACTGATGGTGTTTGTGTAAAAAGTTTGATATTCAATGATTTAAACCAGGGTTTCGCAAACTTTTCAGACCAAGACCTCCAAAACATCCAAGCTAGCGACTTGCAACTCCAAGCATTATTTTTACTAAAGTAGAGAGTGAAAAAGTTCTGCTAGAAAACTTTGAATTTCAAGTGAATGCAGCTGAGAATGACCTGGCTCTGCACGTTTGAGCCTCTGTGGATGTATAAGACGTATGTAGCCTATAGAGTAGTCGTACTGTCCTTCTCTGCTCTTATCAGGAGTCACCTTGGAACTTATGCTGAATATCACTCAGTATATATGCTCTGTGGAGAACTCAGGAAAGGACAGACTGCATTCACTTTCACTTCCTCTTATTAAAAAATACAGTAACGTTCTATAAATGTGTGCAGGTCTGTCAGGTGTTTTTTGTAATCATTAAATAATCTGGGTAATGGGGGAGAATAATAAGCTACAGTGAATATTATTGTGGTGCATAAAGAAAATGATGGATAATAATGTTGTCAATGGCCAAATATTTCAGCAATCAGAGCAAAAACAGCAGCTGAAAGGCTTAAAACAGGGCTACACAAACTTTATTCTTCCAAGGGTCAAAATGTGTTCTGTCGAGGGTCAAACCTAATTTTGTGTAGTATTTAAAAAGCTTACAAATTATTACATTATTCTTCATAAACATGTTGTAGATGGATACACTTGATTGTGTGTCCTTCAGTCTGTGTCAATGTAGTGCTCTGAAAGTTACCGTTGAAGAAAATGTTCGTACAAAATGTTATATACAGGCAATAAAGTATTTTTTCTCTCCCTTAAAACAATTTCAAGACATGTCGTTCACATAAGCAATGTATTTTATTTTAGAATTATCCTGGTGCAGGTTTTGCGGAATGTCCCATTTCTATTTAAATGAGCAGAATAACAATAGTTATAAATACAAGTTATAGTGTACATGATTTAAGAACAACTTTGTGAAGAAAAGTTTGAAAATAAAAAAAAACAGGAAGTAGAGAAGTTCTAAACTAATGACATCACACTGTAGACATTTAAGTTTTCTCACAATTTATTTTATTTAACCTTTGTTTAACCAGGAAAGTCCCATTGAGATTCGAAGATCTCTTTTTCAAGGGAGTGAACATATTTTATTTACTCTATTAACATAAATGTAACAAAATGAGTGTTGTGTATTTTTATGTCTCATGAAGTGAAAACCTGTTACATTAAAAGAGTTTTGACCCAATTTATTACATGGTCGCTAAGCAACTCCCTAATGTGAATAGTAAATTTGTAATCCAAAGTCTTCTGGGAAAACAGTGCGCATTGAGAATGTATTATGTAAAACGGCAGAAAACAAAACATGCTTGAAACTTTGACCTGAATTATTAGGTCAGTTATTAAATCAAGATGAATGTGAGTCTGGTTGTTCATTTCGAGGTGCAACACAACAAATTTAAAGGAGACCTGTTGTGCAAAATCAATATGTCTAAGTTTTTAACCTTGTTCTAACTGCCTTCTCTCATTATTTGTTTATTGGTTTAAATAAGAAAGATTCATGCCTGTTTGAGTAATCTTGTATTGTCTTGCAGCTGATAATTGGGTGTTCAGAAAAGCCCCGTCCTCACTTACCACCTACCCCCGCCCACTTGCCTGCATCTAATTGTGATTAATCAAAAATTCTGATTCACAGTAAAGCACGTAAGGTTCCAAATAGTCACTTTACGGCAATAAATAAGAGAAATCAAAACCAATGCTCCAGTTTTGAACAAGAAGTAAATTTCAAATTTTTTTTTTTTTTTTGCTGTTTTATTTAAAGTTTGTGTTTTGCAACTGGTCGACAGACATTATAGTTTAATCCCAAATACATATGTCCCTTTTAATCAAATAGATAACTCCTAACAAACCAACTCTTTTGTATTTATCTATTTTATTAATTAGAGACAAGTCTGTAACTGCAAATATGGTTCTCAGTCAATTGCGCACACCTGAATAAAAACCTTAAAAACAAAACAAAAAAAAGTATATATATAGTCCTCATCTATTTAAAATTTAACCACATTGTTGTAAAGTTGTAGAGCTCAAAGTGAATAAAGTAGCCTCTTATTACAGTCCAGAAAGTACAATAGTCATTAAACAATCTCCAAATCATAAAAAAGTTCTTCTGACTTTGATCAATTCTACTGTACGCTAAGTGTTGGACCATTTCACGCTGGGGATGAAGAAAGAACAGAAAAAAACTACTTTCCCCACAAGTCCTTGCTCCATCTATCTTGCCACTGTCACCTGAAACAAGAGCTGGAGGTAAGGTGACCCTGTATAATAAAGAAAAGGGGGCTATGTCAGTTTGTGAAAGCGTCCCCTCAACCATCTGGCAGCGGGATAATAGAGCGCGGAGCAGGTGAGGGTCCGCTGTAACCTGCCACTGACCCTGCCCGCTGGAAAATGGCCTATTCTTTACATCATAGCGCATTCATTATATTGTCCTTGAGAATAGGAGAATTTCAAGCATGAAAATCAATACAATGGAGACGAAAGGCATGAAATTCTCCGGGGAAAGTGGGCGCTCCAGTGACACAGCGGGAGGCTTTGTGTCGTCGACTTTACCCCCGAAGAGGTCACACTGGCACCTTTATGTAAAACACACACTGGACATGTACAGTTTGGACAAGAGTTTACAGGAGTTTGGGTAAAATTGTCAGATCATGATGTCCCTGTCCTGAAACCTGGTTAAATCTAATGTACACTGTCAACCCAGAGGTTCATGTTAGTTACAATGATGAGTCCAATGTATTTGAAATAGCTAAAATGGGTAACACTTTAAAGTACCGCCCGCTAGTTAATAGGTAACTACGGGGGTACTTACTGGTACTTACTGGTACTTCTGGTGTTAGTACCAGTGGTAGTTACTGGTAACTACAGTGGTACTTGTAGTGGTACTTAGAGTCACAAGTACTGGTAACTAAAGTGACAGTTACCAGTATATTTAGTATTAACTACAGTGGTAGTTACTAGTACTTAATTGACAGTTACTAAAATAGCGCCCACTAGTTAATAGGTAACTACGGGGGTACTTACTGGTACTTCTGGTGTTTAGTACCAGTGGTACTTACTAGTAACTACAGTGGTACTTGTAGTGGTACTTACAGTCACAAGTACTGGTCACTAAAGTGACAGTTACCGGCTAGTTAAGTATTAATTATAGTGATAGTTACTGGTACTTTTGTGGAATGATAATTAGGGATTATATTGGCATCATTTGTACTAATTAGTGGTACTTATACGGGTACCTCTAGTGATACTTAATTGTGTACTTGGTGGTTCTATTTGTGATGCTACACAAACAAGGTAAAGACTGTTATGAAACAAGTTTATTACTGCAAATATTGTGTATAATACAGATTATGATAAAAATCAAACACTGGGCAATCTAATACAAAGAGACACCTCTTTATTATGCTCACAGCCACAATAGATATGAAACACATTAACAATTTACAAAATGTTTATCAATAACCCCAAAAAATATTTGCATACTACAGCTGGTTGAGCTTTAAACAATAGTTACTAGTAAATAATGTATCGAGCACTAGCTAAATTACAGTAAAAGTTGGTAGTAGTTCCAAAAAAAAAAAAAAAAACACTGACAGCTGGTCTTCTTGTACAGTTTAATACAGTGGTACTTCACTGGTAGTTACTGCATTAATTAACTGTTAATTAACACTGACAGCGGGTCGTACTTTAAAGTGGACAAGGTGGTACTTCACTGTCAGTAACTATAGTAATTGATAGCTAACTATCACTGACAGCGGGTCGTATTTTAAAGTGGACAAGGTGGTACTTCACTGTAAACAGTTTTTTCAAATGTTTAAAACTTTTGTGAGGTTTTATTCTGCACATGTTCATAAACTCAACATTTTAATGAGTTTTTCTGCCACATTTTAAGTTGTCAAATAAAAAAAAAGCGAATATTGATTAAGCAATCAATATTATTTGAATGTAAGTCAGTTTAGTCGCCTTAGTAAACATTTGGATCTGAAAAATTGGATAAAACAATGCAAACATTTGCAGAAGTTATATAAAATGAGAACAAAACATTAAGCAAATGTCAATGAAATCAAGTTATTTGTTTTATATCAGTTCCACCACCCAAAGTTTACTTTATAAATACGATGTTGAAAGTCTTTTATGATATACTACATATATACAGTATTTATTCCTTTTAATTAATGATGCTTAAAAGTTGGATACATGTTAAAATTCAACTAAAAGAAAATGAGTTTAGTTGACATGGTGGGTTTACAGTACATAATTTAAATGAGACTTAGAAAGTGCACTGCGTAACTCTCTGGTGGTGAAAAGTCAACTACACAATTAAGTAGAAATAGATAAATAAAACAATACATTAAAACATTGTTAATAGTGACAAATGTGTGTTAAGACATGACGTAGAAAAAATGCAATTAAAGGAGAATCTTTTCCATGTAAACTCACAGGAATACATTCTCTTATTTGCTCAAAACAGACCAAATAATTGTCCATTTTGTGGTTATGCAAAGTAAAAACAAAGATTATTATTATTTACTCAATGCAACATTCTTTTTATTCAAGTCAATATTGGTCAAAAAGTTACAAAGTGCACTTTTAAATCAAAGTTTAAATTGATTCATGCATGTTTAGTGGAGCATGCACAAATACATTAAGCACAATGGCAGAGATGTTTGTACCAGATTGTATCTTTATAGCAATTTTCCATCTGTAGTCCTTGAGGCAGTGGAGAGGGGGAGGCGACACTGGACATGTTTTTAGTGGTAGGGGAAACTGGAACACCGGAGGAAACCTACGCAAGCAAAGGGAGAACATGCAAATTCCACACAGAAAACTCTATGAGGCTATGAGACCAGACCACTAGTGCCACCATGTAGACGCTTTCTAACGATAACAAGAGAAGTATGTTAAAATATGTTAGGCTGGCATGGTGGAGCTCCCAATTTCTATTTGAAGAGTGCGTAAATGACAAGTTCAGATAATTGCCTTTATCCCAATTCTCAATACAGTGTTGTTTATTTTTTATTAGGATTCCCATTAGCTGCCAATTTCATGGCCGGTAGTCTTCCTGGGGTCCTCTAAAAAAGCTTTAAAACAATACAGCACAATTACATAATCTGTACAAAACACAAGAGGCATGGATGCAAGAATAAAACAGAAAATATCTTATTGGAATAACAATTGCATCTGTAATTGCGATGTTAGTATTTTCTTGAATGTAAGTTTAACTTTGATTGTGCGTGTTGAGACTGGAAGCTGATTCCAATAGTGTATAGCTCTAGAACACGATCGACTTTAAAGAATTTGTTCTGGGCAAAGGAAGGTTGAGATTACCATCTACTGCCCTTCTAGTCAGATGGCTGTGACAGTTTCCAACAATAATTGTCATTTACCCCATCTCATTATTTTCCCTTTGTGTTTCCCAGACAACCACTCTTCACTCTTCACCCTTCACTTCACCACAATTTATCAACAACAAACAACTTTCAATACATGTTTAAACTGGTTTGCTTTGCTTTCCTGATTCATTGCGTTGGAGCCATTACCTGGAACCAGAGCAGTTAAGGATAATTACTGTCAATAAAAAAATATTTTTCAGTAAGCTTTATTTGTTTATCGCCTTTCACAGACACAAGTGAGATAGTTTACAGAAACCCACATAAATACCTGGTGCCTCTGCCTCTGATCGTCACAAAGGGTTCCCTAACCTGCATGTTATTGGTTGGTGAGGAAACCAGAGTGCCCGCAGAAAACCACACAGACACGGGGAGGAACAAGCAAACTCCACACAGAAAGATACCGGCCGTGCAGAAGTCAAACATAGAAAAAAAACAGAAAATGTCTCCTGTAACTCCAAGTGTAACATCGCCACAAAACTAAAAAGGTTTTCTGGCGTAGATCCTCTCCAAACATACTGTATACTGTGCAGCATATCAACTGAAATTTGAAATCCAATAAATTTGCGCATTCTCGGTTCGTACTAGACATGAAACACATATTAAATCTGATACATCACAAACATTGATGGACACATCAAGTGTCCATCAATGTTTGTGATGGACACTTGATGGCGACTCATTTATTCACAAACATGAGGAAAATAACATGACGTTTTCTTCAAGTTGAGGGAGTGCATGTTTACATCATTAAGCAGCAGGCAGTGACACGTTTCAAGGGACTCATCAAATTTTAAAAATGCTTCTATAAGATACAAGACGTATTTGATCTGGTTCAAGTTGGAACCTCTTCTCCCATAGTAAAGACTTATACTACATCTTTCACAACACTGACAAACAAACTCAAACTCTCCTGGGATTCCTGTCGTTTCTTACGTGTCACTTTGAAAAGAACAAGGTGAATACAAAATTTACATTAGATTCCCAGCTTGAGTGTGACATGTTTTCTTTGCTCAGTAAACGCACAACAACATATTCCAGATTTTGATTTTATTTAAACCCTTTTTTCCAAAGTAACATTTGCCTCAAAATGACAGTAATTGTGATATATTACATGTCAACATCCAGACCAAACCTGCGTTACTATAGGACACATGTTTAAGGGCTTCTTTGTACAGTATATAAAACAAATATACATCAATATAAATAATTCAAAGTAACTTAGCTGGGTAAACATTAAATAAAATATGCCAAGCAGCTCTAATGAGTGTCCCAGTTTATGTTTAGTCTTCAAATTCTATCAAGAGGGAAAAAAAAGTATAGGAAAGTCAAATAAATGGACAATGAGCAACAAAAATTGAATCAGAAGAGACCACATTGCATTCTGGGTATTTACGAGAAACTTTCTGTTTACAACTATTTATTACTCTGACCTGTTTGAACTAAGAAAAGCACAAAAAACACCTGTAGAAACAGGAGTCTATAGATTAAATATTACTGATAGAACAGCACAGATGCATCACAATAAATTAAAATATTATTGTAGAAAAGTAATATTGTACAATTCAATATAAAAAAAAGATTTTGTCACAGTGGAGAGAAGGACCGGCTAATGAGGAAAATATGGATTTTATTGTTGTCGATCCACCTTATTCTGCTCCGCCCACTTTTTTGGCATCACACTTCCTGTTTAGCTCTGTTAAGATCAAAATTATACTTGAACAAAAGCAAGTCTTTTTGTCATTTAGATGTTTTTAGTTCATTAAATAAATAACAATGATCGGTGTCTTTACTTTGAGCAGACTTGCATGACCACAAAATGGACCATTTTTGTTTCCAAGAAAAAGATGTTCCTTTTTCTGTATTTGGCCAATTTGGCCTAACACACAACTTGCATCTATTTTCAGTGTTACAGAGTATGGTTTTAACTTTTCATTTCTACTCAGTTGTGTATATAATATCTAGTACATCTTAACTAATTTAGAAAAACTGCAGCTAAACCGGAAGTCTGTTGCCAAAAAAGTGGGCCAGAATAAGGTGAATACCAGTGGCTCCCAACCTTTTTTGTTCTGAGCTACGCTTTGTCTCAATTCCCGAGTACCTCCTCACTCGGGATGTTAGGTAAATATATAGGGTTTCTTGTGTTTTTTTGGTAAATTAATAATATTGTAAGTTCTTCAAGAAATGCATGCCCAAGTTCTCCAAAATGATTCAAAATAAACCACAAATTACCTTTTTTAATTCAGACAATTTTAAAATTTGTCTTCTTTTAAAGTGAAATTGTTCCAAGTACTCTTGGTAGGTGCTTGTGTGCTCCCAAAAGTCTCTGCCCCTGGTTGGGAAACATATACTGTATATCAGAGGTCTCAAACTCAAATGGAGTCGTGGGTCACATTTTAAAATACAGGACTTATTCTTTCAATAATGCTTTTAGGCTACGTGAAGCCTGTCTATGTATTTTCACTTTCATTATTTGATATTCTATATTATTGTATTATCCCCCATTTTGAGGAAATTGTGTATAATTTGTATTTTGTGTGTCTTTCGTGTTACTTTGTAGTAGAAAGTTTGAAAGTGATTTCAATGAGCCCTGCAATTTTGTTTGTAATCTGTTGCTACAGTGGAGTTATCAGTGGGCCACTATCAATAATAATATAAAATCTTCCCGCATTATACATCCCAAGGACCGCATTTTTCCCCGGGCTGCGAGTTTGAGACCCCTGATCTATATTGAGGTTGAATTAGTATTTTCCAACATAAATTTATTTTGACTCTTTTACATGGCATTGACACAACTGGTTTGGATCACTTGTCTATGCGTGTGAGCATAGGAGGAGTTAATAAAGTGTAACAAAAGGTGACATATAGTTTGACCTTTTCACCATAAGAAAAGGGCAGTGAGTTATACATTGTCAGGGTAAAGCAGAAGCCGCTCAGATATTATAGAGGTTATGCACAGACATTCTTAAATCTTAAACAACATTATGACTGAGTGGCAATAGTCTGATAAGAACACCTGATAATATGTGTTTCCTAGCTTTTTTTGGCCTAATTTTTCCTCCTGGGAGCATTTGTTGTCAGAAAGCAGCTTTTCTGTTGTCATGGCAACCGTGCAGACTTTAGCTAGCTTGTTTCCTAATGGCAGCTGGAGATTTAGGAGATTTTTACTGTTGCATAACACGTATTTCACCCATTAAGCAGACTAAAAAACATCTTATTTAAGAATAAAGAGTAATGACTTGAACTGTGTCAGTGAGAAATGTGAGACAAACAGAAGTGCTGTTGTTGTTTTTCCGCTTTTCCACCACTGTTTACCTGATTTTCTCTTTCTACATGTCGAATACAAACTCAGTATTTAGCAGTAGTTGTGGTTGCTTATATTTATTATCAGTCTCTAGCTGCTTTTTCCTATTGTAGCGGTGTTAGTTTCTTACAGAAGAAAATGTAATTTGTCTCCATAGACTCTCTTTCATTTTTGCCACTCACTGCTGATGTTTAGAATGCTGCGATGCCTTCTGCATAACCTCTACAGAAGGTTGTGATAAATAACAAATGAACTCCGCAGTGTCCAAGCAGAGATTCAGAAGGAAGCAGAATGTGGAGGCTTTGAAACATACAGTTCTGTACAAGGCTGAGGCACTTTCAAAGCAGCGTGCACACAATAAAAGAGAAATGCACACAAACCAACCCCACACTCATACACTCACGCACACACACACACACTTGCATGTTTGATCATTGGGACCACAGAGGTACCAGCGAGGGTCAAAGGTCCATCAGCCAGAGTCCATGCTGAAGAGTTCGATGCCTTGTGGACTCCAGTGCAGACCCACTCCTGAGTTGAAAACCAGGGACCACACGTACGGGATGAAGAAGTCCTCAGGCTGGTCTTCCTCCACATACTTAAACTTTAGCTCTGGGAATTTCTGTCAAGACAGCAGAACAATGCAGAAACTGCAAATTATATATTAAAGATAATCACAATAACACGATAACAATTAAACTAATCTAGAATAGTTTTACAATAAGTAATGGTGACCAAAGTGAGTCTAAGATTTGTTAGGACCTTTGTCTTGATTTTGTGTTAAAAAAATGTTGGATGACAAATCAGGTGCAAACTTATAAAACATGTTAATAAAAGATCATCGTCTCTTCTGAAAAAATTTTTTAAAGTTAAATAAAAAATTCAAATAAACAATTTAGCTTATGCTAAAACATCAGTCTACTGTCTTAAACCTCGACTCAATTGTTTTTTATCTGACTTTTTTATTTTGTTGAAAATAGAAATTGTGTGTCAGAACACATGGTCTTGCAATGTGGTGTGCCCCAGGGGTCAATCTTGGTACCACTTCTTTTCAATCTCTACATACCGCCTTTAGGTCTAATAATACGCATTTAAAATGTGTGCAATCACAACTATGCAGATGACACTTAGATCTATGTGTCACTAACAGCAGGTGAATATGGGCCAGTGGATTCACTCTGTCACTGCATCCAACAGATCAGCTTGTGACTGCTTTCTCCAGCTAAACTCAGACCATGACAAGTCATCACCATTAACCCACAGACACTAAGAGAAAGTGTCAGCAGTCACCTTTATTCTCTCTCTCTAAAGCCATCAAATCAAGTTAGAAATCTGAGGGTAATAGCTAATGGACTCAATCATGAACTTTAATCAATAGTCAATTACCATCTAAAAAACATTGGCAAAATCAAAGATATAGTATCAAAGCTAGACTATGAGAGATTTATCCATGCATTTGTCTCCAGTAGGTTAGACTAGAGTAACAGCCTGCTCACCGGCCTATCCAAACAAGTTGTAAAACAGCTGCAGTACAACCAGAACGCTGCTGCTCGAGTCCTGACTAGAACAAGGAAGAACACTCACATTAGTTTTGTGCTTAGGCCTTTGTGCTGGCTTCCAGTGGCTTTGTAAAGCACTTTGAATAGGTTTGCCTTTTGCAATTATTGTGGTATTAAAATTGGTGATTTCTTTTTTAAATAATTTGCATTGAGACAAGCTAGTGCACAATACATCATTTCACTCTGGAAATACAACTTCTCTATTTCCATTATACACGCAACTCCTGCGGTTCATTAAACAATCCATTTATATTAATTATGTTTAGACAACCAGCCCAAAACAGAAACTCTAGTAGCACCTTAGTGGACAAAATGCTGGGCCCGAGTGTGTGACATGTCCCATTAGATGAATGAGGGTTAACTGTCCAGGGCCACTCAGTAATCCTTCTCTGTCAGGTCCAGTGGCTCTCGCAGCTGTAATTCCATCTATGTGTTAGGTACAACTGTTTACAGCAGCAGGTAGCACAGGTCCACGAGACAACCACTGACCCTCTAAAAGCTCCCTAATGTGCTAACACAGTCTTGTGAACTCTCCTACAGACCAGCAGACAAGTCCGAACTGCCCACAGGTACAAGCAGACAGGGCTGATGCTCTCATTAAACATGATCACAACAAAAGATAATTAAATCAAAACAAAATAAACCCCAGCCGTGTCCTTTCCGTCGGTGATGTGATGGTCTGAGCCTGTAGGAAAGTGTGGACTAACCTCATTAGTGAGCAATGGCTGCTCTTGTTAAGAGACAGACACAATGAGTTTATCCAGCAACAGTTTGTCAGGGCTTAACAGGACATCCAGAGAGCCGATTATAGACAAATGAGTCAACATGGGTGGAGGATCCATTATGGACGGAGTTGCCTCTTTTTCAATAGTTTTCCAAATATTAACAAAACTATTTAATCAAATTTTATGATTCAGCAATTGTATCCTAATTCATTTTACATAAAAACAGTTTGGTAATGCAAAAACATTTGGCTATGCTGCGTTGTGGTGTTTTTTTTTTCTCTCAATTTGTGAAATGCATATGAATGGTCAAACAAGTCAGAAACAAAACTAAAATTACATATTAATGACAAATCAGCTGATTAAATAAGTATTTGAATGAGCTAAACTCAATGACCAATTTACTACTTTGAGGAATTAAGGCCAATTCATACTTCCTCCGACGTCCGAACTTTGTTCTTGTTCTTAAGGCTCGAGCGTGTCGAACAAACTTCTTGTTCTAATGAATATGAATAGGCCTTTACTCAGTTATATTATAAGAACAAATGTGCTCTAGTGTTTAAAAATGTAATGCTGGTTAGTTAAAGTGAATATGTTAGGACATTAGCTTGAACCACATGAATGCAGCATAATTCTGGTAAATACACTCAAAGAATGTGCCTTGTCCTCTTTAAAGAAAATTTCATGTACGTGTATATAGAAATGATGAAACTATGTGATGGTTTTGAGGAGCAGTACAAGTATAACTTTTCTGACTGACAGCAGAAAATGTCCTCATGTTTACTGTCATACACAGAGCCATCACTTCATGTTGCCGCCTACATAACAGCAGGTAGGTAGAAAGCATCAATAATGCAGCAGCGTCTCATTAAAAGCTGCTGTCTGCACATGCATGTATATGTGCACGCACACACACAAACAGCAATCAGTCTGCAGTGAAAGACAGACGCTCGCGGCCTGTGCGCTTCAGTCCCAGTCGGCTCTATTGAGCCTGCTGACTCTATTCAGCAGCAGCAGAGCACTATTGGTATCATAATGACACAGACACACAGGGCTGCGGGGTCACAGGCCATATGCCACGCTATCAGGGCCAGACCGCACACACCGACCCATTGTCGCCGCCTAGACACAATGTGGGAACTGTATTATCCGGCTGGAATTTTGTGAGTAGGTGAGTGTTTGGAGAGCACATTACCAGCTCATCAAAAGTTCATTTGACACTGACAGCACCAGTGAAATCATGCAGGGCAAAAAAACGGATGTTGTTCCTCTCAGCAGCGCTGCTAATTTGCAAGCATAAGCAAATATAAGAAAGAGCACAGACGCAAATGGATTAATGACTTGGTATAATTTACATGATATATGAAACATAATTGACTATGCAAATAAGGCAATTAAGATAATTAAAACATTAATCAGCAAATACTACAATGTCAACATATGCAACATAGGACTTGATTAATAGGATGTGTGTCCCAAAGTGTAAAATTAATTTATGCAAAGCAAGCTGTTAATATCATTTTCTGTTCCAATGTGAGCATTTGTTGTAAACATATTTAAACCCATTCACCTGCATTTTCACAGCACAGGCAACTGCAACAGATTTTTAATGACAATATGAAATCTCTGCAGTCGGGTCCTAAATTTCTTTCTAGAAAATATCTGAAACTAGTTAATGCACATCTAAACTTCATAATATTTATCCAGTATTTCCTACTTCTTAATGCTGATGATACTGGTAGATAATATTATTTCATGCGTTTCACAGATTGCTCTCCGACGGCCTCAGTGCACCCTGTTCAAAATGAGAGCATCTCGACGTTGCCAAATCCTGTCTCCAATTTTATCTTTGTCCTTTCTCTGGACACAGTGAAAACTCATTTCAGCTCTTCCTATCAGCAGAGTCCGTGTCACTGCGCCCCTCTCTCTCTCCTCTTTCAAATTCTCTTTCTCCCTCTTTCTCTCTTTTCACCTTTTCTCTGTCCCTCTTTCTCTTTCCACTTCTTTCTCTTTCTCCTCTTCTATCTCTCTGTCCCCTGTCCTCTCCTCCTGCTCCTCTCCCCGTTTCTCTCGCTTGCTCTCTTTCTCTCTCCTTCTCCTCCTCCTCTCTCTGTTTCTCTTTCTTTCCCTTGCTCTCCTTCCCTCTACTTCTCTTTCTCCTCATTCCTCTCTCTCCCTCCTTCTTTCTCTCTCTCCCTGTTTCTCTCTACCTCCCTTTCTCTTTTTCCTTCCCTCTCTTTCTCTCTCAACCTCTTTCTCATTTTCCTTTTATCTCTTTCTGTTCCTGTCTTCTTCTCCTCCTCTCTCTCCCGTGTTTCTCCCTCTTTTTGTTTCTCTCCCTCCTTCCCTCCTCTAGTGTCTCTCTTCCTCTCCCTCACTCTCTATCTTCCTCTTTCTCCTTCTCTCTCTCTCTCTCCTTCCCTCATTCTCATCTTTCTCTCTCAGTTTCTTTGTCTGTCTTTCCCTTGTTTCTCTGTCTTTCTCTCTCCCCCTCTCTCTCCTCTCTTTCTCTTCTCTTTCTCCTTCTCCCTCCCTCCCTCTCTCCCCTTGGCCTGTTTTTGTTCCATGTCTGGACCCACTTGGCTGGCCTCATATCAGTTGGTTATAGGTCCTGGAAGGTCGGACCCTCTCCTCTGAGCGCAGACCCACTGGCTGGAGTCATATCTCAGCTCGGGACTGAATGTTCCTTCCTCTGCAACACTAACACGGCCCAGTCGCTCCAAGAAGAATTGCAGCGAGAACATTTGAACTGAATACAGACTCAGTGAGGCCATTCTTAAAAGAGAGCAAATACATCTCTGAATGAACACAGAATACCTAGAGGTTTTGGATGAACTTTGATTATATTATATTATACTATTTATATTTTAAATGAAACAGGTGTAAAGTAGAGTCCTGAAAAATATCAAGTAGTGAAAGTTCAATATGATAAGAAAGTACATTGAAATATAAAAATGTAAAACATAACTTCTCAAATTTTGCCTTTTTTTAAATAAATTGGGTCTTAAAAAAATATTTTGTATTGAAAATGAGTTGAAATTGGTGTGAAGTATTAAGAGATTTCTCTACTATATTCTAAAGATAAAATAAACAAACCTAGCTTAATACCGACCTACTCCCATGGCGCACAATAATGTTACACTTTGAAGTTAGTTATTCATGATCAAGCTGTCAAATAAATAAATAAATAAATAAATAAATAAATGTGAATAGACTGAAAACCTTTGTATTTGGGGGAGATGACAAGAAATGACACTCTTGTTTCTTGATACGATTAGGGGGTCATTTATCAAGCATCTGCTTACAATGCTATAAGGGGAGCAAAAACCTGACACAACTGCCTTGTGCTTTCTCACAAAAACACTAAAAATACAAAATTTAAGTCCCATTTTGTAAGATGTTATATGTGCATTTTCTCAGAGTAAATTTGGTGTAGTACTTTCACAAAAACCATGCATTTTTACTTTTCTTTTCAGTTTATAATTTCAATTTAGTGTCTGGGTTAATAAGGCTCTTGATATTATAAAAAAACTAGCTAAAAACTTTAAAAGTTTACCTAATACTGTATGTGGATCAACAGAATAAAGCCGTAACAATCATGATGGCATTTTAGTTGTAGTTAATCTGTAATTCTATTGAGGAAGAAAATAATTTCTTCATCGTTTTAATCAGAACCAAAAACATAGTTATTCCTTTTTGACTGTTTTGACAAAAACAAATTCTACTATTCCTATAAATTATTTAACTCTTCTTAAAGTTGTTGATAGGGCTGGGTAGTATTCAAAAGATTGAGAGATCACAATGAATCCAGTCATGTCAAATTCCCACCATTATTTAGGTGTGCTTTTTAAATCGGGAGCAACAATTATTCCAACAGGATCAATCAATATGAAGGATATAATTATTTAATTAATTTGTTCTTTAAACTGCCCAACCCTAGTTTCTTATATTTTGATAAAGCCTAGGCCTGGTACAAGACAATTTGATTTTATTCTCATTACATTCTGCATAATAATTGATTGAATTTACATCAAGTCTGTTCTTCTCTGCTGTAAGTTGTGCTGCCACTGATGAGAACAGTGTTTGGTGTGGCCGTCAGCAGCTCATAACCTGTTTGCTTTTCACTGCCCCGAGCCTGAAGCCAGAGCCGCTAATCCCCCGCTCTGAAGTCTATGGCCCCGAGGAGCCAGGCCGTCTGTGGGATATCTCAGCTCAGCAAAGGCAGACTTCAGTTGGTCAACCTAAACAAGACATTCCACCGACACCGCCTCACGCCCAGAAACAACAACCGCACAAAGAGTACGTTCCCACCTTTTCACTGTTTTCAGTTGGGACACTATTTGCATGTCTACATCAACTTCATATCAACTCACATAAAACGTATGTCTATTATGTGACTGAAGCATTTTAAAAAATCTAAGCTACTGTAATTTCTGGACTACAAAGCGTTACTTTTTCGCAAGCTTTGAACTCTGCGACTTACACAACAATGTGGTTAAATTTTAGATTCCAAATGACTTAAAGTGAGACCTATACTGTATGTATTTTCTTTTTAAGAGTAGCTGGTGCTGCAGAGTCTCCCATTCATAGAGGAGATTATGGCGGCCCCATAGTCTAATTTTTCCCCATAGTCTAAACATTTGACTGATGGGATATAATATTAATTGAAGCTGGTAGCATCGCAATAAACAAAGGTAAGGAGTTATATTTAATCTATAAGCAATGTTTTTGATCCGTAAAGTAGAAAGTCACTTTTATGCAACAAATTTGCATTATGATCCGTACATAAATTGTGGAAACACTGTGCTGCTTATATTCAGATTATATTCAGTAATCACACTTTAATAATGTCCTTAGATCTATCGATGTTAACTCACAAATCATCACTTTTGTAATGGTTAAAAAATAAAATACAATTAAACCAAATATGCTTAAATACCATGTAACGTTTTAGCCAAAAACTAGACTTGAACAAAAGCATTGCTTTATTACCTAGATGTTTTTGTTGAACTAGAAACGTCATAAAATTGAGCAGCTAAAATAAATTCTTTTGAGTCCTAGAGGAGCCTCATGGTCTTCAACAGTATGTCATGAGACTGAGGTTTATCAATGTAAAAAGCCTTAAGCTAATATTTTAACATTCTATTTAAATGGGAGTATGCATATTTGATTTTTCAGGCCCAGAAAATAAAAAAATATATATATTTTGCTTACTCTGTGCAGAACATCTACTTTAGCTCACAACTGTTAAAACACAAACACCCTTTCGAGAACAGAATGATTTGGTATTAATTCTGTTCTAATCATCAATATACTTATTGATTATTAAAAAGAACATTTATTCAACTTATAGATTTTCCTATTGGGGTGAAAGAGCACAATGAGCTCATAAGATGGAGAGATGCTGGAGGCAGAAAGACAGCTGTTTGTATGAGCGATGGGATCATCAAACGGCCAGGATGCTCCCACAGGAGACATTGACCACATATTCTCTTTGCTTTACACCACCCTATGGAGAAGGGAAAGCAATCTCATCGATGAGCTGCGCTAAAACACTGAGCGAGTTGCATTCAAGTTAGTTTGATTACAGGAATGAGATCTATAAATGCATAAGAGAAGTTCACAAAATACTTGGATCTGAAGGAGCACACATAGGCATGCATATATACATAGGCATTTCTCCACAATTCCCAGTTTCCATAGGAAGCTTAGCAACAGCCATCAGTGAGATATAAATGCATGAACATAGTAAAATAAATTAGTTACCCTGTGCTTTTACAATACTTTACAAAGACAGAAACAAGTATCAATCAAAGAAGAATCATATCCTATCTCTCCAGTTATATACTATTAGGCTGGAATGACAAGTAAATTACTAGACAGATTGACGTATAATGCAGTTATAAATAAATATTTTAAAGAATGTATGTTCCACATTTGGTCATCTGATGCAATCTATAGAGGCTCGCATTGCAAATACAATGTGGCATCAAATACAAGCTTTGCCTTGTAAAGGTAAAAGTGTAATGGCATTGTCCCTGACAAATACATAAATAAAGCTCTGCAAATAGATGTAAACTCATATAAGCATAGTGCAGGTGGAGTCATGTTGAAGGACAGGACATGGCTGTTCACATGACTACATATGTAATTGTATGGCTCGTTGCTCGTTTGCTACATTAGTGCTCTAAGGTGCTGCCTGAGTGAACACATGGACTACGCATCATTCCTCTTCCACATCGGCAAGCGAGACAAATGCCTTGCAGCCGGACGCCAACTATAGAACATGAAACACATGATGAAACATGCAATTAAGAGCGTCAGCAGCGGAGCAGACCAGAGTGGGGACACCACTAGTTCCATATTTCCATGCTGATTAATGGAGGCGCACAGGGAGGGGCGGGGGTTACCGTACACCTCCAGGAGTGAAGAGAGTGTTGGGTAACGACCCACTGAGGCAGATTTATGTCCCGCACAGCCACCTCACAATCGCTTGTGCCCATGACAAAGTGCCCCCTAGCCCCCCATCCCATCTCCTTGAAATGTCATTACATGTTCATATGTATCCAGCCAGCAGAGATGGACTGAACATGAGCATTAATGCTAATGAGAATTGGGCTTTGGCCTTTTGTCTCATTTCCCCATAGCCACCAGGTTCCTTTGGCCCGGTCCATTCATATCCCATAGTTCTCTGTTCCTCACCTGTCCACAAAAACTCATTTTCTCTGCTGCACTTCAATCTGCCATCCTTCACAGCTTGGCCTTTGACAGCACATTGTTCAAGGCTTTCCATTCATCTTCACGAACAAGCTGCACTTTTTCTAATGGCAATAGCTTTTATTGTGCTTCACTCAACATTGGGCCTTTTTCTCTTTTGTTTGATTTTCTATGTCACATATGTAAAAGTTACCTTCAGTCTGTCTTTGGGCAGGGCCTGGGCTCCCTTCATAATGACCTCCTGGACTCGCTCCACAGAGAGATCACTACCAGCCTGCTCCAGGCGCTGACTGAAGAAACCAATCACCTATTAAGAAAAGAAAAAGAAGCAACTCTGTAAATCACAGAGATCACAGTAATATCGCTAAACAACTGATACTGAAGAAACGCTTTTCATGATCTTTTTTTGCAATTCCATTTTTTGCAATTTGCAAAAATTAATACAACATGAGGCAAAAAGACACACTTACATTTACAGTCTTTTCTCATTAAATTATGATTACTCATGATTACTAGAACTTTACTTAAATGAGACTTGCCCTATTTAAACCTTAGACATGAATTAAGAGTAAGCACCAGTTTTGGGATTCTGATTAAAAATACACAGACTTTCAGGCATTTGTAACATCATTAGTCCAAACATCAGTAAAAAGTAGTAACACTGGTGCAAATATTGTACTATGTCATCGTAACACGTCACTCTTGTCATTGCGGATTATTTCACTCTGTTCTGTCTTCTGGAGCCTTGGCTTGGTCCCAGCTTGAAGCCATCACATCAAGACGGTAAGGCCACGCCTCACATGATGACACTGACTGCAACATGTGAACCGTGCACATCAAAATGACAATGTGCACTTTACACCAGCTCTCTGTTCTTTGTGTTTGAGAACTACATGAGAACTTGTCTGTCAATAAAGTCTTGTTTTTGTTTCTAATAAGTCTTTACTCTAACGTACAAATATGAAGATTTACTGTATCGTGCTCCATCCAAAGCAACAATAAGCTTACATTATACGTAGCAGATTAATGAATAATACAAACTAAAGACTAGAGCTATAACTGCAAATAAAATGAGCTATAAATAAACAAACTTCAAAGTTATATTTTATTTATTCATGCATTTTTGACTGATCCCGTTTTGATCTGCATGTGAGTCACAAATGCTCAGAAAACACCCACACACTGGTAGTTACTTAGGCTTGCTACAAAAAGTAAGAACCCAAAATGAACGTTTTCATAGACATTTTTCTTAAATAATAAAACACATGAATAAATATGCTTGTTCTGGTAAAACACACAAAAAAGGTTTGGATGGGAAGTCAGAAAACCAGATTCTGTCATGAATCTGTTTTGAATGAACTTTTGCAGTTTACAGACTAATATTATGATCTGCATCTGTACTTTCATACTGAAAATAGCCCCAAAAAGCACATTATGCATGTATTTATGTTAAGAAAAATGTGAATAGAAGAATTGTCTGAAGTATGATCAAAGGTTTGGCTTTGCGAGCTTGCCTCTGGTCGATTTGTTCAGTAAATACAGAACATGCCTCATTATGAATCACAAATACATGCAAGTATAAAGAAAGGTCAAAGCATATTTTATGGCATGTTCTTTTGAGGAGACCACTGTATTTCCAGCATCTACGACTTTACTTCTGATGTTTTATTAAAATATACACGACTTTGTTATGCTTTTTTTGGAAGAACTGTAAAATACTGTATGTTTTTTTTCATGCACCACTACTCAGAAGTTGCTGCAGAGAGCTCAACGCACTGGAGCCTCTTTTGAGCACATCATGCCTACATATCTAAATCGAACATCTTCATTAAGTTTGGAGGTCTCCCATAAGGGGTTAATTTAGAGGAGCAAGAAAGCTAGCCTTCATCCTGGATCTCCTCCTCATACACACGGATTTGCAAGCTCCACGGAATAGCCTTGGGGAAGCTGTGTGCACCGAGGGATTGTGGTGAGCGTGCTTCCCTCATACTTATGGATAACCGCCGAGCCTATGGCGACGTGTGCACCAACCCCCATCGCCCTACACGCTTGTATACACTACATATAGACACACAGAGGCGAGTTCTTGCTGCTGTTACATGACTAACACAGACATGAATGACAGCTTTCTCCCGCCTGGGTCCCTCCCCCACGCAACACATTCAATATTTGACAGGAAGGCTCTCGACACAACGGGACTGATTAATTCATCGATAGTACTTGAGCTCTGCAATTCAACTACGCTACCCATGTTAACAATGCAGTTCACATATGTCCCAAACCTGTACAGCTTCTTAAAAACTTCCCTTAAGACTCATGAGGCATCAGTGGGGGAGTCTGCGTAACCTTGATCTGTGGAATAATTACCACAAATTTGCCCAGTAAGGCAGAGCAGCTTCACTTTACTCCTCCCAGATGAAAACCAAGGAGATGTACAGTCAGTAACTAACCGTGTCTAGATTCTGCATGATGTCTTGAAAGGAAGGGTGCGTCCGAAACTGCTCAAACATCTCCCTTTTGTACAGCAGAGCGTAGACCAGATTAGGATTGTGGTGTAAGGAGTTGCACAAGCAGGAGTTGATGATTTCGAGCATCATGCGGATCACCTCCTCGATCACGTTCAAGTCCTGGGCCTGCGGGAAAGTGAAGATGCAAAGGTTAATTGGTTTCCCTTTAGACTGGTTTCACTTATAATTGTGTTTTTAAAAGATTTCTGCCTGATGGAGGTATTGATTAGTAGAGAAGAGGATCAGAAGGAGCAAGAAATGTCATGAAGGGGCAAAGTTAGAGGTAGATGGAACAGAAAAGGTGGGAAATAAATACATGGCAGAGAGCATTCAAGTCATGTTACATGTCACAGTCTGTTGTGTTAAGTCCTGACAGTGCTGACAGGTAGTGTGAAGGTTTGTCCACAAGGGTTAGCTTAAAAGTCTGATTCCTAGCAGGTTTTATGGAATATTCACATTACTTGTTTAGATTCAGTTAAATATTTTATGATTTTTGCAGCAGCAGCATAAAATATTCTGTGATATGTGGCATGATGAGAATGTTTGCAAAACCAATTAGGAGGCTACAATAAAGGAACATAAAGTAGGGCATGAATTTAGCCTAAATACTTCATTGCACTAAAAAAGATACACCAAGAATGCCACGATCGACTTGACAACATTGAAAAAATCATGGCTTTTTGTGCTGCCATGTATATAAATGTATACTCATGATGCAGATGCACACTGTAGATGGCACTGCTAAGATGCAGCACTCCACCTCATTTCAGGCTGTAGAAAAAAAAGTTTATACTCTCCAAAGTATCAAGAGTTCCTGTAAAATACATTAGGATAGAGTGCTGAGACAGCCAGTTTCATCTTTAATGTACAAGTGTATAAATTTTATCCATAGCTAATGAAAAACCCCTTTTCCTTTAGGGAACTGAATTCATTGCTTTAAGTTCAGATAATAATAAAAAAGGTTTCTCAACGGCCAAAACACAGCAGGGAGTCTGAATGTGCCATGGGCCTTAAATGTGCTGTTTATCCCAGAACTGCTTTTACTTGACAAACATCAGGCTGCTGTGACCTGTTTTGCCCAAGAATTCACTAATACCAGCTAAGATCGCATTCAAAACAACAGAGGGAGGGCAATCAGATTTGGGGCCGAGATTGTGGCTCAAATCTGGGGCGCATGTGGTGCCTGTTTATGTTGGATTTTCGGAAAAAACATCCACTTTTCATACTGTGTGGTCTTGGTTCTTCACTATAGGCCTGAATGTGTTGAAGGGAAACCCACACAAGGGAGATTAGGATGATGGGTGCACCCCGTGGGTTTGGGAGACATTGCATTGATTTCCAGAGCAAGACAAAGGTGTGCGGTGGACAGTGTAGGACTTTAACAAAAGCAACAGGCGGGGGAAGAGACAGCAGAGACCAGTTATAATGAGGATTGATTGTGCGCCTCTCTGGGCTCGACTCCACTGTCTAGCTTCAGTTCAGCTCCACTCTATTCTCCTCTGGCAGGCCATAATTAGACTGAAAGCAGGACAGATACGGGAGACAAGTGAGTAGGAGGACGAGGGAGGCAGGCGAAGGAGGACAGCAGCAAAAATGGAAGCTGTATGAGGGGCGAGCGTGGTTATTGCATGGGAAGACAATACAAAAAGACAGAGGGAGAAGTCCAAGTAGAAGCAGCCGGATGCCTAGTATGTTTGTTCTGTGGCTCGGCACCCGTCGTAATGAGATTAGGCTGGCAGAGGAAAAATGCCACGCTAGGGAATTCAGGTCAAATGAAAATAGGCTAGCTAGACGTCTGCCCGCTCCCTTCTGTATGTTTGTAAAGTGGATGAGATTAAGAGAGCCATGGTCTACTTGAAAGCCAGACAGGATTTAAATATTATGCATCCGCCTCCATTTTCCACTCTAGTGTCTCTTGGATGTTTTCTAAACAAATGTATTTCTCACAGCAGCAGCAACAACAACAACAACACCTGATGCCCGATCAGGAGCTACTCATGTAAATCTTAACCATAGAGTTTTAAAGTGAGTGTCTACAAAGCACGCTACGTTTTAAGCTTTACTGAGATCATTAGAAAAACACATATGTGGTGATTCATCTTTTTTTTTTTCTCCACTTTTTTTTTATTTATGTTCATGATTAAATGTTCAGCAAGACCTGGTTGGTGTGATGTCTGATTAGACCTGTTAGTCATTTGTTTGGATATAATTTCTTTCATAGAACCGCACAGGACAGCTTTGATCTTTATTGTCTCAGTAACGAAAATAAAAAGAAACAATCTTTTACAGAAAAGTGCAATGCTCAAAACACACTAATGCTATCTGTTTTTCAAGTTGCCCTGAGTAACAGAGACATGCAAATCTCTCTAAAGTACAAGCTGGCTCCTTTTTGAGCCACTAAGGATCACATATTACAGTCACACAATTATAAACAACTGGAAACAAGAATACCATAAAGTCAATGTATAAAAATGAATGTAATAAAATGAAGGGCTAGCCTGAAATAGTTTTCTGAGAGACTATAAACAGGTCATTGTTTGACCTGTATTATAGTGCTGAGGTCATGACATAATTACATTTGGAGCACACTTCCTGGCTCTTTTGTTGCTCCTATTCACAGAATGAAACAAAAGGTTATAACATCACCATGTATATAACATATAATTGCAAAAAGAGGTCAGCTTTACTAAAGTTCATTATGTAAATGACCTTAACTGTAATAATTTTTAGGAGAATCTGGGTTTTTGAAGAGAAAGTCAAATGGAAACTGCAGCTGCTCTGAGTGTTTAATGGTCAGTGTTAACTGATCAGATGTGAGATGCACTGTGTGTCACTGGTGCCAATTATGAAAAGACCAGGGCACAGCATGGCTGCTTTAATTACCAGTTAGAGGCAGACAACTATTATGAGCCCAGAGCACCTGCCTCCCACAGAGAGGCACTAAGAATACAGACAAAAACACTCCAGTGTCACAGGCAGAAGATGAGAGGCCAAGGGGTGTACAAGACACAGGGTAATAACAAGTAAATAAGAGCCTCCAGTGATTGGCACCAGGCAGGTGAGAAAGCATCAGTGAGGATGAGACTAAAAGTGGGAGTCCTGTGAGAACAGCATCTCCAGGCTCACAGCAGGACACCGTCTTAATGAGAGCAACGCCCAGGAGTCACTGGTGTTGACACTAAGAGATGATATAATGAGCTCCATAGAAACGTGGGGCATCTATGGGAATATGGAGTTCAATATATGATGTACATTTCAGCCTTATTAGACATCATTAAGACTAGCCAGAAGCACTACATTATTAAAAACGTGGTAGATTCATTTAAGTGCATGATTCATTCTGACCTAATCTGAAGAATATTAGTATGAAACAAAGGCTGAAAAATGTATACTTTCTCTTGTTCAAGGACAAAACCGTTTCAGACACCAGTGAGAGTTAAGATTAACCTACCACTGACTCAAACCAATCATTACAGTTTGAGAAAATGTTTTGTGCATCTTGTGAAGTCTTTATTTTTTACATTCAACTTTCCATGGTTTAGAGACAGATGCTTTCTGCATAACTGAAAATCCACAAAATTAACTGTATAATGAACGTGTGAAAGTGAGTACTGTATATCTCAAGATATGCAACTGTACTGAGCCATTTGAAGAAAACGCTTACTTTAAGTTTCCTGCCTGGACTATGAACCTTTTACACCGACAATACAAATGAAATTGGTAAAACGTCTTTATGCTCCAACTTCGTCCATTTAAGAAATCTATAGCAATTATGTGTCAATCAATACTTCAAAGCAAAACGTGCATTAAGGTATGTATTGATTTTTCTTCATAAAAATAATATATTTCCATGAAAAATGTTTTGTGGTGGACACAGTACAATATATTATCCAATATATCTCGAGAATGAGGACAACAATGATATATACTATTTTATAGCAGAAAAAAACAAATTGAGTTTGTTTTGATGAGTCATATAATTAATGTTAAATTAATGTAATTCTAGCGCTTGTTCCCTTAAGGGTCTCAAGTAACTCGAGCCTATCCAAAGGCGGCGCAACAACCTGGACAATATTTCTGTAACTCAGGACTGCAGATGGAAACTAGCTATCTAGCTATAATCTGGTGCAGAACATCTCTGTTTTTTAACTTAATGTTTCTGTACATTGTCCCTTCAAATAAAGACTAAACTAAACTATTAGCTAACTCATTGCAAGGTTAGACAGACAACCATTTACACTCTCATTCATTCAGAGGAAAATGCCCAATTAACATAAACATGCATGTTTTTGGAGGTGGGAGGAAACCGTAGTACCCAGAGAAAACCCACGGTGACACGGGGAGAATATGCAAACTCCAGCAGATATTGCGAGAGTCGAATCCACAATGTCCTTATTGGAAACCCGGAGCTCTAACCACTCTGGTACAGTTTTCCCCCAATTCATGTTAATAACGAACGACCCTTATTTAAGCAGAAAAGTCTTGCTAGGAATGTCTTTTTCAGTTAATGTACATGTTTTAACGACAGTGGAAATCGGAAAGCCCAGTGGAAACCTAAGCAGTCACACGGAAAGCATGTCAACAACACAAACAAAGATTCTGTGTCACTTAGGAATCGAACTCAGGACCTTCTTGTCATGAGGCAGGAGCACTAACTGCTGCGCCATGTGTGAGCTGCAATGTGTACGTACTTCTGTTAATCCTAAATGCTCCTCAGTGACAGTGTTAACACAAGTCTCATCCTGTTTCCAAGTACATCTTTATTAATACATCTAAAGTGTTTTTGCTGTCAAGGTTGAACATAGTATTTATAAAACATCACAGTGCTGCCTTCTATTGTTCTGGCAGAATTGGCCAACTTTTGGTTGCTTGATTTACATTGAAATGAACTAAATTCAGAAAACATTGCAGCCTAATTAATATGCATGATAAAATAATCATATCAATATTGGTTTCTGAGCATCAATCTGAGTATCTGGAGTCTGACTTTTCCGACATACTGGTCGGAATTATCTTGATGCTAGAAGAAACAAATCAAATACAGTTTTGAGAAGGAAATGAATAAAAGATGAGCATTTTGGAATTAAAACATCCGGCGCAAGCCTCATTTTTTCCCCACTGTAAAATATGAGAGCTACATCTGAGTGAATGCATTTAATCCTAAACTAAGCAGCTGCTAACACAACCTATGTACACTATCTTGCCTGTCAGAAATGATAAAGTATCTCACATTCTACCAGGCAAGTCAAACAAAAGTTGAACATAGAGTAAAATAATCAGTCTTAGCCTTAAAGGAGGCCTATTATGTAAAATCCACTTTCTTTAACCATATTATAGAATAGCTCTTTCATGATTAGATTACTCAAAGTAGTATTTGATTTGAGTCATCTGTACTGCGCCTAATGCTCCAATGTTTAGAAAATCTCTGCTCTTACCTACCACCTATCCCCGCCCACTTGTCTGTATTTACTTGTGACTACTCAAAAATGTAGATTATGAGTAGAACAGGTTTCAAAAAGGTCACAAACAATACTGAGTTAAAATCTACTGCCTATTAAAGTAAAATTTTACAAGGAAGAGGTGGAGCTTATCAGTTCTGCCATTTTGAACAGGAAGTCTACTTGTATGTGCCTGTTTGTATTGTTAAGTTTTAGATCATTTTTGTGTTTTACAATGAACAAAATGTAAAATATTAATCTGCATATGCCAAAGTTTCTTCCTAAATAAATAGAAAAAAACAACACAAAAGTTCTCCTTTAACAAAGCAAAACACCTAGAATTTGTTGTAGTTTTAAAAAGCTTTAGTGCAATTTTACCACTGGAAACTATGACAACGGTTCGTTGGAAGGTCTTCCATTAGACAGAGGTTTATTATCTGTTGATACATCCCAACATAACTGTGCCTTTAAGAGGAGCAGCACTAAGAGGCTAATGCAGGTCTCTCCACTGGCTGTTAAAGGAGAGATCACAGAATGGGACCCGGGCAGCACATAAACAGATAGGCAGGGTGGTCCAACATGCTCTAGGCTGACTGAGTGTGTAGCCCTTTCCCAGAAATGTGTAACAGTAAACAGACCAAGAAACTCTACCACTCGCACTGGAGCAGGAGACACGCCAACACACTGAGCACTTGTTGCAAAAATACATAGTCGGGGCTTCTCTTTCAAAGCTTCTGAAGTCCAGAATGCAAGTTTATCATGGATCAATACCGAAATATGACTGTTCCGTACTTATATTTGTACTGAAGGTTTTAAAAAGAATTGATTCTCAAGCAAACATATTGATATTTCAAACTTTTCCAAAAACGCAGTCTTTAGATGAATTTTGAAGCTGAAGAGAAGTGAATTAACGATGAGAGATGGGATACACAACACATAGCTTAATATTGTCAAGATTTTTAAACTTACGTGCTGCAGCTTATCACATTTTTAAGAGTTTTTAGCAACTAAGACTGCAGTCCTTCAGTTGTTTAGTCAATTATACGGTGAGTCAAGTATTAGTCATCTAATTAGATTATTAGATTATAAAACAGCAACAATGAGAAGTGAGCTAGCTGAAGGTTTTTAAATATGAATAAGCAGTTTCTTATAACTGTCACATGAATTCTAAATCTCTCTTTTGGGCACCTTTTGAGTCAGATACATGGTCAGAGCAAATATTTACTTTTTAGGTGTTTAGACAATGTTTCACTTCTTGATATACTATATAGATTTTTGTTCGCTAAATCAACAATCTTGTGAAGCTCGCAGAGGCGACTGTTGTTGTGTATTTTGGCTCTACAAAGATAAATTGAATGATGGACTGATTGATTTAGTGAACAAAGCTTTTTTTTGGTTGATCACAGCCCTATTAGCAACTTTGTTAAACCACAACCTAATCAAACTTTATAAAAAAAAAACGCCTAAGGAGCATTAATATTGGTATTCCTCAAATCGTACTACCTGTTTTTATTACTAGTATTATTTTGTACATTTCAAAACACTGGTACCTCCCATTGTTAATATTTCACAGACTTGTCACCTAACATTGTGATTTGCAGGGGTCACCAGACGACTGCAGGGCCAGGGGCAGAAGAGTGTGGCTGCAGCCTCCCCAGAGAGCCGGCCTGCCTGTGCTGAGAGCCGCCGGCTGTCCCATGAGGCTTCCAGGCTCAAGCCCTTTTCTCCTTTTTTTCTCCTTGACACTAAGCAGACACAGCAGCACACTTGGAGGTGGGGGTTGTTCACTGAGTGTGTATCAAAGAGCAAGAGGCAGGCAGACTGGAGGAGACATTAACACATAAGCTTTAGCTCACTGCTTACAGCCTTCCCCTTTTTTGTATATCCCTTGACTTAACTCATAAAAAAGGCAATATAGGCCCAGGACAATCCCACATTAAACAAACATTAGAACAGTGCGCTGTACCAGACGTAGCCAAATTACATTGTTTCCAGATGCTGGTCACAAAAAAGAAAAAAAGAGTCTTCTTCCTGTCTCTGCTGCTCTCCTACTGTGTGCTATAAGGCCAAAGATGAGGTCGCTTCTCCTTCAGCAAGAACAGCATACAAATGTGGTGGAAAGAGGGACTTTATTCGAGCTTCACCACTGGCATTCAAGGTTAAACTGGTAAATCGGAATCAAAACACATTAGTTACTAGATCTGATAGTTTTGCAATACTATTACAAAAGTTCAGTTGTGAAAATTATTCTGTAGCAGAAACGATAATGAACTAAATGTATCTCAATACTTTATAGGCATAATGCTATAGTCCTTTAGTCATTTATTCGATTGGTCGATGGAGTTTTAGTCGACCAAAATTTGTATTAGTCGACCATTACTTTTATTTTAGATTATAAGGATTTATATAGAACAGCAACAAAAAGAAGTGAATTAGTCAAAGAGTTAGTCCCGAACCTTGTTTACTTTGCCAATTTAGGAACAAATACACAATTTCCTCTTTTTTTTTCTTCACAATTGTTTGTTTGTGCATGACCTCTTTTGCATTTTTAGTCTTTTTGAGCACCAATTTGGGTCAAATAAATGGTTAGATCAAAAAGATACGTCTTAGCTTTTGCCCTACCCACTTTTTAGTGGATTAATCGGTCGATAGGTCTTTAGTCGACCAAGAAAACAATAAATAAAAAGAACTTTCAAGTATGTATTTGGTTATTACATTTACAGCTGATGTTGACAACAGTAATAAAAATGTAAACACTTTTTATTATCAATCAGCTCAAAAGTGGACGAATTAAAACATGGAAAAAGCTTGAATTGCAACCCACCATCAATCTGTGTTCGACTGTAAATAAATGTTGTTAACGTAATTTATGAGCGTCCTATTTAGTTCAACAGTGGAGACAATGTACCATAGCAAAGTGTACTACTGTATTTCAAACTAATACAACAGCTTGCATTAAAAATGGAAGATATTTGTAAAATGTCAAACTAAGACATTGTCTGGTTTCACAGTGCTGCCTTGAGGGTATCCTTGTCTACGAGCCGCACAAAACAAAAGACCTTTTGAAATATGGAACACCTGATGTAAAAGGGGAAACACAGACTCGCCACATGACAAACTAAGAACAACCTAAATACATTTCAGTATATGTGTCAAACTGTGCTTGGATTTACACAGCAAATACGTCCTGATGAGGAAGAAAACAGGGCAGACATGGGAACCAATGTCACCAAGTGTCCTAGTCTAAACTACCGGATAAGAGTGGTATCAAAGAGGACTTGACCAGTTCCGACTGTGACCCAGACTGTGTGTCAGAAGCATTTAGAAAAAAAAAAAACTGCCTCATGAATAAACACTCATGAGCAATGTGTGAAAAAACAACAAGTGACTAAAAATTCAACTCTTGTAAGGTGACTGTAAAATAAAGGAAACCTGTGTAACATTTATTGCTTAATGGAGAATGTATTGCTGAGTGTTATTGTCATTCTAAATAACTGAAATATTTGTCAATTTCCTCTAAATTGCGAGAATGTTACTCACATAGTCAGGCAATGCCGTATTGTCTCCCTGTCTGACTCGAAGAGACTGTGTGGCCTGCTCCAATACCTTGTTGTGCTTTTTGGAGAGTAGAGCAAAGAGGCTGTGGAGGAAAAAGAGCAGATGAATTAAACAAACAAATCCTAAACAAATACTGTATGAAGACAGAAGATAATTTGGCCATTAAAAACTAAAACAAGTTCATTCTCATCAGCTAAATTACTGGCATGATTGGTAAATTGCTGTACTGACATTCAAAATAAGATGACCATCTGATCTGTCAAGAGTCCAAGTTGTTCTGGGCTTAAGGACCACCGTGAGAGTTCCACCTGGTTGTTTGGGTCACAAAATAGTTCTGTATAGTGGTCCCAATTCATCCCTACTTAATGCTGAGGTAACGACGGACGAGACTGTAGAACTAAGATTCTTAAGGACATTTACACTGATACATGATCCTTAAATTGTAGTATGCATTTAGCAATGACAGATGAGGGCTTGCTTTACAAATTGAGGATGTAAAGGCGGTCTATGCTACTAATTAAAAAAAACAACGGATAGAAACAAGCAAGATGATCATGTATCGTCATAAAACTTATTGATATTTATTTTTGTTTTAAAGGAGACACTGCGTTTTCCTTGTATTTAGTAATTATCTGAGACGTGTGGGTGTGTAATTTACAATTTGTTCCTTGTAAAATACAAAATTTCAAATAGATACTAATCAACTGACTTCACAAAACTGCAGAACTGATAGGCCCCACCGCTTCATTGTAAAATTTTACTGTGGCAAACAGGAGGTTTTAAAAATTTATTTTTTTAGTCGGACAACTTTGCACTCTTTGTCTCACAAGTAAATACAGACAAGTGGGCGAGGATAGGTGGCAGGTGAAAACAGGACTTTTCTAAACACTCGAGCATCAGCTGCAGGAAAATATAAAATTAACTTAAACTTGCATGAATCAATGCAGATACAATTTCAAGTAAAATAAAGATTAGAGAAAGTGACATAACATGGTTACAACTCAGAAAAGTGTATTTTTGATAATATTTTCTGTGTTTCCCCCAGAGTCTAAACTTTCCAGTTTGTAGCCCGGCCTTCAGACCACAGCTCTCCAACAAATTTGTCCCAATGGTAAATATAATTGAATAACCCTGAGCTATATTATTACAGTGCAATTTAAAAGTAAGTATATTTATCTAGAACGGCTGCCAAGGTCGATAAAGGTTAGGATTAGGAATAGGTTGCAAATCTAATTAATACTCCAAAATTTGAATGGTATGTACAAACTAAAATGAAGATTATTTGTGCCACCATAGTCTCAAAATCAATGGGAAACACTGTATGTTCCTTTCAATTTATTGATCACAAGACTGTTTTTTTTTTGCCATTTTTCTTTTTCTTTTTACTTTCTTGTACTAATTGGCAAATCAAGTTGAAATAATAAAAACAGTAAGTTGCCAGCAAAGTGTAGGTCAAACAAAAATGTGAAAATGATTAATTCTCACCAACATTTACAAAATAAATGAAAATAAAACCGAAGCTACAGTGCAAAAGGTTAATCTTTATACAATCCTTTTTACGACCCACAACTACCACCTTTATGGGGCGGGGAGTGCCTTTTTCCGCTGTAGTAAATAACAACGCTACACATGACTCTCCATAGGACGCAATTACAAAGTGTTATTGCGCTCTTTCTGACGTTTGGAAATTCCTGCCAGGAAATTCCCTTAATCTCACAAGCCTCAGAGTCTGTTAAATTCAACCCAGTCCCTGATCATCATCATTATGCACGAGACGGTTACTGTACACCGTTATTCCCACACACAATTGGGCAATTACAACAAACAACAGATTCACTCAATTGAACTTGGCCGGATGGCGGGGAATGTCTTTAGGAACAAAAGTCTGTGTGTCATGAGTTATTACCAGTAGAAATGAATGAGCTAATGACTGTACAAGGTGTATTTGGCCTGTGTCCTCTTAAGTACTTTCTTCTTAGACCAATCCTCTGCCTCAGCTTGCCCGCATTACATAATCTCCTTAGCACAAAGGTAGCTCACCCTGAACACAGCCTTTATAGTGATTAGGGATGTCACGATATCAAGTATTACAATTATTGCAAGACAAAATTCCACGATTTGGAGATTTTTGCAATTAAAATTACCTTTTTTCAATCTCATTGTCTAAAATGTCACTTTTCCTCTAGTTTGTGGCATTCATTTTTTTTTGTACATTTTCTATCAATTGTTTAGGGATCACGGGTGACTGGAGCCTATCCCAGTGACTTATGGCCTTAGGCGGGGAAACACCCTGGACAGTGGTCAACTCGTCATAGGGTTAGACAGACAACCATTCACTCTCTCATTCACTCACAGGGGAAATTTACAGTGATGCCCAATTAACCTAAACATGCATGTTTTTGGAGGTGTGAGGAAGCCAGAGTACCCGGACAAAACCCATGGTGTAACGGGGAGAACATGCAAACTCACGATCTCTCTGGGTGATATTGTACGACCCGGGAGTCGACCCCACAATCTCCTTATTGGGAAGCCAAAGCCCTAAGCACTCTGCTACCATGCACCCCTGGCATGTTGAAAAAGATCTTAATGTGACAGAAACATTTAGATCCACGTGTCTTAAAATATTGTATTAAAATACCTATATTGGCTTCAAAATTGTGTTGTCTAGATTCCCATGGTTGTTTGTTACTGTTTCTATATTGTTTTGGCAAATATATTCTCGTGGAAGTTCTGCAAACCTACCAACAATTTCCATTACTATGAACCCTGTCGCTTCTTGAGCCTTACAAACTGAATTTGATATACTGCCCCTCCCTAGTTTCCATAGAATGAAAAATACTTATGTCATAATTATTATTATATTATTTTGTTCTTACAATTATATGGTGACTTGAATCATCACAATTATCGATAGACCCATCTTGATATCTCTAACAGAGGTTATTTTTTATTGGGAAAATGCACCTAAACAGTGGCAAAAGTTTGGGCAAAACAGTATAAAAAAATGCACTTTTTTTTGCGGTTTGTGGAATAATTTTTATGCAAACTAACTTTATATGATAAAACGGAAACTGCCAATTGTTTTTCAGTTGTTATGGCAACAGTGTAAACCTTCACTAACCTGTTTGCTAACAACAGTTGGTGATTTCTGACATTTTAACTCTTGTTCTACAAATGTCCTTGTCAAATAAGACTCAAGAACATCTTTAAGTAATAATTCAACAGTATGTAATCCCAAAGTCTGTGAGGAATGTATTAAGAGATGCTAAAGTCTTCATGTTTATGTGCTTTTCCACCGCTGTTTACCTGATTTTCTCTTTCTTACATGTCAGTTACAAACTCAGTGCTCAGTATTTAGTAAAGTTGTGGTTTGGTACTATGTTCAAAATCCTGCGTACAACCCTGAACCTAAAATAGAGTTCCCCCACCTCCCAAATCTCACTTTAACCACTGGGTATATCTGTTCTCGGTCAGCAACCATTTTCTTCCATTTTAGCTGTTGTTTTGAGATCTTAAAAGAGAAAATATCCTCATTATTAACTCTCATTCATTTTTGCATTTGCTTTAAGTATTTCATAGAATGTTTAAAAGAGAATAAAAAACACATCTCACCTAATAATGCGCTGCGAAGCATACTGGTGCAGACATCGAAACTGTGCGGACATGTTTGCAAGTGCAGCCAGGCAGTTGGTATGGAGGTATTTATCCTACAAAAACACATTCAAAAATTTATTATAAGAACAAGCTAATATTTTTATAAAAATAGCCATGATCATACCCTTGTCCGAGTCATGTTAAACTGAATAGTGCGGATAACTACTAAAATGAGAAGACTTCCAAGTGAAATCTCTGTCAGTGACCTTTCCGTGTACCATGAAACATTCTTTAACACCTGGAGTGAGAAAGTAATCAGACTGGATTAGACGAGAAACCCCATGACTGTTGGCAGTAATGTACAAACAGTGAAGAGGTGCTCACCACTTCATGGATGGAGCGATTAAACGCATCATCCTCGGTCAGGATTAGGAGAATAATGAGGGCCATGTAGACGTGATGGGAGTTTCTTTCCTCCACATGGTAAAGGATTTCAAGGATCGGCAACACCTGCAGCAGGGACAGAATTACTTTTTACATTTATTCTGAGTAAACCTCTTTTTTTGTTAAGGTAATATATGAAGAATTTTGTTATTGTTCTTCAGTAGGCTTGGTCCGCGTTCTAGCTTCCTATTAATAACATTGCACTTTAGCATGAAGTATCTACAATGTAATTTCACAAATATTTAATCTGGTAGTTTTGATTAGTGGCTAGATCCATTAACTTTTTGCATTACAACATAAAACAGCATTTAAGCAATAATAATTTTCGCTGCTCTCCATCTGTACTAATCGATATTGGCGTAGTAGAGAATGTTGCGATGTCCAAATTAGCAGAACCAATTGCTACATTCGTGTAAAGTTTAATTAAACTTCAAACCTCAAATTAATTGTGGTGGTGTGCAATCAAACAAAAGGACTGTCTAAAGTCAGGTAATCCTCTGCCTGTTTGATTTAGGAAAATCTGCTTTGGCAATTTTGACCAAAATTGCTTAGAATTTCCTAAAGCATCGGTCTCAAGCTAAAATGGAGCTGGGGCCGAAATAATCAAAGTCACAGTTTGTTGAGGACCGCATTTTAAATTACAGGCCTCACTACTATGTTATATTCTAGATAAATGAGACTATTAGTCTATACTATAGCCCAATGGAGCATGTATTCTCACATTCTCACATTTCTGTGAGCTAAATCAACACTCTTCTAAAGTCCACAGAGAAAATTTATTTTTTAATTTCAACAAAACTAATTTGAATTGATTTGAATTAGAATGTAATTGAATTGAACATAGTTTTGGGCACAAACTAGCAATAAATGATATACAGCATAATATGAAACAAACATTTCTGTTATTAAAAGACACTCATTCAACACACCAGGTTGTCCATATCTGTTCTGGAAAGTATGTATGTCCTCATGTTGGTGTTTTGGTGGAGGAGAGTGTACAAGAGCAGAGTGGCCTGGTCTGAGCGCTGCTGCTCGCACAGAGCTGTGTACAGACTGTTGAAATTAATCTGGAAGGTGTGAGGCTGCTCCACAGGTGGCACTGACGTGTCTGTAGCAAGCACAGGCAAAACCATCATTAGAACAAGACTTATCAGCTACAAAGCAAGTGTGAAGCTCCCGTACCCTGTGTATTTCTGAAGCAGGTAATGGCCTGCCGATAAGGGTTGGGAAAGTCCGGTCCATCCGTAAGATTAGCCAGAACGAGCAGAAGTAAAAGGCTCTGATTGGATAAAGGTAAATGGTTGTGATCCTGATCAAGACCTGTTTTAGTGCCAGCTCCTCCCAAAGTAAAAACGCTCCAGAGACCACCTGGGAACACATGAGAAACAATTTTATTAAAAAGAAAAAAAGACACCTTTTTCAGCAGCATTCAAGGTAATTTATTCTAACACTAGGACTTAAACAGTCAACATCAAGTTCCCACCATAGAAATGTGTAATGGTATTTTCACCATTATTGTCTTATTGTCAGAACATCCTTTCCTATGGAGCCAGTAGAAAGCTGGTGCTCTCAGGCGTGCAAGCGACATGAGAAGCACAAGAACCTACGTACACAGATGACAGTCTTTGGCTCCTACATGTCTAGCCACAGAGAATGCATGAAGTAAGCACCAGAGAGATGTGAGAGCAGGCTGACAGCTCAGACTGAAGGGCCACAGTCAAGCTTATCTGCTGCCCTCTGGTGGCACAGAAAAGACTTTCAAGCTGTCCACAGGTCTTTAAAATGAGAGCAGCAGTTTCAGTATTTTGAGTATTTTCAGAGGTGGGAAAAAAACTTGTGTTTTTCAAGTCTCAAGTAAGTCTTAAGTCTTTGGTTTAAGTCCAAGCAGAGTTCATCCTCTAATGTTAGTTTCAAGTCTTTCCAAGTCTTAAATTACTGAATACAGCTTGTATTTTAGTTTTTGTTTTATTTACGTCTTGATCACAAAAACAGAAGTGAGGATGAACATGTTCCAGATTATTCATGAAAAATCACAATTTTTTGTTTTTTTTTTTTTTGGAGGAGAAACTTCAAGTCACAGGCTTTAAGTCCAAGTCAAGTCCTGAGTCACTGACATTCAAGTCCAAAATCAAGTCTCAAATGATCAAAATAGTGACAGAAGTCTGATCACACGTCTGCTTATCTCTACCAATGACGGCCAAGGTAAAAAATGCCTTTATCCAATCATGTCGAGTCGTTAATTATTTAGTCAGGGATGCATTGAAAGATAAAAAGTATGAGACTGAAAATGTCTACCCTTGGTGCATATACAGTAGGTTGAATTAGCATTTTGTTATTGTATGTAAACAACAGGTGTTGTAAGCATTGGTTTTAAGAAATATCCATGTCTCTGGTATTATACAAAGCTTTTACTATCGAGATTTGCATAGTAATGTTTATCCTATACTGGGTTGTAAATTGCAATGTAATGTCCTATGCTATTGGTTCTTAAACCGTTCATACCAAGAGAATCAATTATTTGACTCACCAAGTACAACCAAATTGTAACTGTGACTACTTCAGGCATAAATTAGACATGTAATGGGTTAAAATGGGTTAAAATGGGTTAAAAGTGTAAATCCGGTCTAAAACTATTGAAAAGGCAGTTCTAAGCAGGGATGCTTAGCTCAACAAAAACAAAAGACCAAAACACGAATAGCAATGTGTCTAAATTAGGGGTGTCCAAACTTTTTTTAAGAGTCACTTTTTGAAAAATATATGGAGAAAAGGGCCATATACTAGATCAAAATTAATGAATTCTTTAAAATGTTGCAATTTTAGGTTTGTATAACATCAAACTTAGGATTGCCATATTTTCAAAATTAAAAACTGGGACACACTCAAGTTTTATCGGAGGGTAATGAACATTCGATTAAAAAAAGTATATTCTTATGCAATTAAGCAATTCATGGCTCATTCACTGTCACATATATTCTGTGCAAACTGGTGCATTTTTTCTTGTGTTTTGGTCATTTACAACCACGGTTTTCTTTATTCTGACAAAAGAACTATCAGTATATTCGTCCCTTCATTGTGGAAAAGTGGGACAACTGGGACATGTCTTGTGTAAAACTGGGACAAATAAGTGATTTTGGATACATTTGCTGGGACATAGGACGCAGGGCTCAAAATAGGGACCTGTCCCACGTAAATAGGGATGTCTGGTCACCCTAATCAAACTGTTAGTTAGATTATGACAACTAAATTGTTCAAATTGACAGTAATATTTTTGTAATTTGTGCCAATTTTACCTGAAAGTCGGAGGGCCAACAAAATATTGTCTGCATTTGACCCCCACATTTTAGACATGCCTGGTCTAAATAAAACAAATATTCAAGTACAACCAGTGGTACACATATTACAGTTTGAGAAACAATGTACCAAGACAATAACCAGGCCTAATATAGTTAAAACTGTGTCGTCTACTATCCAAAACGAAGGGAAAGTACAAGATTATTTTACAAAGAATTTAAATAGACTGACTTCATTCAGCACAAATACAAACTGTCAAGATGAATCGCATAAGTTAAACTGTGTGAATCACTGCTTGACTTTTGTCTTGCTACATGATACTTCCAGCGCTCCAGAGTGAGAGAAAACAAGATCTGAAGGATGAGGGCCAAATAGTGATGATGCCTTTTTCAGTGGCACCACAAAGACGGCCCCAGCAGTGTCGCAGTCCAGTCTAGCCTCTATGTTTCCTGCGCTGGTTTAAAATGCTGACTTTACCTCACGGGTGCTGTTTGTTGTCCCTTTGGCTCGGTTTTCGTGCCTGTCTGCCAGCCCACCACGTAACCACCCACCACTCAATAACACAGTCCTGCTAAGGCTGCTGCGGCCCTGGCTTCTCGCCCAGTGGAAAGAAGGAGGAGGAACGCTTGGAGAGGGGAAGGCAAGAGGAGAAATAAAGAAACGTGGAGGTCAAAGACGGACAGGAGACACTGAAATCACAGTCTGGGATTTAAGGATCTGGAGCAGTGAGAAGGAGAGCTGCCATGAATGGGATTTACTTACATGCAGCACTAAACACTACACTTATTTTTGTCTACCGCCGTGTGTCAGTCACAGCAAAAGTACATCAACGTCATCAGATAAAAAGTCTGTTTCATGTTCATACTTGAACATCGATTACATGTCATGATCTACGCACATAAACGAGGCCGCAGGAAAGAGTGCACCACCCGAAACAAATGAAATGTTTTCCATTGTATAAATTGTGTCGACTGATGTGAACAACATATGGCAGTGTTTCCGATATAGAACATAAAAGGGCCGGGTGATTTTGACAAAAATTAGGTACTCAAAGATTTTGGGGAATATCTTTATAGAAATATATAAGACAGTCTAATGTGAAATGAATAAAAATGTGTTACATGTCTTTATTGAAATTTAATGAAACAAAAAGAAATGGCAGTCAAATGAATCCCTAAAGTGCAAAGATTGAAAGTTTACGACACAACCTTATTTTTATGAGTTCTTGAAGTTGTTGCATATTGTTTAAAGTTTAAACAAACTAACAACCTTTTCAAAATTTCAATGTTTTCCCAGTGCCCATCTTTGACCCCTTTGACATCAGGGTAGCATCTAGTTCAGACATGGGCAAACTACGGCCCGGGGGCCAGATGCGGCCCTTGACCAGTTGTAATCAGGCCCCCAAAACAGTTTTGAAAGTGGTAATCTATATATTGCTTTTTTTCTTGATTTAGCTGTTGTGGTCTTAGCAACTTTCATAATAAATGCACAAAATAGACATTAGCCTATTTTCAATTTAAATTGTTGCATATTTATTCGTTTTTTTAAGAAATTGCCTTGCAGTATGACAATTTGTTACACCAATGATCGCAGTCCGGCCCTTCGCCACTTGTCTGGATTCTAATACGGCCCTTGTGAAAAAAGACTGCCCATGATCTAGTTGATTACTCTTTCCATTAATCTGTTAGCTTATTCAACAATCAAAGTATTAAAGTTTAGTTTTTTTCAGGTTTTTTTTTTTTTGCTTTTCGACCTAGGTGAAGTTGAAGTTAAGTAATTTGAGAATTATGATGGAGTTACATTTATGGATAGAATGGTTTCTATCAAAAACATTACATTTACACATTTTCCGCTTCATTCAACCATAATAGCTGCTCAATTTGAGTCTTAACACTTTTTTACAATCAGATCTATACGTAGAGCAACCAACAATTGTACTCAAATAAGAGTAACACTACTTAAACTTTTTTTTTATTTTATTATAATTTTTTTTTTACCTGTTAGGCGCCAAAATAGCAATTCTGACCTATGCAATTTCAGGCTCGCTGTTTCCAGACTCCAGATTGAGTGTCTGATATACATAATAATACAGAGAGATTTTTTTTTATTCTTCAAGATCAAGTTTACAGGCCCTATTATTAATGGAGTAGATTTCAAGAGAAAAACCCTGGCACCTAAAAGTTCTTGAGCCAACTGGACGGACAAACAATTGAAAATGCCTCATCATTTCATAAAAAAAAACAAAATTTAAACCAAAACTATTTCAGTGAATCTGTGCACAAAACTCAAATTTTTTCATCGTTTCCATGCTGGTAACGTATTTTTTGACGTTTAATTTTAGTCCAACCGGGGGGAGTAACCAAAGATTTTACCAAAAGTAAGATTACTGTTACATCAAACAAAATATTAGTCAAGAAAGAGTAAAAGTAAGTTATTGGAAAAGCACTCTGAAATCCAATATTTACCCCAAAAAGATACTCAAGTACATGTAACTGAGTAAAACTGAGCACTAGTTGGTTTTAATTAATGGACAAACTTGTTGCAGTCGAAGTTGATATGCACATTATCCTCATAAAAACAACTTTCACAAGTGACTGTATTGTAATTTTGGTCAAATATATTAGACAAACTCAAGAAAAAGTGTGAGAACATATAACAAAACTGCAAAAGTGGTATCAAAACAAGTGTCTCTCTAAACTGGCAGGACGAGGGCACTGCTGTCTTGTTGGCCCGTGTGTGCATAAGGGAGACGACAGCAGACAGACGGGCTCTAGGGATTACAGAACAGGACACGACATCGTAACTCATTGGGGCGATCGGTGGCCACCACAGACAGACAGGCTGCAATGAATGCTGATGTCTCACTGATAGGAATCTGCCGCCAGCGAGCGGCAAAAGGCATTCATTTCCCAGGAAACAACATGGTCGCCTTCTACGATCTTAGACAGATTTAAGTCATGCCACTGTTATTCAGAGGTGGGTAGAGTAGCCAAAATGTTTGTTTAAAGGTTATATATTGTGCAAAATTGACTCTAATGAGTTTTAAGATAGGCTGAAATGTTGCTACTATCAAAAACTTAAGCTTGACACATTAATTGGTTTCATTTTACTTTATGGAAACTGTCTGATATCGCATCATTGGGGTTGTTAACCAATCGCTGCTTTTTGTAACTTTGTAATCGAGGGAGTAGAGCATAAACATGTGTGTCAGGGAATTTACAAATTAAAAGCAAGGTACGAACAGATTTTAACTCATGGTTTTCTATAACTTTTCAATGACATTTCCATGACATTGTATTCACACACACATTTCGAACCAATATTTGTTTTCAGTAGGGATGGGCAATAATCAAATCAAAACGTTAATTATTTGGTTGTATGCTTTGAAACGAATTATCGCAAACCAATCTTTTGTCAGTAAAAATGTGTCGTTTGGAACAAAAGTAAAACTTTAAGACAAAATGTTGATATACAATTTAAAAGACATATTAAAGGTTTTTGTTCATGTTCTTAAAAGCCAGCTTCTTTTGTTTTTGAAAAGGTTAAACAAAATTGAATTAAAAATCGAGATTGATCAATATAAGGGAAAAAATGTGGTTATATTATTTCCATGATTGCCCAGACCTAGTTTTCAGTAACTAGTTAATTTTAAATTAAATAATTTAGTTTCAAACCATTTAGTTACCACATAATTTTAATTTTTTTTATTTATTTTTTTTGGAAAGTGTTTTGTTGCAAATTTATAAATTTTATAAAACCACTGCAACAGATCAGTTTTTTTATGGGCAGTGTTTAAAAAATGTTTTCTGTCTTAGCTAAACACAAGCAGAATTGTGTTGTAGTAACCCATCTTCCTTTTTTTAACTCAAAATATTTTATAGTATTCAAAAACTTTTCTAAAACCACGGTTGGAATTTAGATTAAATTTCCGTGACTTTTCCAAGTTTTACATGACTGTACGAACTCTGTAAAAGGTACAATATTAGGTACAATAGAGAACGCATACAGTAGTCTGCCATCTCAACTCAGGCTGGTTCTGGCCAACACAACACATTTCTCCTGTTCACTGATTGGACGACTATACTTCTGCTTTTTGCAATATCTGACCTAGTAGCTATAGTGAAATGAGTGGACGCAGAAGGTGTAGTGTTGGTACAAGTACTGTTTTACGAATAAGTTACTCAGGTAAATGCCAACTCCGCTGCTGTGATTTTCGAATAAAAGTTTTAATAGGATCTCTAATGACGACTGCTGCGTTTCTTTTCATTCAACCTGTTAGTAATTTACACAACAGAGGCATTTGTGCGAACACCGATCTCCACTTATCCAAACAATTAATAGCTCGACAGCATGGTGAGCTCATTAAAATTTAACCTTTAGATAAAAATATTGTTTTCGCAACTATAATGAAGACCTTTCTATAATGGATTTTTAATGGGGATGTAAATGCAGTGTTCTTACTTACTTGCTACTCCAGAAGCCAGGCCGTACAGCAGACCCCCTTCAGACTTTGGCTCGAATATGTGCGTAGCTGGAGGTGGACATTTTTCTTGTCTAATGAAGTTATAGAGCACGTCTTCACAAGTCGACTTGTTAAAGATAAACTGTGGAAAAGAGAGGAGAATGCATGCAGACATAAGCAGTGGTTATAATTATTATATTATTCATAAAGCCGTAAAATAAGGAAAACACTGAGATATTATAATGACCAGAGAGAGGGTGGGGCCTGTTGCCGTGGCAGTTGTAGCAGCCATCTTGAGAAAGCATAGGCAGCAAAAGTCTATTAAAAATAATGCAATTCATTGAGTAAATGCAGTAATTTAACATATAGTTTAACATATTTATGGTCCAAATTATTACTATATTTGTGTGTCATTATACATATGAGCACAAATATTCATGACTGCGCTGAATAGTTTAGTTTAACAGAAGCATAAAATGTAAAAACTCAAAAAGGTTCAATTATCAAAGTATTCAAGGGAAAAGTCATTTAAAAGTTCAGCTTCCAATTAGTTTGTATCTAAGATCTTTATAAACTCTCCCTACACAAGATGGCTCTCTCTAGTCATTATAATAACTCAGTGTTAGTTAACTATAAATCGAAAATACAAAAAAACAGCCTTAGTGATATGTTTAAGGTAAAATTGTAAAATATTTAGGATTTAAAAAGGTCACTGAGTAAACTTACCATCTACCCTTCATAGCATGTTTGTACACAACTCCATCTCTGAGGATGTCTTTACTGAACAGTTGGTATGAAAATAAGACCAGCAGAGTGGTCACGGCTTCAAACAAGATGCTGTAAGTTATGTCTCTGTAGAAAAACAGAAGCACATCCAACTTGTAACAGTAATCAACAACATCTTAAACTGTATCATTATTGGTTTCTTCAATTCACATTCACTATCCTATTGTCATCTTCTGATGCGATGCAAACAAATAAACTATTCATTAGATTATAACATTAACGATCAATATATGACTATAAACATGTGAAATATTTCAGTATAATAAGTATTGAACAGTGAAGGCTACACTGGCCAACTAGTATAGTGATTAATGCATGGCTTAAAAGGCTTTGTAAAGAAAATCTCTCATGCATACATGACCTTTTTATACATGCTAGACACAGTGGGGTTCATAGTGACATATATATAATCATACAATCTGTGCATAAGCCTTGGCTCCACTCACAGTAGGGGCACTTCAACAATCAGGTGAATAAGGTTGGACAGAAGCTCCTCGAGGAGATCTTCACGGCTGGTTTCTGCGCAGGGGGGACAAAGCAGAGATAGTAAATGGCAGGTCTCTGCAGGTCACACTGTATCAAAGCTGTTTATGGTTTATCCCCCCTCCATCTAGTCCAAAAACGACTTGAAATGTGCAAAATCTTAAATGGCAATGACTGCAATTGACAAAATGTTTCTCAACGTGAACATAAAATTTTTTGAGAATTATTGTTTTGCTGCTAAAGAAAAAAAAATAGCAAACTTTTTGTACTTGAAATCAGTAAACATTGTTTCTCCTGACATTACATAAGCATGGCGCTAGCAACACCTCCTGCCCTGTCTACAACATTATTTTAAAAATCTTTGTAAATGTCCTAAATCAGACCTGGGCAAACTGCAGCCCGGGAGCCAGATTAAAGTGCCTGTGACAGGGTGAACTACTCATTTCACTACAACAAAATTAAGAACATTAGATTTAAAATTTTACAAAATATTTTACCAAGTTCATACCAGTTTAGCTATTTTTTACATTAAAAAAAATACTTTTTGTTCCTAGATTATTACACCACGTTGCTTAGAGACCATGTAAAAAATTAAAGTCAAAACTACCTCTAAATTCTTCTAATGTCACACATTTTCACTTTTTGAGACATAAAATAGATAACACACTCATTTTGTTAAACTGATGTTCGTAAGGTCATTAAAATATGTTAATTGTGAGAAAATGTAAAATATTCTCATCTCCCTGCGTCCTGTCATCAGTTTAGAACTCTGCTCTACCTCCTGTTTTCATATTTTCAAACTTTTTTTCACAACATTGTTCTTGATTCATCTAAAACTATATTTATATTTGCAACAGGTGTTGATCTTCTAAATTAAAATTAAATGGAAAATTTATAGAAACCCATCATATGCAGTTTAAAGCAGTCCGAGGAACACGTTTTGAGAATAAGTGTTAATCCTAATATTTCTTTTATTTGATGGATTTAACTATGGAGCATCTGTCTTTGCTTGGCATCCTAATTTGTTATCATAATAAATGGTCAAAACAGTAGATTAAAAAGCCTGCTTAACAAAAAACTTTGCTTTCAATAGTGATAATTTGTCAAAACAATGACAGTGGTTTGGCCCTCCACCACTTCAGAGTTCAAATTCAGAAAAATAACTGCCCACCCTTGTCCTAAATTATCTATAAGATGTTTCATGGCAATACAACTGCTGTATAAGATAAAATGATCAGTTATAAACCCTTTATTGTTTTATACGACCATATTTTCCTAGAGCATATGCACAGCTGAAACCCCCCTCCTAAACCAATAAAAGGCAAAACAGTGGGCCACATAGACACAAGCTCACCTCTGCAGACCCCTGGTGCCATCTCCTGGTACGAAAACTGCAGGTGCAACTCATCCTCACTCATTTCTCTGATGAACACTTTGAGCAGACATCGAATCATAAACAGAGCGTTGTGGGCCTGCCATATAAACAGCTGACTGCAAAGAAAGAAAATATTATGAATTAAAAAAGGCAATTTGGCAACACAGCACATATAATTATTAGAATTGATTAGCTACTGTTAACGTAAGGATAACTTTTAGGCTTTTATGTTAAAATACGCACTGACTAAATTAACAGCATTAGTTATAAATTAATAGTTTAATATTTTATACATGTATAGAATAAACTATTTTGTAATGTAGACTGTTACTTATGAGAATAAAAAGAACATGGAATACAAAAAAAAAAAGATAATATCGTGTTAAAATGTGATAATTTGTTAAATTCTGGATGATGATATAACTAAATATTTTAACATCGCAAAATAAAGTCACAGTACCATTATTCTGTGATACTAGCTATTTTGTTTTATATCACAAAATATTCTGTAATAATTCTCTGTATCACATAATTTCATAACAGCGTGACGTTCTTTCATGACAGTCTCAGGAAATAATAGTTTTATAAAAAGATGTGGTCCAGCTGATTTAAAACAAAGCACACTCTGTCGAAATTTTCAGCTCGTTTTGGTCTCACTGAGGTTGACTAAAGTAAAATTAAAACTGACTGATTGTTTTCTAAACCACTTCAAACTTTTCCAAAACATTTTCACATGGAATAACAAACAGATTGCAATAATAACTTAATTGTCGGGAAAATATTCAAGGAAGAAAACAGCCAGCTAGTTTTTACTCACTCTTGACATTCTGTCGATATTTTTAGCTCTTTGGTTCTCCCAAGGAAAATTCTTACGAGAGCACAGAAGTTTCCAGTCCTGGGGTTGTTTTCCACTAAAATAAAATTTAAAAAGACCAAGATTTTAATCAACATACACATTTATTTTGTTGTAACATGCAAAAACATACTGAGCATCTTGGCTAATGGGATGACTGCCTCTTCCAACATCTTTGAGTCGCCACTGTATAAAAAAAAGGACAGAAAGTTGTACATTATACAGTATTTCCAGAGTAAACAAGACTGATGTGTGATAAATACCTGCATGTGGGACTTATAAACGTGAATGAGATGAGCTGGTTCCAGAAGGGATCATTTTCCGAAATCGCCTCAGTTCCGACTAAGGCCTTCAGACTTGTATTTTCTGATAAGTCGCTGATCTGGCTTGTGTTGGCTCCCATTTTGGCCAGTAGTAAAATTCACTATTTCTGTAAATTCTGACAAAGAATACAGGGTGTGAAGTTTGGAATTGTTAGTCCAGTAAGTCTGTCAATACTCTATCGACTCATCTTTTAATTTTTGAAAGCTGGAACAATATTTGTCATGTCCACTGATTGTTTGCGACTGTGGGAAACTTTTTTTTTTGTTGGAGTATAGCCAGATTTGAGCTGTAGCATGCTAAATAAGTAACTACATTGACTCGTTGTGAACTGCTAACTAACCTTCTGTGTTATTTATTTACTGGAGCTGATGTTTTCTTTACGATTTGGTGTTCTGGCAGTACCCAACTTCAAGGTTAATGTTTCACTGGCATAGTAGTTTAAATATTATCATTTCATGTGATATTTTTATTCTGTGTTGTACTTAAAAATGTGCTATCCTGACCAGTTTAGTCACCACAGAGTATTTATATTTAAAAGGTGGATTATGTGACTTCTCTCGTGTCTCCATGGAAACAAGCACATAAAAAAGGTTATTCTACAGGATCGTTGCCTTTTCTGTTCTAGAAACATTATTATTATTATTATTATTATTATTATTAAAACAAAATGTGTATTATTGCATGGATGTACGATATATGCAAATCTCACACAATATGATATTTTTTCGATTTTAAGCTGACGATACAAGGGTCCACAATAATTGAGATTATTCTTACAATAATAAACATTAAAGCTATATTTTCCTAACATTATTATTATTTTTTAATCATTCAGTGATTTCTTGTCTTTTCTTTTTTTTTTGTAACTTTTTATTTTTACATTTTTCCCATTTTTAACATAACAAGAGACAAGGGATGTATGTTGTTATATGAAATCCAGTTCCTGTAATTTGTTTGGTTATAAATGTCATGTATTTTTTTTTTTTTTCTATATTCATTTAAATTCTCGTTTTCTCATTTTTGTAATTTTGTTGACCTTATAAATTGATTTTTTAAATAATGTTCCATAACATCATTGTCAATGTTCTAAATCAAACTGTCTGGATGATTTATTATTGTGTTTTTTTTTTTTTTTGACTACAGAACATGCGAGTGATACAGATCCATTATATTGTTGGTCATATTTGCATTGAAGTCTTTTTTAGTACAATTATCAGATATTGCTCTACATATGCTATAATTTTTTTTTTTTATTTTTTTTTTTTTTTTTTAAATGTTAATTTCTTATGAACTATTCTAATGAATCATGTCTTTATTTGTCAGTGATAATTGACGATATATTGTGGCATTTTGTATCATATTATCATTATTGTTACATCTTATTGTTGTATACTGTTATTTAAACTATTTCTTCTTGTAATAAACATTTAAAATTAAATAATATTTAAGAACTAAAATCAATCATAAAGATCCATGACTGTGACATCAACATAATTCAGCAGAATCTTTCCCAGTCTGCCATGAAAACAGAGTTCTCTTTTCTTTTAATAGCTCACCTTTTACGGGTGTTAAAATAACTGTAGTGGCGAGTTATTTTTATCATTACTGTCATTCCTGTTACCAAACTGCTGGCATGAAATAAGACAATCTCATACAAAAAATAAAAAGCACAAGTTTAAAATGGCTCACAATTATAAAATCTAATGAGAAAAATCTAATTTCAACAACTTTATTTTTTATAATTTTTAAGTTGAATAGGCACCGATTTTGTAGAAGGACCAAGCAGGTGACACTACCAGGTCATTAAAAACACAAGATGTAACTGAAGAATTGCAAGGTAAATCAGCAAAAAGCCATATTGAGGAAGATTCCAGGCATTGCAATAAAAAATGCATCTGGCTGCTCCTAGACCAGAAAGTTAGAAGTGTAGTACACCTTTAACGTCACTGCTCTTAGGTTACACTTCGATTTGGCCGGCAAAAGGTTGAGCAAACAGGACATGGGGTTTGCAGATCCGACACACCTTTAATATACAAGTGTGACCTGAGTGCTACAGCTGTATATACAAAGTATAGTTGTAATTTGATCAAAACTGCATTTTGAGTTGATGCAAATATCCCATTTGTAGATAAGATTATGGTGGCTCCCCCTAAGCAATAACTGGCAAGACAAAAGTAATTTTATGAATGTGGATTTGTCACATAAAAACTTTGTATTATTCTATTCTAAGCATAGGTATTTTTGTATTAGATGACAGCCATACTAGAAAAAAAGTTTGCAATATAAATCAAATTAAATTAAATAAAACAGCTGGGAATTCTTGTACTAATTAGTAAATCACATTGGCACATATCTAAATCTTGAAAATGTATTAGATTTCTTTTATCAAAAGTGCTGGAGAAGAACTCCACTCTTTCTTTATCCAAGAAACTGAACATACCAAAAAATTATAAATTAATAAAGTATTCTACTTTAACAGGAAAATGCTTTTACATGAGCTTATGGCTTAGAGCTACTTTTTTTTATCTTAACCATTGAAATTTAACACAAGGTATCATAACAAGCATTTGTAACCATGGACAATAAAAAATCTATTTAAACTAATAACAATTTAGGGGTAAAGGAAAAACAACAGAGGCAATTGATGTGTACATATATACAGATACACATTAATACACTCACATTAACAAATACTGTACATATGTCTAGCAGTCACATTTAATGCAGATTATTTTCTCTATGCAGGGCTCTGTAAATACTTGACAGCCAGATCATGCAACCTAATAGCTTTTTTATTGCTTTAAGATTTTATAGTCAAGAAATATTGATTCGGTTCGTTCTGAAATTGGATAAAGTTAGGCTTATGTTTTGCTCATTTAGTGGCTCAGAGCTACTACAGCATTCACTTTGACAACATTAGCTAGCAGTTAGCTTAGTGTCATCAGATGTTAAAAGGACGAGGCAACGATCAAAGATAACAATACGAAGCAAGGTAGTGTAGTAAAGTGTGTTTCTATCAGAAGGTTTAGTTATTTGATGCACAGTGAGACAAGTCTGTCAGGCAAAGAGACTGATATAGCAATCAGCTGACCAGCGCTTACCTGTCATAAATGTTTATCTCGCTTTTCTAGGCGCCTTGAAAGTGAGAAGACTGTCGCTTTTGTTGAATGTTGAGAACCAGGGTAAATGCGCTCATTACATGTAATTTGTGTATCTACAGCACGGATCTATAGTTACAAATTTGTGATAAAACTTAACTCTGGCATTTGACCGAGTAGCTCCTCCTGTCCACCGATTTCCACGTCACCAACCCGTGCGTAATGACGTTTAACTCTGACGTATGTGGTCCCAAGCTTATTTTCTTTTTTTTTTTCTACCTTTGTTTTGCTTCTAAGAGGTTAGTTGTCTAACTTTATATACAAAATAGAATAGAATAGTGAATAGTTAGTAAAGATGAAAAAAATGTTAAATATTCTCCCCTTTCTCTGGTTACAACGCCCTGGCTGGAGATCAATATCCTCCAGCTCTTTTCAATATATATATATTTCACTTAACTTTTCTGTATTATAAATTAATTCATTGACTTTTTTAGACTAAAACATACATGCATGTGTAGTTCCTCCTTTATAGAGAAATTTAGGCCTCATTTAATTGCATTGTTCTCTTTTTAATTTGATTTACTGCATGATTACACCACGGCTACAATTTTAGACATACTCTAAAAAGTGACAAATCTGCATCAGGCTTTCTTGAACGTGTCACATCTGCACTCACCCCAAATTAAGCCACAACTTTTACGAAATAAACAATTTATTTTGCCATAACAGATAAGTTTTACTTGTGAAAATAGTAACACAGGCATTCACCTGAATGTTGTATGCATCTAAACAGCTAGTGAAGAAGATAAATTAGTACTTTTTAATGTAATGAATGCAAAATTTTATTGTTAATAACTTAATTACATTTTAGATGAAAAGAAAACATCATATGTGTACATAAAGATAAATTATTAAAAAAAGTAATCTAAAGTATTTCATAGAACTATTTCTTACATATTAAAATTATTTTCTCAATTCATCGTTATAATCACAACAATTCTTTCAGTCTGTCTTCTTGTCAGCTTGTGAATGTACTCCATTAGCCATGGTTGCTTTGTTGTTTTCAATCTGAAAAAAGCATTAGAAGTTAGTTTTACACCACTCTGAAACCTAGATTTGCTTTAACAACAATATTAAAAAAAAAAAAAACTAAAATTTTAACTTAAACAAAAGGACTTAAATTAGTTGTTTTTGTTGCCCTGAAAAATTATTTAAAATGTTGTCTTTTTACTTTAAGTAAGCTGGCATGGTCACAAAATAAGACTTATTTGGCCTACTCCTGTGTGTTTCCAGGGAGAAGTTCTTCCTATAGTTTTTACCATTCTGGCATCAAACATATTTATCCTCAATATTAATGTTCCAAAGTATGGAATAACTTTCTAAGTCTATTGCATGGGAAACTTGACAATCACTTTCAGAAAGTTGCATCACAACAAACAGCCTTTTAAGTATGTATTTGCAGTGTTGAAAAGTACTAAAAATGTAACAAAAAACATGGTTAGAATACTGTGTGTTGTTTGTTTGTTTGTTTGTTTTTTGTGAGTGTTTTTTTTTTGTGAGTAAAACTGTACTTGTGCTACTTGTTCAGTTTGCTTACCTTACAAGAGCCATTAGACTGGTTTTGAATATTGTCACTTGTGCCCGTTTCTTGAACAGCCTTTTTAGTCCAAAATGTGTTAATAATAGGGGAAATGAAGGGTAGATGTAGGGCTCTAGGAACCTCTTGTAGACCCACAGTAGGACAGGAATCACGATGCAGGGAATGCACACCATGGTTGTGTTTTAGCAGAATACACCTAAGAAAATAGTACTGATTAACAAACTGAGTAGTAACAAAAGTAGTAACAAACTGATACCGGTTGCAAAATCACAACATTACATAGCTTAATTTTTATTACACCCTCTTTATATAATTGTATAAACTGACTTGTGATGAACTGCTAACATAACATAATGCGTCATTAGCCAAGTCGAGAGATGTCGAGATCCGATTGTATTAACGTTAAAAAATATGACAATTATTTATTTCACTTAATAATGTATGTCTTACCAACACAAAAGTAGAGTACAAAAATATTCCGAAAACGGCTGGTCTTAAAAGCTTTTTGAGGTAATCGTCGTTCAGTCAGGCTTCTTCGATAGCTTTGAGCATGCGCAGTAACAACTTCCGTATGATGCGGAAGTTGTAGCATGTTGCGTGTTGCTCACATGCAGCGCAGCGCTAATCTCAAAACATCACTGCATCTCTTCTGAAATAAACACCGTAAGTGTCTTAAACTAGAGTATAGAGTTCATTTTGGTAAACCTTGGTTCGTAGAGCAAAGTGAAATTAGAAATCGCAATAATACAATGTAGTTTACTGTAGTGTTATTCAATGGCAGCAAGTAAAACATTACTCTAATAAGTAACTGACTTGTCATAACTACAAGAAAACAATTCATTGCATGTTTTGTTTAAATTGCAGATTAAAAATGCCACTGTCAACTCAATCTCAGACCGATGATGAATTCTACGTGTTGGTAGCTACACTGGATAATGCTCGTAATTTGTCAAACATCCTGAAAGCTATTGCATTTAAAGATCATGCCATCTTCAGCGCAACCCCAAATGGACTTAAAGTCACCGTAGAGGACTCCAAATGTTTGCAAGCCAATGCCTTCATCCAGGTATTTTTCAAATGGTTGCATTGCTACAAATGATTGAGTGTAAATACTTACTGTAATATTTTCCAGGCAGAGATCTTCCAAGAGTTTACAATTAAAGAAGACATGGTGGGCTTTCAGGTCAATCTTACTGTTCTTCTAGATTGTCTCAACATCTTTGGCGGGAGCACTTTGCCAGGTAATTACACAGAAGCTTTAAAGTGGATTAGTAATTTTATTTGTAATAATCAGTGTATACAAAATGTTGTTGCAGGGTATCAACAGCCTTGCGAATGTGCTATGTAGGATATGGATACCCTCTAACTTTGTTTCTTGAGGAAGGAGGCGTGGTTACTGTTTGCAAGATAAACACTCAAGAGCCAGAGGAGCCAATTGACTTTGAATTTTGCAGCAGTAATGTTACAAATAAAGTAAGTCTTTACACCTAACTTTTCACTTATCACTATACAATCACTGATAGACCCTTTAATTTAAACATTTAAGGTGATTCTGCAGTCAGAAAGTTTGAAGGAAGCGTTTTCTGAGTTAGATATGACCAGTGAAGTGTTGCAAATTACCATGTCACCAAGCCAGCCATTTTTTCGGTATGTTGGCATTTTACAAAGCAAATATTTTACATAATATTATTTATTACTAACGTATGTATCCTAAACTGAATGTGTTTTTCACATCTAGATTGTCCACATTTGGCAACTCTGGAAATGCACATTATGACTATCCTAAAGACTCAGACATGATGGAGTTGTTCCAGTGTACAAAGACACAGACAAATAGGTGCAATTTTAGTTTATACAGCAGTAATCGAACTTGGTTTACTTTTGCGTATATGTTACTGTTGCCCATGTTCTGCCCACAGATACAAGATGTCATTGCTTAAACCATCAACCAAGGCACTGGCATTGTCTTGTAAAGTGTCTGTAAGAACAGACAACAGGGGCTTCCTTTCTCTGCAGTACCTGGTTAGAAACGATGATGGACAAATCTGCTTTGTGGAGTACTACTGTTGTCCTGATGAGGAAGTTGAAGAGGAATGATCAAATGATATACAATTGGAACCGCCTGATCCAGTCTGAAGTTCACATGGTTGTGTTTTTTTTTTTTTTATGAATGTGGTGACAGAAAATGTTTGGAGGTTGCGGATTTGCAGCTTCCATCAGCTGAAACAAGGACAGCCAAGTAACCGGAGCGGTTTATCACCACTGAGAGTGAATGAGCATCTTTCATGAGCTGAGCATTAAAAAAGGTGCCTCATGAATACCAGACACCTTTTTGGGGGATTTTTGCTTTCAAATTAGGGATGCACCAATCTCAATTTTTTTCAAATTTTCTAATCCCAATACTTTGGAATTAAGTATCTGTCGATACCCAATATCAACCGATACTACTGTAAGGACTGAAATTGCTTTTTTTTTTTTAGAAGAACTGTGATCATTTTGTGTTATGTAACTGTTATTTATAGTCCAAGTCACAACTAAACAACTTAATATTAAAATCTTAAACATTATGAGACGATCAACATCAGTCAATAAATCATTATCTAGACATAACTAGAATATCGGCTGAACCGATAGTATGGAGCCGATCCGGATCAAGCAAAACTTCCGGCACCGATATCCGATCCTAGAATTGGATCAGTGCATCCCCAATTCAAAAAGCAATAAGTCTGGTCAGCAAGTTCAAAATCCACCCAACATTTAAATTCCTTACAGTTGATTTTGTACATTATTTATTTATATTTTGACAGTTCACACAATTTTGTACTGATAGCTAATAAAAAAAAATCTTTATATTCACATACTTTAGTGAATGTCTGCTTGGAAAAAAGGTTATTTTATTTTTTATCAAAAGACATGCTAAATAGAGATCAACATGTTTCCTGTTCAAGAAGGCATCAGTCCACAGTAAAGCAGCAGATCTGACTCCAGATCTTTAGCCATTTGGAGAATTCTCTCATTTACCTGCGAGCCATCTGCATTCTCTGTCTCTTGAAGAGTTTCTGTTTTTCTTCTTTACAGCTTTGGGTGGAGGCGGTTCTGATTCTATTTGAACTGGCTTGTCGTCAGCTGGCGTCAGAAACACATCTTCTGTGACATCTTTTGTAACATCCTCCTTTGCATCAATCCTCTTCATTTTCTGAAGTTCTTTAACCATCTGCTTTTCACGAATCTTGGCAGCGGCAGCCAGTCGTAACTGTCTTCGATGCTACAAGTGCATAGGAAAACAACAGTTACCTACAGAAATATACCATAGATATAAATTGTAGAAATTGATGTAGCTGTTTTTTACCAGATTAGGAGATTGGAAGTTTTCATTTTCAAACAGCGTAGGTCCTCCAAAACTTCCCTGAAAGATCTTGATTAGGTTCAGAACAAAGCGAGGGCCTATTTCCACCAGAGAAGCATCCTCTTCAATAATCTGGGTACACAGGGAACAATTAATTTTGTGCTTGTCAAGCTTTAGTGTTAGCATTTAGACACAAACACATACTTTTACAAACACACTTTGATTCTTTAGTCAAGTGTTCTTCTGATTGTTGTAGAAGTATTAAAAATCACAATCACTGCCTAATCTTATAGTAATTTTTCATTTTAAACTGTGGTAGTGAAAACCTCATAGAAATGAACTAAATAGAAATGAACATGCTGACAAGATGTTAGTGTTTTCAAAAATAAACAAGCCTACAGACGTTTTTACCTGATAGTTTCTAAACCAGATCCTGTTATCTGCAATGGTGAATGTGATGACATGGTCCACAAAGGGTTGACTCTTGGGGTGGTATCGCGGAGTAGAGAATGTCTGAAGAGTGAAATTGATGTGTAAATTAATGATACCAACCAATCTCTCATTTATCAAAAAAACATCACCTGTATAAAGAGCTCCTTCAGTAGGGCGTATGGGGCTCTCTGTCAAATGTCTGTAAAAGTGAAACAAAACAGTCAAAAATGTTAACTAAAATATTCTGCAATTAAATTAACATAAACACCACATCTTACAGGATCAAAAGACAGCAACGGACGAGATCCTCTTAGACAATTTCCAGTCATTTTGAGTTCTGCCAGAGTGTGAACTAAAACAAAAGAGAACAAAAGCTTTCATAAATCTGTTCACCGTGAGATTACTCCTAAAAATATGACTGAAGCAACTTACTATTCTGAACAAGAAATTTTGCAGAAGGCCCATGAGGACAGTTTGAAACCCTGTAGACAAAACAGATTGATCAACACTACTACTACAATAAAGCTCAGAAAATAAGGCCAAAATCAAATGCTGCAGCAAGACGTGCCAAAACAAAAGATCCCTGGAACTATCCATTAAAACTGCTGGGCATTACTGGTAAATAACGACCACAATGCTTAGTATTGTGCATCTTAAAATTTTCATTAGGTAAGACGCTATTAAAACTTTCAGTCATGCTCAAAAATTATCTTCCTAGAATTATTCAAATTACACAGCCATTTTGTTTACTTTTTGGAAAATTTGCTTTCTATAGACGCAAGTAGGGCAAAGCGATGTGGCCAAAAATGTGTATAATGATGAAATAAAATTAAATTTAAGGGACTACCATGTTATTGACAATATCATTGATGATAGACAAAGCCCTCTACATTAGCATAGAATATTTTCACTTGTTTAAGACATATTACTTCTTATTACTTTTAAGTTCTGCTTCCACCCCGTACAACTTTTTTTACCCTTGCTTTGTGTTTTAGCTTCAGCAGACAATCTACAGTTACAGTCAATGCTTCTTAAGGCATTAGCGTTCATAATTTGATTTTCATTCCTTTCCAATTAAGCAAATCAGCTGCAGTCTAGGTGGTATTATCATAATATCCTAAATTTCACATGGCCTTGTAAGCAATAGACTATAAATCATGATATGATATGGCTCGGCCTTTGACACTGAGAGCATGTTTATCAGGTGTTTGAAATGGTTCTATGTGATGCCACAATCCAGAGCTCTAATAGTCAAATGCAGAACAGCAGAAAAGTACTTACCACAAATAAAGATCTTGTTTTTTCTTTGCCTCAAAGAAGAGACATTTGTTGCAGTTTTGATTTCACACACCTGAAAAGAGGAAAACAAAATAAAACCATTAAATATAGTATATAAAAAACTGTGATGTTTATCAGTTGAACATATACTCACCTCATTGATTACAAACAGTTTGTCTTTTCTGTCCATTTTTGTATCTGCAAACACAACGCGAGTCAGTTTATTGGAATTACCTAATCAGCGCGTTATAGTATGTAAATATTTGTCTATTGATCTGAAACATGCTCTTTAAACTCAACTTAAAAAATGAACATATTAAAAGAAAGCTGACCTGCTTTTGAGTGAGGCATTAATGTCCTGAGATCCTGCATCAAATGTCTTGTCCTGAAGTTGACGCCTCTTGAGGAGAAAATCAAAACTCTCTCCTTGTTGGTCCATTTGCCCTGTAATACAGTCATGAGTGTTATACAGGGTGCCCCATTAATAGAGAAGACTATGGTAGGACTCTATTATTGTGTGTTATTTGTATTTTTTACATAAACCTGCCTGCAGAGAAGCAAAACAATCAGATTCTACCTGGTGTGTTGTTGCTGGAGAAAGGCTCAAAGCGTGTCTGATTTTGTCTGATTTATGACTTTAAAAGAAAAGATCTACCTGTGACGTCATTACAAATTTGGGATATTCAAAACAGTCTTTTCTGAGGCTCAGAAGGAAAAGAGTGTTTCCCTGCCAGAACTTGCAAAATGTGAGACCTTTAATGGTTTCAATATTGTCACAAACACGTAGAAGTAATAGATATATGTTTTCTGTAATCAGTAATAATTTATCTACATGTTATCCCCCAAAGTCCTACTGCAGTCTACATTGTTTATCATTTCTTTCTGTAGGTTTACTGGAAGCATGAGGCACACGCGACACACATTCTCTTATTAAAACTTACCATAGAGACTGGAGCAGCGACGGTATTTCATTATTCTTTTCAACATTTAAATCCGTCTGTGCTTCGTCTTCATCAGTCACAAATTTCACTTTCTTGACTTTTTTCGGAGCAGAACCTTGCGCCCCACGTTTCCTCTTGAACGCCGCCATGTTGAGACCGGTGTTTTTCTGCAGCACTGAAAAGAAGACCAACCGTGCGCTGGGCCTAGGGAGCCCCTCGTGCCGTGAAGTGGTATTGCAGCGTTACATCTGCTCCGGCAAAATGATAAATTTTTTGAGCGATATGATCGTGGGTGAGGATATGATCATTTAAGAGGAATCATTAAAAATACTCGTGGTTACTCATATAAATAAATAAATAAATAAATAAATAAATAAATACATGCATACATACATACATACATACATACATACATACATACATACATACATACATACATAAATAATAAAATAAGCTGAGCAAAACATGTAATTCCAAGCAAAATAGATAAATAAATGAATTCAAATATATATATATGTATATATATATATATATATATATATTATATATATATATATATATATATATATATATATATATATATATATTTTTTTTTTTTTTTTTTTTTTTTTTTACTTTGGCTGGGCAGCAGACTAAAATAATAGATAGATACAGGAAAATCATCATTCCATTCATTTATTTTAATTTCTTTCTTTCTTTCTTTCTTTCTTTCTTTCTTTTTTCTTTAATGTATTTATTTTGATGTGATGTGATGTGATGTGATGTAATGTAATGTAATGTAATGTAATGTAATGTAATTAAATTAATTAAATTAAATTAAATTTAATTTATTTAATTTAATTTAATTAATTTAATTTAATTTAATTTAATTTAATTTAATTTAATTTAATTTTTTTATTGTTATTTTAAACATTTGTAAAAAAAAAAAAAAAAAAAAAAAAAAAAAAATTAGGCTACATTTTAAGCACAGAGAGGGAACTCATTTGTAACTAGATTAAAAATCACTACTTCATTTTCATAGTATGTCCCTTTAATCATGTATGGTATTTGTGGTATAAACAGGTCACCACTAGAGGACACCCTAACACTACTTCATTTTAGAATCATTTTTGGAAGATTCTTGCCATTAACAGAAGTAATGGGTTTTAAAAAATGAAATAAAAAGTACAGATAGCATTACATTATTCAACTGTGAACCGTAAAAAATTGTGTTTCGTTTCATTAGATTAGAGCGACAGTGTCAAGAAAAGACTTTAAGCTAAAATCCCACTGTTGTTCATTCTCCAAACCTCCAGAGGGCAGCGCTAGGCAACACTACGTGCTCCAAAGCCGTCGAGAAGAAGCGGCTAATATCACATGTTGTTAGCATTAGCAGCTCTCACATTTTGAAGGAAAAACACTGCTATTTCTGAAAGTACAGAGTTTGTAATCAAGCCAAAATATAAAACTGTAGATTTAAGAGATGTTACTTGTTTTAGCGCTAGTTTAATTGTAATATTAGGACGGATCAGTTGTGAGCTAATGTTTTTACTTCTCTGACATCTGTTTTATTGATGTATCGGTTTATAATTTATTTACAATGAAGTGTCACTATGAAATTCTTGGAGTTAAACGGGATGCCGGAGACGACGATCTAAAGAAAGCCTACCGTAAACTAGCTCTGAAATGGCATCCAGGTGAGTAAGGAATAGATCCACAAAGGGCATGCTGCTACTTATGATTATTTATGTCTTATATAAATTGGACTTGTGTTTATTCTATCACAGATAAGAACTTGGATAATGCTGAAGAAGCTGCAGAGCAATTCAAGTTGATTCAAGCCGCTTATGATGTGCTCAGTGATCCACAAGAAAGAGCCTGGTGTGTATAACATTTTGTGACTTTGTAAAACGTGTAACAGACGAGCGGGTAGTTAACCTAAGAAGTTCTCATACTAAAGACTGTTACCCCAAAAATCTATCTTTTTCATAGTCATGAGATAACTTTGTGTTTTTCTCTAAAAAGTATATGATAAGTGTAGTACCAGTGTTACTGTTACAAGTTACTGTAAAGTTGTATTATTTATATATTACTACTTAATACAGGCATACAAATGTATTTATTTTATTTATTTAAACTTTATTTAACCAGGAGGCACCCATTGAGATCGAGATCTCTTTTTCAAGGGGGACCTGGCAAGAGGTCAAGCAGCACACGACAAGAGCATTATATACACAATAACTAAAATTACAATGCATGACAATTCATTTCAATTTAAAACAGACCTAAAATACAATATTTATATTTCATTCAGAGTAAAGCACAATATTAAAAATAAAAGAGTGAAATGCATGATTTAACAGTAGGCTATGGACACAAGTTCACATTAATAATCTAAAAACACAAGCACTGAGAGATAGAATCTCGTTGCCGTTGTAGTAAAAAATCGAAACATGTTAAAAGGAACCAGAGCAGGCCATTTTGTTTCGGTCTGAAGTAAGTTCCATGAAGAGGGAGCAGAGAAACTAAAAGCTTGCTTTCCCAACTCAGTTCGAACACGAGGAGCATGCAGCTGATAAATGCCACTAGAGCGCAAACTGTAATGGTTGGTAGCTCTTTGGAGAAGCGAAGACAAATAAGTTGGAACCATATCTAAGAGAGCTTTATAGACCAGAAGCATCCAGTGGGTGTACCGTCTGACTGTAAGTGAGGGCCACTGGGCTTTGGCATAGAGCTCACAATGATGGGTGAGGCGGCTACAACCAGTCACGAACCTCAAAGCACAATGATAAACAGTGTTCAGTGACTGTAAACAAGTAGCTGATGCGGACATGTAAATAACATCCCCATAGTCAATCAAAGGTAAAAATGTTGCATGGACAAGACGTTTCCGAGCTGTTAGTGTAAAGCAGGATTTGTTTCGAAAATAAAATCCAAGCTTTATCTTTAATTTGCGTACCAAAGAAGCTACATGTTCTTTAAAAGTAAGCCTCATGTCGATAACAAACCCAAGATATTTGTAGCTGTCAACCACTTCAATTTGTGTTCCTTGCACAGTTGTTATTACAGGAGTATTCTCCAGTGGATTTCTTTGATTTGCAAAAAGCATACATTTCGTTTTTTTCTGCATTCAAAACTAACTTGAGAGAATGCAGACGAGCCTGAACAGCATCAAAAGTTGATTGCAGAAATTCAACAGCCTGTGCAAGGGAATTGGAGCAGCAGTAAATGACAGTGTCATCAGCATAAAGATGATACGAAGAATTGGGCAAGTTATGGCACAATTTGTTGACATAGATTGAAAACAAAATTGGTCCCAAAACTGAGCCCTGAGGTACACCTTTTGTGACCTCCAGGAAGGAAGACATTGACCCAGACATTTGAACACATTGTGATCTGTTTGAAAGATAATCAAAGAACCAATTTACGGCTTGACTTGAAATGCCAGTGTTCACTAAGGTTTTGATCAGAAGAGAATGATCGACAGTGTCAAATGCCTTAGAAAGGTCAATGAACAGAGCAGCACAATAGTTTTTTCTGTCAAGAGCACCTATGATGTCATCTAAAACCTTCATTGTAGCTGTAACGGTACTATGACGCTTCCTGAACCCAGACTGAAACTCATTCACAATCTTATTAGCTTCCAGAAAAACCTTCAATTGGTCACTGACAAGTCGCTCAAAGATCTTAGCCAGGATACACAATTTGGAAATAGGTCTGTAATTATTGACCTCAGAAGGATCACCTCCTTTGAGAAGAGGAAGGACAAAAGCAGTCTTCCATATTTTCGGAATCTTGTTGCTAGTAAGACTTAAGTTAAAGATATGATACAAAGGTTCAGCAATGAAGTTAGCAGCTAATTTCAAAAATAAAGGATCCAAATTATCTGGACCTGCTGCCTTCCTGGTATCCAGATTTTTAAGAGCTTTGCTCACATCAGAAAGGGAAATAGTTGAGAAACTAAATGTGCGAGCATTAGCACACGTGGTCATTTCAAATGTGGCTAAAGATTTTTCCACCGAGTTAGTGGTAGGATTTAGGACGTCAAAAAGAGAGCCAGCTGAAATAAAGTGCTGATTGAAATAGTGCAACATGTCTGACTTATCTGTTACATGACTTCCTTTCTTAATCAAAAAATTTGGAAGCTCACTCGACTCAGAGGATGCAAAAGTAGATTTGAAAGTTTTCCAAAACTTTTTGGATCATTCAGGTTCTTTGTCATTTCTGTAAGATAAATTCTGACTTAGCTTTTTTTATGGCCAAAGTACATTTATTTCTAAGCTGGCGAAAGTTAAGCCAATCAGAGGCAAGTTTACTTTTTCTGGCTTAGCCCAAACCTTGTCACGGTCTTTTAATAGAATGTCAATCTCAAGAGAAAACCATGGATTTTTCTTCCCTTCACCCTAAAAGTACGAAAGGGTGCATGTTTGTTTATTAATCTGAGAAATTCATCAAGAAAATATTTCCAAGCTAATTCAACATCGTCAAAGAGTGATACTCTACTCCATTCAAAAAGTGATAAATCACGAAGAAATGCTTGCTCGTTAAAGTGCTTTAGGTCTCGTTTCACCACCACACGAGGATTTATCTTTGGCAATTTTACATTTCGGATAGTAGCAATAGCACAATGATCACTTAGATCATTTGCAAAGATGCCAATGTCACTATACTTGTGAGGGGTATTTGTCATAATAAGGTCAATCAAGGATGATCGATTTGGAAATTTGTTATTTGGCCTAGTAGGACTATCAATCAACTGAACAAGGTTTAAGGAATCACAGACTGACTTAAGCTTGTCAGATGTTGGAGTCAGCCAATCAAGATTCAGATCACCCACTAAAACAAGCTCATTTGCACTCAGGCCAGCTATGTTATTATAAAGTGCAGGAATGGCATCATTACAAGCTGAAGGAGGCCTATAACACCCCACAATGGTTATAGACTGACCTTTCATGAATTCAAGTTTCAAAGCAAGAAGTTCAAATTGTTTTTGCACTGACAATGATGATAATAAGGTGACAACAAATTTATTCTTTACATAAATTGCTACCCCTCCACCTTTTTTAAGACGATCACAACGATAAACCTTGTAACCTGGTAAAGAAATATCCTTATCTGAAGTTGATTTGTTTAACCAAGTTTCAGATAACACAAGAATATCAGTATCTGTGGAGTTGACCCAGATGTTTATTAAGTCCATTTTAGGTAGTAGACTTCTCACATTAATATGTAAGATACCAAATCCAGATCTGCAACGAAATTCCTCAGGTGTACCAATATGATGTGGCAAGGGGCCAGGGTTGGTTTCAATATTGCCTGAGAGCAACAGTAAAAGCAGTATAAAACATTTCTTCTTTATAAAATAATTAGACATGTCAGTGTGTAATATATTTACAATATTACTGCCTCAAAAGTGTAACTGAGCTACACTACTGTGAGTTACTTTGAGTTACTTTGAGCTAAGACATTGTCCTGTCACTAGTCCTGTTACATTCACACTTGATTATTGATTAGTTCATAGAAATGTGATGTCACAACACCTTTTCCTCAAACTATTTTATTCACCTTTATATCAGCAGACTCCACAGAAACTCTTCTAAACCAGTTTTAGTGGAGTGTTGGTTCTGAAGTGTTGCTTTCAAAAGAATATCAATGCAATTAATTTATTTGCAAGTAACTAGAGTTACTCAAATTGTAACTAGTAATATATTATCAACATATCTTTAAGTAGTGAGTTACACTACTAGTTACTGAAAAGGGGAATATATTACAGTAACTAGGTACATTTTTATTGAGTTATTTCCAGCACTGCTGAGTACTGCCTAATGGTTCCTGTACACTGAACGTCAATTGACTTGTTTATATTCAAAATGGCCAACGTATGTATTTATGAGCATTTCCTGTTAGTGCTAGCTTTGAACTACATATTTCCTGAGACATCCACTACATCTCACTGTTCACTGGCTGATTTTCTGAACTCTAGTGAAAAACTACAGAAGTTAGCTATTTATAAATAATCAAGAGAACGGAGTTCCATGCACAGAACCTATTAAATAATAAAGAATTTTAGTTCTTTTTAGTTTAATTTTGTTGTTTGTATAAAGAAATTCATAAGCGACAATTAGAGGCTGATTTCTGAGGCCAATTTTCTTATTTTAGTTTTAAAAGCATAGCTGTGGTGAGATAATATAACCAAAAAAATATATAAAATATTCACCCTTGTACGTGTGTCTCTTTCACACAATGCAATTATGCTCGATTGTATTTTGGCCAAAGAAACAATCATTTCACAGCCTCATGAAAGACATTCATATTGTTCATATTGACAAACAAACAAGCACTTATTAAAGCTTGTGCTGCAGCCAAAGTCATAGAGAAAAGACATGTTATTGATAAAATCAAAACTGCAGACTTAGGAATGGAGAGAGATAAAAGAATTCTTATCAATTATCTCTAAACAAACTAAGAAGTCAGCTGATCACTGGTAGTGCAGCTTTCCCACGGAGAAAAAGCCCAAACAACTGCCTGATCAGATAATGGCCAAAGTTGAGGTTGATAGATGATATGGTCGATATACAAAAAATGTAAATATCATATAATATATATTGGTCTATCTCTAGCCACAAATTACAACTAAAATGAATACATGTCGATATTAACCATTTGTCGAATGATTTATGAGAGGAAGTTGACATATTTAAAATCTAAATCGTGTTTGCAGAGTGAAAATCAGCTATATTTTTTAAGTTATGTAAAATTCTTTATTTATTTTATTTATTTATTTAAAACACTGACAGTGTACAGAAAACATTAAGAGAGATCGTCTGCTCCATATTTAGCTCTAAAGTAATTTCTATCTGTTGTTCTTGGGCAGATTTCAAACAGAGAAACATCATCAATAAAAAAAAATTCTATGTGCCAGTGCCTCTTAAAAACACACTTTATTTTTATTTAATAGTATATTTCATTATTGGAAAGAAAAGAATCACTAGTATGTGATAATAAAGGTTTTTGCACTTTAATTTATTTTCTTAATCCTTTTGAGTACTTCAGTTTACTCAGCTGTCCTTGAAGGTAATCACAAAAATGCAACACCGAGATAAAAACCAAACAGAACAGTAGTAGGACACCATTTATTACCACGCATTAACTCGATTATTCAGTATTCACAGCTAGATCACTTAATTTTCTTGATGTATAAAAAATCCTATAAGCAATATAAAATAATCAGTTAATAATAAAATAAGGTCGACCAAGTCATCGTTAGCCGATTAATAGGTTTGGTTCACATAACGTCACAGCATTCTACCGGCCAGTTTTATTTTAAAGAGGAGGGCAGCTTAATGAAGGTTGTTTAAATGCAGTTTTTGTTGTAGTTGCGAAAGTCACCAGATTTTAAATGAGTAAAATATAAGATCTTTCATGGCAAATACATTGTTGTTAATTAGAAAAAATATCTCTGACCTCCAACTGGACTTATGACATCATCGAATTCTAAAACGTGAACCCATTGATTGAATGACGATAACACTATTGAAGTGCTGTTAATACGTTGCTTCTTATCTAAGGTATGACAATCACAGAGAAGCTTTGCTGAAAGGTGGCATCAGCGGAGATTATGAAGATGACAGCATTGACCTGCTCCAATACTTCACCGTCACGTGTTACTCTGGCTATGGCGATGACGAAAAGGTATATTGTTTGATATCACAGCATTTTTATGATTCTGTTGTATACTTAGGGCTGCTACGAACGGCTATTTTAGTAATCAACTACTTGTCAGTGAGTTATCATCTAGAAACAGTCAATAAATTTTATCGTACAATGAGATTTATTAAAGTATCAAACAAATAAAAGTTAAGAAGTGATGAAAGTTGATGAAATCATAAATTGTTTATTCATTTTTGGTGTATGTCAGTTATAGAAATTGCAAAAAAAAATGCATGTGTCCTTCAATGTACATTCCCCAAACTGTATTAATGCTGTACTGGTGCAATGAGGCTGTGTTTATGCTTTATGCTTTAAACAGGCACATTCATATTATTCTTTATGCATCTGTGGACAAGTTAGGAAAAACGTGATGAGTGTGTATTTTAGTGATGTTAAAAATAGTTTCTTGTCCTGTACGTTCCTCAGTGAATTTGAATCAGATCGTATGCAGCATTTTATTTCTTGACATTGACAGAACATAACTGTGCTGTCATCACTGTCACTATGTCCATGATCTCTCTTTCTGAACCGATTTAATGCCCTGGTCTGCTCCAGAGCGAGAGAGAAAGCAGGAGAAACAGAGAGGGAGAGAGAGAGCGAGAAGGAGAGACACAAAAGTCCCTCTTCACTTTAAATAGACTTGTTTACTAGTTGCCTCATTTTCATGCTTTGCTGTGTGTTGCCCTAGCATTGAGGAGTTGCTTATATTTACTGCGTCTTTATGACAGCTTTGTTGAACAGACACAGCATTTAGCCTGCATAAAATCAAACAATTTTGAGTAAGCGTCACACTGTATTTTTATTCTGAAGTGGAAACAAGAAAATACAGTTACCTTATTTGCTGTTAAAAGATCAAAATGACAATGATTCAGCTCGTAGACAGATGCGCTACCTTTTAAACACAGTTTGGCGCGTCAATCGCAAGAAATGGCAAGAAACATGTCTTTCCTTAAAGCGCACGCGCTTTGCTGCATAAGCTCGACACATGCGCTGATGCATCAGTGTTGCTGGACCCATCACTATTTATCAGTGTCATTAAAACAGGATTCAATAATTATATTGCCACAGTAAGTGTATGTACAGTATTTACCTAGCTTCTGAGTTATGTGGTGGTTCTATTGGGAACCACTGATGTATGTGGTATATTATTTACAATTCATTAACCATGGGTAACTAATGCAGCCATACATATTTTTTTAAATGTCTGAAGTGGTTAAAATTATGAATTTGGTTTTGCATTCTAGGGTTTTTACGCAGTATATCGGAATTTATTTGAGCTCATCGTAAAAGAAGAGATGGAGCATACAAAGACCGAAGAGGAAGACACAGATGATGCATTTCCTCCCTTTGGAGATTCTCAGAGCGATTACGACACTGTAAGCGACATTATTTTTGTTTTCTTCACATTTTTGTTTCCTTCACATGCACTGGATGTACCACAGCAAATTCTATATATGATTTTCTCAGTTTCCTTCTCTAGAAGTCTGTCTGTCTTTATGTTTTTAAAGGCACTGTACCTAATTTTTGCTTCCTAAATCCATAAACTTAATTTTAAGCTTTTTACATCAGTCCACATGTTTTGCTCACTTACCTAATGGATTCTAAACCTCAGAATTATTTTACCATAATGTATTTTAAACACTTTTCCAACTTTTAAAAGCCTACTATATCGGAACGCTAACAACAATAATGTGCCGACCTAGATTTTATGGAACAAAAAAAAAACATTATTAGACATTATTGTTAAATTCGCACCCCAACAAATACACAAACAATATATCTGTGCTGGAGAATCTGATTTTTAGAAAATTTCTTTTTTAAAATGTATAGCCTTCTGGTTATTATGACATAATAAATGTATAATGTTTACTTTACAGGTGGTGCACATCTTTTATGCTTACTGGCAGAGTTTTTGCACTCGGAAAAACTTTGCCTGGAAAGAAGAGTATGATACAAGACAGGCGTCCAACCGCTGGGAAAAACGGGCAATGGAAAAGGAGAACAAGAAAACCAGAGAAAAAGCTAGAAAGGAGCGTAATGAACTTGTGCGCCAACTGGTAGCCTTCGTGCGAAAGCGTGACCGGCGAGTTCAGGCTCACAGAAAACTGGTGGAGGAACAAAACGCTGAGAAAACCAAGAAGGTGGAGGAGCTTCGACGTAAGCAGAAACTTGACCAAGCCAAGTGAGTAGACGTCAGTGTTTGCTACTTTGACACAGTAACAGTTATTTATTTTTTAACACTTTTTATCAAAGACTGGCAGAAGAATACAAGGAGCAGAGTTGGGCTGCCATGTCTGAACTGGAGAAGGAACTGCAGCAGATTGAGGCGGAGTATGGAGAGGAGTTTGGAGACGCATCTGAGAGTGAAGAGGAGGAGCTCGATTTGGAAATGCAAGAGAAAGGTAACTAGTATTAAACAAAGAAGGTGGAAAAGTGTTTTTATGGTCAGACATTTGTTGACCATAATTGCAACCAAAATGAATACATGTCGATATATAACCATGTTTTGAAGGGTTTGTGAGAGGAAATTGTGAGATTTAAAACCTGAATTGTGTTTACAGTGCGAAAATCAGCTACACAACCAGTTTGGAACATTTTAATTGAAATGCATTAGCTTCTTGCCATTTTGTAAAATATTATAATAAGGAACAAGATTTCTATGGAAACAAGGAGATGCAAGCCTGCTCAGAGTATTTTTATAATGTTTTCAGTCCAACAAAAACATCCAAGAAAAAAAAAAACATGGTTTTGAACAAGTCTGTTCTTTGGCTTTTTTGGCTAAAGATGTACACAGTGTACCTTTTAAATTATCCATACTTATTCTTAATATTAAATGTTAATGACTTTATTTTCTATGGCTTTTGTTCTGTTTGGTTGTTTTTTTATTCCCAATTACACTACTTAGCACTCTTCTTTTCCCTCATGATTTTAAGACCTAAACAAGCTTTTATCACCAATAAGCAGCGATTTAAAGATATAAAGAGCGAACACCCAGAGGCTGCAGGATCATTCAAAAATGTAACATTAGACATGTTTAGATCAGTCAAACATCAAAGTGTTTATTAAGTAGATTATTTGGGCGAGTAGGTTGCATTCACATCTGGATTGTGATGATGTCATAAGGTCAGACGATGAAGAATAATTTTTCTAATAATACTTTGAACTTTGCCATCTTCAATTATTGACTCGGCCTACTATAATTTGTTAGAACAACAAAAACTGTATTTGAACCTGCATTTAGCTGAAAATTTGAAACCGGGGTCCACATTTGTCTTTTATCAGATGACAGTGTTTCCTATAGGTTTATGCAGAGACTGTGGTGGTCCATATTTATTTATTTATTAATATTTTTGGAGTATAAAAATCACTTTTTAGCTTTTACTGTTAAAAAAAAAACATTGCCTACAAATTAAATGCAATTATTTCAAACCAATTATTTAACCATTCTACAAGCTTCTTATCTCCAGTTTATGGTTCAGCTTGTTTTGGACAATGGGGCAAAAATTAGACTATGGGCCCCCACCATAGTCTCTCCTATTCATGGGAAACACTGGATTGTCTTTTTCTTTCCCCAAAAAAGCACTTTGGTCCAATTTTATTATGAATCATTTATTATATGACTTTGGGCCTGAATAGCCTCATTAATTTCCCCTTCACTAAAATATTGTTTGTGTTTTGCTCAAACCAAGTTACGAAATGTTTTTAGCGGTTAGATTAAGCAATATTAAAGACCGATCGATTGCAAGTACTGACTGTAACTGTGGACTGTTTTCTGTCTTATTATACACAGATGCCGATGAGCTCGACGTTGATGAACTAGCCCTTGACGAGTTTGATTTGTACTGTCTAGCCTGTGATAAATCTTTCAAATCAGATAAAGCGTGAGTACAGAACAACGCGTAACAAACATGACCTCATATTACATGCCAAAGCACATTAGATCAGGCTAAGGGTACAATTATCCTTAACATGATTTGGCTGCATCATTTATTGGAATTTGTCTTGGTTGTCAGTCACTGTTTGATGGAAGCTAAACACTTCTTAGACAAAGGCATCTCACTGTGGCTACAGATAAAAGACTGCACTTACACAATCATTTAACACAGAGAAAACGACAACCTTGAATGTATTTGCTGCTGAGACAAAACATAATACACAAACTGCATTAATGTGTTTTTTTTTCTTTCCAACTGCAGTAAAATGAACCATGAAAAATCTAAAAAGCATCGGGAGATGGTGGCATTGCTACGGCAACAGCTCGAGGAGGAAGATGACTCACTGTGCAAAAAGCTGGATGAAGAAGATGGAGAGGAAATAGAAGATGAAGAGGAGGAGGATGAAGATAAGCCCAAGCAAAAGTATGATGTGAAAAGGGTTTTAAATTATTGTTGCATTGTATTAAAAGTATTATTTTTTTTCCCTCATCAAGACTTTCCAAAAAACAGAAGAGAAAAAAGAAGCTACAGAAGACAACCAATGTATGTATTTTGTATATTTATATTGTATAGAAAATAAGGCATTGTTTTAGTTCATATGTATTTTCTCAAAAGTAGAGTTCTTCAGAGGTTAAATAAGACATTGTTTTAGTTCATATGTATTTTCTCAAAAGCAGAGTTCTCCAGAGGTTGAAGTCCAGCCTGAGACGACCAGTTCCAGCTGCGTCCAAACCCCTGAAAAAACAGAAGAACCCACGGAGTCAGAAGAGCCGAGAGAGCCTGCTGCGACGGAGGCCAAGAGGTTACTTAAACACTTATTTTTATCTCTCATCGGTAAATTAGATTAAATTTAAATAGCCTGGATTAAAGTGGACGGTGTCTGTCTGCATTAATTAGTTGACATCATGAGCAAAAATGAAGCCATTATTATAATTTATTTTGATGATGATGATTATTATTCAGTAGCAGCAGTAATATAAAGTAATGTACCTTTTCATTCATTCATAACATTTTGCCCATTGCAGTTCTGGAAAAACAAAGCCTAAAAAAGGAGTTCTCAAAGACAAAGCAAGACCTACGACTACACAAAATGGGGAACAGAATAAAGAGGTTTGTAATCTACAGTACTGTAATTTCTTCAGAATTTTGAATCTTGTACACTTCATCCACTTATCTACCTGCCTACTTTCCTTGCCACGTAGCTACCTAGTTAACTACTTATCTACTTATCACCCTCCCTTTCAGTCTATCCCTCCCTCTCTCTCCCTCTCTATCTCTCCCTCTCTCTTGCTCTCGTTCTGTCATGCATTTTTCCAGCACTTAGTGTTAATCTATTGTAAATATAATTCAATATTCTACATCTTGTTCATATAAACTGCAGTATTGGTTGAGAACAGCTTAGGAAAAGCTATAAGACCATTAACTAAAAGTAATATTGATGAGCCTCACCACTTCATAATTTGTACTTTACCGTAGTAAGGATCAAATTGTCACTTAATTGATTTTATTGTTTAAAAATGCAAGCACACATTCATAAACCATACGTCAGCAGTTAGCAGAGGTAAGAGACTGGCTTGACTTGACAAAAAAAAAATCATCTAAAATTTATTGACGTATTTCGATAACGATATTCAAACGATATTAATCAGTCAACAAAAATGTGTTCAACATGTCTTATTTAGTTACTTATTAGTTCAGGTTTACACAGGAAAATAACTAATACGACAACATGTTCATAAATGCATGCAATTAGTGATTTTTATTTCTTATTTTAGTTTTAAAATATGATTTTCCAATGAAGCAAGCATAAAATATCTACCATAGTTTGACAAGCATTTTCTAACGTGAATTAAAGAAAAAAAAATTCTTGTTTTGATGATAAATCTTACAGTCCGAAAGTCTTTCATTTATTCTGGATTCTCCTTAGTTCTTAAAAAAATAATTAAATAAGACATGTTTAAACACCTTTTTGGTGGAATGACTCAATAATCTTTTTACCGCAGCAATAATTTTACTCAACAATCTGTAATAAAAAGGACAATGTCGACTTAATTCGGGCACTATTCAAGGTATTGGCTCATTTAAGTTTGTATTCGTAAATGTTATAAATGTTGGAATGTCAGTAAAACGATATAGTCGATATTGCATGTCTCCAAAACAACATTCACGATACGATTCAAAATTTGATATTTGTCCCTTGATAATCATTCAAATACATAGTTATATATATTTTTGACTTACTTGACCCTGATGACCCAGTAGTACAAGGATGTGGGCAGGGATAGGTGGTAGGTGAAAACAGACATTTTCCAAGTCCTGGGTGCAGTACAGAATTACACAGACATGCACACATTCATTCAAATCCACTAAACCAATAAAGAAAGATTAAATCTTAGTTGATTTTGCATAGCATGTCTCTTTTAATATATTTGCATTGTGTCTGCAGAAAGAAGTAAACCTCTGCTGTGGGACCTGCAACAGTGACTTTCCTACACGAAATAAGTTGTTTGATCATCTTAGGGTCAGTGGCCACGCGACGGCGCTTTCCCAGAGCGCTGTTCACAATTCCTCAGGAAAAATAAGAAAGACAAAAGGAAAAACAGATAACCATGTTTGTGGCATGCAACTGTTCCACAAAAAGCCTCACAGGAAGAACTTGTATTTATGGACATGGTAAAACGTACCATGGCATCTTACAGGAAACTCACCGGACCTGATAAGAACCTCCTTTTGCATGTTCAAGTCTGGACATGTCCTGAAATATCTTAATTTATGACAATGGATATTTTCAGCTGTTGTGAATAAAGTGGCTTGTGAGACAATACTTTGTACAGAAGAAACTTTATGTTACATGTCATTTCATTTTTTTCATTGTAGTCTCAGCTGAGGTGAGTAGTTCTATTTACCTTTGATCAGTTACATTTACTTAGGTAACTTTTTAAAGAAATTTTTCTTCTTAGTATTTTTCAGAGTATGTTTCTGGCAACGTACAGTTTAATTCTGCTTGATTATTATTGTCACTGCAGTAACAGTACTCTTAGTTGAGTAAAAAAATAGTTTCCTCTTGAGTAAATCTACATTTGAAAAAGCTTAATGTCGACAATGAGAAATAATTGTGCGTTGCCCCACTTCAAATATTGTTTTGTATTTCAAATGTTTCTGTTTGGCCTTTGAGCATACCAGTTTGCATAGATATAGTTAGATACAGTGGATTTTTATAGTTTTTTTTTCGGTTGATGTCAATTTCCGCTCTTCTGCGCATACGTTATGCAGAAAGAGCTGCTCTCCATCTGCTTAGCTGGGGAAACTTCTTTGATTAAAACAACGAGACGGGATTAGAGCAGCTGTTTTGATGAGGTATGAACTGGTCTGACAGACGTCTGTCTCCTGAAGCTTGAGACAGCGTTTTTCTCGCCGTTTTTTCACTCACCTGAATGTAACTTAAGGGTCGTGGGGTCGAATTTCATTCACAAATGTTGATTTAGCAGCATAACTTGTTTTCGCACCGTGATTAACTCTTCTGGAGGCCTCGCCCATTTTAATAAAAAATCCCCTCTATAGATATATAGATATTTAAGTTCACTATTCCAGTGAAAGTGCAGCTTTTAAAAACTAAAAGTAATATTACTACTGAAGGCTCGTTTGCTTGACTGTGAGATTTTTTTTTTCACCTTATTCTGTCCTGCTCCACTTTTCTTGGTAGCACACTTCCTGTTTAGCTGCAGTTAACCTGTAGAATTTAGTAACTAGGTTTATTTTAACTGTTGTCATATTTATACTAGATTGCCACACAGGACAGACAAGTTATCACATTAAAGCTAAACACGAAGTGCACGGTTAAGGAAAGTGGGAGTGGCAGAATAAGCAATATTTGAAGGACGGTTGAGGGCTACAACAGATCTTTGGAGGACCATTTTTGCCCCGGGGCCTTAAGCTGAATTGGCCTGCCCTACATCATTTATTATCACGAGTTTTATTTAGAAAGACATACAGTACAGTACAGCCGCTCTTCGGTTGAAAACACTCGAGACCCTGGTGGACGTGGAAAGGTTATTATGGTCTGTGTGTGGTTGCTATTGTTGTGGTTGTTTGTCCTTTGCTGCAGAACAACCTGTTGAGAAAACCTTTTAGCTACCCAAAAAATAACATTTACTAAGCTCCAAACAGAATATAAATGCATAGCAAGTACTCCAGTCCTTTTAACACCTAAGCAACAGCTACTGTTTAATAACAAAGACAGAATTGTTTGGATTCTTTAAGGCAACGTGAAAATGATGCATAATTGTGATGTTAGGCACTCGAATGAGTCAGAGCAGAAATGCATTATACTCAACAATTATAGCTTCTATTTGTAAATGAAGAAAATTTTTTATCCATTGTGGTATCATTAAGCAATTTCCGTCAGGTTTTCCGAACATTTCATGCTACTGCAGCTTTACTTGTTGGAAAATTCTTAATAATATTCTCAGCAAGATTGGCTGATTGTCTTTATTTCGAGCTTTTGACATAGAATAGGGTCCCCAACCACCGGTCCGGGCCATCTGCTACCGGGCCCCAGAGGATCTTTTAAAAAGTATTATATTTTTATTTTGTAGTTTATCACCACATCCTTGTACTTTACTATGAAAATACAGATCCGCTTAACTCACAATAAACAGCAAATTTAAGCAATAAGGGGTAAAAATAGACACAATAATTGGTTAGACGCATTTTACGTTGTTGTTATTGGCGCTACCCAACTTTCCAACTGTCCACTGTGTTACTATCTTTGTTTTCAAAGTAATTTAAACAGTAATTTCAAAATAAAAAAGACTAAAGTAGCTCGAAATGAAGTGGGAAGCAGAAAAACGCATTAAATCTCATCCCAAGTACATAATTTTCATCAAGTGGTTGCATTTAATAGACAAGGTTACATATATCATAAGTAGTGCGTTTCTTGTACTGTTATTGTGCTAATGGAATAGATGGAATGCTCGATTGCTGTATAATTCGGGTTCTTTTTTGTTATTTCGATAGATTTTTCATAATTGTAGCAATTATAACAACGAGAATGACTTGATAATGCTTGTACAGGAAACAACTTCTCTTTATTATGATGATGGGGGTAGTAATACTTCATCCCACTCCTTTTCGAGCATTTCTTTTTAATGTTATCTTTAAACAAACATATGTTCACTGGAATATGTTTGAAAATGATCAGTGTTCCCACTTGAAAGTACCAAGAACCAAGTTCCCACATTCCTTTAGCCCCTGTTTAGTCAGAGGAACTACCCTGGCCCCATGTTGAACTGAAAGTGGGGCTAAAAAGCTTTAACATTAGCATCTGTTTAGTTTGGAACATTTAAATAAGTCATTTGTTAGAATTAGGAAAACAAAAGTTGTTTTTTCCCCTTCTATATAAAACTAGGATTTATAAAAAAAAAAATCATCACTGAAATCAGCAATAAAACACAACTATTCACTATTATTCTCAATGATAGTTAGTATTTAAAAGTTTGAACATTTATTTTGGGAGCTTCTGCATTTAATGCTTTTAAATATTCTTTCTCTGGAATAAGAAAAGATTGTCTAAATATCAGACAATATAAAACATGTTTCCAAACAAAGCAAACGTAAATGTGCTTGTGTCACCAAAAAAAGTTCCTGGTCTGACTGAAAGTAACTGCTCCAATGCAGGAGCTAAAAAATGTCCCTAAAGTCAAGTGTATAGTTTATAGTTCCTGCTCTGTGCGAACACGCCTATAGTCCCTCCATAGTGTCCTGGGTCTTCCTCAGGTTCTCCTCCTGGTGGGATATGCCCTGAACACCTCCCCAGCGAGGTGTCCAGGAGGCATCCGATTATATATCATTATTAGGCTATATAAAATTATATCTTAGAGTCTTGTACGAAGTCGTATAGTGAAACATCTTAATGTTTTGTGGTTTGTGGTTTTGTGGATTTGTACTGCATTCATCCTTTTATATAGTACCTCACATACTTTAGTTACCGGTGACAATAATGTTCAAGCAGCACTGACCTATTACTGAAGGTAGACTGGCTCTGTAGAACTAAAAATAGAAACATTTCAGAAATATGATAAAAAACACAGCATGGTCCTTGAGCCGGCTAATTGTTTTGGCAGCGTTAAATCATACAAACGAATCAATGTCAGAACTGTGTACTTTGAGGAGTGATTAGTTTGGCAGATGGAGAGCGCCATGGTAACAGGAAAATGGTTTTACTGCTGTTAAGCTTTGTTCTCTCACATGTGCGTCAGTCATTTTTTTTCCCTTTTCAAATTCCTGCTCAGCCTACATCCTGTTGTCATGTTAAGTTTCTATTGTGTTTCAAAGAGATTTTATTTCTAAAGAACTGTACACTAATTAAACACAGGGCTATGATTCATTTACGTTAACTACACTGCATAAAAAAGCATGGATCAAGGTCACTATTGACTGAAGACATTACTTCTTATTTTGAGCCTAATTATTTACCAATGAATAATTTACTTAATTAATTGGCAAATATATTTTTCTATTTTGAGCCAAATTTTCTTAGAACAGGTCAGAAATGCCAGTGGCTTTCTCTACATTACATAATCAATTAAATCTTACCCAGTTAAAATTACTCAAATCCAGATTTTAAAAAAATCTGAATTGATGTCATTTTAAGCATGTCTAGATGTATTTTTTGCAGTGTATGTATGCAAAAGTAATTGTAGGAACTGTGGAACAAAGCTATTGTGTAAATGCATATGGCATAATATATGTAAGAAACCACAAATAATTGCAGAAATCGGTTCTAATTTATTATGTTACATATACAGTTTGAGAGTTATAGTTCACCTTGACCTTCATAACAAACTTTGAAATAAGAATCTGTGCGTGTAATACTAAAATATGTTTACACAATAATGCATTTACAGTCATGTTGATAAGGATTAACATGATCAAAGGCACTGATACAATCATTAAAGCTTTGTTAAAATCTGGCATCTGAAATATACATCCTATTTCTAACTATTCAAGCTTGACAAACAACTTTAATTTAAGCAAGTATAAATATCAGTAGTGCATTTTCTTTTCAAAACAAATGGCTAAAAGTGCTTCAATCAATCAAGCTATTTTCTTGTGTTTTCTCTGTGTTTAAAACATAAGAGCAACATGTTGTACCTTTAAAGACGACAAACACAAGACACTTACAGCTGTAGGTTAGAACAGTCAAAGGAAGGAAGATGTTAAAACGAAATGCATTCTTAAACCAACCTTTGGACTCATCTCCTCTCCATGTAGTTACAAAGAGCCTTGTTAAAAACAGCCAAGAAAAATTCTGCATCGTCCATTGTAATGCACATAGGAGGTTTGATACGGAAGGTCTAAAAACAAAAAGTAATGTAAGGTTTATGTATTCATGAAGATTAGCTGTAAAATAAACAAAGATAAATACCTGGCCAAAGAGACCTCCTTTTCCAATCAGAACGCCCATGTCCTTAAGGTCTTCAAATATCTTATTCATTTCTTCGACAGGCAAAGGATCTCGGCTCGTCTGTGGTTATAAAAATTACATTTATATTAAATTTCTGGAATATTGATGTTGTTAAGCCCCAAATTATTTAAATTAGCATTGTCAGTAGTAGTAGTAGTAGTAGTAGTATAGTAGTAGTAGTAGTAGTAGTAGTAGTAGTAGTAGTAGTAGTAGTAGTAGTAGTAGTAGTAGTAGTAGTAGTAGTAGTAGTAGTAATAGTAGTAGTAGTGGTTAATTGTAATTGGTAATTGTTTGTTTCATGTGATATCACGTTTTTATTGATATCATAATTTAATAATAGTAAACAGTTAAACATTGGATGCTTATGTTCACGTCCTTCGTTATTCGTTGTTGTGATGAAATAAAGAATAGACTTGTCATATTTTGTATTCATTTTGATTCACACAGAGTAGATTTGCTTAGACAACCACAAACTGTAAAAAGATGGAAACAGAGTGCTTTACCTTGTCTTTGACCATCTCTACACCAATCTGAAGACCTTTTCCTCGCACGTCACCAATAATCTCAAATGTGTCTCTGAGTTTGGCAATCTCGGTCATCAAATATGTGCCCACTTCAAGAGCGTTCTGCTGTGTTCCTTCGATTGTTATTGTCTGTTAAATAAACACGCATCAGTCCAAATGTGATTAGTCCAGATCAATAACAGACAACAGATCAATGACTAATCAGGTCTCACATCAAGCACTGCTGAAGCAACAGCACATGCCACAGGGTTTCCACCAAATGTGTTGAAATGGACGGCCTTAGCAAATGAAGCAGCTATTTCTATATAAAAAGAAAGAAATGTCAATTGTTCAAATAACAAAAGCAACAAAATGCTTGTTAAAGTTGTATCATTTATTTTGTTGTTTGTAGAAGCATCAAGTTACCTTTATAGATATATGATGATACAACTTTATATGTTTCATTTTACCTGGTGTTGTTACAACAGCTCCCATGGGAAACCCATTTCCAATCCCCTTTGCCATAGTTACAATATCGGGGATCACTCATGACCTTGGAAACCCCAGAAATGGCTGCCTGTGCGACCAAAGCCAGTCTGAACCTATTCACAACCACATTTAACTAATTTTAAACATGATAAAAGCTAAAATCCTAATCCAGTACTTGAACATCTACCTCATCTGCAATGCAGACACCTCCTCTCTCTCTGACGAGTTTGTAAGCCTCCTTCAGGTAGTTTCTGGGGTATTGCACTGCTCCTCCAACTCCCTTTTTATAACACAGTCATACAAAGGTTAATATTGAATACTGAAATTTGAAGTGTACAGTTTATTAATACACATGCGACACAATAAAATACCTGAATAGGCTCTGCAAAGAAAGCTGCTATTCGACTTGGAACGCTTGTAGCAAAGGTTTCTTTTAGCTGATTAAGGTAATGCTTGTTTGCCACACAACTGCCTGTAAACAAGTAAATGCTATCACATTAATATTGTGGGTTTTTGTATCTCTGTGTTGTTAGTTAACAAACCCACACATGAAACACATACTGTTGAATGTGCATACCTTGTGGCAGCTACATTCTCTGATAGTTTGTACAGGTGAGTCCCTGCAGTGGCTTCCTCCCCAAATCCCTCTGAACACATCAGGGCACATAGTCTAAAGAGGAGAAATATGAATAATGAATGTGTGCTAGTCGTACTCTAACATGTAGCCTACTGTGTAGTAAAGTACAACAAAGAGAATGCACTTGCAGACATACATTTGTGCAGCCGAAACCACCGGGGGTGGGAAACTTGTAAGCTGCATTGGAAGTCAAACCCAAACTCTGTGGACTGCCGCCGTGGTAGGAATTTCTTAAAACCATAGAAATGTTCAAATTGTATGTATTCTGCACAGTGCAAGTGAATATATTTCAGACATACCTAAACGTGATGATGTCATAATTGCCAGTATGAAGCCGAGCCATCATCATGGCAAGATCATTGGCTTCTGATCCACTGTTGGTGAGATATATAACCTAAGAAAGCAAACCACAGTGTTTTATAATAGATTATGTTATGTTTGAAAATGTATAAAGTAGCAAAAGCTAAACCTTGAGAGGATCTGGGAGATAAGAGGCTAGTTTTTCACAATACTCATGAATAGTGGGATATACATAGATGTTAGTGGTGTGCCATAGTGTTTTCAGCTGCTTCACAGCAGCTTCTGTCACTCTCCTGAGGGAATTTATATAAAACAAAAAACAAGATGCATATTTCGTAAAACACACCTCAGGGCTTGTGTTCATGGAAGCAGAAGTAAGTGCTTACGGGTGACAGTGGCCAACGCTGACAGTGGCCACACCAGCAAACAGATCGAGGTACCGCTTTCCATCCACATCCCAGAGCCACTGCATGTGTCCTTGACAGACAAACACTGGTCTTTTATAGCTAGTAACCTTCATGGTCATGGGGTTACAGTTTTGTCTGCGAATCTGCATCATTTGATCTTTGGAAATGCCCTGGATAAACAGAGATAACAACAAATATTCAGTTTGCTTATACAGTTACAACTCCATCAATGAAGACAATATATTCTGTGCTTTCACCTTGTATTCTTCAGGGGTAAAATCACATGGCGGCATCTCGGGTAGATGTGTGGGCGGGCTGTTTAAGGCAGACTTCTGACATAGTGTTCCTGGAAATTTTTAGAAATACCAATAGAATGTGAGAATTACACAATACAAGATAAAGACAAGACACTGCAGGTGAAGAAGGGAAGCGTGTTGAAATGAAAACACTTCAGGCATAAGGTGATACTTTATCTGTAGTTAATTTAGATAAAAGTGGATAAAAATGGATTCTAGTAAAAGTAAGTAAGTAAGTAATCTTTATTTGTATAGCGCATTTCACAGACACAGAGTCACAAAGCGCTTCACAGTGAGATGAACCCTCCCCTTCCCACTCAGTGACAGTAAGCTCTGGGCAGCTCAGCAGAGGCGATTCACCTAACACCTGGCGCCTCAACCTCTGACTACCACCAAGTGTTCCCTAACATGCATGTTATTGGTTAGTGGGGAAACCGGAGTGCCCGGAGGAAACCACCCAAACACGAGGAGAAACATGCAAACTCCACACAGAAAGTCCCGGGCCCATGCGGGAATCGAACCCGAGACCTTCTTGCTGTGAGGCCAGAGCGCTAACCGCTCTGCCACCGTGCCGCCCGCAAGTTTGAAAAAAAGTACTAATGAAACTCCTTTACTTGAGTGAAAGTACAAAAGTAAACTTGCGTAACTGACAAAAAAGTAGAAATGCGAAGTTGTCTGTATATTACTGGAGCATGGATAATATTAATAGAGGATTAATTGTATAGAATCAAACTTATTTGCAGTATAAACACAATTGTTTGAGAAAATAATATTTAGCTCGAACAAAGCACTGACATATGCCAGAACAACAGGTGTGAACTGGCTTTAAACCGATCATGTCTGTCAAAATCAATGGTTGCCACTCTACTTCACTCCCTCTAGCCACAGGTGTTCCACAAGGTTCCATTCTGGGCCATTGCTTTTCTCTCCCTACATAATGACCTCCCCTCAGTATGCCCTAATGTCCAAGTTCAGATGTATGCAGATGACACAGTAATTTACACGCATGGCAATAACTCAGCACAAGTATCAGAAAATCTAACTCAGTCCATGACTCATATTCAAATTATCTAGAAAAATGCTACCTAAAACTAAAAACGGACAAAACAGTGTCAATGTTTTTCTCTAAATCCGCCCACATCACCCCAACAGTAGTAGCTGGTGAAAAACATCAAACTGTCTCAGAAATAAAATATCTTGGTATAACATTAGACTCCAAACTCAATTTTAAACCTGTTGTGGATTTTTAGTATTCATGTAGAAAAATGAATTGCCTGAGAGTTGCCAGATCTCAAAAAGTATTATTTAACAAAAGTACAATTATGCATAATAGATAGTCCAGAGAGGGGTCCTAGTCACTGTTGCTGTGAGAGAGATATTAATCCATATTGTTCGTTTCTGAGGTTTTGCTCCATGTCTCATGTCCTTTTTTTATTGCTCTAGCCATGTCTCTTCCATCTCTCCAGTCAGTTCTGCTCTGTCATTGCATTTCAGGGCAACAGCGATGGCTTTGAAAAGCCCAAACAGCGACTTCAGGCCTCAATAAAAGTAGTTATTAAAGCAATTAATTCCATTTCTGTCACAGCAAAATGTTGTTTGATTTGGCATATTTTAAATAGTTTGTCATTAATGGTTGTAGATGATTGCTCCATATGTAATTAGGTATTTTTGTGAATCAACTGAAAAAAAAAATGCAAAAAATCACTTTGTTATACACCAAGTCACAAAGCTTCATACATATCAATGCAGGCAAACAATTGCTTTTTTATGCTCTATTCACTCAGGTGTAAATTAAAACTTCACACTTAGGGCAGCTACAGATACACAAAGACCTTCCTGGAGCCCAACCAGATAAATCAAAGTCTAACAGTATGAGGTGTGATTTAAAGAGCACATGTAGAGACGAGCGTCACCCCGTTTGGACTTTCCCAGAGACTTCAGCTTCATCAATTGGTACATTTTAAAGAAATCAAAAAAGTAATAAACCGCATAAAATACAATATAACTTCAGGTACATTCAATCTCATTTATCTCTGCAGGCTGCAAAAATGTTGCACTCAATGGTCCCATCACACATCACCTGCTTAACAACTTGGTCTGAGGCAAACAAAACATCCCTAAAACCCATAGAATCCCATTACAAACACACAATAAAATACTGCATAAAAAAAACTTTAAGATATCATCACTGCAATAATCTACACAAACAAACTGTTGAACTGGGATTTTTTTTTCAAATCTCTGTTTAATCTATAAAATTGTAGCGGGCCAATCATCTCCTCCACTGTCTCAGTTTATCTGCACCAGGTCCACCACACACCGTGTCACTCGAGGTGCAGCTCATAGGACTGCACAGTTCCCTTGAGGAAAAGTGTTTTTAGCCAGAATGTTTTTTCAATCAAAGCCTTTCAGAACTCTGTGTCTGGCAATATTAGTGACACAGCAACTTAAAGAAATGTTAAAGACTAGATAATAACCCATTAACAAGTCTGTGAACACTAGCGTGCTGTGTGTCATGGACTGTGAGTGTTCTGTGTGCATAATGGCTTTACTGTCTGTGTGTTTTTCACTTTCCTCTACCTGTGTTTGTTTTTATCTTTTGCTGTGTTGTATATACAGGATACATTTGTATGCATATCTCATGTAACTTCTATTATTACACTTCAGGGTGACTACTTCACTGCAGATGTAAAATAGCCTTTTTAGCTAATTAAAAGTAAGTTAAAGGAATCTCACAAAACTTCAACTGTGCATTTGATAATAAAGCAATTTTAAAATCGAATTAAAAAACTCAAAAAGTCAATTTTGCATAAGATGTTCCCTTTAAGATAAAAAAAATAATATGAAAATGTTATGCTTTTTGTTACTTGCCTTTTCAGAGAAAACAAACAAAATAACAAAGTTCATTATGCATGTTCTATATTTTAAACAGCCAGAATACTTATTTGGAATATATAAACCTGTCTTTTTAGATGCTAAATGTTTTATTTAGTTTGACTGTTTAATCTGATCTGTAGAATGTGGGAAAAATGCATCTGGATTAAGCAGCTTTTGTGTTACAATGAAACAATGTAACATTTTCAGGTCTAGAATTTTATTCTTTGCCAACTTCACATAAAGCCAAGAAGGCCAAAATATAGATTGTCTTGCTTTTATGAGGCAAATGTGGAGCAAACCTAAAGCTAACAATGTAACATGTGCACATAAGGTTAATATAAAACTAAATAAGTTTTAAATTAATGTTATGTGATTAATTAAAGTGGCTTTTTTTTCATCAGTAAGCTGAATAATAATTATGTTTAAGATGTGTACTGAAAAGTTAGCCTATATCTAAGAACAGACCGGTTAGTCCAACATAGACAAGTTGCATTCCAATGAGTGAGTTTAGACAAGAGCCCTCAGAATAAACAACCTAGTTAACCTTTGACTTTTGGAGTTATGCAAGAGTCCATCCACTTGTTTGAAAATGAGAACAAAGGCATAAGGACACAGACATTTCACTGTTTTCTAACACCACAAATATAGACTTGGAGCATTATCACAAAATCATTAGCAGTGGTTCATATTATGCAAGACAAACTCCAAAGGCTTTACATAATGTCTCGTGTGTATGTATGAGTTTGCGTACATGAATAATTTCCTCTAAAAAGACTTTTCATGCATCCTAAAAAAGCCCTTTGCAGTCCGAGCGGCACGTGCGGTCCACAGTCACCATGGTAACTCACCACTTGAAGAGTAGAATTTGAACCAACTTTGTCCACAGCCAAAGAAAGGCGTCCCGCGGCCCGCAGGACGGAAAACAGCCTTGTACATGTTGTTGAGCGCAGCTACCCCGCTATTGGCAACTTTACTCCTGTTATTTGCTGTTTTTCTCAATAGGAAACAAAATGCTAAAGGTTTTAGCCCAAAGTAACCCCCAGCGCGTCCCTGATTGGCCGCTGTCGATAAGAGGCGGGTCTGTGCGATGAGATGATGACATGTGACGCCCATGTTTTATCATTTACACACCTATAGATTTATTTTAAGGCTACAACTTATCAATAGTGACTTTTTTCCTTTATTGAAAAAAGCAGATGAAGATAACATTATAGCATTCTCAGTCTTAGCAGTGAGTGGCAAAACTGTAAGACTGCAATAGCTCAAAACATAAGTAAAATGTGAAAGAATGGCTTTTTTTTTAGTTGCTAATAAATATAAATTACGACTTCCCAAAATATTCAGTTTTTATCTGACAGAAATTCAAGCACACTTTATTTATTTTCATTAGTTTACGTTTTTTTTTTAATTATTATTTTTTATTAATTTATTTTTTTTAGTTTTTTTTTTTTGTTTTTTTCTTGCTGAGAAGGAGGGTCTAAGTCAGGGATGTCGAACTCATTTTGACAAAGGGCCACATTGGCATCAGGATTGTCCTCGAAGGTTTTTAACTAAAATTAACCTTACTAATCTTTGACATACGACAAACAATAGTTTTTGTATTTGATCATAGTATATTTATTGAAGTGAAAATGATACACATTACATTAGTCTGGAAAAATGACATAATCTTTAAATTTGAGACAAATCATTTCATTAGGTTAAGACACCAAGATTACTCCTAGCACCAATATCAAATTAATGTAAGTAAGACCTTGAGGGCCGCATAAAATAATGTGGAGCCCACATCCGGCCCCCGGGTCTTGAGTTTGACACATGTGGTCTAAGGACAGGGGATACTCTGGACAATTATTCATTTGCTTGTTTACTATTTATCTGTTTGGACATGCTTGATCAATCGCTGTTTCTGAATGTTTATTGTTTTATTGAACGTGTTTTGTTTTATTCTTATTTTCTACAATTCATGTTTGCTAAATTAACAATCTTGGGAAGCATGTTTTTATTTATTTATTTATATTTTGAGTCCACTTGATAAAGCCTAAATGCATAGTTAGAATGATGCAAGTGGCAGTCAGGATAACTTTTAATCAGGCTCTTGGAAGTTTCTTGAGATTAATTGTCGAGCTTTACATAGCCTTTTATTTATTTTTTTTTTTTGGATTGATTTTGCAATGGAGTATGTGTCTACATTTATTCATAAAAATGTTGCAATAACTCAACAAAATATTTGGTTAAATAGCCTGGGCTTTACAAAAATGAGCTTGTAATAATGAGAATTTGTTACACCAAAGATTGCGGATTGGCCCACTTGTCCGGATTAAAATATGGCCCTTGGGGAAAAACAATTGCCAACCCCTGATTTAATTAGTCATCCTCCTGGTTTCTTTCCATTGTCCCGTTTGTATTTGTCCAGCACTCATCTCATTATAATCTAAACAATGATTCTGCATGTTTCAATAGGCCAAACGATGTTCCTTCTTGTTTTATGGACATCTTTAATTAGGTTTGTTATGTTGTGCTAATGTTCAGCAGATCTGATTAAGATGAGACAGCACTTTTGTAAATAAAGGTTTTTATTTATTTATTTATGTGCCTTGTAATCTTTTCCACATTGCACAAGGTGGGTTTGATTCTTTTTTATCACCTGTCCTCATTATATTCTCAAACACACATGAGGTCAGAACAAACATGATGACGAAGCAGCATCCTTACTGGATTCATAAAGCAAAATCTTTTTACACTTGTTATTAGGCTATACAGTAGAACAGACCCAAATACATCACCTGGAAAACAAAAAACAGACAAAATAACTTAATAATGCCACAACTTTGCCTCAACAATTCATGGGTTTCAGAGTAGAGATGGGACGATATTAGAATTTGCACTCACAATTATTGTGACCAAAATATTCACGATTAACAATATTATCACGTATAGGTGTAAGTCTCTAAGAGATTTATTACATTATTTGTGTGTTTGTACAAGTACTTATTGTATTTTGGTCTAAGTGGAATCAACAATGATTTAAAGTGAACAAATGTGAACACAATGTTGAGCAAAATCATTTAACTTTGCCTCAAAGTCTGTAATTAACTCTGAATAGACTCACAATTGCAATTATCACGATTATGAAAAACTTCATGATTATTTAATTGCAGCCCTTAATTATCGCGATTAACAATAATATTGTATATCGCCCCATCAATACTTCAGAATGATTCATTTTTAATCTTGTTGCTATAGAAATGAAATTTTCAATGCAAAACTCAAAATGTCACTGAAAATATCACGAAGCTGAAACCCCATGAATGAAAGACTGTTTTTTTTTTCTTTTCTTTACAAATGAGACAATACATAACGTACACTTAAAACATTTAATACAATTCATAATTTTGTTATATATTATATATTATTCTTTGTAAGCAAATAATCAAAGATCAAAGAATACGTTAATAAAATAGAATTTAAATATGCGCTGTGTAACTTTTCTGGTGAATGATATGCCTTGTCGCCATGGAGATTCCATTTCTTATTTTTTTTCTACGAGTGACTTAAGCCTCAGCAATACCATGAAAAACAGATATATTATATTTTTCACTGTGAGCAAGGTCAAGTCTACACAGATCCGTCCTGTAACCTGGTCTGGTGGTGCCATCTGCTCGTCGCCATGGAGATAAATAAATTTACTGCGATGCTTCTAAGAATATTCCCTGAGCATAATAACGTATCAGTGGAGAAAAGGACGCGGCATACCCTGCATTAGATAAATTACACAGCACACCTATAAAAGTCTAACAAGATAAGACAATATTTGGAGTGTTTCTTAAATGTTGTGCACACATTCATTGCTTTTCTTTTAAGATTTCTCAGTTGAGTTTGTTTGCTCAGGGACTGAACACTGAGACTGAAAAACTGCATTTATTCTCACACAAATATTGCACTGCTGATTGTTACGTTTTTTTTTTTTTTTTTTACAACGATAAATTCTTAAAAGAAGCAGTAACTTTTCCCTAAATAAGACATCATAGCAGTAAGCACAGATAAAATATACATTTAAGTGAAAAAGATAAATAATTTTCTCTTTGTGAAATCAAAATACAATATATTTATTTTTATTTAATGCAACACACGGCAGGAGAATAGAAAACAAAAATAAAGCTATCAATGTGAAACTTGTGCTGTTATTATGTCATGTTTTTATATAGAATTAAGGCATATTTAGTGAAAACAAAATTGTCCTTTACAGGATATGCACAATCACAAACATGGACAGAACCAGGTTTAAACTTATTGAATAATTTTGTTGACAATGATTTTTACAGAGGGGATTGTAGATATCTTTTTTAGTTTTTGAAATTGATTGACAGTTTTGACTCATTTTTAGCTTGAATATCTAGATATTAACAAATCTTTCTGTATCCTTCTGTATCTTGTTCAAAAGGATGTAAAGTTTGGTATGTGTGGGAGCTACTTTATGGGGAGATTTCACAGACCTCGTAAACAATGCATTCTGAGAAATCGATCGTTAAAGTTAAAATTCCAATGAACTTCCAAAATGCAAATTGGACAGGTCACTGCAGCAGCTGTTAAAGGGAATATAGCCACTGTTTTTTAAAATAGCTTAAAATACATTTGTCGGCCAGCACAGATGTCTTGTTATCTATTTAGGTGGAAATTTGTCCGCAGTGTTTGTTCACCAAACTGCTTAGTCTGTTGTTAGCATTGTGACTAACTGCCTGTCACTCCTTAATAAACTTCTTCAAACAGCTCGGAGTAGTGAAACTTGGAGATCACCAACGTTAAGTGTTAAATTGAATGTTTTTTATGAATGTAGAAAGTACAAGATTTTACGTGATTTTTACAAAAATAAACATTATTAAACTTTCTTAACAGATATTTTTAATCTCATATGATTGGCAATCTAAGGTTACAACTGACAAATAACATTTTTTACTATTTCTGTCAGTTTAAACAATGAAAATATAGTCAAGATAACAACTAGCATTGACTCAATTTCATCTCTGTGACTCCGATTGGGGAATTACAACGCTTACAGTATATTACCGTATTTCCAGACTACAAGTCGCACTTTTTTCATCGCCTGACAGGGCGTGTGGCTTTTAATACTCAGGGGCGACTTATGTATATAAAATAAATGTGAATTAGTGCAGAGCTAACATTTATAAAATTAGGCTCGGGAAGCGTCTGTGGTTACCATGGAAATAATGGCAAATCCGCCATGTTTGTTGACAGTTTAGCAGAACTTCCATAAGAATACATTAGACAAAATGATTAAGAAAGTAAACAACCCAATAAACTGCTGGTCACTTGTAAATTTATCTATCACTCTGTAGTGTCAGAATATGATTTAATTAACGCTATTTTCGGTATTTAACAATTTAAAATCTCCATTGGTTTAACATGGAGCAACTGAACATACTACAGCTGCATGATGTCACGTTCCCGAGCCTAATTGCAAACGAGGAGAATGACACTGCCGTTAGCATATCGGCACATCTCACTGCTGACAACTGTGAAAGAACCTGAAGGCTCAGAATGCATTAATAAGTAAGCAAAACATGTGGACTGAAGTAGGAAGCTTAAAATTAAACTTAAAATGGTTTACATTTTTAAGAAAACAAAAATCTGACCTTTAAATCACATACACTGTTTTGTGGTAGTCACCTCAGCAACGGCTAAACAAATGATTAACTGCTGTGTGGAAACTAGCTTTGATTAAAACACAGAAATACCTTATATCTTAGAGTTTTTTCAGACTATATCAGTTTGTAGAGCAGTAAACAACAAGGAGCTGTGTGCTAAGCAGTAATAACGCATGGCGCGGAGTGTGCACTGCTCCTCGTCGTTCACTTACGAATAGGCTATAACATTTTTAGAAGCAGATCGGACACTTTTCATGTGAATGCCTATACATTAAGAGAACAAACTGACAAAAACTACAACAACAAAAAAAGAGCTGTGCCGGCAGTGTCTCGCCTTAAGCAATAGACTTTTAGTATTTAGCTCTGACATGAGAAACAGGCAGCTGATTGTGCTGAACAGTCTTTGGGCACTTAGTTACCACTGAGTTATTATAATGACTAGAGAGAGCATAGCCGTTGTAACCAATAGCAACAAATGTCCCGTTTTGGCAGCCATCTTGTGTGGGAAGGTCTGCTAAATATCTCATGCAAACTAATAGGAAGCTGTACTTTTAAATTGCTTTTTCGCTTAAATACTTTGAAAATTGAATCTTTTTGTATTTGTACATTAAATATGCTTTTGTTCAACCCGGAACAAACATACTTTTAATTTTAGATATCAAAATCTTCTTTGATAGTAACAGTAGTAAAGTGAACACAACAATAGGTTATCTGACCTTGTTTTTACATTCTTTACAAAAAGAATTTAGCTGCCTTTCCCCTCACAAACAACTGCCACAGCAACAGGCCCCACGCTCTCTCTGGTCTTTTAATTAACTCACTGGTCAGTACATGGGCACTGAAAACATGGCGGCAGTGTCAACGTAGCCATTTGCATCGAGTGGTTTCAGCTCTTCTTTCACTGGCATAGAGTCATTTTTCTGCTTCCATGGATTAGCTGAAGGCATATAATCACTCTCTTTCATTATATCTGTCTCTATATTTTCATAAAAACACATGTCCATCCCCAATCCTGTTAGATCCTCGCCATTTTCCAGCAGTAACATGTTCTCACTGTCCACCCCTTTGACTTTGCTGTAATCCTCTCCCTGATGGGAACAATCCTCCAAATGGCTTGACTCCACAGGCTGAAGCAGAACCATATCCTCATTATTCACCTTTTTCACCTCCACATATTGTGAAGATCTGAACGGAGAAAGGATCTCATTGGCCTTTTTGTTTATGTTGTTATCACTGTGAGCCTGGATGTGCTTTGAAGCTTGCGAGTGCATTTGAGGTAGTTGCTTATTAGTCAGGCTAAATTCCCAGTAATCCGACCCAAAACACTCGCTTTGGTTGATGAGATTAGACGACATGGAACCAGGTGGGAATAACGAGTCGGAAAGGCAGTGCGGTTTGACGATTTCTAAGGAGCTGTTTTGCAGGGTCGCGATCGAAGCGTACTGTGGTAGAGGTGTAAAAACGGAGGGCCATGTCTTCACTCTCCCGCTGCATGTGTCAGGACTGCCTTGGTACAACATCTTCTCGTCTTCATTGTTTTGGGTTATTTCTGGCTTTACGACACCATCTTTGCAATTGGAGTTTAGTTCATCTTTAGCGAAGTCTTTGCCTTTGTCTAACAGCAGAGTGTGGCTGTCGCAGCTGCCGTGGCCCGAGTCGCTGTCGCACGTGGAGCTTTCGGATTTGCAGTAGTTGTCCTGCGCGTCTTTGCCTTCTTCCATGGACGCCTCGTGTTCACCGGAGACAAACACCTCTAAGTACTCCACCAGCAGATCGTCATAGTTGGAGGAGTAAGTCGGGGGAAATTCGGGAATCATCAGTGTGCTTAAACCGTCTTGATAACTGCCATTCTACCAACACAGAAAGAACAGTTGTTACGGAGATGTTTGAACATTTAATGAATAAAATAAAAAGTTTAGTTTATTATGGTTCTAGTAAATGTTAGGGATGTATGAAATCTCACAATACGTTTTTTTTTTTTTTCAATATGAAGATCACGATACAATATTTATCACGATATCTCGATATATAGGGTCCGCATTATTGAGATAAACATTAAAGGTACACTGTGCAACTATTTGGCCAAAAATACAATTTAATAAATGCCTATTTTGGTCATTTAGATGCCTTTGTTACACTAAATAATTGATAAAAATTAGCGTTTTTACATTGAGTGGGCTTGGCCAGAAAATATAGTCTATTATTTGACTTGGAGGAAGACCCGAACATGTCTGTTTCCGCAGAAAAGCAGTTCCTTTAGTTGAATTTTTTTTTCATATTATGGCATAAAATGTATTCATCTCCATTCAGAAAGTCCGGAAGCATAGTTTTTAGCTTTCTATTTCTACTATTTCTATTGAATTGTGTAGATGACATTTCATCTCCAGAAAGTTACACAGTGCACCTTTAAAATGATCTTTTTTATCTCTCTGTGATTCCTTTTCTTAGATGCAAATTCATGGGTTCAGACTAAATTGCTCTCTCACCATACAGGCTATCAGGTCTTGTTTCTTTGTTTGTTTATTAAAAATATTTAGAATTTTATGATTTTTGCATAAAATATGTGTTTGTATTCTGAACTATTTTTGATGCAAGTCATGCTGTTTAATATCATGAGGTGATGATGAGAATATCTAGCCCTAACCGCCAATATTAATAAAATCTGTACAATACTAAAACATCTACTTAACCTAACACACCATCAACTGATTGTTACTCATACAGTATTTTTATTATAATAAGAAAATGGATATTACCTTCAAGCGATGATGATCAAATCCCTTAATTTTAGGACCAGGAATGGGTGGCAGAAAACGATGCTTCAAGCTTTAGATAAGAAAAAGGAATATATCAGCAACACAAGTAGAAGAAGAAACTGCATATATATAAATATAATAAATAATATTTACTTTTGTCTTTGAATGTAAATAATCCATGAAAGAATGACAACGAACAAAGTGGAGAAGACTAAAAGAAGGATCCACACATATCTTTCCATCATAAAATCTGTATGATAAAAGATAATAAATGGTAAATTATTATTGCATTATTTAGTTCATACGACAAAAATGTAATAAATAAATAAATAAATGTGAATGTTGTCTTACAGTCAGGTACTTTGGTTTTGGTGGTGGGACTCCATTCGCTCCAGAAGCCGTGGTCAGGTCTGCAGCGCACTTCGACAAGGTAGGAGTTTCCAGATCTTACGTTAAAAAGGTTGAAAGTCTTTTGCTGACCAGGAAAATGTTCCTAAAAATCAATGTAAACAACATCAGTACACATTGCATTAGCTAAAGACAGCATCCCAAAGCACTGATGTTAGTATTGTAGACTTTAAACCAGGCCTGGGCTATGTTGTGATAAAAGTGAAATTGCAAGTTCATCTCTGTGAAAATCTGCTTTTTCGTGATTTTAATTTTTCTATTTTGCTGTTTGGTTAAATACAGACACTTTTCCACACCCATTTCTCTGATTGTAAAACACAAATGATCAGATATACCTAAAAGACAACTACAAAATAAACAGTTTACGTGAATCGTGATCTGGCTCTAAGAATATCAAGCTATAATTTTTTTTTTTGCCATAATCCTCCTTTACATTGTTAAAACTATTACCTCCCATTCCTCTTCTCCCTCGATCTTGCTCCGGAGCTCATAGATCAGAGTGATCCAGCCGGAGCGAGTGTCAGCCTTGTGAGGAGCTTCCCAGGAAACACGCAACAAGGCCAGCCTTTGTCCTTCATCACATTCACTGTCACATTCTCAGGGGACTGAGGCTGGACTGCAGAGACACACAAGAGACACATCAGAGACCAGAACATGAACTTTTATATTCACTTTTCAAATAAAATATCATGGTGCAAAACAACAATCTAGATCAGTGGTTCTCAGCATTTTACTAAGTCACAACACTAATTTTAATCTTTCCAAGTACCACCAGATCTAAACTTGGACTCTATCAGGCTTAAATTAAAACTTATAAACTGTTCAAATGAGACAAACTCATTTGTAATGAAAAGGGCAGTTCTAAATGGCCATTAACTCAAAGGAGGACAAAAATCCAAATTAATTTGTGATTACATAAAACGAATATTCAAACTGCAAAGAGCTTCAAGTACCACCAGAGGCAGCTCGCGTATGACACTAATCTAGGTCATTATGATTTTGTTATAAGCCCATGTCTCTCCTGTAACCTACTGTACATGTCACTGACCTAATGCTAATAACAACTTCGGTGTATTCATTATTTTAATATAATAGTATAGGTTTTGCTTACCAATGTAGGCAACGTCTACATCCACCGGATCAGAAAAGGTTCTCCCCATTTTATTGGTGGCCACAACAGTAATGTTGTAGTTGACCCAGACTGACGTTTCATTCTTGTTAAAGAAACAGGAGTTCTTGCCTGCGGTGCGATAATCAGGGCATTCATATAATGTTTCAGAGCTGAAAGAGAAGAGCGCCACGTCACTGACTGTGTTTTCAAGAGGAGAAGCATCATGGTACAATTTAATTTTTTTAGGCTTAAAAATATATTCTTTGTGTGTGTGTTTGTTTGTTTGTTTGTTTCTTTCTTTTAAATTGCTTTATTGGTTCAACTGAGCGCACAATGTCTTTGTCACAAAGACACATGTGTGTTCTTGTTACCACAGGAGTGGATCCAGCTTATTGGTCACAGCTCTTTTACTCAGGGGAAGGATGTCATGGAGATTGTCTATTTAAGTGTAGCTTTATGCTCACTGTGTTGAGATGATTGCTGATAAACAAGAATCTCTCTTATCACTGACTTGTTTCAAACTATTATATCAAAGAACAGTTTGGACAGAGAACGTCGTAGATTCTATTGTTTCTGTAACAAGAAAAGATAGATAGTTGCTTTTCTGCTGTGAGAAACTGTGAGCCGGCATATTAAAGGAATAATCTCACTTTGAATCACAGTGGGATTCATTTAATGGCCTTCACCAGACATTTTATACTAATGTACTTGTGTTTTTGCTCAATTGCTCAATTATTTATGTGAACAACCAGAACATCTTATCTGTTTTCTGCAATCTATTATTCAAACTCTTCTGTCTACCTCTTGACATTTTCTTCATACAACTAGTTACTAAATTATTGTTATTGTTATATTGTCCAGTCCACCAATGCTGTTTATTAGGGTGTAATGACATACCTAAATACTACTCACCTGTCTCTATGGTAGTACAAAGCATAGGTTGTAGGCAGTCCTCCATCTGAGCCAGGCTTCCACCAGCAGGTAAACGTTTCCTTTTCAGGAGAACGGCAGCTTGTCAAAGTTGGTTTTCCCGGAGGACCAATGCCTAAACACAAGTTCGAAATGAATCAAAATGATGAGTCACCGGATCAAACGCACTGCATACTAAAACATTGCAACTTAAACAAGATGTTATTGTGAAAAATGGGAATGACTGTGGTTCTGATTTAAAGCTCCTATGTTATGCTCATTTTTCATCTCGTGTGACGTTGTTCCATCGTCAGAAACATACATTAAGTCGCGGTTTGCCGTTTCTACATCCATTTTAACACATAAATCTAGCATGTTTAGGCTATATTCTTCCCTCAGACTAAAAACACTCAGCTCTTTCTGGTAGTGAAAATGCAAAAAGTGCTCCACTGTGTCTTTATTCTCCGCACACCTTCGTTAAAGTAAGCTTTTTTAGATTTTAGTTTTAATCTTCTGCTTCACTTCACAGTTTTAACAGAAGGATATTGAAGTTTTAGTTTTTTATTTTTAATTTCAACCAAAGAAGATGTTACCGAAAAAGGTTTCCTGGTGCGGGCATGTCACAAATACCGTTTTTGTTGTCTCTAATTTCCTATTGGCTCAAATGATCCAAGAGTCTTGTTTCTTGCTTGCAAACCAGCAAATTTTGAAGAGTGAGTCTGGTCACCACTTCCCCCACCTGGCTTTTCAGATCAACTCCACAACATACCGGGCAATCAGATCAGTTTATTTGCGTGACGCAGATGAAACAAAGGAGCTGATTGGTCGTCTGTCATTTAGACCAAAATCTAACTTCACTCACCTCACATTTAAGTCTTTTTTTTCCTGCAGAAATCCGCAATGTTTTTCAGTTCCACATGTTATTTTTTTCCAGATTTTATTTCATGCTTGTCCCTGATTGGTGAATTAATCTGTCAATCTCACCCACTGAAATTCAAAAGAAGGACAGGATGGCCAGGCGATATATTGTTTTATATATTGTCTAGATTTTCCAGGCAACAAACTTTCACTACCTTAACTTTTCACATTTTTTGGGTAACAAAGATCATATAATTTGGTTCCAAGTTTAAAAAAGGACAATGTGGTTTGTTCCATTTTTGTATGATTATTCATATTTTAATATTTTCTCTATAGCCCTCTGCTTTTTACGTGTTTTCAATTATGGCCCAAATAAAATGTTTCAACACTCTTGTTCTAGTGTATTATCGTATAAAGATCAAATTAGGCAAAATAGCAGTTAGCAATAAAAATACCACTTGATGACATCACAAGGTAGAACAGGGCATTTTGAACTTTGGAAATGAAGACAGCCCCCAAAAAAACATAAATACTCAATAAAATAAAACACATCTTTTGGCTTGTTTTGATGAAAAAATATTCAAATGACAAGAAGTTACAACAGTCAAGTTTGCATAACATACAGAAGGACTTTTAACAATGAAGACAATCTGACTTACCTGTAACTTTCCCATTGGCCAGAGAAAAAAAGAGAAACAGGAGGCTGACTTTCTTCCCCATGGCACCACTGTGTATTTATCCTGCAGATTAAAAAACAGACAAGACAGGCTGATCAGGTTTTTCAGCAGGAAAATCAGACCCAGATGAACGCTTGTATTCAATGACAAAACGTTTGCATTGCCTCTTTTATTTCCTACGCACAAAACATCAAACCAACAATGCAAAAACAAATTGAAAGGGAAATAATGTCCATGGCACAGTCAGTGGTGGATTAAAAAGCAGAGTGCACTGTATACCTCACCAGCTGGCGCACACAGCATGACTGATTACGTAACAGTTGAAGCTTTTGCCACAATATCAAGTCTGATTTGCCCCGTCACAGGACAGACCTCGGTTTATCTCCTCTTTAAATTCTCCTCTTTAAAATCTGTTTCATTTTATAGATTATTTACCAAAAAAGAGTTGGGCGATAGGGCAAAAAATTATAATAACTATTTTCCTGGAGACAGATCACAATTTTGATTATATTACAATTCTTGTAGACTATTTTCTTATTGCCTTTGCAGTAAATACAATCATCAGCTTTTTCTGAAAGTTACTATTTCACTGTGATTGGTTAAATGGAGCTGTCACTCACTCAGAGCAGAACAAAGACTGACCAGTGTTGCCAGATTTTCAGAGAAAAACGTGACGAAGACAAGCGACCTCAACCCATAATTAACGTATGCTGCTCGATTATGATAAAAATAATAATCACAATTACTTAAGGCATAATTGAAATGATAATTATTCAAACGATTTTTTACTTAGAGAGACAGCGTTAATAAATGTAGAGAGTGAAAAGATAAAATGAAACACGTGACAGGTCTCACTGAAATAAACAGCTGTAAATGTATTGAACAATTGTAAAGAAAACACCTATTTTTTTCCAAATCAAGGAAATAAATGAGCGCTTATGAACAGACGGTCAATATCACGATTCTTCAATTACACATTTTTGTTAACGATTACAGCAATAATTGTAATTGAATTTGAAATTCGATTAATTGCACAGCCCTAAATTAACTTTATTCAAATAATTGATTAATTAGAACATAATATAATTATATATAATATAATTTTGGCATTTCTAACACTAATAACAGCTTTTGAAAACAATCCATGTTTTAGTCATAAATAGATGTTTTTTTGTAAATCAAACCTGAAAATTTGCTAAAATTTCACCTGGAACTTGACTTAAAACTGCAGCAACAAATTTATAAGAATAATAAAACAGACACACAAATTTGGGAACTCTGAGGCTAAAAGAAGTAGATTGGAAAATATTGTCTGTATTTTAACAAACAGATGCAGTAAATAAAGAAACGGGAAATCACGATTTGACGATTTCACTAAAAAATTAGCTCTCGATTCGATTTTTATCTCGATATTGCCCTAAAAATAAACCCATAAACCCATATGACATATGTAGGTCGGTAATTTACATTTAGTTCATTGTAAAACATAAAACTAGCCTAAAACAGCTTAGAAAAAGGAAAAACAGGTTTGTTGACTTCCTGTTCACAACTGTTAAGCCCCGCCTCTTTATTGTTAAACTTTACTTCTGCAAGCTGTACATTTAAATGACTTGTTTTTAATTAGTTTGAACCCTATATGATAAACTTGACACGTGACAAGTAAACACAGATAAGTGAGCGGAGATAATACAAGACAATACAAGATTACTCAAACATGCATGAATCAATCTGAATTACTTTGAGCAAGCTGTTAGAACATGGTTAAAAAAAGTGTCTTTTACATTACAGGTTAATTTTAAGAGCTACCAAGGTTGTTGTAACAGGAATATTGCAAAATAAACTTCCTATTGTGTTTAGGATTGGCACACAATACTTCTTTTTCTATGCTTACACATCTTGTACTGCAATATATGTGTGGATAATAATACCAGGACAAGTTAGACATTGAGAAAATATAATCGTCTGATAAAAGCTTGATAAAATAAACCACAACATTCAATATGCATTGACGTAAACTATATCCACAGAAGGTCACACTAAAGAGAGCTATTTTGTGTGAAAATGAAGTGAGAAAAAAATTGCATGCTCAGTAATTTTCAAACCTTAACACATTATCATCATAAAATCCAGAGAGAGTTTTCTATTCGGCCCTCTTTTGAAATAAAAATGAGAACAACAAAACAATGTAAGATTTTTGTTATGTGGATGGTGCTTTGGTTCGATTTACCAACAGGGAGGGGCTGTCTGGGTATAGTTTGCATGTTTTCCCTGTGTCATGCGTATCCTGCGGAAGCTTCAATTTCCCTTATCACTAAAACCAAAGCACAGTGGCTCCCCAGTGCCCACTACATGATTCCTATTAATTTTGTTCACATTTATACACAATACAGAATGTTTTTGGCAGGTAAACAGTCGCTTTACAGGTGCTACTACCATCTATAAACTCAGATGTTAACAAGCACATGCAGATATACAGCAGACATACAGACATACAGACATACACCATTTAACAACATATTTTTCATTCTTTTTTTTATTTTCCAGACAGCACATCATAGCGCAAAAGGGGCAGAAGAGTTGAAGGACATACAGCAAATTGTTCTTATAAGAATATTATTCAAATTTAGGTTTCTGTGAATAAACTCAATGAAAGGTCAGATCAGAACTGTAGTTGTAGCACTAACATCAGCTCACTGAGTTTGTCTGAGCATGTGTTTTAACATCTGCACAGGAATTTGCCATCAATATGTTACGTAATACCAACCATCACAATAATCCTGTTCTTAAATATATAAACTCTACAGACACATTTGCAAGTGTCTTGCCATTTGAACGCTGAGTTTGCTTTGGTATTGTTGCTATGATCTGCTAATTGGCATTAAGGTCGGCCACTAGATTAGAAACCTCCTCCTGCATATAGCACAGTTACATAATCCACAACCCAAACTAACTAAGCTGCTAAGCTCTACAAATTGTTAGCCAACAGTTAGCCAACAGTTTGCACATATATAGCTTTAGAAAATCATCCTTGTCAGAATATATATACTATATATATTGTCTTTTTTTAATTTCCCCTGAAATTCTTGCATCTTTTAATGTATCTTACATTAACACACGTTAACCTGAGAACGAAACATTTATTTTGACTGTTCCAGAAATATTGCAATCTTAAATGTGTTGAGAGCATATGCAGTATTTAAGCTTAACAAGACCTTTTGAAAATAAGATCTCAATTCATAAAAAGGCCAAATGACAAGTGACTACAATGTGATAAGAAAATAATAACCTTGCAGAGACACTGCACAATGCAACTCAAACATGAAACTTGTACATAAAGTATCTAATTCTAGGAATTATATGACTGAGTGAGGGGAATAAATGTACAACGTAACCAAGGGAAATGTGACTTATGGTCATTTAAAGTTTGATATTTAACCAAAGTCCAAATAAAAGTCGTTTGATGTTAATGAATCTTCACTGACAGCTCTAAGCACAAGGATGGCAAACGGTGTGGAACAGCTGGTTAAGCATTTGTGTACACAGTGTATAGTTGTTCCTCGAGATACAAGTATCTCTTAAATTACTCGCATTACTGCACATGACCTGCTCAAACAGGAACACGTTTCCTGGTAGCGTAAAACACACCTTTCTAGGAACAACGCCCTGTCCTGCGGGTAAAGGGAACAGAGCATCAAAATAAAGGGTAAAGAAAAGGACAGTTTTATATTCTATTCTAACACTTTCACTGTTGCCCTTGAGTTTCTGTGTTTTTATCACTTGTGTAGGCTTTAGGCTCTGTTTGAACTGGAAGTCTGATCTGTTTAACACTCTGATTGTAGGAACTTAGGATCATAAAACCTAAGAAAGGTTACGCTAAATCTTATCCAAACACTTATAAAATAATAAATGTCACTGATGTCTATGGTTATAACACAACTGTCTGAATGAAAATGTTTGTTTAGTTGAAAAAAGAAAAACAAAATCACAAGTCCTCCAAATAGGAGACAAGGAACCTGCAATTTTCCTTGAGCGACCCTCTCTGCTGGTTAATGAGTTGCCAGAAAAAAGCACTTTTTCCTAATGTCCTCACTAAAATGTGTTGTGCTGATGTGCTTCAAAGACACAGGCCTGAACTGAAGCTTGAACCTATTTATTTCTATATATTATTAACCTATGCTGTGCTTTAAGAATATTTTTAAATGAGTATGTGAATGATAAAATACACACTTTATTTTGTGTTTTTGCCAGAGCCATACATATTGTCGACACCCTCATGGCACTAAGTAAAATAATAATGTTTGTTATTACTATTGTGAATCTATGCTCTGACCTGGATAACTAATGTGACAGTAAGAGGAAGCTGGATGCTCGTCCTTCACTGGCTCCTGTCATTTATAAGAAAGCGCCACAGAATGAACACGGACCGATTATAATTAGTGAATCAAAATGTGTATCGAACAGAAATCCCATTACACTACAGAATCTATGACAAGTATGCGTTCGGCTTTAATTACAGGCTCTTAATGCATTTTCATGCATTAAGATCTTAAAATGTGCAGTATATATGACAATAATAAGCATTAGCTCCTAAAAAATAACTACAATTTGTAACTCACGCCAAAGTCGAATTATTATCAACTCTACAAATATTGACAGTTTATTGTGGCGAAGTGCGTCTTTCCACAGGTGGTTGTACCTGTTGAAAACACACAGCACCAGCAGGAGCGCGCGAGCCCGTCGGAATCAGTCTGACACAAAAATGACAGAAATGAAAGACAAAAGACTAGAAACCCACCTGGTTTTGACAGGAGCCCAAATATGACAGCGCACATAAACTGTCCTCAGGCGAAGAGCTTTCCTCGCTGATGGTTTAGCCGCCACTGAAACACGAGCGCAGAAGTGCAGAGGCGCGCGTCCCTTCTGGATCAACACAGCTCGCTCAGCTCCGAGGCTCCGGGGGCGGGGCCAAGCGTGGACCGCCCTGATTCTGAGAAAGCCTTTTACCCATGCTTTTGACTCGGACGAACTGTCGCTGCTGCCGCGAGGACTTGTTCTACAAGTTTTAGGCAAAGCAGTTGCAATCAGACTCCACGCACATGTTGACTGTGAGCGAGAAAAAGAACACTCCAGAGTATGGTTCAAGGCCTGTTTAACGCATATTAATACAAATCAAAAGTAAACCTAGACTTTTCAGCTTGTTTTTTCACAGTTATGATGATATGGACTTATAAAACAGTAAAACCCTTGTCTGAGGCTGGAGACAGGTCACAATTCTGTTATAGAGATTACTGTTTAACTAGAATACAGATTTGCTGACCTTGTTTATTTATCTCTGTGTTAATGGACCTATCAGCATGAAACAAACACACTGTTCAATGTCTTCTTTGTCAGCATAAATAAAAGTGTTATACGAAAAAAAAGGAAAAGACTTTCAGTTTATTTATTTATTTTGAAACACATAGCCTTTTCGACATCATCAGAATAGACATTTGTGTTACATGAACGTGTGACTCATCAAAACAGGAATGCAACAGGAATGTGCACATCAGTCTGCCATCATGCAGTGGTAGACTAAAATTGGGGGTGAAAAAATAAAACTGAATATAGAGCAATCTGCATCAAAATTGAACTTAATTTTAATTATGTTACAACAATAACAAGTGTTTTTGCATTGACGCAAAAACAGGTAGAGCATCTTTTGATTGCCTTTTGCCCACAGTGTGATTAAAAAAAAAAAATTAAAAAGTATAGTACAAGTTTTATTTATTGTTTTAGGGATTGTCAAAACCAAACAAATAATACTTTTTTTAGTGTTGGTTTGGCTCAGACAGAGGCAGCATACTGATCCTTATTTACCACAGAAAATTTAGGAAAACTATAAAATCTGAAAATCTTTAGAGCTTGTTCTCATTTACAAAATGAACTACAAAGCCTCACCTTCAGTAAAGGTCCAGACATTTGTTTGTAATCCAGACACTTGTATGCATTTTATGTATTTATTCCAAAGCATCTAATTTCCCCATGCAGGTCTTTTCAATCTTGTGCCAAGCCACAAAACAATTATGTGCTAGATACAAACAAGACCACTCCATAAACAAGTCAGACATTTACATTAAATCTAAAACAATAATAAAAAATAATAAATAACAATTGCTCGTTTTTAGTCAGCTGACCCAAATCATTTATCATTATAAAAATAGGTAAGCCCAATTAATGAGGCAACTCTACTTATAGTATTTACTGTACATGTGTTTTTATGAGGTTGGAAAAGAATGATCCTAGAAGTGACAGATCTTAGCGATTCAGTTTGAAATCAAATGCTGGCACCACATCTGACACTTAAAATGATGGATGAGTCTAAAGATGACTAAACCATAGACTTTAGATATAAATCTAATGAGATTATAGGCCTAGATACACAATAATGCATTTTATTTGAATTGCACTTTACATTTCCAAGAAATCTCAAAGTGCTACAGAAACAAGGAAATTAAAAGACAGTTCCCAACAGACAAAAACAAACAAACAAACAAAAAAACATGTCCACTTCATGTGCCTGCAATAATGACATAAAAATTAATGAAAAGAAATGAGACTCTGGATCATGTGGGGCTTTAAAAATTTTATTTGTTTTCCCTCAACAAATATATGTATAAAAATTATCTTTTCTTGACATGTAACACCCGCTGATGTGCCGACTGGTGCCCATTTCAAAACCAGTTCTGCTGATTTCCACGAAAGAAATGCTGCCCTCTGGTTCCAAAAACTGGTCCTGGTTTGGCCGCTGCTGGACCAGAAACAAGAACCAGTTCTACAATTAACCTTAAGTACTAAAATGCATCAAACATAAATATAAAAAGCTTAAGTAAAAACTTATTGTTTGGAAAGATATGTACACACTGTTATTGTTGTGATTGGATAATTAGGGGATTGCATCTTGTAGGGAAATTGCTGATACATAGATTATTTAAGAAAGTTTTAGACATTTTTGCTGGTAACTTTAACTTATTTTAATACAATTGGCTTAAAAATGTTTGCTTAATCTTTTTTGTAATATAAAACCACTGGCACTGTGTAATATAAACACAGTGGTTTGTATTCATGCCAATTCCAGAGTCTTGTCACTGTAAACTCTAACCTAGAGTCCAATACCTTTGAGAAATTTCAAGCTAAAATTCAGACCAGAATTAGTGTACAAGTTCATGTTTCAACAAATGTTGCGACTGGCTGAGAAGTAAAACATCTAAGCCTATGTTGATGGTGAACATATGTAGTGCGGCGTCATCTATTGTAAGACAGATGCTCGTTTCAAGAGCAGAGAACAGTCGACCAAGGTTCTGCACGCACTTTGTTTCCACGGAAACCCATGCAGCAGAGGATGTGAGGCCCAGTGGCCACAGAAACAGCTTCTGAAACAGAGCTCCTGGATCTTTTCAATTATTGTGTCTTTCTGTGTGTTTCAAAGCAACCAAGGCATTTGTGTTCCAAAAAAACATCAAAACATCACATTTAATTTAATGAACCTGATGGATTCTTGCAATACTTGTTAGTTCCAAAACACTTGAGAATCAGAGTGCTACACAAATCAATCCATGAGTCAGACAGAATTTCAAAAAGATAAATTTAAACTAAAGTACAGGTGACTTTCTCAAACACGAGTGAAGAAAAGCTACAGGTGGACGGCTAAACTGAGCATGTCACGCTTGTCTTCATGGAGATGTTTCTGTTTGCCTGGAATGTTTATATCATTAAAGTGCATGTGACAGGTTAAACAACATTTTTAGTAAAATGTAGAGAACATGATTATGATTAATTATTTATTTACCAACTGTTTTGCTTGATTTCATCCAGTTTGGTGTTTTATTTAAGTTTTTTGTCCAATCACTGTTACCTAGGGAAAAACAAGGACAAAACGAACAACGCAAAAGTTACAATTTGACAAATAAACCTGGTGACTCTATTCTTAAATGATTGTTTGTGTCATGTATTTTTGTTTTGTTTGTTTGTTTGTTTGTTTTTGCCACAGGTGAAGGCATTTTGTTTTAGAACTCGACTACTTGGTGTAATTTTTTCCCCCATTCAGAAATTGTAATTTTACTGCTGTAAAAATAGTTGCATACAGTGTACCACTGGGACTGTCCAACAAACATGAATAAACATGATACTTTTTATTAATAAAGGAGGAGCATTGGGAAGAATATTTGGAAAATGTGTAATGTTTCTTTCATTACATGACCTTACTATATTTTAATATTTTGCTGAGTATTATTTTGCTTACATAATTATTATGTCACATCAAACGTATTTTTCTCATCTTTGGAGACATAACAGGTCATGTTTATGCTTAACTATCTGGACAAATGATGCCATTCTCTTCAGGAATGGCATAACACTCCATCTCTATTAAACACACACACAAAAATATATATACAGTATATATATATATATATATATATATATATATATATATATATATATATATATATATATATATATATATATATATAGTTTTATTTCTGTTTTTACTTTAAAAACGTTTTTCGAACTTTTATTCTTTCTTTCACTTTATTTATTTATTTATGTATTTATTTATTACATTTTTAAGAAACAGAATAGGGTAATCATATCAGAACGTGGCCTACCATCAAATGAATTGTACGACTATGCAGAGACACCTACAGGCGGACTAAGGAGCTGCAAAACATTTTATCTAGGCTAAACAACTGAGCTAATCTAGAGGCTTTTTAAATAAGTAATAAGTCAAAAACATTACAAAGTCACAACTTTTCTGTTGTTCATCTTTGATTTCTAGACACAAAGTGCATGATAAATATGCTATTGGGTGATGAAACTATCAGGCCTAGTTAGCACAAAACAAAATTGCAGCAGATAATAATGATACAATATTATGTGAGATTTTGGAGAAAAAAGGGCCCATTTAAAGCAAATACTACAGTGTTGACCGGTCTGTGGCTGAAGCGCAGTGGGAGCATAACACTGCGTGTGATTGGTCAATGGTGTGATCCATCACACTGAGCTCGCAGCTGATTGGCTGCTGCTTCTGGAGGAAGTCAAGTGTCACCGCATTTCACAGGATAAGCTGGAGTTGACAAAAGCCCTCTGTATTTCTTGTAACAAATAGAGCGTTGTGGGATTTTGATAGCACAAAGCCGTGTCATAGACAGGGCAGGCTGGATGTTTACGTTTTCTGGATGCAGTTAAAACCCAAGCTTCGCTTTGTGCAGAGATTTGGGTTTCACCATCAACTTGACCACCGCCAGCAATTGAGAGAGAGCAAAGTGGGACTTTATTGTTCAAAGCTAGCTAGCTAGCTCTGCCATTTGGCTTGTGTGCATCGCTGATCGCAGGCTTTATGGCTGCGAATTACGAGCCAATATATGGACTTTCAGAGGACGAGGTAAGCAGCATCATGCGATATGTTTTTCCATTGTGTGTAGACAGAAGTAGAGGCTGTAGGCGCGTTTACGTTAGCTGACAGTGAAGCTAACAAGCCATAACCCAGATCCACACATCGTAGACTTGTATTGGCTGCCGAAAGCGTCCTGTCTATAAATGTTCCTAAATGTGTCTGTGAGGGACCCTGACTGTAGATCAAAAACACCAGTCCTGATGTGTGCTCGTGTCCCTAATGTGACCTGTGCATATTACTCAAGAAGACTCCCTTAAGACAGTCCTCTGGCACTTCTGTGTGCTACTGTTACTGTCACACAGCCAGTCTACTGTGTCCACTGTCTGTCCACCACCTGTAATAATGAAATAATCATCACAAATGATTATTACACTATTACAAACCCGCACAGAAGTTGCTTAAATATATTATTTCCAAGCCAGTGGTCTGAGTCTTGTTTTGCTTGACTTGGGAGTGGTTTTGGATAAGGCTTATACATTGATTTAACGTGCAATATTCTGTATAGAACAAGAAATCAACTTAAGACACGGCTAAACAGTCACCATTGATCTTTGCTTTATTTAAAAACAGTCAACAAGACATTATTTAAACTACTACATTATCTCTGTGTGGTTCTAATATCTACTAATTACAACAGCTGCTTTTATAGCAAGTGGATGTACTCAAACGTTTTAATTGTCTAGATAATAACCCAAGGCCTTGGATTAAAATTATAGTATATTGTTTTCAAATATTAGTAGTCAGTGTTGTATTTCCCCCTAAAAAGTATATTAAATATGCAACTTTTCGCGACAACATCAAGACACTTTGGACTGATAACCAAAAAGCAGCGCTCTGATTGGCTTCCCCTGAGTGGTCCATTCCAGTTTAAATAAAAAATGTTGTTTGCAGCTAACTATGATCATGTACAAAGGATATGTAAGAGCTTGGAACTAGTTGGACAGATTGAAATACAAATTTCTGCTTTTGCAACATAAACTCAGGTACCCCAGCTTTAAATCTATTTGTAAATGTGCCATTAAAATGACATTTCCACTTGAAGAATTTAGAAACCACATATGTCCACAAAGTAAATGATAAAGCGAGTAAACAGAGAAAAGCAGTGGCCACAACTTCCTGTAAAAATCACATTTGCTTTCCTTCATTGAGACATTTAAGTTGTTAACAGCCTTCAGAATTGTATTGTTCTGTTTGGACTTTCGTCAAGTGGCTAACGTCAACCTCAAATGACCTTTGTCAAATATTATATAGCTCTATTGTGAATATTAATGGCTGTGTTGTGTCTCTTTGCAGAATGAAACCAGAGTGCTGCGAGTTAAGGTCATTGCAGGAATCGATCTGGCAAAAAAAGATATTATTGGAGCCAGGTGAGTTTGAATGTTTATTCTGTCTTGTCACTTGTATTGCATGAATGGTAACGGTGTTGTGTCAAAATATCTATTGTGAAGAATAATCGAAACCACCTCCTATTGATTTTTAAAGGACCTTAAACTGCAAGGAGTACTGCCGATGCCTTAACTAAATTCTTGCATTATAATAAACTAAGACCTTGAGCAAAAAGTTAATCAGTTATTCTTCACCCGATTCTTAACCAACTCGTCTCATTTACATTTTTCTGTTGAGTAATAATTATACTTAACATAGCTCACACCTGACAGAGATAAATGTTAATCTTTAGCATGTCCAACGTTCAAGTGTTGTTCATCTGTTGTTATTTACCTTTGTGCGTCAGGTCTTGTAGTGACGTGGAACAATCTTACCACAGCCTTAATGTAATGTCATAAGTAGGGCTGGGCAATATGTCGAACTTAAGATAATATTGTGAAGGTAAAGATGTCCAAAGTTAAATATTGAGTATATTCTGTATAGAAAATGAAAATAGATATTAACAATAGAAATTAAGAAAGCTTGACACATTTTTCTTCATAAAGTTGCCATTTATGAAGAAATTTACAATTAAAAGGGAAGCATAACAAGATGTAATTTGAGTTCTAAAACAAATTCTCTCCACTATGTCATCCAAAAGCACCAAAATGCAAGGGCATTTTACACACAACTAGCACAATTTTCTAGGAGTTTAAACAATCATTTAGCAAAATTAAAGTGTTACAAGATATCATCATTTATCCATGCTTTACCACTTTGTCATTTATGTGGACTTTGGCTCATATTTACAATATGGTTGCTAGGTAACTGCTGGGAAATTATTCCTACATATGTTATATTTATTGGACTAAGGAGATAAACCTCATCAAAATAGCCAAATTGAGTGAAGCAAACAAGCAAAAATGTTTAGAGGAATCTTAAAAATAATCATATTTACTAAGTTTTACTTAAAAAATCTAGTCTAATCTGTCATACGGTTTAAATAAGTGAGGTATACTGTCAAACCGTCAAGGCAAGTTTATATTTATGGTTCATTCCTGGGAACTGGGATATTTCCCACCTCCCACTGAACCTGGTAAATACCACTTGTGAACTGGAACCTGGTCGATGGAGTCTCACTTCACATAAGAGATCAACAACCACACAAAAAGTGAATCTGATGAGTTTAAAACTGTTTTCAAAACAGTGAAAACATTGGTTACAGGTTATTTAACGTGACTTTTGTTTAGCCTAAAGGTTAGTATTAACTATAATGTTTTCATACGAGTTGATTCAGTTGGAACGCTCTGAACTGGGAGCTGGTATTTTTCAACTCGGAAATATCCCAGTTTGCAGTTGCCAGGAACGCAGCATTGCAACATAATTTATACTCTCAGTAAATCATAGTGCCTTAATAACAGAAAAATTAGGGTACAATGGGAAATTGCTGCGTTTCTGTGATAAATATTTCACATTTGTATGATGATTAAACCTGAAGAAATACATTTGAAGATTGACAGAATATCGTCCCAAACATCGTTTTCAAGACACAATTGAAAGAAAATTGAGATATTCATTTTTTGCAGTATCACTTAGCTATAATCATAATTGGTTGAAGTGAAAGAACAAAACATGTAGTTATTTTTCTCACGCTTTTGCCTACTATCCAAATTTCAAGGTAACAGAGCCAAAAGCCTTTTTAGTTGTAGGCATGACTCACTGTTTCATCATGCAGTATCTTTCTTTTTTTTTTCTTACATTTGCACTGTAATTAAAATAGTAAAAGATAAACTTACATAACATACTGAAATTTGATCTTAAACTTTCTTATTCAGCTTTCCAAATTAAAGACTGATAGATGTGAAAAGCTGCATTGAAATGATTGTTTTTGTGTTGTCACCAGATCACACACATGCTCCTAAACACACAATTAAAGGCCACAGGGTTTCTCAAGACCTCTATTTACAATTTAGCTTGGGCCCAGTTTCTATCTTAGAATCACCATGTCTTTCGTTGCTTAGTGGTTAGGGTTATCCAAAACTTATTGTCTAATACATGTGAATTAAACATTTACCATCCACATTTTGTAAGTTCAGCTCTGTTCATGATTATTGCTCATTTGAAGTGAGAGCACAGACAGTAACTTGAGATTTTTGTGTAGTCAGTGCTGATTTGAAATTGCTTTGACTAAGACACTGTGGTTTATATTTGCTGCAGGGACTATTTATAGCACTTCTGCTTTGTCAATACTAAATTACAGCTTTATCTCTCAATCTACAAATGCAGCACTTTTTATCTGCAGAGCTGATGGTGGCACACTCATGTTTCAGTTTTGGGTTTGAAAACAAAAAGGACACAGATGTAATGGTGGTCCCATGGGAAAACACTGCTTAAAAAATGTCAAGCCAAAGAAAGATTGACTTCTCTACTCTTTTAAAGCCCATATGACAGATTATCATCTTTTTGAATGACGATTTTGTTTGTTCAAATATTCCTGGTGGTACAGTATATATTTATCAGAGTTTTACAGCTGTCAAGTTGAAAATCATGAAGAAAAAGTTGAAAAAAACAGGAAGTAATTTCACATATGTATTCAGAAACATACATTGCACATAACTGACAGTTTCCTGGGAGTTTAAAGAGGACATATTTTGCAAAACAACTTTTTTGAAGTCATATTCCTGTTTTGAAATTGCTTCCTCATCCAAAACACTGTTGAAGTTTTGTCTGTAAAATAATCTTTCCCCTTGTTCTCCTCAGAACTCAAAACACCATTCTAAATGCCCCTGATCTGTGATAAAATGTTATGAGATGCTGGTTTTTTTTTGTTTTTTTTTTAGCATTTTTGCAGAATTAGCACATCAGGCAAGATTGATTTGATTGTTTACCTTGTGTGATAGAGCAGCTTGTCACTCACTTCTCTCTGTGGGAAACACATGACTGTCACGTGTGCTTTTTACACTCTCTTTATTTCATGAGATTACAAAGTGGGGGTACTCAAGAGCATGATTGAAGGAAGAAACACAAAAATGAATATTTGTCCTTTAAGCAATTCAATCAAATCAAAGTTGTCAAGTGCTACTACTAGCTATTATTATTTATCAAATTGTAACTATATGGCTCGGGAAGCGACAACGACAATCTTTTAAAACTCAGTCAAAAACGTTTTTATTTCAAAAAGCATTTTTATAATGAAATGAATTTGTATGTTTACTTTACTGTTATGTGTTTTATAGTGTATTTTTATTTATTTTAGTACTTTGAGATTTGCCTTTCAAATGTAAAGTACAATATAAATAAAGTGTATTATTATTATCATTATTAGTAATTGTATTATTATTAGTAGTAGTAGTAGTAGTAGTAGTAGTAGTAGTAGTAGTAGTAGTAGTAGTAGTAGTAGTAGTAGTAGTAGTAGTAGTAGTAGTAGTAGTAGTAGTAGTAGTAGTAGTAGTAGTAGTAGCAGCATTTATTAATGGTTACCATGGAAGAATGGCAGAACTTCTATTAGTTGCTAGTTAACAATTATGGCATTACTTCTATCTACATAAGTCACATTTGTGGCCAAAATACAATTATAAATCTCATAAAAACAGCCAAACTGGGCGATAGTAGGCACACTCATATTCGTATAATCTTATATAACCACGTTCAGTATGACTTATAGAATGTAGACTAACCTGTTGTATAAGTGCTTTAAGCTAAGACCTTTACCTGATTTTAAACATTGACTGAAGAATGTGTTATATAATTTGTCTTTAAATATTGACCAATTTTGGAGGCACTCCTGATTACCAAATTAAAAGTTTTTATTAACAGTGGACTAGCCAATCAATACCCGTCTGATAATCAACCCCATGAGGAACTAAAAATGTCTTGAGATTTCTCCTTGATCTCATTCAGTCTGCTATTTTTAGTCAAATTGTCATTTTTGATTTTTTATTTTTCATGGTCTATCGCAGTTTTATCACTTGCAATTGACTTACTTTTAGATCTGGAGCCTTTGCCACCCCTTTTTAGTCGATTAATGGTCGATAGGAATGTTTTTAGTGACAGATTCTTTGTCGATACAGCCTACTTCACACAGACACAGTTATTACCAATGATGAATAGCTCAAATTGACTTATGTAATTGTTATTTATCATAAAAGTACAGCTGAACAAGTTTGTAGTACATGTAGGGCTGGGCAATATTGTGATAAAAATCAACCGTGAGCTCATTTCTACTACAATCTGCTTTTTTTATGAAATCATCATATTGTGATTTCCCATTTCTCCATTTGACACATCTGTCTTTCAACCTATTACTCAATCCAAGTCTTTATAGCAATTTTTTTTGTCTCTTTGGACTGTGCTTTAAAAAGGAAGAATTTTAACAATTTTTCAGGTTTTATTTTTAAAATATATCAGTTTATATACTGAAACATTGATGTTAGCATGTTTCATGTCTAAAAGTAGTATTATTGTAAGAAAAACACATGATATAGAAAGTCCTGACACTTGTTTGAAGCAACACACATTCATTCATTCATTCATTTTCTACAGCTTAATCCGTTAGGGATCGCGGGTGACTGGAGCCTATCCAGTAACTGTGGGCCTTGGGCGGGGAACACCCTGGACAGTGGCCACTTGTTGCAGGGTTAGACAGACAAACATTCACTCTCTCATTCACTCACTAAGGGAATTTACAGTGATGGCCAATTAACTAACATGCATGTTTTTGGAGGTGGAGGAACCGGAGTACCGGAGAAAACCCACGTGAACGGGGAGAACATGCAAACTCCACCAGAGAGATGTGAGATGTTGGTATGGTCCGACCCGGAGTCGAACCCACGACCTCTTATTGGGAAGCCAGAGCTCTAACTACTTGGCTACCGTGCACCAAGCAACACCAATGTTTTAATTAATAGATTCTTTTATTAATTTTTATTGAAGTCTGCTTGTTTCTGAAAATCTGGCACTGGTCAACTTTAACTGCTGGATTTAGCTCTTGATAGTGAATTGTGTTTACTTCAAGACGATAGGAAAATAAAAACGGTCTACAATAATCGTGATAAAATAGAATCTGGCTCCAAGAAAATGATGATATTTTTTTTCCAAATCACCAGCTTAATACATGTTTAAACAGGGTCAGATTGGATTGGGCAACATGGTGATAAAATCAAATTGTGATCGCATTCAGTCTGCTATTTTAGTCAATTGTCACTTTGATTTACACTTTTTCTTTAATACAGCTGTCGTTCACTTGCATTGACTTGAACTTTATAAAGAATATATTTTATTTGAGTTGTAGAAAAACAGATGATGCACACAAATCATAATAAAATCAAAATTGGTTTATAGGCTCCAAGAAAATCGTCCAGCCTTAGGCCAACAGTAAATGGGCTTTTTGCTAGCGTTGCCTCGCTAAGTATGTCTGTTGTTTATATAAAACTTTTCTCATCCACTCTAAGTTTAATGTTAAAACCACATCAAAACAGCAAAAGTACAACTTGAGTGAAAGAGGATTGGGCAATTAGAAGAAAGGTCAAGAGATTGTGATTGAGTAATTGCTTTTTGGTTGTTGTTCTTTTTTATTTAAGGGTTCCACTCACAATATTCTGTCAGTATTAACATAGTAGTTTGGGAATTGGGACAGAATTCACTTTTACTTTGAAATGTCATTATTTTTGTGTTAAATGGCCTCGATTAAACGTTTGTTAAGTTTATGTTCATCTGAATAAAAGCGTGAATAAAACTGGATCAAGCAATTGATTCTTGGATTATTGTCAGTAATGCTTTATTTTAGTTTGTACAATTTTAAACACATTTTATTAACAAATAAAACATTAAAATTCAGTAACTGACAGCTTGTACTTGAAAATGTAGGTTATTGTTTTTGATGAAAGTCAAAAAATGTTATTGACATTTGTTGTCTCTGTCTTACTATTTTATGTAGTCCATTTACCAATTTTGATTGTCAAAGGAGGACTTTACAGCACATTACATTTTACAATTCCAGCTTTTGTTAAAAAAAAGATTTGTTTCTATTGTCTCTGTATTTTGTATTGTACTGTATCTTTATCTTTATACAACACTCTGGATGTGTGCTGTTGATCTCTTGGCCTGGTCCCTTTTAAAAATGAGATCTTTACCTCAATGGTGTTTTCCTGGTTAAATAAGGATTAAATATAAAATTGTTGCAGCCCCGTAAAGCAATAAAACAATATATTGCATTTCTTAAAGCCTGCTAATTCTCTTGCTTATCTTCTAATTACTAACTCTCTCGTTTATATAGTGTAAGGATCTAAAGAAGAGAAAGACAGCAATCACAGTGTTAAAGATGCTTAAAGTGAAGCTCAACCCCTGAAGTCCTCCCACAAACACGTTTCAAACACCGCAAACTCATTGAAAAGTTTGGGGAAAGTGCCAAGGCGGGGCTCAGAGAGGAGCGCAGCAGTGTGATTGGTTTGACAGCTTTTGTCTGCCTCTGAGTGAGTGATCAATACACGCTGACGTCACATAGTCTAGAAATGACATGGGGCTTTGCAGTGAGTCACAGCCAGTCTATTTTGACTTGAAACTCGCTAATTTGCTCACTAAAATAGCAACAAATAATAATAAAAAAGACTCATAACAATAGGCAATGCTATATAAACACCATATACATAGTTTAACGCCTAAAAAAGTTGTTTAGCTTCACTTTAACGCTGAGAGACCACAAAGGAGGGTCTAATTTGAGAAGGGTCTTCAGGAATCTTGTAGCAGTGTTTTGGGAAATTCTTAACACCTGTTTGAACAGGAAACCTTTTCTGCAGAACTCTTGAATTTTACAGACGGTGTGTGGTTTGTTTCGATGGACGTATTTTCTTGTTAGACTGCTCTGGTGATATATATGTTTGAATTGTTTTTCTGCACCCGAATTCATCTGCGCACAATAAAAGAAACATATTTTTCAATTATCAGACGGATCAGAAACGGTATTCTGTCACAATAATAACAGTCGTGTCTTTTTGTTTTTCTACAGTGACCCTTACGTGAAGCTGTCCCTCTATGTCGCAGATGAAAACCGAGAACTTGCCTTAGTTCAGACCAAAACAATTAAAAAGGTGAGTCTATGTGAATGTCCAAAATTCATTGAAAAGACATAATGCAGTTTGGCTTACGCAGGGTTGGATATGGACAGTAAACTTTGGCTTAGATATATCCAATAGAAGTTGATGTAAGAAGCCCCAAATAATGAAAAACAAAATGATGATTTTCTCTTTCACAACAACTTCAGCAAATTACCATAGTAAATTGTGCTCAGGTGTAACCTAAAACATGCACATTAGGGAAACAATCTTTCAGCTGAAGGAATTCTCTTTTACTTACTGACCCATATCAGTCAATATCTGTGTTTTCTAAAATTGTTTTTAAATCTCCTCGAAAGAAGTTGTTACTATTGAATCAAACTGTGTTTTATTGCTGCTATTTATCATGTAGTAACGACTAAACACCTTTGTGTGAATTATGACTTCAACTAAGGATTATTTCAATAATCGTTTAGTTGGGCGATTATTTTTCGATTAATCATTTAGTTGTTTAGAATGCAAAAATAACTTTTACACTTTTGCAATAGGATTTTTGTCAAATTTGAGCTGGTTTGTCAAAAGTATCGGGAAAAAAAAAATCAATACTAAAACTGGTATTGAAACTACTGTAGATATTATATAACATTATAAAACAAATGTTTATGTTTTCTTTATATTTTCAGAGGAGTTTTAGAATAATCTTGAGCTTTCAAAGCTAGTTTAAACCAAATGTTTAATAAAGAATGTTTTTGTTAAACACACACACACACTGGGACACATAAACTGTCTTTCGGGTGAAAGAAATCAGATGAACATATATTACAAGACCGATACCAGATCCATTCTACGATCTGTGCCATTATCATATCAGTGCATCCTCCTGACCAATTCGATCCTTAAGATGTGTCAAATTCAGAAGACTATATTCTTTGCCAGTAAACTAAACTGTTTGCTTGACCAGTCAGACCACAGGTTTTGATAATACTATTTCAAATGGCCTTCATTGAAAGACATATTAACCAATCAGAGAAGCACAAGGTCCATTTGTGTCTCCTAAGTAAAAAAAAAAAAATCATGAAGTAAACATGACAAATAAAGTGGATTTCTGCAGATTCAATATATATCGTGGAATATTGAGAGAAGATGTCCTCTACATTTGAGACACTTAAAACAAATTAGCGGCAGTGATTGGACGCTCCCAGAGGAGAGTTTTATCTCCACTTCCTTCTGTGTTTAACAGAATATTGCAAGGACTGTCTGGACAGGCAAACGCTGCTCCTTAACTGTAGGAGTTGTGTATGCAAGCAAGTGAAATTGGCAAAAACACTGCTGTCAAACATTTTCTCATTCCCACTTTGCGGTGTAATATTTACCTTCTCATGAATGAGATGTGCCTCACATTTGACAACAAGGGCATGTTCTCCTGGATTAATAGTCCAGGGGTTTTAAGCGATTGTGAAAGTGGCTGGTGTCGAATGTCAAGATTTAGAAAGATCCAAACAACCAGCCCTAAGCAAACAGCACTCTCTCTCCCGCCAGGATTTTTTCGATGACATCGCAAAAATCAAACTACTAGATCTAGTCAGGGCACCGTCAGTGTTTGTGTGTCATCTTAAAACTCATGTTTTGTAAAACCGGTCCTTAACTAATCAGAGCTCAAATGGCCAAGTCTGTTTTAAGGCTGCTTGATAGACCATAAAACCAGCATTTTTGTGATAATTTCATGTTATGTGAATGTGAAAAAAGTACTTCTAAAGGAACGTCTTTGCCATGGAAACAGACAAGAAAAAGACAAATAATAGTTCACTTTTGTCTTCATGCAAGCTCAGTAATGTAAAGATTTTTTGTTTTGTTTTTTATAAGTGTATCAAAAATATATAAAACTAGTTTTTGTTCGTGCACCACACAGATTACTCAATTTTTTTTGAGGGTGAAGAACAGCAGTGTGATTGGTCTGACATCATTTGTTTGTGACCAGCACACAGTTTTCAGCGGACAATCCATGCTGATGTCCTTAAAGTTGACCTGAATCTTGCTTATTTTTTTGTATTTAGCTTCACTTTAAGTAATTGCACAGATGTAGTCTGACTTATTCTGTTGTCAGTTCAGGCTCATGAAGTCTCACTCAATCAATGTGAATTTAGATAGAGAATTGAACCTGGTCTGGAGCAGGCCTGTTGCCCCAGTGTCTCAAATCATCTTTTTTCCTTGATGCTGTGTTTACTGGTCATGTGGGTAATCTTCTCCTCACACTGAGGCCAAAGACTCGACTAGGGTTGCAGCTAGGGATTATCTTGCTAATCGATTAGTTATTATTCTTTAGATTAATTGATTAGTTGTTTAGGCTGCTAAAATTACTTCAATATAAGATTTTTTTGCCAAATTTGAGCTGAGATAATGTTGCTTGAGAAAGTTCTGGAGGTGTAGATTTTAGGGTCATGTGCAATAAAAAAGAATCCTGAAATGTGTTTACATGAGGTGAAGCAACCTCTCTGGCCTAATGAAGGCCCAGAGGTCAAAACACTCCAAGGAGTCAGAGTGCGAGATTCTTCTTTATTATATTACTGACTTACGACGTACAAAACAGTGACTTGGTCCCACCGTACTTAAACATGTTTTTGTAATAATAAACTTGTTGTTTTCATGTTGTGGAGCCTCTGGTCTGCCCACCTTCTTGGGAGTCATGTAGGCACACATATGCTGCCAGTGTCCATGCTAGGCTTATAGGATAAAAATAGCTGACAATGCAGTGCTTTGTGGAGCAGAAAAAAACATCACATACTTGTCTCTTCTGTGCGCGATATGTGTGTGAGTGAGACACCTCTGATGACACATTTTAGACATTTTACAACAGAGGGTGTATTACTCATCTAGTGTTGTTTTAGGCCAGCACTCCCATGTACGTGGAGTGTCTCCATTTCACTACCACTTCTCCTGATTGAAGAAAGCTTTAACCGTAATATAGTTTTACAAGACATCTTAAATTTCAGACACTGACACATTTTTTAATTATTTCCTTCAATAATAAAGAAACATTTTTCTGTGTAGAGTTGTATTGATTGATTGATTGATTGATTGTATTGCTTTGTTGCAGACACTAAATCCAAAATGGAATGAAGAATTTTACTTCGGGTAGTATTCTCAAATCTTGATTGAACTACAGTAGTTAAATGAGCTAAATAAACAGGCAACAAGTATTCATTTGTAGTTGTTTAGTTGAATACAGTTGTTAGGTTTGAAAAATTTAACTAATGACAAATAGGGCTGGATGATGCACTTTTATCACGATACGTTAAGCTCACATATATGAGGCTACAATACAATACGTATGGAGCTCATCAGTGACGCCCACTACAACAAGCATGGGCTTCCATGTTAAATCTCATAGGTGTTAAAAAAATATATATATAAACTAAAATTTTGAGGCTAATCAGCTCTGTGGTGAGTCAGAAGCAAAACGCCTACATTTTTGTTTAAAATCGGTTTCTTCAGCTTTATAAACTACAAAGTTTTAAGACATTTTGCCGAATTTTAAATTAAAGATGTGCTTTCGAGAAAAAAAACGGAACCATGTTGATCTTCCACTGTTGAGCTTCAATGTGATACACAGGATATTGTGACTGGGTAATATTATGTTATGCGATAATATTAAAATGACATGGAAAAAAAAATATTTATGTCATTGTGTAATGCAAAACAGTAGGTTTATGGTTCAATAGAATTAAGAACTACAATGCTGCAAAAATAATTCAAAGCAGTTCAAAGCTTATTCAGATATGTTTGCATTTTAAATCAAATAAATGTCTTGGTTATTAATTTATTATTTATTATATTTATTATGATTTATCTTTATCTTGCCAGGCAAAACGGTAAGAACAAATTCTTTACAATGTTTTGCTCTGGTGTTTAGAACAAAAAAAGTCTTCCTTTTTCTAACAATCTACTTTAGTGCTGATTGATTATGTAAGTTTGGTGTTGACAATCTGTGAACAGCAGCTTTGACTGTGACATCTAAATCTATCAGAGAATAAAATACATTAAAGTATTCTTTAACTCTGCATTTTTTTCATACACTAAAGTTTTGCCATTAAATACAATACGATATAGCAAATTGTATTACATATTTTACACTTATTATATTTTGGAAGTCAGTGCGAATTTTGACCAAGCTCTTTGCAGACGCTCTATCTCTGAGTAATTTGATTGCACAGGACACACAGTAATTTTGCTAATCAATGTATCATTTGATAAAGACATTGATTGCACAACGATCACAAAAATGTAAGTCCAGTTAAGCCAGCAACAGAAATCAAGAACTTTTCATGAGGTCTATTTTGAAATTTTGTTGTTTGCACCACAACTTGCAGACTGACATTTTTAAACTAGTAGAGAAGTAGCATTGTAAACTCGACTGCCTTTGCTTGCCTATGCCACAGTCTGGTAATGTCAATAGTTGCCTAATATCTAATGGTGGTAATAACGTTTTATCTGCTCCAGGCTTCATAAAACATATTAATCTTTGTTATTTTATATTGCCTCAGGTTTGCCCACAGAATCACAGACTACTTTTTGAAGTATTTGATGAAAACCGACTGGTAAGATTTTTTCTCTTGCGTTACATTGTTTGTGATTTTTGTTATTTTGTCTGAACATATAAGCTAGTCTCATCATGACCTACAGTACATAACAATTGAGATCAAATTATGTTTTCTTTGTTGCCCTCTGCTCTGACTGATTTGCATGTTATTGTGCAATTCAAAGCGCTCTCTCCTCATATGGACTGCCCTTCAGTTCCCTGACAACAGTCTGAAATATCTTTCCAATAGTTGTGCAAAGTAAAACGTTGAAATGTTTTATCTGTTGTACTTTTGTAGCTTTTATTCAGTTTTTATTCATCATAATCAAGGACGATATACAATTAAAAATGCTGTTTATCACTTCTTGTGTAGTCGCAATAGATCAGTGGCTGACACAGACACGCAAAATGAACCAGTCTCACCAGCGCTCCTCTCCTTATATGTCTACGGAGGTGCAGATTGTTCTAGCACTGTGCAAGCCTTCTCCAACAGTGTGTGGTATCTGTGTGAAGGGTCTCTCTGTCCTCAGTGTTCCCCACAGGATTATACTTTGGATAAAAAAGTAAACCTTCTACTGATCAAAAAAGCACTTATTACAGAATGAAAACAGTTACCTCGTTGTATATGACAACACCCCAATTCCAAACCATCAATTACAATTTTTATCAATCAGACTAACGTTGCAACATGTTAGTCGATTATTTGACATGTAGTTGATTATTGGATTGATTGTCAAAATATTTTATAATCAAATCGTTTCAAGTACCACCGGATCTTAGTCCGGACTTCATTTGGTCCAAATTCCAGCTTAAAATTTCAGCTAGTTCTTAATAATAAATTTACCCAAAAATGACAGACAGTCTTCCCTTTAAATTAAAGAAATAGTCAAACTACAGAAGACTTCAAATACAATCAGAAACAACCCATGTGCCACCAGTGGTACACGTACCACAGTTTTAGTAACACTGGTTTAGTAAACTATACACAAACTCAAAAGCCTGTCATGTGATGCCTGTTGACGCTTGTTCCCTATAACCTGCATGTTATTTATAACTAATATATATATATATTATATTTATATATATATATATATATATATATATATAATATATATATATATAATATATATATATATATTATATATATTATTATATATATATATATATATATATATATAATATATACATATATACATATATACATACCGTAATTTCTGGCTTATAAGCCGCTACTTTTTTCACAAGCTTTGAACACTGCGGCTTATACGGCAATGCAGCAAAATGATAGATTCTCATAGACTTACTATTAACAAGTGCGGCCTATATATGCTCTTTATCATTTTTCTTACTTAAATCTCGTGGGTGCGGCTTATATTCAGGTGCGCTCAATAGGGCAAAAATTACGGTATATATATATATTTTTTTTTTTATCTAAATTAGATTTAAGCAACAAATGTATTAATCGGAAGAAAATAAATAACATGTAATGGATTTTCAAAATAATCATTAGTTTAGATAATTTGAGTCTTTGGGATGGAAAATATTATACTATAGTCCTTGTCTCCTGGGAAACACTGTCTCTTGTACCAGAGCACTAGGTATTAGCATGAATTCTTGTATAGGGCTACTGCTCTGTGATCGAACAAAAACTTTACCCTTTGTCATTGAACTACTCACAATGAGTGTCTCCTAATCTGAAAACTCAAGGTTTCTAAGACTCACGTGTGTGACTCTTGACTGAGCCAGAGAGTGCAGTCAGTGAGTCATCCTGGTGAACATATGCCAAGATGCCAAGTTGCACTTTCCATCCTCGAGATTCAACTCCTGTTCTCTCTGTTTGTTTTCCACGCAGTTTAACACTGCTGCAGTGTTATCCAATTTTATTTATGTGGTACCATCAAATAGTCTGGGGATTGAACTGTTGCTGTAATCAGAACAGGAACAAGGAATCAGTAAAAGATCGACAACTTTTACTGATCCTGTGGGAAATTTACGGGTAATGTTTTTATCAGCACGTTCAGTTTTATTTTATGGGCAAACGGTGCTAATGCTGTAATAACTATATGTTTCATACTCAATTTTGCGCACTAGCTTTATATTGTCCTGTTGAATAAATAAGAATGGAAAAAAACACAAATGAAAACAAAAACTTGAGTCTGAATGGGCATTTGATACAAAACTATTACAAAAGTAATTGTAGAAAAGGCTGTCCGCTTATGAAAATTAGATGTAGAAAAAGAATGAAGTTGAAGAAATAAGTATGCATATTTGTAAAATGTGTTGTCAAATGAGTCTATGTATTGAGCGCTATGCAATGTGTGCATGCAGTCATTGTTAAATATCTAGTTTGTGAAGAGACACATATTTGCGTACCAGTCTGAACAGCCCCCAGATGGGTTGTGTCTTGCTGCAAACCAAGTGGCCTATAAAACCAACTGAAATACTTGGCTGACTACATCTCCATTTGAAAAACTTAACTGCACTTTTTTGAGTACGACACTGGGATATATGCGTTTATTTTTCATTGTAGTTTTTTTTGTGTCATTTTAAAGCTTTTTATGCTTTCTGGAAACCTGTTTTTAGAGCGAAGTCTGCCTGTGTTTACCAATGGAAGTAGTTAAATGGGGCAGAAGATAGGATAGGAGCACCAGTTGGCACTTGAGGGCAGTATGGCTTTGAAACTTGAGGTGCTGTGGCCATTTGTGGTCACATGACTGCAGCCCACTGTCACCTCAGAAACCAGCAGCGCCTACCGCTCTTATCCAATCATGTCAGGAATGCTGGCCCTTACTCGGCTCAGGCTATTTCTGCTGTCTGTCTCTGGTGCTTAGTGTTAAGAGTCCTTTTTCCCCCTTACCCCTTTCACTTATTAACACTCCCTCTACCACTCCTTTTAGTGTGTAGTAAAAAGTAGTCTGCTCTCTCTTGTAGTGTTACGTCAGTACAGAGCAGTTGACTGGAAAAGCTTTGTGGGAGGGGTGTGTGGAATTGACAGGGGCAGAGAAAGAAGACTCGGCTAAAGGATAGAAGTGGAAACAGAGGCACAGACCTAAAAGTTTTTTTTTTTTTAAACGACAAAAAAGTGAGACAGTTTGAAATGGCACAGCGTCTGCGTTTGTACTTTGGCTCTGGTCGCAGTAACACAGCCCCGGAGATATTGGAGGAGAGCTCAGAGGAGCAGCCACCGGGAGAGCGAGATCCAAACGCATCAGCCCAGGAATCGCCTTTGGAAAACTTTTCAACCAGGACTGTACGGATGGGTTCGGAGCCTTCACTCAAGCGCAGTTCTTCTATGTTTATCCCCCAACTTTCCTCCTCCTCAGAACCTCGGCCGACCAAAAGCTCCTCCATGCACATCTCCCTCCAGCGCGCCAATGGATCTAACAACGGAGATTCCAATATTCATGCTGATGATGTGCCACCACCTTCATACAGTCCTCCAGGTCCTGCCCCTGCTTATCCAGGACCTGAAAACCAGGATGTCCCACTACAGCCGCCTCCTCCATATTGCAGTCCAGATCCAACCTCATCCACTTGCTTTACTGAACCAAACTTGCCCAAGCGAAGAGTCTTCAGTATTGGCTCCAATGGCTATACAGTCTACAGCAGGGCCCAGCCAAGTATAAGCGTCGGTGGAATCAGTATCCAAAGGAAATCCCCAGATGGTAGCGATATCCAACATGTCCGAATCCTTCCTTATGGTGGAGCAGGCTGGTGCGTTCAACAGCAAAACACCGACTATAACTCGGCCGCTAATGGGGAAACGCAGAGAGTAGTTTTTCAGCTCCAGCCAAAACAGAATCACCACAGCGACAATCAAGAATGGCAACATCAAAATATGGTCACTAGTTCAAAGGGAAACCGGATTGTGCGCTACCCCAGAATTCGGCTAGAGAGAAGCTCGTCTTATCCAAAATTGCATCAACGTCAGGAAACTTGTGGTGTAAACACAGATAAAAAGCAGACATTCACAGAGACCCAACAGATGAACAGGCCAATGGTTATGTGTTGAACGTAGGTGGAGATTCACAAAGAAATAAGCCTCGTTTCAAAATATATTTCAATTCTGGAGGAGGAGGTGGTGATCAGATTGTAGACAATGGTTCCACCTGGAAAGATTCCAAGGTAAATTTTACAGGTTTTTATTGGCTTTGTTTCTTTGTTTTGAAGATTCAGCTTTAGTATTGTTGAATGTACAGAAATATGTTAATATTGTCGTGATTTTAATGAGATTGATCTAGCAGATTTTTATTTCTGGTCATCTATTGCTTGCTCAACCAGTAAACCACAGGGAAATGTAATACTAAAGTGTAATACCCTTAATTCCCATTGCCCATTGCTCTGAGTGTTTGCTGTTACTATCTTTAGCCTCTTTCAAGTGTGGTTGTTGATTTTAAGTATGGTGAGGCAGCAGGCGTTTGACTCGGGCAGAATGAAGGAACTGAGTCTCTGAGCAGCTTTAAAGTTCTTCAAAAACTTTTCTGTTCACTCTTCTGAGTTTTATGCCCAGTTATAATGTATTTAAAATAAGAAAGCTGGAGGGGTTTTGTTTCATTGGCAGATGTTTGAGTAATCCAGCACGAAAAGGCACATTCTAAGCTTCTATAACGCCCACTATAGATCTAGGTCAATTTTATTCAACTAAATGTATGACTTCAAGTTTTATTATCATGCATGTTTGACTATTAGAACCTTTTATGCATTTTTAGCTGAAACAGAGAAAAGCCATTCACAAACTTGTAACTTGATTTGGTGGCAAGGTGCGTATTAAACAGTAAATTAAGAAAACAAAACAATAAATTCGACTTAAAAATAGGTGCATGAAATGTCTGCGTGTTCATAGCGCATTAAGATTAGTTTGCATTATTGTCCAACATCTCTAATGAGCTTTTCCTAGAATGTGCTCTGGTATTTCTTGTTTACAATGCATAAGTTATTCCTTCTGGTTTTATTATTGCCCAATTTAAGCTTGGAGTTGTTCCTGTTAAAACCAGGGTGTGCACTTCTCAAACAGTTGTTTATGTTTATAGACATTTGCAACTTTATGATCCCCTGGAGCAGATTTGTTTTGCAATTGCTATTTGTTGCTTTTTAGTAACCGAGTCTTTGGAGCAGCTGCTGGATCAACAGTGACCCTCTGCTGACAGCATCATCTCTAATGAGCATATGCTTAGATTAAAAGATGGTGAAGTTTTGTAACAAAATCAAACTATGGGCCCTTTTCACGCTGCAACTAGGCTGTTCTGGTTTTCCTCATAGCTGCAAATACTTTCTTCTCGATTCATTCATTCCTTATGGGGAATTTGCAAAGATGTGCTGAAATTAATCTATATTTAATTATCACAAAGCAGATTTAAAGTTGGGGTAACTATATTTTTTAGTTGAAAATCAATAAACTTTGTCTTTTCCACTAAAAGTACAGACAGACAACTGTGCACTGTCTGAGTTAAATAATAAAGATTTTTGTTCTAAATCAGGAGTCAAATGCAGCGGTCTGATTGGCTGTGTTTGGGTGGTCCTCTCCAGTTTCATTTGCTGTTTCTATGAAGTGGTTTTCAAGCCTGGTTGAAAACCACTCCAAAAATGAATACATGTCAATATTACCAGTTTGCCGAAGCATTAGGAGAGGAAGTTGTTAGAATTTAACCTAAATTGTGTGAAAATCAGCTACCCCACCTTTTAACAAGATAATCACTGCAGCAAGTTCAGACCTTCACATACAAGGTAAATATTTCACCAGAGAAAGACTGTGTTTAAAAAGTGCGTATTTTTGGCGCAATGCTAAATGCTAACAAATAATTTAACTTAAACATAAAGTAAACAATCTATAAACATACTCTAAATGCCAGGTTGATTGTTTTTGTAAAAAGCTACTTCAGTTATTGTAACATTATTAAGTAAAAATAATATAAGTTTGCATTAGCTTTGAGACACAAACAGCACATTTTATACACACATGGGTTCTCTGTGAATATTAATTTGTAGGTGAAGGTCTTAACATGCGGAAAATTATTATCTGTAACTTGTTGTCTGCTTTGTATCGAATAAATATCTAATTATTTTAAGGCATTTCAACTAATTCTCTGTAGGGATATAAAAGACCAGAAAGGATTACCTACAGGTATTTTCAAACTAGCCTAGCCACAAAGTGAAAAGAGCCAAACAGAAGCCAGTGATTTCTACACAATGTACCAGCTGTATTGAAATGACTGGATTCTAATGCTTGTGTTTTAGTAGATACACTTAATACACCACACTACCTTTAGTTCTGTTTCTGTCCTAAATGAGTTGTGTCCCACAGGCTGTATCCAAGAATGGGCTTTTCCATCTCGGACAGGTAAACAATACTGGCAGTGCGGGCTTCTCCAGTGCAATCCTTTGTTGATCCTTCCTCTTTTCCACTTTCCACTTAATTACAGCACACGGATGGACACATGTCTTCTCTGATTCAAACAATGTCCCTCAGAGCTTTTCCTGTGTTGACTTCTCTCTCCTCTGTTTGGCTTTTGTGTCTTTTCTCTGTGGCAGTGATGGGCGCATATGTTTTTCGGTGTACGGTGTGTGTTTTTTTTTCCTCCTAATGACATCAAAGGTCTGTAAAGCCATGAAGCAGAAAATATTTGTTGAAATCTGTTGGGGGAAAAAAAAGTAAAATTTCTAAATTTATAGCTTTGAATTTAAAAAAATGCTTGACACTGTAGATTTCACACAGATTTGGGGCAATTAGGCTGGACCTTTGACAATTTTAGGCCATATTCTTTTTGTACTGTATCTTGCACTCTGTTATATAAAAGTAAATATGGGTAACTTTTTTCTTTATTTGAAATTGTTAATATTCTGGCTTCTTCCTTTCCAAGAAACCAGTGATAACAAATAACCCACAGCTTGTAATATATCTTGTACTTTTTCTTCTAGACCAGAGATGATTTTCTGGGCCAAGTGGACGTTCCTCTCAGTCATCTGCCGGTGAGTTATTTACACCTGTGAACAGTGGCAGTGCCTGTCTGACTGTTGAATACTCAGCTGTTTCCTTATCTCTTGTTGTGCTTTTGTGTTTGACCTCTGCAAAAGTGGATAAACAAAGACGTAGATGGCTTAGTTTTAACTTGTGCGTGAGAAAGTACAGTCTCAGTACAATTTGTGGGAATTTTTGTCAAGGACAAAAGTAAGCTTCATTCTATGGCGAATATTTGCACATGCTTTACTTTTAGACTATGTAACTTTTGGCCAAAAGAGATTTATATAAAATCATGTTTGTATAGAAAAGCTTATTTAGCGTATTTATCCCCATTAGAATGTTTTATACTATAACTTTCTATCTCTATTGAATCTTGTAGCTGACTTTTCACCCCTCAAAAGTTTTACACCATCAGTGTCACTTTAAAATAATAATGAGATGTACACCCAGATTCTACATTTTAATGTACATTTTGTACTTCACTGACTCACTGAACTAGAGAGAGAAACTGTGGTCACAAAGTAATGAACCTAAAGTTAAAGATGGAGTAGCTGATTTTGGCAGTGCAAACACAATCTGACATCTTCCTCTCCTAAATCCTTCAACAAAGTGGTTAATATCAACATGCAATTGCAATTACACCTTAAAAGTTTGTTAGAAACAGCAAAGTGAAACTGAAGAGGACCACCCAAGCTTAGCCAATCAGAGCGTGCATTCGCTCCTGGTGAGAGCTAAAATTCTGTATTAATCTATTTCGACTGTACTCATTGGTCTCATTTTTTCACAAAGTTTATCATTTCACTCATTTACCATATACTTTTTAGTGGAAAGCACAAAGGTTACTAATTTATAACTAAAAAAGTTAGTTTCCCTAACTCAGAAACATTATAAATGAATAAGCATAAAACAAACAAGTTTCCACGAGAACCTTCCCCCAAGGCCACAACAATGCAGTTGTAAAACCTGTGGGGCACTATATAGTTTTATATTACGCAGTATGAGATGTTTAAGTTGCCATAATTGTTTTTGTGCATTAGTATTTTTGATCTCTATGAGCTCAAGTTATTATTGGGATTTTTTTTTGAAGAATACAATATACATTAAGCTTCAGAGTAATTCTTAATATCTGACTGTACGCTCTTCTCTCTTTTTGTGGATAAGTTGTTGTAAATTTAGTATAAATATTTTGGTGGAAAATTATCAACATCAGCAAAAACTATTAGCCATTGACTTCTCTGGATGTGTACCGGCATCATAAACACATCAGTCAATGTTACACAAAATACAGCAGCAGCTTCCATTATGCCTTTTATGTTTGTTTCAAATACATGAACATAAATCTAAAAGGTCTAGTGATTGATCAATTTTTAATTATTTTGATAGTCAGTTGATTAATACAATGTTTATTTCCAGACGGAGGACCCTGCCATGGAGCGCCCCTACACATTTAAAGACTTCCTTCTTCGACCCCGAAGGTTAGCTAAACACATCAATGATCTTTTTTTTTTAACTAAGACAAACATAATTTACGTAATTCTGGTTAATCAATGATCTTTACCTTTGAAATCTCTTTCAGATAGTTACTTTCTTTCATTGTAAAAATATGTAATGTTTTGTTTGTTTGACTATAAATTATTATGCTCGAAAACAGGACTAATGTGTTGTACAGTTGTTTTAAAACTGGTAATATTTTGTCAATCTTTTCTTTTTTAGTCATAAGTCCCGGGTGAAGGGTTACCTGCGTCTAAAGATGGCTTATCTTCCTAAACAAGATGGACATGAAGAGGAGACTGGGGAGATGAGGGAGGAGACAGAGGTAGGACAATTACATCCGTTTAAAATCTGACAAAATATTGATTGCTGTAGCCTAAAATGCTGTACACTTTTGCCTCTGGCTATTGATTTTAAATGTGTAATAAAATACTGTGTTTATACTGTGTGGTTTTTGAATAGAGCTTTTTTTTTTCTAAGAACTCAGACAGTAATTTCTGCCAGATTCTGTGCAAGGTCTCATCCAGGTCAGACGCTGGAAAAGTCATTTAAGTCGCTTGGCTTTATTTATGAAGCAAAAATAAATGGCAGATCAGACGTTTTATGGGTTTTTGTTAATACAAAAAAGGTTGACGAATAACAGTTTTATTTTTAGTAAAAGCTTGCTGACCTGTGTTTTTTCACGCTTTGTCACATATGTCTTATTACTGCAAGTTGCATGCATTCTTAGTCTGCACACTATGTGGCTTAAGCTTGAACCCAGTCAGACCAAAATAACAACTGCCGATATTAACAATAACATCAGAAACCACAACATAGCTCTCCGACGTTGAAAAATCACTCACAGCCAATTCGGCCTTTTTCCAAGCTTCAGTTTCCATTTTAAACGCTTTTTTACAAGCTGTTAATTTGTGTCAGAAAACCAGACTCAAATATTTGGCAAATATTTCTTTATAGGGCTGGGAAGACACCGCTGACTCTGGCTCACAGCGACCACAGCAGCTACTGCCGCCCTTACCGCCAGGCTGGGAGGAGAAAGTGGATAACCTGGGACGCACCTACTTTGTCAATCACAACAACCGTTCGACGCAGTGGAAGAGGCCCTCGAATGTGTAGGCTTAACTAACTTTAAAGTCTAAATTCAATCATGCACTGAGAGAGGAAGATTAAAGAGTTGTTTTGTTTTTTAGTGATGTTATTTCAGAAACAGAAAGTGACAGTCAACAGCGACAGATTCATCAAGAAGCCCATAGAAGTTTCCGCTCCAGACGCCACATCAGTGAAGACTTGGAAAATGAGCACCCTGAACCCAGAGACTTGGATAATGTATGATTATACAATTTTTAAGCTGAAATAAGGAAGTAGTTGCATCTATCTTAACAGATCCTTAGATCTGATAAACGCTTTTCACCTTATTCTGACCTGCACTGTTAAGCTATCTGTCATTGCCCATAGTTTGTACCTTTATCTTTACTTCTCTTACATTGTTTTATTCGTTTTGAACTTTTTATAAAACACAGAAACTAAACTATTAAACACAAAACCTTCTCAAGGATTTCAACAAAGCAAATGATTGCAAAATGAGATTAATACTATTTCAGAGTTGTAAATGCCAGATAGTTCTAGCTAGCTAGTTCCGGCTGCTAACTGTTAGCTTAAATCTACTATAAATAAGTGTGACTTTTGGGCTTTCTCTCTGCAAACTTGTCAAATATTATTAACAGTAAACTTACAAATAATGGTTTTGAAAGATGTAATTTTGGCCTGTCTAGTTGTGCTAAAAGGTACAAAGTGGACAATGACTGTATCTAACATGTTAGCTTGTTTGCCTTGTATGACTATCTCAAATAGGTTAAACAAAATACAAACAAAACAAAATACAGCGTGTGCATATGCACTGTATGTGATCATTACAATGATGGTTTGTGGTTAATGTAACTTAGGCTTACAGCATCTAAACCAGAAGTGTGCTGCCAAGTAAAGTTGGCGGGGCAGAAAAGGTGAATAGCACATCAGTAATATTTACATGTTTGAATATTTGGCAGCTAAAGCAGCTTTAAAAGAGTTTGAGTTTTGTTTTTATTCTAACGTGAAGCGGGCTGTTTTCCTAAAGGGTCTTATAGTGACTCACATGGCCTTTTCTTTCAATATAAAATGTATAACAACTAGAAAAAGTAGTAGTAGTAGTCAAAAATTGTCTGCAACAAAATTAGTTTTATTTGAGACAACTAAAAGGGAGTACCTGGGCTTACCTACACATTGTTCAACTTTTTAAATTGCTATGCTTTGTGTTTTAGTCCTGGGAGCTGATAACAGAAGAGGATCCCAATGACCCTTTAGCCCAGTCCCTGCATTCCACCTCTTCTGCTTTGACACCACAGCACCCACCAACACCAGTCACTCAGCAGTTCTCCGAAGATTTGAACATGAGGCTGTCCCTTGCAACGGATACTAATGGTGAAATGCCAGGACCAAGCACTGCTCTGGTGAGACCGTAAACAAAACAGTACAACATAGTACAAATTATACCAAATAAACCGTATTTGCTGACTCTTCCTGTCTTTTATTCTCTTTCCACCTTCAGAGTCAGTTATCAAATAGACTGCGCTCATCCAGCATGACTGATGGTGTCAGTGACCAGGCCCAACCCCCTCCTTTAATGGTACATGCCTTTGAGACCCTCAGTTTGTTCTCACACATTTACCTGAACCCTTGTCATACCTTTTAACGTGATTCTTTCCCTTTCCTTCTCTGCTAATTTGTTCAATGTAAAGCTAAACACCAAATCAACTTGTTTTTGGCCACTAAACTGTGTACATGGTGTTTAAATAGCATTGCCTTCTATTTTTAGTAGTTTTTGACTATTTTTGTGCAACCCAAGCCTGATAGCACCAAAATAGCATACATATTGACTGTGTACTCACTGCAGTGGCCAATCCTATTGTCCTAAATGTTTCTGATCCCAAGCACCTGTTGTCGAGCCAATCACACTGCTCCTCTCCACTCCCACTCGCTCCTTTCACCTTTACTCTTTACTCCAGCACTGCCTACTTTGCCAGCTCTGTTTGAAATGTGTTTTTGGGTGGAGTTTAGTGCCACTTCAAGCCCTGCACTGCAAAAACTATAAATCTAGACTTGTTTAAATTGACTTGGAATCAGCTTTTTAGTCCAGAGTTGAGCTGTTTTAACTTGATAATATTTAAGTGCTTATGTAATGTAGAATATTTCACTGGTTTCAAGAAGTTTTAACAGATTATTATTAATCTGTTAATAATAATAATAATTATTATTATATATTATTAAGAGAATTTGGCTTAAAATAATAACAACAAATTTCTAATGGGGTAAGAACAAGTTTCTTAACCCATTGGCAAATAATTTGGCATAAAATATAAAGCAATGTCTTAAAATCATTGCAAAACACTTTGACACAAGGAAAATAATCTCTCTATGTCTCTACTCTAAATCAAGGTTAAATTAGTCGAAATGCCTGAAGATTTGAAAAGATTTATTAGAATTAATAGCAGGTTATTCCAGTTGAACACCTGTACTGAAGTTGTAAGACGTTTTTTTGATTGGCTAAACAGAAGCTCTGTCATCATCTTGTGAGCCCTACGTGCTGACATGTTTTGGTGCCTAATGTATCAGAGCTTTATTTTCCCACATGCTGGCTCATGTGAATGAGAAAGACATATTGGTGGCTTCGTTGCCAGCAGCCATAGGATCAGGAGTAGTGATCAGGGTGAAAATAAAAGACACACTTGGGTCAAACTTGCCTTACACACCAATGAATCACAGTATCACACTGTCACAGATTCAGCCGCCGGTGTTCATCACAGTCATGACTCACAGTGATGCAACCGGCTTTGGTCAGCCAACAGAAAGTAGAGTCGCTGATGCTGGTCTTTCTCTTCAGTAGCTCAACAAGTAAAATGTTGAGCTTTAAAATAAAACTCCCGCTATAGTTAGGCATGTAATATTATTATAAATTAGTATACCGTATATGTTATATTTCCCAAAAATTTATATAAAAAGACAGATGATAAAATTAAGATCATTCCTGTGACATGATGACAATTACTAATTCTCTCACTGTCTTCTCTTATCGGTCGACCTTTTGTCATGAGTCACAATGGCATTCAACCAATGAAGTGCAAACTTTCTGAAAAAGCAAATGATTTTATTTACAACAAATCTAAAAGAAATATGATGTAGACTGTATAGTTCATGAGACATAATAATACCAAACTTGTAATATGGCTTCAAGATAATGGTGATACAAATTTTTGACATTTTGCCCACAACTACACTAGGATTAAAGCTGTGGTACCTGACTTTTTTAGTTTTAAATATGTAAACTTTGGTTGCAGATTTAAATAATATATTGTAAATGCAGCATATTGGGGAAAAAATTGTCCAGAGTGTATTGTCTGAATCAATTCAAAGTATTTTATTTCTGATTAAGAACCAAAAGCAGCAATCTGATTGGCTGTGGTTGGGTGGTCCACTCCAAATTCACTTGCTGTCTGTAAACCGCTTTTCTTAAGGATTATTTGGAAAAAATAATGCATGTGGATTTTAATGTGGATTTGTGAGAGCAAGGAAATAATTGGACAAAGTTAAATACTTTTTTTGCAGGAGGAAAATTAGATACCTCAGCTTTAACCTTCAAAGCTTTTCCTAAGTAGTAATAACATCATTGAGCTTTCTACACTTTCTAATTAGCGAAGCATACTGTGGATTAACCTTGCATCCTAAAGCACTTTCTTTCCTTGTTGTAATCACGAAATAATCACCTCTGTCATCATCCCATGTGATTCGTCCATATTTAGTCTAAATCCTTCCCTGTTCACCAGTGCACCCACTGCCCTCCTTCACAAATAAATACAAAACTAAAAGACCATCTTCCCCTGTTGTCCAAACCAGCGAAGTTCCCAATCCAGAAGAACAAGAGCACAGACAGTCACAGGTGGAGAGGAGCACATGGTAATACCAATGTTTATACAGACACACTTCATACAGAACACCTTCGGTACATTTGTCTTTGTACATTTTTTTTTTTTTTACAGTTTAGCAAAAATTATAAACGTTACACACAAAGAAGCATTCAATTATGTAATGTTGGGTTTTAAGTAGAAAGTTGCATAATCATCAGAAAGTGTTAACTGTTTATTTGATTTTGTTATATAGGGCTGCACAATTAAACGAAATTAAATGGAAATTGCAATTTCAATGGACGCAATTAGCAAATCACAAGGCTGCAATTTTTGAAGTACCGTCATTTTTATCATAAACTACATAACATTCTGCAATTTTCTGCATGAAAGCTGTTAAATGAGACCTATTGTGTTTTGCAAATTATTTAGTAATAAACTATGACTATGAGTAGGCAGCAATTTACAGCTTCTTCAACATGAAATACAAAACTGATTTCACAGATTAGAAAGATAAATTGGTTTAATGACTTCCTGTTCAAAACTGCAAAACTGAAAAGCCCTGCACCTTCATTGTGAAATATAACTGTAACAAGCAACACATTTAAAATACTATTTCTTATTGTTGGAAAGGGGCTATGTGACCCTGCAAGTTTTACTCTGAATTTGATTTTGAATCCATCCGTATACAACTGGGAGTAAACTATTAATGAGAGAACACTGTTATGACATGAAGCTATAATAAAAATGAATGATTCCTTTTAGCTCATATAAAGTTTACACTCTAAATATTTTTAATTTATTATTTTATTATTTTATTGTATTGCTTGCATGTGTATTGTATGCTTACTGCTAACACTGCTGCAAAATAATTTATATTATATCTATTTGGGACTATAATAAAGTTGAAGTTTACATGGTGAAGAACTCATGGTGAAAAGTCTATTTTACATAATAGGTCTCGTAATTCTGTAACTTAGATATACAAACATGTAAAAAATTATTATTTCATCAATTTGTCTGTTCACTAGCCCATTTAACTTTGTCAGTTTCCCATAAATTTCTAAAATGTGAGCTCTGAACAGAATTCTATTAATACAAAGAAATGTATATACTTTTTTTTATTTGAAACAATTTGATATGTTTCTCAAATCGTGCAGCCCTATTGTTATATTGATTTTAATGTATGTTTTCATTTTTATTATTGTTTTTTTGTGCTAACCATTTTATTCCCTTGTGCTGGAAAACATTTAAGGAAGTCCTCAGTCCAGAGTGATTCATGCTGTGCTCTCTCTCTATACTCGCCCAGTCTCCCTCTGCCACCTCTTTCTCCCTGACCACCCCCGGCCTGCCCCCTGGATGGGAAGAGAGGAAAGACGCCAAAGGAAGAACATATTACGTCAACCATAACAACCGCACCACAACCTGGACTAGACCCATTGTGCAGGTACAGCAGGTCCCGAAGGCTGTGGGACTCTTTGCATGGGGCTGGAGCTTCCCCTGGCTCTAAGTCTAAGCACCTTCTGCATTTGTGTGCTGCTGGAGCGCTTCCTTTTCCCCCTTTGTCATTGTTCTCTCTGTAGCTGTAACAAATCATGGAAATTAGTCAAATGTCTTATCCCAGTGTTTGCTTACTTGTTTGTCTGTCCTTGTTTCTATTGTGTCTTTCTTACCCTGGTTTAGATATATTGATGTATGTCGTCTTATGTTTGGCATGAGATTGCACTCTTTGTTTACCTTCACTGGTTTCTATCCAACTTTACTAATTTATGTAGCATCAAGCTGTTTTCTTCCTGCTTGTTTTTGCTATTTTGAATGGGTTTTCTGTCATTATAGTTATTATTTTGTTACAGGTTTGTGTCTGTTCTAGGCGTAAAAAACAAGTACTTCACATAATACTGTTCTTTTTAGAGGGAAATAACACATTTCTTGAGTTTTAGGAGTACTTTGTTGACAGAAGAGTTTTCACCAGCCCTTCTAGAGCAAGATTGCATGTTATACAACTGTTTTTTTCACAGCCCAAATTGCTTTTCTTGTTTAAACCTTCCTCAACTCAAAAAAGTGCTTTTTCACTGACAGCTCACGGAAGATGGAGCCAGCACTTCAGCCGCAGCCTCTGGAGGGGCCTCAGCGTCAGCTTTGACCCCTGCTTCCACCCCCTCCTCCTCTAATGCCTCCAACAACCACCTCCACGAGCCCCAAGTCAGACGACCTCGTAGCCTCAGCTCCCCCACAGTCACCCTTTCCACTCCCTTGGAGGTGAGAATGACCCACCTGTACCAGAGTTCTCATCTCACCATTTCCTCTCCCAGCACCTGCTAATTGCCTTGCCTTTTTTCATACCCTCATCCCCATCATCAGTCAGAGATGACGTTATTGTATTTTTCCTTCACCAATGACAAAGCTTTTTTCCCTTTTAAATTCCCCAAATCATTTTTTTATTACTGTGTTCATGTTTACTCTGCAAAAAGTGTTTTTTTAGTTAGAAGGACTAAAATACAGAATTTTCACCTTAATATAACAGTGTTTAAACCATAAGTGTTGCAGCTTATTTCACTAGTTTCAAGACATTTCAGACTGTTTACAAGAGCTTTGTACTATGGTAAATTATTTTGCCAATGAGGAAAGCAAAAATGTCTTGCACCAATGGCAAATATTTTGGCTTGAAACAAAAACAAATGTGCTGAAACAACCAGGAACAGCCTGTAACAAGTGAAATAATCTATCATCCATCAAGGAAACACATCTTGCCATGTAAAAATGTAAAAAACGATAAAGACTGTGATTTAAGACTTTATGACTCATCTAGAAATACAGTTTTTGCAGTGCACTCTAATGGCTTGTTTCATGACTGCCATGTTTTCTCTTTACATTTGACAAAATGTAACTTATGTAATAGGATATTTTTTATTATGTACTTTAGTAATTTAGCTATTGAAAGTAACAATTTTTTCCAGTATCATATCATAATGATATACTCTTTGCACAGAAGTCCGCTGCCTTGTTTATATTAAAGAAGGTAACTTTTTATCAACATTATCACTTTCTTTTCAGTTAATTTCTACTTAGCTTCTAGAAAATTAACAAATACTATACAATCAGTCAGTGAACAGTCTAAAGACTTTTAAAATCAGGAGAAAACTAAAGGACCAAACCATGTTTTTAAAGGCCTGTGTTTTTCAATGCTAGTGCTAATGCTTGACAATCTAAAAATCAACAACTCAACTAACACTCCATGTATTCATGCACAGAGTTATTTACACTAATTTCATTAACTTGTTACATACTTTAGGGGATAATAACATGAGGGATTCTATTTCAGTCTTATTCAATTCTAGCCTTTTTTCACTTTATCAAACACAACAAAATATAGCAAACAAAGAATCATCACATAACAATGCAGATACAAACAACATAAACGCAACCACCCATGCCAAACCGAAAAGCCCATCCCACAACACAGACAAAATGCAAACCAAGATAATCCATATAACAAAACACACAGTGCACCAGTGTTTAGCAAACATATGACCTAGAAGTCATACTTTGCCTTATATAACTAACCATCATCGTTTCTTTTTAGGGGGCCAACAATATTCCTGTTCGAAGGGCAGTCAAAGACACCTTCTCCAACCCCCAGTCTCCACAGCCGTCTCCTTACAGCTCACCCAAGTCTCAGCACAAGACACAGCAGAGCTTCCTCCCTCCAGGCTGGGAAATGAGAATAGCTCCCAACGGACGACCTTTCTTTATCGACCACAACAGCAGAACAACTACTTGGGTAAGCTAAAACTACAAATAAATAAATAAATAACAAAAGAAATGTTATTGACATGTTCTAAATTCAGACTAGTCGTTGTTGTTGTTGTTGGTGGTGGTGACATCTAGTGGTGTGAAAGTTAATATCCATACAGATTTGGGTCTTTTTTATGTTTATTTCATATAATAATAACATACTTAGCTTGTATTGTTTTTGTTTTATATTTTTTCCAGGATGATCCCCGATTAAAGTATCCTGTTCATATGAGGAATAAGAACTCAATGGAGCCTGGTGACCTTGGTCCACTTCCTGTAAGTGCTTCACAGTGGAGTGCCTCTAGAGCAAACAATTAAAACCCAAAGTTCCTTATTATCGTTCTTCCAAAGCTGAGTCTACTTTCACATTTGTAACTAATGTTTTACAGTCTCAAAACCCTTTCTTTAATTAGCTTCTAACAATTTAATCACTCTTTATGCCCATTAACAGCTATGTTGAAGTGAGTAAAGATAGTTAATTTGTAGTTTGTACAGTCTATGCATTTCACTTGAAATGGCCAAAAGGTTTACTTTATCCTGATACTGGAATGTTGGAGGTGTTAGTTATAAAACACACTTATTTTAAATAGATTTTTGGCAGAGGTTTGTGCATCCCATGAGGTTGTGTGGAGTGTGCATGTATGTCTCTTTTCTCTCTTCATTCTGGTGGATCTAATGTTTGCTTCTTCTTCTGCACCTGGCCATGTCTGTTTGGCAGCACCTACCAGAGGAGGTTGGTTGGTGCCTTCCTCCATCTGCCTGCCTACCTGTCTGGTGGTCCAGTCAAATGCCTGCAGACAGCCTTGCGTTTTCTTTTTCACTCTCTCCTCTCAAATCTTCTTTGTTTTCTTTCCTTCTCTTTCTGTCACGCCCAGCATGGATGAACTGCACCTTCCCCAGTCATTATACAACCATACCTGCCTCCTTGCATCATCACCATTATCTTTTTTGTTAAAGATTAACTTGCACATTATGCCCCCCCAGACTGTTTCCTTTGTAACGTCAGTCCATAGCTGTGTACAAATTTGCCAAGTTAAAGTGGTGAGATACTGTTATTGTTGGCAGACTAAATAAGCACTTTTGAAAAGACTGGTAATTAATCAGAGATAAAGAAAAAGGGGCTTTTACCGCATGTATTTGTTTCTGGTTTCCACTCATGCAGTAACAGCACTTGGAAACACACATTTATCCTTGTATTAAATTACATGGTTAAACATTCCCTGCCCCATAAAATATTCTCAAATTCACAATCTTTGTCGTAACGCTGGTGCCGTATGAGTGTGTTTGTGTGTGTGCGTGTGACACTATCCCAATTAGCCATTGTGTCGGTGATGTGTTGGTTTACTCTGTGATGATATATAACCTCTATTTTGTTCCCATATCCCTGCCTGGCCCCTGTTTCAGACCTTACTCAAATAGAAGCAAAAATCCCTCCCAGTCCTTTTTTGTTGATTGATTGAGCTTATTCCTTGGTGCTGAGCTTTTATACGCTCAGTCGTGTAACGGTCACTCACCATAGTTCAATCGAGCAAGGACACAAACGGATGGATTTCAATTACTATTTGATGCTGGCCTGCTTCTTGATGTCATTTAATAATCTGCATGCGTATATATTCATAGTTTCTTTTTATTCATTTTAGCCGGGGTGGGAAGAGAGAGTCCACACAGATGGTCGCACCTTCTACATTGATCACAGTAAGTCGGTGCTAATCCACAACAGTCATTTGTGCTTCGTTTAACTTGCTCTCTTTCTGAGTATTTGCTAGAGCACAGTTACAGATGGTATAATGGCAAAGAACAGACAGAATGTTCTTTCGGGAATGTGTTCAATTCTTGGAAGTCAGTTGTTTTGCTACATTATTTAAAATAAATGTGTTTGAGATAAAAGGTATTTAAAAGATGAATGCCACGTACTATTTCTATTGTTCTTTTCTTTGTCATGTGTTACAAAAACGATTCTATCTACTCACTGCAAACATAATAACAATAGAAATCATCAAAGCAATCTTGCCTGGTATGCTAAACTCCAGAAATGCTCAAAATTAGTCTGGATGATTTATTAAAAAGCAACTTTAAAACTCCAAATGTTATTTTTGCATAATATGTGTCCAGTAAATCTAATCTTCAAAATTATGTTAAGAAAATCCTTATTTTATTTTTTTTATTTTGTTTAGATACAAAGAACACTCAGTGGGAAGACCCTCGCCTGCAGAGTCCAGCCATCACAGGACCAGTGAGTACAACTGATCTTTTCTTTTAAAATAATTATTAGTCCTTGCACATTCAAGTCAGACCAAATTAATCAACAAGGTAGCGTATATACACCAATTCTCTGTTTTATAAAGTCAAAAAATATTTAAATTGTTTGATATAGTGGAATTTCAAATATTGCAATGTATAAAATAAGTCAAAAACTATTATCAGACCATTTATTATATATGTTTAGTGATAGAGACAACAAATATAATTTAAAACACAACTTACATTTTCAAACTGAGAAACGCAGAACAACAATGAGACAAATGTGCATAAGATTCAAGGGAGTGAAACTATGGAAAATATGAAAAAATGTTGATGTAAACAACATCCCAGTGTATGTAAAAAAATATTTATGTAAATGTCTTTGTTAATGATAAACACTGAATACCACTGAGAGACACAAATGTTAACGGGGTAGGATTAAATAAGTTTTACTTTCTCCTATTCCCTTTCGGACATGCTTAATTTATTTTATTCACTTTTATGAACTCTTATGTACTTTTATGAACTGCATTTATTTTACTTCTGTGTGTTCTGGGTATTACATAATATTAAAACACTTGCACCCCTGTTGACCAGGCCTGTACACTTTTTATTGTTGTCTAACTGTAGCAGTTCCCCTTCAGAACTACTACGTAATTTTTAGTATTGTTGTTGTATCATGTAGTACTTTGTAGCTCACTCTACATGCCGACACCTTGTGCCTCTTAAAGCCCCATCAAATGTCAGACTCCTACTGTTTTCGTGACCTTGTGATTGCATTAGAACAATGTATATAACAATAACTATGCAACTTTTATGGTCTTGCTTTTAGGCTGTCCCCTACTCAAGAGAATTCAAGCAAAATATGATTATTTCAGGAAGAAATTAAAGAAACCGGTAAGAAAATAACCATCTAATCGGCACTAATTATAATTCTTTTTAGTTTTATTTGAATTTCCATCCATTGTCCTCACTTTTCATACACTTCAGGCCGACATTCCTAACCGCTTTGAGATGAAGCTGCACAGAAACAACATATTTGAAGAGTCCTATCGTCGCATTATGTCCCTGAAGAGGCCAGACGTCTTGAAAGCCCGGCTCTGGATCGAGTTTGAGTCCGAAAAAGGCCTGGACTATGGAGGAGTGGCCCGAGAGTGGTTCTTTCTCTTGTCAAAGGAGATGTTTAATCCTTACTATGGACTGTTTGAATACTCTGCGACGTAAGTGCTTTTTAAATAAATTGTAATCAAATAACTGTTAAGTGAATTCAGTTTAAGAAAGGCTACAACGTGGGAAATACCTTTGGTCTTAAAGTTTTCCTATGGGACTTGTTTTGGGTTTCCTTTTTCTTTGAGTAAGATTTCCTCACATTGAAATGGCCATCCGGCGTTGTTTATTACGTCCACATTTTATTTTATTTGTTTCTTTTTTTTTATTTATTTATATTTTTCATATGCCATATTTATGATTTCAACAATGTTATAAAACTAAAATTGAGTTTAATGAAAAGATATATTTAATAAAAAACAAAAATATATATATATTTTCTTTCTTTTTTTCCAGTGATAATTACACTCTTCAAATCAACCCTAACTCTGGTCTTTGCAATGAGGATCATCTGTCATATTTCAAGTTCATTGGACGTGTGGCAGGAATGGCAGTGTTTCATGGAAAGCTATTAGATGGTAAACTCAGAATATTATCAATATTTTATGTTTTTTTATGCATTCATCTTCTGACACATTTTTATACTGTAGGGTTCTTTATTCGCCCATTTTACAAAATGATGCTTGGGAAGCAGATTTCATTAAAAGACATGGAGTCTGTGGTATGTCTGACTTCCATCTCACTTATGTACACTTACAATGTATGTTTTGCTAAGTGTCTTCTGTGTACTTTTATGTAGGATAGTGAATACTACAACTCCCTCAAGTGGATCCTGGAAAATGATCCTACCGAGCTGGATTTAAGGTTCTGCATTGATGAAGACAACTTTGGACAGGTCATGAGCCTTCAAACTCTTTGATAGTCACTGAAAATGCAAATGAATAACTGTATTTGAATGTGTTTCTCCCACAGACATACCAGGTTGACCTGAAGCCCAGTGGTTCTGACATGGTGGTGACCAATGAAAACAAAAAGGAATACATCGAGTAATTACTTCTTATTTTGTGTACATACGATGTATATATTTTTCTGCTAAATTTGAAGTATAAAAATGTATGCACTTGTCTTTTTCAAAAGCCTCGTCATTCAGTGGAGATTTGTGAATCGTGTGCAGAAGCAGATGAACGCTTTCCTGGAGGTAATACCTTTTGGGCCTCACAAGGGGGCAGTGTGGCAAAACACATGCAGTCAACTCTTCCGTTGTTTTATTTCAATATTTTCTTGACAGAATTCATTTATATATTTGACCAATGTTATTCTGTTCAGTAAAAAATATATATATTTTTTTAAAGCTGCTATTTTTCTGTTTTCAGGGATTCACTGAGCTCATTCTCATAGATCTCATCAAGATCTTTGATGAAAATGAATTAGAGGTATCTCAAACTTAATTAGCCTATATCCAAATCGTCATTTGATAATCATGTAATATTTTTAACAAACAGTGGTAAATAGTGTTTTCTTTGTGGTTGCAGCTGCTCATGTGTGGTTTGGGTGATGTTGATGTCAATGACTGGAGACAACATACTGTTTACAAGAACGGCTACTGCCCCAATCATCCGGTTATTCAGTGGTTTTGGAAGGTGATTGATTAAGCTTTATTCTTCAAATGTTTGTGCTGTTTGCACTGATAGTGTCTATCTATGCCAAGTATGTGGCCTTGCTTTGAAAAGATCAAAGTTTGTTATAATAGGTTTGTTTACTTTGATAAAATCTCCAGGCCGGCCTGGTCTACATTTGTCATGACCAGTATTCATTTAAGCACAATATGTTCAGTAGTAGTCTTGCTCATTAAAGAAACAACACATTGTTTTTAATACTTGACACACATTTATTCTGCTTAAACCAGGTTGTGCTCTTAATGGATGCTGAAAAGAGGATTCGACTTCTTCAGTTTGTCACTGGAACTTCACGAGTGCCAATGAATGGCTTTGCTGAACTTTATGGTAAGTGCTTAGACTAACAGGTAGCTAATATTTTGTGAAATAATATAAATCCCTTAGAGACAAAATCAGACCAAAAGTTACTAATGATTATTTACCCCATCAAAAAAGTCAATTTACCCTTTCTCTATTTTATACCAGACTTTTGAATGCTCTTGCTTGCAGCTTTCCTATTTTTCTCTTTTTGTACTCAGGTTCTAATGGCCCACAACTGTTCACAATTGAGCAATGGGGAACTCCAGACAAACTGCCCAGAGCCCATACCTGGTATGTAACCATGTTAGAACAAAGATTTAGGTGCACACTTTACCCTCCTAACCATAATGTCCTTGTCCTAGTTTCAACCGCTTGGATCTCCCAGCCTACGACTCCTTTGAGGACTTGAGGGAGAAACTTCTTATGGCTGTGGAAAACGCACAGGGCTTTGAGGGCGTTGACTAAAGCGTCTGTGGCCACACACAGCACAACAAACAATCCAAACCAGACAGAGGCAACAGGGAAGTCTAAGCAGCTGTTGGTCGTAGCAGTTCTCTCTGAGCATGTTGTACGGTATTCTGATTGCAACATGATGCACGGCAGCCACTTTTTGGAACAGTTATGTCTTCATTTTTCAATATTTTTAATGTGGGTGCACTACTTAAGGCTGGTGTGGAGGAAGTATGAGCCCAATGCTGCGTCTTTATTATGAACAAGCATGAACAGTGACAGACAAACTGACCCTGTGTACAGTTGTAATTCACTATTCTCCTTGTCCTGTGAAAATCTTCAGTGCTGGAATAACACTAATGCATTTCAAGAACTCCTTTGTGTATGCTATAGCACAGTATGAGCACCCTTCAGTAAATGGGTCCAAGCATGGCCTTACTCTGGCTCATTCATGCACTATTTCTCTATAAAACCTGCAAAGGCACTATGATCACAGAACTCTCAGTTCATTCGACCAACACCAGATTACCTTAGGAATGCTAGCCAATCAAAAATCAGGAAATGGGCGTACTTCACAGTAAAGCCTTGTCTAAGTTTTGTGGTCACTAATTGCCGCTGCAGCCTTTTATAAAAAAAACTAATTTTCTTTTTTTTTAAGCTGTAAAGAGAGGTTTGAGGAAGGGGATGCTAAAATCCCTAAATATGAATTTTATAGTTTTTGTGAGTTTTCATAAAACAAGTTTTAAATCATTAGTTATGAAAATAATTCTAACAAGAATTTCCTCTCAAACCTATTTGTACTGATGAACAATGTTTACTATTTTGACAGTTCAATATAATCGTGATGTGTAAGGCTCCTCTGGGGAATAAGTAGTCCATATCATTTGTTAAACTGATAGCAAATATGTTGCATAAAATGGTTTATATTGTATTGCTACAAAAGCAGCATGAAACTGTAACTTGTGTTTGCTTTAAAACATAGTTAATGAACGTGCAATCAGTCTTGAGGGTTGGGCCAACTACAAGGTTGGTTAGTTGCATCGTTATTGTTATAACAATATTCTGCCTGTTGCTGTTCATAATGCTGTAAATTGTTCTTGAAAAAATACATTTTAATCCTTTCATGATATATAAATATATGTGTATAACATTAAATAGAAGTATTATTGATTAATGACACTAAATGAAGCTGTGTGTGTACAGGTGATTGAGAGAAAAGCTGTGATTGCCACTAAATTTAAATTGCATGTTAAGATTTATGTTTTCTTTTCTAACACCTACGAACCAAAAGGGCACTTTAATGATCACTCTGAGGTCATGTGAGTATTGTACATCTTATGTCATTAACATGAATGTGATTCTTTTCCATTTGGAGCACTTACTTGGTGCAATATAAAATAGTCTAAGTCTTAGCTGCTACTAACACTAAAGCAGACTGGCAGAAGTAATTTGGAAGCAACTGTTTCTTTTGTACTTTCCTGCTACAATAACCAGGCCAACTGTAAAAACAACTAAGCAAATGACGTCTAAAAGTTCTGTTTTTATAGAGGAGTTTCTTTTTTATTCTTTGGCATAAAGTATTACTTTACTGCTCCTGTACTTCTACTCTGTGGTTCCTATGATTTCTGTCAAATAAAAGCGAAACTTCTCTGAATGCCATCTTGTTCACATTTTATTATTACCCAGTACTTGAAGACAAAATGTGTTTCTTTTTTATTTTCAAGAGTTTGTCATAAGCCATATCTGTTTTCATGAAAAATAACTTTATTAATGTATAGTTTTAGCTTTCTATTTCCTGATGAAATTGCACAGTTGACATTTCTCCTCCAGACTGTGTCACTTTAAAGACACATTATTTAAAATGTTGGATTATCGAGGTAGTTCTTCTTACTGTTAACATTAAAATCTTGAAAAATGCTTTATATGGATCACACTGCAAATGAATGACATTTGCTGTATCTAGTTTGTGTTTGAGCACGTGCTGTGGTCAAAAGACCTCAGTTCATTCACTTTGACTGTCAGAGAGTTATCAGCTTCAAGGACAAGCAAATAAAAGCCACCCTGCCACTGCGGGACATCCATCAAAACTTCTGCCCCCGAGAGATATCCCCGAGTGGGATCCAACTGCTGTCAAGATACGCCTGAAGACCCAGAGAAAATGAACAGTCACGTTTTAGTAACAGAGCTAAATAAATATTGTTACATCTTATAAGTTGATAAGTTTTATCATGGCCCATTTTCCACATGATAAAGTCTGTAAAGCTATTATGTTGTTTATAAATGTGCATTAACCTTCTAAAGAACAAATATGATGCATTTTTTGTGTTCTTGTCCTGCAAACATGAGTTCCTCCACTTTCGGAGAAAAAAATGAAAAGTGTAGTAAACACACAATTGCCATGTGTTTCTCACATCAAGAACTGATTTAGCTCCATCTACTGCCTGCAAAGGTAATTACACAAAGTAAACAATCAAAACAATCTGGTCCGATATGATACGGCTGCAAAATTGCCTAAAACAAATGTGAAAGATTTATGGACACAAAAACAGTGCACAATATCTCGACCTAATACATCACAGATCAGGGGCATTCACAACAGTGTTTTAGGGGAACAAAAGAAATCTCAGATAACACTTGAGCAGTTTTTTTTTATTTTTTATTTTAGATTAGGATTAATAACTCAAAAAAAGTCAAATTTGCATAATATGCGGTCTTTGAAACCAATTATGAGGTGGAAGAGCCCCCATAGTACCTTATAGTTTTTTATTAATTAATTTTTGTCCACCATCCAATAAAAATCAATTATCAAGCTCCCTGACATGCCAGAGATAAAAATACATTGGTTTGGTTACAAAATATACTCAATCTACTGTCATTAAGGCCCAGGCTAGTGACACCAGCTATACTGCTCCTTATATTTGCTCCAAAAAATTAGGCAGACTTTATAACCTGATGTTTTGAGTCAGTCAGACATCAGAGGCTAAAACTAATGAGCCTCAGCTTTGAAAAGAGTCCGGCCAAATGTCTGTGCTCCAAAGGGTTCAGTAACAGTTTCACTTTTAATTTTAACAACGTTTTAACAAAAATGGGCCCCCTCTTTTTAAGGGGTTAAAGATTCTTTCAATTTCTCCCTAAAATGAATTACAAAAACTCACTCTAATTCAGACTGAATCTGTTTCTGGAGCACAGACTCTTTATGAAGCTAAGCCTTTTTTGTTTTTGGCTACTGGGGCCTCTGAGGTCAAAGGTTAACTCCTGCCTGAAAAGAAACCCGGTGTACCCAGTTAATTATTTGTTTTGCTTTTTGTTTGTTTATTTATTTATGAATACATAATGTATGAATACATTGTGTATCTACTTTTGATGTATTTATTTAGTTAGTAGTTAGTTAGTTAGTTAGTTTAGTTAGTTAGTTAGTTAGTTAGTTAGTTAGTTAGTTAGTTAGTTAGTTAGTTAGTTCTTGTAGGCTTAGAGTACAAACTGATCCTGATCCCACAACCATTGAATTGATTGTATATAATATTGTTACAACTTTCTTATTATCTTCAACATGTTTGCAAACTTGAAAGCTTTTTTGGGTCATATGGTGGGCAAATTGCAAAAATATAGTGTGAAGTAGTAGTATGTTTGATGATATTTCATTTTTGTGATAAAATAAGACATGAGCCCAGCAGCTGCCACCAGAGTTAGGCTGTAGCTTTTGTTCTTGCCCCCTTTCCCTCCAGCCTTCATCAGTGGTCAGGGTCGATCAATACTTCCCCCGTAGCTTATCACTGATGTGGAACTAGCTGTTTGTCCAAAGCGTGCTGTGTCTACATAAGGACTTGGACAGGACAGAACAGAGCTGGACCCGGCCTGCATGTACCCTGGACCACCTCATGGACTCACTTGTGGACTTTTAACTGTTTGAACATTGAGAAAAAACTGGGGAGTAGGAGTTGGGCTCTGTTAGTGGAGCAGCAGAAGAAGAGAGCAGTTCTTGGGAGAGAGGTGGCAGATGGGACCCCGAGGTGAGCCAAAACTAATCTATAGGATCCAGGATTTAATCTTTACTTAAGTTTACATCTGTATTCCTCATGTCACTTTATAAACTACTGCTATTATTGTCTTGGAAGAAATGGTCAAGTGGCAAGCTATTTGGTGTAATTTAATAACATGTTTTTTCCCAGGAAGATTTATTGTTTTTCAATTTTCAAAGTTTATTATTGTATTATTTCCTTTAACAAATGAGTGTTTTATGAAGTAACACACATTCCTCACAGGCAAGTAAACACAGGTGCTCTCGTCTCACCAAAACTAGACTGACTGTACAATAAACACCACTGATCTTTATGTGCTGTTTTTTAGGGTCCTTCTCATCCAGTGGTGGAAACTTATTTGGGCTCCAGAGCTGTGGAGTGTGACAATGGTGTTTGTGTCCTGATCATCAAACGCCATTATCACACTAAATAGCTACAGTGAGAAAAACACATCTGTGAACTTGCTGACTTGCTGAGTGTATGTATGAGATTCAAGCGGCCCAGGGGACTCATCGCGTTGTAAAGCTAAACATAGAAACATATGATACACAATGATACAATGGCAGCAGCGTGATCGTGGTCTAAGGGTGACCCACTTTTGTGTTGGAGGTGAAACTTGTAACAGTCGACCTGCTGATGCCAAATATAGCCAACACATTTGTTTTTGTCCTACAGAAAAAAAAAGCTCTATATCTCAGAGACTGCAGATGTAAACTACAGTAGCTCAGAGCTTTATGGTACAAAGCACCTTTTCAATGTTTTTTTTTTTTTTAATCTGAATTAATAATGCTTCTGTACATGGTCCTGGTCAAATATTTAAGAGCTCTATTTCTACCTGTTGTTGGGATTGCATTCTGTTTTACTGTTACTGTTAATAAAATAATTTGTTGTCAACAACAATGTCATAAATATTGTTTAATACAATGCTATTGGGTCAGTATTTCACTTAAAATGACATTTCATTACTATCACAATGCAGTTTGTTTAAATGACAGCACAGGATAAGTAGCAGTGACACCGTCTACTGTTTGTCTACAGACCAGTTCAAACAGGTCCAGACCGAGTGGTGGACAAACACACAACTCAAAATAAAATGCTGCAAAATAAAAAAGAACCGTTCACATTTCAATACTTATTTACATAAAATATGCCCTTTTAAATAATAGACAATATTAAAGAAAACATGAAAAATCTTATAAAGTTGTTGCATTGCAACCAAAAAAGTAGAGATGCATCATTGCACTGTAATAACTAACTGCAAAGATGTTTTTAACATCAGCAGTAAATAAAATAAAAAATAACTGCATCCGTTTCAAACTATTTCTGTCTAACCATTTAAGAGTTCATTAATTTAATGAACTATTACTTGAAAACATCACAAAAGTAAAAAAAACAATAAACTCCGACTGTCCCCACTTTGCATTCAAAAATCTTACCATCATTTCACATGAAAACAAATCATTTCAAGTGTTAAATCAGTCACAGTTTTTCAGGTTCATAAAAATCAACATTCAAACCTCCTTAGACAGTCTTTTACATCAAACAATTAAGAAATGAAGAGTCTTTTTTGTGTCCTCCTCCTGGACTATGACTTCCCCTTCAATAAAGGCTCAAACAGCTTCTTTTTGGGGGTAGCTCCAGGTGGAACTTTGGACTTAGGGGCTGGTGCAGACTTTTTAGGCTTGGGCTGCAGAGATGTAAGTCCCAGGATTTCACAGTATTTGTTGCACTGGTGCAAGGCTTTGAACTGGTCAATAAAAGATGTGGCACAATTTCCTTTGAAGCCTTTGTACCTGTTTAAGAAAACCAGTGTTAGAAATGTGATTTAAGACATTTAAAACCATTTAAAAGAATGCTTACCCTTTCTTACAGGTGGCAATTCCAACATCCGTGAGCTTCATGCCAACACCTATGATTAAATAAAAAGCAATACAAATATAAATGAATGAATGAATGAATGAATAATATTTTACTTTAAACATAGGAATAGTATTTAATTGTTATTTGCACCTTGCATATCAGTGACAAGAAGGTTCCCCTCAGTGTGATGGTAAACCCAATGTTGGAATGCACAGCATTTCTGTCCCGCCTCAGAGTCCTTCCTCATTAGATTTATTTCCTTGCCATCCTTTACCGAATACTTCACAAATCTCCAAACAGCTCCTCTTCAAGAGTGGCATAAGGTATGTCATTAGCTGGACGGTGAACCAGGTATATGGGAATTATCCTGCACAAACACAAACAAACAATGACTTAGAAGAATTTACTTCTACATGAACAGAAATGACAAAGATCCCAGTTTCTTACTCTGGAACTGGTCCAAAGGCCTCAAAGGACTGAGCCACTTCAGTGTATGCCTTGATGTACTCCCTGGCAGTGTTCTGCACCTGACACTCCTACAACCAGGAAGTACACATCACTTTAAATAAAATACTCCTACTGAAGTACGAAGAAAGAATACTACTACTACAACTATTACAACTACAGCTACAACTACAACTACTACACTATTACTGATAATAATAATAATATTACATTTTATTTAAAATAAAATAATAAAGCGTAGTATTAAACTTTATCTTAGTTTAAACAATATTTTTTATTTATTTAAATTTTGACACAGAAGTAAAAATGATCACGTGGTTAAGAGACGACAAAATTGCATGTTGGGAAGTTTTTTTTTTACATTTGTATTGTAATGTTGAAGGTAACGTTGATATTTTTCAGTAGTCTATCGAACAATAAAAAATTCATAGATGAGAGCTTTAAATGTACACTTACAACCAATGTTTTTACTATTAACTTGTTTTTCACACGTGCGTGGCTAGTGTGCTTCTGTGCTATGCTAACATATATTTTTATATAGGCTAGTATAAATGATGCTAATGGTCTGCCTACCTCCACAGCCAGGTTAAAGTTTTTCTGCACCAGTTCGTCGTTGTTGTTGGTGCCATAGCTGATGGCGTTGTGCACTTTGAGCACACAGGCGTGTCCCGGGACCAGCAGAGGGATCTGTCCGGCCTGCAGAGTGGTCCTAAAGGCCCGCCGGTGCATTCCCTCTCCAAAGTGGATCTTCTGTGTGACTATGCTCGCAGAATGACTTTCTCCAAAGTACTGCTCAACCAGAAAGTTGTCTTTGAACATGAGTCTGGAGCAGTTGATGTTCTCCTCTTCATGGCCCACTTCCACAGGAACAGCTGGAGAAAGCACATCACATCACTTACAAATCAAAAGGTAAGTCTGCTTTTAACTTAAAATTACACTTACCAGCAGTGGTTTTGGGAGTTATAGGGACGACAATCTCACTGAGCACTGCACAAGAAAAGCTCATTATTTTAAGCCATTATTATATGAAATTATGATAATGCAGAGGTAGGTAGTACTCATTTACATTTACTTGAGGATTTTTGCAGAAATTGTAGGCTACTTTTTGAGTGTACTTTTCTAATGGCATGCTTTCACTCACTACATGAGTTTGAAGCATTAGTACTCTTGGGAGTAAAAGTTTCTAGTACTTTTAAGACCATTACTTAGTACATCTATTGAGCGGGCTAATATTATAGAAGTAAATGTAATATTGTTTGAGTACACATTTTGGCTACTCCAAGTTTACCCACCTCTGCGTTTATGTGCCACTTACACTCATAGGTGAGCACGAAGTCCAGGGTGACTCTCCCATGTGCGTTCTTGAGTTCACAATGGTACTTGCCCAGGTCTTTGTGGGAAGCGTTGGAGACGGTCAGCGATACTCGACTCTCATCCCCTGCACTTCAAGAACAGGTAAAGTTTGTCAAAGCCAAATTTAGGGAGCACTTAACTATTTTACTTTGTAATTAATCAAGTGACTCATTTCAACAAATAATTTGTTAGTCTGACAGCAAAAGGGTATGTTCAAAATCATTTGTTATTTTCAGCCCTAAAATCAGCCAGTGCTGAGTAGCTAAAACGTTTGCTTTATAGCAATCAAAATATGACTTTGCAATGATTCAGTCTTTAATGTAATCTTGGTCTGAATCAATTATTTTTTTGGCAGGATGTTTTAATGTGATTCTGTGATTATCTGTAAAGGACAGAATAGTGGGAACTTTGAAGCAACTGTTAGCATTAGTTATTAAGGCAATGAATGTTAATAAATAGTGGTCAAATTCAAATACAGATCTAGAAAACTGGGATATGACTAAAAACTAATAAAGAATATATATAGGGCATTTTGGTCGACGTCACTCTCTACTGTGCATGCGTTATGCAGAAAGACCCGCTCTCCGTCTGGTAACATGGGGAAACTTCTTTGTATAAAACCTCGAAACGGGACGAGAGCAGCTGTTCCAATCTGACAGACGTTTTTTTTTGCCGTTTTTTCACTCAACTGACTGTAACTTTTAAGGGTCGTAAGGTCAAATTTCATTCACAAATGTTGATTTAGCTGCATAACTTTTGTTTTTGCACAGTGATAAACTCTTGTAGTTAGCTGACAACGATGCTTTTTTGACTTGTTTCCACTGTTTGTGTCTGTGAGCGGCGCTCTTTCTGGAGGCGGGGTGCGTGTGGATCGCCTGTGTTTATAAACAAAAAATCTCTATACCGATAATGCAATTTTAGATTTAAAACAATTAACATTATTCAAACTCAAGACATTACTAGCACAGTTGTTTGAAATACTATTTGTTATTTAGACTCCTCATGAAATAAATTGACTGTTGTCCAGTCAGTAACTTGCTAGTTTTGACATAAAAATTGAAAATAAGAATTAAAATAAGGCAAACTTAAAATACCTCCTGTTTATTTCCGTCAGAACAGCGCCGTCTTTTCTCCATGTGACTGTGTAGTCGGTGAGAACATCTGAAAACTGACACCAGAGACAAAGGCTCTGGGGGTCTCCACTCACAGACACTGCCTGGATGGGCTGCACAACTTTAAGGTCTGCAAAGGAAAATGTTTGCACCCATGGGCTACTAAAATACTGAATGGTTTCATGCATTCAGAGAAAAAAAACTAAGCATTTACCTTGCTTAGGTTTAACACTTTTCTGCTTCACTACTTCGCTGTATGCTTTCCTGCGAGTTGCACTGACATCAGTCTTGTCCTCCACTGCTTTTGATGGCTCTCCTTTAGTTAATTTAGTTTCCAAAGAACTGACCAATTTCCCAAACTTATCCTGGGAGAGGCGTCGCTTTTTAATTAAGTCTTCATTGTTACTATTTTGGGGTAATTTGTCTTTTGGTGGTGATTTAGTTTCTGCTTTCTCTGTCTTTTTCTGTGAAGTTGCTTGGTCAGTGGCTTTTGTAACTTGTTTTTCTTTAAGTATATCACTTCTGGCCTTGTCAATTTTTGCCTCGTTCTCTACTTCAGTCAGTGATTCTGTTGTGCTCTTTCCTGAGTGTTCTTTTTCTTTTTACTATGACGTCTGCCCATTTCCTTTTGTGGGACTCCACAGTTTCAATGACGTTTTCTCTATCCTTATTTTCCAATCTTGTCTCTTGTTCTTTAGACACATTTTCTTTGAATGTACAAGGCTGCGGTTCAGCTTCAACATTAGGGTGTATGTTCTCTTGTTTCCTAAATGTCTGCACACTGTGAGACTGACCGGTAGGCCTGTCTTTTTTGGAGCGTGCCTTGGCCTCCAAGCCAGACTTGTGAGTTTTGTGTGGCATTCTTGCAGCAGAGGCTTTTGCAGTCAAAGGAAGAAAAGGGTCAAACAAGTCTAAAGTGAAGCAAGCCACTCGTTTTTCCTCACAGACTGTGAAATGATCATTTGGTATTACTGCCAAGTTTAGAAGGTCTCTGCTTTCTTCAAAAATGCTTTTATTCTCAGTGAAAGAATACTGTGTAACTTCATCAGCTGTAGAATCTACTTCAATTTGCGTTGAGACAGCAAGGTCCTCTGTACTTTCTGAAGAGAAGTCAGTAATATCATCCGAATTTGGCTCACAGTCCAAAGCTTCATTGGGATAAACACTGTCTCTGTTGAGATCCCATCCAGTCTCCTTTTGGTCTCCATTCAAACTGCTGCCTGGTGTCTGAGTGACAAGAGAGGAGCCAATGCTGAGAGGAGCTGAGGGCATAATAAACTTAGGACTCCTCAAGAGTGGCTCCACCTGACATGCTCCATCAAGGTCCACTAAAGTGTTAGACAACACGTGCACATTCAGACCCGGGCTGCTGTCCTCTTTGGGTACGTGCTGTGACTTAGTTGTAGTGAGTGTGCTGAGAATATTCAAACTTTCGTTCACTGGATAAGCGACCTTGAGTGTCTCCGTAGGGGTACAACTTCTGTCAATATCTTGTTCTGCTGCCAAGTCCAGCGAAGAGAAACTGGCTTGATCTTTTACCTCACATCGTTATTTCTATAGGGCTGCAATAGAAATGTACACTTTAAGTTTCTGTAAAAATTGCATTATCAGAGCAGTCAAAGCATATTTGTGAAAGAACATTCATGATGTTAAAGTGTAAGAAGTTTCTTTATTAAACACATACCTTTGTGTAAAGCCCCAAAGTAAAATCTCCATGCTTTTATTAGTCCATATAATTTATCCAACATGCAAAAAGAATCTGCTTTTTCTTCTCAGCGCTTCACTTTATGTTATGCTGTCTATTGAAACAAAAGTGTGTGAGTCTGTGAACCTACTGAGTTTATAAAGGAGGTGCAATGGGGTGTGGGTGTGTTAAAGGGTGGAAAAGAGAGAGAGAGACGCAGAGGGTCATGTTGCACCCATCAGCTGTGCTGTCCTCTCACCCCACCACCTGACACGCCACGGATGTATGCTATTATCATTGAACTCCCAGCTATTATTAGATGCCATTTCTGTCCATCTGAAGTTTTACTGAAGCACTCCTGTTTCCCCTTTCACACACAGCTGTCAGTCTGGGAGACTGGAGCCAAATCACATCTCAAAAATAATAACACAATCAGAAGAATAATGGCTCTCATCCAGTGTAATGTGACTATTGCTTAAGGTCAGCCAGATGAGCAGTGACATTTGAATTTCCACCGTGTCTCATGACTGTCTATCAATACAACTGCAGGTATGACAACACCGACAAGGACATGAGTCCTTGATGTTCTTTCCGTAGTGCCTTAGTGTGAATGAATCATTTTGTTTAGTCACCTGATATGACAGATACATCTTATTTGTTTTTAAACGTCAAGCCACTGTTTGTTGACTAAATATATATTATAAACAACAACAATTTTTAAAATGTGCAATTTGAATGAACACTTTCTTCAATATTTCTTACCTCACTATTGAGAAGACTGTTTGATGGTCTCTTGAAGTCCACATCTGTGTCTTCTACAATGTTCAGAACCACATCTTGCTGATATTTGTCTCAAATGAATCACATCCTATGTCCAGCAGACTTGTTACTTCTCCAGATTTTGTCCCTGGTACTCAGACAGCACACTTCCATCTTCACTGCCTTTCTTAGATGTGGTCACCTCATCTGAACTCATGGATTGTTGCTTTGGCTCAGTCTGGCATTTGATGACCTTTTCCAGCTCCACCTTTGTTGTATACATTGGCTCAATATTTTCTTTTTCCTGAATCTCACCTCCAAGACAACAGGTGAGGCAGCTTTGTTCCGAGAAGACCGAGCTCTCTGTGATGTTATGTGAGTCCAAAGGCTTGTCCTGTACTCCCATATTGGACCAATCTGTGATGTCTTTCGGTGTGTCTGCTTGTTGTCCCGTTTCAATCTGAGTGGTTACCTCAGCGAGTGCCTGTGTCAAAGCATCTATCTCTGCTCCTATTTCTGTGAAAGCAGCAGTGAGGTCTTCCGGTGGAGATGAGATAATCTCTGCCCAGTCAGAAAGAGCGCTAGCCCAGCTATCTACTGACGACCACCTCTCAACTGAGGCCCCCCAACTTTTGTTGTCATCAAAAGACCAGCCAATCATGTTACAGGAACTTTGACTGTAACCTGATCTTTGTGTCTCTTCAGGAGGGACAGAAAAGTCACTTGTGGTGTCGACATTGATTCTTGCATCACAGATACACTCAAACTTCTATCCTGTAAATTATCAGCGGCAAAGTCCTGACAAGCATCAAGCCACAGTTCAACTGGACTATCATTTCCCATTGTCCTACTAATAAGCTCAGGGTTGTCCTGTGCCACATCACTGGCATCCACAGCAGGTGCTTCCACACTCATGCCATCCCGCTCTTCTGACTCACACTCAAATATTTTTTGATCTTCTAACACGTCCTGGTCATATTTGGTCACAGCAGATGAATCATTTGCCTCCAGATGTGTTGTAAACTGTATTTCTGCTGCTGTTACTTGTGATAATGACATGCACTGTGAGCATTGAATATCTTGGGTTTCAAGACACGTGGTGAAATCTTTTGTCTCATTTTCAAATATGTAAAGATCTGAGAGAGTTGCCGCCGGTATGCTGTCATTCTCTGAACTCTCTGAATGATGTGATAAGGATCTTAATAGAGGACCAGTATCACAGTCATCGGACTTAATGGTACTAAACATAAAGTCATTGACACTCGGATCAGACAAAGTCTTTGCTGTAGATAGCACAAAGGCAGGTGCATTAGTTATAGATGTGGATAGAGCAGCTGTCACAGGGTCACCGGTTTGGCAAGTGTTTGTTCCATCCACAGAGACAACAGATGTAATAAATCACAACATTCAAACTCTGTTAAGCTTTTGTCATTTGTCGTATTTTGGGAGCAAAATACTAAACTCTCGGACATATTCAAAGGCGCGTTTGTTTGGGATGAGTCATTTTTTTGTTCTGTCGAGAAAAATTTGGTATCTAGTAGAGGTGAAGGATTTTCTTCTGCACCAAATACATGTAACATATCTCTTGGTAATATTTCAGACACAGGGTTTTCTGGTGGACATTGTAAAGGAGAAACCTCAAGTTCCTGAATGTCTGAGGCTGTGGACAAGGTTTGACGTTTTGATTGGTCATCGGTACACAATAGGAGCTCCATCTGAATGTGAGATTCTTGAAAAAACAGTTGTGAGTCTCCAGTTGTTCAACCAGCTCAGCCAAGGTTTAGAATTCTGGGCCTAAAATGGTAACAACAAACTGAATATAGTCACATACAACATTACATTACATCAAATGTGTAGCAATTAAATTATACACATATAAGCTTTTGCTGAATGTCCGATAATTGAGAAAAATTACTCTCATATTGTGCTTGCCCTGCTTGATGCAGATAAACACATGTTTTGATCTGGATCACGTGGCTCACATAAGTGAAGTTCTGCTCTGTGATACACAAGCAGAAGAGCTGTGGCACAGACACTGGAAAAATACCAGTACATCTTCACCCATGACCTGCATTGGTCACATTCCTGATGTACTGAAAGACGCCTGCCTCCTTAGTCCCACTGTTTACTATAGGATTCACACTACAATTCTGCCACTACAAACATTTGAGCTACAAAACATACCGTTTAAAGCCATGACAGTACTATTGCACTGAAATAACAGTATGAACACCAAACTATGTATTCTTAAGGAAGTGACTATATCCGCTTTGCTGTTGCGATTCACTGGTGAATTAGACCTAATCTGTGCTAACACTAAAGCTGTCATCACAGAAGACAAGAATATGCTGTAGTATCACTGAGCCAAAATGCTCCATTCTCCGTCCACATTACTGATAAGTCCCTCGTCTCAGGGGCTTCGGTCTGTTTACCTAAAGATCCCTGAGACTCTCGTAGACTGAAGGTGAAGTTTTCATCAGAAAAAAGAAAAACTACATGAATCAGTCAATTTAGATAACCCTAGTACAGTACTCGTAACTGTTGACAAGATCTTGACTACAAGGTGTCGATCTTAACAAACTTTACAGCCATTATTTACCACTACCAATGAACAAGTGCCAGAACACAATACAAATACATTCTTTCCTATAACCGTAAGTTAACCGAATCATAATAGCCTGGGTAGGGGCTTCCCAGCTGTGCGTGAGCCATACGTACCTTTTTCATTGCGGTGAAGTGAAGAACCTATGAGACTTGAACATGAGCTAAGGCTAAGTGGATACACTCGGGGTGAGGGACTATTTTTAACTGTTGGCCCCCACAAGTACAAAGTCAGTTACCTGATATTGGAGACGTGCCGATCTTCTGCATTCAACATTGGATATCTATATTCACACTCGTGACCTACTTTATGGCAATACCATTTCACCATTAAGAACAACTGTGTTATTTTGTGTCTAGTCTTCTTATGATGAATATAACTGGAAATACAGACGTTCGCAATACTGTATATTGATTTTTAGATAATACTGTGATTGTTGTCTTAAACATATGCAAAAATCGAATATTGAGTAAATCGTTTGTAGCAGGGGTCCCCAACCACCCCTTCCACGAGCCATCTGCTACTGGGTCCCAGAGGATCTTTTAAGATGTGTTTTATTTTTTTATTTATAGTTTATCACTGCTTCCTTGTTCTTTACTATGAAAATATTGTGCCATTTTACCAAATAAACTGCAAATTAAAGCAATAAGAGCTAAAAATATGCACAATAATCAGTTGTATGCATTTAACGTGGTTGTTATTGGCACTACCCAACCTCAACCGGGCCCGGAAAAGAAAATTGTGATTGTACCGGAAAAAAGGTTGGGGACCACTGGTTTGTAGTATAAATGCAACAAAAAAGGCTGTTAAAAACAACAAATAAAAAAAAATTATATTGTAAATATTCAAATAAAGTTAGACTGTGACATTTTAGTCAATTGATCACTCATTGGTCTCTTAGTTAACCAAAATTTGTATTAGTTAGAAAGCACTTAATAAATTTTTTCAGATTTTTTTTAATGTAAATTTCATTTATCTGTTTGTTTGTTTTTGTTGTTGTTGTTGTTTTTAATCAGTTATTAATTAGAATGCAAACATCTGAGACTAGTTTTGCTTTTAATCGACTAATCCAGCCCATCCAAACTTTTCAGAGTCGCGGCCTCCCTATTGGCCCAAAGTTTGCCCGAGGCCCTCCTAGTAATTTTTCACTCAAAATAATGTAGAATGTATTTTCTGTCAGATTAGGATGCAAAAACAGCAAAATGATAATGAGAGTGGACTTGGATGGATGGATTAAAACAGTAAATTAATCAAACTAGGGATACAAAGTTAGTTCCAAACTCAGTTTTCTGTCACACTCCATTGTGTGGAAACCTTTGGAGGGGGGGACCACTTGGATCACTGGTAATCGATTGGTAGCATATGTTTTAAGTCGACCAAGAATGTCTAGAATAACCCAGTCAAGCAATATTTTATTGATTGTTAAACTTCATGATCAATACATGATGATCAATACATTTAAAGACATGCTTGGTTTAAAATACCATCTGATTATCGCAATCAAGATATGAAAAAAATATTGAGATGTTCATTTTTATCAATATCGCCCTTAAATGACTTAAGAAGACAAAATCTGTACATAGCAATTAATGAAAATATTAGCTTTCTAAGTTATTTGAAAGTTTATAATACATTTTTTTAATTTGTATTTTTAAACAGGTCTTTTTGAAGTCTTTTTTACTTAAGGATATACTCGATATTCAGTTTTTACATTTCTTCAAAACAACATTTACATAATATTTAAAATTTGATTTATCGCTCAGCTTTACTGATAAATCGACTAAAAAGGGGGCATGCCTAAAGCTCTGCAGCTAAAAAGTTTTTTTTTTTACTGACAGAGTTCATTCAAAAACAATATATAAAACAAATAGGAAGCACTGTATTTATGTATAAAAAGGCAGATTAGTCCAATTCGGTCCCAAATCTTCAACTAAATCACCTCATTTTGTTGCTGTTTGAAATAATTTAACTAAAAGGATTAGTCGACTAATACATTACGGATTAAGCGACCAGACGATTCAAAGAACAACCGCTCTATAAGCTGCACTGTGTGAATAATATGTCTGACAGTTCACAATGTTTGACAAAACTCATGTACCTCTCATTGTGAAACCAATAGGCCCCACACCCTGTTTGAGCTCCTGCCTAAAAAAGAAAATTAATGAATAGGAAGGAAAAATGAGAATGAAGGACAGGCAGTGCAGCAGTCTTGTTATTTGAGTTGCCAAGTCTGTTTTAAAGTTTTTATCAATGGTAAAAATACTATTTAAAATATGTTGAAATCATTAACACTGACACACAATGTTTCCCTAAAGCATTAAAATAATAACTCATAATGGAAGGGTTTAGGTCGCTTGTTTTGGTCTTTTTTTCAAAGGCTTGGTTGTTAGGGTTACGCACTGCTTCTTACTTGGAGTCTGGCATGTTTGCTTTGCTATCCTATCAATTACTACTTTGGATATTTCTATTTTAAATGCTCTTTTGTCATAGTAATGTTTTATGATTAACTATGACTTGTTTCTTCGGTCATGTCCTTCGACTTCCCGTGTCGTTGTTATGTAACACTTTGTCTTGACACCTGTTGCTTGTGATGCCTTGTAAATTTCCTGAGCAACAAGAAGAGTATTCTGGGACTCTTGCTTTGTTTATGCAGCAATTTAGCTGCTCTTTGATGTTTACAGTATGTGTGGCATGTGTAATTGACTTTTGCTAAAATAGCTTGTTAAAATGACTATACTGACAGCAGATAATAGTATTTACTTTATTGTGATATAGGTATTTAGTCATTTACTCAATTACTTAATTAATTGGCCAATGGAATTTTAATGGTACATTGTGTAACTTTGATAAAATAGATTTGTAGAAAAACATGTTTTTGTCATTTAGATTTCTTTGTTGCACTACATAAAAATACAAATCTGTGTCTTTACTTTGAGTAGCCTTGCATGGCCAAAAATGATCTGTTATTTAGCCTATAGAAGTGGGCCTCCTTTTGTATGTTTTGAAAAAACTTAGTTTAGTTGGCGACACGGATAGCGCTCTGGCCTCATAGCAAGAAGGTCCTGGGTTCGACTCCCGGGCCGCCCGGGGCCTTTCTATGTGGAGTTTGCATGTTCTCCCCGTGTCTGCTCCGGTTTCCTCCGGGTGCTCCGGTTTCCTCCTACAACTAAAAACATGTCCAATGTGCCTCCCCTCTCCCCTCCCCAGGACTACAGATGGAAATTAGCTGTAAGCTACAATCTGGTACAAGCATCTCTGCCATTGTGCTTGATGTAATTGTACTTGTCCTTAATAAACATTACCTAACTTTAGTAGTTCTTTAGTTGCATTATTTATTTATTTATTTTATTTACATGTATTTCTTGTGTTTTTTTTAACTTTCTATTTATACTGATTCTGTAGTTGCCTTTTCACCGCCAGAAAGTTACACAGTGCATCTGTAATTAACCACATTTTTCATGAATTGACTATATTTGACTAAGATTTTTCACATTTTTACAAAGCATATGCAGAAATTAAAGGAACCGTATGTAAGATGCACAACTGGTGGTTAAAAAAAAAATTTACAGTCCCAGATGATCTTGGGTTGCCAGAGAGTGAGATGGTCCATATGTTGATGATTAGAAGCTACTGATCAATCATCAACAAGGTTGATGTTCACCAAATGTGAACATCACATGTATCATTGCTTTTTTATTCGGGATAAATAGATTTACAATGACTTTCTGTAAAAATTAGATTACATTTGAACTTTTATCGGCGGACACATAAACGACATGTTTATGAAATTTTAAATCTAAATCTTAAATACCTCTCCTTTAAAAGGTAATTTGCTGAATGTCTGTTAGCTTAATAGTGTTGTAACCATGAAGATATTTTTAAACTGAAATAAAAGTAAAGTATTGATTCTTGTTTGATTCTAGATTTACATTAGTTTTAGTATCTGATTTAGGGCTGCAACAAGTTAATCAAATTTATCAGTTATTGAAATAATCGTCAACAAATGTTGAATAATCTTTATTATTAGGCTTCAACACATGTAATGAGCTGAGGAAAAACTCCGATTAAACAGTAATCACATGAAAATTGTGTAAATTTTATGTTTTTGATGTTAACACTAGTTGTCAGACCGTGTTCAAGCAGCGTCACCTCAGCTCAAAGTCTGAAAATACTGTTATTTAAAAGAACTTTTGTGTTCTAAACATCCAATCAATTAACTAAAACAAAAATCACCCAACTAATCAATGACTGAAATAATCATTAGTTGCAATCGTTAGTGGTGTGTTGATACGTTTGACAACCTTGGAGGTTAATTTGCTTTTTTACACTATTTCTTATTATTTTCTGTGTTAACAGTTCTCCTTTAAATGAACTCTGCCGGAGCTTTCGGTTCTGTTTTATTTCCAGTACACACTCAGATCATAAATATTGATTTGTTTGTCTAATCAATCGATCACAGCTCATGTTTGATGAAGTCAGACTTGTCTTTATCTTGAGCGTGTTGTTTTTGAACTCCTGCTTGTTTCACAGCTATGCAGAACCACGTTGTCATGGAGAGAAAAGTGTCGTCTTACCAAAGATATATTTTTACTCTGTGTTGTTGCTCAGTCTGCCCGGTCCAGGACATGTTCGGGCGGGGGCCAGGGGCAAGTGGAGGAAGGTGCGTGCGTCATTACAACTTTCTGTTTATGTGGAATATGAAGAGGTATTTAAAGATGCTCAGGGGAAGTGTTCGATTACACTATGATTCAGTGACTCAGTATGTAACACTGACGCTTGTTTGATGTTGTTGGCCAAACGTCTGGAGAGGCGACGTGTGAATCATGCGTTCTTAATCAGTGTTGCTGCTATAGATTTGGTCCAGTATAGAGCCTGGTAATTTGAAGGACAAATTACCATATTTTTCTGATTATAAGTCGCTCTTTTTTCATAGTCTGGCTTGGGATGCAACTAGAGCTGGGAAATATATTGAATTTTAGCTAATATCATAAATGTTGTTTTCAAAAAAGCCAAAAATTTAGTATCACCTGTATCATTTAGAGATAAAAAATGGTACAAAAGGAGGCAACTAAAAATAAAAAATACAAAAATGCTGTAAGTTTTCAACTAAGGGCATAAATGTAATATTTTGGACTTTTGTGATTCATTTTGCCAACTTTTCACATTTATCTGGCAAGAGGTTACATTCACATGACATCATCGCATTATACATTTTATAAGTCATTAATATTTATTAGATGGGGCTCCAACAGCAAAAATGTATTTTAAACCAAGAGCTTAATGTGTCTAAATTGTTTGATGTTACAATGTTTTTTTGGTTTATCTACGCAATTGTTGTTATTGGCTTATACCTAAGAAAAAAAAATTTAGATCAATTAAATTAAGTGTTTAATTTTCGTCAATATCGCCCAGCCCTGGATGCGACTTATACTCAGGTGCGTGTTAAAGTGTAAAAATGTGTCAAAATGCTTTACGTTAATGTATGAAACACCTATTCAATTGGTTGTATGCTTCATGTAGCTGAATAAGTATTGTTACATTAACAAACCTATTCAGCCTAGTGTTGTTTTTATTCTATTGTCATAACTGATAGCTTGCCTTCCAAGATGAATTTGTTAAATACATTTTCCCCCCAAAAATGCGAATAGTCCAGTGTGACTTACTTTTTTTTCTTCATTATACATTTTTTTGGCCTGTGGACTTATAGACCGGAAAATAAGGTAATACATATTAATACACATTAAAACATTGATTTCAAAAACAAATTGATAATGGCTTTTGGTAATGATCTCTGGAACATAAACCAAACAGACTCTAATCTCTGCCATTTAACATAGAAAACAATCAAAATTCTTCTTCTAAAGTATGACTTTTGCTTCTAAACCACATGTTGTTGTTTTTTTCTAACAGAGCATCAGATGTGGAACTCCCAATTCAAATAGCACACCATTTCTCAGTCTTTTGAATAATGAAGTGATCATTTGATGTGTTGTCATGGTACAAAACCGTCTTGGTATTATGCTTTCTCATATAGTTTTATTTTTTTTATTTTCAGAATAACTCAAAATAAACTGTGGCATCTCTGGGCTCAGCTGGTTTGATTGAAGCTCTCTTTGAGTCAGTGGACATGTTACAGTGTGAGGACATTCTCCAAATGCTGCTGCAGTAACACAGAGAACATGTCAAAGCAAAGAGTGCGTCATCTGACACGCAAGACCTTTGTTACATTTCAGGAAGTCTGTCAAAGCTGCTCGCAATTTCTGACTCACAACCATTTATATATGTTTCCTTACTGATTGTTCTGCTGGACGTCATTATCAATCTTCAAGAGACATGTAACTTTTTATTCACAGTGTTATATTGTTCACTTTTATTCAGTCTTTCTTACATTATAGTTTGAAGTTAAGTTGTTGCTTGTTCCATTGTATTTGTGGACTTCATAAGAACAAAAGGCTTTTCTATTAGCACACATAATATATAGGCAACTATTACAGTTAATACCATATTTCCAAGAAACAGGTAGAGCTGGAAAAGAAAAGACCCACTGAGTTAATTGAATCAATAAGTTGTAATGCTATCTCCCATTGCTTTCAAAATGAGTTATGAAACACACTTACAAAGTTAATGTCTGAGTAGTGGATTGGTGTTTCCTGCAGGCCAATGTAGATGATGATAAAGACAGGATGTGTCATGTAGCATGCAAAGCTAATGTTGGAAAACGGCATCCAAAAACGTGATGATAAAAAATTATTTACAACACCTTGAAAAAAAAAAAAGGAAAAGACTTGTTTATCTATAAATTGATCTATTATAACCAGAATAGGCGATCCCCTTTTCCTCACCTCCATAGCCCCCTTCACAGGCCAGTATGATCCAGGTGACAGCCAGTGCCCACAGAGGCCTGTGCAGGCTTTGGTAAAGAGCGTGAGGTACAGACGGGTGAGAAGGAGCTTCACTAAGGATGTACGACAGTCCAACCAGAAGAGCCATGCCACCGAGACAGCAAAGCCAACCCGCTACTGCTTTCCACTGAAACATTGTCAGCAAACATTTTTTACCCATGCAATGTAGAAATACAATGTTATACACACCTTTTGGTTTATGACTGGAGCTTTTTTAGTTGTTAGAAAGATTCCTGTTACAATTCCTATCAAAAATGGTCCATATCTCGTGTATGGTCTTAAATAATAAAATACATAATTTTCAGATGTCCTGAAAGGAAGAAAAATATGAATATTAAATGTATGACTTTTTAACTTTTTTTTTGCTACACGTTACTTTCTTACTTACATTATTTTTGTGTGAAAAACTGGCAGATGCCACAGTGCAGATATCACTGAAGTGACCACAATCGTTGACAAGAGGAGCCCAACTGCTACTAGACTAAACACTCTTTTGTTTCTGATGCACAAAACAATTTTAGACTTAAATATTAAAGACTATAATTTAAATCCTGTTCACTTACACTCTATACAGGAAGACCAACAGTGGAGTGGTAGCGTAGCACTGAAAGTCCAGTGACAGATACCAAGTCCACGGGACACACTGCATGGGACACATACTATACATTAAACAGGTATTTCATGTGCGTGTAATATCAGTATAAATGTACGCCGTACACTTACAATTTCATGATCAGGCAAAAGGTTACTGACCAGCAGGATGTTCGCCCACCAGTACGACTTGCAGTTCATGATTGTGTTTACAAATGGAAACCAGTACGGCCCCCAGTGCACCACGGACATAAGACCGATAGTGAAACATGTAATAAATATATGCAGAGGCTGAATCCTAGGATCACAGATACACACATTATTCAGATTTATTTTAAATATAAATGTACTGAAGGATGTTGTTAACCTTCTAAGCCTGCTGAAGAGGTAGTGTGTCACAACATTAATGCTAAGTGTATCCTCGGCCCTTTGGATTGCACTCAATAGAGACCTGGCACTTAGCAGACCTCTGTAAGGAAAAGATTAGCAATATTTTACAGGGTTATAACAAAGGTAGGTAGTAGATAGGTAGTAAGTATTTTCAATGTCACCCCAGTAACAGAAACGTGTCCACTGCCAGAAAGACAGGTCCACTCAGACTAAGGACATACAAGGGACTGCTTTCAAATGCTTTCTTCCAATTCTTATAATTATCTGGAAAGGGAAGAAGAAAGGATGTTTAATAATTACAATGATTAAGTTTTCGTTTAAAGTGAACTTTGCTTCTCTCAAACCGATGCTGGTGATGATTGGATACTGTGCAGAGTGGCCACACATGATCCAAAGCAGGCTCAGGACGCGGATGCCATGTAGAGAAGAGTATCCTCCTCCTGCGATAGAGGAATGGGTGCTCAACACGTTCTGGGTGGTGGTTTGTAGAGAAAAGGCCTCTATGAAGTGAGATCCACTTTGCAGAGGAAACGTATCTGTGTAAAACAAAATCTTAGCAATAACTTTTAGACATAATCTGTAAATGCACTATTATATTGCTATACACTGCACTAGAGCTGATATTAATATCAATCGAACCAAATTGCATTATTATGATAACTTTCTTACATAAGACAGTTGTAATAAGCTGAGTGCTCATTTACAACTGTCTTATTACAAGAAAAAAGACAGATAAAGCTAAGAAGTAGACAAAATTACTTTTCAAATATATTATGGACATAATTAGCAAATCGCAAAGGCTGGATTTTTTTTAACAAACTTAATATCATTCTCAAATAACAAAATCTCATCTTATTCTGGTTAAACATGGCTTAAAATACATTCTTGCGATTCTTGTATTAGTTTGTCAGCTCATATGTCAGTCTTTTTGTCATTTATTTTCGCATGTTCTTAAAACTGTCAGACTTTAAAAGCATAAACTGAGACACTGCAGAAAAAGAGGATTAATATTTCAATAATAAAGAATACTGACACAGTATTTGCAGAAATGATGCAACAAAAGAAATTGTGCTCACTAAGAGTAAAAGTTACTTATTTCAGTATTTTCGCAGTTCTCTTGGACATGTTTAATATGTGAACATAATCAGATTTTTAAACACAAATTACAAATGAAATCATAAATACAATACTTTGCAATGTGATATTTTTTCCAAATCGTGCAGCCCTAAACCACGCTATAAATTTGAACTTCACTCATCCACTGTTGCTCTGTTTAAGTCAGAGGTTTCGACTTACCTCTTGCATTGTTGCTTGTCATGGTCCCATAAAGGCCTGAACCAGACTTTATACAGGTTGACTGTTCTGCTGGACCGACCTCCCTGCTCCGCTGCCATGTTGTAAAGGCTGTGAATAGACTTGCTGCCAGAGGGGTTGCTACCATTATGCAACACACAAACCTAAATTATACATTATATATTTTTGTTAATGTAGATTCCATAATAGTATTTTAATAACAAGTTTTGCATACTCACAAGCAGGTGACATCTAAAAAGTTTGGAGCAACAGTGTCAGACACACAGTGGATCAGGAGCACCTCTTGAGTAGAATCATTCACCAGAAAAGAAGGGATGGGTGGAAGAAGAGATGCATGTCCCAACTGTAATCTGTCTATTAAAAGTAAAGCACAAAAATGTTAACATATAATTCTTCAACAAGTCAGAAACACGATTCACAAACTGACCTTGCAGCACCAGAAATTGGACATCATCTTTCTTGCAACTGTTAGGCACACAAATTCCCACGAAGTACTCGGTTGATCCCTGTAATAAAAAAATTGAGCATTCTATACAAATATTATTAGGGATGCACCAGCTTTTTCAGTTCCGATATTTTGGCTTTAAGTGACTGCTGATACTTGATATTAAACAATACAACTACGGTATATAAGTATAGAGGCTGAAGTAACTTTTGTTTTCTTATCAAAACATAACAGATTTGGTCATATAGTGTTATGTAGCTGTTATTTATTGCGCAAGTCACAACTTAACAACTTCATCTGAATAAAAAAAATCAAACATTATGAGATGTTCTGGATCAACATGTCAGTAAATTTGTCGTATTTTGTCTAATTAAAGACACAACAATGATATCGGCTATCATGGAGCTGATATCTGATCCAGTTAGATTTCCTGGATTGGCTTTGGTAACCGATTCCAGTATCGGATCTATGCTTCCCTAAATATTACATATATTTATGTATTTGTAATTTGTACAGTTTACCTGTCGTAGGAACACGTGGCAGTACTTTCCAGAAAAGTTTGGAGCTTGTGCAGACTGACACAGCTTCAAGAGCCCGGGCTGGTTTGTGTTACCTCCCTCTACATTGCTTCCCATTTTCCCAAAGGCATCGTACACTGTTTAAAACAAAGAATCACCTTTTGTGAGCTAAAGGCACTTCAGTAGAGGACACTTTATCAGTCTTCTAAAATGTAGATTTGATGTTAGTGCATTAGTACAAATTAAAGTGACACTGTATAACTTTGTGGAGCTGGAAAATTGAAATAGGAAGTGAAAACCATACTGCAGATCATTTGTCACATAGATACATGAATATGACATCCAGTGGAATATTTTAGCTAAAGTAGCAACATTTCTATAAAAACAAGAAAGAGGAGCCTAATAAAATTGTATATTGGTGAGATGAGAAGACATTTTATACTGTTACTTAGTCCAAGAAAAAATATCAGAACAAAAAAGCATGGTTGTATACCAGTCTATTTAAGAGATAAAAAAAAAACAACAACACAATATTCTTTTAATGTCTAAAGCTATAAATAACGACATTGTTTTTACTGAAAGGACTAATAAAAACGTTGTTACTTACTCCGTACAGCATATTCTTTTGGGTCGTCCGTGTTTATTTCTGATAGAAAAGTGTTTGTATCCATAAGACATTTTTGAGTCAAGTCTTGTGTTGTGCCCAGGCCTCCACGTGAGCTTAATAAAATGAGCAGAAGCACCAAACTGGCTTTCATTTTCACCCTGACTGTGCACCGCCTCAGCTGCCTTTTATATTCATTATACTGCACTCATGTAATTAGGATGAGAGCGTGAAATTTACTCACAGAGGGAGGCTAAAGCCGGAATTTTACATTGGTGTGAACAGGATTGTGTTACAACATAAATGTCACTCTTCTGAATAAAAGCTTTAGGAAATCTGTTTGTAGTGAGATGGAGAAGCCACTAGATGGAGCTAAAGGATTTGTGGTTCTTTAAAACCTCAACACAAAATATAGTAAACAAAGAGGAATTTGTTGTATATTTTATGCTTTTTATAGAGTCTATTTGAGGAGCTAAAATTTCTGATACTGTTTTTTCAGAAAAATTTTCAATTGTCTTTTGAAAGATGAGATCAGATGAGCTGAACATTTGTACAATTATGCCCATAGCTTGTATTATTTTTAAAGTACTGTTTTGTAATTGGCTCTGTGCACGGAATGTCACTTGGCTTATTTATTTAAAAAAAAATGCTGACTTCCTGCTGGCATGTTAATTTCCTGTTTAGTTCAGTTCTATGAGGTTTCACTACTTTAGTCTAAAATGAAAAAAATACTTGAAGATCGAAACAAAACACCAAAGTGTGTTTATAAAAGATGTGTTTGTTTGTCAATGCTAACGCTAAAGACAATTTGAAAATACACAGCTTGGATGCACAGGGTAAATTTGTTATTTCTATAGCTATTATTTTTAATTATATTGATATAATGTGGTGTTGTTTATCTTGTACTGCACCTTGAGCTGTGTTGTAAATATGCATTTATGTATGGAGTTGAACTATAGTTGTTTTTGTTTGTATTCTCGGCACAGTCTTTCCCAATTTCTACTATATATTTTACTTATGTAAAAATATAATACATTAAACAACAACTACTGGTATCTACTAACACTGCATTGAAGAGCTGCCTGTTGCAAAAGACTACAAATTAGCATTTATATTCAGACTACTATCATTATACTGTTGTTGTTGTTTTTGTGTGTGTGTTTTTTTTCTTTTTTGGACCTTAAAGTTGGGGTAACTAAATTTGCTATTTGTAAATTAGTAAACTTTGTCTTTTCCACTAAGTATACAGTAAATGCAGCAAACTAGCTCACTGTGTACTGTCTGAATCAAAATGAAAAGCCTTTTATTTCTCTTCGAGAGCCAAAATGCAGCACTCTGATTTGCTTGATTCCCTCCACTTTGCTGTTTTTTAAAATGTGTTTTTAAAACTTTTTACAGACAAAAAATAATTTATGTGGATATTACCATGCACTTAAGGATTTTATGAGAGTTAGGAACTAGTTGGACCTATTTCAGGTTTTTGCAGTGTGAAAATCAGCTACCCCATTTTTAAACAGTTGTGTTTTTGTTCACAAAAGCTGCTATACTGCAACATTGTGACCCACTGACAGTAAATTTGGAATTATTTATTATAAAGTCAAGCTTAGCTCATCAAACACAGCATAATAACAAGTTGTTATGACAAATTCAGTACTCAGACACTCTCTTGCATTGAGTGTTAATGTCGTAATTAGTTTTCTAGTCAGTATGAATAGCCCCTGATTCTTTACATCCAACTGTTTATTGACTTTAGTTCTCGAAAGATAACAACAAAGTAGGTCCTACATTACATCTGACAATGAGAACTCTTACAAAAACTTTTCTGCAGTACATTCATTGGACATTAGCAGCATCGAACCTCTGCGTATTGCTGACTAAACACACAACGTTATAGGCCACAGTACTTCAAACTATCTAGCTCTAGACAAAGCAAAAATTATAATAAAAAATAAATAAATATTGATTACAATATGCCTAATCAACTAACAGTGTATTTGTATATAAAATGATCTAAAGTAACTTGAGATTGTGCATACATGCTGCATTTGGCTGCATGTTATTTACAACAGTTACACAAAGGTTTTTTTCATGAAAGCTGAGCGACTCTGAGCACGGACCGTCAGATGGCTTGTTTATATTCAAAATAGCTTATGTACTTATGGGTATTTCCTGGCAATGCGTCACAGTTGGGGGCGTGGCCTGCTGTGGGGCAATGTCATGGGGAAAGTCCTATGTTAAGGCATTGAATAAACATTTTACCGCTTTGAAGACTTTTTTTTCCATATTAAGTGTATTTTCAGCACATCCAATTCAAGTCAAGTCACAGTCAAGTTTAAATCGGGGTTGTGGCCTTATGTCAGAAAAGTTAAAAGAAAGTTAAAGGCGTCACTAGCATTACGGTAGCATTTAGCCGGCAGCTAGTGTTAGCATTGTTGGATTTATTTACATATTTGGACTGTTTTTTATTCATCTCCTTGTATTTGTGTATATTGTTTGACACAATATATTTTCTTAAATTATAGTTGTTAAACAGTGAGTGATAAAGCTGTTCCAAAGGCACTGTTTATGATATGTTTCCCCATGGAAGTTTGTCAGTACAAGAGGTTGCTATTTTGAATGTAAACATGCTCTCTGACGTTTCGTGCACAGAGCCAGTTGCTTTTTGTCATTACAATCATCGCTTCTCAGCTTTGAGCCTGCTTGCTTTTGCTTTAATAAAGGCCATCCCATGTGTCCTCATGTGAGTGTTTAAGATCCCCTCAGTTTCAAATTCCCTGCTGCAAACTTTACATCTGGTGTTTGGAGTTCCGTCTTCGTTCTCATCTGCACTGTTCAGCTGGTTCTCTCTTTGGCTTTCATCGCTGCCTTTGCCCTGTCTGTAGCCGTGTCCAAGGCCGCGCGGCTCCTTTAACCGGTGAACGATAAAAAGGTGTCTGGATAGAGATCGCGTGAGGTGTAGCAGAGTCCGCACTCCTTACACTGGTACGAAGAGCCGTTGGTCTTGTGCCGTGGGATGTGCTCATGGAAAGTAGTTATGTTTTCAGTGTTAAAGCCGCAGACAGCGCACTTGTGGACTTTCAGTATATTTACTTTGAGCTTCTTCAAAGGCCCCGAATCAGAGTCTCTGTAATTTACATCCAGAGATCCTTCGTGGTCTTCTGACTTTCGCTTTGGACTGATCTGAAAAACAGAATGCACAAGGCCCCATGTTTATATTCATGCTGTAAACGTATATACAATATGTCATTTTGTATTAGTGATGCACCAATCCAATGAGCATGTTTGCCTATCCATGAAATTTTGCAGTATCAGCAGTTATTACCCCCATGGAATCAGTTCAGCTGAAAGTTTGGTTGTGCTGTTAATTGGATGAAATAACACTTGATGAACCAATGAAAGAAATTTGATTCAGATAAAGTTGCTAGATTTTTATTTGCACATAACACTGTGAAAAAAGCAATATTCAGCCTCTACTCTGGCATCTGTCAATATTTAAAGCCAAATTATGTAAATCAATATTGGAATTGAAAAAGTGGATTGGTGCGTCACACATTTGTATTTATTAAGCAAAAATGCACTGGATATTAAAACCGAAAGACTTGAAATTAGTTCGCTCTGTTTTTCTGCTGTTTGGATAAAGTTGTTCTTTAGCCCTAATTGTAGCAAAAAATGAACCACGTGTATTAAATATGTGCTGAAGGAATTGTGCGAGCTAGGAGGTGTTTAGATGGACTCAAACTCCCAATTTTTTATTTGCAGGGTGAAATCCGGTACCCCAGCGGTAACACTATATTCTGGATCCATAGATATACAATAGTAGTATTAGTAGTATCAATAAAGTACCATTTCTTTAGCAGACACCGTCGCCGAAATATTGCTGACAGTTTTTACTTCTTGTTCACCATGCATCAGCTGAATGTGTTGGTCCAATAAAACTTTTTTAGTGAAGGGTTGGCTTAGAGGTGGACATTGCCTATGACAAATAACAAAACATTATATCATTGCAACACAATGATGATCTGTAAATAAATAACTATAAACTTACGGGCAGGTGAGATCTTTGTGCAGACCCTTGTGTTTGAGACGGTTATGCCGACAGAGAGTGTGCATAGAGCAAAAGGACTTTTCACAATGATGACAAGGGTGCTTCTTCAATATCTGAAAAGGATATAAATATTGCGATATTACTTTTTTAAGCTTAAGCAAGAAATCTTTTGTGTGTGGCTTGAAATGTGTACCTTTCCATGTCTTTTCCGCACGTGTCCCACATAAGTGTCTCTAGAGTTGAAGTTCATGTTGCACTCCACACATGTGTATCCAGTACGAGAAGTGCTTTTCTGCTCTTTTTGGCTCCCATTGTTTGCTCTTTTGGGCAACACAGAGTTGTCAGATCTGCCATTAGAGTTTTCATTTCCACTGTCTTTGTTGTGATTAGAGTTGGTACTAGAGCTGTTGGAGTTGGTGGATCGGGCGATCAGAGGGAGACTGGGACCGTCGGCTGTCTTCAGAGTACCATGAGTGGCCTGACAAAAAACAGAAATTGTAAGTGAAGTGCGGACAAATCACTCAATAGGCAGTAATCAGATTCTAAAAGTCAGGCAATACATATTATGACATAAAGACCTTTATGTCATTTAGTGCTACACTGTTAATCAAAATCAAATCATGAATCACAATTTTAATGGGGCAGTTAGCAAATTGCAGGTTGTATTTGAAGTATCACAATTTCCTTTAGAAGTTGCCAAATATCCTGTCATTTTCTGCACAAAAGCTGTTAATCTTGTAGTTTAGGTCTTTAAAAGCGTGTCGAAGCACATGATTGTTGGGTCAGTTTTTCCTAAATTATGGAGCTCTAATGTGATGACAAATTTAAATATTCAAATCTTCAATTTGAAACAAATGGCTTAGTTATATAAATTCAATGCATTCATATACCTTAATGTGATCAAGCATGAGTTGCTTCTGTGCGTGGTACATGGAGCATTCGGGACATTTGAAGACAGGGACCCTGTGAGTGTTCAAATGCTGTTCCAAATGTGAGTAGAGTAAAGACTGTAGCGTGAATACAGTGTCACACATGGCACACTTGTAGATCAGCCTGAAACACCACAAAAACGAGTTAGAAAGCTCTGTTTTGAAAAGACTAATTTAAAAGGTGACTCTGCCTTGGCTGTTAAAAGGTCGACACCTGGAAAAACAATTTGAGAAACTAAGCTAAGCTAAACCACGTCTAAATTCACAAAATCCTTCAATTACACACTTATTTATTTCTCAAACAATTCATTAGACACAGATATTATGTAACACTGTTGCCTACTCTCACCAAATTCTGGATATAGTTGAAAACATTTTTTTTTTTGGCCAATTTTTTGCCAACAAATTTCAAATAAATAATCTAAGTAACTAACAATGTAAAAAATAGAGAAGCTTACTTAGGCTCGCCGGCTTTGACTCCTGAATGTTGTGTCTGTGCATGGGAGTGTGTCCCAGGAGCTGATTTGAACGCCATAGGGCAGATAGGACATTTATAGAAGATCTCACAGTGAGAACTTTGGATGTGTGACTTGAGCGTGGAAGCATCAGTTGAGATCACACTGCAGTGGACACATCTAAGAGACAGGTGTTATTCATAGTATAAAGATACCTGTTTATTTATTATTTCAATTAGCTCACCTGTATCCACTTCGCCGGGTGTAGTGTAAGCAAGTCTTGTTGACATGCTGTGCCTGAGTGTGAAGTGATTGAAATTTTGCTCCACACTCAGGACACACATATGGAGTTTTTTGTTGGTGAATTCTCTGGTGTGACAGGAAGCTGCACTGATTTGGCAGAATCATTTGGCAGACAGAGCAAGTTTTCTGTAAAATATGATTAGTATGATTCAATTTTGTAATCACAACTTCAGTTAATGGCTTTGTTTACACGCACCTGGTTACTGGACTCCTGTTGGTAGTGGACTGCCAGAGAGTAGACATCCTTAAACATTTCATTACATTCAAAACATTTAAGATTTTGTTTGTCCACTTTTGACGTCTCATCTTCCAAGGCCAATGCAGTACTCGACAAGGACGTTTGTGACTCTTTTTTAAATTTTCTGGAGTGGTAAGTGTAATTTATAGAGTGCATACCAACTGGACTTGAGGTAATTATCATCTGGTCCGTCGGGATTGGCTTGAGGATAAGGTTTGAGCACTGCATGGCTATACCTTTGTCTTTGTGGCTTCTGGCATGAGACAGCAGGCTGCACTTGTTGTAAAAAACTAAGCTTTTTTCGCAGTGGTTGCATGTCACATCAATCCTCACGCTTCGTCGCTCACAATGCTGGGTCAAGCTCTTTTCCAGGGCAAAAGAATCACCACATTCCAAGCACCTGTAACCCCGAGATGGTAGACTTATGTTGGCTGTTGATGGAGGGGAAAGGTCTGGGACGTACATGGGAACAGGGTTAATGCTGCCGAGGATTTGTTGAAGGCATCCACAAGAGAACTTTGGGAACTCCCAAACACTTGAACCTTCGATACCTTTTTCGGCATTTGCTCACAAAAGATAGATTTTAGCTGCTGTTGAGATTGATGCGAGGATGAGTATGCTTGTTGGAGATCACACGCAGTTGATGACAAAGCTTTCGGTAGGAGATTGAGGTTGCCAAGATGCACTGTCTTTGGCACAAGCTTAGCATTAGCCGAATTCGAGGAGGGTACCATGAGTGTCTGTTGTTGAAGGCCATTTGCAGCTTTGAGAATTGCACCACTTGATGAAGCTGGGATTACAGTAGCTTTAACTGTGGTGTTGTCTGCCAGCATAAGATTGATTACTTGAGAACCGACCGTTTTAACAGCTGACACAGGTAAGAAGGCAGTCGCTACAGGCTTAATGGTCATCTGCTTTGGCACTTCTTTCACAAAGGCATTTGCTACTTCTGTTGTTGGCAGTGAAGGTCTGGCAGAAGAAAAATTGTGTTGGTTGTTCCTTTGATGTTCTGGCTTTTAGAAATCCCAGACTTTTGAATTCCCTTATTCTCAGAAGAAATTCGAGAAACAGTTCGCCTTATTTGTCCTGTCTTTGTTTTGATAGTTTTGATACGCACTTTTGGGATCACTAGGTTGCTGGCAGTGATTGAGGCACGAGTACTTTTGCTGCCATCTTGTTTCGTTATGCTTGAAGGCTTATTTGGTAACTTGGTTTGTGACTTTTGTTTGGACTGCTCACCAGTTTCAACCTTTGAATGCATTTCAGGATTGCCATTTTCTAGAGAACTACCAGGAAGGGTTTCAGTTTCTGCATCTTTAGAATTTTGCACTTCCGCAGCCTTTTTTGTACTATGAACCGCTATGGCTGCTACACATGGAGAATAATTACCAGAGGACTTATTTTGCACTGGGGGGATATCAGACAAACAAAGAGGCTGTGAAGTCTTATCATCTTTGCTCAGGGATAATTCTTCTGGTTTTGGAACAGCTTCAATCTCTTGCTGGCTCGATTTCTTTGATGAAATAGGTGAATCTGTATTTTCTTGGCTGTTATTGTTCTGATCATATTTGACATTACTATGTGTGCTTGTTATTGCCAGATTGTCGTCATAAATAACGGAGCCAGGCTGTTTACTAGATCTACTAAGGGACTCGCCACAATCTTCAACCTTGTCTTCCTCATCACATTCCTCAGCACTTGAGATAGGACTAAATTGGTTCAGTATAGGTGACTTGGCTCCATTGTCAATTGGAGATCTGCATTTCTTTTGGTTGTGATCGCAGTTTACAGATGGAATATTGGACACACATTCATTGGGTCCATTTGGACTGACAGCTGAGCGAGTGGTAGAATGCAAATGTCCTTTTTTCTCCTTGTTTCTTGTGTTCTTAACAATGACACTAATACCAGCATCTTGGGCACTCTGGAGCTCATCGTTAGGTATAGAAGCTGAGTTAGTTGGTTTAAGTTGGTTCTCGTGATCAACTTGGCCTGATTCAATTCAGCTTTAGGATCCACCATGTCTGGGATGTCAAAGGCTGCCAGTAAATCATCAAAGTCTGGAGTCTTCATATCTCCCATTATCTCTCTCTTGCTCACACCAGCTCACCTAACAAATAGATATACATTCATTATTGCACAATGCTTTACTAAGTGCAGCAAAACAACTTCCACTTCACTATTCCAGTCTATGTCCTGGACATGCCTGACTAAAATCATCTAACTTCTGACTGAAGCTGTTTCTGAACCTCTTTAGAACAAACAATTGGCTGGACTCTTTATGACTCTAGGGAGCTGTATTTTAGCCTCTGATCACAACTGAATTAAACTGAATCTAATTTCTGCCTAAATCTTCTGTACATTTGCAGAGCAGTAAAGCTGGTGTTTGCAGTTAGGACCTGAATGACGCTAGTATTGGCATATTTTGTGTTGTAGAAATTCCTCTTCAAAAGCTGAAGGCGATTTAACCGAAAACAAGTCCCTTTGGACCTGTAATGACTTTTTATCTGTAGGTTTACATTACAAACTGAGTCAGATTCATCATATATATGTATTTTATGTTTGTATGCTTTGCATTTCATGTTAGGAAGAGTGAGTGGTGGCGCGCAAAAAATGCAGTAACCTGAAGGCTCACTCCAAACATAATTTCGTTGTATTTGTGACAATGACAATAAATCTCAAGCAAAATGGTTACATTTTTTTTATGATTAACATTTACAAGAACTTCAGATCGGGAACAAAAATGAATAAATCAAGAAAAATTGGGAGAGCCCTCTGAATAATAAGGGGTTAATTTTTAACACAGCAATAGGCAGAAATACATAAATAAGCCAACCAAACCAATTGGTGCTGTTATAGCACATGTAAATACAAATAAGTTTCGTGTCAGTATTGAATTTAGGTCATCTTTAGCTGACATTATGACTGTATGTGCAGCACAGTGCTGGGCAGAAAAGGCTTGAGTGGAGCTGGAGCATGACTGTTGCTAGAAAATGGCGACTCTGCTGTGGGAGCAGTGCAGATGGCCTTTGAAAAAAATAATCTTCAGAGATATATTACACTAAAATAGGTACTGCACACAATTTACACCATTAATTCTAAGAAGTCCACATTTGGTCTTGAACAAAACACAAGGATTTCAAATGTGTCGTGTCAAATACAATTCAATCAAACAAGTCAGAAAAATGCAACATGCAGATATTGTCACCTTATTTTTCTGTTTGACTTCAGATTTTGTCCCTTCCTTTGGTCCATGCAGACTGCAACAAAATGACAAAAGCACTAACTCATAGAGCAATAGCCATTCATCTGTGCCTGGAAAAAAAAGCTTTCCTCCACATCCAGGCCCAGACTTAAAGATCCAGTTTCATCTATTGATCTGTTATTTTAATTGCTTTTAGTTAGAATAGTTCTGTTTTAGCACTCTCTGAGAGATTGTGCCAGCGAATGTGTATGCCTTTGGATGGGTGTGTGTGAGGATGACTCTCCTGCAGATTCACTCTGCCAGCCACGTCCCCCTGCTCTCATCTATTCCCATTCCTCTCTGTGAGCGAGCCCATGCTGCTACCACGACGGCTGCTACAGTAGCACCAGCTTCAGGAGATCTGCACCATAGCTAGGCACCATAGAGCTGCCACAGTGGAAGTCTGGATCAGCCCTGTGTATCTGTGAGTGGAGCACAGAGACAGCATTGTTCCTGTCTTCCCTCCATCTGCCTCCAACCGGTTTCAGCTGGTTCTGGTCACCCAGCCTACAGCAGTACTTTGCTGCAGTACGGCCTTAGAATCGGAGACAGAAGCCTTCCCTGCTGGAACTATTGGATTTTTGTCGTTATATTACATGTAAGTATCTATATTCATGTGCTATAAGTCATCAACATACTTAAGCCTACACGTATTTCTCCACTGTTAAGGCCTCTGTAAGAAAAAAGAGGAGAGTAATGCATAATGGACACAGGAAATAAAAAATACGAGCTATTGAAATGGAATGAGAAAAGAGGTGGATGGTCAGTGTCTTCGCATGAGTATGAAGTAAACAAAGCAGACAAATAAAGAGGTTATTCACTTACATAACACAGGATGTTCTCTTCATAATCAGGACGAGAGAAGCTCACTCTTGGCCTTTTCCTCAGCCACATCCCCCCATTGCACACATACACACACCAAGCTCCAGCCCGCCCCCGAACACCCAATAAACGCCAAAAACCTGACTTTGATACTAATAGCCCTCAAGCTACACCTCCAGTGCTTTGGTCTTAGAGAAAGCAATGTAAATATACACTAGTCAATGTCTTGTCTCACCTACAACAGTAAAACACAAATCACCCTTAGTGCCAAAGCTGCCCACTGTCCCTGCTGCCACAAAGACACACATAAGCATGCAGCTTCATGCATAAACAGAGAAGGCATACCCTTGTCAGCTTTCCACACAGGTAATCAGTGAGAGGGAATCTTCCTGTGCAAACCCCATGTTCCCACTACAGTATTACCCTGTGTCACATCCTTCACAGTTCCCCCTCTTTCCTTTTCATGGTCATTCCCAGATTTGAGTTTTACTGCAGGCCCTTTCCCTCTTCAGCCCCTGCCACCAGCACCAGCTCGGCGTGAAGGGACAGATGGAGAAAGGGGACAGTGTTTTGCAGGCGAATCAGGCCTTTTGTCTGTATGAGGGGTGAGGGTCTCTCACTTTGGATTGTACAACAGCAGCTGGTGCAAAGACAGAAGAGAGAGAGGGAGTGAGATAAACCACTGAGGGAGGAAGGAAAATGACAATCAGGAAACAATAAAGATTACTCAGCAAGTCAGGATTTAAATCTTTAAGCGGGGTCTCATCATGCTATTCATTATACAGTATATACACTTATACTACAATTTACTTTAGTTCGCAGTCAACAACACAATACAACAGGCTACAAATGAACAAAAACAATTCAAATATACTATATATTGTGCAATGCCAAAGTTATGTCTATTAACCTAAACAGTTAAAAGTAATAATGACACTAGACCATAACATACTTTCTAGTTGTAGTGACCTACCTGACTGCAGCAGCTGTCTGTCAGTTGTCTTGCCCTGGCAGCATTAGCCATCAAAGTAAGCACTAACCAACATGCTATGTCTGGCTTTTTCAATATGGTGCACAATACATTGAGACACTGAGCAGGTCTTTAGGACCTGTGTGTAAAAAGGCCCTGATCTCAAGTGTGGCAAATTCAGAGCAGGAGATGGCGCTGAGGATGCTGTGTTCCTCACCTTTCACTGTCGTAGTCACATGACCGCAGCCAGTCTCCATTCATGCTGTCTGCACGGCTCATGCATTTAGATCAGCCCAGGTTCTGACACAAAGCAGTCACATCTCTGTTTAGACACTGGTCTCATCAGAGAGCAGATCTGTTGTCAGCGAGTGCCATTAGCCTTGCAACATCCTCACACAGAAAATGACTTGTGTAAAATACTTTTCTCTGTCATTTAAGAGTGTCTTAATTGAATCACTGATTTGACAGCTGCCAGGGACAACCACAGTGTGAAGGTCTTACAATAGAAAATTGCCTTCACTAATTGTCACGTTTGCCCTGAAAGACTTCTCTCATTAAAAAGCCATTTTATCAGGAAAACAATATAATGTCAGTTACCTCTGTATAATGGAACCATTAAAAAGAAGCTGCTGTTATTAATATCTATTACTGCTATTAGTCAGCAAAATGAAATCAATTTGAAGATGTACAAGAAAGTGCCACTATCATATTTTTAAGTTGGCCTCCAGCGCCATCTGGTGGATCTGATCTGTTTGGCTGCAGTGTTATTTTTTTCCCAATATGACTGAGTTTGGAAGAAAGAAGTGTGCAGTAAAGTCACGTTTTAAAATGAACAAAGCTGTACTACTTCAATGTCTCATAAATACCACAGTTGTTTACTGATGGAAATAAGTGGTCAGCAATCAAAAACAAGTGGCTGTTAGTTAGACTGATTTTTAAGTGCTGCAGTGATTACAGACTGTGACCTGCATAGGGGCTATAAATTATATTTAATTGCTACCTCACGTCACACATCAATCTGACTTCAAAAGTTTTGATAAATGTTTCTATACTGTCAAAATTACTCAAATTCAATTATATTCAGTTTTGCCGGCAGCACAATTGATGTTAAACTCAGTAAAGATGCAAGACCTTCACCTGTCGACAACCAGGATAAAATCTCATTGAGGAAATGCATTTCAAAATGACAAATATAACGTCAAACTAAATGTGCAAAAAGCGTGTGGTGTTTGATTTTGAATGGCTTAAAAGAGGACCTTACAGATTATCCAGATATGTAATTTTGGATTTAATTTGAAGCACTTTTTAAACTTAATGTGCTTGGTAAGTACAAGATTGAGATATCCAAGAATTATGGAAAATATATAGCAGTATGGAAATAATTTATACTTGTATAATTTTAGTTTTGAAACCAAGGCTACTTGCTGTCAGAATTATTATTTTAATTAATTATTTTTCTCCTTGGTGTTTAAATAAGGCATGTTGTTTAAAGGGTTACATTTGTTTATTTTGTATATATTTATGTGTACAGATCATGTTTACAGATCAAGATTTTTTTTATTTCATTTTTGAAAACTTTTTATTTGGCAAGTCAGTTTAGGTGACTCACCATGTTTGCTTAAGGTCATCCAATAGTGTATCCCAGCTCATGAAGACAATGTGACTTTTGGCGTAGAGGTAACTCTAACCTTTTCAGGAGCACTAATGTTACCTGCAGATCTCCAACATAATGTGCTTCATTCTCGGTCCAAGAATATTACTATTTGAAACATTTATTATAAAGGGGATACTATGGAAAATCCACTCGTATGGTTTTCTTTTCTTAGCATACTTAGAGTTGTATTTTGATTGGTTCATGCATGTTTGACCTATCTTGTATTCTTCTGCAGCTGATGCTCAAATGTATTCCTGTTCTCACCTTATCCCCACCCACTTGTCTGTATTTTCTTATGATTACCGGATAAAATACAATTCAGAGTCAAACAGTGTTCAAAACAAACCAAAGGAAATACTGTATATCGTTTAAAATTTGCTGATTGTTTCAATAAAGAGGCCGGGGCTTATAATTTCTCCAATTTTGACCAGGAAGTCAATTGACCAGTTTCTTTTTCTAAGAAGAAATTTCTAAGTTTGTGTTTTAGAATGGACAAAATGTAAATGACTGATTTAAATATGTCACTTTATTAGTAAATAGCATACATAAAGAAACACACGTGTGAAGACAGGTGGTATAGAATAGACTACTTTATATATTTACATTATTAATATCACACTGCGAAACTTTAACATGATTAACATCAAATTAAAACAACACTTCCTTCTGATTGTTTGATTGATCGTTGACCCAATCTCCCATTAGTCCCAACCCATTATTCATAGCAATTACAGTGTGATCATGTAATGACGCTGACACCTCCTGCAATCACCAGCAATCTCATACCAAACAATATGGAGCAATAATAATTACAGACTAGTCTCGTTTGTCATCGTTGTGGTACTTTTAAAACCAGAGCTGACGCGCAGCTCGTGCATCAGGAGGAGCATTTAGCTTTATCCAAAAGACACTTCTACTCGACGCACCGGGCTGGCACTTCTCCGCACCAAAACAAGACAATTTCTTTATTTGAGTTGATGGATACTTTGAAAGATTTTTGATGAACTTTCTTAAAGTAACTGGGCTCTACTATTAGATATAGCAGACTGTCAAAAGATGCACGCACCGTGTTCTCCGCTGACCTGCAGGTCATATCTGCCTCTCTTTGTTATTCTTGCAACTATTTCCTGCTTTTTGCAATGTTTAGAAAGTCCTGCACCTGCTGGAAAAATGTATCCGCGTGGAAATCACTGGGCTGTTGGTAAGTGAGTTTTATTACAGCAAATTAGTACAATTGTCTGGTGCAGACGCAACATAATCGAGTTTTAATTTTTTTTTTTTTTTTTTTTTTGTCTTATGACACATTGTAAGGCGGCCAACTAACTGTTTTCCATGTGAATTTTTACTTTTCTTGGCTATGCACAAAAAAGCTAACTGGTGCGTAAAGTTGTTGGACGTATTGCGCTTGTGAGAGTCAATCTTATTATCCGTTAAATATGTATTGTATGCAAACTTTCTAGGTCATCTGATGGGCAAGAAGAGCCTGAATAGTTTTTCCACTTTACACCACAATGACTTCGACAGTGGACACCTCAGAGACCTGCGGACAGAAGAAACCACGCGTCTGCAGCGAAACGCGCGCCTGAAAAGTCATCCAGTGAAGCCAGAGCAGACACACAGCCTGGCTCCGGTGCACAACAGGTGGAGACGAGAGGACCGCTACAAGTATCTCCGAGAGGTAGGCGTACAATGAGGCTTTACTTTGGAAATGTGAGGTGACAACATTTTAAAATTATGCGACTCTTTTTGTAGATAACGGACCTTCTTCGGCTGGCTTTGAAACTCCAAGAAGATTTATCTATTTGAATACTGTTGCAGCAATGTTCTAACTTTATATAGCCTACTCAATAATTTTGTGAAGTTCATGATTTATGATTCTGGCGATGAGTGCATTTTAACATGAAGCTGTCTGAACCTTCCACTTGCACCACAAGATGGCGCACAAGTTTCACAAAACTGTATTCCAAAGCGTGTCCGTGGATTATTGAGTGTTGTGAATAATAAAGAAAGTTGTCCCTCAGCCTTCTGTCCTGCAGAGACACACAAACACTTCTTAGTCCCTGCGCTGGTCCCTGGTGTAGCCTACATGATTAATGACTGTGATTTTCTTTTAATTCAATAGAACACGCTAATGGAAACAATTTGGCTACACGCATCTTTTCTTAGGCTAAGAAAAGATTCCCTTCCGTTTTCTCCCTACATTTGTCACGGCTGATCAGTAAACAAAGGCGGAACAATGGAGTTACAACACACTTTCACTGGTTTAGGAGACACTAATCCCCGCAGGCGACGCCATGAAGTTTACTGAGGATAATGAGTTGGAAATAATGAGGCTCAAGACACTTATTCAGAAATAAGACAGAGGAAGTGTCACATTTGAAGAGAGTCCTGCCTGACGTAGTCCAGGCGTTAAATAGACTCATAATACAAGCAAATATAATATGTGTAAGAATATGGCACAAGCTTAGAAACAGCTTGTGACATGTGACAGTGAGTTTTGACCATAAGCACTTTTGAAATGTGCATCAAAACAATAGACCTTATGATGTTGGCTGTATTGTTCAGGAATGTCTGTATAGCTATCCACAGTATTGTCTCTGTATACAAAGGTAGCTTACTGTTTTTATGGTCTGGACTGTTTGGTCGAACTGTGATTAATTTGAGAAATCACTGCTGAGGCTTGAAAACTTGAATTCTTCGACATAAGAGGCTGGGGTACGTGCAAAAGAAATCTCTCATTTTGATTGCTCTTTTATTTTGATCCAATTTTGCTCTCAAAAACAAAACTAAAACTGCTTTCAGTAATGACTGAACACAAACAGATGGGCAATGAATTCAATTTCACCGAATAAAATCATTAATCTACATACATTTTTGCCTTAATGTTTGACTTCTGCTCCAAATCATACATTTTTGCTAATAAAGAATGGGTTGACAGTTTCTTTGATTCACATCTCCAAACCAAATAATTAACAATTCCACATGACTAAATCTTGATCTCTCAATTTTCTATTATTTGCCCAGCCCTAATCAGGTGTTGTTTAAAGATTCCTGAATAACTTGATATGATTTTACTTTTTTGATTGTCAATCAAACTGTTGATGTGTAAACTGTTTATTTGTCTATTTACAATGTTGATGTTTGCAGTATTTTCAGGAAGAGTTAGGAACAAGCAGTGAACTTGAGCTTTTGTTTGTCCTCAGTAGCCGACAGGTGTTTCTCAAAGGTATGGGAGAACATTGTTAAGTGGTTATAATGGTTTGGTCTTGAAGCACACATACAGGTATTTTTATGTTTCACTTTCATTTACAAATCTCCAACAATTTTCTCCCAGGAAGTGAAATTGTCTGAACAGAGCGACAAAGGCAGAGAAGAATTGAACGTTAAGTCAAAGTGCATCAGCAAGAGACAATCCACGCTTTTAATATTACCAGCCTCTTTGAACTAAAGGTAAAATATTTTTAGTTTTATTCCAGGAAAGTTTGTATTTAATGTTTGTATGCACGCTATTGCGTAAATGCATGGATTTTCCTAAATGCATGGGATTTTTCCTAAGAAATATTGAGTAATGTTAAAAAGTCTATATTATACATAGTATAAATAATAAAATGTGTTTGTAATTTCAGAGGAAAAGATATGAATAGTTTAACATTACTTTTAGTACTACTATTCTGACTCAAGGTGTATCATAAAAACAAGTTTTTTAAAGGAACACTTAAATAATTTCTAACAACATGCTGGTCATTTTCTGCTTTGACCTTTTCATATAATGTACAACTTGTTTTCTTACAATGAATGTAAATAAGTTACAACATAATGATGATGATGATGATGCTAAACCCTAAACATGCACAATAGGCTAATATTCTCCAGCTATGGTCATCCTGTCCAAGCCAAGCACTGCACTGCTGCTGAGGAGATGCCCCAGAGGCTTTGAAGGATGGGTCAAATGCAGAAAACAATTTTCCCTATGGCGACAAAATAGTGTACCTTTTGCCTGAGCCATTCATTAAAACATTTAGAGAGATTGAATCGAACCAAATCGTTAATTATTTGGTGGTGGGTGTTGAATTGAAAATCAAAAAACAATCTTTTGTCAATACAAATGTGTAATTTTTACCAAAAGTCAAACTTTGAGGCAGAATATTGATATATAGTTTCAAAAAATTTAATAATTGGCACATATTGAAAGTTTGGTTTTGTTTTTGTTCATGAATGGCATTTTTCATTTGGTTTTGAAAAGGTTAAACAAAATCGAAACAAAACTCGAGATCGATCAATATGAAGAAAAAAATGTGTTTATATTTTTTTTCCAGATCGCCCAGTCCTACATTATCCTAAACTTTAAACCTTTTAGCTTTTCAACAGCATAATCATAAATAACAATGAAGATTGTGCATAGGAATTTTATTTTATTGTCACAGCCGACAGGTCTGCATCTTTGATGACTATGCAGTTGGAATAAAAATGAATAGACTTAAATACAACCACATACACAGAAAGCGGCTTATAAAAAGATATAAAAGAGTTGCAAACTAGTCATTAGAAGACACAGGGTTGTAATCTTTAAGAAAAACTGCATTCACACTGCACGTCTTAAACCGATTTCTTTGGACAGTTCCAACGTGAGCCGATTAGAAAATCTCATAGTTCAAACATAATGTGTACAGTATAAGAGCTTTTAGGTCCATAGTCGCTCAGTCAGTAGCATCACCATGACTTTCCAATGGACTGAATATGTTCCTTGGCTTTCATCCTTAGTGAGGCAATACTGGAGTTTCTGGGATCCACTGAGCACTGGTATGGCACAGACGGGCACATGGCTCTGATGAGGGGCAGGTGAGTGTTATGGGCCAGGGCAGAAGAGCCGAGGAAAGGGGCCGACAGTGTTGATGGTGAAATGGAGGAGGGAGGTGATGCTGTGTATGTCCCTGGAAGAGCATGTTGTGTGAAGCCAGGCAGTGACTGTATGGAGGCAGAGGAGGTGATGGGGCTGGTCAACCAAGAGTCCATCTGCAGCCCAGAGCCCAGCCCCTGCGTCGGAGATCGGCTAAATGACAGCAGTGAGGAAGCGCTGTCCTGGAGTTTAATTGAGCTGACCTCAAGCTTCTCCTGGCGACGCCACTTTGCACGTCTGTTTTGGAACCAAACCTAGTGAAAACAAGATGCAAATAGATTAATTTATATGTGGGCAGTTCAAATCCTACCCCTTGTCAAATGTTATGTTGCAATTATTGGAAATGGGGCAAATATGACCAAACAACAGTAAAAAAAGCATTTTTCTTATCCCTTGTCTAACATTCCTCATGTTGTGAACAGTTTTATGAATCGGCCATTTCTGAATGAATACAATTAATGACACAAAGAAAAAACACTTATCATCAAAAGGCATTGTTTTTAAAAAGGTTGTTTAGGTTGGACTAAAAACATTAAAAAATGTCTTTCTTTGCAGATTTTCATCTCTCTAAAATTGAGGCTTGTTCCTATGGAAATTACGTTCCTTTAGCTGCAATATTCCACAGGGAAGCATTACACTGATGTATTTTAATGAAAAATGCCTCCAAACTAATGTTTTAGCTTTCAGTGGTAAAATGAGTTAGATGTTTTCTCAGAAATTATTGACATGAGTGGCTTAACTTTTTGTTTGCATTTTATGGTGATGATGCTGTTGATGATGATGATGATGATGATGATGATGATGATGATGATCTTGATTTATTTATGCTGAATTTATTTTAAGAACTTAAAAGTTAATTTCACGTAAAGCAAAAAAAATCAATTCACTTCAGTATGGTGATCTGAATTCTCTTCGACATGTCATAGATTTTGGTAATATCCTTTCAGTGGCGGCCATACGAAGATGTAGTAGGCCTATGCCAAAAAAAAAAAAAAAAGTGCCTGTACCTGCACGCGGACCTCCGGAAGGCTGACTTTCAGGGCCAGCTCTTCTCGACTGTACACGTCCGGGTACGGGTAGTGGACTTCTCAAAGGCTCTCTCCAGCTCGTGCAGCTGAAATGTGGTGAACGTGGTGCGGTTCCTCCGGTGCTTCTTCTTGGAGTTTTCATCATCGGACAGCTTTCCTCCTCTGTCCGGAGAGTTTTGGCACGCGGATGGCTCCGGGACGTTTTTGGCGCAACACACCGCTGCGGAGCCAAAGCGACAGGACAACAGGTCAGCACATTGTAGTTTTACTTTTGTTTGATCAAAATGCCAGCTCATATTCTTTGTTTTGTTGGAAATAGACTATACTAGGATAATAAATGCGTAAAATGTAAAGCTATGAGATCATTTAAGATGAATCTTGTCTTATTTGTTTGTTTATTTTTTTTGGTGGTGATTCTAAACTGAAATGGTTGATAAGTAATTAGTTTTTTTCCACATCATAACCACCCCAGTAATCTTGAAAACTTAAATCAATTGACAATAACACATTAACAGTGACAGCATTACTTTTAAGAAATACCTTTTGTGATCTTTGTGAGGATGAATCTTCCCTTTTACCTTTGATTCACAGTGTTAATATTGATGGCTTAGAAAAAAATATATAATTATTGTTGTTGTTCATTCATTAATTATTTTTTTTATTTTATTCCAAGGCGGAGCTTAAGCTACTTTTTTTTCTCTCTCTCTTAGTTGCCTAAATATTTATTTGCGACAATTTTAGGCTACATTTCGCCATCAAGGTAATTTGATTTAGCATAAAAGTTTTGTAATAACTTTAGTGACTTCAATTACGACTTTTAATTAGTTAAAATTGCAGATTTAGTCTCGGGTCTGCAAATTAAGCTGCGTCTACGAACTTTCATTTATCGCAACGTAACAAGCGTCAAAGTCATGCAAAATCATCTGTTTTAAGTTTAAGTCCTTGTCATTAGTTTCAATGAACTTACCGTCAAAATTCCCAGAGTGGGCCTTTTTCTTGCTTGGAGTCAGTGTGACGTCTCCATTGCGCTCAGCGTCCTGTCCCATGTCTCTGTCCAGCAGGCTGTAGGACTTGTGGAAGAGCCCGTCCTCTCTAAACCCCAGGATGGCCTCGATGCTGTGGACAGTGGACACGGCACCGGGGCTGTGGATGGAGCGCGCCGGGGACTCAGCCTCGTTCATGACCGTAGCAGGTGATCCGAGGAGCCACATTGAAACAGCAAAGGTAAAAAGAGAAAAATAATTGATTGAAAGTCAGTGCAGAGGAGAAGTTTGAATCCCGCCAAATCGTCTTCTTCAGAGCGTTCAAATAGTCTTCAGATGGGGCTTTTAAAGAGCTAAGACGCCTATCCATGTGGCAACCCCTGTGCGCGTCAGAAAAGGGGACGTGCTCTTGGATTTAGGGATAACAACGGTCGCCCTGAAAGACACATCCCCTCCTCCTCCTCTTGCCCATAAGTGTGCCTCCTCCACAACTGCCAATATTGTCTGTAAACCTACTTACATAAATCTTAAAACCATCTTTCTGCTCCTCCAGATGTCATGCTCATGTCAGGCTGTGAAAAAGAGGAAGATTAGGCTCACAGATTAAGGTACAGCAAACCCATAATTACATGACTTCTTAGGACGCAGATTAATGCATCATATTTTATCAGCGCATCCTTACATTGTGGCAAAAAGAGCAACTAGTTTTAGCATTCTTGTGATTTAAGACAGGGTAAGCAGTTTTTTGCTCAATCATTTTATAAGGAAAAAAACACAATTGTCCAATCCTAAAGATGTTTTATCATTTTATCTAATCCACAGAATCCTTAGAGTTTGATTTATAAATGCATTTTCCTGCAAGATGTAGCAATACTTTCTAAACTTTACAATCTGAAACTGAACAGATGGATTTGTTAATATCTAATTGTAAGCCTGATTCATTACAGTTGAGTTAAAATGTGGTAATCTTTATTCAGACGTAGTTTAAGGCGGCACAATAAGGAACGATATCTAATTGTGATTTTTTTTTTTTTTTTTTTTTTTACGAATTGATTTGTGATGTTAATTTTAGTTATAGAATTCTGTTCTCAGTTCACATTTTAAGACTGACAAAAGAAAAACCGCATGTGGACAGACAAAGTACTGTAATTTCTGCCCTTTTGAGCGCACCTGAATATAAGCTGCAACCACTAAATTTAGGTAAGAACAATTATAAAGTGTGCAGGCCACACTTGTTAATAGTAAATCTATGAGAATCTATAATTTTGCTGCCTTGTCTTATAAACCGCTTAGTTCAAAGCTCATGAAAAAAGTAGCGTCTTATAATCCAGAAATTACGGTAATATAATAATCACATGTAAGCTGTTTTGAGACATGATTGTAAAGATCTAAAATACAAAATTAACTGATTTGAAGCAGAAAATAATAGGATATTTGTTCGTTTGTAAAGAGAATCTTGGTATTTAAAAATGTGCAGTCTTTGTAACCTTTGGAATTGTGATCATATTTGGATTTCGATTAATTGTGCCTAATTTACACAAAATTTTAATTAAAATACACAAAACTCCTTCTGTAAAAATCTTTATATGCAAAATGTCAACAAAATTAATCAAAACATTTAAATTTTTGTCCATTTTTTACAATTTGGCTGTTCCCATCATGTGTCATTTTTGGCCATTTGTACGTAATTTCGAAATGAAAAGATAACATGATGATAACTTATTTTTTCTTACATGTATGTGAGTAAACTACAGGAGAAGACTTACAGATTTAAGATTTGTTCCTATTCACTGTGTCTCTCCTTTAACAGAATAAACTGGTAACAACACTTAAACACTTTCATATTAGTTTAAAGCTATTATTGGCCAAAATTCATTACAAATATGTATACATTTTGATTATTGTAACTGTTTAATCAACTGTTATACCATACTGTATCTCAGAAATTATGTTATGTGCATCATTTTAGCATTCGATGTGTTGACTGAAACCGTGAGTTCTGATCATTTCCTGAACTCATCTAAGTGAGGTCTAACCACTTAACAGCAAACTTAGTCTGCCGGCAGTGTGGTAATCCCACTTAAGGGGATTACATTGTTTTACTCAATAAAGTTAAAAGCCCAAAACTATTGAGCCCTTCCTAATTACAAAAGGTGACCAGAGCTTTTGTTTGACAGGCTGAAGAGGGGGGAAGGAGGCTAATGAGCTGCTGAATCAATTAACTTCATCGTTATGGCTCAAACATTGGGATTTAGAGGAATTACATCATATATTCACTCAATTAGTTCATATTAGATGTTTACTTAACATTGTGTATTAATAGGGCACATTGCTTATAGCTATCCAGGGACAAACCTTTTTTTTTTTTGGAAGCAATTCTCATGCTACAAACAAGTTGGAAAAAAAAATAAAAAGTGTAGTTTAGGGTTGTCTAAAGTAAATAAATAAAAGGCTACTATTCAAAGCAAAGACTAGTATTGAAACCATACACATTCATAAAAAGTCAAAAAATATTCCATAAATTCATTAGATGTGTTCACTTCTTTTAGGCTATAGCATAATTAACAGTATTTGTCAGAAATACAGTGATCCTGCAGGGCCTTAAAATGTCTTAAAAAGTCTTGTAAAGTTTTGTAAAATTGCAGTTTTAAACTGTCTTAAATTGTACAAAAATGTCCAAAAAGTCTTCAAAAAGAAAAGGAAGAAAAAAAAAACAAGTAAATTTAACACCAGTAATTGCTGCAGATTCTTGGCATTTCTACTGAAAAACTGTCATTAGTTGCATCATGTGATGAGTTTTTTTTTATCTCATGAGTGCACTTTGAGCAGCATGTTGCTGCAATAACTAATAAAAATTAAAACTTTTATAGCTAAAGCCTCTTAAAAAGTGTGCTTTTTGTGATGAAATATCTCCAAGGCAATTTCAGTTTGATGATTTCATTGTCATCCATTAGAACAACAACAGCAGCAACAGCAACAATTTTATTTAGATAATATTCATTTTAGCTGACCTCTATCTATGAACATTATTATTAGTCTGGGCAGTGTTGTGATGACCAAATGCACATTAAATAAGGTTAATAAGTTATGGAAGACTCAAGTTAAAGTAAAAAACCTCAACTGGAAAAGTTGTAGCTCACCTTCAAACTAAAAGAGTTTTATTATAATGAGGGTACTGTATATGTACACAACCTATTGTCTTGAAAAGTTGTCTCTTTGAAAAATTGCAAATTTGTGTTTAATGTTGTGATAGTAGTACTGGACACTTTTATTTCTACTAACCAAATATCTCAGAGTTGGGCCGACTCTGCAGTTTGATGGGGACAAAGTGACAACCTTGAGTTTACTGATCCTATTAGTTGTTAATCCCTGGACTTGACAAATCCACAGACATTAAAACACAGGTCCATGTCAAACTCCAAACTTGACTCCTGAGGTTCCAGCCTGTTCCCCCCAGCAGGTGTTTGGATAATGCCCAATTAAATCAAGACCAATTTCTTTATTTCTTGCACTATCATTGAATTAGGCTGATCAGATTAAGGATTTGCCGCTTACTATAAATAGATTTTTGTTTGTTTTCTGTTTTTTTTCTATAAGAATGCACAATTCAATTTGACTAAGTGTCATTTCTGAAATCTTTATTCATTCTCAGCAACACATTTGAGCTTTCACACAACAGCAAATCATAAAACAATATTATACAATGTGTGTTTTGATGACGACGTGAGCATACCTGCAAAATCTCAACGCAACATGGATTTTTCTGCCAATCGAGTCAAAGAAAACAGAGTAATTCTTTGAAAACAGAAATCAAGCAAACAAGTCTGGGAGTTTATTAAAAGGAAGCGTTCATTTGGGCCATTTAACGCACTCACACATACAGCAGTGTTCCATAAACATCACACACCACATACACATGACATAACATTGCATTTGAGAGAGAAAAGGGGCTTTTCGGGGTTTAGCATTGGGTGGATGTGTTAACAGTTGAGCAGAAGAAATATTTACAAAAGTTACAGTCAGTGGTCTAGACCTGCATAGAGCTGTTAAACACATACACTGCAACAAAAGTGGATTTCAAGTTAAAATTGCTTGATGCTAGGATTTTAACCTTAATTTCAGACAATTTGCTTACATGTTTTTGTTGTAAATTGTCAGATTTTGTCTTTTCTAACCAAAAACATATTGAGAATATCAGAGTATTTTCATTCTCATTTATTGCCAAAAGCAACGCTCTGATTGGCTGTTGGGTGGTCCACTCCAGTTTCACTTTGCTGTCTGTAAAAAGGTGTTTTTAAGCCACAATTGCAGCTAAAAACAATGTACGTGTGGATAATAACTGAGTGCTGAATTGTTCTCAGAGCTCGCAAGTAGTTTTCGATAGATTTCAATACTTGCAAGCTTTAAAACAACTCAAAATTAGGTTAAAATTCTGAATCCAAGTAATTTTAAGCAAGTCTGAGCGTATGTTTTTTTTTTTGTTTTGTTTTTTGCAGTGTACATATGATCTCATTGGTTGATCTCTTCTTCACATGACAGAGCACTTCTCCTCAGCTTTAGTCTTGAGCTCGGTGACGGTGGCTGAGGCCTTCTCCTTCAGCTGGTCCATGTCCATGTTCTGCAGGTTCTGAAACTGGCCCATAATGGAGTCCTTGCCCTCCTCCTCCGTGGCGTCCTCGTCCACCATCTTGAGAAGCTCTTCAGGCACATCCACGTCGTCTCCGGCCATCTCGATCATGTTTTCGTCCTGCTCGCTCTGCAGGTCAGAAAACACAACAACAATCACACCGCGGTACAAAAACAGTCTTTTAAATAATACATCTTCTGTGTGGATTAGCAGGTATTTTAGACTTCAAATACAATAGATCCTTTTTGAGATTATAGGAGATTTACAACAATATCTGGTGTTTTTAAACAATAGCGCAGTGAAGGATATTTTATAGGATTAAATTATGTGTTTTTAAAAACATTGGTTGTTTACTTCAATGGCTCCTCTCCTACTACATCTAGAGGTCCATTTGGTTTTATTTTTCTGTAGTATGACATTGTGTGAATGTTAGCTTTGATATTAAATGTTTAATCCATTCTTCTGAACATTCCTAATGGACATTAATAGATTTTAAACCATGGTCAATGGGAATGGCAGTACTAACTGCCTTGCGTTAAAATGCCTCACGAATAAGTAAATCTAAATCACTGCTCTGTGGCAGTCACCACAACGATGGATAAACAAATGAGCAACTGCTGAGAGTTAACTCGCTTACTTAAAACACAGAAAAAACTTTTAACTTTAACTTTTTCACACCTAAGACAAGATTTTTTAGGTTCACAGATGAACAATTTCAGTTTGTAGCCAAGGTAAGCGCAGAAAACAACGTGAATCAGTGAATTAAAGCACTTGGCGGAAGAGCTCTACTAAGATGCGTCTTTAGTTTCCCCAACGCAGTTATGCCGTGACCCGGTTAGCAAACCTTTCCCAAATCCTTAAATTTAACCAAATTAACTTAGCCTAAGCCTAACCCTAATCCTAACCTTACCCAAAGACCTGAAGGAAATATTTGAAATATAAACTTTGCTAGCATAGTGTTCAATGCAAAATGATGGTGTATGGCATAACTGGCTTAAGAAAAACATCAGGCTTCTAATGACTCCACGTCGAGCGTTTAAACTAATCAAGGCAAAGCCATATTATGCCATAATGTGTAAAAATACCAAAAAAACTACTTTTCAATGGAAACATACAGAAGGAAGCCCTACTTCAGGACAAATAATAGTTCTACGTATTTCATGCAAATTAGTTCAAGGTGGATCTTTAAGGGTAACTTATTGAAATGCGAGCAAGTATAACATTTAAGACATGAGGACAAGGTTTAATTTACCATTCATGTAATCATCAGTAAAGTGTTTTATTGATTGTATTAAGTACCAGGAAATACTAAGATAAGTGCTGTTGAAAGAAATATCAAAGAATAAATGAAGCGCTCCGGTCACTGCCCCACAGTCACACACGGGCAGTAGTGTAGAGCAGTGCAGCCAGACTGTGGGATTATGTCAGAAGTGCTTTACCGTTTTCTCTTAGGATCCTGGCGATAGGCTAAAGATATCCTCTGCAGCGATGCACGAGACTTAAATCCATTAAATCCCAAACATTTACAGTTTCCATTATGTTTCTTTCTAACGCATGACGAGTATACAAAACAATATAGCAGCGAAAACCAGTAATTGACTAACCTTTGTTCCATTCAAGCCTTATACAACATAAACATAATTAACAGCTATTAATTGCTTCGTTTGTGTTGCCAGCCACCTTTTGTTTTTGTGAAGACATGGTTTCGGGTTAAAGAGAAATGGTAAAAGGTAATAAGCCATTGTTAGAAGGAAGAACACTGCTACCATTGTAAAGCATTGTATAGTCAAGGCCTTCAGTGTTTGCAGTTGAATAAACAAGAAAACGATTAGGCCTCAAATAGATTCTTTACCACTATCTAAAGCAAAGCACTGTCCCAGCTTGTTATGAAAGTTCTTGTTATAAATTAAATCCAAACATACCTTCTTTGCTCCCTCCATAATAACCTTGTCTATACTGTAGTTGCCAATAATATGAACTAAACCGTGTCTTCGTCTGTAGTGGCTTCTCTCTAATGAGCCTAGACACCTGCGCCGTGGCACCTAACATTTCCAGGATCTTCTTCAACGCCTTGCTTCCTAATCCACTTGTTTAGAAGCTTCCCACTGTTGAAACTCTTGCTGATTTTTACAGTTACATCTATGAAACTTTATTATGAATCCAGGTGAAAAAGGAAATAAATACATTCACATAAAAATTCACAAATAAGGATTTACCTTGGGGAGTCTGTATTTATCTCTAAGGCAGACTCGCAATGTTGCTCTTTCTGCTTTCTTGTGTAGGAAATCTGCATCCCTCTCCATCCTAAAAAGTGACAACAAAAACATAGTTACCTCATACTAGTTGCTGAATACATTTTTATATTGTAAGTATATATGTAGTGACACTTTGGTGGCAAAACATACATTTGGCACAGTACTATTATAAATAAGACATGTAAATATTATGCATTTCATTTCCTAGTGACAATTTTTGATTCTGGCTTTGAACTGAGTGACACAAAGATGAACTTTATTAACCTTATTATAGTAGTTAATAAAATTACTTTTTTTTTTTTTTTAACCATTATACAGCATTATTTCAGTTTAGTTCAGCTGTTTCTTATGCTTGTTATTCATACATCTTTGTGTAAGTGACTAGAATGAGTAGAGAAGATTTGCAATGAAGCTAAGAGATCACAATCCATTTAAAAATAGTTTATGTAGAAAAAAAAAAGAGTGTAGTAAGGTCTTATGGGGATAGTAAGTATGGTTATGTAATAGGGCCTAATTTTGCACGAATGCATAAAAAAAGAAACAATGAAAACAAACAAAAAGGAAATGTATTATTAAATTGAGCAAATTATGCAAATAATTAAAAAATATATATATATTGGAAACTTTAATTTTTATTACATGAATAAAAGAGGTGTCATCTTGAAATAATATATTGAGAAGTGCTCAACATCTATGCAAACTATAAAATGCATTTTGGATTCTCTGGACACATTTACCACCAAAAGTGGTAAAAAGCAGATTGTGCAAGTCACTTTATAGCCATTCCATAATGTAACAGCAAATGGCTCAAACAAGATGGAGTCCTGCCATTGTTACTACTTACTTCTCCTCCACCAACTGTTTCTGATACTCTTCATATTCCTCTCGCGTCATCCCAGCTGCTTTTGCAGGATCTTTGGGGGTTTCGTCTTCTTCTTTGTCGCCTCCTCCACCAAGACCCATGCCAGACAGAGGGTTTCCAATCATGCTTTTGAGTAAAAATGCCATCTTCTCTGTTAAAAATGCAAATGTGCCACCAAACAACTAAAATATATTCTACAAAAATACAGATATTCCTCTGCTTTAGCTCCTTTTAGCTGTCACATCCAGTGATAGCTTTGTAGTCAACCTGCTGCTGGTCTATGGAGCCAAGGACACACTGACGACAAGCAATAGACACAAACAGGCTCGCACAATCTTACACACACATCGTTGTGTCCTAGCCATAATCTGGATTTAATCCCTCGTGCTTCACTATACTAAGAGGCAGATGGCCTGTTTACTATTATTTTTGTAATTTCCTGTAGTTTCTCTCTGTTTATTTTGTCACTTTTGTAAGTTCTTGATAAGTCAAAGTGCATCTCTTCACATAAAAATACATTTTGAGATGGACACATGAACTTCTGACTGCACTTGTGACGTTTCCACCCACTTGTGTTTAATCATATTAGTGCAGTGCGGGCCACGTGCTGAGGCGGTTGAGACCAATGGGAGCAGAGAGAGGACCGGATTACAGGCCTCTTTATCCCCATCGAGCTGCCGTGCTATTGTTCAGGGGGGGATGATTGACAGAATGGTACAGCGGAAGCACAATGCCATTCTTGAGTTCCTTTTATAATTTACACTTTAAACTATTGAAGACATTTAGACTATTTAATTCTACACCGTGTTTAGGGAAACCCCAGAATGGATCAGAACTAAATTTACCAGTCTGAAGTCTAAATAAAAAGGACAAAGGCTAAATGAACAGTGCACATACCGTAGGTGCATTCTGTTTAGCTATAGCCTAAGACACTTCTTTTTTCTCTGTCACATTTGTGTACAATAAGAATGCATGATGAATTGACTGTGTGCATAAGAGCTGTTTATTTTCAAATTCTCAGACTTTAGCGTTAGCATTGACACACACATACACATCTTTTTATAAACACACTTTGGTCCTTTGGTGAAATATTCTCCTCATTTGTAAAGTATTTAACACGTTTTCAAAGAAAACCACCAAAAACTCACTGTTCAGTGCCTGATCTTTAGTAATTTTTCATTTTAGACTGAGGGAGTGAAAACCTCATTGAAATGAACTAAACAGGAAATGAACCTGCCGGCAAGATGTTAGCATTTTTGAAAATAAATAGGGCAGTGCACAGAGTCAATTGGAATCAAATTAAAATTCTATTTAGAATCAGTTATCAACAGTATCTCCAGACAACTAAAATTAACTAAAAAGACTGCTAACGTTGCAGTTAAGAGTCCTAAAAAAGTATTCTGATATAAATTAGACAATTGCATTAGATAAACTGTTTATATCCAAGTCTTCTGTAAAGCATACAGTTCTCAGTTTGCTCTTTAGCTCCTGCAAATGTGTTGCACATATTATCAGTTGTGGGCAAACATTTATATCAATCCTTTTTGATCTAGGGCACTAAGCAAAGTTTGGCTTGAGAGGTTGCTAAGGGTTTATCCTGTTGTGTAGTTACAGCGGGTTAAATTAAAGTGCATGATTCTACAGAAATAGAAAGTTACAACGTTACTTAGAACATTCGTATTTTGGAGATAATAATGCTGATGCCCTTCTATTGTAAGAAAAAATAAAGCCAAAGGAACAAGTTCAGACATGGGACCAAACCTGCTGTACAACCTAGAAAACCAGAACCTTCTCTCTGTTTGCCAAGAGTGCTAACCACACAGTTACTGTGCTGGATAAGAGATTGTTGGTAACACCACATGCACAGTGAGGACACAGGGGCTCTAACTGATCTGTGCACAGAGTGTCAGTTGGTTTGTTTATATTTTTAGGTGATTTTCCCACTGCTAACACAATTTACATTTCAAATCTGATAACTTCCACCCATAAATCCTTTGACATATGATTCATATCGATATATGTGTTCAATTTTGTGTTTGCAATTACAAACACATTTCTGTACAAATAATAAGTATCTTTTGGTAAAATATTCTCCTGATTTGTAAAGTCTGTTTTCATAGATATCCGCCACAAATCACTGTTCACTGCCTGACCTTTCAAGTATTTTAAGTGTTTAAGTATTTATTAATTTTACACCGATGTAGTGAAAACCTCAGTGAATTGAATAAAACAAGAAATGTTCAGTTGTACATAAGTTAAACATGCATGTCTGCCGATGTCATTAAGGTACATGGTGAGCAAAAACTTGTTTTTCCATTTAAAAACATTCTACCTTGTAATGAAAGATATTGATAAATATTTCACAAATTTAAATGAGGTGACTAGACCTATTAACCATTTGCATAACAAAAATAAACTGCATATTAGCACTACTCGTTTTAGCTGCCCTCCATCTGGTTGAAATTTAGCCTGTAGAATGTCATGATGCTACACAGGGGTGTTGGCAGGTGGGGGGTAAAGGAGTCTTTTGTCCAGAGCTCAAGAGTTTTAGGCGCTCAGAATGGTAGCCTTTCCATATTACTTTATATAGGGACAGACCTGATTCCACACAAACAGAAACTGAATCAGCTAAGTCTATCCTTAATTAAAATGATGAATGCATTATTGTTCACTAGGTTAGGAAACAGAGGCAGCAGCCACCCAGTTCTCTCAAGTATTTGTTTATGGAAAAAATTACAGGCATTTATATATAAAAATCAATATTCGAAACACAGATTTTTACATGTATGATTTAGTTCTGTTGCAACTTTTTATGGAAGGCTACTAAATGTACACTAAAAACCTGAAAATTTACAGAAACAGAAACAATACTGGGAAACATGATGGATGTCAGTGTCATACTAGCATTCATACAAGGCACATCAACGCTCAAATTAAATCTCCAAGTAATTAAAATAAACTTCAAATTTCATATGTCAGCAAACTGAATTCTGTGCAAGTACAATAACTTATAGCAAATACTTTAAATCAAAAAAACTTCTTTGCAGCTGCCTCTTGTTGACTTCTGAAAACAGAAACACAAATGTGAGTGTTCACAGATTAAGTTGGCATGAGTTCATAACACTTAAAATATCTTACTTGTACATGATGTAGCAGAAAAACACGACCGACTGGATGACTATGAATATTATAAAATGCATTGTGGAGAGGCATGCAGGCACTGGAGGCGGGTCAGGACATTTAACTGCCTTTTCTGCTGGATTCTGGGTGAGACACAAGAAGCGTTAAACAGGAAAATACATAAAGAATGATTAACAGAGGGCAGGGCAATATCTTAGAGCAACATCGCAATTTCAATATTATCATGGTTCTTGTAGGCTGTATTTTCCATTTTACTTTGAGGTACATAAAATCATCTGCTTTTAAAGAAAGTTATTGTTATTCACTCAGAGCAGCACAAAGTCTGACCAGTGTTGCCATATCTTCAGAAAGAGACAAGCTAACAAGCCTTTAAAAAAAGAAACCCAAAATAAGAAACTCGGCCCTTCAGTAACAAAGGAAAAAAATAATTGATTTATTAATGGGATAGTTGATTTTAACACTGCAAATATAATTTAGGTTTTAAATCTGACCACTTCCTCTCATAAATCCTTCGAAATATGGATAATATCGACATACTGTATATTCATTTTGGTTGCAATTACAGCTTAAAAAACACTTTTTACAAACAGCAAGCAAGAACTGCCTTCGTCTCCTGATTAGAACTAAAATTCTTTATTATTCAGTTCAGACAGTACTTAGTGGTCTCATTTTTTATTTTTACAGGTGCTGCATTAAGTGGAAAACATAAAATTGATTAATTTAGAAGTAAAGTTAGTTACCCCAACTTTAATTAGAACATTGTGTGTCGCCACAAAATGTGTTAATAATTTGGGCTTTTTAAATTGTCTTTTTAGACTAAAATTTCAAACCCGATTCAATACGTAAAAAAACCCTCAATACTCTATACTGATTTCGAGACCATGATACCAGCTTTTTAAATGTATTATTGCTATAAAATTTTGACCTTTTTATTTTTCAAATTTACTGTATGTTTTTTATTTTGGATGTTATTAACATAATAGTATTTTAGAACACTATTAGTTTATGATTTACTTGATTGATGAACATTAGGACGGACCTGTTGTTCCATTATCAAACACATTTGCTGTTAGTGTGCATAGGCCATAGGCTATATATGCAGTATTTTATATTTCGTCTTTCCAATGGTTCAGTGCAGCAGAGGTGGGCGGGGCTGTAGTGTGAGAGGAGAAGGGCGTGTGCAGAAAAAGAGCAGGGCAAAGCTCTCACCTGCCTTTCTCAGCCTCAGACTTGTGATAAACTATATTATATGATAATGACAAAGTACAATTAGTGACAGTTTGGAGGTAAAGACGTGACATTTGTTTTCAGATTATTTACTGCAGGTTTGCGCCACGGTCACAGCAAGTGACTTAAAACTAAACACGAGTATGTTTTTAAAAGCTTAACCTGACGTTTCTCTACAATCATAAGGGCGAGAAACTAAATTCAAAGACTGACAGAGAGCTAAGAGAGAAGTCTGTGAAAAAGCAGAACCTCTTTTCTGCTGCATTGTCTGAAAGGGGAAGTTTTCTGGACGGAGCTGCGCCACTGAAGTTTACAGAAGTATTGATATTTGTTCAAATAAGAAAAGCAGGTCAGTCAAATCTGTCTGTATTTTAACAGGCAGATATATTAAATAGATAAATGGTAAATCACGATCTGAAGATTTCATAAATAAAGCAGATTGTCACAGAGATGAGCTCACTTTGATTTTTAGCACAATATTGCCCCGCCCTAGATTTAACATATTAACAGAACAATCTGAACATACCTGCACACTTTTTTGAACGAGATGATCCACATCTCTTTTCACTAAGTGTAAATGCTCCTTGATGTCATTAAAATGTTGTAGGCTTTCATAATTTCCCATCCCACCAGTGTTAACCTGCTGCTGAGAAGAACCAATCTGCTTCAGAGACTCGTAAAAGGAGTTTCTGTAAAAAACAAAATCAAATATACAATATTTCAAATTTAATAAAACATATAGAATACCAAGCCAACAGTGAAATGCTGAATATGTGTTACAGTAAATTCACTTTGGTATCATGATGCCAAGCAGTAAACTGGACCAAAATTAATCCCTAAATCCATATTCTCAAGAGACTACAAGCTCTTAAGTTTAAAATACAGAAATTACCATCTGATAAAAGGGGGCATGATTGTCGAATTAATCTGTCATAAAACATGTCCCTTAACAGATTACAAACAGAGCAGGCTAAGACGCATTCAAGCCAGCAATGTTGTCGGCGCTGTAATAAAATATAAGTATAATGAATAGTATTTGCTTCGTATGTTTTAAAATGGCAAACTTATTAGCAAATCATAAGATATTCGCAGAACTGGGCGAAGCAGAACTTTCACTTTGCTCTTTACTTTCAGTTTTAAAGATGATTATGGGGGGAAAAAATAAACACTGGGATTACTTAACACATTGGAAAATTCACACGCAAAGGGAAGAGGCCTGGGGGCAGGATTATAACCAAAAAAGAAGAAAAAAAAAAAACAATTGGACCAAAACCCTTCGTTGATGTACTGTAGTATGACAGATGTATTGGACAACATCTAATCTGACAAGGAAATAGTGCTAAGATGTGAGCTTTTCTTGCCCCCGACACATGGCTGAGGTCTGAAGAGATGATGCATAAACAAAATCTAATTTGTTTCAGGGAATAACCAAAATCTTCCTTGAGAAAGTAAGTGAGCATTTATTAAAGCCTACATCTAATCTTCATCTGCCTCAAGTGACCCATTTATGATGAGACACTTCTTAAATATGAGTCCAAGAGGGAGTCCTATCATGACCTTTCGAATTTCAATGACAAGGCAGGATAAAATGAATCCTTAATCTACAGTGTATTACAAATGAGCTTTTCACTTGAGCAATTTAGAAGAAGCAGACGCGTGCCTTTTGACAGGGACTAAACTCCTGCAGTCACGCTTTCTCCCAGGATTTAATCTCGCCTTTACATGCCCTCTTTATGATGTGATTATATCTATAGAGAGCTTAATCAACTCATTTATTATTGGTGTTAGGAGGCTGTTATAATAACCGGTCTATTGTTAAATACATATTCTTGTCCTGTTGGATTTAGGCCACAAAGACAACATGTTTTGCGATGTAAAAGGTGATTATTATGCAAAATAAAACTTGTATTACAGACCTAATCAAAATTCTTAAGACCAAAAAAATGACAGATTTTGTTAAAGGTGCTACACATGATTAAAATGTAAACAGACAGAAATAATCAATGTTAAACTTATTAATTCAGTCTACATGTTTTGCTCACAAAATGCACTCCAAGCCTCCAAATTGTTCAGTGTAATGTGTTTTAGGCTTTTTTCACAAGACGTGCCAGTATGCTAACAGAAATTAGCCACAATGCTAACAACGACAAACGATCTTTGTGGATTTTGGTGAACAAATGAGACATTATTAGACGTAGACAAGACATTTGTGACTAATTTCTACTTGAATAGATGCGTTAATAAAATATTTGTGCTCTGGGACAAATGCTTTTAATTAAGTTTATTGTAGAAAGTTGGCTTGTAATTCCTTTAAAGTTAATTAAAACCAGATGTGGCATAAGTACTGAAGTTCAGAGCTCAAGTAAAAGTCCAATTACTTTTGCTAAAAACTATTCTGGTAAAAGTAAAAGTACAGCTGAAACTTGTTTACTTGAGTAAAAGTACAAGACTTGTATATTACAGATTGACTTAAAATTTTAAGTACAGGAATCAAAGATCTCTACCTAAAGGAAAACTAAATGATATTTAACAATTAGTAAGCTATAACAATGGCACTCTGAGACAACCCTAGTTATAATTACAGTCAGTATAAGTGTGACCGGTGTGTTTTCACTCTCTGCGTTGTGTTGTGTCCTGAGCGGGAGTTGGAATGGGGTAGACGCAAACACGGGATCTACTGCTTCAGCCTACCGTACTCCTTTGGGCTTTGTATAGTAAAATCAATTTTACAATCATGTATATCCTCTGTCTTATGTATAATTGCCCAAATAAACAAAACTAAACTAAAAAAAATCGTAAAGTGGGCATGTAGTGTTGGTGAAACTACACCAACATGTGATAATTATATATTTGTTAGATATTACACAGTTTGGGGGATTTTATATTGTTCACAAAACACTCAGGGCAGCTGTGCACTGACTTAAAGAGGAAAAACAGGTTTGTGAACTGGAAAAGTAACTAACCTGAAAATGTAGGGAGTTTAAAGTACAGATATTCATTCAAAATGTAAGAAGTAAACAAGTTAAGTACTTGAGTAAAAATACTTAATAACTTGTCACCGCTAAAAAACAAAGAAAAAGATAAACAGACCACGAAAAGCCTGGCTGTGAGAACAGATGAGACCGACAGCAGAACCCTCAAAACCAAAGCGTTGAAACTGACCTGAACTCATTCAAATTCCGAAGAACTTCCTGTTGAGTTGCAATGACGGAGCTTAGTTGCGTATTTGATTCCAGCTATTTAAAGACAAAGTAAATAATGAATAATTAATTAATGAAAAAGTAAACACATTCATATTTTTCAGTTTTAGTCCTGCATGTGTTACCTGTCCTGACTCGGCGTTGGTGCCTCTCTTGGAGACTTCATCAGTAATAACGGACACGTAGCGACGCTGCTCATCCAGGATCATCCCGAGCTGTCTGTGGAGCTGTTTAATTTCCAGATGAATTCGGTTCTGGCCTTCAAATACTTGCCGAATCTCTCGGTCATTGACGCTCTCATACAAGTCCTCAACTAAAGACACAACACACAACCAGTTCAAGCACTCATTGGTCATTTCACTGTAATCACCAGTCGCTGAAAGACTGACTTGGCTCTCCTTGCACATCAGGGTGTTCTTTTTGAAATTCCTCCTTCTTTTTGTCCAATTCTTGTTGGAAGTTTTGAAATTCTTCCTGATATTTGTCCTTTTCTTCTTTAGGAATCTCAGATTCGGGTGGAGGCTTTTGTAATAATGAAAATCATGTTTGGATTACACACAATGTAGAGAAATGTGTGTAACTTAACATAATAACTAACATAGTGTAATGTGCTCACCGGCTCTTGTCCAGGCTCCGTGAGACTGAAGAGTAAAAAGGATAAAACATCATGGTCATCTAAAAGAAAAGCCCAAATGTTTCAGAGATTATTGTCCAACTGTCATTAGTGTATCATCAATTCAGTTTTCTGTTTGATAAGGTGTCTGTGATGTTTGAGAATCCCTAAAGCCTGTCTCTTATTAACAAGTCACATCTTTATTATGGCATGTATTCAATCTTAGCTTGGTACAAATTACATAAAAAAAATCTACCTGCTAAGCCACCAGTAGCAGCAGAGATTCCTAAGAAACCTTCACGAGGAATGACCATGTTGTCCACTTTTGTACAGAACTCATAATCCTCTTTATCAGGTGTAAATCCATTGTTGATCATCACCTATATTGAAAACAAAAACATACATTTAATAAAAGCTGGATATTACCATCTTGTCGGCATTGTTTTCTTCTTTTACCGTTAAAGTCTTCTTGTAATAGGTAATTTTTGCCCGAACTGGATAGGGTTTGTTACGAAAATCTCGTAGACATGTCCCAAGAGCTTGTGTTGTGCCATCACTGAAACAATGCATTTTACACAAAATGTCAAAAACCTGTTGGCGAATGTGATTCCAATATAGAACAAGTAGCACCAGTAAAAGTGGGGTTAAAGTTTATAAACAGATTATACTCCCACAAACATACTTATGTCTGTAGATATTTTTTGTAAACAAGTATTAATATGATTTTAAAGTCTATATTTACGGACTAAAAGTTACTTGAGCTTTCACGGGGCTTGGCCGGATTAACAAAAGTTGAGGATTATATATTTTTCTTAAACTAATATGGTATAATCATATTTAGTAATCTTCTTTAAGTTGACAAAATCTGAAATTGGTGACATCAGAGATATTTACTTACTTTTGATGGTCATAAACAAGGTTCCCATTGTTTCCCACAACAATAATAGCAGGATTATTTTTCTGGATGAAGAGAAAACACAGGAAAGAAATGTGGTGATTTGTGAATCTTAACTAGAAGAATCAACATTTGCTTTGTGAAAAGTTACACACATGGATCATGATAATGAAAAGGGTATGCCTAGATTAAGATAATCCATTATCTTATAATATCACAGATTTAAAGATAATACACAGGAAATGCTAAACACGTTCACACAAACCTTGCCGTCATTGTCAAAGGAGTCAAAGAAGACCCCAAACCCATTCCACTTGTCAGCAGCTCCATAGACTGGGCCATCAAGTCCTTGTTCAGTGGTAAACCAAAAAGCCTGCAATATTAAATAAAAAAATGTGCAATGACAAATCCACTAGAATAGCTTTAAAAGTCAATATTGTGTAGGCCTGCTTAGCTGGAGTAATTTCAAACAAACCCCTTACCAGTCCATCTGCCCCCATCCTGCCTCGGCCGGACACACGGAAGGTCACCTCCGCCTCCCACGACTGAAAACTGACTTTGTTTTTTGTCCATACAGAGCCTCGCTGACTGCGGAGAGATGGTGTGATGCGCACCTGGTCTGAGCTGGGAATAGCATCTGTAGAAGAGAAAGAAATATGTTAAAATCTCATCAGACTCAAGCTACACAAGTGTAAACGGCAGAAAATTAAGGTTTGTGGTAAACTACAGCTATATCATGACTATGTAGTCTATTTTATTGGACATGTTTAGCAAGCCAGTGAGTCACAGAACTTAAAACATGGATATTATTAGCCACCTAAATGCCAAAAAAAAAGAAAAAAAAAATGAATGAAACACTGAAGCCACAAGAGATAACAATTCACTGCCACTCAATAGTGACCTTAGATCTCTGATCTGAGCCAACAGCAGATATGGCCCAGTGCTGATCAAGCTGGCATTCACAAGTCTGCACTGAAATACTAATCAGGATTAGTAATAAAATGAAGACTTTTCTGTGAAATATCACTTGTGTATTGGCCTAATACAGGCTCTGAAATTAAATAGTAGCCAGTATCTGCACTAATGATGCAAACATTCAGCTGTGGATTTATTGCGCACTTCCCTTTACAACCTATGTAAACAGCTTCATTGTATTTGTCACAACAAGTATTAAACTTATTCCCAAAGATCAAGCCGCTTAAAGCAATGATGTTGACATCTGGATACAAACTTACTTCCAGTGTGGATCCAGAAGGGGATAGACCCGTCGCTCTGAGACAGGTGCGGACCTTTAAAGCTGTATTTGTACTCAAAACGGCGGTGTGGGACTTCTACGGACACAGGGGATCCAGTGTCCACATCTGCGACGCAATAATGAGATATTAACGTAGCGAGTAAAGTTAGAATCCAAACATAAGCAGTGTGAGCCCGGCGCCGCGCTGTGGACACCGCCATGTTTGAGTCTCACTGCTGACGTAGCCCTACAAACGCACGAGCCAACAGGGCGCTTTCTCATTGGTGGATTTTTTGGACCGCTTGTTGCAGCTTTTTCCAGATGAGAGGTTGCCAAATGTTATCTAAATAGACCAGTGCAACCTCTAACAGACACATGTAATATGCCTGGGCATATTTTTAATGCAAAAGTCGCAAAAAGGTTAAATAGAATAAAACTCTGAACTTGCTTTTCTTCATCAAGCAATCAGGAAGCCTACAAATGTACCAATGGCGCCAACTCTGGCTTGATTGGGCTGTTAGGCTACAGCAAAGTTTAAAAGATATTTTTAGTGACCTATGCCCAGCTGTGTAAGTTCAAAATTTTAGGTCCAGCAAGTTTCCTCCCGGACTGCAAGGCTACATTTATGATCAAATGTTACATCTCTCCACCAATAAATAGCAACTAAATAACCTGTAGCTACTAGCCATGTGCAGTATAAACAATATTGACTATAAAAAACGTTATAAACATTTTAGCCTTTACATAGCTCTTGTTTGATCACATTTTTGTTTCAGTGTTCATTTATCTAGCCCAAAATTAGAGGAATCTGATTATTCATATTCATGTACAAAAATGCTGGCCCTTCTAAAATGTCAACAATCTTCAAAAGGAAATAATATAAGAATATAGATAAGTGTTAATTGGTAATACTGTCCAATAATATTAGTCCTAATCTTTTCTTCTGATTCAGATGTTTTTTGTTTTTTTTTTTTTTTTATATATATAATCATTAGCCTTTGAGCAATCAAACAAACATAATTTTCAGATACATTTTTTATTCATTAGCTTGCCTTTTTTGCTGATGTCCTGAAAAGCAAAGTTAGTTCAATAAAACTGTCTGGTCAATAAGACATAGTTGCAAAGCCCATTTAATTTTCTCAAGTCTTGACCCCAGCTCACAGCAGTAACACTCACAGCTCAAACCATGTGGAGCCTTCTGTGCATTAGCATTGTTTTTGTGTTAGCATGTGTCTTGTAATCCTGTAAATTGTCAAAGGTTAGCTGACACAGTCCTGCTGCTGTAGGAGCTTTCACTGCAGAGTGAAAGTCTCAGTGGGAGATGGAAGATGACACAATTATGCAGCAGTCACTTTCTTTTCAGCTGTATCTTCCTCTGTCCTCAGCAGTCTTAACATTACTTGTGGCTCGGCCTGATTACGGGTTCAGGGAACAAAATCGGGGGTTTGGCAATTGATCATCCAAAGTCTCTGCTTAGATATCTTATACTTTGGTATCAAAAAGGATGGCTGGACAATGTAAAAAAAAAAATAATTACACTTTTTTTCCCCAAAACAATCCAAAATCTGAACTCCCCAAACCACATGGCTTCTCTGAACGACTGGCTGTAGACCTCATCTTGATTAAAACTGCCCATTCTGATTGAGTAATTGAAACTGTTTAGATTACTGGACAGATAGAGTGAGATACAGTGTTTATTTGACTGCATATGCTGGTGAAATATTGGACCAAAACCTAAATGTGGCATAAGGATAGTTAGGATATTATCTAACCATCTTTCTGTTTGACAAAACCATGTCAGTCTTTTATCTTTGTGTTAAATCATCACCATTATTATTACTGGTAGCCTATTAATCAGCGTCTTGTCTTCTGTTGCACCTGACGACTGAAGCAAGTTCCTAGTTTGTGAATTCTGTTCACGAACATTAAAACTTTTTGGCTGACTTCATTTCCAAAACTTTTGGGTTCCCTTTGTTATGCTGAAAAAGTCAAGCACTACAATTAGATAGCAATAATTATTATTTATTTGGTGTCTGCCTTTTTTCATGTCCAACTTTGTTATCTTTCAGAAAATCCTACAGTTAACTAAAAGTTTTGTAGATGAATAGATTATATAAATTCAAACATTGAAACACATTTTTTTGTCTGAGGAAATCCTCAAACTACTTTAGTTTTCAGGAAATCTTAGATTAGCATAACAACAGCAGTGCTAATTGATCTGTTTAGAAGTGGACAATGGCAATTTGTAAGTTGTGAATGGACCCCTGTGGATTTAATTTGGTAATTGTAGAGTCATAGTATTTCACTAGAAAAAAAAGAAGTGAAACTGATGATTCTTTATTCTGTTAGTTATTTTTACATGCTAACTCTCAATTACCCTTCTCCCTTAGCATCCTCTCAAAGCCTGCAACACTGTGTGCCACATATGGAGAAAGGGAGAGTTCTCTCCTGCTGCTAAAGCCAAATAGCTGCATGTAGTTCATTTATACATGAAAAGCACTGAGTAAATCATTACCACATGAACTGAGCTTCTGCTGTGATAACAACATGGCGAGGAAGTCAGCTAATTAACCTTACTCCCTTAATGGATCCTTTCCTATTGTGAGGTGCTTAAAACATATATTCCAGTGTTGCTTATAGAGTTGTGTTGATATTGTATTTATATTTTTCCATACAATGATAAAACTGCAACATATTTTTGTATAAAATTCAGTGCTGAACATTGTATATCCAATGCTGTCTTCAAATAATCTGTCATATTTTCGCCGACAAAACTGAAATATACTAAGACGTTTTCCATCACTAGCTGCCGCCTCAGTTCTTCAAGCACAAAACACACACTCCATTTTAATAATGCCAAACCTTTATTTCCAATTTCTTCAAATCAGTCCAGTGTGGTCCAGCAAAGAGTGCACTTGTTGGCCACTCAGGACTTTGCCACATTCATTTGATGAGGAGCCCTTTTCCCCATTACCAGCGGACACACTAAACGATGGGCAGTGGACAATACCCACCAGATCCCTTTATGCACCACAAGTACTCAGTGTTGCGGCAATCATTGCATGCCCTCCACCAACTGGTCTTTTCAGATACCTGCACATGAGCGAACTACGTAGATGCCACAAAAGCAATCCTCAACTTCAGTTTAAAAAAAAAAAGTTTTAATTGTGCAAAGCCTCTCATTAACTCGGCTCGTACTGCCCGCCTGGACTGGCCATTACTGAAGTGCTGCATGTAGCAAAAAAAGCTACCAATTAGTGCCTCATCAGCTCCAATTAGGGGAGACAAAGCCTAAGTAAAGATAACTCAATGAGAGGGAGAGGTGGAAGGGTGGAGGCTGTCTGTATTTGTTTGTGTGTCTGTGGACAGGGGCCGACACAACAGTTTAGAACTTGTGGCTATTCAGAAGTGACCTGCTGCTATGGGCCCATTCACCCTCTTGCCTCCTCAGCGGACCCTTTTTCTCAGGGCTAAGTGTTGTTGTGCTGGGAAGATAGGCCTCCCAGGAGTCCCAGTAAAAAGAAGCATTCAAATCCCCCTCTACCTGTTTGCAGTATATAAAGCACTCAGGGCCAAGCTGATCTCTCATGATTGTCTCCTTCACTTTCAATACTTCCTTAAACTTAGGCCTCGAGAAGAGCCCAGGCCCTTTATGTGGGGAAATAAGGGGATGAATGTTGAAGGGGTGGCTTTCGCCTCATTAGAATTGAATTTGCACTGTCCTCTAATTACGTAGCAGGACAGCAATGTTTTTTTTAAGCCCAATCTCACTGAATAGAGGATTTTTGGGGCAGTTAATAAGCAGCCCTCTGTAATGCATTAATTAATGTATTGGCTAACACTAATCTTCTCTACCCTCTTCTGTTTGTTTCCCCTCATCTGTCCCACACGCTTTGTACTAATGAAGTTACCTCATTATGAATTGAGACAGCACTCACTCATTCATTTGCTATCAAATATTTCTCTTTTGAAGACGAGTCATGGAGTGTACTGTGGTTCTCCCTCTGTCTCTTGGTGGTTAGTTCTAAATAATGAGGGGGACAAGCAGGGACAAATAATTAGGGACAAGGGGGCAATTCACTAAATATTTGCTCCCACCACCAGTGATTAATTACATCCAGAAAGCATTTGAGTTGGATATAAATGTGAGTTCTTACAGTTACATGCGTGGTGGTCAAAAAACAAAAACATATATGTTTAGTAGAATACTGAATGCTTCATAACAAGATGGGAAAACAGAATAACCCATATATGGCTAGAGTGGCATAAAGTAAATATAATATTTATTTATTAATATCAATATTATTATCATTAGTAGTAGTAGTAGTAGTAGTAGTAGCAGTAGCAGTAATAGCAATAGCAATAGCAGTAGTAGTAGTAGTAGTAGCAGTAGTAGTAGTAAACTCCGTGAACCATGCTGACACCAAAACGCCCTCTATTGGAAATAAAGATATTGCAAAGTGTTGAAATAGATTACAATGAATACAAAATTGTAGGCCTATTATTTTTGCCGACATAAGCACTATGCATAGTATAAGTACATATACATACTGTTCTGTATAGTGCAGATTTGATAAAGTAAGCCAATTATGTAAAAATAAAAGTCAGCATCAGACTGCTGCTGATGCATGGATATTTTATTCTGTGGCTCCCTCGTGTGGACACGGACTGCAACTACTGACTTAATAATGCTATATTGCCATGTTCACTTCATGGTTGAGCATAATTACTAAACCCTAGTCATATTTAAGGTATTAAATAAAAAGCAACTTTTCATGTTTGTAACCATGTCAAAACAGTGTTCTTTCATCATTAGTTTTATGGATGTTTGAGTAAACTACATGTCCTGCAACTAAAAGCTCGAGTGCTCAGAAATTCTCTATTTTCACCCACCACCTATCCCTCTATTTACTTGTGATTACTGAAAATGTTCAGATTCTGAGAAAGATATGTAAAGGTCAAAAGCTTCAAGTAGCCACTTTCCAATATTAACAAAGTGATTTTATGACTGTTACTTGTTACAGTTAAGCTTTGCAACGAAAAGGCAACGTTTTCTCAGTTTTGAACAGGAAGTCGATGAACCTGTTTATTAGTATGGATTTACTTACGCTATAGTTGTATAATAAATACATAGAAAATATAATATATAACTCTCCCAACATATCAGGCTTTATTGAATCTATGTTGAGAGAGAAATAATCACATTGTGTCTTTACCTTTTTTACAATAAATATTACATATTAAAAGAACAAATCCATGATTTGCTGTGCTAAGCTTTTAATAGAAATATAAAAATAAACATTTGTGAACACTGCAAATACAAATACAAACACTGAATGTTTTTGATATAAACAATTAAATAACATATACTGATCTTAATTTACACCTACCATATAAAACATATCATTTTCTCCAGTCCATGTTTGTTGATCGTTGTGTGGGTTTCTTCCTCCGATTTTTCCTTGATGCGCCTCCTATTCGTGAGAGAGGAACATGAGTTTTGTCCTCTTGTCCTGAGCCCATGTCTGAGTCCTGATCTTGCTCGCTCCAGTGGTCTGGGACGGAGGGCGCGTCCTCAGGAGACTGCACCTGTCGCCCATAGACTTTACTCTGCAGGTCAGCAATATCGTTACGAATGTCTGCCATCAACAAGAGCAGGAAGTCAAAAGATCCTGGAGGACCCTGGAAATCACACAGAAAAAGTCACATAGAAAACAAGTTAATGTTTACTGCAAGTAAATCTATAAAACAACTGTGAGTCAAGTAACGGTAATTGCAGCCCTTTTTAAGACATTGCTTTTCCTTAAAGGACAAATATGATGCATTATTTGCTTTGTTCTCGTCCTTCAAACATGCTCTTGAGCACTTTGGAATCTCATGCACCAGAACTAAAACAAACTGTAGGAAAGTGCATGATGTGTTTCCTACATAAAGATTTGAGTTAGAGCTCCAGCTTATTAGATTCAAATCTTTCAATGAAGAGGAAGTCCAGTTATTTCCTGCAGTTTCTTTTTATTTTTAGACTGTTTTACATACATTTTGTATTCAAAATGTAAATTACCTATCTACTTATATTATAGTTTTTTCCTAAATACATAGAAAAATAAGTCTCCTTTAAACAGTACAAGATCTTTCTATAGCATCACAGATCTGGCAAACTCAGAACAGTGTTTTCTGAGGCTCATAGAGGAACAAAACTGTATCTGTGAACCACACTAAAAACTCAAAACAGGGATTTTGCATAGGCCCTTGTATGTCCTTTAAAGCTGGGTTCCCAGCCAAGAGATATTTAAGTAGGCATTTAAATCTAGTCTGTCTTTAGCGTTCAAGAATTATGACACAGTGATAGTCACAAATATTAAATATGGCTTACATGTCAAAATTCAAATTAGATGAAACACCCAAGCACAGCCAATCAGAGCAATAGTTTAGCTCTTTATGGAAAATAAAATCCTTTGTTATTAGATTCAACCAGAACACAGCTCTTTTTAAATTATGCTCCTCGATAAAAAACACATTTCACTCAGAAGTCAGCTAAACTAGCTTAAGTTTGGGAGTACTCCATCAGTTCAGGTCTACAAGTAGAAAAAGTGTGGCATCAGTATAGATATCTGAAGACAAATATGAGTCTTACTGGTGGTCCAGCAGGCCCAGGAACTCCTCGATCCCCTGTGGTATCAAAACAAATGTTTAGCTTAGATGAATTACACTGGAAAATGAAGACATGTGATGAAGAGTAAATAAAAGAAGACGGAGACTCTTTTTTTTTCAATCATGCATTATAAGCATAAAAAGTTTAACGTTTTGTCAACTTTTGCTGTGCTATAATCAAAAGCTTTGTTATCTTTCTCCAGTCAGAACAGAGGCAACATGATGCCTTATGTAACTTAATGATATGTAATAATGTCTACTCTTCAATATGCATAAATATATCCTTGTTTTTTCTTTGCCATTCTTACCTTCATGCCATCTCTTCCTGGAGCCCCTTGAGGTCCCTGTAAAGATGTCAGTGTTTAGTTAAATAATATCTACTTGGAGCCTTTTGGTTATTCCATTTAATTACACCACACTGCCAACTCTATGTCATTATGAAAGCTTATGACTTGAGGCCATTACTAAGTAGAGTCCTTTTATCCTCTCGAGATAAGTTTTAATTAAAAGGTAAACTACAGTACAACAAATGATGTCTGGCTGTCATTTTTTGATCAGCCCCATACAAACGACCCGCTCACAGTTGGAGGCCTGCAGACGAACACCCACATTCGTCATTGTGTCTGTAAAAGTCTATTTTTCTGTCCCTGATGCGATTGACTGCAGTCGTTGATAGGCTGATTTATCAGCAAAAGAACTGTGAAAACACAGCGGCTTTAAAATGACATTTGCCACTTCCTGCACATTCTTGAATATAATCCCACTTGTCAACACAAAGGTTTATGCTCACAGAATGGTGAGCCAAAGATAACAGGCAAAGTCTTAAATGGATTTGTCCCACTGTTATTCCCATTACCATACCACATCTTTTTCACGTCACACTTCGCTTTACAAAGGGGCCTGATGGCCGGCAAATCAAGCACTGCAATTATTTCTTTGAACTGAGAACAGTTGTCAGAACAAACTAAAGACTGAAAACGTCATAAAACAATGTAATAGAAACGCCTAATTTATTAGCACAAAAATACTTACAAATCATATGAACCTTGGCCTTCAGCTTTGATTACAGCACACACTGGCTGTAACAATGTTTCAATAAGCTTCTGTGTGTTGCAAAAATGTAAAAAGTAAAAATATTTTCCTCCAGTGTTGCATTAATAACAAAATAATAACATGTACTGATGATAGGAGAGTGCTATTTAACAGCACCTCCCAAAAACTCTCAATAGAGTTAATATTCACACATGGATTGGTGGCCAATCCATGTGTGAAAATGATCTTGAACCACAATGCGAGCCCAGTGAATCCTGGCAGTGTCATCTTGAAATTCTATTAAATTGATTTTTGTAAAGTCTGGAATATAAAATAATCTGGTCTTTCAGAATATTTAAGAGTCAAGTCATTCTTTGGGTTAATACAGTTGGTAATACAATTGAATAAAGCCAAAGGAAGTCTACTGACCACTGGTCCTCGTGGGCCTCTCTTTATGTGAAAGAGGTCAGGTGTTGGCCCAGTAGGTCCCATAAAACCCCTTGGACCAGGTGGCCCATTCGGACCTAGACTTCCCTTCTGTCCTTGCAGTCCTGGACTTCCTACATCGAAGCCAGGATCAGCAAGTGTGACATTGTCATTAAATATATTATGTAAACAAAAAAAAAGTCCAAGGCCAAAACTTACCTGGAGGCCCAGGAGGTCCAGGAGTAAACAAGGATGAAGCCCAGACCTTCTGATTGGTTATCTGCTCTGGGATCTCTGCACTGTTAGACAGCACAGCCATCTACAAGAATATTCAAATTATTAAAATATTAAAATACCAACATGCTGCATAATAAACATTTTCATAAACTGTTTAGAAAATGATCTTTTTAGCAAAGAATGTATTTATCTACAAAACAAGAAATGCATATAGCAAAGTTTTAGAAAGTCCAGGTAAAACTTCGACATTATGCAGCTCAGCCCAGTGTCAGCTCAGTATGCTAAGCAGCATTTCTGAAAGAAAGCTATTTTTGATCTTTGTATAATGCCACATGAGAGTGGCAGCTCCATGGGGAGCACATGAAAGATGAAAAATTGTACATTTGCAGCAGACATATGTTAGGAATATCAGAGCTAGGCCACAGGTCGTAACTTGTAACCCCAGGGTACAAGTGTTTAAAACATAAGGCTTAACCCTCAGTTATGTCAACACATTCTGTCTTAAACTGGCAAAAACGAAGCTGCAATGGTCCATGTGGCACTTGCTACACTGACACAATGAAGAAAGAAGCTCAGATTAACCACATAGGTTGAACCAGGACAACACATTTGAGCGATGAAGCTACTGTTGATAGACTGATAAAGTGCTTACTCAGTAGAACTGTTCACATTTGGTATTTTGACTTATGACATCAGTACTAAAACGGTTTAATAAAACCAGCACTGTCACTTTTTAGCAGCAAACACTAAAAACAACAAACACTTGAGTCCCTTGAATATGGGTTTATATATTTACAACAGAGGAAAAGACATTATTAACCTTCTGTTTGAGCTGCAGGACGGACATCTTTATCTGGTGGAAATCATCACAGGTTGCTGAACACGTATCAGCATTCATGACGTTTTCTGACTTTTCAAAAAATCTCACTACATAAAACACAAGGAAAATAAATATTACAAGATAAATCATGTAGGATTATTCAATACAAAAGCACATTTACTGTAAGTGTTGTAGGTAATGAAGAGCATTAAGGGCTTTGTTGGATTTTCCACTGGGTTATATTTTAAATCACAGAAAAAACATGGTCACATACATGTTCTGGGTGTTCTTAATAAAGAAAAATGTACGTCTGTAGTAATGAGCCCTCCCTTACAACTGCATACATTTACTGCATGAATGAAAGTGTCTGGACGTTATTTTTCTGAGCAGTGTTGGAAACAGCAGGACATAAAGCAGAACCATGACTGTACACGCTCTGCAGATTTGCCTGAATGGTTAAAGTAATGGAAGATAAAGTGAAAGGGGGAAATTACAATTCCACCACCTCTGACTGCTTCTTTGGCAACTGAATCTGGACAAAACCTCTTTTTATTGCCTGAGCATTTGTGATGTTTTACTCAAACGCAGAGAGCAAATGAGAAAAGACTTGGAGTCAGAAGGTTAGCCATGTGTCAAAGAGACAGAATTGTTCTGACATGTTCAAAGTCTGGATGCATAATGACTACCAGCTGTCTGTGTTTGTCATACCCCCAACCTGACTTTTCTCACAATGCCATTACTAACACAGGTCCAAATAACAGTCTCACCTTTCTCTCCCATGGTGCAGGTTTTACCATCTTCCTCCAGGAAAAAGCCCTTCTCACACTCACACTTGTAGCTCCCCAAAGTGTTGAGGCAGATCTGAGAACAGACACTGGTGTTTCTGTCTGCACATTCATCAATGTCTGTTCAAACAAGTTCAAAACATGGACGACAGTCATTACAGCAACATAACTCGTCTCAAACATAAAAAAAAAATACATGAAAAAAAAGAATAGACATGTTTTGTTCTGGGCAGAAGTTCATTTGCAAATCAGAATTAGAACATATTTAGATTATTTTTGTTCTATTTGTAACAGTGGTTACTTCAGTAAAAATTCAGATGGAGGGACATGGATTTACAAGTAAAGTATCACATAAAACATCTACTTGTGTCATGCATAGAATTTATGATTGTAAGTTTTATTAGTTTTAGTCAGCAAAAATTACTGCCACATTCACTCCTTCACTGTAGATTCACATTTGTACTTTTTAATGAGCAGGCTATAGGCTTAGAAAAAAGATTTATTCATGATGACGGGGTTAGGGACAGTCTAATACAGATTATTTCTTTGTATGTATTTTTACTTTTATTATTATTATTATTATTATTATTATTATTATTATTATTATTATTATTATTATTATTATTATCATTATCATTATCATTATCATTATTATTATTATTATTATTATTATTATTATTATTATTATTATCATCATTATTATTATTATTATTATTATTATTATTTCTTTGTACGTGCTTGTGTTATACTTTTGTAGCCCCGGGTACAACCCATGTGCCTAGGGGACTACAAAGTTGAGGGATGGTGAAAACTATTTCAGAGACAGAATGCGCCTTAGTAAATGCGCTGTTCCCAGTAATGTGATTTTCTGGATCTGCGGCAGGCTATTTTTCCTGGGATTTGAACAATGAACCTATCAAGATCTTTTTGACAAGTCCAAGTGCTCCAATGACAACTGGTATAGTGTGTGTCTTCATTCCTCACATTTTGCTGATTTCAATTTCCAGATCTTTATACTTAGACAGTTTTTCGCATACTTTAACTGAGGTGTTTCTTTCAGATGGATTGCAATGTCAATTAGTACACACTCCTTTTTCCCCTTGTTTTTAATTACTATATCAGGCTTATTAGCTTTTATTTCTCTGTCTGTGTGTATCGGCATATCCCACAGGACTGTTATGTCGTCTTTCTCCTGGACAGTGGTTGGTTGGTGTTCATACCATTTTTCTGAAGTTTTTATTCCATATTCACCACATATTTTCCAGTGGACATAAGCTGCTACCTTATTATGGCGATTAATATATTCATTTTTGGCCAACTCTGGACATCTGCCACTAAATGGTCAATCGTTTCTTCAAATTTCCACACACTCTGCATTCAGGGTTTGTCCCATCCTTCATAATGTGGTGGTGGTATGCTCTGGTGGCTAAGCTTTGGTCTATTATTATTATTATTATTATTATTATTATTATTATTTTATTATTATTATTATTATTATTATTATTATTATTATTATTATTATTATTATTATTATTATTATTATTATTATTATTATTATTATTATTATTATTATTACCAGGGCATTGTGGCCAGTGTGTTGTTTTATGCTGTACTGTGTTGGGGCGGGAGCATCTCCATGGCAGACAAGAATCGAATGAACAAGCTGATTAAAAAGGCTGGTGCTGTGGGTCTGGCTCTAGACTCTGTGGACATTGTCATGGACAAAAGAATGAAGACAAAACTTCCAACTGTTGTCTTTTTAACGGACCATCCTCTTCGCAGTATTTTTGATGAACTTAAAAGCTCTTTAAGTGGGCGATTGGTGATGCCCCAGTGTTCTACTGAACGCCTCAAAAACTCTTTTATTCCTGCTGCTGTGCATTTTTATAATAAGCATTTTGTCTGAGGCTGTCTGATTTTTGTAGTGACTTAACATGGGGCTGGAGCAGAGTTCCAAATGTTGTGTTTACTGTTTTTTGTCTTAGTTGATGTGTTGTGTTTTGTGTATGTCCATGGCATTTTAATTTCCCTTTCGGGATGAATAAACCATCCATCCATCCATCTATTATTATTAGTAGTAGTAGTATTATTAGTATTATATATTATACTTTATTCTTTATCTATATAAAGTCCAAGTGGTTCAGATTCACCAAAACAGAATCAGACATAGTTTTGTTTATAACAAAAAAAAAAAAAAACTGATAAAATCACAAACTTTTTTCTCTTCCCACGGAATTTTAAAAGGGAAATTAAGTAGCTTCATTGCAACACTGCAAAATTATTATTAATTCTTTTTGTATTTTATCTTTTCTTTTTTTCCTTTCTTTATGTCAAATTGAAAGTCAATACATTGGGTTTTATGAAGCTGTAAATACATCAGATATAGACATTTTGCCATTTAGTGTTTGTTTTGTTTGGTCATGATGACTAAAAGTAAAAAAAAAACACTATTTCTTGTCATCACAAACAAAAAGAGTAATTCCTGTCCTACCTAAGCAGTAAGGCTTCTCTCGGTTTCTGTGGCGCTCACGGTCGTATCGGTAACCGGGGTAACAGGTGCAAACCACTCGCCCAAAGTGGTCCGTGCACTGCTGCTCACAGGGGGCACCCGCACACACATCATAGTCTGGAGAAAAAAACATATTTGAATAAATAAAAGTGAAAAGACGAAACCCAGCATCAGTCACCCTGCTGTCTCTACCTTCAGGAATGCACTGGCCCAGCACAAACTTGAATCCTCTGCAACATTTTTTCCTGCGAGAGAGATACATACTTTATCAAACACACTGAGCAGTACAACATGAACCACCAAAGAAAATATGTTTCAGATTAACTGTGTCTGTAATAGGACTAAATCAATTCAATTTCATTAAAATTTATTTCTATAAGGGCCAAAGTCATACTAACAGTTGTCTCTGAGGATTTTGACAATTGTTGGTTTAACTAAAAGAAAGTTAGGAAATCAAACAATTAAACACTATACAAGCAGATTATATAACATTCACAGCAAACAAGTAAATGGATAATTGTCCCAGAGCATTCCCTTGTCCTTAGACCCTCCTTTTTGGCAAGGAAAAACTCCCGAAAACCCAAAAGAAAAAAGAGAAATCTCAAAAAGAATCACAGTGAAGGAGACTCATGCACTCAGGCTGTAGATGTGACCAGGATGGACAAACGTTCATTTGCAATTCAGATCTCAATTAGAGCTAAGACAGGGTTTAAGTAGGAATATGCCTTTGCCGCATTAGGCTAAGATTGGGTACCTGACCACGGTTGCCAAGTACTGTTCTTTAGTGACTTTGGGCTTCGTTTTTTGGAAAGTTAGTGAATTTGGATGGTCGCAGGTTGTGGTTTTTTGGGCTTGCTCCTGAGTGGCACTTTGACATCATAAACAAGGTGATTTTATTTTGTGTTATAACTCACTAATGGCAGAAATACAGACATTTTGCATGTTTTCATGATCAAATACTATTTGAAATATGCCAAAATTATGTACTATCGGCCTGACACATAATGCCTAAAAGCAACCTATTATGATTTTTCCATATATTTAGGAAGAAACTATAGCATACGCAGAATAAAAATTAACATTTTGTTCCATGTAAAACACAAAAAGGATTTATAACAGAAAAACAAACAGGTCTAATTGACTTCATGTTCAAAACAGCAGAACTGTTAAGGCCCACAACTTTAATAAACCACATATTTTAAATGTCTATTTTTTTGTTGCTGGAAAGTAGCTACATGAAAATTTTGACTCCTACATGGTTTACTTGGAATCTTTTTTTTTTTTTTTTTTTTTTTGAGTAATCACAAGTAAATACATACAAGTGGGTGGAGATAGGTGGTAGGTGAAGACGTGGATTTTATGACAATCAAGATTACTCAGACATGCATGAATCAATCTAAAAACAACTTTGGGTAAACAAATGATGAGAGAACACTGTTATAGCATGGTTAAATACTCAGAAAAGTAGATTAAAGGCTAGGTCGTTGTTGGTCTCTGAAAATCTGGCAACCCTGTACCTGACTTTCTTGTTGCAACTTTGTAAACTTCTACCAATGAGTAGACTGTAATCAGAGCACTGTGTACTTGTTGAATCATATTTTATTTTTCATTGAGAGGCTGAAAACAATACTCTGATTGACTGTGATGGAATAGTCCACTCCCATTTCACTTTTTATTCATTCATTTTCTACTGCTTGGTCCTGTTACGAGTGACTAGAGCCTATCTCAGTGACTTTGGGCCTTAGGCAGGGAAACACCCTGGACATTGGCCAACTCGTTGCCGGGTTCCCATTTCACTTTGTCTGTAAAAAAAATGTTCTTAAACTGTCAAAATTGAATGCATGTGGATATTAACTATGTGGCAGCTAATCTAATTACCTTCATTTGAAAATAAATATAGCTGCTCAAGAATAAGCCACACTGCCAAAACCTCAAAGCCCTCTGGGTAATGAGACTACCCAAACACAACTTCCTGTTTAGCAACGTACACTACAAAAGAAAGAGCCACACATGACTAAACTCCAACTTTTATTACAGTACAAAACTAAACATTATTTCTACAAAAATACAATTGTAGTATGACGTACTGGTAAAACAGATTCTGTAGACTTTAAAGAACGCAGGACAAAGCTCGATTTTCTGCAAATGAATTGTTAAAATCGAAAAAACGCAGAAGTCTGTTTTAAAATTTTCTGAAAAAATATTTCTTTTTGTTATTAATTTCAGTAGATATCAATGAAAGTTATGTTGAGTGGAATATATTAAGCTGAAATCATATTTTGAATCTAATAAAATGCTTTTGACCCTCCAAAATATTGTTTTACAAAGTCATTAAAGACTTTTGAAATGTCACTTGGCTGTTTTTTGCAAATAACTCTACAGATATGTTTGGGCCCTCCATTAAAACAACTCTCTGAAAATGTACAAATATAACTTTGTACTATAAAACTATTTGCACTATTTTTCATTACAATTCTGCACAAAAATTTATACACGTCCAAATAAGCGTCATATGAGGTTTCTGAGCACACATCGAGCTAAAAATAATAACCATGAACAATGAAACACAAACAAGCATTATACATCCGCTCTCACATATCACACTGGCCATTTCATTTTTAAGTCTTTCAGAATAAGATCAATCTTTTTTATTTGTGACTATACAACATCGAAACTGCCAGAGTATTGAGCTTACTTTACAGTTGTGTTTAATTAGAGTAAACATGAATGGCTGATTTTCTAGACTCTAAAAGTCGAGATACCTGACTTTTTGTTGTAATGAGTTAAGTTTTTCTTTTCCAACAAAAAGTATTTTGTAAATGCTGGTATTGGTGAATTCAGACCTTTGTGTAGTGTCTGATAATAAATCATCTAACATTTCTTTTTTTTTTTAATTTAACCCAGGACTATTCAAATGGCGGTCACTAGCTCAGCTAAATTTCCCATCAAACAAAATCAAAAACTTTTATTTAAGAGCATTAAGTGAGTTGAACTGTGTATGATGTCGAATATGAGAAAATGCTTAGTGTTCCTATTGTTTATCTGTTTTTATTTTATTTTGTCTCAGTGAAAATAATAGATGTAAACATTTGTAGTTCAGTTTGTAGTCTGGCCTTTAGACCAGAGCCTATGAAAAATGTGTCCGACTGATAACTACAATTGAATAACCCTGATTTATCCCCAAAACAGCGCTCTGATTGGCTGTGCTCGAGGGTTTCACTTTGCTGTCTGTAAAAAGATGTTCTTAAGCAGTAACAACAGTCAAAGATAAATGTATGTGGATAATGTTGAAAGTAGGGCTGGGCGATATGGCAAAAAAAGCATATCACAATTTTCTTGGAGCCAGATCACGATTTCAGTTTTGTTCCGATTCTAGCCTGTCTTTTCAAATTGCCTTTGAGGTGAATAAAATCATCCGCTTTTTCAAAAAGTTAATTGCTGCTGTCACTCACTACCAGCTTTGCCAGATTTTCAGAAAGAAACAAGTGACTAAGCATTAAAAAAGCCCCAAACAAGCAACTCCAGCCATTCAGTAAAAAGTTAATAAAAGAACGTTGTGTGTCGTCACAAAACAAGTGTCAGTGATTCTAGAATATTTTATTACTACTAAGAAATTCACTTTTCTGTCATAAATTAATGTATCTTGGTGGGTCAAACCTTAAAAATGCCTAAAAATCAGCTATTCTATCACGCAAAAGCTCAGGAACAAGTACCAAAAATACAACTTGCAATTGTCAAAGTTCAACAGCGACTTTCCAAAAAAGAAACCTAAAATTGCAATTGAAAAGCTGACTTGGCCATTCTAAAGCTGATACATAAGATGAGTAGGTGGGAAAAACAGCCAATATTTGAACAGACAGTTGCAATAAATAAAGAAATGGGAAATCACGATATGACGATTTCATCAAAAAAGCGGATTGTTACAGGGACAAGCTCACGATTCGATTTTTATCATGATATTGCCCAGCCCTAGTTGAAAGGTTTGTTAAAGCACGGATTAGTTGGACAGATTTAAATACCTGTATGCTCTTGTTGACTGATGCCTTCCTGAACATCAGTCCACTTTGACAGAGATTCTTTGATAATGACTGTGTTGATTAAAGAGAGCAATAACTGTCAACACCTTATTGAAAAGACTCTCAAACATATACAACTGACTCTAATGCAGACACAAAACAAGTCCACAACAGTCAGTTTAGAACATTTCAAAGATTTCCTGGCAAATGATGTGTTGTGTCAAAGTGTAATCCCATAATAGCTTCTTGCACTGCAAACAGCTCCTCAGAATGTTAAGTGGCTCAAGTGGAGAAAGCATGTTGGACACATACGCAGCGAGTGCAGTCTGCCAATACTTAGTCAGCATGATGTCAATGTTATAATGAGCCACTGAACTCTACTTTATCCTTTTTCTCAGTTTGCCAATCGTCGACACAGATAAACAGCAAATCTCTGCAGCAGTATTACGTCTGTATTTGTTACATGTTGTACAAGATGTATAAATGAGTAGCACAGAAATCACGAAGCACTTGTTCTTAGAGAAATTTGTTCGCTTTTTGACCCTAATACTGTTTTGTTTAACTGTTTCACTCCACGAAAGTCTGACCAAACACAAGCCCTTATAAACAAATACCTTCCCTTTGGCCAACTCACTGTCTGTGTCCTTGAATAGAAATGAAACAGCGACAATGAGAGAACGATGGAAAGTAATTAGTAATCATTATTCATATAACCTTCCCTCTGGGCCTAAAACCTGTTACAGATTTACAGTCCATTACATTTGTATTGAGACTGAACAGTCCTCTATTATCTGCAGTAAAAATTTTTACTTTGTGCAATGATAAGTCTATTAAACTGATCATCTCACACTAACAATTTGAGCCTAAAGTTTCCTATTTGAAAGGTGGATAAAAAGCCAGATCAGTACAACAAGACCAGATCGACAGTAGTAACATTTACATTTACAGTAAAATCTATGCATCCAAAAACTGATGAATTTGTATTCATTTTTATCATAGTTCAATCCACAAAAACAATAGACAAGCAATTTCCATCATGTTAGGGATAATATAAGTAAAAATGATGCTAAAGAATATATTTAAGTTTATTTTGTGTGTGCGTACGTGGGGATGAGTGTGTGTTAGAAATAGAAAAGAGTCCATTGACTTCCTGTTCAAAGCTGGCAGAACCGATAAGCTCCGCCTCAGACAAGTGGGTGGGGATGTGTGGTGAGCACTGGAGCATCAGCTGCTGGACAATAAGATTACTCAAACATGCAGGAATCAATCCAAATACAACTTTGTACAAACTAATGGTGTGAGAGCACTGCTGTAACATGGTTAAAAACTCAGAAAAGTAGATTTTGCATTATAGGTCCCCTTTAAAAACTGAATCATGTTTGCAGTATGAAAGTCAGGTACATGAGTTATTGAGTTGGTAGGAGAAAACCAGAGTGGAGGAAACTCACCCATGGGGAGAAACCATGGATCTATTACTGAGAAACATGCAAACTCCGCAGCCTGGGGGTCAAACTTTCTCTCTGTGAGGTGAAAGTGCTGCCACCACACCATAGAGACAAGTTTATATACCGCATATGCAGTGTATTTATTTTTTGCAAAATTTATTGTAAAGTGCTTTTCCAAAAGCTGGCACAGTCTGCTAAAACAGGTCATTTCATACACTAAAGTGCTACATCTCCCTTTAAGCCCTGCACATGTCAAATACTAATGCCTCCAACAACAACTCAGCTGTTTAAGACATTCCTGCTGCTGCAAGCTGTAAACTCAACCAGGAGCAAGAGCTCTGTCTTTTTGTCTCCTTTCCAACTCAAAGTAAAAAAATTAAAATAAAAAAAAAAACTCAATATCAATAAATCATATAACTGTCTTTAAAATGTGGCACTGATCACCTCCAAAAATGTCTGTGATTAAATAAAAGTGTGATGTTTGTTTATCATGCAACATTAACAAAAAACATTGGTTAAAGAACCACAACTGTTAAAATCATTTGGTCTAAAGCTCTTGAAATAAACAAGAAGTCTCCACTTAATACTGTCAAAACATATTACTCAATTTTAAATCACTCATTCCAAATGTGCTTTAAGCAGATCCTTCATTGATAGTGATTTAATAAGAAAAAACAATTGCTTTTGAAGTACACTTACTGTGATATTTATTACTGAAGATATATTTGTAACATATTGAAAGCTTTTTGAAGAGAAAAACTGAACAGGAAACTATTCATTATTCTCAGTGGTTGTCTACAGGCCAGTATAAAGCATTTTTGCTTGTTGGAAGTGAGAAAGAGCTCCATATTCTATAAATTATAATCCCAATACCCTGTAATAGTATATCAATTATATGTATATGTATCATGTGTATGTATGTATGTATGTATGTATGTTCGTGTTTTTGCATCTTTGGTAGAACCGTTTTGAGTTTTTGACCAACAGAGTGAGGACATTTTTGGGAACTGAGGACATTTTGGCCGGTCCTCACTTTGCGAAGAGCCTAGAATTGGGTTAAGGTTAGGATTAGGACTAGGGTTAAGGCTAGGGGGTTAGTTTGGATGGTTAAGGTTAGGGTAAGGGGCTGGGTAATACATTATGCCTATGAAGGTCCTCACTAAGATAGAAAAACAAGTATGTATGTATGTATGTATGTATGTATCGTGTGTATCTAGTCTAATGTTAGAAGTTTTGGTTATGTGCAGTGCTCCTATTGTACTGGCTTTGACAACAAACCTCTTTAGCTGCTTCTAGTCTTGTAATAAAGAAGTAGACTAAAGTAGACATGATCTTTTGATATAGAACTGAAATAAACCCACAGGAGCCCTGTCTGTTTTGTGTTAGCGTCCTGATGGTAAAAATCACACAGACAAAGCAAGTGCTAAGTCGTATACAATATCCTCGAGTCTGACACTTCAGGAAATTATAGCGCGCTCAGCTCCACAAGGCTTGTTACATTAAATTATCATAAACTTCCATGTGTTTCTAACTTGCCTTTGGATGAAAGCCAGGTAACATGGAACTCTTCCAAAAGTCTGTATGCCCTTCATAATTTTAATATTCGAGCTTAGAAATGATCAACTCTGAACAAATGCTTGAGTAAACTTCTGTTGGTAATAACAGTTCTGTTCTGTAATGAAAGTGATCCGAGTACTAGAAAGATGGGCAGACGAGATAATCATTATCAAGATTATTCATTAGGATAAATTGGCTGTAAAAGTGGACTTGATGCACATAGCTTTTACCTCAATAACAAGAAAGCTTGATTAAGCAACTGACATTTAGGAAAAAGTGATTAACATACATATGATGTCAGTGCCAGTAGATTATTCTGTCTGAAAAACAACTGCTGCGTCATTTAATTTTAACTGGAAATGACTTGGAGTACTTCTACATCATCACAACACTATTTCTAACTTGGTCTACAAACAATTGAAAGAATTGCTGCATTGACATGAAACCTCTCAATCAATCTAGAATCAATTGAAGCCTAATGATAAAGCCACTTGGATCTGGTGCCTTTAACACAAATCAATATTATTCATTTACAGAGGTTAGAGAAGCCTTGTTTACACTTGCCTGGAACAAAGTCGATCTCATGTTGAGTAAAGAAAGGCTTTTTGCAATAAAGAAGGCTTCTCGACACAATGTTATTCTGGTTTAGTGATTACTCAATAGGAAAATAATTTAGGATTGAGTCTGCAGAGTGAAACTGTTGAGTTCCTGGGTAATCATTCTTTTTTATGTATTTTCAAAAGACCAGACATAGTGCAGCTTTAGAATAGTTAATATTGGGACTGCAGGGTGTGTTTCTCATTCTTTTACATTTCCACGATTTAATCTGTAGTATTTTAATTCTTTTTTTAACTCTCAGTATAGAGTAATCATACATTTAAACCCTTTCAGCACCAGGTTTGTTGCTGTGGTGATTGCTGGGATATACATATTCTCTGTTCTTACTGGTCCAACACAGATTGTTTGTTGTTCTAGGGCTGCAACAAACGATATTTTGGCAATCAATTAGTTTTCCGATTATTCTTTCAATTCATTGATAATTGTTCAGAGTACAAAAGTCTCTTGAATACAAGATTTTTGCACATTTTGAGTTGAGATAATGTCACTTAAGAACATTCTAGATGGAGATTTACAGACATACTAGTGTTTACCTCAAAAAACACTCAAATTACACAATTTTCATCACTCATTTTCATCACTCATTTTCATCACTCATTTTTATCATTGTCGTTTAGTCTTGCTATATTAAGTAGTGTTTTATCAAAATCCACATACTATTCGATACTAAAGCTTGTATCATATCTAGACTCTATAAACTCTCAATTATTTGTACTAAAAATATACTTTAGAAGAACACAATTTGGCCTTTGCTGACAATATTTTAAATAATCAACTACCGGTATTTATAACTAGAACAAAGCATACAGTTTAAACAAACAAAAAACAGTTACTTTTTGTTGAAAATGTCAGTGTTCTTGAATTGGGGTAATGACATTGGTATCGAAATTGCGTTTGAAACAGGAATATAGCAATTTAGAATTGTGGCAACACTAGCGCAATGACCAGTTAATGATTATTCGATTACTAAATTAGTTTACGATTATGTCAATAATAGATTAGTTCCGATTAATTCTCTTTTTGCTGCCCTACTTTGTTCAAAAATGCTTGATTCAGCAGGACACTTTTTTTTCTTATTCTCAATTGTTGGTTCAGAATCTCAAAACTAGCACTGGTCAGGATAGATACAGACGTTTGGCTTTAGGTTGTGACCTTTCAGATCAGCCAGAGAACTTTTAAGTTTACAGGTTTAAGTTACAGGAACTGGCAACTCAAATGGGAAACCCATGAGGCTTATTCTGCTTTCTGGTTGGATAATCATCTTAAGAGCTAAAACATCAAGAGGACAAAGTAACTTGGCCATTATAGCCAGTGTTTTAATTAAGGTTTGAATGACTGAAATTTTAAATACAACTTCTGCTAGGGCTGAGCAGTTAATGGAGATATATCTAATCATCACTGATACAGTTGGGTTTTGAAAGAGAGATCAGCGCTAACTTCCAGTAAAATGTTTGATTGTTGTAGAGCTGCTCGATTGTGATGAAAATAATAATCACGATTATTTAAACCATAATTGAAATCATAATGATTCAAACAATTATTTGTTTAGACCAGAGCATCAGTGCCTCTTAAATGCAGAGACTGAAAAGATAAAATTAAATATCTAGCAGAACAGATCTGTAAAGAAACTGTCTGAGACCTTATACGAGCACTTACATAAACACGGTTAACAATCACAATTTCTCGATTACACAATTTTTGTAATTGATTACAGCAATAATGGTAACATAAATCATAAATTTGACTAATTGTATACCTCTAGTTTGAAGGGAGATCATCATTTGTGCGACAGGTGTTTGGATTTGTGTTGGTAAAAAATGTAAATTAGACTAGGAATGGGACAATTCACTTAAGATTTTGCAGCCACAAGTTTTGAATTTGTTGATTTTGTTTGTTTGTCTACATATTTTTTTACTCTGAGACACAGAATAAACCCACATGGTAACACTTATAATGTCATATTATGTTTAAAACAAAGCCACTGTCAGAACTATTTTTTTAAATCAACATATGGACAGTAAACAGTATTTTTCATTGTCCATATTTAGAGGTTCCCCCCATCAGTCATTAACGCAACATAACAATGCATATTCAGTCAGGTCTTGCACAAGTTCACGCTGTGTTTCTTCACACATTGTGGCTAATATTGTATTATTGTGTGTATTATACAACTACAGAGTGTGTGTGTGTAAGTCAGTGAGTGATTCTGGCCTTTCGATTTGATTGTTGCATACTTCAAACAATTTTTCATCCCTAAAAATTACTGATCTACAAACATAGTTACAGTATGTATTCTTCAAGATTAATTCTTCATCTGTTTCTGAACTGACTATGACTGTGAGTTCACAAGTGCATCTGAACCTTTTCACTGCCTGGTCACAGTCTCGTCTCGCCAATAAATTAATTGTGCACTAAACGTGTCGATAAACAATCATGCGAGTGGCAGAACCAATGAACATGCGTCTCACACATTCACACAGTCCAGTGAGCTTAATAACTTCCCGGTGTTATTTGTCAACGTATGTATTGCACAACAAGGCCCAGTAAACTAACAACACACTACACAATCCAAAATCTTATTACATCTCAAAGCCATTTCACCACCACAGAACGTCCAAGCATGACTGCAGAGGAAATTCTTAGGAGAAACAAATGAGGGAGTAAGTATCGGGCCAAGAGAAAGTCGTGCCAACATTGGAGCAACTACAATGTGTAAATAAACATGGGATTTGATAAGACAAGTATGACCACAATCTGCAAAGTCTGGGTGTGAAGTGGGACCACACAAGACGTCCACTTTAGAACTGTGATCTTTGATGCAGTAAACTCAGATGCACTCCATGGGGTCATTGACACAGAAAAATGATCAGCGCTATATTGTGTATTATTTGAACTTTCATAAACTACTTTGGAGGAAGTCTTGAGGTGAAATAGAGCATGTGTTTAAGGGCCTATATGTTATTAAGATCAGAGGGCCTTGTTATCACCAGTCAGAGGATACATGGTTCACGATACGATATTCTCACAATACTGCAATACATGTAATAATCAATATATTACGATTGATATTTTGTGATATTGCATTGATTTTTAAGAACCAAATACCTTTTAGCAACTGTTTTCTTTATTATACCTGAATCTGCACAATCTTATCATAATACACACTCATTTTATTCATCAAAATTGTCATTTTAGTGTCAAGTAAAATGCTTTACATAAGAAAATGTCTTTCTCTAAACAAGCACCAACATTTTAGCCCTGTCACAAAATAGTTTAGGAAAATATAGCAGTTAAAGTACTCAGGGCGATATATCGATACAACAGCTATAACGAAATGAATTATCACAATGCATCAGTATTTGGTATTTGACCTCTATGATTACGATTATAAAAATACAACTTTTATGCTCAACAAGTCACAGGTAGTTGAATAATTATTTCAGTACAACAGAAGTCAGGACTGCGCACCTGGACACATATTTGCTGCTCAAAACAGTGTCTGGAAGTTCTTAAAGAGAACCTATTATGTAAAAGTTGTGTAAGAGTTTTTAGCCATGTTACAGCTGTAATCTCTCATAAATAATTACTTTCACCAAAGTCATATTTGGACTGATTCATGCATGTTTGAGTAATCTTGTATTGTCCTGCAGCTGATGCTCAGTCAGAAAAATACTGTCCTCACCTACCACCTATCCCGGCCCACTTGTCTGTATTTTTAATTTAAAATCTTTGGCTGGATAAAGTAAATTTTTACAACACAGAGGCAGGGATTCACAGTTCTGCAGTTTGGCTACAGGAAGCCAATGAATCTGCTCGATTTTGTGTTTACCATAAACACAATGTGAATTCTTGATCTGCATATACCATGGTTTCATTCTAAATATACAGAAAAATCACAATAGGTGTCCTTTAAGAAGTATAGTGAAGGAGATTTCACCACTAACTTGACCAAAGTCTGGTTCATGAATGGACTGACTTAAAACAAAGTCCTCAACTAATGTGGGCTTACTTTGGCCCTACTCTACTCATGCTCTAGTACCAAGTTGGTTTAAAATAAGAGAAATGAGGCCAAGTGGGGCTGCTATACAAGTACAGTATGTTTCAATTATGCAAATATATTTCACTCATTTCCATTTCAACTAATAGCAGAGCTACAGTGCAGGCTCCAGCCCTCACTCTCTAATCCACGAGGCTTTGAACATGTGAAGGTTTCCCTCTCTCCCTCTCTTTCATACATTTCTGTTATTCTCTTTGATAATTCAAATGAAAAGAGTTAACCTGTGCAAAAGACTGAAGGCACAATATTTTGCTCAGGATCTCCTGATGTTGAACTAATATTCATGTATCTGTATCTCTTTATCTGTAAGTACAGGGTTTATCTGATTTGTATTACAATATAAAAGAAGAAAGACTGAATATAAAGAAAGATTGAATATATTTGCTGCTGTTTGGACTCTTCATCCATCACTCAGGAATGCTCCTTAACACTAACATGTCCTCCCTTCTGTCCTTCTGATAACTTACACGCCGCTGCTGCTGCTTTCGGAGGACCAGCAAGTGTCTGAGGATTCACACTTTGCCTGACAGAACAAAGCAGCAATATATCATCATTTAGGTTCTGGTTGTCATTGAGACATACTGTCCTACAAAGAATGTAGATGGATGTAGTGAGCTTAACTCCCACAGAGACACAAATGGTGTAAAAATGTGACATTTTGACCTGATTGATTCTGCAAGTACAGGAAATCATCATCTTTTTATTTTTTACGTATGTGCTAATATTTTTTATATAAACATCAAACACTTCAGAGTGGTGACCTAGCTCGTGAATAGAAGACTACACTCTACACTGCACAATCTATAATTATCTGTTTTGGAACATGCATATGCTGTAAACTGCACTGCAACGCGAGCAGATGCTTTTTATAGCATCAAGGTAAACTGAAAGCCTATAAATAATGATAACCTGGATATTGGACTATATAGAAAACATTAGAGCTGCAGATGAAATTACACCTGGTCCCACCAGCAACACAAAAGAGAAACATAATGCATAACTAGTAATTCATTATGAATGTGCTCTGTGGAGCTCAACTGGTATTTCATTACACTAATGTTACACTAAACAGGATCCTAAACACTCTGTAAAATTACATTGTTATACATACAACATATTCACAATTTAATTTTGGATTAAATTAAACACAGAATCTGCAATATAATTCAACCAAGCTCCAGCTTTAACAGCTTCAGTTCATTGTGGACATTTGTATGTTGTCTTGCAGCTGTTGCATATCTTTCTCTTACATTCATCTCACAGAAGCAGTACTTATATTATCTCGACGAGCTTGTCTACAAAATGTCTTTTGTCCATTTTATTCCCCTTCTGTCAGTTAGGCTAACACACACTTAATTTGTCTTTTTTTTTTTTTTTTTTTTTTCTGTCTGTTGTTGCAGACAATTAGGGTCAGTTTATTTTTGTCAGAATTTTACAAATAATTTTCTATAATGTATTTATAAAACATTACTCTAGTAGTACACAGAACAATCAATTTTCAGCTATAAAAATATTCAGTTAAAACAAAATAAACTAGAAACTTGCTCCAACTGCAGTGTTTTTGTAGATTTTTTTGGTGCAGTAACAAATTCTTCAAATGAAATGACAACATTATTTGGTTCAAAGTATTCCTGGGCAGTGTGTGCTAAACGCCCCAGCAGTAAGCACTTAGCACTCTCCATGTTGCCAAGCTGGATCAAACTGCTCACACCATATTGTCTAATTACACAGTGCATTGGCATTTACTGACGTTGTGAAAAAGTAAAGAATTTCACCTCAATATTGGGTTGGTTTAAAGGCTAAAGAAAGCCTGGTCCGTCCCTGTCTTTTTTTAGACTGATGAGGTCCAAGTCAGCTCCAGCTCTCTAACTTATGCTCCATGCTTTTCTGTAGTGTCTTCTACTATAATGGCCTTCACAGTGTGATGAACGATGAACCTGCCTCTAGAAGATGGAAAGAGTCGCACTTTAAAGGTACCATATTACACAAAATGGACTCTTTTGAGCTTTTATCCATGTGTAATGTTGTTTGGATAACAATCTGTTTGGATACAATCTGTTATCCAAATTGTGTTTGCTTTTATTCACAAATACTTGAATCTTGCTGTCTTTATATGTAAAGGTCAAAATGTCTTGTTTTACCTTGTGTTGTCACTATGTAGCAGTTTTAACGTTAACGGTACTAAACCAGATTTTTGCTTCCGTAAAAATATAAACATACGACTTCCAACATCAGGCTATATACAGTGTGTTTTGCTCACTTGCCTAATGCATTTTGAGCCTCCAAAATGTTCAGCACAATGTGTTTTTTTAAAGTTTTAGTTAGCCACAATGCTAACAACAACAACAGACAAACTTAGTTGAGTTTGGTGAACGAAAGACATTATAACAACATTATTAGACGGACACAAGACAGTACGGACAAATTTCCACTTGAATAGATACATTAACAAGAGATCTGTGCTAAGGGGAAATTAATTTTAAGTTTATTTGTTGTAATAAGATGCATAGTCCCCATAACATTTTAGTCTTAATTGATCTGATTTATCCTACATAATTGCAAAAATAAAATAGATGCATTGTCTTTTTTGTTTTAACTAGTCAGTTTCTTCTTTTGTTCAGTTGAGATTACTACAAAAAGTCTCCAGTGGGCAATGAAACAGTTTAATCAAGGCTAAAACATTAGCTGTAGGAATTTCAATGATTCAAACAAATCTATTGAAGGGGTGTGAAAATTAAAAACACAGTAGAGCACTTCTCGTATTACCAGTCAATGACATCACAAAGTGAACCAGCATGTGTTCAGATTCACAGAAAATTCCAAGCAATATCATGAGCATGATTTGTGGTAAACGTATGTAATTAAAATAAAATGCAAATTAACCATATTTTTGTTAAAGAACCAACAATATAAAATGTGAATGTGAATAATCCTTCCCATTGAGTATTTCCTACAATTTTGAGTCAAGAACATGAATGTTGCCGACCTAAAGAATGCATGTATTCTAAAGCTAAAAATAATAAACCTTTTAAAATAACTAAAACTACACCAGTGTGAAAAATTGAGGAGCAAACACATCTTTACACGGTCATAGCCTGTTGCTGCATTGCCGCAATAATGAAAAAGATAATATTGAAAGTTAAACAAGCAAAAGTGCAAATCATAATAACAAAACCAGATAATCCGTCTAATGTTTTGGCATTGCGAGAGAGCATTAGCCTGACGGGCAGACATCAGCTTGCAACACGCAGGTGAACTAAACTCCTGCAATAGCACTCACTTGGCACTCCACTAAAACCATTTTTCTTCTTTAAATAAACTCTGTGGGCAGTAAGTGTGGCCGCAGTCAGTGACCATAAAGTAACCTAATTATGTTAAGAGTGTGTCTGAGACTGGAAGATCAAAGGACACATCAGTGCTCTCTGTTGCTGAATCATGTCCAGCAGTTTGTCAAAAAGGGACGAATAAAACTGGACAAGATAACATGTGGAAAAAATCTTCACATAGTAAACAATGTGTGTGACTGCTGATCTCAAACCCTTTCCCACAACAGGAAAGCAAAAATAGATTTGTAATTACTACATGCTTCCTTCCAAAACAAAATAAAGAGATTTCCCACTAAAATCCACAGTTGGTTTTAATTTGTCTAAAATGGAAAACACACATCAACATTTTTGTAGTTTGTTTTTCATGTCTAATGTGATGAAATAATATGTTTCATTTTCTACAATCAAATATTTATTTTACAAAACACAAGAATTTTTTTTAAACCTCAATTTGTTAAAAATATGCATAACTGTGTCATATTGTTGCACAATACATCACAGATCTTATTTGATTAAAAGCTAAACATTATTAAGACATTATTATGGCAGTGCTGTGGTCTTGTTTGAGTAGTAAATAAATTTAATTATTACCTGTGGCATGTGGTTATTTCTCCTGTGGACTTCATGCATGGGTAAGTTGTGGTGGCGATGTTATTCTCCGAGCATTTCTCACTGAAAAACAGCAGCATATATTAGTCTGTAATAAGTTTACTTCTAAGCAGTTTGGAGTATGGTGACCAGACCTATTTACCTGGGACATTAGCCTACCTATTTTGACCACAGTGTACCATGTCCCAGCAAATGTTGCCAAATCCACTTATTTGTCCCAGTTTTACACAAGACATATCCCAGTTGTCCTGAATTTGACCACTCTGACACTCACAGCAGTGAAGGAAGGAATAGATTGCAATTTCTTTTGTCAAAATAGAGAAAACCATGCTTGAAAATGACCAAAACACACATAAAATGCAACAATTTGCACTGACATAAGGTTCAGAGAATGTGAATGAGCCATGAATTGGAGTGAAGTGCATAAGATTTCACTTATTTACCCGAAAGTCTATTATGATAACCATATTTTCATTTTGAAAACATGATCACACTAGTGTCGAGGCACACATACCCGTGTGTGAGCGCTTCCTCCAGGTAAGACCAGAGTAATCCCGGTGAGAAACACACACATGTGACGGTGAGCAGGAGCGGGCTCCCGGGGCGCACAGACAACATCTCCTCTGGACCTGTTCTGTCTACGACAGCACAAAAGTGCGCATGCCTTGCTGATTGTGCGCCATGGTCAATTTCTCTAGATGTGCTAATAAAAAACTATCTATTAATCTCAGATCGTATAAAAGTGGTCAACACACCAAGGTCAATACCTCCCCACAAGTAATTTTGTCCCTGCCTATTTTTTTAATCATATAGTGTTGAATGTGACTATATTTTATAGCAATCAAATAGATAAGCTTCCAATCAGACAGTGTTCGCTCTTCAGGGGAATAACAAAAAAGTCTGTCTCCCGGAAAAATTAGCTGAATATAATTTAATCACTTGGTCTCTTGGAGCCACTAGTAAAAGTAAGTTTTCCACATATTGTAACGGGGCTCTTCCTCTCTAAGAGCGTCTAGTGATGTAGCATTGTGCACCTGCGGGGCAGTTATTCTTGAAATCGCTTGCCAGCCCACCGAGGAGCTTCAAGGGTCGGACCACTTAATATGACAAAGAGTAGCTTTTAATCTTTTCTGTTATGTGTTGGTCGTTAAACTCAACAGTGGCAACAGTTGCAACTCCAAATCATTAAATTCGTGAGCAATATTCATATTATGTGTGGTAAATTCACAGGTGCAACCACACAATCTATTATCATCTGATGGAGGCACTTGCTAAGCTTTTAGGTGTACACAAAGCCTTGGCAGTGTCGAATGCGCCATAAATGTATTGACTAAATTGATTCATAAATTCCAGAATTATCCGATAGCTAAGACACTACAGGAATTCATTATGTTATGCTTAGCAGACATTAGAATTCTGATTAAACAGAGAGAGGCCATAGATTAGGTGAGAAAGATATAATCTTTTTTTGTTTCGTTTGGATTAGATAATTCCATTTTCATCCCAAAACAGGACACATATAGAAGCTCTCCAGGAATTACTATTTCAGACATCTCATGTATCGCAGATCAAAGACCGATCATAACGATCTTTTGCGAAATATGATAGTTAATATAAAGTTTAGATCAAATAAATCTTGATCTTTACATAAAAAACATGATGAGTTGCAATTATTGCGCGCTCTGTATAACTCTTTCGACGCCTTCGTGGTTTAACTAATTGTTATTGGCCTACATTTGCCCTTAAACATTATGTATCAGCACAGAGAAGAGGGTTAGAACCTTTGCCTGACCAGCCAGATGTCTTTCCTTGGAATGAAGATTAAACAATTCATTGCAAGCTAAGTTAGGCCTACTCGTATTTTTATAATCTCACCTCTCCACTCCGAGCACTCTCAGAGTCTACAGAGAAACTATGGTGACTCTGGATATCTATAGCTGTGACCCTGCGCACGAGGCAGATCTGTCAACATGTTATTCTTGAACCTCTTCTAGGGGGAATACTGTCTGAGCTAGCTGTTTCACGCGTTAGGGCGCTCTGTTACCAGGCCTCAGAGGTCTGTAGAAGGATCCATCTGATTATTAGCAAGAGCATCAGTCAGTAGTGGTGTGTGGGTGGATTGACGGCGGGTTGCGAAGAATTAATCGTGTCAAGAGAGGCTGTTTTTAACTGTTAATGTTTTTTTTATACATCTATGATCATTCAGGCTTTGCGTTCCAATCGATTGTGGAGGTCAGTTTCAGGTGTGATTTACCCTTCACATTATGTTTGTCTTAGCTTTGTGCCTTTATGCCTTTCTTCATTTTTCCTGAGCCAGACTTGTTTTACAAAAGCCCATGAACTCACATGTATCTAATATATATTCCTTATACAATAGCTGAAGCCTACGCCAGTGATTTCATATGGTACAGTAGAAGGGAAACCTTCAGCTTCAGCTAAAACCTCCGTTGGTAACGAATTTAGATTTTGTTAGTCATCTCCCAATATTATTTATAATCCATTTATGTTTTAATTGTCATCAACACGAACTGTTTATTCCTAGTTTGTCTTAGGAACAATGTTTAATGATGTGACTATATCGCTACAGGTTGGATTTTTACTCTGTTGGTTCATCATTCTAGTTTGCATAGGCGGACAGTGTGAAATACACTTACGCAGTTTCATGTTACGCTCTTGTTCTACACTCATTGAAAGATTATGGTACTTCTTTTACCTTAATCATTTCTACTCAGATTTTTGTGATGGAGCCTGAGTTTGCATAGAATTTCTGAACTTTTATTCCCGGATTCATCCTAACCTATTGCCCTCAGATCTAATGGATGCGAGCTCACAGATGTGGTCTTTTCACGCCATCATATCTTCACCAGGGTTACTGAGGTGGACCATAATCTGAGGTCTAAGCTCCATCCGCTGTGCCATTTAAATGGTGCACCAATTAGTTGTATAAAAGCCTAGACACACTTCCACAAAGGGGTCAGAGCAACGATGATCCACGCCCGGCAGTACCGCAGTCGCGCACAGCTATCGTAGTTCCTATTGGTAAACGAGTTTTCAAAGAGTAGTCTTTATAGCCTCAGGAAGTTCCGTTCCGCACATCCTACATATCCAGGCAATTAAACATACTAATATGTGTCGTTCCTGACAAAATTACTTTGAATTGGCTCACTGGTTGCCTTCCCCTTTAGCTCTGATATATCCAGTGGAATTCAAAGATTGTAGTATTTCTCAGTGTGGAGTCTTGTGAAGCGGTGGTACATACAGATATTGGTTACACTAAAAGAGTAATGTCTGAGACTGATGTGGTACAGAGATGTAAGAGTGGAGTAGATGTCTCTTGTGCTGCTAGAGCTGCTAGGAGATTACTCTAAGCATGCTATTCTAATCTTATAACTTCGTCTTCTATGATTGTACGTCGATCGCTTCATTTTTTTGAGCTTGTAGATCAGTGAATATTTTTCTTTCTACACGATTGTACAGAGCCTGCAACCTCTAATGTTAATCTACTTCTCGATGCAAAACTTCACAGGTTTCTCTAAAAAGTATATGATCTGTGTATAAGCCACTTTTCTCAAAACGTTTTCCTGGGTGAATTGACAATACAATCCACCTAATTTGCTGTAGGCATACAAAAAATAATAACAATATCATGTCCCAGAGTAGCAATAAGAAAGAATAAAGGTTTAGAGACCTTAGACCCGCTCTTTTTCTTTTATCTTTTACTCTTTGCATCTGGCTTAAAGCTCAACCTGCCGTCATAGGATACCACATAGAACACCAAATCAAATTTAACGATCACGTTTTTTCTTTATCATTTTTTCTAATTTATTAAGTGGTCTTTAAGCTTTTTGCTCTGTCAAGCCTACCATGTTTGGCTCATTTATCACTCCACACTTGAAGTCTGTGTGTCCTCTTGATATGTGGTCTAAGTTCTTGGCTGATAGACTAAGGATCTCTGACAGAGGAGGCAGCTGGAACGTCTGTGCGGTCCGTCGGGCGGTGCCGTCGTATTTTACGCGACGGGCCCTGTTTTTTTTGCGCGCCTGCAACGAAACAACACGAACGCACCCTTGAGTCAGGTCACCAGATAATACTAGGCATAGATGGCTTTGAGTTTATTATGCTCCTTCCTCTAGCGACGCTACAGGACGGAGCTCGAGCTTGCCTTATAGAATCGCCCACAACAAATGGCTTCATTACTTTTGGAATTGTTTCCAGTACAAACCGAAGCTTCTTCCTTGCTTAGGCAGCTGATTGTGACAAGACGTGCGATCGCATTCACTTGCTCAGAGCGTGGAGACTACTATGTAATGGCTTTGTTGGGACTGGAGCTATTTGTTGGGTGAATAGGGAACCGCTGTGCACACAGTTCCTCTGTGGGCTGTCGGATAGATTTAGAACTCACTTTGTCGTAAAGGGCAGTGTGGTAGGTCCACAGAACCTAAGGCTGACGCAGCCTTGGAGGTGTGCCTGAGACGTCAGGAAACTCTAGGTGTTTCGGCTCTCACCTCTTACACGATCTGGAGATGACCGACGAGAGACTCGACAACGTCCTGGAGCGATGCCTGCTCTTGGACCGCACAGTTCGCTCCCCCAGGACATCGGCAAACGAGGGTAAAAGAGCCTACTCGGGAAGTACTCCTCTACACTCTTGCCTCCCAGCTCATCGTAGCACCTTCTCATCTGGCTAGTGAAATAGGTGCCTTCGGACGCTCTTGAGACTATTGGTGGTCGCTTCTTCTCTCTGATCAGGTTCTTAGTAAGGTGAGAAGTCAATTTATCACCAGTCGTCTTATCGCTTTTTTTCAAGGTCACCTGTCTATTTACCAAGCCAGCAAGCCAAACTATAGCAAAAATAAGTGAAGCTGCGATTCGGTTTGCCTGTGCGTGTTGGGTAGTAAATACAAGATGTTCACACAAATGTCAGATGGGTTTTCCTTCCCTCTTGTGTCCCTGGCGACTCTGAATAAGGGAAAGGAATAAAAACGCATGGCTTTACATGGCGCGTGCCCAGCAGGCTCAAAACTGCCGCAGATCGTCGCCAACTCGGGCTGGTCAGCCAAAAGTAATGATTCCACTTGCAGATTATGTCTAAGTGTGACAGCATGGTTAAAGAAAGTTGTGTGTATTGGAGGAATGCTAAAGTTTACTTAAAAGTTGTTTGCTAAGCGTGTACATTCGGTTCTTCGGGGTGAGTATTGATTTTGCTCACTACTGTGGTCCACTGCAGCACCCTCTGTGTCCTTGCTCACGCACTACAGCTATGCCAGGATTCATCAAGAGGTATTAACAATCCTGGTGAACTCGTGGGAGTGAATGAGACTCCTCTATGTACAAACATCGCCTTTTCTGCATCAGTGTACTGCTGATTAGTTCCAGGTGTCTGTCCTCAGTGCAGAGAAAGTCTGTGAAAAATGAATTCAAAAATGCTGCCATGAGTTGTAAATCTTTTATTGTACAATTTATGTCTCTTAAAACACTAACACACTACTCAGAGCGTATAGTCAGTTTGAATAGTTTGAAATGCTAAGATTAGTGAAAGTCTATTGCATTGGCTGTGATCCCAATATTGTGATCAATAAAAACAACTTGAGTGGAGTGTCCTTGAGGTAGCCCCTCCTCCCATTCATTATAAGCCTTAACCTTGAATCTACTGCTGCTGTTCTGCTGTAGTCTGACTTCACACATACAGTCTGCTTCTCTCTTTCTACTCTTCACTTTTTTATGTTTTCTTGGAGAAATGAAGGAACTCATGCCATTTGAAATGTAGTCAAATTATCCCAACCTCTTAAGGTAGTAAACATAAACATGTTATTAGTCTAAAAGTGAACACATTTTTAGCTGAAACCAAAACTTCCACTATAAAAGAACATTTGGGGTAGGTCAGTGGTAAGAAAGAAGAATAATGTGCTGAGCACTTCTTGGTTTCCGACCAGATGGTTTGACTGTGGTCATTCATGTAGAAACAAGACTTTCTTCAACTGCTGTGGTCCTCTGCACTCATGTGACATCACATCCAAACCACATTAAATCACATTTATTATATAACTGTATTTTTACACCACATTTTGTATGTCCAAAACAGTTTTAGACAAGGGGAAAGGAATGTATTTTTCTTTCTCATTGGCTTCATCACCTTTTCCTTCAACCTACAAAGTCTATTTAAACTATTATACATTTACTGTTAGAGCCAAGGTATTTGTGTCTAACCCATTTATAGCTCATAACTATTTCAAAGAGTTCCGCAGCATTAGACAGATTGGGTCTTGTGCATATGTGGGTTTATGCCCTGGTTATTCTTCTTTGTTCAAGAAGCTTTGCTGGAGATGTTGAGGCATTTCTGAGTTCTGTCAAATGTGGTGAACGAAGACTGGTGTCTTTTGACTCTCTGCAAAGACTTTGGCAATGATGCTTAGAAGGGCACATATTATTACTTTTTAGTCTTTAATCGTGTTCTTGCATTGTTTCCTCATAGAAATCTCAGCTGAAGTTTTGTATACCTCAGTTATTTTTGTTCCCCTCTGAGCCTTAGAAAGCACTGTTCTGTGATGTCACAGGTAGAGTTCTGAGATTTTTAAGTCATAAAGTTTTGTTTTGAGCATTTCTGCCGCATTAGCAAATCAGGCAAGGTTGTCTAACTCAATTCCTAATGTGGGAAACACATGACTGTCATATATGCCTTACTACACTTTTTTATTGTTTCTGGTCCAAAGTAGAAAAACTCGAGAGCATTTTTATCACATAAATAACGCATCATGGTTTAATTACACAAGCACATTAAACAAAAACACTAAAAAGTTTGAGTTGCCCAACTGTTTCTGTAGCATCAACTTAACATATTCCCAATGTGTGGTCTCTCATAAACTGCAGCTTGCCACAGTTCTTGTTTGATTGATTTCCTTTCAGAAATGTCACTGATTGGTTAGTCATATGCCAGGAGCATGAGACAGCACAAAGTCAAACTTGGTGTGTAGGTGGTGACCACAGCTCAGATTGTTGGAAGAGCTTTTGGACCATCAGAACTTGGCAAATTCTGCATGAATATGGGTCAGATGAAAGCAAGAGATGATATTACACTACTTACTAATGGTTATTTTTCATGTTCTGTTCAATTTGATGTTTCCTAGGCCACATTTAAGGAAGCTGACTGAGCTAAACTACTTTAAGCTTTAAACTACAACAGAAACATATTAAGCTTTAAACTACAACAGAAACATATTATGATTTTATATTTTACTTAAACAAATATCAGTTTAAAATGGTTTAATATTAAAACGGATCAATTTACTCAAACTTTCAAAATTTAGAACATAATGTAATTTCACTTATAGACTTTTGTTTTTATTAGATTTAACATTTTAAATCCAAACATGTATGAGCCGTGACCAGATTTTTATTTCCCAAACCAATCAAATACTTAACAATACAGAAATCCCTCTGCTATTGGACCAAATGTCACTAAAGAAGGCTGCATTCGATAAAACAAAACAATAGATCAAATTGACTGTTGTTGCTTTGGGAACCTCGGGAATGGGTCCAAGAAGTGTAGACTATTTTGATTTGATTAAATGGAAGACAGATTTGGGACTGGACTTGGACATGAAGGTCGGTGTCTCGAGACATGTTTTGTACTGGTTTTGGATTCTCAGACTGCTTCTCTTCAAACAAAGTGTGTGTTTTTCGAAGTCGAACATGCATTTTCCATTTAAGTTAGTGCCAATTTTAAAAAAAAATTATGTAATGCAATAAAAAGGTCTCTGATTTAACTTTTATGGTGAAATTTACCTGGCATTTGACTCTGATCGAGATCTAATTGACTTGAGACTTACAAATCAATTACATGATCCCACCTCTTAAAGTGATACTGGATCAACTTTTTTGCTCCTAATCAGTGTATATGGTGTTTACATAACATTGCCTTAGGTTAATCTCGGTTACTTTTGGCCATACCTGCTTGTCAAAGCCTGATCCCGTCAGATCTCAGATGCTAAACAAGTTATGGCCTGGTTAGTACTTGGATGGGAGACCGTTAGAACACCAGGTGGGACGACAGGAGTAGATTGTCATTGTGTCCTTGGGCAAGACACTTAACCCACATTGCCTCAGTGTCTACGTACACTGGGTGAGTGGTCCCTGATTGTAAAGTGCTTTGAGTACCTTGTTAGGTGGAAAAGCACTATATAAAAAGAGACAATTTACTAAACTATGGAAATTTTCAGGAAAAAAAATCTGTGTTATCATCATGGATTGTCCTTATTAGTCAAAGCAGTCACATTACTCCTCTCTACTCTCACCCTTCCTTTCACCCCTTCCTTTACGCATCCACCACTTCCCAGTTTACTAGATCTAGGTTCAGGGGTTTAGCATCACTCCAAAGTTGCTCAATACATTAAAATTATAATTTACCTGAATCTAACACACAAAGCTACTGAGATTTAAAAAGGAAAAATGAAGAGCTATGTACATAGGCTGCACTTGTTAATAGTGAGTCTATGAGAATCTATAATTTTCACATTCTTTAATCAGTCGCAGATTCTAAAGCTTGTGAAAAAAGTAGTGTCTTATAGTCCAGAAATGACGGTAAATCTTTAGCATCGTAAGAATGTGACTACTCTCTCATTGTGATGCCAAAAACATCTTAACCTGCCCCTTTGGAGTAATTTTTTTGCCCTTTTCACATGTGAAACATAATATAACTATCTTCTATAATTGATCGTGCCCTAACCATAAGGGGCTTTACATATTGCATTAAGAATCCTTTGGAGACAACAGTAAATGCAGCAGTCGTGTACATGCCTCCTGTAAGCGGAGCAGAAGATGTTCTGGCCACCGGCTTCTCTCTCACACCTCAGCCACATGTTTGGTTTGACTGTCTCTTCACCCACTCTCTCTGCGCACATAAGCGGCCCTAAACAGAATATATGGAGGGCTCTCATTACATAACACTCTGGCAGCTGCTGCGTTATCACTTATTAATGCCTCCTCCAATGGCATCATTCACTGGGCCATGTGTAGGACAGCAATAATTCAGGTGATATGCTAAAAATTAAGAAGAGAGAGGTGAAGTGATGGTGACTTAGTCTATACTGTAAAGAGGCGGGATCGTTCTTAATATAGTATTGAATCGATCGATGCCGGTGTTTGAGTTCAGTTCTGATGTTGGGAATATTTCTCAAGCATGTGTCCCTACGTCGTGTTGTGTTGTCATTTTTGAGCAGTTATAATAAAAAGAACATGATAACCTTCCTATTTAGAGTGAAATCAGGCATTCTGGAATGAATAAACTTACAAGAAAAACACCCAAAATGTCAAACATTTTAATTGGAATTTCATATGGGTTCTGTCTAAGCTTTTTAAATCTATTATAGATACCCAAACATTATTTTCAGTTAAAATACCTTAAGCTTTTGAAGAGGAATTGTGAAAAAACAAAATACAACATATCTGTCATTCAGGCCTCAACTGCAACACCAACTTTACTGCTCCTTATATTTACCAAAATACACAGAACATACAGTAAGTTGTCTTATTTTTTTTATTATTATTATTTATATATTTATATTTTTAAAAATAGTTATCTTCTGTTTCCTGTTCAGTTCATTTCTATGAGGTTTTCTTGTCAGTCTAAAAAGAATTAATACTCGGAAGATCAGGCAGTGAACAGTCAGTGAGTTGTTGGGAATGTGTCTGAAAATGTGTTTAACGTCTTTACAAATAAACAGAGGACCAAAGTGTGTTTATAAGAGACCTGTTTGTTTCTAAATGCTAATGCTAACAGGCAATAGTCATAAGTACAACAGCCATTTTGAATATAAACAAGCCAACGGTTGTTCCTTGCACAGTGCCCATCAAGCTGAAATTAGTTCTTTTGTGCAGAACTTGTTCTCACTTATGATTAGAGCCTCTTAGTCATCAGAAGCCAAAAGGCTTTAATTTCACAAAATCCAGCCAAAGGGATCAGAAACAGTTTCAGTTTGAGAGAAAACAGGCTGGAATGATAGGCATTCTGAACCTCCAGTTTATCTAGTTTTAAGCACTTTTCACAACTTTCAGATCCAGTTTTGCTGTTATAGCATCCTAACAACACAACATGTAGATAAGTTAAGTGAAGACATTTTCACCCAACTAGATTGTACTGTAAGTTGTTAAATGTTCAAAGGTACAACCACTTTAATATAATGAATTATGAAAGTTGAATGTTTAAACAACTGTTCTGTGAATTATGTCCCTGTAGAGAAATTTGTCTTCTGCATTTATACCCACCCTTCTATGGCGTTTTTTTGTCTCATTATTGTGAGAGAGTAAATAAAATAAATTTGAAAACAACATGCCCATCATTTCACTTTCAAAATGTTTATTTTCTTTCCAACAATCAGTTTTGCTCTTTCGAGTCTTGTCTTTGCTTACAAAATACATCTGCTCTCTCTCAATTACAAAATGTATTTCTTCTCTCTCAAATTTTCTGTGCTTTCATTTTCAAAATGTGCTTTTACTCTCTCAAAACGTCTTTACAAAACACATTTCTTTTCTCTCGGAATTCATTTACTCTAATTTACACAATGTATTTCTTCCTTCTCAGAATTCCTCTACTCTCATTTGCAAATCATTTTTTTTCTCTCAAAACTCTTTTACTCACGTTTTCCAAACGCATGTTTTCTCTCTCTCAGAAGTCCTTTGCTCTCTTTTACAAATCGAGTTTCTTTTCTTTCAAATTCTCAAGTGTTGCTCTTCTTCTTTAGCTTATTGGCGGATCAAACCCTCATTTTGGTTCATACTGCCCCCTGCTGGCACCTGAGTGAATCTCACCAAGTTTAAAAACTTCACGGCTTTGTTTCAATAAAAATAGAGAAAATTAAATAATATAGACACAAAATAAAAATAAAATACACCCCAGATATCATCAATACACCTCTTTAATACAATTTTTTCAATCAGATATTAAAAAATCAAACTTTATGATTGGCTCTAACAATGGTGACTGACTAAAAGAAGGAATTCTGACCAAAACAGCACTCTGTCTTGAAGCTAGGGAGGACAGAAGCCAGAGACCAATGCTCACAGGCTCTGACCGGTGGTCACAGCTCTGACCAGTGTTCACAGACACTGACCAGTGCTCACAGGCTCTGACCAGTGCTCACTCACAGACACTGACCAGTGCTCACAGGCTCTGACCAGTGCTCACAGGCTCTGACCAGTGCTCACACTCTGACCAGTGCTCACAGACACTGACCAGTGCTCACACGCTCTGACCAGAGCTCACTACAGACACTGACCGGTGGTCACAGACACTGACCAGTGGTCACAGACACTGACCAGTGCATTGTAGCTTCTCTTTTTCATTGGTTTATTGGGCACATCCCCCCATGGAAGTATAGCCTACATCCATGCATAGCACCCACGATTCAACTCATTACCGCCACCTGTGAGCACTGGTCAGTGTCTGTGAGCACTGGTCAGTGTCTGTGAGCACTGGTCAGTGTCTGTGAGCACTGATCAGAGCCTGTGACCACAGGTCAGTGTCTGTGAGCACTGGTCAGTGTCTGTGAGCACTGGTCAGTGTCTGTGAGCACTGGGCAGTGTCTGTGAGCACTGGTCAGAGCCTGTGACCACAGGTCAGTGTCTGTGAGCACTGGTCAGTGTCTGTGAGCACTGGTCAGTGTCTGTGAGCACTGGGCAGTGTCTGTGAGCACTGGTCAGAGCCTGTGACCACAGGTCAGTGTCTGTGAGCACTGATCAGTGTCTATGAGCACTGGTCAGTGTCTATGACCACAGGTCAGTGTCTGTGAGCACTGGTCAGTGTCCTTGAGCACTGGTCAGTGTCTGTGAGCACTGGTCAGTGTCTATGAGCACTGGTCAGTGTCTATGAGCGCTGGTCAGTGTCTGTGAACACTGGTCAGAGCTGTGACCACCGGTCAGAGCCTGTGAGCATTGGTCTCTGGCTTCTGTCCTCCCTAGCTTCAAGACAGAGTGCTGTTTTGGTCAGAATTCCTTCTTTTAGTCAGTCACCATTGTTAGAGCCAATCATAAAGTTTGATTTTTTAATATCTGATTGAAAAAATTGTATTAAAGAGGTGTATTGATGATATCTGGGGTGTATTTTATTTTTATTTTGTGTCTATATTATTTAATTTTCTCTATTTTTATTGAAACAAAGCGTGAAGTGTTTTAAACTTGGTGAGATTCACTCAGGTGCCAGCAGGGGCAGTATGAACCAAAATGAGGGTTTGATCCGCCAATAAGCTAAAGAAGAAGAGCAACACTTGAGAATTTGAAAGAAAAGAAACTCGATTTGTAAAAGAGAGCAAAGGACTTCTGAGAGAGAGAAAACATGCGTTTGGAAAACGTGAGTAAAAGAGTTTTGAGAGAAAAAAAAATGATTTGCAAATGAGAGTAGAGGAATTCTGAGAAGGAAGAAATACATTGTGTAAATTAGAGTAAATGAATTCCGAGAGAAAAGAAATGTGTTTTGTAAAGACGTTTTGAGAGAGTAAAAGCACATTTTGAAAATGAAAGCACAGAAATTTGAGAGAGAAGAAATACATTTTGTAATTGAGAGAGAGCAGATGTATTTTGTAAGCAAAGACAAGACTCGAAAGAGCAAAACTGATTGTTGGAAAGAAAATAAACATTTTGAAAGTGAAATGATGGGCATGTTGTTTTCAAATTTATTTTATTTACTCTCTCACAATAATGAGACAAAAAAAACGCCATACCCTTCTACTCCCTGTGGGGCAACACTGTGTTCAGTAAAACATTTGTCTTTGATAGATGTGACCAGTAGTGACCCAGCACTTCATCAGACTGTTTCCTTTGTTTAATTTACATTCTGCAAATTTATGGAAATCTTGCTGCCCAAGGTTTCTAAGAATCTGTTCTGAAAAGGCTTTGTAACTCTAAGGCTACAGAGCCATAGAGTTACAAAGTGTTCAGCCAATTGTTTGTGCTCCAAAGGGTTCAGAAACAGTTTCAGTCTGATTTTTAGGCCATTTTAGTTAGATTTTTAAGGCAAATAGACTGGAATATGAAGTTTTATGTTGTACTACACACAATAAATGGATTTGTCACTAATATTAATCAACAAATAGCTTTTGAGATATTTAATGGCAAAGTATCATGATAACAATAAGAAAACAGTTATCTACAGAACGTAAATCCATCCTTCTCTATTCTCTTCTGTTCTACCGTGACTGCGTCACCTGAAGAATTTCTAATGAATGTTTTGAGTGACTGCTGAGAAAAACTGAGTTCTATACATTTTAATTGCCTTCTAAAGTTGATTTATAACAGCCATGAGCTCACATATGAGTCTTGGTATGGCCGGTGCTACAGATGACAAATGTTCAGTCCGGAGAGCCAGAGTCCACAGTATAATGTGCACCGCAGGGCTGTCTCATTAAACTGGGTGCTGCTGCTTCTGCAAAGGTGCGTTCGATACATCTACACCAAAGCAGCTAAAATTCTAACAGTGTGAACGCATGCATGGACAGATAAATAGTGGCAAAACTAATTAGATGGTGAGCACCGAGCTTCACTTTGCAAAAAAGATCCACAGCATGCTACTCGCAAAAAGGATTCTCAAATTTTGTGTGAGGACCTGCTATGAATGCAAGTAAGACCTAAAAAGCAAGTTTTTATTTCTAACGATGGTCTTCCTGTCTTTTCATATGAAGTTTGCATGTTGTCCCTGTGTCTGCGCATAGGTTTTCCTCCAGGTGCTCCGGTTTCCAATAAATACATGTCCAGTAGGACTGATGGAAATTTGCCATAAAATATCTGGTACAAGCATCTCTGCCATTGTGTTTAATGTAATTTTTGCCAAGTTTTAAGTACAGATAGACTGATATATCGACCAACCGATATTTGGAAGCTGATAGTTGTATATTTGCCTAATCTGCCTCAATTTTGGCCAATATATGATCAGGTTTGTGCTTTTCTTCAGTAGGAAAGACACACTCATAGTGATCAACTTGAGTCTGAGTTGATTTTGGAAAGAAACGATAAGGCTTTAATAAGTGCTTGTTTGTTTGTCAATATGAACAATATGAGAGTCTTTCATGACGCTATATGATTGTTTCTTGAGCCAAAATACAAATGAGCATCATTACATTGTCTGAAAGAGACTCGCATTTACAGTGGTGAATAATAGTTTAGGTTGAAGTTTTTTTTGGTTACACTCTCACCCCAGCTATACTTTTAAAACTAAAAAAAGAAAATCAGCTCCGGAAATTGGCCATTGATTTCGGCATTGGCCAATAAAATTTTGAGATATCGGTATCGGCCTCGGCCAAAAAAACCACCACATCCATCGATCCCTAGTTTTAAGTATCAGTAATTTAAAAAACAACAACAACAACAACAACAACAACAACATTATGCCCAAGTTATGTTGTCAGGTGGTTGAGCTGATTTAAACTAACATTAATATTTGCAATGTTGTCAGTTTATAAATTTGACTAAACTAAAAGTGAAAGTATAACTTTTGCAGGACCATTTGGATTTACAGTGACTGGACTAGAACATGAAGTTAAAGGCATTTTCCATCAGTCCACATGTTTTGTTCACTCACTTACTTAATTCTTCACCACAAAGAGCATTGAAGTGTTTTTCATAAAACTAAACAAGTAAATGCTCTATTATTATACAAAGATGGGATAGAGCAAATTATTTTCACTCAAAACTTATGAAAAACTGATTTTTTTTTTAGTATATAATAATAATGATAATAATGTCCTATGCCTTGCCTTTAACAAAAAACAGAAAATTTGCTTATTAAATTAACCCTTCGAAGTGTTTCCTCAGAAAATCAACAACACAGATAGTTATAATTTTGTTCAAACCCTAATGAATAGACAATTTTCTGATCCAGAGAAAACATTTTTAAACTGTCGATGTAAAGCAGACGACAAGATTATTAGTTAAAACTGCTTCTTTGTTTGTAGTGTCTGAGTCATCTGAGGCCGTAGCTTATGCCACACTGCACCATAAATGTACTTGGAGGCTGTACATTTCAGTTAACCTTAATGTTCCCTCCCAAAATAGTTTCCCTCTGATGCCAGGACAACACAGGAACTTGTAAAGCAGAGCACTGAACAGACGATACGTATAACCAACAACAAACTCTGTTTACGTTAGGCCTGCATGTTTTAAGTTTTGAAAGCAAGGGAAATTGGAGGGTTTAGATAGATCGAGCAGACATGCCACCAGACCTGTAGTGTTTGATTTTGATTCTAGGACGACTCGATACTGATTTCAATACCACAGTGAAAATAATATTACTATCTCTATGTTTCTTGTTCAAATTATGCCCAATATGAACACTGATTAAATTAAACAACATGTGCGTAAGTAGTCTTGTGCAAAAATAGTGTATGTAGTCTCGTATATTTAGCCTACTCCATCTGAAAGTTTGTTAGAGTGTACTATTTTTTGTTTTTGTTTTGTTATCTTGTTTTTGCTGCATGTTTCTGTTCTCTTGCTCTTCTTAAACTGTTTGTTGCAACATTAGACTTTCCCCTTTGTTGGACAAAACATCTTATCTTATTTTATCAAGAGAAATGTTCTCTCAGGAAGAGTGTAAACCTCCTTTAAATTAGAGACAAAGTCTGACAGATCTGTCAAACTGGCCACATCTGGAAATATCCTATAAGAGACTGTGTGACAACACCAGACATCGTCTCTGACGATGGCGTAAGTACTGCCACCGAAACTGTTTGGCAATTGAGCTTTCAGCTTTTTACAACTGCCTTATTATAAGAAAAAAAGAAAGGTAAACTTAAGAAGTAGACTAAAATAATTTTCCAAGTAATAATTTAAAAAAACTCTTTGATTGACTGTCAAAAGCAAACATGCCGTTTTTTGTTTTTTTTTTTTAGTTACACTTTTAACTTTTTATTCCTGTTTTAACATTACTTCCTCTTCAAATACACAACTGGAGTTCTGTCTGTGAGATATTTTTTGTTCACTTTGAGCCTCAGAAAACACTTCTGAAAGTCCCAGAATTTTGAGGTCATAGATAGATCTCAGAGATCTTCTGCACTGTTTTCCTTAAACCTCCAGACTTGCAAATTTCTACAACATTAACATATCAGGCAAATGATTAATTCCCTTGTGTAGTTTCCTCTACACAGCCAGTACAAGAGATGACTATAATGTGTGCTTTTGTTTAAGTGTGCATATGTTTAGGTTGCAAAAGTTCTCAAGAGCAGATTGATGCAAATATACATCACTATTCTCCTTTCTTTTTTTTCTTTTTTTTTTTTGCTTTGCTCTTCCATTTTGCAGAAATCTCAGTGTTTCAGTCTTGTGTTTTTTCATGTATTTTTTCCTCTTAAGTGGCCATGTTTGTTTTGATTTGATGTGTTTGTGCTGACATGATTGGTTAATCCATCTGTCAATCACATTCACAGAAACTCAAGAGACAAAACACTATTACAAATACATATTGTTGAGTCACATAACACCCCACAACTGAAATCTTGCTTTAGACCTGCAAATGCTTTGGACCGCCCTTTTATTTTAATATAGGACAGACTCTGAGCAGCAAGGACACGACAAGACTGATGTCAGGCACTACAGATGGCAAACATTTCTATAGGATTCTGTTAAGATAATTATTTAAGTATTTCGGATTTGTAGTGCCTGACATTGTAGTGACTTGAACTCTGGCCCTAATTGATTACTTAAGGTCAGATATCTACTATAATGCCAGATTACGTGGGATTAGAAGACATCTGTCTGACAGGTGGCTAAGTAAACATGTACGACTTAAGAAATTAATTTTGTAGACTTTAAGCGGAGACTGTTCAAATGCAGGTGACTGTTGCTGGCTGTTGTTGGGTGAAAAATGAATTATTAGAGAACATTGTGATATGATGGTTTGCCTTTGAGTATAATAGACACAGAACTATATCACATAACCTATCGAATAACACTGCGCTTTTTCCCTGGAAGCTGAGTCAACCTTTCCCCGAGGACAGCAGAATTTTAGATTTAAATGTGAAAAACAGATATAAAATGCCTGTCACAAACACATCAGATCAATTTCATAATTTGTCTGAAGATAATAATAAAATAAAAGCTCATTTCATTGAACAGACTGTTGGGATTCCACAGCTTAACCTTTAACGGCTGCATAGTCAATCTAATAAATTACATATTTAACACTTTATTTATGCTTTATTGGCACTAGAACATTACTCAATATATCATCAGGGTTATAAACATATAACTGATTGCATGCTTTAAAATATATAAAAAATATTATATATATTTGATGAAAAGAAGGATAATATTGTTAATATGGTTATGGAAAGTACAACAAAAAGTTAATTCATAAGGGATTTGCTTTAATCTGGCTGGATTTAACGATGGTAGGATTATTACTGTTACGCAGGAGGCTTTAGGTGTCACATGTGCCAAGGTCTGGGCCAGAGACTGACCAAGCAAACTTTGGCATTATTTTGACCTCCACATGGACACTACAATCGTTATGTGAAGTGAAAACTCCTCTCATGACTTTTCTAAATATGACCTAATGTGGTGTGAGTCACTGTGGTGAATATTAGTTTTGAAGTAGAAAAGAATTCATTTGTAAAGAAGCTGAAAATGAGAAGAAGCAGAGCTGAGTTCTATAACAGAAGTCCTCCATCTGTGTTGCTAAAAAGGGTCATTTCAAAGAGTCTGTAAGTGATGATGGCATCACTCTTGCTTCCTGGTTTAAAGAGCGTATGACAGGTAAGGCGACATTTTTAGCAAAACATAGTAAACATGATTATGATTAAGAGTTCACTGAACATTTAGCTTGTTTTTACCCAATTTGGTTGTTCTGGTGAAGTTCATTATCGTCTTTTGTACAGTAAAGATGTTATAGATACAGTAGGCTTCAAAGGCCACACCCACTAATGGACCAGGGAGACTTAACATTGAGATTGAATCAGAACAACAGCTTTATCACTCACTGCTCAACAACTACAACTGCAAATGTGGACTTAAAGGAAATATATTGTGTCAAATATAGACACGAAGGCATGGAGATAAATAAAGTGATCCACTGGTCCAACAATGTAAATATATCAACAATGCTCATGGTAACTGTGAGCTAAATGCTAACGTGACATCTTTTTTAAACCTTGTTTGCTTTTCCACATATCGCCACATCAACAACCTCCATTTGAAAGTAGTTGTACACAAAGTAAAAATACACTGATTTCACCAGAAAATGTCTAAAAGAAGTAAACAGTGTACCTTCCTATACTTTAAAACAGTAAAGCATGAGACACTTTCCTCACCAGGCCACACCCTAAATATGACATGTTGCCAACAGTATCTATATGTGGAGGGCAATCCACGAATGTTACCTAGTAACCACATGGTAAATCTGAGCCAAAATCAACAAAAATGACACAGGAGTGACAATGTGACAAATTATTATAACTTGTAACACTTTATTTTGTTAAAGACCTACAGGACTCCAGGAAACTATGTAGTTCTGTGTAAATTGTTTTTGCATTTAGGCGCTTTTTGACGACACGTGGAAGGATTCTGTTTATTACTTCTTGTAATTTTCTACTTGTCGTTGTCAGTTTTATCCACAAATTGCTACTTAACTGCTGTAAAATCACACAAACTAGTAGGAAAAAAAGTTAAAATCTGTTATATGAGCTTTAAAAAGGAGCAGTGTGACTGGTGTTTGCACTAAAATTGTCCCAAAATGCCTCAAAGCTATTTAAACCGTATATGCGCACAGTATTTGATTATTACTTTACCACTTCAACATTCCTGCTGTTGCTATGGTTGTTCTTGGCAGTTTATATGATTCACTGTTAAATCTAATATAGAATAATTACTTGCATGCATTGAGCCGTGATTATGTAATCCTCTGGCCATTTCCCATATTGTACTCAAAATTCTCATGCAACATAGGCTTAATTTAGATAGTAGCTCCAGTCACAAACCAGTGATAATCCAAAAGCACACATTTTATAGAGCTGTGTTATGTGGCATATGAGGGAAGATACCATACAGTTGATGTTTTTTACAATTTGACTGAAAGCTATTGCTGTGAAAATAATAAACATTTTAAATCTAATCTGAAGGGTCCAATAGTCTGTTTGAGGAATTGTGGTTTTAGCCATTACAAGCTTTCTAGTGAAGAATTGTTGACTCTTAATTAAATAGAGAATTATTGAGTGAAAATGATAAACAACCCAACTCACACAAGCGTACAACTTTAAGCAAGCATAATTAATGATTGCAGTTATGTGGAGAATGTCCTGCCCCTATGATGATTTTATTATTTGTAAATATGATTTATTTGCGCCACAGAATTAACAAGCATGGCAAACTACATCAAGTATAAGTGAAGACAGTCACAGTGTAATCTGGTTTCATGCATTTTAACTCTAAAGAACTGACTCATTTGTTCTATGTTTATTATTTAACAGTGAGACCAAAGATGGAAGTTTTTTTTGTCTCTCTACTAAAAGTAGTAAAAATCTGGTGACTTTTACACATTTCTAAAGAAATATCTGTTCTTTCTACTCCTACATTTTAAGAACAGTGAGTTACTTTATAAGTACACTGCAGCGTAGCCAATTCAGCCCTTATATTGTTGAGATGTGACTATAAAACCTGTAAAGTATATATAAATCGTGATCAGGCTCCAAGAAAATTGTGCTTTTAATTTTTTGCCATATTGTGCCCAGCCCTACCAGAAGAGTAAAGGAGTGGGTGAAAGGAGGGAGTGAGAGTGGAGCAGTGTGATTGCTTTGACAGCAGACACAATTGGAATAAAAACTACTGCCTGATAAAAGCTGGTGGAAATAATGTGCATTTTAAATCTAATGTAAATGGTCTGTTTGAGACACTCTCACTTCTCAGCAATAGAATAGTGGTTTAGTCATTAGGCATTCTAGTGAAGAACAGTAGACTCTTAATTAAATAGTGAATTAGTAACTGGACCTGTAACATACTGCACCATACGTGGACTTGTACCACAGTATTTCCTGGAAGCACATTTGACTGTAATCCTGGACCTTGTGGATGCTCATCTCGACTCTAGATCATTTGTCAACAACATGCCCTGTAAGGCTTTGACCTGAGGTGGGTCAGGGAGGAGGCCACCGTCACTGTTCATAACACACACGAGCCTTTGGAAAGGCATTAATCCTGCCCAGACAGATTAATATTGGAGAGCAGCAGAGTGGGACTTCTACACAGATATTATGTGCTTCTTCTTGTGCCGTTATGGGATAATCTACTGATCATTGCTGTGTGTAGTTTGTGTGTTAGGACAGCAGGGCCACAGAGAAGCACCTGCTGTGTTCAGACCAACATATATATATTCTGAGTTTTTACCATGTTATAACATCATTCTATCACCACTGGTTTAGTCAAAATGAATTTATTCATGCATGTCTGGATAATGTGTTATCTTGCAGATCAAGTGCCCAGAAAGTTCCTGTTTTCACCTATTCCACCAACTTGTCTGCACTTGTAGCTACTACAACTATTCAGATTACATATATATATATATATAAAAAATGCATTTTATTGTAGCAAGCAGCTGAATATACATTTTTTTCTTCTGAACAGTGTCCATGTGACATTTTATAGCTCTACATTTATCTCTGGAAGTCTTAATTTTTCGATTGAATCACTAAATACTAACATGGGGGCGGATTATGGAACCTATGAATCAGTTGCAGGACAAAATGGGATTAGTCAAACATAGGAATCAAAATACAACTTTGAGTTCAAAGCTGAAAAGGTTAAATGTGTTTCCTTTCAGTACAGTCTGTCTAATGATTGTTCTGTAGTCTTTATTCCCATTACAATTGTTACAAAGTACGATTTTAGCTTTCTGTTGGTTTCTTTTCATCTCCATTAAGTTACACGATATCACTGAATATAACAAAATACTAGGGCTGTGTTCTTTTGTCACTTAGTCGATTAATCAGCCGATGGAGTATAGTCAACTAAGATTTTTTAGTTGATCAAGTATTTTATTTTGATTATAAGGAATTTAAGGAATTGCCTTAAGGAATATAAGGAATATAATTATAAGGCTTTTGTAACACCCCATTTTTAGTAAATTATTTGGTCGATGGGTCATGTCATTAGTCGACTACAGCCCTACATAATACATTGAGACTTTTTTCTTTTGAAGGACAATGTCATTCTAAGAAAGTGGCACGTAACCTCTGACCTGCATGTTGTGTTTTATTAAACTAAATTAGCAGGTGATATAAAAATTTAGTCTAGATAAGTGAAGGTGTGAAAAATGAAAGACCCCTAAATTGTACATTAGAAAATTTAAAATAACATGTACACTAAATGCATGTTTTGTATTATGTTTTTGTTTGTTTGAGCTCTTTTTCCAATAATTTGCCCTTTTCCAAAAGCAGAGGCATTGTGGTACCACACTCGCCACTGTTTTTCTTTGGTTCACAAGAATCAAATACAAACCTAGCGTTATTTTAAACCCAAGTAACACCAATTACCGTGTGAGAGAAGGTGTGTGCTACCTGCTAACAGGAAGTGCGCGACCTCCGAGCCGGGGTCATGGAGCTGTCCAACAGTCATATGTGAGGTTAAACGCTGTGTAAAGGCCAGGAGCAGCAGAGAGCTTAAAGTCAACTGGGCACATCTGGGGCCCACATAATAACAAGTGATAGTGCACAGAATAAGCTGCAGGCGATTCTCTTCAGTGGGATGGACAAATCTACATTGCATTTATACTAGTATACTGTATATACAGTATATACAATATAACTACAGAAACAAATGTCAGGATTCTATGTAAATGCAAAATAAAATTATCACTGTGATTTGAGAGCTAAGACCCTTTAAGTAACCTCTATATACATAATCATGAGTTAAGTTTTGCTCATCTTAAATAAATGCAAATGGATCTGTCAGAAACTATTGCTGTTCCATTATTCAAAAAGCCCTAAACTAGAAGGTGCATAACTGTGAGCATTTGTCGTGAATAAAAACGGGATGTCCAGACAGAGACCTAGACAAAGAAGCAGCAGTACATATTGTGCATTTAAATGAGCGTCCCCTCTTCTCCCTGCAGGCCAGAACATTGTGTGTCATCACTGCTCCAAGATGCACATAAACAGTGCATCTGTCAGAGCAGAAGTAGTGAACGTAGACCCGGCAAAGGATAGCTTCATATCTGAGGAGCATCTGAGGACTCCTGTTTGATTAATCACCAATTAGAGCCATAGTAAATGTTTCTCCTTGACATTATGCATGATAAGGCTGCCATTGCACTGTCCTCTAAAGTAATACTTTGGAACGCATGGACACTAAGAGGACAGACAAGGCATAAACAGATTTGTTAGCATTATATATGTTAAGATAATCTGTGGTTTCAAACCACTGTATGTGGAAAAATACACAGGTTGTATTAAAAATAGAGGTCCCTTCTAGGTGGGAGTGGACTTCATACACAGGGTGACCTCGATAGGCTTCCCTGTGTAATTCAAAAGTAATTTAATCCATAGGATAACCCCATTCTGAAAGATATACTGTAGCAGAATGAAGGTTACAAAGCATTGTTCTGGCATTTAAATTTGTAAACATCAAAGACTAAACTAATAAAGAATATTTTGTAAAACATGTCTTTCCTATTTACGTTTACCAAAATAATAAAGATGTATGACTCATTTCCTGTCCTGTTGTTGCATAAAACAAGTGAAAGGTTTTCATAGATTCATTGGGTCATTATTTAATCACAAACTAAGTCAAATAAGTAAGCTGTGCCGAGTTCAGAGCTGACAGAGGAAAGTAAGACATTGTATCAGGAGGCCTTTACATGCTTGATCAGGATCACATCATCCACCTTGTATATCATTACATGAATGTTAGACAGCCATAGAAGCAGGCCAATGTGGAGCTGATTACATGTCTTCACGTCATGTGGAGCGTGTCTCACCCTGCTCTGACCCTTGACTGCACAAGTAACCTCAAACCACCTCAGCAACATGAGCTGAGCCTGGCCTTTGTTTCAATTACACACTGCAGTCCGATCAACCATTCAGGATTTCACCATTAAATATGGGAACATGACTTCTTGTTGTCAGATAAAGCTTTAGTATTTTCTTGTAGGCAGATGACTTTGTTTTACATAAAATTTCTCAGGGTCTATTGAAAACATTTTGTTACTCAAAGTGCAGACGGTATATGACAGGTTAGATTTTTTTTTTTTCAGTTAAACATAGTAAACATTATATTTTAACTAAACCTTTTTCTTATTTTCATCAACTTTGGCTGTTTTTAATGACAATTATAATTGCATAATTGTTTTTCCAGTAAATATGACCTATGTAGAGGTCATATTTAAATAGCAACCACTTTGTAAATATAGGCTGAAATTGACATCAGTAACACAAGTAATTATTTGACAAATAGTAACTTTCTTTTTGCTAAATGATTGTTTGAACCTCCAGGAAACTGTCACTGTGTAAAATGTCTTTGCATTTTGGCACTTTTTGCTGACATATGTAGAGGGATTCTGTTTTATAAGCCAAATTACTCATCTGTAATTCTCAACTTGTAATTGTTAATTAAATTCCTTCATAGATTGTAACAGAACTGCTGTAAAACTATGATAAATATATTTACCACATGAACTATCAAGTCAAAATTAAACAACCTGTCATATGGGCTTTAAAAGTGTTCATAGGACAACAAAATAATTTCAATCCTGTGGTGAATAAATGCGTCCAAAATGAGCACTGCACACATGCTTAAATGACAATATGTCCTTTATTTTCTATATTTTAAAGGTTTATTATTTACAAACAAAAATAAACAAAAATCAAAAAAAAGAATTTTTTGACAAACACTGTTTGTCTGCATATTGTTGTAAGAAAGTTTACATTTACCCATCTTTTATCTGTATCAAGTAACCAACTGATAGTTTGTGTTTTCTAAGCATTGGATACATGGATGAGCTGCTAAACAATGAGCGTGTGAGTGGTGAGAACCAGAGGACCACGCCTCAAGTCGCCACTGCGCATCATCAGTAAACATGTGAAACCAGTTGTCTTCGAAATCCAGTTTGGGCATTAATATCAATCCATTTGCATCACTTGTTTCCTCCGCTCAGATACAGAACAGACAAAGAAATATACAAATGTAGGTGCTGGTTTGTCGAGAGTCTCTACTGCTTCATATGTAAGCTCATTAGTTTGTGTTGTACATCACTAATAATGCCCATTCCAGTATGTTAGTGATTGGTACAGTGAAAAAAGCACATAGTTGGGAAGCTCTCCCTCTGAAGGCAAGTATCAAAAACAGCACAAACCAACAGTGCTGATATCCATCTCACTGTGTACTAGTTCCTATACACTATGGCATATTCATGATTAAGCGCTCTCTGTTGTAAATAGAACATCTCCGCCCTCTTTTAGAACTTTGTACAGGAGCAAGACGAGGCCCGCTCCTGTGGATATTGCTCCCTTCTACGTCTAACCTAATTGCAACATTTAGTTATTAAATCGAAAAGTGCAATTCAAAACAAGACTATGACTCAGTATGTTTGCTTTGGCCAGTTTCCTTCCACGCATCAAAATAACTCCAAACACCGGTGGCTAGCTACAAAGAAAGACAGAAAAGTGCTGCGACTTTATACAATGACTCACCGAATGTGGTACTACGGCAAAGATTGCACTTCTTTTAACTGTACATAGAGTGAGTGAGAATGCAAGGAGAAAAAAGCTTGCCCCTAGCTAGAACTTAGCTTTGTTATATTGTTAAATGAACTGAGATATTTGGCCATCGTCACCGCATCCTCATTTCCAGTCTACGACACAGAGACACAGAACACACAGAGTATAGTAAGGATGAATGCGTAGTTGTGTGTGCAGAAGTGCCTCCCATTCACACGGCAGATCCCACGCGAAACGAAGAATGGAACATGGCTATAGTTTAGGCACAAATACTTAAGAACGTCCTTGTGAAAAGTCAATGCTTCTGTTTCACACACAGATAACACCTATAGGCAGACAGACAATGAACAACAGAATCTAACATTACATTTATCGTCAACATTTTGGAGATAGGTATCTTTTTAAGTAGTATCTTTGACAGCGCATGCTCTCATGACAGTGGTGGCTTGACTGTACCGGTACACCATTGACAAAATCGGAACATATTTTCTTTTAGCATTATGATCTCCGAGGACTTAGCCACTTAAAAAGAACTTTACTGAACGCTAAAGTGAAATAACATTGTCTGATTTATCCTTGTGGATTTGCTGAACTTTTGTCAATGCAGTAGTGATTCCCAACCGATAAGTGTGTCCCAAGTACTAGATTTTAGGTAAATAAATAGTTTTTGTACTAAATTGACAATTATTTTCATGGCATTTTCTTGTTTTAATGTTACTGAATCACTAATAAGGTATTTGTTATCACTTTACAATAACTACACCTTAATCCATCTTAGTAAAGCATAAATAAAGCCTTTATTAGTCATGAACAAATGATGAATTAATGAACTAAATAGTTTTTTGAGGCTTAGTGACTACATAATTAAAAGTTAAGGTTAGGATTTGGGGTTGGGGTTGTAATTAAGTAGTTACTAACCTTTAATTTACTTTTTCTTCTATTAATTATTCATGTAATCATGAGTAATTACAATTTTATTAAGGTTTTAATAAGGCTTTATTAAGACTTACTAAGGTATAGTTAGTATCAAATGTCACCAGATATTTTGATTCAAACAATGTTAAAATTCATCATTTTTTAAAGTCTAAAACCTTTCCAAATACCCCCTGATAAGTGCTTGTGTACCCCCAAAGGTCCCCGTACCCCTGGTTGGGAAACACTGTTTTACTCTTAATTTAAAATGATTATTTATATCTTTTCAGACCAGTTTTAAGTGGCTAAGTTAACATTATGTAATTTGATGCAACAAACCTTGATGAAGCGAGCACTGACCAAAGGCAACACTGTAATCTCAGATTATATTAACAGAAAATCACATTTAAAACACTCAAACATCCGTGTAAAACTGATATTACTGAAATTTTAATTGTAAATATTTTCCCTTTATTATCCATAAGCTATGCTATGTACTGGATATGGTACTAAGCAAGTACTAAGCAACCAAAGTTTGATTTGAAGCTTGTATGAACTTTTAAGATATATTTATATATAAAAAATTTCAAAAATATCAAAATAGAAATGAACGACAAAGGAAAAAAGTATAAAACACACAGTGCTTGCAAATGCATCAAGGTTTGTTGATCACGTTTGGAGTGTTGTATCACTCAACATCTGTCACATTTGATGACCAATGACAACCAGACTGCTGATAGAAGTAAGACATTGTTATGATAGAGAATGCACCACACAGTATCTGTAAATACTACAGTAGATCTACAAAACTATTTACACACATATAGGTATCTTTATGTCACAGTCTATTGCATAATGGTGGTAATCTTTACTTTATAAATATTATAAATATACAGATTTTTTAAGCATCATACTTAACATCTCAGCCATTGGAAATCAGAAATACAAAACAATAGCATCCATCCTCATATGTCTCCACACTTGATTCTCTTCAAAAAATAAACAAAGAAAGCAGCATTTTATTATCTATTCCCTTTGGGCCCATAACACTGTCATGGTTTGAACGTGAGCCTTGTGGAGTATAGAGGCTCTGCAGACTATATTTCCATTGATGAGAAAAAAACACACGTACAGTATTCAAGAGGACTTCTGACTGGGAAATTCATTCACTGATAGTTCTTCAAGCAGCATGTGCAGTTATTACAACGTTTGTCCCATAATTTGTCCCATGATAATTTTCTTGCATTTGATCTTCCACAGTGGTGTCTAAAGCTGCAGAGTAGGACAAGAAACTATTCCTTATCCTAAATGGTTAAAAAAAAACATTTCTCCACATCCACAATGCTTCTAATAAAAAACAACCTTAAGCCGTAATGAAAGCTAATGAAAAAATAAAAAACAGACATTGTGTATATTAGTTGGAAAGGAAGACTCATGTTTATAATACAGCTTCAATTGCTGTTGCCATACAGTTTATTGTTAATTTATTTGCACGCAGACACACACGCACACGTTCTCACACTCATGCATTCATACTTCATGTATATGGCGATAAAGAAAAGAAATGTATCTGTATAATATACATTCTTAAGTTTAGGGAGACAATCTGTCTAAAATATAATACAAGAATTGTATGTACAGATTTTCTATGAGGTTATTGTAGAAGAACGTCGGAGTTCAGTATGTTTATCTCTTTTGTTTGATCTCCATCATTACAAATGAATTAAATATAGTTCCAAAAATAAAAAAGATCATAAATTTGATGCAAACCGCATTTTGTCCTGCTCAATCTCTGTACTGCTAAGAACAGAATCTCTTCTAGAGCCAGGAGACTCCCTGTGTTGGGTGGAGGACGATGGTGTGGGAGGTGCAGCCGCTGCCGCTGCTGCTGCTGCTGCAGCCGCTGCAGACGACGATCGCACAGGAGGCAAAGCTCCGGACGACATCTGCCGGAACAGACTAACCCGCTGGGGCATGGTGCTGCGGATACCCTGCAGGGTCATTCCCTGGATGGCTGCTGCCGCTGTGGGTGGCACTATGGAGGCCAGAGAGTCTCCTGAAGCTTGGTGCGCTCTGGGCCCCAGAGATGTGTCGTGTGGCAGTGACGGTTGAGACGCAGATAAGTGTCGGAGGTCCCGACTCAAGCTGCCCGACTGAAGAGCCTGTGTGCTCTTGTGGACCTCCCCCCTCTGAGGGGAGGCTACCTGCTGCTGCGGCGGCTGTGGGGCTGCAGAGGCACCTGCTGCAGTGGACACGCTAGGCTGAGGGGGGAGCTGAGGCTGCGGGGGGAGTGAAGGCGCTGCAGACTGACTGGCCGGCTGGATAAGGGACAGCTGCGAGGCAGTGGGAGAACTGTACTGGAAGCTCCGACTGGCAAGAGGGGTCTGTACAGGAGGACTGCACATGGCAGCGGTGAAGGAGCAGGGGGACATGATGGCGCCCGGCTGTTGCAGGGAGTTTGCAGTGGGGTCTGAGCGTTCATGGAGGAGTTCAGGTTGCCCTGGGAAATACTGGAAGCAGGGAAAACCCCCTGCGCAGCAGCGGCCGCGGCGGCTGCAGCCACAGGCAGGATGCGGCCAGCAGAGGCATTGGCAATAGCTGAAGCACTATAGGTCAGAGGTACTGAGGACTGCTGGAGCTGACTGGTGCCGAAGGCAGTGGAGTATGGCGGCTGAGCTGGTGAGTTAATGATGGAGTTTCCTGACATTGGAGTTGAGTTCATCCCGGTAACTGACTGCTTGCGGTCCACCATCATCACCATCTCCCTGTCCTGACGAATGATCTGTTTCAAGATCTCGTTCTCCTGCGTGTTGAACACGCCGGCGTTCAGGTCCTTCTGAAACTTCTGCAGCAGCAAGGAGTTCTTCTTCCCTGGAGATGCAGTCAAAGAAGGTCAGTACAAGCATCTGTGGTAGCACCAGAGTAAATACACACACTAAAGATTCAGCTTGTATTTCTGGCTTAGAAATTATGTTCAAAAGTCTTTGGAGGCTCTGATAGACTTCTTTTAAATGACTGTAGAAATTACGCTCTTTACAAGCTGGATCTTTTTAATTCAGTAAAACTATTAAGTTGTAAAAAACATTCAATGGAAATGTCTATGGACATGAAAACTGAGAGGTGATAACACTAAGGACACAGATATTCATGTGATTTGTGAGAATCATCTCTATGCAGGTGCTGATGTAGACAGTGAAACACAGAATACTGATGAGGTGGACAAACGTCACACCACTAGACACGACAATATTAATCTGCAAAGTCTAAACTTTAGGGAAACAGACACTTTGTGTAGCACAAATCACACAACTAAAACACTTGTGACCATTTACTGGAAGAATATCCTTGTTGTGGCCTCATGATTATTTTACCACAGTAGAAGAACAAATCCCAATTATAATTTAATACCTACAAGGGCCAAACTAAAAACATCTACCCTCCTTGTTGTGATTAACAGCTTACTATGTTATTGTTTGTTTTTGTTTTTATTTTTTGTGGTTGTCAATGGTAAAATTAAAGCGCTGAACATGTCAATACAGTTGTAGCAGTGTATCGACAGAGTGTCACACACAAGACCGAGTGCACTAGAGCTTTAACTACAGTCAATTATTGACTTCACCCGTCCTTCAAACCGGATTTCTTCTGGTCTTACCTTTTATTAACTGTATGTCTCCATAATCTAGTACTTCCAATAATTTCTACAGGGATTACTACTGAAGGAGATCTATCGTCACATACAAACCATTACTACATCCACTTACAGATATGCTTTCATTGCATTTTTGAAGGTGACAGGGTTAAATTCTGCAGATTGGAAATGCATAATAAACTTGTTTATAAACATATTTGGGACAGTCACACTGAACATAATAATATTAATAATGGCTGCGATGACTTTTCTGGCACAAGAAAATCAGAAAATAAACATGTTTTATATACATTTCAATGTTTTCAATGAAAATGAAAAATAATAATCAAAATAAAACAAATAATTAGACAAATAAAAAAGTTGTAAATAGGGCAGTACAGTATTTATACTTTTGTATTGGATTGAAACTAAGATAAAAAACTATTTTATTCTATTTTTAACTTTATTTTTTATAACATTTCAGTAATCTAAAGCGTACGTTCATTTGTTATTGTTTTTTGTTTCTAAAAGAAAGAGTATACAATTGGGCTCAAATATTGTGATAAAATAATATTTTTTTTTTTTCAAAAACAGACAATCAGAAACAAATGTTCTTGACTGGTAGAAACACAAATAAATACATAAACAAAAACAGTTTGTGGAGGTTTACATTCAAGATCTTAAAAATGAGTTACTTTGTGAATGCACTTTGAACAAAAGATTAAAATAATCTAGTTGTGTGCGTAAATAATCAGAATGATTATTCTGTGAAGTCAGTGAGACAGAACAATGAAGCCTTTGTTTCCTTGATTGTCTTGTATGGGTGGTTGAAGTTATGTGTCACTGATGCAGTAGTTAAACAGTTAAAATAACATTGTGGGTAAGACTCTGGATGAATTTGAGACCAGATCCATTTAGCTGTAGGTCACTTTGCCCCATTGGAACACTAGAATTGGAATAAAGTGTTTACCTGATGCCTACTCGTCGGCCAGGACACTCTTGAAAACGAGATGTGCTCGTCTCAAGACGGACTCCTGGTCAAATAATTTTTAGATAGATAAAAGATAGTGTCAAATGTGCAATATGTCATTTGCTTCAAAGCATGGTTACGATTTTATTTACTTTTCGTTTGTTGCAAGACAAGCATGTAACCAAATGCATTTCCAGAAATAGAAACGATACAACCAGCACTGATCATGACAAAGTATCTTCCCTTGTATGAGACAAATACCCCAGCACAATTAGTCTCAAAAGGGCATATGTTTCTGTTCAGGGCAAAAGATACAAAGAAAACAAAGACATGTATGGTAATGTTACATACTTACTACAATTATCTTATATTACAGTTTATAGATTAGGGGTAATAAATAATGCATCTATAGAAGCAGTGTAACTTTTATAATCCTGGCTTGGTTATAGCTTAAAACAGCATTTTAGTGGCTTGACAGAATGATGGCAAAGCAAAGGCAAACTACTACCAAAATAAAAACCATGGCAAAACAACCACAACAAATAGATTTTTTTTTTTTCAAATATTACTGTACTATTACTAATACTGTTTTACAAAAATATATTTTACTTACACCTATCCGATATTTTACAAACAACATATGTTTATTGTTATTTAAAAACTTGTTTCTGACTTTTCCTAGTGTATATATAAACACATACAAAGATCTAAACATTACAGCTTCTGTGATTAATTTTTATTCATTAAAATAAATAGAATAAATAGTTTTTCTAAATTACTTTGAGGGCTTTTTTCACAAATGGCACTTTCATGTGAAAAAAATGGCACATAACCAAAAATAAAAGACTTGAGAAATATAAAAAAGACTTGAGGATGTTTAGAAATATTGCCCTTTTAGTGCTCCATACATGTGCCCCTTTTAACAAATAGAACTTTTAACAATTGTTCTAATTATTTTGGAAACTTTGTTGTGTGGGATGGCCATTGCAGATGACAGACTTTAGTGGCGTGCTTGAAACCACTCTGACATCTTTGACCTACTAAGTTGCCCAACATGGGGTGCTGCTCATACCCAGGATTGCAGATGAGTGGAAGAAGGCCGACAAACATGCATGTTAGATTAGCTTCTAACCACTCGCTGGCATCCAGTGGGGGGTCAACACCAAACCAACAAGGGGGCGACCTGACTCCCTCCCGGACAGGAACATGCACTGCCTTCCAGTTAATCCAACCACAAAACACTACTTTGGTTCTTTAGAAGGATTAATGCTGGTTTCAACAAATTCATAGGCTACAGGACAAATAATGAGTTGCAAACAGGTCATGCAGCACAAAATGGCAGACACAATGCTTGTGTAAAGAATGAAGGCAAACAAATATTGATAAGGACAAACAAGAAAGCAGAACAACAGGCAGGATTTCTGACAAATCAGACAGTGAGGCGACAGATGGAGGGAGGTCTTACCAATTCTGTCCAATCGGTCAATGGCAACAGTTTCAAATGCTCTTCTCATCATTGGGTACTCCTCCAACACCTCATTGAAATGGTCCACAGACAGGGAGAAGAGACGGCAGTAAGTGTCTGCTCGCACACTGGCTGTGCGCCTGCCCTTGGTCAGCAGACAGATCTCTGCAAGCAAAGATTAACAAGGTGTGCTTAAACTTCACAATTAAAAAACAGGGTGAAATAAAAGCAATAACCTGAAATGAACTATGGTCTTATGTGAGAATGTTGCCACTTCTGATAAACTGACATTATGCATCAGTGGGTAAATTCACAGTACTTCGGCTCTACATTAGATTGTGGAGTGCATGGAGTGTAAAAATACAGCAGTGAGATATTTTACAAACCCATCCGAGCCTCCAAAAACACTATTCTGACAATCTCTCATCATAGATCTCTGAAATCTTCTGCACTGTTTAAGTACATACATTATCCTGACTCGTTTTTAGCACTGTCATGTATGCTTTACTACACTTTTTTATCGGTTTCAGTGCATCGGATCACAAAGTGGGTTTAGCCAGAAGCATGTGTGAAGTTCAGGCATAACACAAATAATGCATCATATTTGTCATTTATCTCAGAAGTCCTCACCTATTCTGAACAATGAAACGTGCTTGAAATTAGTTTGTAAAGTGACAGTCTTCTTAACACTTCTCTTGATGCGGTTTGACATGTGTCGGTTTCGCTGTCACAAACAATCACTGCTGACCTCAGGACCATTACTGCTCATAACAACCACACTTCATAAAATATTCACATCAAATCAGAAAAGGCTATTAATTGTAGTCAAAATATTAGTTTGTGGATTTGTTTATTTCCAGTGAGCAACAATGACTAACCTGAATCAGTGTATTTTAAGATGAAAATTCACTGATTTGGCAAATCTCTGCTTTTATCAAGACAATACTACATTATTTAATGCAGATTGCAAAAACACAACAAAATTAAGGTAGACAAATGCATTCTTAATTATTGCATAATTTGGGATAGATACTAGCTCTAAGGCTGTATATGTTACTTAGATACTAGCTCTCAGGTTGTATATATTACTTAGAGGCTGTATGGGCTTGTGCTTGTGCCAGGGGAGCAAGTGGGACGCTCTGTACAGTGGAGGGAGTTGATGCATGCCTTCATGTTTTCCTGGGTGGGGGAGGGACCTCCAAGCTTCCTCAGGGATGCCTGTTCTAAGCCTTGGCCTAGCCAACTACCAGATGATAGCTTATGTAATCACAGGAGCTGACTAATGTCCAACACCGATAATGAGAATCTACACTGACAACAACTAAGCATGAAGCAGCACCCAGCACAAAACCAGTGTAGAGTCACAAACTTACCTCCAAAATAAGAGCCGTCCGTGAGCTTCATCTCCTTGTTAAACTTAGTGATGACACTGGCCACTCCATGTTGTATGAAATACATCTTCTTCCCCACTGTGCCTTCTCTTATAATGTAATCATTCGGTTGAAAAACTTCAAATTTTAGTTTGCTCAACATTGCTGTCACAAAGTTGGGGTCCGCATTAGCAAACAATGGCATGGTGGCTACAAGCTTACGGCAGTTGAAGTTGACGATTTCCTGGTGGGAAACAAAAAAAAGTCCAAATTCAAAATGCATTTGTGAAATGTTGGTTCAAAATGTGTTATCCCTGTGAAGTCGCTAAGATCTAAAAACTGCATGAGACACAACACAACAATTTTGTATTGTTACAGAGGTTATCTCACTCTCAGCATAGCAATCAAAAAACAGCAAAAAGAAAACATTTCTCATTTATTTTGGCTTTACACTTTTGGGTCACCACAGATCTGTCGCAACAATAAAATTGTGGTGACATAATCTGCAGGTAGAATGTAATGTAATATAAAAACATTCTGTTTTGCCCTGCTTGGAAGTAAGACGGTGTAGTCCCTCATTCATCCAAGAGTGATCCATAGTAGAAGTCTTCAAAGTAGTCATCTGGACAGTGTTTCGAAGATCAAGACGTTTCGACTTTCATCCGAAAGTCATTTTCAATCTGAGATTGAGATGAGAGTCGAAACGTCTTGATCTTCGGAAACACTGTCCAGATGATACTTTGAAGACTGCTTGGAAGTATACTTTTTTTTTTTTTAACAAACCAAAATGCAAGTGGAAACTAGATCTGTTAATTTTTTTTCTTCCCACACTTGTCGATTTTCGGGCATGTCCTTTCACACAGCACATTCACAATGCTGATTCTTGCTTTGCGTGCTGTGAAGTCTGAGCTAAGCCGCGAGCATTCAGTTTGTGTGTTGTAAGTCTTCCTAAAATACCCTGCAACCTGTGAACGTCTCCAGCAGCAGCAGCGGCAGCAACATCCCACCTCAGCGTTTCAACACTGCAGCCTGACTTAATGGGGCTGCGTGAGGAATGGTCATGATTACTGAGCCTGTCTCCTCCTACAGCACTGCTCCTGGTTTCCTATATGCAATTATTAATGTCATGCAAGTTAATCTGCTTAAACTGAGAGGTCATCTGAGTCAAAATGGTAACCTGTGTTTTTGTCACAACTCGCTACACAGGGAACTTTTCTCTCTAAATCGAATGGCTTAACAAATATGAGTAGTTTGTAGCGACTTTGTATTATGTATGAGGTAAGGACAGATTGGTCAGAACAACTGCGCCAGATGTTGGGTTTAGCCATGCGCACATTTAGCCACTTTTGTCCTTGACCTAATGCGATGATATGGCAGATGTTTTACTTCTATTTGTGATACATGATGATTTCAATCATTTTGTCAAAAGTAATATGCAGACATGTTAGTTAAAGAATTGGAAACAATTGTAAAAATATTTATTTTGCTTAAATTCACTTCTGTTCTGACTAAAATACCATATTAAAAAAAAAAAAAATATATATATATATATATATATATATATTATATATATATATATATATATATATATAATATATATATATATATATATACTGTATATATAAAATGTGAATCTAAACTAGATTTGTTTAGACCTTTTAATACAGCCTTGGACATGTTAAAAATCAGTCCCAACTTTGACTTAGTAGTTTTTGTGACTTCCATTATAAACACTTTTTGTTAATGCTGTGAAAATCCTCTATAAAACTGTGATTTCCCAAACATTTGTGTTTGTTCCTTTTCAGAAGAGCTGAAATGTGTCATTTTTAGACTTCATGAACAAAATGGATATTTGAATGTATTGCTGTTATTACAATAGCATACGCTGTCTTTGCACAGCTCTGATCTATACACCATTATATGCACATACAAACAGACTGACAGAAGCAAGGCACACACAGATTCTGGGCAATATGTATGAGCCCAGGGACACAAGGAGAGTTGTCCCACTGGCACCAGAGGTTCCAACAGGTTCCATTCAAATACTAACCAGACTCAACCTGCCGAGTTTCTGAAAGTTACACTCACCAATCTTATGTTTTGGTATTGGTGAAGATGACATTGACAACCCAAAGGATCATATACTGTTGTTCAGTCCCTTGAAACAGCCTGGCATCAGTAATCTTAATGGAGTGTAAGTTTTAATGTTTTACGTTCTAAGAAAATATTCATTTCTGAATCTCCAGACTTTTGGAATTCTTTGAAAGTCTCACCTCTTTGAGTGGGTCATTGAGCTCACTCAAGATGTTCTCCTCGTCAAAAATCTTCCCTTGGTACCGATGCTCGTAATAGTCGTGGATTTTCTGCCGCATGTCTGCTGGAAGCTTGTGGAAGGACATGTATTGCTCCACTTGTTTGTACTGCAAAGAAAATTGAGAAAACAGTTGGCATCAAATACTAGAACCATAAAGATCTGTTTTTATAAACAGGGTTGAATAAAAGAGCAAATGAGGATGTGTATGTAGTGCATTCATGCCCTGTTTGTGCCACTGCTGAGGACAAAGTAGGAGCTTCCTGCACTGTGGCCTGTCCTGTTTATGTGTGTGTAGGTATGCAAAAAGCAGGTGGTGAAGGAAAGTAGGAACAAGTACAACCCCTGGGCTATGTCAGACCAAGGTAGCAGCTGATTATCTCATGCAGTCAGTAAGCTGTGTCCAATAGGAAAAACAAGTCATGATCTGATATGAATCACAACATACAAGAGCAATGACCACGAGCTAAACTGTGTGAGACACTGCAGGAAGAGGATTTTTATGGCCTGTTTACTGTGATTCACAAACTTGGCAGAATGAAATATGAAATCTGATGTTAATTTTTATGTATCTAATATGACTCAAAATATGACATGTCAGAAGATGTGTTACATAAACATGATTTAGTTTTTATAACATAGACAGATCATGCACAGTAGATACATAGAGCTTGTAGTTTCTAGTTAAAAATATATATTTGTTTTAAGTCACCCTCCACCTCTAGATGATGATGAAACCATTGCACAAAAGATGAGTTATGCTTTTTCCAGAACAATAGTGTGATCCCTTCTTGATGAATTACAACTAGATATTACATTGATGAGAAAAAAGTGTACACATTTAAGCTCAAAAGCTGCAGACATACACATTTAGGAACTGACTGCTCTTTTCAGCTTCTGTTTTTTCAGGTAGAAAAAAGCATTTATCTGAAAACAAGCAATAATTCACAGAGCAAAAAGATGTTGAGCTCATCTAGTTTGATCAATGGCCTCTCTCTCTCTCTCTCTGGTCCCAGACACGAAGCTGAACACCAGCCGACACCTGGACTTACACCTGGAAGGATCTGACTCCAGCATTGCCTTTAGTAATCAGCAGTATCTGAGAGCCCACTGCTGCTGCGAGGGCCGGGCCCAGAGGACACCTCCTCGGCCAACTAAATGGAAATTGTCAGAGAGAGAGGAGACTCGGGACTTACAATGGCTCTATCATTGATTCCCTGGCTGGCTGCAGAAAGGTGATAAGAGAAGAGGTTTTGTTTGCGGGAAATTGATTTATTTTGAGCAGCTGGGCAGTGTCTCGAGCAGAGGATCCAAGGCATCTACAGAGGTCAAGGTTTTCTGAGGCACGACTGACATATTCTAATTCGTGTTTTAAACAGATGGGTTAGGGTTAGAAGTTATCCTGTTCACACTTCACATGTTACTGATATATTTTCTTTTACACAAGAACAAAATAAAAGACTAATTTAACACAAAATTGATTTTGTAATTTTCTATACATTTAGACCACCATAGCAATAGATGGTAAAGAAACAGGATGCTCAAAATGTAAACTGCTGCAAAGAGTTTCAAGACGATAAGAAGCAACTTTTGGAAACCTTTCACATTTGAATGGAAAAGATATCTAAAAGAAGTAAAAAATCGCGCTAGACATGTACAGTAATAATAAGTGTGAAGCACAATAATGAGTGCTGCGCAGTGACCTAGGGCAGACCTTCAGATGGATTTATGATCAGTTTGTGTGACAGGAGTCGCCACCTTCATCAGGCTCCACTAAACGACCCAGAACAGCAGGATGTGACTTCTGGGCCAGATTTATGTCATGTTGGACAGATAATCAATAAAGATGATCATTCAAGGCAAAACTGAAATCAATTAATTTTCTCTGACAAAATTTTGTTCCTTTTTGCAGTAAATAATCAGCCTCATGAAAACAGAGCAAGCTCTTCATTCATTCTTGACGATGTAAGCATAAGCAGGCCTTTACTTAAGAGCTGTAACATAAAGGTATTGATTGTCAGAAGAACTTCTGTGCTAACTTCCTCTGCAATACTTTTTGAGAACTGAGTAATGCAAAACAATCAGTGCTGGGAAGAAGAAGAATTTAAAAATCTCTTCAGTTGCATAAGGCTGAAAAACTATATTAAAATATATTTTAGCATTCTGTTTATTAATTACATGAACCACAAGAGCTTTCTTTTATTTTTCGTCTTTTCCTAATTATAGGGGAGTGATTATATTCTAATAGAGAGACATTGAAATACTCAATGTTTAACAGTGTTGTCACAAAAGTAAAATCATGGAAATGCATTTTTTAGACAGTAATATATGCATATATATATTAGGTTTTCTTATCAAAAACATGGCAGGAGTTGCGTTTTTCTTCATTTACACCTGTTTCAACATAAATCCTACACATTATAATCATTTACATAATTTCAGCCTAGAAAAAAAACAACAAGTATTTAAAACAAAAAGACAGGCATTTGTTGAATAAATCAGTTCAAATGAGGCAAAAATTACTGTTAAAACTATCACATAATGACATCACAATGTGGATCGAAGTATTTTGAGTTTTGCTGCCAGTGACAGCGAGATTACTCAGATATTATGAATGAAAGAAAGCTTTGGATATGTTGTTGATGACATAACAACATTCTAAAATGGTCAAAAACTCATTGTAATCAAATTTGCGTAATATGGACCTTTAATCTAATCCATCTTATTCAGTTGAACCCAACACTTCACACAACTGTAACTACAGTAATGCAGTCATATGTTTCCTGGGCAGTCTTTGTTACATGTTGTTCTTCACGTGTCCTGTCCTGAGATAACTCGTACCCCTGCAGCCACACGTCCCGCCCCCCCGGCCCCCCTCACCACCACCAGCTGTGTCTCGTGTACACACTAGAGGCTGAGTACGTTCCATCCGGCCCTGCTGCTGCTCAGCCTGTTCTACACGAGCACGAAGGGGACGAGCTTTGATAATCAGGACCAAAAATACCACAGCATCCTGCCTAGTAGCATATTATTAAAGTGACTTCACATCTAGTAAAAAAACGTATAATTGCTCCTTTGTTATGGTTTTATTTAGTATGGAGAAATTTGTAAAAACACCATTGAGAAACACAAAGGAATTCAGAAAAAGTTGTAAAACTGTGACCTTCCTAATTCCCAACCACCGGTTTCGGGCCCCGGACCAACTGCTACAAAACCCCATCTTTTAAAATGTGTTTTAAGTTTATAGTCTATCATTTTCTTGTTCCTTACTATGAAAATATAGCTTTACCCTAATATCTGCAAATATAAGCAATACAAGAGTTAAAAATACATACAATAATTGGTTGTATGCTTTTTACGTTGTTATTATTAGCGCTATCGAACCTCGACCGGTCCCTGGAAAAGACTATTGTGACTGCACAGGTCCTTACAAGAAAAAAGGTTGGGGACCGCTGGTCTACTACATAAACTTGTACCTGTACCTGTATGAGCACCTTCAAACTTAACTATGTAGATGTAAGCTTTCAGTGAGAATTTTCTTTTTATTTGTACAACTTGTTTTTAGCTCTCAAAAATAATGGCTACAATAAAAAGCATATTTTTACCAACACCAAAATGAAACTGCAGTGACTCACCAGAGCTCTGCTTTCAGCTATGAAAAATAAAGGCTACATAAGGCGTTAGGGCAGATTTTTGCTGTATTATAATAAAAACCAAAGTAGTTAACTTTACCGTATGTGTTTTGAATTGTTTTTTTCAACTTATAAAAGTCGAGACAAGTCATGCGTCCATATGCTAACTGTGACTTAACATAAGCAGACACTCTTCATTGACTTTAAGGGGACACTGCAAACTAATTTTCACCAGAATAGATGCCATTAAAATATATCTGCTGGGGTGAAGTTTTCATCAACTTCCTCATCAAAATCACAGCTTAAGAAATTTCCTTTTACAGTCAGTAGAAAGAGCTCTAACCCAATCCCTGATGTGAGAAACACATGACAGCCATGTTAGCTGTACTACACTCAACTGGTGCATGAGAATACAAAAAGCGCGTACTCAGGAGCATGTTTGAACACAAAAAAATGCATTATAATTATCCTTTAAGCTATTTATTTATTTACTTATTTATTATCGGGTTGTGTCTTTGATTATTTGATTCAGACAGTACACAGCTGTCTGATTTTCTACAGTACTGCATTTACACTCTTTAAACTCTTAAGGCCTGATTTATCAAGCCAGGTGCTGAATTGGTGCAAACAGAAAAAATGCATATGTTACTTGTGAGTAATTTGCACTTAGATTAATAATTGAATATCCACTATAACTTATTACATAAAACAGATATAAACCACCTCAAATTTTGCATCTTTGGTGTCTGTGTGAGAAAAAAAGTCAGCAATATTACGTTTTTGCTCCCCCTAACTTATTTTGCACATGAGCAAATGCTTGATAAATCTGTCCTTAAGAGTCAGGCTTTAAGAGAGCTGTTTATTCTAAAGACAGTCAAATAAATGATCTCTATCAGTCAGTTAAGGTATATAGGTATATTACTGTTTCGTGTCTCATCGCTACAGGAGCATGATGAAGCAGAAGCAGAAGCATTGTCCAGTCTGTCTCCTGTTTGAGGCTGTGTTAGCATCAGCTTTCATGTGGCAGAGCTGTCGACGTGAGACAGAGGCTGAATGTGCAGAGAAGGATGTAGATTAAGCAGATTTGTTGTGAAACAGATGCACATCACATCCTGATCTAGTCGCTAATAAAAATGTGGCTCGTGTTTGCTGTGGGCCACTTCATGTCATTACTTTTCACAGGGCTGTCTCCTTGTGACATTTAGGCACCGGCTTGAGCGTGTTCAATCATAAAATTATTTTTGCAATTAGAAGAACGCTAAACCAAGAAACAAACACATCCTGCTGTTCACCAAATACCACGAGTCTGATTCTCCCGACATTTAACAAACTTGATGGTTGTTGATCTAAATATAATACTCAACTCAACACTTAAAAAAACATGTTCAGAGATAATTACAAAGTATAACAGTAAAGGTCCAATCTGCTTCTAATGAAATGCAATTATTTATTTTAATCCACAAATTTCTCTGGGACGTTGTTGCTTGAAAAGTCATTTTCTCCAAAAGCATTTTTTTTTCTGCTCAGCATTTAATAAAAGCTTTACAACCTTGAACTCAAACAAGACTTTTATAAATTGTACTTAAGAATTAAATGATAAATCTTTCTAAGCTTGGCTGGTTATATTGAATTTTTATTTTGTTGACGGTAAAGTTAGGATAACTAACCCTTTTTGTTGTAAATTAGCAAAGTGTGTTTTCCACTAAAACTTATTTGATAGATGCAGCACTTTGTGGAAAAATTAGACCTTCGAGCACTGTCTGAATTGAAAAATAAAGAATTATATTTCTAATCAGGAGCTAAAAGCAGGCTTGATTGCTGTGTTTGGGTGGTCCTCTCCAGTTTCATTTGTTGTTTGTAAAAAGAAGTTTATAGACTATAATTGCAACACAAAATAATACAAATTGAATCTAACCGCATGTCGAAAGATTTATTTTTGTCAGATTTAAAACCTAAATTGTGTTTGCAGTGTGTAAACCAGCCACCCCACCTTTAAGTCTTGGGGCGTGAAACGGGAAAAACTGTATTAAGGCTGTGGTCAACCAAAGAAATTTTTAACAGCATGTCCATCAACCGATTAGTGAAATGATCTGAGGCTAAAAAGTGACTTTTTGATTTGACCATTTTTGTTCTTGGGAAAACAAAACAATGAAGCCCCTACTAAAGTTATCATTTTCACAGAATATGAACAGGAAACAGTGTTCACTCTACAGTTTCTAAAAGGCAGATTTAACTGGTCCAGAGCTAACTCAGTGCTTTTTTTTTTTTTTTTTTTTAATAAATGAATTAGTCAAAAACTACAAATTTGTCACTAAGTTTCTGTTGATTAAAGGACTACAGCACTAGATGGTTTTTCAGTGTTAAGGGAAATTGGAATGCTCAGAAGTTGACTCCAGGACCTTGTAATAATTTGTTTCCAGCTCAAGCTCCGAAGAAAACATATACAATGAAATGATTCCACTTTTAAATACAGACTAAAAACTTACAATGCTACACCACATATTTACTCCCACCATCATCCTTTGTATTCTGTTATTTTATTGTTTTAACTTTTGTCTTGTACGCGTCCTTGGGTGTCCTGAAAGAATTTATTGTTAGGACAGCTCATAATTAAAGCAAGACACTACAGCAAACGGAAAAACATCACTTCTGACTGTAGTTTACTCACATAAATCTTAACTTACCCCAAGCTCCAGCCATAAACGTACCTATTTTACAAAAAAAAAAAATGTTGCCATGTTCTTCTTTACTTAACATGTTAATGTAAAAAAGGTGTGAAAATATGCTCATCATACGTTTGTGTTTTGTTGTACATCTGCGTTTTCTTCAGAGACAGTGCGTGTTTTTCTTACATTTGTGTGAGTAAACCTAGTCAGAAGTGATGTTTTTCCTGTACCTCTAGTGTCTCACCTCAATTATGATCTGTACTACTAATAAATTGTATTCGTAAGCTCCTTTCAGGACACCCAAGGACACAGGTACAAGACAAAAGGTAAAACATTAAAATAACAGACTAATACAAAGCACAAAACTGGATGATGGTGACTGTGATTATGTGTTGTAGCATTGTCTGAGCTCTAGGTATTTAGTCTGAATTTGAAAAGAGGTAAAGAGATGTAAGGTAGAGCCAGGTTGTGAATTGCTTTGGATGTGATAAAGATCATTTTGAAGTTGATTCATTGTTTTAAGGGGAGCCAGTGTATATACAAGTCTACAAACAACATTTTTTTAAGTGACTGACTTCTGTAGTGTGTGAACCCACCTGAAATGTCAATGTTGCTTTACGACTTTGAGCTAAACACCTGGTTTTGACGTAAATAAGGGATGAAATAACTAATAAATTAACTTCTCCATTCAGTCGCTTCCTTTGACCAAAATCAATACAATTCTAAAGATAACTAGATCTTACATTACACTAAAAGCACATTTTTCCTATTGTACTTTTACTTCCTAAGATTGTCTATGTGATAGTTCTAGTCTGACTGCAGTCATTTTGTCTCTCTACCCTGATTTTACAAAATTGAGAACTAGCCTCCTTCAACCTGTGTTTATAAGACACGGAGCAGCTCAGTGAAAGCACGAATCTTGCTGAAATATGCTATTACAAGCTTAGCAAAGTTTCCTGCGGCTTTGTAAACCGTCTCTGCACCTCCGTCGCACAGAACAAGAGCAGGCTGTGTGTCTAAATGGCTTTGACCATGAGACAGACTGGCAAGGTCAGCAGAGTAATGGTGTGGTCGGATGCGCAGAGTAAATTAATAAAGTGGCATTTATGTGTGTCCTGTGATGGTGAAGGTGACCTGCCTGATGTCAAGATAATTAAGGAAGATGCCCAGAAGATAATGAATGTGTTACTGTAAGTGGCAAACAAAATGTGTTACAGTAGGTGGGAAACAGCACTACAGCGATAATTACTACAGATAAGGTTGGGTAATACGGCAAATTTTTTATCACGATTCTTGTCTATTTTTATTGCCTTTGAAGAAAAAAAGTATCTGCTTTTTCAGAGATTTCTTACTTCAGCATCACGGACTAAATCTAGCTGTCAAAGGCTGACCAGTTTTGTCAGATTTTCAGAGATAATCCAGCGACCAAATCTAAAAAAAAATTCCAAAACAAGTGACGTCAACTCTTTATTGTAAAGTTATTACGTAAAATAATTATTTAATAAGAACATTGTGTGGCAAAACAGGTTACTAACAATTTCTAACAAAAACAATGTCTTTTAGACATAAAAATAGGCTAAAAATCAATGTTTCAGTCATAAATTAATATATTTTTGCAAATCAAACCTAAAAGTTGCTAATATTCACCTCTTTTGTGACTTGAAAAGTGGAGCTTAAAAAACCCACAACCTTCACAAGAGACTTTGAAAAAGAAGGCGGAAGTCGATATAAAGAAGTGAACTTGGCAACCCTGAGGCTATTTGAACAGACAAATGCATCAAATAGAGAAATGGGAAATCACGATGTGACGATTTAATAAAAAAAAGCAGATTGTGACAGAGATGAGCTCACGATTAGATTTTTATCATGATATTGCCCAGACCTAACTACAAACCCTGCAAATGCACATATTGCATTTTTCAATACAAAGTCTGTTCTCCCTGTGTCACCGTGGGTTTTCTCCGGGTTTCTTCCCACCTATAAAAACATGCATGTTTAGGTTAATTGGGCATCTGTAATTCCCTGTGAATGACTGAGAGAGTGAATGTTTGTCTGTCTAACTCTACGACAGTTTAATGCGTGACAGTTTAAACATGTTTTACTATTGACTAATCGCAATGCGGTAGGTGGTAGGAAAAACAGAAATCTTCTTTGCAGGACCATACAAGATAAGATTATTCAAACATGCAAGAATCAATCTAAACACACTGTTATAACATGTTTAACCCTAATCCAGAAAGGGAGATTTTACATAATATTAATATATCCACTTTAAGCCAGAAGATTTAAGTATTACTTTTTCTTTCCCCTGCTTCTCTTTTGTTTTTGATAAGCTAAACTCACTGATTATCTCATTCGAATGGCATTATGAAATAAAAATATATAAAACAAAAAATTGAAGGCAAACGTGAAGCAGAACATAATGGGATTTCTATTAAAAAAACAAACTTGGATTAACTTTAGAATACTGGAGAATGTGAGTGATGTGAAGATGTACGAACTTAGTCATTTACAAATAAATTAATATGTGAACATGATTGACAACGTGCATATTTTCAGTTTAGATTAGATATATATTTATTTGAATTAGTGAACAGTTAATAGTTAGTGTATTAGTGAATGGCCAAAACATAAACACACCAGATTTAGCTAAAAGCTCATTTCCATCCCTATAGTCCTAAAGCAATCAAACATCTTGATTTGAAGGGTTTACAAAGCAAATGCTGAATCCACAATAGTTTTTACCTAAATACATTTCACAAGTTCTACAAATAATTCTTAAATGTTATCTGCCCTTTGTGAGAGGAAACTGACATTTCTACACTGGAAATAACTCTAAAATGAGAAAATCAAGTAAGGTAGAAAACCAGATAAACAACAGGAACACGAGGAATTCTCTCAAATTTCTCACTGACACAGACTTTGGGATCACACACAGTTTAACTCTGTACCTTCCTCTCCTTAAATAACTTGTTTCCAAGTCTGTTTAATGGGGAAATTACTTGCTGTGCCACAGTCAAATCGAAGCAAACAAGCTGCACAAACTTTCAGTTTACAATTTATGGCACAAATGTTAATTTTGTGACAAATTGCTCAGCAGCTTTTATCAGAATTTTTATAATTGCATCAACCTGAAAAAAACACACTCAGCAAAGTCTGAATGCAGAGTTTGGTCAGTAGCGTTGCTGGTGCAAGACGCGTCAGTCATTCTGTTACGGGAACAGCCCTGTGCGCTCAGAGGAAACACAGATGGTGGCCTGTCTGAAACACTGGATAATCACCCTCCATGTAGAAAAAAAATTATGTAATATGGCATTAACTGAAAAGGAAGAGTAGAATGTGGCCGGTGGCACAGTGGACACATGTCACGGACCTCCTCAACCCGCTGGCCTCATGTGATTGGGTTTGCGGCGGAGGGAGAAAATCCTCTTTGCTCCTCATCAGCTGGATATTGTGAAGGGAGAGAACGTTATAGTTCAAAGGGCCAGCAAGAAAAGACCTAATTTATACGTCAAGCTGAATAAACAGGATTCTGTGTTGTGGGAAAGAGCAATCGTCACTGCTGAGACTGCAATAGAGGCTAATTTTATGCTTAAACTGACAAATAAGTATCTCCTGTTTGAGAGGAGTTGGTTATTTTGACATTTTTCTCATCATTTTCACAGTAACATCAAGTGCCCCAAAGAGGTAGGAGGCAAAAGACACAGCTCGGACAATGGCAAGGAAGGTTATACAACTAAATCATCATAGCGTCATTGTGCGTTTAATCCCTGCCACAACAATCCAATTTCACAGACACAAATACAACAGAAATTTAACAAGATTAAAATGAATGAGATGTAAAGATAATCTATAGATCTTATTTTAAACGCACTATATCTAATCATTTTTAAGTAACACATCTTAAAAGTAGAGATCAACCAACATGGGTTTTTCTTTTGCCGATGCTGATACTGATATTTCAAAATGTTGTCAGTCTATACATATATTAATGACCTATTTTTGAGGCTGATTTCTGAGGCTTTAAAAGCATAGCTGGGTGAGATAGTTTAAACAAACAAACAAAAAACAAACAAACTTCAACATAAACTATTCTTCACTATGGTACATGTGCATCTCTTTTACACAGTGTAATGGCGCTCGATTGTATTTTGGCCCAAGAAACAATCATTTCTTAGTGTTATGAAAGACATTCATATTGTTCATATTGACTTGTGCACTAGCCAAAGTCATAGAAAAAGAATAAAACTTCACTTTAAAACATTTTTTTTTTAGGTTGAGGACCACTGTTTCAGATTTAAGGTATTTAGTCAAAACCTGACTTGGAGAGACTTATCCATGCATTTGTCTCCAGTAGGTTAGATCATTGTAACGGCCTGCTCACTGGCCTATCCAAACGAGCAGTAAAACAGCTGCAGTACATTCAGAATGCTGACCAGAACCAGGAAGTACCATCACAATAGTCCTGTCTTTGCACTGGCTTCTGTTGCTCAGAGAATAAGCTTTAAAACTGCTCTGCTTGTGTTCACGTTTCTCCATGGACTAGCACCAAAGTACATCTCTGACATGTCAGTGCCTTATAAACCATCTCGGACTCTGAGGACTTCAGGGACCGGCCTCCTGCTGGGGCCCAGAGACAGGACTAAACATGGACCAGAGTCAGGACTAAACACGAACCAGAGTCAGGACTAAACATGGGGATCTGGAACAGTCTTCCTGAAGATGTAAGACAGGCCTCCACTGTGACAAAGTTTAAATCTAGGCTCAGAACATTTCTTTTTATCCATGCATATGACTGAAAAAGTTCTTAATTTCTTTTAAAGTCAATTTTATGATGATTATTTATATTTTTAATAATGTTGTTTTGCTTTGTATTGTGATTTTGATGCACCTTTTCCTGCCTTGTAAAGCACTTTGAATTGCTTTGTGTATGAAAACATAACATAATTCCAGTTTCCTCACCTTCTCTTGGTATTGTCTGCGTGAGGAGTCCAGTGATTGGATCAGGGCCGTTGCATGGCCTACAAACATGGCGTAGCACGTGGCTCCAACAATCATACTGAGCATGGTGATCCACAGGTCGGACATGCTGACAGGAGCCCGGGCACCGTACCCAATGCACAACATGTGGCTCATGGCTTTGAAGAGGGCGTAGGAGTACTGCTTACCCCACGAAACGTTCTGGAAAAGAGACACACAAAGGGAAAGAGGGAAGGGACAGAGAGGAGATGTGGGGTTACTGCCAGGCAAAGCAGAAGAAAAGGCTCTCCAGTGCGCAGGCTGAAGACAGGCTTTCCTTTGATGGATCACTGAACCTCCAGCACTCGCCCCGCTCGCGCACTCACTGCCTAATGCCCCGTGCTCAGAGTCGTGCCCTCTCAACGCGCTCCTCTTCCCTTTCTCCATTTTACCATTTGCAAGCTGGAGAGATGCACTGCGGTTTAGGCAGCCACAAAAAAGCTAAAACCTACATTATTTAAAGCTGTTCGTGGCATCATCTTTCTGATTTAAGAGAAGCACTGGAGCTGAAAGTAAAGCCCAGGATCTGTCCCTTCTGCTGCTTTGATTAAAACAATATGATTATTGCAGCATGATTGTCAAATATTTAGGGCTGCAACTAAAGATTATTTTGGCAATCAGTTGTTTAGTTTGATTTATTTTCAAATTGTTTGTGTCGCAAGCCACAGTGAGTGGTGACCCCCCCCCCCCCCCTCCCCACATATGAGTTTTTTAATCAAATTTGACCAAAAATCATGTTTGAGCAAGCAAAAAATTCTTGAATTCTGTACCTATCACTCAAATTTAGATTCAAGATTTATTGTCATTGTCTAAAAACAACACAAGTCTGTCTAAAGCATCTACACACACTGGTTTTGATGTAAAGTGCAAAAAATGACCACATGTAATCACTGTGTAAACATTGGCACAATAATGGTACATTTAATTTGAGTGACAAACAATTTTTTATTTTTTTAAGAAGAGCAAGCACACCTAATTTACTTCAATTTAAGTACAAAAAGTCTGCTCTATTGGCATTGACAGATAAGTTTACTTAGCAAGTGAAATTTAAGACAATATGTTCTTAATGAAATGAGATCTTAACTTGGCTAAAAATAATTTTCTGCAGTTGGAATAATCAAATAATTGTGATGAATCAATGAACTTGTTGAGGCTCTTAAATATTTTAGATTAATTGCCTGCTTTTAAGAGAGGATAAAGTGTAACGCTGATTAGTAAAATAAAGACATGTCCTCCTATTGTTGCCTTGCTGTTCTTTGCTTGCGGATACAAGTGTCTTCATTAACACACCACATGTCATCTGTGTGTGTCCAGGGACCAACGGAGTCCCAAGTGAGCATCGCGTAATCCCACAGCAGCGCCTGAACTGGAGAGGGCTCATACTGTTGCCCTTTTAGCTGAGTCTCTAACCTGTCAAATCTCCTCACCTCTGCACAAACAAACACCACGGCAGCACTGAACATCTTAGACTGGAGCTGGCTCTGTAGCACATGACGCACTGTACACATGGGAAACAAAGTCTTGATATTGCTACAAGCTGCTGTACGAGTGCTCACAATTCTACTAGTTTTTAAGTGGTGTTGAGAGCATAAAGGTAATTATCTTTACAACTAAAGCAACGTAAACTGCCTGGATGTATTCATAACACAGTATCCCAACGGTCAGCCTTACACGTGCAATAGTCAAAGCACAGTTCAGTCAAAACATCCGTATTAATAATGTTAATCATATAACTAAAACCCGACAAGCTGTTCCAGGAAAAAAATGTGATGCACAATATTAATTTTGGGTTACATAATCAAACTACAAGCTGTTCTTCTTGGGACAGAAGGGACAGCAGTCCTTCAATGCATCATGGTCCTATAGACCTATGGCCACAATGACCAGAGCTGAGCAAATGTTACTTTACCCACTAGAGTTGTTTGAATTTTGACAGAATGTGCTATCACTTCCCTCGTGTATTTACAACACGTTCCTGATAACTGACGTAATGTTCTCACAAATATCTATATGAGCTTGCACACAAAAAACTGTTTTATACAACAAAGCCTTGTTGAATAATCTAAAGAACAAATTAAGAATAATGTAATAATATTAATATTATTTTTTATTTGATGTTTCCCATTGATCAGTGCAAATGGTGTTGCAGTTCCCATTCATGATGTTGCTGGCTTTATCTGCATTGCTACGACGCAACTAGCACAAATCAGTTCTGTGATATTGTATAATGCTCACTTGTTCTTGCTGAACAAACTACAGAGCACAGAGTGAAAAGAAAGATTCAAACAGTGGTTGTATAACACTAGTTTAATCAATGTATGCGAAGTGAGCATGGGAAAGTGGTGGGAGGTCTCTGGATAAAAGCAAACAGAAGAGGTGACTGACACTGAGTAAGTCGTGCCTAAGCTTTGTGCATCTGTCTACCTGCTCAAGCTTGTCCTCTACATGCCAGTCTGAGACACCATCACACATGTAAAGTCACATGTACTGCAGAGGCTAGTGAGTGTCTCCATTGTCAGCCTGCAGCAGTGCGTCAGCCTCTCACCAACACTAACATGGTGACAGCCCTGCTATCTCAGTGGCTGATTAAGTAAATGCTGCTCCAAAGACTAAGAAGCCTCTCAGGCCATTAGTCGAGCAGATAAACAGGCCTTCTCCATGTACTGTGCCACTCAGCAGTATATCTACAACCTTTGTTGGCCCCACGCTCCCTTTTACCAAGGCAACAACAGGAAAACATGTAACACAATTTGAATGCCGAAGTCATCACTGATGCATCAGTGTGGCTGAATGTGCCGCTCAGGAAATACAAGGCCACAGAATCACATTATACATTTATTACCTGCGATAAACAAAAGCCGAGGTTCCTTATCAAGATTTGGGACGTGAACACTAATGCATAGTGATGGCGCGAGGGGCTCACACATGGGCTGGGCTTTTCACTTTACATTTATCAAAAGGCATTTAAGCTTCTATTTTAGTACAAGAGATCATCACAAAGGACCATTGGTTGACTTGTGCTGCACATATGTTTGGAGTTAAACTAATGTTAGTGCACTGGTCTCATTGTTAGTCCATAATAAATTATCAAAAGAAATGCAAGAGATGCAACTATATTTACACTGGGATTGGAGATCATGCCAATCCATGAGATTTTGTTGAATCAGATTGTGGTCACTCATATCAATTCAGCTAATGTCTTGGTTTAGTCTTTTATTGGATCCAATAAGACTGTTTGCTGACTGATGTTACTTCATATTTAATATGTTTCACACAAAGTTGTCCAGTTGCTACTGGCATAAATAAATAACTGCAAGAGATTTTGATCGAGTACTCATTCATAGTAACTTTGTTTGAAGAGAAATAAGGACAATTCCAGTCTCTGCACTGAATCATGTATCAGACAATATTTAAAGCCAGTATTGCAGCAGGAAAGCTGAATCAGTGCACCCTTGTTTAACATGGGTGCACTGATATTGCATATAAAGTTTCAGTATAAAGTACAAAGCAGTGGGCTGGGCTAAAAAACTGACATTTTTGAGCACTAAAGTCTCAAATGCAGATAATTTGTCAATACTCAACCATGCATTAGTCAATCAAAATACCACTTTGAATAAACTCGAGAAGAGGGAACACTGAAATAACATGGTTAGAAGTGGATTTTACATATATGTTCCCTTTAAGTACTACTTATCTTGCAGACAGGACACTCCCAGATGTTTATGTTCGCCCTTGGACTCCTGCCTGCTGAGAGCTTAACTACTGTTTACAGTTTTTCTCAGAAACAACTGTGATTGACAAGATTATGTGCATTTTGTATGACAGGCTAGCTTTAAAAATGACAATGGTCTTCTAAAGAAATGGAGAGTGGTGCTAACAATCAAGCATGCATTCATATACTTCCTAAATCAACTCTTTGCACTTTGAATGAACGAGCTTTTAGTCGCTATTAGTCCGAATGAGTGGTGACAGTAATGTGAGAAATGATTTCCTCTTAGCACAAACAGTTCTCTGTAATGTCTGTTTACATGAATAGCACATGGTTGCTGGGATAGCCTGCAAGTAAAAATAAGATTAGGACAGTGCTTTGTGACGATGAGAGGAGCTGACATGTGCGCCTGAAGCCTGATGCCCCGGAGCGTGCGTGCGTGTGCATGTGGGAAATGTTTGTCAGATACAAAATGAGAGAAGGAATGTTCCAGAGGTGTAGCACTGCAAGAAGCTTCACTCTCACACAGTAATGGAACTTGTGACACCGGGAGAGCTGCAGTCTTTTTGACCCAAACACAGTAATTCATTTAGGGTTGTTATTCCGTTAATTTCATTTTTCTGCTGTAATAAGTAATAAATACCTTAGCTCTAGTCTGTTAGTTGGCCAATTGCTTAATCAGTTGTTGGTGTCTTAGTCTATCAAAACTTTAATTTGTCAACTAAATAATTTTGGAGCCCTTTAAGGGTTTATATTCACAGCAGCAGGAAGCAGAAGGCATAAAGCGAGGTATCTTGATATTTGGGAGTAAATTGTAGAAAGGGATGGACTTTTAGATCATTTTGTGGATCTTGTTTTAAAGATGCCTTAAAAATCGTTGAGCAGTCAAATGGGCAACATTTTGTAAATAATTTTATGAACATTTCATAATTTACAAACATTTAACTATTAACTAATGTTGAACTGACATGTTGCAACACAATTGTTTTGATTTAATTTATAACTGAGATAACAAGAAATATATCAATACAGCCCTAACTGATCACTATTTACAAGACAATTTCTTTATAAATATGTGATCTCCTGTAAATCTTATCAGTGCATTTTGTGGACAGATACATTACTACATGCTAATGTGGATAAGTATTTGTATGGTTTGTAAGCATAATTACTATAATATAAAATAGTCACCTTCCTGGCTATGGAGCTCAACAGTGACCGCCCACTTCCTGGTTCAATAATGTCGGGCTCCAATGTTAAATCTTCATAGGGGTGTCGAAAAATATATATCAAAAGTCTGACATTTTCTCGGGGCTAACCAGCTCTGTGGTGAGTCATGAGTAAAAAAATCTACATTTTTGTTTAAAATTCATTTCTGCAGCTTCATAAACTACAAAGTTATTAAGCCATTTTGGCAAATTTTAAGCTATAGGTGTGCTTTTTAAACTGAAACAACTGCACTGGGTTAGCACATAGCTCTTAATACTTTTTGAAAAGCCTATGGCTCTTTACTATGGGGCTATTTACTTCGGGAACCAGGGCGATCTTCCACTGTTGAGCTCCATTTGTTCTGCCCTAATGCTGGACTATGTTCAGCCATAGTCAGTGGCATATAGTACATACATACAGTACTTTATATACTTTCCATTTTTGCTCCATTTGAAAGTGTGTTATATTTTATTTGTAAAGTTATTATTTTGTTATATTGAGTGTTTTTATTGTTATTTTTGAACTGTACCTTAGATTTTGGACAAATCCTCGAGCTTGCCTGCACACACCCCTTTTAGCTAATTATATCAGTATTTTACAACTTGCACTTCGTATGACACTCCTAGAATATTTCAAAACCATCCCACATATGAAATATTAAAGTAGGAGATATTTTTTTGTTTGTTTTGTTTTGTTATTTTTTAATAGTGTTTTTTGTCCTTATCACACCTACGCACTGGGTAACAATGATTTAACCACTGCACAAACATTAATATGCATGCACGTATGCTAAAATCCATGTGTCTTGAAGTTTAAACAATACAAACACACAAAAGTGAGATAAAAAGTTGCAATACTTACAACCATCCCGTTTAGCGAAACCCAGCAGTCAGGGGGAAACTCTTGTAGGAGAGGCACCAAATACTGCAGACAGCCATCCCATGACATAGAAGCAGCATCATTCCTATCAAATTAAATATTCTTACCACAGCACTAGCCAGGTCATAGGTCATATGGAAAATCTGCAAGAGAGAAAAGGAAAGAGAGAAGGATTAGACAAAATATACTTTCATTCTAGTGAAGTTGCTGGTGACAAAATAAAAGAGTGTTCACAGTCAAGTAGTAGTGTGTCTGCTTGGCCCACTGCAGGTCTGTGTGTCCGTGTGTGGGGCACTCACTATGTCGAGTGCTTCATAATTTATCACGGCTGCTTTCCAAAGCAAACGAACAGAGAGCAGGACGCACATACCGAGATGTAGTGGTCAGTGATCAAACTTCTGCATAGTTAAAAGGCAATCACGTGTGGCTGCAGTGGCATAGAGTTTAATACGCGGTTCAAGTCTCAGGAAGAGAAAGTCATTATAGTGAAGTATCCACAATGAGAATCAGTTTTCAGTCGGATGGCTTTTGGTTCACCAGAAATGAAATGGGCGAGAGTCAGTTAATCTTTCTGCCCATTACTGTCTTTTGAGTTAACAGTCCAGTGTTTCCCCAACTATTCAATAGACAAGGCTGCTTTCTCCTGTCGACAGCACAAACCACCCTGCATATAACTTTAGTTCATCTTATAAATGTCTAAAATATTCCTATAAGATCATTCAGAGCATTTTAACTGCTTTAAATGCCATCTCAAAGTAGTTAATATGCCTGCTAAGCCAATAAACCTGTGGGAAACACTGCAGTCCTTCCAAATATTATAGCAGCCCTTTATTTATGCATTAAATGACATATACAGACACAATATTTAGCTTAATATTTTATAAGTTCCACCTCTTACTTGTAAATATTCTTTAACAAACAACAGATTTTATCGTACACATTATTTTTTGTTGGAAAGATGAAAGATAAATCATTATCATTTTGAGCCCTATAGTAAAACGAAAAACCATGAGCTGTAGGACAATCCAAAATTACTCAAACGTGCACGAATTAATCCAAATACAAATGTCTGACAATACGCGTTTTACTGACAGAAGATTGGCCGTGTAGCTCTCGATTCAATGATGATTTGACATGACTCAGCTTAAATCTCTCAATAGTTTTATTTCCCAGCTTTACCTTTGGAAGAAGGCATTATAAACAATGTTCAGCAATCAAGGGCTGGGAAAATGCAGAAAGCAATACAATCAGCATCATTTATGAACTTTCAGAAAGAACTCAGACCTAAGTGTCTATGAATTTCTGTGTAGCTCCTTATGAGCAGTAACACTACTACTGCAAGTTCAAAATGATCATCTTATTGACACTATCCAGAAATGAGAGGAGATAAACTATTTCACAGCACAGCTATAGACTGACTAGACTATTTTTTTAGAGAATGAAAAAGCTAAGTAACTATAGTAGAAGTTTTATTTATATTACTCATAGTTTTTTATTTTGTTTCAGTCAGCAAACAACTCTGACAAAATATTTAGGTTGACAAAATTAATCCTGATCTGAGTTGTTTTTATGTTAATGTCTCATGCAAAGTCTTCTGTGAATGCTGCTGCCTTTTGTTCAGTTTATTATTATGTTCATGTAAATATGAAATGTAAATCAAGGATGGAAGGATTAGTGTTTTGCAGTGTTTGTTCTCCACATTTTGAATTAAAGATTCAGGGTGAATGATAATGCATGATACATTCTGTGGTTGATATCTTCGATTGACAATACAGTGTATTTGGTATCATTGCCTCATTGTTTACAGTAACATTATATCATGTACACAACCAGTTTGTTTGCATGCAGAACCAGCTGTGTCGCTCACAAACCGCACTGAACCCAGGTGTGTTAGAAGTGCTTTGAATGAACACATTTCCACCCAGGCCCATTGTAAGTGGCCTGTAACCTTTCTGCACAAAAGACCGGGTCCAGCCACAAAGAGGCAGAGCAGCAGCTCGTGTGCAGCACCGGGACGTCCAGAGCACTGCCCTGAGAGGCTAAAATTAGAGCCAGCTTACAGGACGGCTGTCTCAGTGCACTCTCTCTCCTCCTCTGCCAACCATTATCATTAATGTAGCCAAGGCCTTTCTCTGCTCCAGTGTGAGCAAGACAAAGTCTTCTTATCAAGCAATCTTTGTATAGCAACAATAAGGAAATATTCACTAAAGATTAGGTTTTCATTGTTCATTATTTTTGTCTATTATCCCAGAGAACAGGAGCCTACTGTGTAGAACTGGGAAGGTTCACTGTTTATGAAATAAATATCCAAAATAGAAATGCACAAACTTTGAGACTCACCCTTTGTGAGGGCTTGGATGCACAAACTTTTCTTGATAAGACTTTGGTTTAAAGTAGTAAAATGACCACAATTACATTTGTAGGTTTACCACAAATATTGTGAACAGTTAATTTTGTATTTTGAGAGAAAATGCTTTGATTTTTGTGGCGGTTTTTGATAGTGGTTAAAGATGAACTTTAAATTCTACCATAGACATTTATCAGTGTCGCGGACTAACTACCGAGCCAAAAAAATGGCACAAGGCCCAACCATAAATATTAATTTGATTTAATTTAAATCTGAATATTTTGGCTCTCAGTTTAAGATGTAACAATACTGAATTTAAAAAAAACTTATTTAAAGTGGTATTTTAAAAATGCATAATTTACAACTCAGTTATATTTCCACAATTGCTGTATGACACCTTTGGTGCTTTGCAATGTGTTGAGGTACCAGTCGCCCGGACCCATTTAGAACACTCACTTAGTCTATTTATTAATATATGACAGAAAGAAATTACAGCAACATGAAATGAACCTAAAATAACATACAGGTCACATGTTTTGTAGATTTACACATAATAAAACTGATTTCAGGGCTACGAACATGAGCAGAGCTGTTGGAATACACGGAGATTTCCAAGAACAAGTTGCTGGAAAGCCTGTGTAACCCTTGGGTCAGGCTGAGTCAGAGGACACAGAGAAAAGACTTGTTAGTGGTGGTCAGAGGCTGCAGCTAACCGGCAGCTAATGAGCTATTATTATTATAGTCTTGTCTTTTGTAACCATGTTTTACAAAATCAGAGGCATCTGGTCAGGGATTACGCAGGATAATCTTCATTACAAAACACAACAGTGGGACCTTTTACTTTCTAATGTAATGTCACCAAAACTATATGTAATAATCATCTTCATGTTGGGAAGTGAAATCAGCAGCATGAACAAGGATCAAACCTCAACCCTGCTCTCTGAAGTCTACACTCTTTCTCCTCATTCACTGCTTTTCATCTTTAGCTTGGTCAAGTGATTTTGTTTTTGATAACGATTTATCCATCGCATTATATTACAATTACAGAACAATAAACACATGGTCTGATGTCGGGGGTTGCTAAATGTATCAGAAATCAGATACTCAAACTGACATCAAAATAGATTTGCATTGGAGAAATGATCGATAACAATAAAAAAATATTGATTTTAAAATGATACATTTAAAGGTGTGCTCAGTAACTGTCTCCAAAATGATGATCCTAGTATCAAACATACATCTAATTTTTATTTAAATCTCGTACTTTCTACACTAAAAAACATTCAATTTAACACTGAGATGGTGACCTCGAAATTTCACAGCTCCGAGCTGTTTGCTTAGGTTTATTAACAGTTAACCTAAAACTGTAACCTAAATAAGCACATTTAAAAAGTAAATGATAAATATAGCAATTCTTGTTGTTTGTCCTCGTAGGTGTTGCCGTAGTAAAAACACTAAAGATTATGTGCCTGCGAGCTAAACAGGAAGTGCACTGCCAAAACAGTGGGTGGGGCATAAATAGGTGAAAAGGCAAAGCAGATGATTTGACTGTTAAATGTGACATTTTGTGAACAGTTTGAACTTGAGCTTTTATCAGAACTAATAATTTAACATTTATAATGTTTATTGTCTTTACCTGAAAAGAAGCATTTTAAATTTTTGTTTAGGGATTTTTATCAAGAATCAAGTGTATTTCTTATCAACATTGAGTGTGACATTTTAGCATAGACATAGCCTAATGTATTTTCATCATTATAAACATCAGAACTAAAAGAAGATCATTTAAAAAGATAATTTAATAACATTGGCGTTTTTATATCTAAATGTAAAAAAATAAAAACATTTTCTTTCTACTCTGAGTCTTAACTCATCCTTTCATCCTTTACTTAGTTGAAAATGTATTCAATGGCCTTCTATCAAATAAAGCAAAATAGACTGTCTAAATAGAGACAAAAAACAAAAATCATCTTGTCCCACAAAGATTCACCTTGTTTACAATTCTGGGGAAGTCTGTCAGCAGGCACAGGCACAATACACCACAATTAAAAGCCTGACGCTTACATTTGAGCACAGACGGGGCACAGGTCAGAATAATCCCTCTAATACACAGGACAACAAGCCAAACAGTCATGTGATAGCAGCACTGCAGTATCCGGCCAGCTGCATGTCCACACGTGCTCAGTTACAGACCGATCAACATGTCAAGCTGTGATTACAACCATATATGCTCATCTTTACCTGAGAATGAACAACTAATCAGCTCTTTTTATTATTTGTCACGATAGTATTTTATATGTTTCTTATTGCTCTGATATTTCTCAAACTGTTTTATTAAAGACACATTTTGCCCTGTTAGTGTGATGTATTTATCTTGAAGGCATTAAATATCTATTAAAGACAACCAAGATACAAAAAACATTTCATTTAGTGCAGTGTGTGCCATTTCTAACCCTAAAACGCAGACATATCCTAAATGTTTTTGTAGGACCTGAGGCTTCATGGTGAATTGGTTTATATGATCTTAGGCTGTATATTTCACTATTTGTGTATACAGACTACATATTTTGTTCTCAAGTCTAATTTATTTTGAGATCAAATTCAAAACTTCTGAGGGCCTCCCTAAGATCGCTGATTTAGCAAACAGAAATGTTAGAAAATCAAAACAATGAAACAGTCATTGGCCAATAATACAGACGCAGGTCCAATGTCCCTGTTGATGAAGGTAAAATAAATGTGCCCAGTGATTCAACTTCTTCTAAATGCCAATCATCAAATGATTTACCGTATTGATCACCAGTCCTCTGCTTCTACATGTTGAGTTTGATTAGCTGTTTTCAAAATAAGAGTTTGAATGTGAGTGCAGTCCTTGATTATTGGTTCTTATTGGTTCAGTAACATCCATCTGCTTTACTGGGGCAGGGTTCAGTTTATGTAATTTATTGTTTGGGGAGGGAGCATTTGAGCTGAGCGATGTAGAAAAAAAAATGTCTTGATAGTTTTTTTAATAAATGTGTAAAACTAGGGGTGTCAAATGAGTGTATTAATTGAGATTAATTAATTACAGACATATTAATCGAGTTAATTTTTTAAATCACATTATTCTATTTTGAATTTTTAACTTCATTGTTTCCATATGTGAGTTGCAAAGTGGACATAAGAGTTGTTCAACTTGACAACTTAGCAACAAAATACTTCCTAAAGTCTTTATTTTTTGCAATATATTAATATTTTCCATCAGCAACATAATGTAATGAATTAATCTGAATAAAAACAAAACAAAAATACTTAAGTTTAATGTTTTTCTCAGCAATTTTTAGGTGAGATTACAAATAGATTAATTAGATTAATTAATTACAGATCATAATTAATTAATCGCTTCAATTTTTTAATTGCTTGACAGCACTAGTTAAAACGTGTCTGTTGCTTGAGGTTTAATTGTCAGAAAAATATGACATTTTGCCAGATAATCACATTGGAAATCATGCCATCCTAAATAAGTGAAATAGTGCTTTAAATAAGTAGTAAGTATGATGTTCTTTGTTTATTTTGACTGAGTTAAAATTAAACTATCAATGGAACAAGCATACTTTAAGTTGAGAATAAATAGACACTAAAAAATATAAACAAAAAATACTGTTCTATCGGCAAGTCTTATTGTAAGACAATAAAAACAACTCCAAATTTAGATAAACGTTACTCAATGCAGGCACTTATTCACATGTGCAGCAATTTCCTCTTATTTGTGGTTAATAATTGTAAATAAATGGTCGATATCAGTGTCAGAATTATAAGAAAAACAAACAAAAATGGCCAACATTTCATACCATAGATTCATATATTGTATTGTCATCTTGATGTATTTTTTCCTGTTTTGTAAAGCACTTTGAGTTGCTCTGAGTATGAATTGTGCTATACAAATAAATTTGCCTTGCCTTGCCATATACTGTATTATGTTTTCATCTTTGATTTTCTAAGTCTTATGGATTTAAAATTAAAATACTGGTATCAGCAAACATAACATTTTGCCACAACAGGAGATCAAACCAAAATAAAAAAAATACACCACTCATTATCAAATACAGCCATTTGAGAAGCAAAAATAACTAACTTTTTAATTATTTAACTTTTAGACAGTCTATGCAAAAGTGCATTTAAATGTTTTTAGAATTTTTATTTTCATTCACAAAGAGAGTACTGGCGCTTCTCTGAGTGTTCAACACTTTCTTACTTTAAATCAGCACTACTTTAAATCTGGCACTACTTAATAAGTCTTGCCCACTTAAACCACTGGTCAAGAGACCTCTTGTGATTTTTCTGTACATTAAGGAAAAAACTATACCATATGCAGATCAATAATTCACATTTTGTTCGTTGTAAAACACAAAGATGATCTAAAACAGCTTAGAAATAGAACCAGGTTCATTGACTTCCTGTTCAAAACTGAAGAAATGATAAGCCTCTTCAACTACCATTTTTTGTTGTTGGAAAACAGCTACATGACAATTTTGTACAATGTTTACTTGGAAAGTGGGTGGGGACAAATGATTGGTGAAGACAGGGATTTTCTGAGCACTGGAGCATTATCTGCAGGATAATACAACATTACTCAAACATGCAGGAATCAATCCAAATACAACTTTGACGAAACTAATGATGAGAGAACAACATGGTTAAAACTCAGTAAAGTAGATTTCACATAAGCTCCACTTTATAAGAATAAAAGAAAATGAAGAAAGTTGTATGGCCGTGACAACTATAATTGCTAAATCAATGATATATGATATTTTGTCTTTCAATAAATGCAAGTATAAAACTGGACATCCCTACTTCAAACATGGACATTTCAAGTTGGCATTGGTTAATATCCGTGGTCATAAAAATCTACAGTGACAACACTTATCTGATCAAAGTGAAAGGTGTTTTTTTGAGTTGCTTTTGATCAAGTTTGGTGCGGTGGCATGTCCACAATGTCTGTCCTTCAGGCTTGTGCTGCTTTGACATTTGGAACAAAAGCAAAGGGCGCACAAGAGAATTACTCTGTATCAAACATGAAATTACAACATGTTCTTTATACATCTTCAAATTGAACACAGCGACCTCTGCGTGAGGTTAGCCAGGATTAGCGAGGGACTAATTTGAGGGGATTAAATAAACCACTGACTATTACATTGAAGGATGACAAACTGCTTCCAGGAAAATCTAGAGTTTTCCTGCTTAACAGCGTCTTCCTAATCTCTTTTTTGGACCTTTTGGGGGTTTTACTTAACAAGCGGGTTAAAGTTATAAAGAAAAGATAATGTCATGTTCTTTTAGTTGTTCTTCGCTAAATCTTTTGCCCTTTTGTCATGCAATCCTAGCTTATATAATAACTTAAACGACCGTGCTATGCGCTCTCTCTCATACAAGGCTGAGATCATAACAGCGCAACAGTGGCATTCCTTACTTCCCCGAGAAAGGCAGCCAGCTAGAAATAATAAGAATTCATGCAACCGTACTGATAGATGAGTAGAATAGTTCAGCAATAAATAAACATAAATCGAGTTGGCATTATTTCAGAGCTACAGGCTACATACAGTATGCTCCAAAACACTAATCAGCCAGCGGAGCAGATTAGAACAGGCCAAGGGAGGAGAAGGAAACTATAGAAGTTAAGCAAAGACATTATTTTATTAGAGAAATGCTACTCAACATTCTGGCAAAAGTATAAGAAGAACGTCTGTAAAAATGTGTTTTGGGCTAATTTTTTCCTCTGGTGAGCGTTTGTTTGGCAGGCCTTTTATAGAGCATTTTATGGATTTACGGAGCTTAGCAGGATGTAGAAGAAGACCGGTTATGTTTGAAACTGTCTGAATATGTATCGAGACTTATTCTCTGACCTGACAACTACTTTGGCGAATTACTTCTGGCGGATGGAAGCATTTTGTCTGAGCTTGTGTGGCTCGTCAGACGCTCTGAATCAATACTTTCACATTGCTGAAGAGGTGATTTTTACATTTGTTTCAGGTTCTTTTCACATTGCTAGACCCAGGTGTAGCTAAAACACTTTAATCAGTTTTTTTTCATGACCTAAAGCTGTTAATAATGCTAAATATGATATCAGATGTGTAGCATGTTTTATTAGTTGTTTGGAAGCAACACAACATTCACTAGGCCTAATTATTTTATTATTATCTTAATTTTGGAGTAACTTTTTGGAGATTTTTGTCAAACGCTTGGTTCCTATTACCTGGCTCTGGTTAAAAGCTTTTCATAAAAAAAAAATGATGATTGACAACAATTGAGTTTTAGCTATAACTCTAAATAAAAGAACAATTTTAACATTTTTACTGCTGCATAACAAGTATGTTCACTTATCAAGCGGACTAAAAACATCCTTATTAGTATAAGAAAAGTTGAACTGTGTGATTCCAAAGTCTGTGTCAATCATGTACAAACTCAAAATTTAGGGCAGCTTGATTACAATGAAAATAATATTCACGATTACTTAAATCATAATTGATATAACAATTATTCAAACATTACCCGCTTAAAGAAACTGCATAGCGTTAATGTTATTTAAATGTTGAGAGTGAAGATATAAAATCAAATATCTCACTGAAATAAACAGTTGTAAATGTATTCTGCAATGGTAAAGAAACCACCAATTTCCCCAAATAAATAAATGAGCACTTATGAATAGCCTTATAAGTTACAGTCAATAATCATGAATAATCGTATACACAATGTTTGTAAACGATTACAGCAGTAAACGTAATTCAAATTAAAATTGCCCAGTCCTATCAATATTTGGCAGTAGTTGTGGTTGTTTATATTTGTTATCAGTCTGAAGCTGCTTTTTCCTATTTAGTTGTGTTTTGAGATCCAACAGTAGAAACGGTAATTTATCTCTTTTGATTCTCATGTATGTTTGCCACTCACTGCTGACATTTAGAATGCAGTGATGCCATCTGCATAACCTCAGTGACAATCTATAAATATAGCCTACCCATTATTCAAAGTGAAAACATCCAGGCCATTGGTTTTACCTGTGCCAAAACAATTGATCCAGATTGTGCAGCTGAACGACAGCACATTTAGGTAATGAGGCCCAACAGTAATTTGTAGCCGGAGACTTAATTAAATACAAGAGGTGATCGATGGGATCTTTAGCCCGATGGAAAACAAGTAGTGATCCTAATGTAACAAAGGACTCTTTAAAGACATGATCGTTATTGTCTGGAAGCATGCATGTGCCTTAGCGCGGCGCGATATCCATACGCAGCTGACGGCTAATCCATCACAGGAAACAATGGAAGGCGACCGGCCCCTCCCACAGATTCACACCTTATCTGCAGTGCTTAACTAGCCTATTGAGGTTATGCACAGACATTGTTTTATCTGAAAATAGCTACTCATGATTCTGACTGAGTGGCAAAAGTATGATAAGAACGCCTGATAAAATGTGTCTGTCAGCTTTCTTTAGCCTAATTTTTGTTTGTTTGGCAGAAATTTCTAAAGTAGCTTTTCTGATGTCATGCAACGGTGCAGGATTGAGCTAACTTGGTTGCTAATGGCAGCTGGAGATTGATCAGTGCTAGAATGTTGGGTCGAAACAGTTATAGACTCTGCATGAAATGTCAGTTGGCTTGTTTTTATTCGAAATACCCAACTTCTGTACTTATGAGCATTTCCTGTTCAGTTCATTTCTAAAAGGTTTTCACTACATCATAAATCCATCTAAATCCAATACATAATCGGGGATCTACAGTAAACATTGAGTTGTCTGAAAACAAGTTAAAGACTTTACAACTTAGGAGAATCTTTCATCAAAGGACCAAATGTGTTTTTAAGAGAAGTGTTTGTCTAAATGCTAATGCTAACAGGAAATACACATAAGTACAGAAGTTAGCTTTTTTTTGAATATAAACAAACCAACTGTTCCATGCACAGAACCAATTAAATTTAGGTCAATAAGTAGGTTTGGGTTTAGGTAAAGGTCAAGATAAAACATGTAACAGTTTAAGCCAGGTTATAACAAAAATAAACTCATTACTATGGCAACCAGCTCACATTTTTACTGTTAAGCTACAAATACACTTCACTCATCAAACTAAAACATATAATTTAAGCATAGAAAAGTTATGAGTTGAACTGTGTGTGATTGTAAAGTCTGTGTAACGAAACAGAAGAGTTGTTGTAGTTTTTCTGCTTTTCTGCCACTGTTTACCTGTAGCATATACAACTCAAATTTTGCAGTAGTTGTATTTGTTGTATTTATTATCAGTTTTAGCTGCATTTTCTACGTCATTAGTGTTTTGAGGCTTAACAGGAAAAAATATAATTCGCCTTCATTGACTCTCATTCATTTTCACCACTCACTGCTGACATTAGAAATGCTGTGATGTCATCTGCACAACCTCTACTGTTGCATGGCACAGATCAACAAGCGCAGCCATCTTTATTCACAACAAAGGGAATATTGCGTCTTTGAGACAGTGTTAAATACAGCCTGGCCTTCCTAATGAGCTACACGACGGCGGCGCGCTAAGAGGAGGAATTTGCATCTCAAGAGCTCAATCACAATATCTGTGTTTCTGTCTTCTTAATGGAGTGTGGCGAGACTGCTGGCTTTTCTTTTGTTAACAGTTTCAACATGTTTGCTTTGGTGGCAAATCAAAAGCAACATATTCTACAAAACCTCACCAGACATGTTGAAAAAACACAGTTAATGTCACTCAGTTATTTAAGAAGTTGACTAGTTAGCGGTTTTCAGAGGTGGAAACTTTTTATCCGAGCAGTACTTCAGAGGTTTTTTGGGGGTATAAGAGATGTATAGTAACTTTTTATTTTTACTTCTTAAAATGTTAAAGAAATATCTGTTCTTTCAAATCCCTACATTTTAAATCACGCTTGCTACTTTTTTTTCTAAATCTACAAACTTTTTTTTTCTCTTTAAGCCTTCAATATTAGCACTTTGTTAGAGATAAATTCTATTTACCACAAAGTTAGGACTGGGCCATCTGAGAAAAAATATAATCACGATTTTTTTTTTCTCATATTGATACATTTCCGATTCAATTTTGTTTAAACAAATGAAAAATGACATCCATGAACCTAAACAAAACAAAAACTTTTAATATGTCACATTTATTAGATTTTTTAATACTGCATATCAATATCCGCCTCAAGTTTGACATTTGCTCCAAGATACAGATTTTACTGACAAAAGATTGGTTTTCGATCTTTCAATTCAAAACCTACAACCAAATAATTGACGATTCAGTTTGATTCGATCTCTCGATATTTCATTTAATGGCCCAGCCCTACACAAAATATTGCCAGATTAATTACAACCAATTTATTAAGAAAGCCCATGCATTTCATGCTTTAGTGCACACTCCCACTTGTGTTTTACTTTTTTTACTTAAAGGGACTAAACATTTTTTTTTTTTTACTATAAAATAACTTAAAACCAATTCCTCCTTAGCAGACATATCTTGTTAATGTCTATCTTCAAGTGAAAATTAGTCCACAATGTCTTGTCTCTGTCTAATAACATCGCGTTTGCTCATCAACATCCACTAAGTCCATCTGTTGTTGTTGTTGTTGTTAGCATTGGGGCAAACTGCTGTTAAAATACCGACTCGCTCCAACCGCCTCCAAACGCTGTGAAAAGACATTGAGGTGAACAATTCAGAGGCTCAGAATGCATAAGGTAAGTGAGCACATCATGTAGACTAATGTAAGGACTTTAAAATTGTATATTTTTCTGTTTGTCTATATTTAAGGAGGCAAAAATCAAGGATAGTACCTTTTAATATGCTATACCTGATTTTTGTGATCTTAAAAAGTAAATAAACTGACATTTTAAACTTTTAACAACATGTTCCTAATGCTTTCTGAGCTGTGCTTATGTAGTCCACTCCAGTTTCACTTTGCTGTCTGAGAAAAGATGTTCTTTAGCCATAATTGTAGCCAAAAATAAATGCACGTGGATCTTAACTATGTGCTAAAAGGTTTGTTAAGGAATTCATGTTTTGCTGTGAAAATAAGACACAGGCAGCTTCAATTGGTTTGCAATTTACATTTTAAAAATTGTATACTATTCAGAGATCACATTTGAAACATGTCCAGCAGGATAACAGACAAAAACAGTTGAAAACAATGTATTTATGCAGATATTTAGCTGTTAGTGAATGTAATGATGGTACAAAAATGTCCTATTTGTTAATTGCGTTCATTTTATGGCAGGGCAAATAATCGAAAAAACTGAGAGATCTAAATTTAAGTCAGTATAAGTAAGTAAGTAAGTAAGTAAGTAAGTAAGTAAGTAAGTAAGTAAGTAAAAAAAAAAATTATTTAGCATATTTTACAGACTTCAAAAATGACCAAACTGCTTTACAAAGGGGGTAGGCCAAAATACACACAAGAGAATTTAAGTAGCCATAACATAACGGACGCTGCCTGGTCCTTTTGGAATATGGAAATACAGAAGCTAGAATAGATACATTCATTATAACCAAGACAGAATAATCCAGATCAATTAATGAGGAAAAGAATTGTGATTATATTTACCAGATCATCCAGTTCGAGTTTATTGCACTTAAGATTTCGTTCTAAGCTATAATAAAAGACGACTAGTCACAATATGTTGCTTTATTTCAGCTTCCTTAGTAGAAATAAACAGTTCGTGTAAGTGTAAGTAAACAGAGGGTAAGAAGCACTAATCAAAGGCTGGTTTTAATTGGATGAGTCGGCCGTGCTAACGTGTCAATCACAGGAGGCCAGCGAGAGAAAGAGAAAAGGGTGTGCGAGCTGCTTCTTCCTGTGGGATCACTACTCTTCATCATTTCCATGTCCGTCAGCAGGATTCTCTTGTTCTCGCGCGCTGAGCACATCACAGTGGAGCGCTAGCCTCACTCCTTGCCCGCTGTCTCACCCGCTCTGCATCTATTTTGGTCGTGTGAGCGTGATAACCTCAACACTTGCGCTCTCCCTTAATCTGTGCTCCACCATTCCTGCGAGCTGGCTTCTCCTGCAGGGCTGAGGGGCCCACGCACACCAGGGTCATGTTTACGCTGCCCTCTATGCAGATCAATGTGGAATTATATATGAAGTTCTGCGCTGAAACATGAAGCTCACAAAGTACAAAGCGGCATACGTGGTCCACTACGGGGGTGCTAGTATATCGGGTTTAGTGTGGATAGTATACATCGCATATTTCGTAATAAACTACCACATGTGTAAAGCTTAGAATCAATATTAATCAATACTTGTGTAAGGACTGAGCAAAACTAGCAAACGTCTAAATGATCTGACCAAAATATCTCACTCAAACTGCATTCACAAGACTCATAAAGAAAAACAAAAACAGCTAAACAAGATTTTCAGGTAAAAAATGTAAAATTGTGCTTTTTAACTAATACAAAATTTGGTCAACTAAGACATCAGAAAGTGATCAATTGAATAAAATGTCACTGTTTTTACATTTACAATGTAACCTTTTGAGTTAGTTCATTTTAAACTTTCTTTTTGTTGCACTTTTACTACAAAAGATACTAAGAGATAAAAAAGATAATATTCTGTTTTTGCATATTTCATAATATTATCTAAAATTTGACATTTGCACACCTAATAAAACATGTATTTATTGTGTAAAGAGCAACTTAAAAACAATATTTCAAACATGATATAATCTGGCAGGGTTCCCACTCATATCCCAAAAAAATATTTTCCAGGACATTTACAGGACATTCCCAAAGAGGATTTTAGCTAAGCATGGCATTTTAAATCATTTAGAAAGTCTATGACAGCCCAGTGTATAACACAGCATGGCCAAAAATGATGGACACCAAAAAGTGAGGGGTCTGGTGGTCCTCTATCAGAAAAATTTGACCCCAAATGGTGATATTTCCTGCATTCTGATCAATTTTGGCAGTCTGACCAAGAGGACAACATATTGGTTAATTAAACAATAATATAGTAGTTCTATGTTCCAGTGAAGATGCGTTTTCCATGACTGCAATATTTTTCAGCTTTTCCAGGTTTCCAGGTCTTGTGGGAACCCTCAACATCAGCCTTAGTCAGTGTCATCAGTCTTATTATGGTCCAATTAAAGAAACAATCAGGATACTGGCTGAAAGAATATCACAGGGCCGATGATATTCTTTCTTCCTCAGTTATGTTCCTGGGATTATTGGGTTTTTTGGGTCTCTCAACATGACCCAGCCGGGGTGATGCACAGTATATAGGTATCTGAGAGGCATTTGTATTCCATGGATCGCCACTCTTGATCCATAGCCATTTAGATGCCTTCTCAGCCTCGTCTGTTATATTTTTAGAGCTTTTTTTGCTTGTAGACCCCTTACCCCTAACAATTTCAGTTCTTACTTCAATGAGATTGCAGCGTGCTTGCCATCCTTGGCTTGTTGGTCCACTAGCTCTCTGTACTTTGCTCTTTTTCACTCAAAGGCCTCCTCTATACGGTCTTCCCAGGGGACAGTCAACTCCAGCAGAAGCTCTTGCCTTGTTGTCTCTCTTATAGCAATACCATATCTGTCCTTAGTGTGATCTCCTCAATGGACTCAAACTGAACTATGACTTACTTTTATGATTATAGACCCCTTGCATGTCAGTAAACATTGGACAACGTTACCTCCATTGAACCAGTGTAAACTAGCTTGTTTTTGGAGGGATTTTTAAACACAAAAGGTGAAAAAAAGTCAGATTCTGGTCGAAACTGTCAGGATATATATCATGACTTATTCTGTGTGACCAGACTTTGGTACTTCTGACGGATGGATCGCATTTTGTCTGAGCTTGTTAGATTCGTCAGAGGATCAAGATCTACTCTTTCACACAACTGAAAAGGTGATTGTTAAATTTGTTTCAGGTTCGTTTTACTTTGCATAGTCCCAGTAGTTGCTAAAATGCTGTCTTTTAACGGTTCATTCATGTCTTGAAGCTAATGCTAAATATGCTAATGTGTGCACTTCCCATTAGTGCTTCAGAGACGACACAAAATGTATCAGTAATTATTTTATGATTAACTTAGTTCAACAAAATTGGTTGTTTGTAGCTCTAAAAATCTGTTAGCTCAAGTCAAAGGCTTTGCTAAAGCAAGAAATAAGGGTCTTATGCATAAAAATTGAATGATTTTTGACAATTGACAATTTTAACATCGAACTGTACATTAGACACAGAAGTCCTAGTTACAATTCACAACGAAACAACATTTTAACCACCATAAAACTACAAACTTTTACTGTGTCAGCTATGAGTTTTCGTTTTTTTTTGCCTCCAGCTAGCGCTGTGACGTCACCGTGACGTGGCATGCAAAGGGTCTATTCTTAGTTTGCACAATTATATTGTGACTTGACGAATGAAAATTGTAAGAGCAGATGTATTAAAACATAAATAAAATATTGCACTCTCAGGTTGTCGATGTTGACGAAGGTGAAAAATATAGAGAGCAATGGTTTACTTACATTTTAAAAATAATCCAATAATCTTGACATCTCTATTTAAAGTAGGATTGTCTTATTAAAACAGCTGTTAAAAAGTCGCGTTAGGTTTGTCATATTGCTCCCATAGAACACTTGATAATTGCTTGGTTTGCTCCTTATTGTTGCAGCTGTAAAGTCAGTTTGAAACCTTATGTGGGCATTGTTGAAAGAAGTTAAAGCTGTTTCTTTAAAAAGTGCAGAAAAGTGTAGGTTTTGCACGAGAGGGAATCAGGAGATCAAATGTACGTACTTATGGATGAGGAGGAGGAGGTTAAATGTTCTATTGATTTGTACCTGAAACCTGAGCAGCAGCACCAAAATAACACCAGCTCCGAGCTAAGAAAGCATGTCCAGATGACTGACGTCTCAAACACAGGGCAGCAGCACCTCCATTACACACTCGTCATCATTTCTGCCAGAACAAGTCACAGCAGGAGCATGTTTACATATTTTTATACAAACAACTGTTTCACCACTTGAGAGTTTTGTTATTCAGGCCCATTTCAGAGCAACAGTCGACAATACTGTTCCAGGAAGAAAATCAGCGTCTTTATGTCCTGGATATGACGAGAGGAGAGAGAGCCAGAGCAAACAAATGTAGCTGAGTGCAGCCAAAGAGATTCTGTACAGACATTTTGTTCATTTAAAACTCGCTACAGCAAAAGGATTTAGCTGTACTTTTCATGCTAACTAGACTGCAACATTAATAAAGTCGTAAGCACTTCTGACTTATAACAAGAGCTGAATCTACGCACTTTTGTCACGGTGAGAGCTCAAGAAACACAGAACATTTATACTGATTTTAACACATTGCTATGCACAACCATTCTGTGATTCAACTCTAAAAAGTATTGCAATACTTAACCTATAATTAGTGATTCACCTAATCCAGCAAAACTTGATATTCAATGCCAGTATCAGATCATAATAATTCACGACTTACTCTCTGATGTGATACAGAATGTCTCATAATGTTTGAAACTTTAGCCTCACAAACCCTGTCAAGTTGTTGCCGGTACAATAAATAACAACTACATAGCATTACGACCCATTTTATAACATTTTAACAAATGTTTTAATTAAAAAGTAGGACTGAAAGAGGGACCTGTCTGGGTTGATATCGGGTATCGGCCAATACTTAAAGCAAAGATATTTGAATCAGTATTAGAACTACTGAAAAAGTGAAAAAAAAAAAAAAAAAGTCATTTAAGGATCATTAGGAACTGCAATATTTTTGCCTTGAGTTAAGAAAAATAAATTCACAGGCCAAAAGTACAAAAATAAGAAACTACTAAGCTACAGTAAATCAGTGGCATTTATAAAAGTCCAAATGCAAAATAAATGACTATGATTCTTCTCTTTTTAAGAAGTAAATAAGTACTTAGCCTTTTACCCAAAAAATAAACTTGAATAAAAGCATGTTTTTCTATTTGGATGTTTTTGTTGGACTAACAAACATATTAATAAAAAAGAATGTCTTTTGTTCTGCTTGTTTCTAAAGAAATGTTGCTCCTATAAATATATCAGACATAAAACTGATAATTATCAAAGAAGAATGTTTCAAAGTATATTTCAGTAGAATAATTTTCTACTTCCAGAACGTTACACGCAACTTTAGTCAATCAGCACAATATTCCAATAACAAGTACATAATTTTACAAATATTTGATTATGTCAAATGTGCATCAATGTCCATAAAGGCTGTGGAAGCAGAGGAGCATGCAGTTTTGTCATATGTTATATGTTTTGTAATACATGGTTTCCAAGATCATAGGATTATCAAAATTAAACTATGTGACAATGTACTGCAAAATAATACTGTTCCAGCTATGGAACCAGCCTGAAATCAATTGATTAATTATCAATATGTCTCAATTCGACAAAACAACAATTTAGCACAAAGTCACCAATATGTAGACTTAGGTTAAATGTTATTACTAAAGTGTATGTATAGTTTTAACTAATCCAAACTTGTCACATAAAAAAAAAAAAACAACAGCAAACACTACAAGATTTGAAAATAATGTTAATGTTGCAAATATCAAATACAGAATGAAAAAAACATTCTCAGACCTGAAAATGGTGATAAAATTGTCTAGGTTTGACCATTTTCCAGTTTAATGGAGCTCTAATGCATCAAATGTGAATAATATGAACATTCATGTCATTGTTCAGTCAAATATATTTCACATTTATGTCATACATGTGCTCCCGAGAGAAGAAATGACAGTAAAATCAACGACACAGAACCGGAGCAGGCATGATAAAGGTGAAAGAGAGCCGGGAAAGGCCTTTTGCAGATGTCTGGGACGGTGACGCGGGGGAGCAGAGAAGAAGAGTGCAGTGAGCAGTGCTAAGAAGGCAGTCAGGAAGATTAGGGCCATGTGAGCGCACAGGGGATTTGGCTGAAGCACACACTGGGCCTGCCGCTCTCATGTCAACACAACACAAGATGGACCCTGGACATCGCACAATTGGTTCTGGACAAAAGAGCTAAACCCCGAAATTCAGCACACACAGCAAATTTACTACACACACTCTGCAGTTTCCTTTAGAAAATGAGTCAAAAAGTCTTAAAATCTGTACACTTATCTTAATTTTAGTCCATTTTCATGAGCCAACATGTTTATTGGATAGAATCAGATTCTAGTAGTGCCGGACATCTTTACTTACCCCACTGGCAAGTTTGTTTCAAGCTGTAAACTGCAAAAATATGACCCTATATACTTAAGCAATTCACCATCATTTAGTCAAAACTACTCACAATTAAGATGCAATTCTAATTTATCTCACCAAGACCAGAAATTCACTTTTTATTATTCAGGTGAACATTTTCTTTGCGGTATCCTCAGTGGTCAAAAGAGTGAGGAATTATACACTAATCAATAAGAAGGATTTGAAAGCACATTGCAAATCTATTACATCTTTTTTAAGATTTGAAAATCTTGTGTTTTTTTTTTGTTTGTTTTTTTACATTTTTGGGTCTGAATAGTTACTTAGCTTTACTGTTTACTCAAATCACTGAGGTATTAAAGTTGATGAGTAGATTGTGTCTTTGGTCCAGTACAGTCATGGATTGACAAATATTGTCTGAATATAGTTGATATTATCGAGGTATCCATTTTTGTCAATATCGCCCAGCCCTAATAAGTAGTATCAAAAATCATCTGAGCAAGTATCAATGCAATATAGAAAACTATTTGTACAGTAAGAATACAACTAGTACAAGACCACAATATATAAATTATAAACAATTGAGAGCAAAGTAGTTCCTCTAGTATCAAAACTGATTATCACGACAGTCGTATCCCATCTGCCCCTTTTTTTGTGTATGATCTCAGCCTAGTGAACTTTTTGATTATTATTAAACATTTAATCTTGTCAAACTTGATTAAAATGAACCATGTGAGTCACAATATGACTCTTTGGAATGAGTGTCGATTGGTCAGAATTGTAATTTTGCGCCAAAACCTGTTGTAAAGTTGTGCTATAGTGGTCGAAAAAAATCTATGCAATGTTTTCACCTGCACTCCTTTCTTCACAGACCTTGTGCACTTCTGGATCAGTGCTGTTGCTGTCGATCACAACAAAGAAGCCTTAAGCTTTTCTAAGTAGGTACATTCTTTTCTAATTCATATCTTCTAGACACATTTTCTCTTTCATGCAGCCTCAGATACCATATGTTAATGATAAAAATGGAGTAGAAAGATGAGGGCTGGGCAATAATGACGAAAATGCACTAAAAATGTCTGTAAACAAAGGTAAGGATTAATTATGTGGGAAATATCTCCAAAAATACTCACATGTCCAGAAATATTAGCTAATATGTTATTAAATGATTTAAAGCTGACACATTTTTCTTTCTTTCTTTCTTTCCTTCTTCTCTCTCTGATTTTCTGTAAGTATTTTTTATTAAATCACAGCAAACATATTAACCCTTTAGGTGCCTGAGTTTTTTTCAGTTGAAATGCATTTCTGTAAATATAAAGACTTAACCAAACCGATAATTCTCTAGGCTGAGTTTGGTATTTTTCATATTCTGAAACAGAAAAGCTGAAGTCTGAGGAAGAGAGCCTGAAATGTAAAGGGTTAATATGGCTTTTACTGTAACTACTATCAGTCAGTAAGAAACAACAATATTCTTTTACTTAAAGTCCATATGACAGATTCTTCTAATTTTGACTTAGTTTGGTGTGATAGTCCTTGTGGTGAATATTGATCATAGCTTTACAACAGTTAACTTGCAATTTATGAAGAAAATGAGAAATGAAAGTTAAAAATTACAGGAAGTATCCGCAAGTGTTGTCAAAAAGTGACAAAATGCAAAGACAATTTACTCACAACTGACACAGGTTCCTGGGAGTTACTTAGCACAAATAATGTTTTACAAGTTATTATTATTTGTCAAATTGTCTGCGTTTATGTTAATTTTGGAAACATATTTTCTAAACCAAAAACAATTATAATCCTTGTCAAATTAGCCAAACCAGGTGAAAACAAGCAAAATATTCATTGAAATCTTGAATATAACTATGTTCACTATGTTTTACTGTAAAAAGCAGTCTGTCATATGCACTTTAAAGTCGGCCTGCACTCCGTCCCCTGATGCCTTTTAATCTACTCCTTGACTGCAGTAAGACTAATAGCCTCACTGATCTGTTGTTGGGTCTCCCCTCTGCTTAACAATGCTCATCTGTGACGGCAGTGTAGTTTATGGCACTAACGATGGCACTGGAGGATCGTATAAATCAATGTGTTTACAGACAGCAGCAAAGCCACACGGCAGGGCCCAGCTGTGCATGTGACAGATGTGTATGTGCTGTGCATTTCGGCCAATCAATCACCTCTGTACAACTCTGGGGAAGTGAGAGAGGAGCCAGCTTTAATGCTTGGCTGCGTACAAATTAATTCATTAGCAGCGGGCATCATTTCAGGAAGTCTGCCATAAGTACTTTTACTCTGCCTTGATAAAAGCATCTCGAAGTCCACCAGGGAAGGTTAATTTAAGACTTTTCTTTCTAGTAAATGACTTAAACGGGTGAACTCTAGCCCCCCAGCACCAGAGCGGTTACCAAAAATAACCCAGATTAGCCTAATCTCTGCACTTATCACGTTAGGCCCACCCCAACCGTGTATCTTCTGTGTGTCTGTGTGTACACAAGATCTATTACCGCAGAGGCCAAGGGAATTCCCATCAGGCTTTGATGTCACTGACTGCAGTAAAGAGTCGAATTCAGAATGGACTCTTGTACCTGTATTTTTAAGAAACTGTTCACACATCTTCAACTGCTTCTGCTACATTGAATAAGAAATATAACCTTTTGAAAATGTTCCAGTAAGAGAACTAACAAACATTTTGTGTACACTGCATTCTGTCGATAACCTTTGCATATTCAGCATATAAAAGAGATTCCTCCAGTGTCAAGCTCTTTAAGTCACGCAGAAAGATGCTAATCTCTTGTTAAAAGGTGGGATGTCTAAAAGCTCCTCAGTACTACATTCTCTTCTAAATCAATACGGCAGGGTTCCTTGTGAATATGACTTAACACACCAAACAAACTGACACTGACACATGACAACACCTCCAGCTACTTCATAAAACTAATTAAGTTTGTGGACATTACAACCCACATTGGGCTCATCTCAGACTGGGATAAGTCTGCTTATAGAAGGACAATGTCACTACCATTCTTGTGCTGAGGGACTCATTACCATCATAAGATGTTATAATAGCACTGTCGACTGTTTTTAAATTTTTTTAGTTTGCACTAAAACGGCTAACTTATCAAATGAGCAAGTTTATGGTCTAAATATTCACAAACCTCCTGCGTCTCACTGCAAAGGCCAGTATCATTTCGAGACTCTATGTGACAGCATTGATTTGTCAAAACTGTGCTGATCACAAACACCTGCTGTCAAACCAATCACACTGCAGCTCCCCAAGTTCAGCCCCTCCTTTCAACTTTTGCTATTAATTTTAGCTTCACTTGAAGGCAGGAGTGTCAAACTGGCAGCCCAAGGGTCAAATGTGGCCCTCAAGGTGATTTAATGTGGCTCACAGGATTGTTTCTGACTTAAATTGATACTGGCCTGCCAATAAAAGCACACAACAATTTTAACTACAGGTCACAATACACTGCAGCCTGGCGCTGATGGGAGGAGTAACATTGACCAATGAATAACAAGCCTATGAAAATATTAAGGCTTATATTGCTGAGATGTGATTACTAGTGATGGGAAGATTACTCGATTTGCACCGATACATCGATGTAAACATGCACGATGCGAGTGCGTCGGTAGAAAGGAGCTACATCGATGCAGATCGTGTGACAAAAGCAGCCTGCATCGGATTATCAGACTATTTACGATGAATCTAGATTTTCACGATTCACTGATTAAAGTGTTCTCCTACACAGACACAGACACGCACATACACTCACTCACTCACAAGCTGAAGCTGACACTGCTGCAAACGCTATATATTTCTGACATTCCTTATGTAGGCTGTTTTGGTTTACTTTCACCTAAAGATGTGCCAACAACAAATAGCTCTGTTCTGGCGTTTGTCTCTTTCAGTCAAAGCACCTTTCATTTTCACAAAGCTTACGTAATAACAACAAAACAGTGTCCAGTGCCTTACCTGCGTATTGTAGAGGAGGAGACAGGCAAAGCAAATCTTCCAAACGTGTCTCCGGTGTTGAAGATTCGCTTAGTGCATTGAAATCCGTGTGTTCAGAAGAAAAAAAGTTTGAAACTCCACAACACGTACTATTCCACCGTGAACGTGCAGGAAATCCAAGCGTCTTTGCCCGGTAAAAGCTGTCCTTTCCGTGTTTATGTCCAAATCAAGGCGATGTGCGTCTTCCCAACGCGCTGATCCTCGCTCCTGCCCGTGTTTGTTTCTGGCGATGTGCGTTTTCCCCTCGCGCTGTTCTCGTCCTCGCTGTCTCGTCTTCGCGCGCTGATTCTCGGTGCTTGCTGTGTTTTCTCCACACGCTGGCTCTAGCCGTTTCTTCTCTCCTCATCCTCCGCGCGCTGCCGTCCTTCCAATTGCACGAGCTGGATGCGGCACCTATATCGCTGCACTCAGTCTGAGTTTGGGCCGTAGCTGCGTCTCAGTTCCACATTCACTCTGCCTGCCGCACTGACAAACTACATAGGCTTTTTCATAAGCTGTATTCCGCAGGTTATGATAGTAGACTGAAAGAAAACGGTCCAGAATGGACTTATTATTTAGCTTTCTTTCCCCCACATATTTATCATAACACTGGCCTTTGATTTGCCCCGCCTCCACAGCAGATCTGTCCAATGAGAGCGCTGGGTCTTAGGCTACGTCTTATTATGCTTTTAAAGTCCGATTGCACACAGCACTGTTAAAAATATGATGCAAACCGAACCAAAAATAATATTATATATATTATTATTTATAATAACTAGAAAGTTAGTAATTGAATTTTCAAGTGACTGAAAGATACTTTTACATGGCTTTAATGTATCTGGGGTAATAAAAACCCATGAATGATTAAACAGACTAAATATTTTTAAGTATTTGAATAAAAAAACCAGTTTGAATGAATCGAGATGCATCGTGATCAGGGGCATATCGAACCGAATCGATCGTTAGCTGTAAGACGTGTATCTTAAAAAATCGTATCGCTGCAAGTGTATCGGGATGCACATCGTATCGGACAAAGATCCAAGATTCCATCACTAGTGATTACAGAATAAAACGCCTAAAATGCACTGGAATGCAGCAAATTACATACAATTTGTAAAACAAATTCCTGGAGGAATAGTCTGTCAATGTAGTATAATGTAATGTAATGTAATGAGATACAAAATAATTCTTGACATACAGTATATGTTATATTAAACTTTATATAGCCTCATTAGACCTATATTTTAAAATGCTTCTCTCAACAAACTGACACTGAGCGATTCAGACCCCGCTCCATTTGAGCTGGACACTCCTGCTTTAAAGTTCACAATGAAGAGACGGGACTTAGCAGTTCTGCAGTTTTAATCAGTATGTGGCATTAAAATGCCAAACACTGAGTCTATACTGTGTGTGTGCCTGCCATGTGTCTGCTTGTATCCAGCGTCAGAGCAGCTGAAGACATTCTGACAGTGACAGTGAGAGGTTGAGCGAGGGCCACACACTGACAAATTGAGGTATTCCCAATGGATGGAGATGAAATATACCAAATGTCACAGAGCCACACTATCATTCTGAGTGAACCAGCAGCCAATATGTATGAGCATCTGTCTCCACACAAGAAACTGCAAAACAATAAACTATGCCGTTTATATATAGAAACATGCACAGTTCATCTGCAAAGGTATGAAACACATATGTAAGAAACACTTAAGCTATTTTTAGAGCACTCCTCTTTGGCTGAACACTGACTTCTTTAGATTTCACTCAGGTGCATTTTTTCCAGAAATGCATTAGCTTTATTTTTGATTCCATAATTTTTCTTTCTTATGAAAAACATTGACAGCTGAAAGTTTGAACTTCAGGTAGAATGTCAGGATAACTACATTAAAAGTACTCTACCCAATTTTTACTTCCTCAAAAGAAATAATTCATTTTAAACTATTTATACCAGTCCACATGTTGTAATGCATTCTGAGCTTCCAACTTGTTCTCAGTGTTTTAAGCTTTTTTCACAGCTGTTAGGAGCGAGAAGTGCCACTATGCTAACAGTAGTTAGCCACAATACAAACAACAACAGACGGAGTTAGTGAACACACTGGGCATTAGGGATGTTCTTGGTTAATCGATTAACCGGTTAACCGTGACTAATGGCGTAACCGAGTGAGACGTCTTTCACCGGTTAACTGAGACAGTTGCTCCAGCAGATGGCGCTAACTGCCCCTGAACAGCTCTGGCGTTTGTCAGAGTGAAAAAAAAGATCGCTAAAACTACAAAAACACTGTTTATTCATAAAGACTGAGCAAACCTGCGTGACACTGCAGTGTTTAAGAACTAATATCAACCATGCAGGATTTATTCACTTGGATTTTACGTTGGAGGAAGAAAACAGACTGGATTACTCAGATTTGGTCAGAGTTATCGAAGGTAAGAGGCTAACATTAGCAGCCAGCTACTTTAAAACGTGACACCTTATTTATGAGTAGTTTTATTAAATACATAGTGCAAAAGTGCATTAAAACAGTGTTTATAGAGGTTTTATTCAGCGTGTTGTGCCAAATTCAAAGGTCTATCGCTGTTTCTGCTCTGCGTTCACTCTCGTAGCGCTGCTGTGCTCAATTATGACACGTCCAGTGAAAATAACAACAATATAAAGTACTGCGTTTACGTAACCGGTTAACCGATTATTGACCGTGAAGAGCTCCAACTAACGGTTAAAGAAAAAGTGAAAACGTGCATCCCTACCGGGCATTATTAGACATTATCAGGACATTGCAGAAAGGATGCATTAACAAGAGAGCTGTGCTGGGGGGAAATTTATATTAATTTATTATAAAAAATAAATTAATATAAAGTATGGTCAAGTATAGTTCCTTTCAACACACATATTTTTTGGTAGAAAAACATGTCTGTGTCTGTTTCTGCCACACGAATGTCCTATACAAATGTGCTTAAAATGTGTTTCTTGACAGTGAGCAAAGATATAATTGTTGCCCTAACCTAAGAGTTTTATATTTGCCTTCAGAAAGTTTTATTTTCAGCTTAAAAGGCACGAGAAAACACCAGGGAAGCACCAATCCAGCAAAGGGTCCATTCCAGGATATTGACTCTCACATCGGTTCAGAAATATAATGCATCAACCCTATGTTTGGATGCATTTAATATGTTTTTATAGGGAAAGAAATGCTGTTTTCAGTCTCTGTTAATGAGTACTGGCAATGTTTAATTGTTTAATTGGTAGTGGACGGAAAAAAGTAGAAAATAAAAATGCTGTTTGTTTACTAATTCGACAGCATGGAAAAGGGACAGGGCTAGAAATATTATAGCTGAAAGCGTTGAAAGAGTCAAGAAGAAAAATGTAGAATACGCAGAAAGATCCAAATGTTTTGGAAATATTCTCAGAGCCCAACAAAGTCAAAAAGTGACAAATTGGCAAAAGAATAACCATCTCGCCATCTGAATCTATTGGCAACACTAGAGGAAGATGTTCTTGGTGTGGAGCAAAGCAAAGAGAATTTGCATTTATTTCACCAAACTGGATCAACAATGTACAGTATTGCTGCAGAAAAGACCGCTCCATCTTATTTCTGGTAATTTTCTCAGTACACTAAACCATATGGTCAACCAATTATCACTCTCTCCCAGAGTTAACAAGACCAAACTGCAACAGAAGGAGCGCTCAGTGACTTGGCCACAGAATATGGGTTAAATCTACAGGGGATGTGGAAAAGAGAAAACAGTTCTGTCAGTGGGTTTTCCACCCCATGGGCCGATAGAGGCTCCCACCACTCCATACGCAGGAACACTGAGGCACGATGTGTTCTTCAACAAATATGTTTCAGTGAGCACACAGACCCAAGGCTGGGGGTTGGGATTTGTTGTGCATGATCTTATTGGACAGGATTGGACAACAGTAGTTCATTAGGATTATGCAGACTCAGAAGCAATGCGACAATAGAAGAAGACATATGGGAGGATTGCAGAAAAAAAAAAAGAAACACAATACATATCTATTTTGACAATAATATGACTCAGACAAATCTTGATAAAGCTAGTCAGGAAATAAAATGTGTAAGTCGTCTGCATTGGCCACAGCTCCTCCACAACAAACAATTATTCAGTGAACCACATATTGAAAGTCCCAGGAGTACACGTGCTTCCTGATGAGCACAAAAGTTTACCCGTCCTCTCTGTAATCAAAGCAGAGGCGAACCCAGGCATCTGCCGGCGTATTTTTAGAACACAAAGAAACATAGAAGACATGCAGCTCCTAATAAAATATGCATATGCAGCAATAGACATGGGATACAGAGCACAGAACTCAAACACATAGTTCAAATAATGGGGAGAGAAATGGCAAAGTAACTATGTCTCCAAGTAAAACGATTTGTCTTTTCTTTATCATATATTAGGTACATCAATATTTTAATACAAAGAAAAACACTGTCAGCTGTAGGCAGAATAAGGCTCGTGATCTGTTAACTGAGATACAGAACCCATGTCTCTAGAGTAGGTCTGGTCACCACTTTCTCCGTCACATCTCGTGTAACGCAATATTCATGTGACGCATGCTTATTGATCGCTTGTCATTTAGAACAAAATCGACATTTCTCATCTCATATAAAATAGATGTTTGCTTCGCTCACTGATTTTGGAGAATTCCACCATGTTTGTTAGTCCTCTAAAACATGCAATGTATGTATATGTTTTAACTATTTTTTTTTTCCTTTTAAGCAATCATATTTGTTTTGATAGAGGCAGAGCATCGTCAATCATGCTCCTTGACAGTTGGTAGATAAATGTGGTGACAAAATGATATATTTGTGTATTAAAATATGAATATGAAGTGATATCATCAGGATTTTCTCGCATCATCCTCCAGAGCTGCTTCCTCAGTGCTGCACTGCAGTTGCCCACTGCTTCTAACAAGTCGCCCAGCGGCGCTTAAGCAAAGGTATGCTATAGTTGGCAGCTCTTCATATTAGGAGGCGTTTTCTGGTGTTGAAGAAAACTCTGTAGATTTGATCACAATCGAGTCTTAATGGAGGTTAATGACATGTCATTATCCCGAACAAGTAAACTGATTGTTCTATAGAGGGTAAAATACAGCAGACAAACTAGCATAGGAAAAGCATTCAGCACAAGTCTGTTGTATCAGCAGTTTTGACCATAGGAGTGCATGCTTATATCTTATGTCTTGGCACATTATTACTTCTAATGTAGAAACTTGCTCACAAAGTTTCTAGACTAAAATGACTCTCAGTGGCTGGTAGTGGACATGTTATCAAATATCAGCTGTAACTGTAACAACAAATTTGTTGTAGACACAATAAAGAAGAATCCCTCGGACCTTTGATTACAAGCTACACAGTGCATCAAATGTAATCTCTACTACTTGACCAAAGAAATAATTGGCCAACTAAAGACATGTCCCATTGATTGCATATCAACTAAAGCAGGGCACAGCAATGTTTTGAAGCTAAAAAGTATCTTTTTTATTTTATCATTTAACCAACTCAAACAGTGAAGGGAAAAAACTAAAAAATACAATAGAATCTATGCTAAAGTAATATGTTACAGAAAAATGCAGATTAGACCATAACTTCATCCCAATCCTGCTCACTCTTTTTTTTTTTGCTATTTAATGTTTATTCTGCTAATTTAAATAAAATAATTAGTCGTCTAAATTTTGGCTGACTAAGACTCCATCGACCAAAGAACTACACCCCTAATCTTTACCACAGCAAACAGCACAAGTGTCTAGCAGTCATACACTGTATTTTGCTTGCCTTCCTGTGAGAGAAAGCATATTGATGAGGTAATGTGCTTTAAGTCTCCACTTGAGGACTGCTGTATTTAATTGCAATGGTGGGTAATAAGACACAAGCATGTAAACTAAGTCGGGGGATGTGATTGGACAGTGAGAGGTGACTGGTTAGACAAGACACAGTAAACAGAGATGACACAAGAGCTGAGGCTGGACTTGAACAAGAAGCTCAGATATAGTTAACGTCTGTCAGGTAACTCAAGCCAAGCACACACTGGAATCTCTTATACAAACTTACTGAAAGTTTAATCCTGTTTATTACATAAGTGACTGCAACACAATGCAGGCACTCCTTTGTGTACTCTTTAGAGCTTAAAGGGGACATAATGTGCTAAGTTCACTTTAATGAGCTTTTAACTTTGTGTTTTCTCATCAATGCTCTACTCACTGGTGTTTTTGGATAGACTACTGCATTTCTGAGAAATCACTCTCCAACTGGGGTGCACAGTGCAGGGTGGTTAGAGCTGTGTTTTCCCAAAAAGGAGATTATGGTTTGATTCTCGTGTCGAACCAAGTGAACAACGCACAGTCTCTAGGACAGGTGAAGTTTGCATTTTGTCTCCAAAAACATGCAACAATTAAAAGTTCAACAGTTTAAGACTGTAAACCTGTTTCTGTTTAGTCGTTTTAGATAATTTCTGCAATTTACATTGATCAAAATGTAAAATGACTGTCTGGTAAATATTGATTATCTAAACAAAACACAGTGTCTCCTTGAAAGTGGATAACGCTTCGGCCTTGACACATAAATGTACAGTTTATCTTAAGGATATACCTCTTTAGTTCTTCGATGTTGTCAACCAAAACTGTGTTAGTTGACAATTTTTTAAATGTTAAATATACAGATTTATGCAACAACAGAAAAACCCTTAATATATTTGAGTTTAATCATCTTTTTTTGTTTAATATTTTTTTTTAGTACTTTTGCAGACAGAATTCTAATACAGTTGTAATCATTTGACTGCATTTGACGTCAGATAACAGATCAGTATATAAAAATATTGAATAGCTTTGTAACCTTCAGCTGCCCCCTTTTAGTCACGTCATGGATTGGCACCGATCCAGTGATTATTATTATGGACAATTAAAGACATAACCTGCATATCGGCTGCTGATATTATGGGAACGATAAGAGTTACAGCAAAATATCATGGACTGGCCCTAATATTCGATCCAAGTATCAGATCGGTGCATACCTAAATTTAAGAGTCAAAGATTCATTTGAGAAACAAAATCCATGTGTGTGGAGAGAGGTGGAAGCCTCTGAAAGGGAACATCCAAAAAGTTAAGAAAGAAAACCCTAAAATGGACAGTCGTGCTCTCTGGATATAAAAAAACACAGTGCTGCACAAAGTTTTTCTTGTATGGACATTAAATATAAACAACCAGCTGCACAGCCCACTCTATGTGTGTGCTTCAGCAAATCCAAATCTAGGCTAATGCACACCTGCTCCCAAACTGACGTGCCTCCACCACTGCACTACTTTACAGCAGTCTGGTCACGCCACAGAGCTCGGTCCTGTTGTCCATGCCTCGAATCACAATCAACAAACCACATGTAATTAGAACAAGTACTTAAAGGTGGACTGTGTATTGTTTTGGCCAAAATAGGCTTGAATAAAAGCAAGTTTTTGTAATTTAGATTAATAAAGTCTTTACTTTGAGGGGGCTTGCATGATCACAAAATGTTACTTTGCCTGGAAGAGGTAAAGAAGATATTAGATTTTTTTGGTGTGTCTATATAACAATATTTAGACAATATTAAGTGAATATTTCAGAAATGTGCTAAAAAATGTATCTAAGCTTATTATTCATGGTGTATTTATTCATTCATTCATTTTCTATCTACCGCTTGGTCCCATTAGGAGTTACAGCTGACAGGGACTTTGGGCCTTAGGTGGGGGAACTTCCTGGACAGTGGCCATCTCATCACAGGGTCCACGCATAGAGACAGACACAGACAGACAATCATTCACTCTCTCATTCATTCTTTAAAGGAATTTTGTAGTGTTGCCAATTGACCTTTACACGTACTCCCCCCAGAGAGATGGTGGGGTATTGATTTGGTCTGACCTAGCAGACAAACCCATGATCTCTTTGTTGGAAAGCCAGAGTTCTGACCACTTTGCCACTGTGCACCCCAATTAATTATGAAACAAATGCTAAACGTCTGTAAAACTAATCCTAAAAGTAAAGAAATATACATTCATGGTCTAATTTTAAAGCTTTTAAAATAACTTTTTTTATTTTAATGAATTTATATCTTTTTGTATATTTTTTTACAATAAAAGATGCACTCAATATTTCGTTTTGAATATGTTTAAAATAACATTTATATGCCCACCTCTTTAGTTATACACTTTTTCATATTTTGACATAACACACTTATCACTATTAATGATGTTACAAAGCATGGTCTCAACTTACTATTTCTACTGAATTGTGTAGTTACACAGTAATCATTTTGTTTTCCAATGCCTTTGGACAGAAAGAGAAATCAGAGATTGTACTGGTTAGAATGATTTGATCTGTCTATTGTTTAACTACGTGTACATTTCTAAATTGCAAAAGAATGTAGCTATTCTTTTATTTAGCATGCTTATTAACTTTATGGTGATGGAAAATCTCGCTCTGACTTATGAAAGTTATGGAAAATTATAAAAATTGTATGAAGTTATAAAAAAATCCAGTAGTCTAAAAATATGTAACTTTCACATTATCATAAAAATACATTCAAAACACTCTTCATGCACCTTTCCCGAATACGGAGTACACTTTTACAGCACAGTGACAAAATGTTCTCTAAAAGTACAATAAACTAATCCTGAAAGCACTCAGTCATTTAAATGAACACAAAGTCGTTGTCCTGCCACTGCTAAAAGATATTTTCGAGAAACTGACAAAGAGGCCAAGTCTTTTTAATTATGCAGCAACGAATGTCATTTTGTGGTGAATATGCTAATCTGAAATCTTCTTAATACACACACTTAGGCTACGATAAGTTTTGAATGTATCTTTCCAATAATAAATTTTAAGGCTTGAACTAGCAGATCTTTTTAGGGTTGCTTTAAAACAATCATGTCCAAACTGCGGCCCAAGGTCCAAATGGGGTCCTCTGACCAATTTTTGTTGGCCCTCAAATCTGAAGAATTGGAAAAAACAGCAACAGCTTTGAAATGCAATTGTCAAGCATTTCAATGTGTACTTTTAGGGGTTTATACCTGAAAAAATATCTTGTGAGCCACTTGTTCTCAATGCACACAATAACATTTTTACTTTATGGTCTCTTTAAAATGGCCTAGATCAGCCTTCTGCTTAGTCTGTGTTTCAAGATGCAGCCCTTGATAAAAATAAGTTTGGACATCCCTGCTTTAGAACATTTCCCCTGTGACATGTAAAAAAAGTCAGTTACATTACTGCATCGACCGTAACCAAGAAAAATATTGTGATGATTGTAAACCAGTCCTTCAAACTACATCTAAAAAGCAGCTTATGCAGAGCCCTCACCTTATGGACTGAAGGTATTACAAGAACAGTGTTTCAGTTTTATGCAGCCAAGATCTACAAGTCTTTCTGCAGAGGTAAAACAGGCCTCTACTCTGACAATGATCAGATCAGATCAGACATTTTCACAGACAATCCAAAGTACTTCACACAGCAGCTACTCCTCCCCACTCAGTGACAGCAGCAGCCCTGGTGCAGCTCAGCAGAAGCAAGTCACCTAAACACCTGACCCCTTAGCCTCCGACCTCCACCAGGTGTTCCATAACCTGCATGTTATAGGCTCGTTGGAGGAACATGCAAACTCCACACAGAAAAGACTGGACCAGTATCTGATATGTAGAAAAGTGCAAGCTCAAATTGCAAAGCTGTAACTATTTAAAGCATGAAATGTCCTTTCTAAATTTCAAAACTAATTTCCACTCAGGCCAACAACGTAAAATAAGAATTTTCAGGGTAAAATAAATACATAAATACAAATCCTATAGTGTTTATATGTACAAACTGAAATGCATTCTACCTGTTTATTTTCTCCAATATCAGTGCACCAAGGTGTGTTTTGAAAGACAATCATAATTCTGAGTTGAAAACATGTAACATGGTTCATAATTAGCTTTTCCCCCGCCAAAATCATGCCACTGTATCACTGTTCCAAAAGCCAGCCAGAATAAAGAACACCACAGACTTCTATTAAAACCCTTTTGTCCTCCCTTCATTATGAAACATTTTACAAGCTGCAATTACAGAGAGAAACAAGCTCGACACTACAGCAAATCAATCAGGGGCGCACGTGAGAATCACTGCACTGCCATGTGTCTTTTATCTCTTTCTGGTCACCTCTTCAATCCCCCATAATTCAGCGCTTCATGAGTCAGCATTCCTTTGGTGTGTTTGTATTTGCGGAGGTACACCTGTGTCCCTGCCTGGCCTCTGACGCCAGCCCTGAGGCACACACGACTTGGCACGGCCTGTTAGAAGACAGGTGACTCTGGACTGTATGAAGCCAATCCAGCTAATCTTCTTTGGCACCACTGAATCCAAGCTGAGCTAGCAATTTACTCAGCTTCATCATTATTCCTCACTTACAGCAGTGTCACGTCGCCCTGGCACAACAGTTGTTTAATATGTCGATGAAAGACTACAAAACAAAACTGTGCCTTTGATTTAGAACCTTTTGCTTACAGGTACACGATGTAACTTTTAAGAAAGTTTGTCTGCCCATGGTGATGTTAGTGCTTTGCCTACAAAATTCCCTAGCACAACATTAAACCTACACCTAGAACTTATTTCACTATGGGTGTTTAATACTGCACATTGAAAACATGCCTTAATACGGTGAGTGATCTCTCCAAATCTGCACATGCTGGCAGCGCCACATACTCATCTCCATGGAGATGTATCCAAGTTTTAAAGTCAGACTGGGTAACATTCTATTGGTGAAGCAATATCATGTGATTACAGACACTTTAACTGTAAAAGCCCCAAACAAAATAAAAAAAAAATATATCTTTTTTTTTTTTTTTTAATTGAACTTTATTTGACTAGTCACACTGAGATTCAAAATCTCTTTTCCATGGGAGCCCTGGGAGAGGGGAGGCATTAATGGACATGTTTTTCAGTAGTAGGAGAAACCAGAGTACCCGGAGTAAACCTAAGCAGACGCAGGGTGAACAAGCAAACTCCACACAGAAAGGCCCCTGATCACCTAGGAATTGAACCCAGGACCTTCTTGCTATGAGGCCAGAGCGCTAACTAATAGTGCCACTGTGTCGCCCAAACTGGTAACTAAAATATTTTTCCACCTCTCACTTGAATATCTCAAAAAGCGAACTTGTTAAAATTAAAAAGATGTTATAGATATTACCTATGTACATCAGATAGAAATACAAAGTGTTTTTATCCAGATAAACCCAATTTGTTGCTTTCTTTAAAAACATTGTCATCCCAACTTCAAGCTGATTTGGGGGCTTTGTTACTCATGCTGTATATCATGCATGCTTATTTATTCATGATGTAAATTCTTTTGTCACCATTTATTTTTAAATTTGGGTTTAAAATCTTGCAATGTATGAGCTACTGTGTCTATTTCTATTGTGGATCAAGAAAGTTTGTCAAGGTATTTTCATCTGTTTGACGTTGGGTTTCAGAATGACGAGATATTAGTACTGTTGTAGCAATTAACACCTCAAAACAAATATTTAGAATGGGGCAAATGTTACATATCATCAGTATCAAAGAAGGACTGCTCGGTTAGAATGAAAAAAATAACCACGAATATTTCAATCATTATTGAAATCACAATTATTCAAGTGATTATTTGCTTAGAGGGAGCACAGAATATTACTGCTCCTTAAATGCAGAGAGAGGGAATAGATGAAATACAGTAGGGGACATACCACCTCACAAAAATAGACAATTGCAAATGTATTCTACTCTTGTACAAATATACTTTTCCAAGGCAAGAAAAAAAAAATAATATGGTTGTAATCACATCTGAAACAGGAATTTTATTAATTGCAAAGCCCTGTATCAAACCAAGTATATCAAGAGGTTTTGTCATTTTCCTGTCTATTCTGCTCTGGAAACCCTGCTCACCTGTACATGTCATTGGCTCTTGTCCTCGACCAATCAGAAAGACTTTTACACCTCTCCCAGGCAGGTAACACCAGCAGCAGTAATGTATTCTCTGTTACATGTGCGTCCATCAGATGTACAGACAAACAGTACACCTGATACACACAAGCTGTTTACACGGCGTTTCTAAACATGGATCAGAGGAGGAGAACTAAGGCTGCTGACACATAATAGTGGCAAACGTCCCACGGAGACCACATTTGGCCCATGTGTCGGTGTCGCTACGGTTTCCTCTGCAGTAAACTAGACACCCAGGTCACTCGGCTCACTTTTTTCCCCTTTCAGATCAATTTACCGACTGTGAACTGTGAATCAACCACGTGCCTGCACTTAGAACAAAGGACGCTAGTTAAAACAGCTCACTTGCAAATGTCACAGCAGCAGCAGCGCAGGATCTCAGCCACACAGATCTCAGTTTCTATCTTTAGGTTGTTTAGAAGGAATGGAACGCACATAGTTGGGTAAAAAAAAAATAAATGTATGTTTTCAGTGCACACATACAGGCAGCATAGACATTATGTAAATGAACTATGTGTAATGCTTTTGAGCCAGCATTTGTCATGTTTATTTTATTACACGTGCGCAAGAACACAGTTGCTGGGTTTTTAGGTTGAAATTGATGTCATTGCAGAACCTCTTTTAACCCGTAGTCTAACATTAAGTTGTGTTATTCATAGTTTATCATTTAACAGCTGTATTCAACTTGCTTAACGAAAAACATGCACATTTCCAATCAAGACATGTAATCTCAAAAATAGAGACAAAGATTCTAAAATGTATGTTCAACTTTGCATACAGAACCAAAAAAAAAAACAAATTAGCCAGTCTAGAAACTCCTGTGAACTTGCTCTTTGTCTTTGGATCATGTACAGAAAGTTAACTGAATAAAAGAAAGAAAAGTAACTAAGAAACCATGTACCAATGTACTAAAATAACAATGTTTAGTGAGATTTTATTGTATAATTTTGTGGTAGAATAAGTAGTATTTGTAGTGTGTTATTGTGTATTGAAATACTGTATTTTATATTGTATTTGTCACCTGCTCGGGACTGCAAAGCATTTTTAATGTTTTTTTGCACATTGTCCCTGTCAAATAAACTAAACTAAAACTAAAAGCTGCACAAGTTTGGGCTTTTTTTCAACATTTTTCTTCAAAATCATGTTCTTGATTCATTTAAAACAATCAATTTCCAAATAGAGATAACATTAGATAACTTTAGTTTGAGTCATAAAAGTGTTCACAGCTCATGGCATGTTTTGGAGCCCATGTATAAACCATTCATTTTCTATCGCTTGTTTCCGTTAGAGGTCACGGGTGACTGGAGCCTATCCCAGTGACTTTGGGCCTTAGGCGGGAAACACCCTGGTCAGTGGCCAACTCGTGGCAGTGTTAGACAGACAAACATTCACTCTCTCATTCATTCGCTCAGGGAAAATTTACAATGATGCCCATTTAACCTAAACATGCATGTTTTTGTTGGTGGAAAGAAACTGGAGCACCCAGAGAAAACCAGAGGTGACACGAGGAGAATATGCAAACTCAAATCCACGATCTCCTTATTGGGAAGCTAAAGCTCTAACCACTCTGCCATGCACCTGGTCTATAAAGCCAGCTAACAACTATTCAACTTTCTACATAGATACTGATGATGTCGATAATCGATTAGCTGTGATCAACCAATTATGCTTTATATTACAATAAGAAATTGTACACCTGAACCTAATTTTTGCTTCATGAGGAAAACTAGCTTTCATGAACTGAGTGTGTTTGCAAAACTTATCAATTTGATACATTTTAGTGTGAAATTTCCCTGCACATTGGCCTCTGTCTCTGAATAATCCAAATAGCCTTCAGTATCCTGCAAACAGAGAGTAAAAAACGGACACACACTGATTATCTCTTTAACTCTTCATCATGTAAGTGGAGTAAACACAGAGCAGCTGCAGTGACATCTTCGATAAGCTGAAGCACACACTGGGGTAAATGTGTCCTCCCAGGGGCAGTGCGCGGCCACAAGCCCAACCTGGACCTTGGCTCTGGGCAGGGATTTGGCACAAACCTGGTGGTGCTGATGAACCAGATGTGGCACAATGTTCTTGGGGATTACCCATGCCAGGCTGTTGTTCTACACAATACTAAACACAAGAATCTCAAAGGACACGCATAGAAAGGCCATTTATGTAACATGGATATAAATTTAGCATTTCCGGAGCCACCAACAGAAGGTGATAAAAAGCAGACACTGAGGTCGCAGGGATAATTAGTCTGAAATCCGAGAGGGCATGGAATAATAAGAGAAACATACTGACAAATAAGGCTCGAAATGAGGAGGAGCAGAAGGTTTGAACGCCCTTGAAAGCTGGAAGCACTGATGTGAAATTACAGGGAAAACAACCGGCCCTGCTCTTTTCATTATTTCAAATCAGAGCCGAGATTCGCACTCAGAAGTGGTCACTGGAATATGTAAATTAGAGAATATATTTCCTGATAGGACTGGGCGATATTGTGATAAAAATAGAATTGTGAGCTCATTCCTGTGACAATCCACTTTTTTATTAAATCTTTTTCCCATTTCTCTATTCGATCCAGCTGTCTGTTCAAATACAGACTTTTTTTTTTTTTTCAATTATTGGTCAGCCTTTGTTCTGCTCTGAGTGAGTGACAGCTGGAGTTAACCAATTAGTAGGTACTTTATGAAAAGCAGATGATTTTATTCACCCAGACAATAAGTACATACATACATAAGTTTGCTAAATCCGTGTTTTTTTTTTATGTTGAAAACAGTATGTTTTAGTGAATTGGAATCATGCAAAGCAACACATATCAAAATAGACACAATTAAACCCAATTTAAATGATTTTGTAACTTAAAATGATTATAAAAGTTTGTTTTTTTTTTGCTGTGGAGGTCGCGAGTTAGTTGCATGGTATGGGGTCCAGGCTGAAAAGTTTGGGAACCTCTGTGGTTAAATCATGAAAGAAAATTTTATTTTGCAAAAGAACACCGCAATAAATTTGTAATATGGAATCAATATTATTTTAACTGTTGTATTTAGATGGCATGTTTCAAGGGAGACCTATTGTGACTTTTCCATATATTCAGGATGAAACTATGGCATATGCTGATCCCTCATTCACATTTTATTATTATAAATCACAAAAAAAAAACAAATAGAAACAGCAGAACTAACTACGGAATTACTACTCTGCAGAACTCTTTACTAACTGAAAAAACATAATATAATAATAACATAATTTTCAAAAGCTGGAGACTTCAATTACCATTTGTTGTTGTTAAGTGGCTACGTGACAATTTGAACCCTACATGTTTTACTCAGAATCTGAAATTGTGAGTAATTGTAAGGTAAATACAGGACAAGTGGGTGGGGATAGGTGGTAGGTGAAGACAAGGATTTTGAGAGCACTGGCGCATCAACTGCAGGACAATACAAGATTGTTCAAACATGAATGAATCAATCCAAATACAACTTTGGACAAACTAATGATGAGAGAACGTACATAATAAGTCTCCTTTCAGTAATCCTGTATTGTCCTCCTTGAGCACTCAGGAACTTCACGTTTTCACCTATCACTTATCCCCACCCCTTGTACTTGCTTAGTTACAACTGTTAGATAAATAAAGAGTGATTCATTTAAGCTTTAACATGACACACAGCTACTTATCAAAAATGAAAACTTATAATGAAAATCTGACCATTATTGCTACGAAGACGCGGAGCTTATCAGTTTTGAAGTTTTAAACAAGAAGTCTATTATTAAGTTTTACAATCTTAAAACATACAGCACTGTGTTTTTTCCACGAAGTCAAGAATAACAAGCACTACACTGCATAATTACTTTCAACAAAATTCTAAATCTAAAACTCTGAAAGTGCCCACAGTCGTCCAGATGCTTGCCGTACACACCGTATTTACCGCGCTGCGTGACCTTCACACTGTGTGCTGCTATTTCCCTAAGCACCAAGGAAGCAATAATTATGTGTGCGCAAACAAATGAATGAATGGTTGAACAAACACACAGACAATTACAGGCAAACAGCACCGACACAGTAACATCACCTCAGCAGATAGCCTCAGTTTAGACTTGTACGGTGTGCTCCTCCTGTCGGCTTATACAACGTACGTGTTAAAAGCAGCAGCAGCAGATGTGTGGTGTGTTGTGTGTAATGTGTCCACAGAAAAAGACAAAGGGCTGCTCTGTTTTACCGACTTAAAATAAGTCACAAGCAATTATATTCCAAAATCAGCTGCTGGCCTCAAGAAAGTACTTATTGATTACGGCATCAAGTCATATAATATATTTGTCTACATTACACAAAATTGACTCCTTTGAGCTTGTCCCATGTGGGATGTTGTTACCTTGTCAAAAAATACCTGGAGTTCATTCACAAATGTTTGAATAAAGGCTTTTTATGTTGTCTACTTCTTTTTCGTCTTGAGTACTCCCTAATCGTGATCTCACACCAAAGTATCCCCTGTATGGGTACTTTGTTTATTTAGGGGTATTTTATCTTTATTCATACATTCTCATTTATAACCATTGCATTTTATTGTTTTAATATAGTCCATGTAAAAAATGTCTCTTAATATGGAAAATGTGTTGCAGATATTTTTTTTCACATCACAACACTTGCAATTCTACCTTTCTTTTAAATCTGTAAGTACCCCTGGCAAATGGCCGCGTACCCCCCGGTGTCCAGTTACCCCTGATTGGGAAACACTGGTCTACATGTCCAAAGCCCAAAATGCTCTGTTCCACTTTGTGACGTCACAGGGTTCATTTATCAAGCATAAATGTGCTCATGTGCAAACTAGATTCAGGGGAGCAAACATCTGCTGAATTTGAGGTGGTGCATTTTGGTTTTGTGGAAGTAATAGTAATAGTAATTTCTAGTATTCTAAAAATAGAGTGCAAGATGCTCACAAATGGCATTTTTTTTAATTTAGCACCGAGCTTGATGAATGAGGCATTATGTGTTCATCTCAAAACTGCTGCTAATTTGTTATACATCTGCAATAACTTGAATAATCCTAAATTGTTGCCTTGTAATAAATTTCTGTTTAACATTCTGCCTCACTTGAGTTTGTCTCAGAAAGTTGTAGAGTGGTTCAAGAGAAAGAAAAAAAAATGATCTGATGAAGGCTAATTGACTAAACGTTATCTGCAAAATAAATAAGTTTTGGACATCTGCCATTTGAGTGTGCAATGCTGCCTTTTCTGTATTGAATTGCTGTTCCTTGCATATGCACCACTACAAGGACATGGGTGTGCGTTACTTTTTCTTTGAGTTGTCCAGTGCATTTTTATGTAGCAACAAGCAAAGCAGTTTAAGGCTAAACAATCGCTACATCTTCTTCAAAGTATAAGGCGATTTCAGTTCAACCAAACAGAATACCAGGTATACTTTGATGAGAAAACATACCAAATATATACATCAAAGTATTACGCTGCATATTCAGGTTGCTACAGACGCATTGTTATTTACTATATAAAAAACTAGAGCACCATTATTAAGATATTGATTTCTGTCGATTCAGCTCATCCCTCGACACCACAGTACAAGCACAAACTCTTGCTCAATGTTCAGACTACTTACTGTAACCGACTACAGAGAGACCTAACAATTGATTGTTTGAGAAAAAAGGGCAAGGCACAAAGCTCAACTAAAAAAAAAATTGATTTGATGGTAAACAGTCTCTTTTAACAGTATATAGTGCTGTTCTACTTTTCAAGACTCTCAAAACTGATAATTTGTCTGAGCTTGAAACTGTGTTTAAAAAGACAAAAATACAATGGAGTTTATCCAAAAACAAACAGTATTTACAGAAGAGTAAGAAACCAAAATATATGTAAAACAAACAAGAAACAAATCCAATGATTCATTCTCAAATCTTCAACTAGCTCGCTCATTTTGACCATGTTCTATATAAATCCAAATACTGCAAATAAAATGTGGACTAACATTAAGTTTGCTCAACTAAGATTTCATTGAATTATTAATCGACAAAACAACTAAAGGCTGACAACTCTGCAGACTACTTAGGTTTGTATTTGTAAATGGTGAATATTAGAGATGGGCAGTATCATATTGTTAACAACATATCATTTATTGGTTATATTTTTAATAAAATTTAAAGTTTTTTACTGAAAATCCTGTAAAAGGACGCAAAGCTAATTATGAACACTTAACTTTTATTGTTTTGCTATGCAGAGGGAAAGAACAATAAGAATGATAAAAACATGGAAGCAGAACTTATATCTTTTGCTTAAATATCCTTAAACTAGTCAGTACAAATATTCTTGACGCCAAATATTTTGCCTGTTCAATTCATACAAATATAGTGGTCCAATTTCGCCTTGAAGTGCTGCATTTACAAAATACTTTATGGTGGAAAAGACAAGGTAACAAAACATATCTGGTCCACTTTTAAATTGCTATTGTGAAATTTGTAGAGCTGCAACAAACGATTACTTTGGTAATCGGTAAGTTGGGCGATAATTCTTTAGATTAATCAATTTGGAAAGCATGACTGCAAGATTTTTACAAGTTTCCATCCAGACAAACTATTGTGTTGTGGCTTCAGGTTTTTCTGGAGGTGTATATTTACAGACAAAATTGCTTTTCAAGCAAAAAGTAAACCACGAGTTGAATTACAATTTGTACTGCCTTAAAATAAGATTGCCAATTGTACAATAATATATTGTTCTGTTAAAAATAGAGAAGGAATGGCATTTTCTCATTTGAAAATAGCAAAAGAACCTTTAGTACTTTAATGAATCATAAATATCTAGATCTATAAGGAAATTTCAGTTTTAGTCACATATACACAAATCAAGATACAATTTTTGTTTACTAGTAACGCTGACATAAATATGTATCGTCCAATTGGAGTTATAAAACGTCTTTTGTCAGTTTATGCATGTTTGACAATTAATTAAATAATAGGTTAATTGCGATTAATCTATTCACTTGTTGCAGCCGTAAAAATGAGTCTTTATTATCATGATGCAGATTTGAGGCCATATCGCTGCGCCATAGCGAGTGTCCACGCTGCTCTGTGGAGAAAGCAGCATGTGGTAGCCTCACAGATGGAGAGCAGAGAGTGACAAAGTTGGAGGGGGCAGGGAACACATGACAGATGAAGGAATGACGGACATTGGCGCTTGGAGATGACTTATTGTAGAGGCCGAAGTGACTGAATAACTTAGTCCCAAAGCCGCAGCCAAAGTAACTGGGCTCCAAAGTCATTATGTGGAGGGAAACTGCTCTTGTTACAGCACTAATGCCACACTTTACATCTAACTTGGTTCGACAGTGCCGCGTTTTTCAGCTGAATGCCCTTTTTCATTCTCGTGATGTGTCGCATTTGGTTAAAATGTTCAATGTTCTGCCATGGGCTTAGCAAATCACTGTTTGTCAGGCAAGTCACGATAGCAAAGTTTAGTGCTGAGATTGTTTTGAGAAGATATAATAAGGTTTTAAAGCTATTCATGGCTTTTGACATTATGCAAGAATGGAACAACAAAATTAACTTGTCTTATCAATCACTAATCCTTATGAACTTCAAACTTTCTATAGTATTGTACGTGGCATAAAGTGACAGAAAGTTCGATTAGAAACGAAAATAAAATTATTACTATTATTAATTGCATCTTAATAATTACATCTTCTGCAAAAGAGAAAAGAAAATCACAATTTCACGAAGTTGAGATTTAATTTCATGAAGATTAGATTTTTATCACAATATTGTCTTTGCTCTATCTGAATAATTACATTTACATTCAAGGTATGCAGAAAAGGCTAACGTATAAATGAGTATCAAAACTGAATACTAATTTGAGCAAGAACTGATCCTAAAAGATAGGGTTACTAAAAAAAGAACACAGTTTGTCTTTTCATCTTGAGATTTATCAACACTAGTAATAAGTCATGTGGTAGCATAAAGTAAAAATATGTCAATCTAAAGTCTAATAAACAAACACTAAGTATAAGCAAATAAACTAGTTTGAGTGAGCCTCCAAGAGTCCATTAAGTAAAACTTTATGTTTATTAAAATAATTCTACTTCTTGTTCTTGTTTGGGTTGCTGGTGACTGGAGTCTATCCCAGTGACTTTGGGCCTTAGGCAGGGGAACACAATGAACCGTGGCCAACTCATCGCAGAATTAACACAAAGAGACAGACAGACAATCGTATTTTTCATTCACTAGCAGAATTTTACAGAGTAATTGACCTACATGTGATATTTTTGGAGGTGGGAGGAAGTCCGAGTACCTGGAGAGAACACAAGGTAACGTAGGGAGCAGGGGAGTCAACAGGAGGAGGGAGGGGTCTTTTGTCCTGGGCTCTCGGATCTATGCGGTGTAGAATAGTACCCTTTTCATATTAATTTGAAGCATCCTTGCCCTGGGCCCACAAATTTCTATGGTCAGACCTGATGGAGACAAACACCACCCAGAGAGACTTGATTTGGTCTGACTCTGGATTCAAACCCACCGTCTCCTAATTGTTAAGCCATAGCTCCAACCACTCTAATAACAATAAAAGCATTATAATAATTCTTTAAGAAGTTACTTCTAAAAGATAAATCTTGCAGTAAAATGGAACTTTCTGTAAGAATAAAGTTAAATGACTTTATCAGATGACTCCAACAGAGCTGTGAATTGAACAGTACATTGTGTCTAATGTGACCTCTTTAAAATGACTTCACATAACATAAAATTAAGTTCATGTAATTTTATAAAGCATCCTTTTGACACTTAAAATCTTTGACATTTGCCCCGATCAGAAAATAAGATACTGTAAAATTGCATTGTATTCATTCGTGACATAAAAAGAAGAGACAAAATGCTCTTCACACTCTACAACACTACTGTATAATCATAGCTGCAGGGCAGACCATCATCTAGTGAGATCACACATCTCCTCATGGCCCATAGCGTGAGACACAAAACTTACAACACTATTTTTGTTGTCTTATATAATTATACATATATTTTGGGACAATGGGAGGTTTATAAAACATTATAAACCTTTTTTCAAAATGTGAGCTAGCATGTCTGTGCTGACTGACTGCAGAACATCATTAACTTTGTGAATCTAATGTATTTTAATGACTCTCTTTGTGCTGCAGCCTGACTAAAACCTAATGTATGACAAAAGCACGTACATATATTCTATTACAGGCACTGAAATCTTCATTACATGCAGTCCATATGGAGGAGGCTTTAGGAATGTGGTTTGGGATGTGTGGGTGGCTTGTTTTCATAAGGGAGGAATAATATGTTAATGATAATATGTTACAGTGCTGTAATGATATTCCTTCTGCTTTTGTTAACGATCGCTGATCCATAACACTAATGCACTTTTAAAAAAATGTTTATAATTACAAATATATTCTGTTTATTTTGGATTCACTAATTCTGTAAAACTGAGAAGACAAATAGAAACTAGAATCTAGCTAATAACTTAACTTGAAATAGAAAATATACTGGAAATATAAACAGCCCACTGACATAAATGATAATAAGAATAAGAAAGCATCTAACTTTGAATTACCAGAATATAGGAATAAGACTAAGAAAGCAATACTAAACAGACTAAAAACTGTTTTTGTTATAAAATGCAGCCTACAGTGAATATTTTAGAAATAAGAGTAATTACTTGAAATGTTACTGATTCTGAATTAATTTCACTCACCAGTGAGCTGAAACAGACACTACCACTTGTTATCCAGCGATAAGCCTTGACCAGATGATTGACAGCCCCTATTAGTGCAATGGTGAGATACCATTATAGACCTGCACAATAACCTTTTCAAGGTTGTTACCATGTGGTCTGGACAAAACCGCGAGTTTCCTTTCAAAGTGAAATGCAGTAGAAATGAAAGATCATGTGAATAGGCATACACACCTCCTCCCATTGATGAATGTATCTGATGAGACGGGACAGTCTTAGAAGGCGGAGGAGACTGAGGATCTTGGTGAAGCGGACAATTCGCAGGGCTCGGGCTGTTTTATATACCTCAGAATCAAAGCCTTTCTCCACTATTAAAAAGATATAATCCACTGGGATGGATGATAGGAAGTCCACAACAAACCAGCTCTTCAGATAATTCATCTTGATTATTTTGGGATCAAGGATGATCTCAGAGCTCTCCTCATTGACAATCCCAGTCCTGAAGTTCATGACCAGATCCACCAGAAAGATGGTGTCCGAGGCCACATTGAAAACCAGCCAGGTGGTGGTTGTCTGCTCTGAGAAGAAGGTTATTCCCACAGGAATGATGATTAGATTTCCCATCATCATGATGAGCATTATCAAGTCCCAGTAGAACCTGCCAAGAGAGCACACAGTCAGGTATTATAAAGCAGCATTTGTCTGAAACATTGAATTGCAGTTTCTTAAATAATATGCAAAATGAAAACCCAATTAGTGTTGCAGTCATCACAATAGTGGTGAATATTAGCCTTTCTGTAAGAACTCTGTACAATGCACCTGTCTGACTTAATAGGTTTAATGACAGATTTTTTTGAGGCACAGTCATTGGCAAACCATCAACTTCCACAGCACTTCCACACTTTTCTTATTAAAACACTGTAGTATATCGAGCACAAAGGGGGAGCCTCTCCTTGAGCATGTCAGTGTGAATGTCATTGCCTTGTATCTTATGATGAACTGCATGATTCATCTGCGGCAGGCCACACTTTGTATACAGTCACGATAGCACCATCTCCCATGAAAACAGACGCTTCCAGCCTTTAGCTCCCGCATGATAAAGTGAATCTGACGCCACTCCTGTTGTTGACCATGTGTCTGTCTGCTCTGTGCTGTTGCAAGGAACTGAAATGCAGAGACTGGTCTGCTGGCAACGAGCCCGACCTGTTGGCAGAAGAGCCACCAAGTAATAGATCTGTTTGAATAAATTAAACCTGGACATTGGCTCTAAAAATCCCCTTAGATCTCATATCCGATAATTGTGTTTGTGTAAAGAGTGATCGACCGGGTGAATGGTAATCAGTATTTTTGCATAAGCGGCCAGCGAACAGGGGCCAGTGGAGTGGGCCCTTGACAATGAGAGCCTTGATTCAGCACCTCAAGGACCTCATCATGGCAAACCACGCAAAGCAGCATGCAGCTTTAAAGTAGACATGTTTGTGAGTTCTTAGAACAATAAAATAATGTAACTTTAGAGTTCATTGAGCAGTAAAATGTATCTAACCTTTGTAATTCCAAAAGCAAAGAGTAGGTGCGTGATTTGTGAAATATTGTGATTTGCGTTGCAATTGATTCGCGACGTATGCTGTAATAATAAAATTCAGCCTGAAGTTCACATTTTAATCGTATTTAGGAGAAATGACAAAATTAAACATGTAAATAAACTGACAAATGTAAACCTAATATAGACTTTATTGTTATCTAGATTTCTTTGTTGCACTAACTAAATAATACGAATCCGCATTTTTACTTTGAGCGTGCTTGGATGAACACAAAATGACTATTATTTGGCCAAGAGGAGGGTTTCCTTCGGCTTGTTTTCATAGAAAAGCTGTTCCTTTAGCTGTTTTTTTTCACATTATGACATAAAATGTATTTATCTCCAGTCAGAATATATAAAAATCTGGCTTTAACTTTCTATTTCTACTAAATTGTGTGGTTGACCTTTCACCTCCAGGTTACACACTGCACCTTTAAACTACCACTATGTTTGTACAGAGCAAATCTACAGAATTAACTTATTTTTTTTGATTTGGTATTTTGTTGTTTGTGAAAGAAATCATGATACTTCCAAAATTGAGGCTTTTGTGATTTCCTAATTGCAACCACTGAAATTTCTATTCCAATTTGATTTCAGTTTGATTGCTTGATAGCAAGGAGTCATCATTAATTTACATATTTTAGGGGAAAGATAAATATAGTATTTTTCTGGGTACTCAAGCCTCAGCTGAAGGACAATACAAAAGTACTTAAATATGCACACTTTTAGTGAAACAATGATTATGGCACAATGCAGTGACAAGATTAAACTATTATTAATGTATATTTTGTATGAATAAACCCCTTTGAAAACTACTGTTTTGCACAAGCATGCTGCACATTTCTTTATATCAAAACTAATCACTTCAGCATTATTATTATTAATTATTATTAGTATTAAAAACTAGACTTAAGGTTATAAGGTGTGATTAGTTTGCATTGAAAACCAGCCTGACAGTTCTTGGTGAGACGAGTCAAAAGGATTCGCAGTCATTATAGGTATTCAAGGACGTCCTGTAATATTCAGGGAAATCATGACTCATCTTTCAAATGCGTCGTAATGTGACGTGGGTATGACTTGAGGAATGATGGACGACGTAAGTGTATCAAATTACACGCAGATGGCAATATTATTGCAAGAAAATAAAAATACCATAACATCCGATTAACACTTTCATAAATTAGAGGTACAAGCGTTTTCTCTCTTCTTACTGCGCACTAAAGTAGAAACGTGCAAATGGATTCAAAACCACTGCAGCTGTAGTTTGTAGTCAATTTGGTTAATAATAAGAAACTACATGGGTCTAACATGTCAAACAAAAAATGACTTATGTTTTTTGTCTTCAATTTTTTTTTCTTCCCTCCAAATGACATCCAAATGGGGTTGCTCTCCATCATTCTCCGAGGTCAATGTCATAAACCAAACGCATGAGAGAAATGCAGTGCGAGCAGCTCTCTTATCTGTCCTTCCTCATGCAGTGGTCAGCACATGCTTGACTGTGCTCCTTCCAGGCTGTGAAAGCATAATCCCTTGTGGCAACCTTAAGATTTTGTGAAATGTAATTTAATTAAGGTAAACCACTACATTTACAGGGCGAGATAGGGAAAAGACATTAGTGAAGTAGTTTCTTCTCAAAGTGATAGAAAGTGTTTACTAGGGGAAAATGTTACTAGCAATATTTTAGTAGTCAACTAGTCAAATTATTATTTCTTTTACAAGTTTTAAAATACATTATCCATCAAATAAATGCTGAAATATGTTGACTAAATGCTTCGAGAGAGACTCATTTGATAATGCTTTTGTCTCTGTTTAGTATACTAAGGGAGACCTATTGTATAAATGTTTTTAACTTTGTTCTAACTGCCTTCCTTCATCATTAGTTTACTCAAAGTTTTATTAAGAATGATTCCTGCTGTTTTGTCTTGCAGCTGATGATGACAGAAAAGCCCTGTCCTCACCCACCACCTATCCTCGCAAAATATATGTATTTAAAAGTGATTATTCCAAAATGTCAGATTTCAGATAGTAAAGTATGGTTCAAAATAGTCACATGGCCACTTTACAACAATAAAATTATACATTTGCAGCTTGTTACTTTGAAATTTTCAAATGGGTAGGACTTTTTTTGGTTTTGCACAAGAAGTAAATTAACCTTTTTTATTTCTAAGCTGTTTTACATCAATTTTGTGTTTTACAAAAAACAATATGTGAAGTACTGATCTACATATTATTATAGTTTATGCTTAAATACATAGAAAAAACACAATAGGACCCCTTTAATAAAAGTCTATCATGCTGTATCATTCCCAACTAATGCTTACAATATAATACTATACAACTTGACTGACGACTGCTTGATTCTGGAAAAAATCAATCACGATAATATAAAATTGAAACAATTATTCAAGCGATGATGATCACAACTGTTTGCCTGTTTGTTGTTAGATAATCTGCTTCTGTATTTCTGAATAATGAATGTAATTTTCTGTTGCTCCTGTTGGTATTGATCAATGACCGTTTCATCGCTTGATTTTCCTGACAATTCTGTTTGCTAAATTAACATTTTGTAAAGCCTCTGAGATGACTGTTGTAATTTGGATACTACAAAAATAATCTGAAAAATAACTCATAAGAAGGAAGGCAGTATCCTCAGTAACTTGCATTCAGGGAAGCACAGCCCTGATATGATTCTTTTTAGAGTAAATTCCTCATGATTAGTCAATTACTGCTTTAGTGCGAGTAGCAAAAACCATCCCAGTCACTTCTTCTTCCTGAACACCTTTACTCTATATATTTAGTACATTATCATAATCAATGGCGGAGCAATTTTACCAAATAACAGGAAATCTCTTTTGAGCTGACTCGTCGAGACTGACCAACAACAACCTGTGCTTATGCGACCAACACTCCTGCCAATTCTAATAAGTCAATACTCCAATAGTCCTTGTTTGTAGCGATTATGGGGAATACAATTATCCTAATGGCCCACTTTGTTTACATGGAACAGATGACCAATAATGCCACTGGACTTGGACATACTCGAAAAAAGCTTATTGGAAAAATATCCTTGGAGGGTCTATTACAGGAACAATAAGAGCTTCTCAGCCCTTATGAAGCCTCTCCAAAATAAATGAATAATTAATTTTACTAACCTGTCATTAATCTTTAAGCAGGCACTGTGTTCAAAGAATATGTACAGTAGTATATTAAGTTTCAAACACTCCCACGACGCATCACAGAGCCGGGTGAATGGCGCTGTCATTTGCGAGCTGGGATTATGTAAGGCTTGTCACTAATGCATTTCGTGGCCATTAAACATGCTAACATTTACAGGGAAATAAATAATAATAGGCAGTAAATCAAACAGATCAATTAAGTAGCAGCTGTGATGGATGGGCCAATGAGGAAGCTCTGTTGTCTAAAGACTTATAGTTTGTAGTAGGCTAATTGTCCCAGTGTATAGAAAAATAAATGTGATTATACTGTAGATAAAATTATGTTACTAATTCATAAGTGGAATTGGATTGGCTTAACTTTAGCACTGTTGTCGAGTTTGTTCCTAATGCAATTTCAGTGTTTGGATTTTGAAGATAGATTTAGATTTATAAACTTGTAGTGCAGTTAGGACTGTCAAAAGTACTGAAAATCAGTTATTATTTTACACTAAATGTTAAACTAGATATCTATTTGAGCAAGCATCATTACAAAAACTAATGTTTTTTAATCAATTGTGACATGGTATCAAAAATAGTATTAAACATCTAGTATTTTCCTTGGTTTGACATTTTATCATTTTAGACACTGATTTTACACTTGTGGGGTAAATATATAGTCTATATCTGTGAAATTTGTCACCTTTTCTAATTTAAAGTGAGCTAATTTCAGGTTTCCTTCTTGTTAAAGAGTTAAGTTCAGATAATTGTGACAAAATTATGATTTACTTGCATCATCATTATTATTTCAACAATCAAGCAGCCTTAGTTAGTTTTTTTTGTTTGTTTGTTTGTTTTTGTCATTTTCGCTTTTTTCAATTATTAAGAGTCCACAACTCCTGTAAGCAGCCTATATTGACTTAGAAGCTATAACTGTTCTTGAGGAGTTGAGGATCACTGCACAAATCAGCATCAATATCAGTCCATTGTGCAGGTCATGGCCCACAGTTGTCTTTCAGAAGTGATGATCAGAGTTTTGCAGTAATCCATTCATTGACCACTGTCCTTGAACATCTCTTGGCCATGTGCTTGCTTGTGCCTGAGTGGGTGTGTAAAGGATATCCCAGCCACTGCCACGCATGAGGACAAAGCATGTCCAGCTCTGGGACACATTGTATTGGCAAACTGGACAAATTAGGTAACGTGAGCAGATTCTTAACAAATTTAACTCTGGTGGACAAACTAAACACTTGAAACACTTTGTAAGGCATGGAGTTTTAGTTGGAACAGACAAGTCTGAAGTTGTTGTATCTAGGTCTGTAAAACTGCTGCAGAGACATTTCACTGCGTCGGAGGCCCTGAGATCAGCACCATGGACAGCTCTATGCCAGACGCACGACTAGAATATGGCCCTATAGCATTATGGAGGCGGACTGAGAGCTGTGGCAGGGGACAACCGACCAAAGGCATGTCATTCAGTGCAACCAGCACTTCCTTGTCCTACATAATGACTTCACCGGCAAAACGCAGACGTAATAGCACAGTGAAGTTCATCAGGTACAGTTGTGGGAATGAAGAACTGTAAATATTAGTAATTGGTGTTCAGTAAGTGTCAGTGAGGAAGTGTGGCATCTTCAGCTTCTCTATAACCAACGCATTCCATCACATTTAGAGCGGCAGCTAATAATCACTACGCATTAGCGATGATTCAGCACCATTTAAACCGTGCCTCGCTCAATAACTCCAAACACGACCATTTGTGCCTTCTTTACGGCAGTCTGTCCCGCTATCTGTGCCGCTACCTTTACCGCATTCCGTGTTTTTTTACGCCTAGGCCCAGTGTCTCCTCGCCACCTTCACTGAATGTTTACACCGTGATGCTGCAAAGCATTGTCACGTTGAGTCTGAGCGAGAGTGTGTCCCTGCGCACGGAGCGCATTGTGTCGCATTGAGCCCAATGTTTGCGTGGCGTGACATTCAGCATGCTTTTGCCAAGGACATCTCACTGGAGCACCTAGTCGCGCGCGTGTGTCTGTTGATACAGGAAAATGCCGCAATGAGAAGCCCTGTGTGCGCGTGAGGAGGTGGAGTGCGTGCAGCCTCACTGACACTGATTGTAAAGGCACAGGTGAATGAGCGTGCGTGTGCTGTGTGAAAGTGTACATCTCGCCCAGCCCGGGAAGAACGAACGGGGGCTTACCTAAAATCGCTATATGGATGAATGATCCAATATCCGGCCGTTTGCACTCGCTCCTGTTCCTTCTCCACGGCTTTCTGGCTGCCAAACATCCGCAAGGAGAACTTATTGACTCCGGGCTGCATCATGGCCCCAAACTGCCTTTGCATGAACCCGTGTTGCCTGGACGCCCCTTCCAAGTCGTCAAAGCCCACCATGGCCTCTTCCCGTTCCCCCTTGAAGCCCACTGAGTTGCTGTGCTCCTTCATGTTCTGGCTGCCTGTGTTATTTTTCTGTATCGAGTCCTGCCTTTGAAAGACATTATTCCCATCCGCCTTCTCCTCCTTGTTGGAGAACGAGTTGGATTTGTCTTCCATGGCGCGATGACTTTGGAAGTCCCGCGGTGGCGCAAAACTCAAGAGGAGCCTCCGTGAGCTCTCCTGTCCTCCGCGGTTTGATTCCCTTCACAAGTGTTCTGCTCCTCAGCCCTGGACGCGAGTGCTGCTGCAAACTGAGACAGGCTGGCCAAGAAGCCGCTGGATCAGGTTTCCTTGGGTTACCGCCATCTACCGACGGCTCCTGTATCTTGCCGCTCTGCTCAAAGCCCTGGCTCACGGCGGGCGCACAGCACTGCGGTTTAACTGGCACATGCTCCTCCTGAACCTTATTTACATAATGTGGTTTATGGTAGAGAAAGCCCGCCCCTTCACAGGTCATCGATACACTCCAATGACGACAAGGAGGATCACTGAGAGCGTGAAAAGAATACAAAAACTGCTCAAATTAGGTCTAATTATGATCCCATTTACAATCAAACAAAGGTCACATACTAAGTAGCCTATGCATAAAAAACGCACACAAAATTGCAGAGGACATATAAAAAAAAAAAAAAAAGTGTATAATAAAATTTTAAAGTGGAAATCAAATTAAAATAAAATTATAACAGAAAAAATAAACATTTATTAAAATACTAAAAAATTAACTATTACACTACTGTATTACATGAGGTATCAGCATTGTTAAACATTAAAACACTAATTTTAATTTAATTGTTTTTTTTTGTAATTACATCACAGCACATCCTAAATTGAAATTAAAGCAGTACTTTAGTGATGGTCATAATGAAATTATAATATAAATATAAATACTGATTATCAGTTGTATGTAAATATATAACATTTTATATAATGATAACTATATTACTGAAAAGGATATATTACAGTAATAGTTACAGTAACTAGTACAACTGATCTTAACATAAATCTTTACAAGATAATAGTTAATTGATTAAAATGTCAACGTGAGGATGTTGTTGTTAGGTAGAATATAGTGAGAATATGTGCTACATTTTATGAGAATAAAACTGTCAAAGATACATGAGATTGATATGGGATACATTATATACATAAATATCAAATATAGTATCACTTAATGCTAGTTCACTCTTTACTGTTGGGGTTGTTTATTTGAAATACAATCCAGTAAATGTAGAGACTTGAAACTTTCGCCTGGAGAATAAACAATGATGTCCCTCTGTTTTATTTCATACAATCACTGGTGCAAAGTTGAGTCTGAAACAGAGAACCTGGAGTCTGGAGGAAAGCCTCAACTGACTTCATGCTGAATCAGTACATTGGCACTTAAAAGGTTAATACTATTATTATGAGTGTAACTATAGCTATGGCAATAATGATATGAGTGTAATTAACAATTCACAATTTCCAGATGTATAAAATGTTAGCATTTTAGACTATCTGTCCACATTTTACTTTTCGACTAATCGACTAATTGCAAGTTAATAGGTCTAAAAATGTTTGTGGTACTGTATGTACTAGTTGCCCACAGCAGCTGCAGACCTCATGGAGAGAATGAGATATTAAAGGATCAGTATTATTATGTAATAAGCCACGAGCATTGAAACTGATATATCTTATTGCTATTTTGTAAATGTTTTTGGATCCACTGGCCTAATAAAAAATAATCTATGGGTAAATGTCTGCAAAATAGCAACTATTAATAATAAAGAAGAAATATATGTAAGAATTATACATGTCTTGCATTCATTCACTTCTCCTCTTTGGAAGAAAGAAAGGAAATAGCAAATAAAGAAAATCATTCTTTCTGTAAGGTAAAATTGTGCCCCTAATCCCCATGTTGGTCACACTGGCCATCTGAAATTGCATTGTGTCTCTAAGATTACATTTAGCCCTCTCTGCTTACAGTCAATAGCTCATCTGGACACAAAACATTACAACCCCCTCTGCCAGCCAATGCTTCTGCCACAAATAGCATCAGCCAGCTGTAGGATGGCAGCATTGAGTTACCATGCCCTCTTTGGCCTCCTCCTTTTCTGCAAGTCATTTGATGCATAGGTATAGCCATTGTTAGCAAATACTGCAGGTTCCAACGATTTTGATGAACTGCCAATTGTAGATGTGATACAATTAACACACTGTAGTGTAGTGAAACATTTGAGGTACCATGCTCAATATCAACCCAAATTAAAATACAAATCCTCCACCTCCAGGGCCAGTCATCGCTACTAATTCAATTGTGCTCTTTGCACTCTTGTCCCATGACTGGCTGCTTTAATTAAAGCATGATTGGGATGGTGAAGAGGGTGGTGGTGTTGTAATAGGATTGGCAGCTTTGGTCCGTCTCCAGCTGAGACTATCAGAGTATCATAGACCTCTGGAGTGAAACTGCTGTGCTGGAATAGAGCCAATATAGGCCAAGGTTGACTCAATCAATTCTCGGACAGGTAAAACATGAAGGCATTAGAAGGCTCAAATAGCAACATTGTATTTACAGAAGAGAGGAGCTCAGATGGATCAAGCACTGTCACTGTGATCTTTGTGTAGAAACTGAAAATAGCAGTGACATCAGCCCAGTGAAATGAGCAGCATGCTGCTTAAGGTTCATATAGCAGTCCTCATTAACATATCGTAATTAGATCTAACAGCTCTTGTTTAGTCTAGATTATGCAGCTTTACAGGATCTGCACTGAAGGCTAAAGCTTTCATTAATCATTTAATGTTAATGTGGCTCTAATCCCAATATAGTGGGCAAAACACTTATACGGTTAGTCCTACACATGACCAGCTACAACAGAAGCTACATTTAGAGGATTCTTAAGATTAGATACATGTTCTGACAAAATATCTACAGAATCCCTAAGACCCCCAGCACGTGCTCTTGCTTATAGCAAGTCTTCCCTGACCTCCACTTGACTCTGCCCACTGCCTTTGGAAATCCTGCCAGTGACAGAAAAGACTGACCAATCACATTTCTTTCCCAGTAAGAAGGCATTCTCATTGGTTCTACAGCAAATTCTTATGATGACACTGCTTAAAGGAGGAGCGCACAGAAGAGTAGTTGGAGGTGCTTTGTTGGTCTTTTGCAGTTTCTGTCTGTGCTACGCTAAGATTTCAGAATACCTTCAGGTGCTATTGTTTTCCATCCAGCTGCACCATTCAGCACCGCAGCCAAGTCTCAGCCAAAACTCCTGTTACTCTACAGTGAGCCAACAAAACAGAAAACAAACTTATCACATTGTTTCAACCTTTTAAAAACTTAAAAAATTTGTATTCAATAATCTATTAATGAAACAATCCTTTGCTAGCATTCAAAAAACAAACAGTTTTTTTCTTGAAAGAAAACAATAATTTCAACAGTTTTAAAGAAATATAAGTAATTTAGTCGTAGATTAAGACACTCAGTGTTTGTTATGTCATGGACCCAGTGTTTGCACATATAGGGCGGGTCTTGGAGTGACACAGTTCAAAACACCTTTGCCCCAGTCGCATATGCCTAGACAGTGGATCAGGTGCACTGCATCACTGAAGCCTTTCACTGCCTAATTCCAGATTTGTGGCATGCACTGTGTCCACTTGCTAAGCGTAGTAATCCCAAGGGATTGGCAAGTATTTTTAGTAATGGATTTACTGACGTCTGTTGATCCTTTGATGGGTGGGTCTGTCTGTCACAGGAGTGCAACACAGATGTTTTCATCAGTTTTGTTTACAATGGGTACACCTGGCCCCATTCTCTCTATGTGCACCTGTCAATGCAAACATGTGCTCAAGGTTGTATAATCCATCTGATCATAAATATAACCACACTGGAGAGAAATTAGCGTTTTGGTAGAAATCTGCTATAGTATTTCATAATATATGATATTTTTCCCCTTCTACTTTGTGTGGCAAAAGTGCGGTACCTGTGAATTATGAAAAACACAGCTCCAGCCAGTGGAGAAAATGGGATTCTCTGGAGATTATTGTGGTAAACATTGAACTAAAAGCAAAAGTCCTTCTTACACGTGAACACTTCCAGTCCAATAAAGTCTTAACAAGCACTATAATCCAAACCATTATGGCTAAGTATCTTTAATCAGTCTGTATTCATTTTCAGTGTACAAAAGTAAGTAGTAAATGTTGAAGTAAGAAGAGAGGTCTGCTGCTTTACCTGGGACAGCGATTACAAGAACTGAATGTGGACAATAAGATCACTTTAATAATACAAATAATGATGCATTGGATTTTTATAGCACTTTTCAAGACACCCAAAGATGCTTCACATTATGCATTATTCATTCATATCACACAGCTGCCATGGGGCAGACTGACACAAACGAGGCTGCCATCAAGATTATTGATTCATTCTCTCAGAGTAGGTTGAAATGATCTCATGACGGACAGAATACAAGTCAATCCAATATTAATTATGGTCCCAAAACGTCAAATCGCTTAAACATTTAAAACCAGAGGTATTAGCAGTTGGTGGAAAATCCTATAGTAATCCATGGTGATCTGAAGTGCTCTGCCCCTGGACATGCACGGGTCACTGCAGCCAGCCGCAGTCTGTGTGTGCTTGTACGCAGTGGAGGGGGATTTACTTTGGATGAGGTTTAGGGTTAGAGAGCCTGTTTTTGGCCAAGACTGAGGAAATCAACAGCAGCAAGACAGAGTCAACTCATATGTAACACTATGAATCGCATGCCCCTCACCCCTCTGCCCAAATCTGCTACCGCTACCTTAAACGACTGTAAATTATTCTCTGCGTTCTCTCTCTATCCGGTTCGCATGTACAGCCCTCAATCTGTCACGCACTCATTGGCTTCCTGGTGCTTTGGTCTGCTACCTCAGCAGTGGAGCAAGGGTAAATCTTTCACACCCAGGAGGCTCCCAGCAGTTCTGCACAGTACCACACACAGGGGCTCACCTTCATCTGACACGGCTCACTTTATTATACACTTCAGATTCAAAACCCATTCGAGGAGAGAGGAGCTAAAAATACATGCCTCGCGTCCTTCAACATGGGGCGGCTGTGCAAAGAAGAAACTTTAGCACAGGCTACACAAAGAAACACTACACGGCTCCTGCTTGATGTCAGTCTGTGGTCAACTGTTTGGGTTTCTTAATTAAATTGTAATTTTTTTTCACAGAAGTCACTTAGAGGTTGCACTGGATACTGATGAAAATAGATCAATACCAGTTAATTCAGGACTGAGCTGATGTTTTAACCATAAACTGTTAAGTTGTAGACATCCATATTTGATAATTAGCAACTGTAGAGTGAATTAAAAAAAGTATATTAGTGCTTTGCTTCAGTAAGATATAGTGATGAGTCTGAAAGTGTCACTCAAAGCTAAAAATGCAACAATATCACATTTTAGTGTTACGATTATTGCAGTCAAATAACAATGACATTTTTTATTTTCTTTCATTTTAATGTCATGTTTTCTTCACGTTTGGGACCAGTTTTATCAAATCAAACTTGGTGAAGGAAAAAACCTACTGTGACAATTTGTTTTGAAGATGTAAAAATAGAATATTGAATGTATTGAATAAATAAATAAATAAAATAAATTAAGGGTTTCGATTGAGAGTAATTAGTTGATATTTATGCTTTCAAATATTAAGTGTAAAGACATGTTTAGCACATTTCTGAGGGATCAAATAAATATAGTCTAAAGATCATAATTAAGATATGCAAAAAATCAAAAACAAATTTAAAAAATTACGATGTTTTTTGTCCTTATTGTACACTTGAGATATGTCTGTTGGCCTAAATGTGCACGATCCATTGTAATTATTATTATTATTATTGGGAGTTAATTATTAAATTGTTAACTAAGGTTCAGGGCCACATCAACAAACCAGCAAACCACACCTCACTCGCCTCCTCAGCCCAATCCCAACTTATACTTATACTACTTACTGTATATTCTGTCCTAACAACTAGGGATGTCACAGATCAAATTTTAGTGTTACAATTAGCGAGACAAAATATCACAATTAGTGATTACTCTCACGATCATGGCCAAATTTCATTCTCATTGTCAAATGTGTCACTTTTTTCTCTAGTTTATGACCAATTTTATGAAATCAAATTTTCTCAATGAAAATAAAATGTGAATGTGACTTTAGTTTAATTTAAATTGAATTAAAAAAACTAAATATTGCCTCGAAAATGTTTAAATGTGTATGGATTGAAAGACATAAATTTGCTTCAAAATGGTAATGGTAATGGTCCGTGCTAGTGAATCTTGTACATAATATTTGTATTTTTATTTTTTGCATTTGGACATATCACTTCTAAGATGGCTTCTTGCCCTCCCCCAGCCAAGTCAACACAGTCAAAACGTAATAAATAAAAACCAGCTGAGGCCAAAGCCGGAATTGATAACTTGCCCATTTCTAGTTTTTAAAATGATCTAAAAAAGACCTAATTTAGCTTCTAAAATGTGCAAGATTATTTTTTTTGTTTTTGTAACCATATTATGACTTAAATAATATCAATTAACCTAAGCATCTTGACATTTCCACTCACAGTGCATTGGACTGCAGTCCTTGGATATCTTTTCTACGTTGTCATCTGTAAAAAGAAAAGAAAAGAAAAATAAGCAGATTAAATACAATATTGACCTCAAACACAAACTCAAAAATTGTAGAAGACGTGACATTTCTCTCTGGCTTCTGCTGACTGACGCTTGGAACTGATGCAATATTTAAGGGCCGTCTGTCCATCAGGATCAGAAAGTGAGACATGAGCCTCCGGGTCACAGCTATACGCTCAGGATCCTTCATGTTTAATTGACCATCAGGAATTAAGTTTTTAAACTGCGGTGACTATTTAAACACCCTTCTATTGTTCCCCATTGATGCAGGAAAGGTAGTTAAGTGATGGGTTGGTTTTATAATGAAACTCATTAAACCTTGGGTTAAGTGTCAACAATGGCACACAAGGCATTATAACAATCTTTTTCAAATTGTTTCTATGAGGCCTGTGATGGTGAATTGGCAAGAGGTCACATTTTCCCGCCTACATATAAAATATATTGCTTGATGCGCAAAGGAATTTTAAAAAGCATATGCATTTCAGCCTTTTGAGTGAAAAGACATAAGCTCCTTTATTGCGACATTTTATGTTAGGTTTCAATGATTGTTGTACTTTTATTCCCTGCAGAACTTTTCGTTATCTTCTCAATCACAAGCCAATAATTACTTGATGGGTCAAAACAAATTAAAATGTACAGACATAGACTGCATTTGGGTTGTTTGGATATAAATACATTCACAGCACTGATTCAATACACCTATGTCCTCATTCCATGCAATGTCAAAGGTATTTGTCAAGTCTATAATGAAACTTGTAATGTTTTTATTGAATGATTGGTCCCTGTTTGGACTTGCTATAGATGGAGAATGGCCCTATCTGCTGCAACCAGCCTTGTTTGCCTTGGGCTTGAGAGGCTGTGCTGCCTGGCTGCACTCTGTGTAATCAGCTTGTACAAGCCCAAGCTCAGACCTATTGTCCACACTAGTAAAAGAGCATTGTCCAGGTTTGCCAGAAATCTATTTTCATTACCACACATAACATTGTTGAGAATCCATTGAAATCTTTCAGAGGAGGTTCTCCTCTGGCTTTAACCATTCATTTTATGGAAAGAATGATGCTGTTCTGTTTGGTTGTTGTGAAATATAAAATCTATAACGGTAAAAACTGTGCAAGTTTTCTCCAGCTATGTAAATCTTATGTGACTACATCCAATGCAAGTCAGGTGTGGTTAGAATAAATCCATGTCTTTAGCTTCAGAGCACTGTTGAAAGTACTCTCGCATCAGTTTAAAATACAGCTCTAAAAACTCAGATTAAAATAAGAGGAAAACCTTTTAGCCCTAACAGTCACAAAGAGGAAGGTTTTCAAGTGTCAAGGCATATGATCTGCTCGAGGTCATGAGGCAGGCAATTCCAGAGGGAGGGCTCCTGCATCGGAGACTTCTGCTCTCTGAGTCGTAACACGATGAGTCAGCAGCATCAATCCTTATACGTGTGAGAAGTGTGGTTCATGTTTGCCCACCTCTGTGGCAGAGGAACTATCAATTAAAACAGGGAGGTCACAGTTGAGCTGGTCAAAACTGCCGCTGTATTTCAGTCTCTGTCAGGCAGGCAGTGTCCAGCTCATGACTAATGGCGTAGGCTTTCAAGAAAATTATGTTCTAAGGCCATGACACCAGGCCACGGGTAAATTACTATTAACCTTTTATGGAAATAGGTCACAGTTTATTACTAATAACATTTTCAACTTGTCAAAAAGTCTGTTGACTATGTAGAATTAAGCCCAACAAATACTTATGATAGCATAAAGGCTTTTAAACTAATCAATCTAATAACAGCATCTGTTTTCATTAACACTAAAAACATGTACAATAGGCTCGCCACCTCTCTCACCTCTCAGGACTTCTCTGAAAAAGAAATTCTGTATACAGTCGGACTTTTCTGGTTAAATAAAGATCAAAGGCGTTACCAAACCTCCAAAACCTCAGTTTGAATGTTGTAATAACACAAGGGCAGGAGTCTTCTTGCTATCTTCTCTTACAATAAGAGAATGAAAGAGTGAGCATGATGATGATTAATCAGAGCATACATTGGTCTAATTGAACACAGTGGCCTGGCCAGGCACATCGACTGGACACACACATCATACATACTGTACATATACAGCACATACATGTACAGCACATACATGTACAGCACATACAGTAGTTAATGTCTGAATGAACAATTTCAGACACGCTGTACTATCTATAGACAGTGCGTAGTTGCTATTTAATCAGAAGCAGATGTGCTGTATCAATATTTCAACCTGTCCAGATTAAAATGGCATGCTTCAGAGAGATTATTATTTAGGTTCATTCTGTAGGGTCAGATAAGGGAGGGTCATGGATTTGACTGATATTTAGTATTCATCTTCCTGCTGTGACCAATAATAAATATTTCTGATGCTGTATTGTACATTTAAAGCATAGTAAATAGCAAAGTAAAGAGAACAAATCATATTTTCACTTAATCTGTGACATCACATGACACAATTAATTCATACAAAATTCGATACAAATTCAATCATTCACTCATTTACCAGTCTACTTCAACACTAGGGACAGTTGTCGCTACGAGGCAAGTTACTCACTACACATGATATTTCCAGCAGTTTCACATCCAAGCAGTCCCACTCCAATTCTGCTGGTCCATTTGCATATAATTGGCATACAACAAATACAGAATAGATTCCACTTTGTCCTGTTAAGACCTTGTTTCCTCAAGAGTTATATCATTTACCTTGAGCTGCTTGTTTGGACTGTCAGTAGTGTCATATTGCGTTGCATCACATGTGTGTGAGTTTGGGCTGTGTTTACAAATGCAGCTCTGGCACCTGTTGCTGTAACACAAAAACAGTCAAATCACACTAAGATTTGATCACACACACCTCATCATTCTTCTAATGTCTAACGTTAATGACAAAGTGAAAACTGTGTAGCGACACAGACTAAAGCATCTCAGTGCAAAGGGGGAACAGTGCAGTTGGCCACATGATTAATATGGCTCTTAAGAAAGAAGCCAGAGATAAATCACAAACCATGCTTAAAATATTCTCACCATTTTTGATGTCAGCACAATATAGTGTACACAAGGAATAGTATGTAGGTCAGGTTAATAGAGAGATGCAATGGTGTGTTCTCCAAGTCTGCTTCTTTACACTGCTATATTGAGCTTGTGAGGGGAGAAAAGGAGGATCAAGCATTGTTTGTTTAATTGACTGAATGAAAAACTGCAGTTATTTAGTACATAAAAGTAGTAGTAAGTAGTATAAGTAGTAAAGACAAAAACAGCAGCTTTGTACTAGAACACTGATTCCTGAATTATAGGATCCTTTATATGTACAACACACAAAACAGTGGTGGTGATAAAATACCAACGCGTGCCTTTCCAAACAAAATGACAATAAAAAGATTCAGATAGTTGTGCCACAGAAACAGGAGAAATGCAAACCTTAGAAGGTTATGGTTAAGTTGAAGTTCACTTTCTTTTGTCCTCTGCATTTGAGTCATCCTTCCAATCCTTCTGGGGCATCTCCTCAGGAGCAGTGAGCAACAGTGCAGAGTTTGGGTCACATTTCCAAACGTTCTTGCTTGGATTGGTCAGGACTACCTGCAATAGAAAGGGATCCAAAGTTAGAACTTCCTTGTTCTTCTTGCACTGTAAACAAACTCATGTTGCTTTTATTCTAGAGCAATAACACGCCCTAAGACTGACTGTTTTCCTGAAACTGCAGTGGCTCGATTGTGTAACAAGAATAATACAATTGTAAGTTCAGGGCTGTCCTGAGCTCTCATAAAGGCTGCTCTGCTTTGTGGAGACTCAAATGTCCATGTTATGGCTGGACATTTAAGGTGTCCAATTCATCACACTTCAAACTAGCTGCAATAAACCATTCAAATGCATACATTAATCAATTAATGATTACTATTATGACAAAAGTTAAATATGAAAACAACTGCTAGTGCCCCAATGTAGGCTTGTACCAGTATATAATCAGTTCAGGCATTTTTCCATCAAAAGTGCCACCAACGTCTTCTGAATAAGATGTCACATTTATTCATAATTTACTTCAAACATTCAAACAAGAAGTGCTCTGAAACATCTGTGAAGCACTTCGCACCCCAGTGACTTTCAGCAGATCCATTTAGGACTAATAATCTTGATCAGTGCCATGTGAGAATAACATGGGCAGATGGCGTGTTCCAGATGCTCGTTGCTACTGAGAATAAAAAATTTATTCCCAATTCCATCGCCATTAGTAAATAAAATAACAGCTAGACGGGATTGATTCCAGTTTTTCAGTAATCCACTAAACACAAATGTATCTGATAGCATGCAGGAGCTTAGGCACACTGCTTTTTGATGTAACCGCTGCTGCTTTACAAAAGACTGGAGCGGCTGTGCCCTTGTCCAGATGTTGTTGTGCAATGGCTCATTGGAATAGGACACTCTGTAGTTTTGTATTAGCTTGTAACCTCAGAAAGCAGCTTAGTCATTTAGATCTGTACCGATTCCCACTGACACTGAGGGACAGAAGGCTAATCACATGCTCATCTCAGATAGTATATCATCACATTAATTATGGAAAAATTATGCAATCAGCTTTAAGTCTTTATGTATCTCTTATGGATGGGATGTTTCCTGGAAAAAGGCTTCATTCACATGTTTATATGTTCTCTAACTTTGGTTGATGGACCTTCTGGTAAACATATTTACTAAACAAAAATGTCACATAATGGAGAATAAATTGCAGGAACCCAATCCTACACCATAATAATAATTAAAAAACAAGACAATTATACACCAATTGGCACACATACACCACTCATACATACATATACAAATTCAGATTTTTTTTTATCCTGCAAATTGAAATAATTGTGATTAAGCAAAGCTGAGATAAACGATCTCATAGAAATCATATATTGCCCTATAGTCTCAGTGATGCTATAGGAAATATGCCACAATGATTACGTACTAAAGGATGCAAGACACATCAGAATCTCTTAAGATGAAAAGATCATGTTGGTCCTTCAGGCAGCATGCAATATTAATAAATCTCATGGGTCCCACCAAGTGCCACTTACATCTTCTCTAAGCTGTGCTATAACACCTCATCTTTTTACTTCACCCTTAAGAGACCAATGAGATAACTACGGAGCTTACATGTGGAAGACAATAGGAATGGCCATTTCATCAAAACAGGCGAGAGAAAACGACTGTTGTCAACATCACGTTTAATGAATTGTTGGTTTGATACCTAAATACCACACAAAAAAGCAGCATATATAAATATAACATACTATATCTGTATTCTATATATATATATCTATATCTATATCTACCGATCTATCTAGATATATGGATATATCTCTCTTTCTGTCTTGTCACTTTTGCTTCATTACAGGTTTTCATGTTTTTTCATGTTAGCTTTGTTAACACAACAAATATTTCAGTGACTCTGTAAAGTCAACAAAATACACTGCAAAAAAGGCTTTCAAAAAAGAAAATTTATCTTATTTTGAAGTAAAAATGTTTTATTTGAAGTGAATTAATCTGCCAGTGCAGTAAGAAAATTTTATTAACCTAGTTGATTTGAGCCCAAAAGATTCGTTTCAAGTACTCTTGGCAAGATCTTTAAGAAAATCTATTCTTGATTCAAGCAACTATGGCTTAAAACATATTCAAATTTGCTTAAAATAAATTGTTATATCTAAGTAAAGCAGGATAGAATATCTTAAAGTCAAAATATTCTTAGTAAGACTGGGTCTTTTAAAGTGAAAACATTTTAAAATTTGTCATGATTATTATGCTTAATTCAAGCCAAAATAATTTAAGTTAGATTTTCCTTTTTTGCAGTGTGCCCTGATGCATTTTTGTTGGGTCAAAAATCTGTCAGAAGAGCTTTGGTCCAACGTACACTATGGTTGGTAGGCAAATGCCGAATGTAATTTCAAATTGTAATCCTAAAAATACTTTTTAGGTCTATGATAACAAAAAAACTGTGTACGTTTGTCAGTCACACTCTCAGTAGACTTGTAAAGTCTATGTGTAAGTAATCTCTACCCGGAGGACTTTCCTTTTCCCAGTCTCTTTCCTGTCTTCTCTCTGGCATTAGATGTGAGCTGGCAGGATGAGCCACCATCACCTCTGACTGAAACTGTACCAGTGTCTTCTTGGGTGTCTGAGAGCCTCTGTTCTGTGGAGTAACTGGAGAGGACATGGTGCCAGCCGGGACACTTGCGTACACATACTGCCTGCTCCCCATTGACCTGTGCCCTTGTTCTACACCAGCAACAGAATATTTGTCACACTTCTGTAAAATATACCCGAGCAGCTTTTCATTTAATCTTTAAAGGTATACTGTTCAATTTGGTTGTTTTGTAAAGGAGACATACTTTGTAAAATCCACTTTTCTGAGTTTTTAACCATGTTTATGCGTCTGTTTGAATAATGTTCTGCTGCTGTTTTGTTTTCATTTGCCACTCATAGTCAGATAAGACAGACTTGATTGTATTTACCTGCAATTACTCAGAAAAAGACAAAAAAAGTGGGATTTAAAATCTGCTGCTGGCTACATAAAGGTGGGGTAGCTAACTTTTTTAGTTGTAAATTAGTAAACTTTGTGGTTTCCACTAAAAAGTATAGTAAATACAGCACTTCGTGAAAAAATGAGACCTCTGAGTACTGTCTGAACTGAATAATAAAGAATTTTAGTTCTAATCAGGAGCTGAATGCTGCACTCTGATTGGCTGAACTTGGGGCGGTCACTCCAGTTTTCTTTTTGTTGTTTGTAAAAAGATGTTTATAAGCCATAAATGCAACCAAAATGAATATATGTCGATATTAACCATGTGCCGAAGGATTTAAGAGAGACAGTTCTCAGATTTAAAACCTAAATTGAGTTTGAAGTGTAAAAATCAGCTACCCTACCTTAAATTTTACAATCAGGGCGTTTACATGGAAAACTGGATAACTAGCCTAGTCCGATTTAAACTGGTTTTCCAAAGCACATGTAAACCCGGGCAGACCTGTTGCGGAGCCGTAAACCGGTTTTCGGAAAACCAGTTGGCGCACGTAGTCCCGACCGATTGTAGTCTGATTTCAGACTCATGTAAACAGACAATCGGTCTGCAGCTGGACAAATGCAACTGAGCATGCTCACAACCCCTGTCCACTGCACATTCCAACAATAAATTAAGAATTTTAGAAGTATAAAGTGCCTTGCACAAAGTGGCACACACAATCACACATTTATCTCCATGTTTAACACTGTTTTACAGGTTTAAAACGGTCCTACATGTTCCAGAAAAAACTGTGTGTCATTTAATGTCAAATACACGATTTTCCAGAGAAACAAACACGAATATGTCCATTGGACTATTGCTACAAAACTGTTTCGATAAGAAAAACATAAACACAGTAACACCATCTTTTGTATAAAACATATTTCCTCTGGAAAGATGGCTTAGCTGCACCTGTACTTTTTGGCTTTCATATCACAAGGACCACCTGTGAACTGGACTCAAATAAAAATCTAACATTTTATCTTGAATGTAATTCTTTTACATACCGACTGCTTGTAAACGCATCATACGTGCGATGCGTACAGAAGTGGTAGGATCATTAAGGCGCGTGGTGAAGGATTCACGAGCTCTGCAGGAGCCATGTGCAGAGCCCGCAGGACGTTTCTGCTTAGTCAGGTCTTTTACTTCTCTGTTGAAAGTGAAACAACAGCAGCACTGCCCTCCTGTGTTCATTAAAAGTATTGCTACTTTTAGTTACGCGATTTAATAAGTCGCTCTCCTCTGCCACACTCTATTTTATATAGAACCCAATAGGCTGTGCCAATAAACGTTTTGTATTTTCCTTCATTAAATATTTTAATAGTCTAATTATCAATTAATTAGATAATTTCTATAACAGGATAAAGCGTTGGATCAGTAGATAAAGGCACAAAATGTATTAAAAGTGAAAAACAATGTAGAAACGACCTCATCAAATATTTATTACGGCTTTTGTACAAGCAAGTCTCACGGTCTTCAGCAGGGCATTTTATATTTTCAGAGATTTGTGAGAAATAGTCCCCCACAAATCTGAACAGATTTTCATTTAATCAAACTTGAAGAGAGATGAAGAGGCACATTAATAGCTTTCTGTCCATTGTAAACAACAAAAACTATCATTATTCAAGATCTCTGTGGTTTGAATGGATGCAATACTTATGCTGTATTAAAAACAAGCGTCAAAACTGCAGCACATGAATTGAAACATTAACAGTTTACTACTGCACCATTGCTATAACACTGTCAGTCATCTAATGCATGGCATCAGAGAAAATACATTCATTCCTCATTTGTGTGAGTGAGCTGCATCAGTCTTCAGTGTCAGAGCTGTCTGCAGGGTCCGTGTTGTGAGTCAGCATATAGTTATCCATGTCAATGGAAGGGCAGTTGTGAATTGAGTAACGCAATCGTTCTGCAAGGATGGCTTGACTTGTGTATGGGGGAAGGCGAAGGAGGAAGAAGCACGTCTGCGCTGTGGGTAGGCCATTGACAGGCTGAAAAAACAGACAAGAAATAATCAAGATGTATATGATTTGTAATGCACTTTTCTTATTTTAGATGAAGGTCTAGGTGTTACTGTAATATGCCATAAAGTAGCAAAAACATACTTCTTTAACTGCATGCTTAAGATGAAGATATAATTAAAACATCAATGTTTTACTTCCTTACCCTGTCAACTTTAATGATTTGAAATTTCTGGCTTATATCTGCTGGGTTGGAGGGTAGCCTAGACCTTCCGGACACAAAACGCAGAAAGAGAACCCGCTCTTCATTTGTAAACTCTTCCAAGCTTTGCCAAAACCAGCAAATCAACTGCTGGCTCTCGGTGATGTCACGGTAACGGACTAACTTCTTGAGCATCTCAACAGAGACCTCTGGAAGGCCACACACCAGCTGCTCCAGCTGCTGTGCTGTCAGCAGAGAAAGCAAAGGCACCGGAATGATGGTGGACATGCCCTCTCTGACCGCAGCCACCTGGAAACAACTCACTCATGTCAGCTTTATGTCAACATAAACATACAACAGCTACATGCTAAGAGGGCTGTGTTCAAGGAGGTTTAGTATTTACCTGAGAATCCATTTCATGTAGTCTGTAGTGCAAGGCCTGCTCCACATATTCAGTCCTGTTAGCAAAGCTCAATGAAATGTTCTGACCACCAGGAACTATAGGCACAAGTCTTCCATCAGCACTATGAGCCATAAATGAGTCCAGCGGGATCATCTTAATGACAGAGAGATTTTTTTGAAACAAATTAAAACTAAAGAATGTGAAACAGCCAACAGTCCTTGTTTAATAACAGCTCACCACATGAAAATTCTCCTCTGTGATCCCACTGTTCTTCAGATGAAGAATCCCTTGAAGACTGCGAAAGGTCAGCACATCCACCTCCTCAAGGTCAGTTTCTGCCAGTGGTATGGAGCAGAGCTGCTTCCACACCCAGGGAGCTAAATGTAGGTCCAGTGGCTTCTTGGTGCGTATTGCTACAGCCATTAAGATGCCCAAAAATCTGAACTGAATCATGTGGTCATCTGACAGAGCTCCAGGGTTCAACAAGAATCTTCAGCAGAAAGAAATTATACTGTATATCAAACCTCAAATCATAGTAGTAATATTTTAAAAGGCTCATAAAGCTTGAGTTTAATGCATTGTACAAGTTTGACTAATTATCATTTTTAATAAAATTAAACACACATCCAAAGTTTATTTTTATGAAAGCATGTGCAGATTCTTGTTTTATCCTAATATAGCTTCAGCAATTAAATGTTGCCACAGTAGAGATTTTGTGAATTTTGATTCATGCACACTTCACATAGAGCCATAAATGTATTTAAATAGAATCACTGATGATGATTTAATTTCATATGTCACCCAGTCCTGCGTACCTGTCAGTGTTGCTGCCAACATCTGCAAAGCTATTTGGAGTGTGAATGAGAAGATCCACCACATTGGACTGCAGCTCCTAGTGCAAAGAAAAAAGCAATCAACAGTGACAGTTGCCATCATGGGTTGGTGTTGTCAATCTCACCTGGCACATTTCTGTGATGGTGTCATCAAACACTCCTCCTGCATCATCTGCTCCTTCTCCAACCAGTTTCACCTTCCAGGCTCGTGAAGGCAGCCGCAGCTCTAGGGGGTTCAGGTTCACTACCTGCTTGGCAATCTGTACAAAGATAGGTTTGCTTGACCTTCCCCTATGAATAAAGAAAAAGAAAAAAACATTTGTATTTGAAAACCACTTACTGTGAAATGCAGTGCGTAATCTGGTTTCATTACCTGGTTGAAATCCTTTTCACAGTGATTTGTGGACCATAAGTTTTACCCTGGGTCATTGTTCTGCCAATAGAGCGGACCAGAGGCAAAGTGTTAACTTTGGGTGACAGGAGTCCTCGAAGCTCACCTCGGATGATGGCATGTGTCCCTAAACTGTAACGCGAGGTAGATGCCTGGATTGAGAAAAACAATAAGCAAATAAATATCTGTAGTCACACAATAAAACCATTTCGATAAAGACAGCTTGGCTACCAGATTTTTTGTGTCCAGATTAAGTAGTCTCCACGACTTGTACATGAGGTCAGAGAAGTGGTAGAGGACCATAAGGCGCGTGCTGAGTATGTTCGGTGTGCAGTCTTTCAGGGTGTTGTATTGAGGTGGAACTGACTGTGGAAGGCCAGGCTGAATATTTCCTGAACCACCTTCCAGAATACACAAAAGTTAGTTATTATGCATTTGTAAACAAAAATATTAATTGCACATATCATGAGTTATGTCCACCTGAGTTTTTTATTGAGGTAGTAGGTGTTGTCCATGCTGCACTGTGGCAGCGGCCAGCTGAGATCTGACGGATCATTTTATCGTGAAGCACGTTACGAGAACCGGTTCTTTCACTGGATTGCAGTGACCAAGGCCAAGCTGGAAAATCATTTGATGTGTTTTTCAGGATATTTGTAATGTGATCTCAACCAAAACCACAAAACATTAAGAACTTTACCTGTCCCTCACTGTTGCAGCCCCAGGCATAAACATCTCCATTGGAAGAAAGAGCAAGAGCATGCTCACAGCCAACTGCAATGTCTTCAATAAAAAGCCCTTCAAAAGCTGGTACCACCTGAGGATTCGACTTATTCTTCAGCATGGAGTCAGGCAGGCCAATCATGCGCTCTGGGGAGAAATTAGCAGCTCAATTCAAAACACAGTTCTTTTTTTTTTTTTTTTTGTATTTTTGGACATTACCTTGTCCAAATGTGAACACATGTCCATCACACGCTAAAGCTACAGAAAACTGTGTCCCACAGCTGACTTTCTTAATTCCAATGTTGCACAGCGGCTCCACTTTCTTTAAACGCAATATGAAATAATAATACAGATTTACAATTAAAAAAGAATTGTAAAGAATGTTTTTCTTTGCATCTGTCTTACTTGTGGATAGTATTTTGCAGAGGAGGAACCCGATCCTAATTTTCCATAATCACCATCTCCAAATGCCCACACAACCATGCCATCAAGGGAAACTACAAGAGTGTGATTGAGCCCGCAGGAAACCTGATAACAATTTTAAATTGATTAATTATGAATTTAGTTCCCTTAAGCACCAGAAAAACAACCCTTGAGTCTCACCTGACCCACATGATACCCTTCAAGAGCAGCCACTCTTTCAGGCAGCATTTTATTAGACGTTGACCTTAGACCAAGACGGCCAGATTCACCACTACCAAAGGTAAACAGTTTCCCGTCTGCTGTTACTACTGCAGAATGCCTAAAGCCACAGGAGAGCTTAAAAGAAAATGTTTTAATTTAGTTTATTTGTATTAATATTCAATCATGTAAACCATGCACATCTTTACCTGAATGACCTCCTCTCCCTGTAAAGCCTCAATCTGTTTTGGTCTTCTCTGTCTTTCGTTGTTGCCGTGGCCCAGTTTTCCAAAATCCCCATCCCCCAACTAAAAACTTCCCCTGTCTCAGTCAGAGCCATGGAATGTCCATCCGAACCACAGGATGTCACCAACTGTGTCACTACATACCCTTCAGAAAATGAACACAATGTTACTTAAGTTAAATATCATAATTGCATTTTATGTATTATTTACATCCATAAGTACATATAATTTAACACCTGACAGTAAGTTTTGTTTCAGTGAAATGTGTACCTTGAAATGCAGAGATAATAGTGGGCACATAGAGATCATCAGAATTTCCCTGCCCCAGTCGGCCATATTGTCCTTCCCCCACAGCCAAGACTGTCCCATTGGACTGAACCAGAAAGGTGCAGTTTTGACCACATACAACCTATAAATAAATCAGCAAAAGTGATCATGGCTCAGCACGTACTGTTTTTCTCTTTATCTGGTGTAGTTAAGCTTACCTGCTGTGTCTGAGAGAGTGAATGTGCCAGTGTGGGCACCATCAGGTTTGCCCCTGTTCCTGCCAGCTGACCATATCGCCCATTTCCCCACAGGAACACTTCACTCTTCCCACCTTGTTGCCAATCCTAATAAAGACAATAATGTAACTCATATTCACATTGCAGTCTTCACACTGTATGATGTCCGTTACTTCTGGTCTGGTGGTGGCCCACGACATCAACTGCTCATCCATCTTGAAGGTCCATTTATTGTTATCCTAACAATTATAGTTACACACATTAAAAATATTGCAGATAATTGATTAGAGGACACTTCCGTAAATCTCTCACTCACCAGAGCTACTGCAGTTTCTTTGTCAATAATGTCCTCAAACTCAAACATAAATGTTTCTGGAAAGGCTGTGCCGCTGGAAATAGATTCGGCTGTGCGGACAGTGGTGGCATACGTGTTGAGCCAGCTCCACTCAGCAGGGCACGAGTGATCAGGTGATTTGTGGTGTGGTGGTAAAAGGTAATGGCAAAGGTGCTTTTCTAATGACAAACCAACAGCCACTGAAGCTAAAGTTTGCAGAAAGGCACTATGGACAAGTTGATCACCAGACGTCACATGGATCTGTTTGTGGAAGACATAGATAAAAACATTTGAAATAGTTTTTCATAACCACAGCCAGTTAATTCCAAGTTTATCACTAAGACTTTACTTTTTCATAATTGTATTGTTCCTGGAGCAATAACGGGAGCCTCTCCAGAAGCACAGCCAGACAAGGTGCCCTGTTTAGACCTAAAATATTTTGGCTTCTGAGGGCCATACGGCACGAAGCAAGCACGTGGTTCTGTTGAATCCATTCAGGTGTGCAGCAAATCAGAAGAACATCCTAAAAGATACAGTACAAAGCAAAAGGTACATTTATTGTTATACCTTTTCCCTTATTTTAGACATGTCACAAACCTTTGATCTTCCAAAACAGGCAGTTACCCCCACATTTGGGATCCATACAGTATTGACAACTGATCCTAAACCTGTCACTGTCTGTAAGACTGAGCCATCCTGAAAAAGGGTGAATATTTTTTATGATGAGGAAATTCTGACTGAATACACAAATTAGCAAATTAGTAATATTTGCCTCCTGACCTGTAAAGACCAAATGTTTAGCAGGCCGCCAATTCCCCCTGAAACCAGGACCAAACCACTGGGACAAAAGGCAAGTGATTTGACAGCAGTAATGTGACCATGAAGTACAAACATACAAACAGCCCGGTCCTGCTGGGAGACAAAAAATATCTTAAATATATTTGAGATAATCCTTTTGTTATCCATAAAACTGTGAATGAAACACGTCCCTCTACATCTTAAAAAGTGTGAACTGACCTTTGCAGAACAGTCATCGTTTCTGGAAAGTTCATTTGAGAGGCTTGGCTGAGGCAGAGCCCAGACAAACACAGAACCATTCTGACAGCCTCTAGAAAATAAATGTAAAGTCAGTTTATTTAATGTTTCAAATCTCTCATGAAGAAAACAGTAGTATGAAGAACACTCACACGGCCATCATGAGCCGGGGATCAGGTCCTTTGCCGGGAAGCGGGCACCACTCGGAGACATTAATAATACCTGTGTGCATCAGAGAGTGCAGAGTGACCCATGTTCCCTAGACCGCCCCACAATTCGAACAAGCTCTGACCGGCTGAGACATAAGAGCAGCTGTCCAGTGGGGTCCCATTTAAGGGACAATAAGCCCTCCTGGACAATATTATACAGCCATTTTAGAGTCAAGCATGAACACAAAAATATTAAGTAAAACTTAAAAAAACATAGCTAACAAACCGAGTAAACAGTCAAGACATCCGGCTGCTCATCCTCATCGGTGTCAATAGAGCTCAAAATAATCTTTCCATCAGGATATCCAGCAGCAAATGGTCCATCTTCACTATGCCAAGCTAAACATTGAGGAGCTGACAGTGTCAAAAACAAGAATGTTAGTACCTCATACTTTCACACACATTATTTTTGGATGGTGTGTTTCCCTATACCTTCTTTACGGTAGCAATGGGTAAGTTCTGTACTTTTCACACTCAGTTTTATTTCCTGCATTGTGACCTGCATCCAGCAGAGCGAACCATCAAGTCGCCCAACCAGAAGATTGGCAGCAGGTCTGCTGTCAGAGCCAGGCTGGTCAAGAGTCCACAAGCTCAGGGATCGTGCCCAACAAAGGGCTGTGACCCGAGACAACTGTGCTTCCACATGACAGTGAGAGCCTGTAGAGAAGACCACATCCTGTCTATAGGTCAACATCAAGACTGAACAAGTCTATGTAATCTCTTATTTGTCCAGCAGTGGTTCATGGTAAAAAAAAAAGTTTCCAAAGGTAGTTACATGGAAACTGTTTTTGAGTTCAATATGTTTCAGTTTACTTCTCCGTCTTTTTTAATCCAATGCAAATTGTTTGAGGAGTAAAAATTTACACTAAGTTCCGACCATGACACAATATCTGCAAATTGTCTCTACTGAACTTTACTTGGGTTTGACAGCAATTAAGGTGAGCTTATGCACATCTGCTGGGGGACAGTAAATGGTCTCTATACAGTATATTGGTCTCAGTGTCAGTCATCATCACTTTTAAGCTTAAACATATAATTGTCAAATACTTCTCTCATTTGGATAGCTTACCCCTGATATACATGATACTTATGAGTTTGTTCTCTGGAGTAGCCAAAAATTCTCCCTCAGCACTCCAGTATACAGGAGCCATGTGATGATGGCATCTGCCAGGTCTCTCCGCGCTCGACCTGTCAGTTCTGCTGTAAAAACGGAAAACAACGCCGCACAAGCTTAATATATCTTTGATTTGCAAAATATAATGTAAAACATCAACTATGCAACTTTAAAGCACTGCATATTATTTTCAAATTATGCTAAAAATACCTTGCAACACAGGAAAATGTGTTCTGTAATTCTACACCATTTGCTTTGATATTCCATAATTGCACAACTTTGTCTTGAGAGCAGGTGGCCAGGAAACTCTGATCCTTGTTCCAAGAACAACTCACCATCTAAAAATGCAAGAACAAACTCAGCGTAAACAAAAAGAGAAACCTAATTTAATTCAAATAAAGAGGCAAAGAAACCTTATTATAATGTCCTTCCAAGCGTCTCAGAGGACATTTCCTCAAATCACCAGTGAGATCACTGTATGTCTGGGGGCGGGGCAGGCTTTCTCTTCCAGTAGCAGCCAACGCCTGCACAAGCTGCTGAGCTGCCCACTGCCGATGTTTGTTTGGAAGCCGAGCAGAAAGGACACATGCAGCCAGTGCATTTGACAACTCCAGAGGACCTACTCTGACCAGATGAGGTAGAGGTGATGAAGGCAGAGAAGAGCAAGAACCTTCTTGTTTTACATCTGCTGTAAGCAAAAGAACAATAAATGACATATATTTATACAATGCATACATAAATATATAAAAGCACATATAATTTTATAAAATGTTCTTACCATTAGCCTCAGATTCCAATCGCTCATGGCTGTAACAATGAATGCTCTTTTCTGTGAGCAGGGATACCAGATTTTGTGTAACAAGGAAAGTGGATGATTTTTGGTCATTAAAGTCTCTCTGTTGACTGCACTGGCCCATTGCTGTTGTATTCACACAAAGTCTTTGCTGTGGGTCACTAATTGCACCAATATTAACCCCAGTAGCTGCCGCCATTAATTCCTAGAGGCACAAACATGTTATTTATTTATATGTTTGTTAGTTTTTTTAAGAAAGCATCTGTGTGGTTTGCATTTAAGCATTCGGGATTAGTAAATAAACTTACACGAGTGCATATCTCTACTAGCTGTCTGTAGGCCATTGGACTGTGGGACACAACACTGCCAATAGCTGTGGTGAGGAAGCTGAGACAAGAGGGGCTAGTGCGCTCTGTCAGCATGGTTTTCACACTCTGTTGTTTGTCGACACAGGTGTGAGCTCTTCCTCCAGCCGCTAGAGCCATCAATCGCACCAACACACGAATGTCCGCCAGGCCCAAAGACTCCAGTCCATTCGATGTACTGCCCACTGTCACACTGATCATGAGGTGAAATGATTTATAACATGAATGTACATTAGTATGTCACGCACTTTGCACATTATTCATAAAGCACAAAAATAGTTATCTAAAAAAAACAATGTACTTTGAGGCAGCTTGAGACAGAGCTCTCATCACCATGCTGTACGCGAGCAGGATCTGGGCAGTGGAGGTGACTCGTCTCAGTGCCTTCAGTCTGTCCTGAGAATCCCTCAGGGAAACAGCCTGCTGTCCAAGACTCAGGCAGTTTTTCTGCTCTTGAGCAAAATCTGGTAAAAAATGTACATGTGTACGTTACACGTGTTTTTCAGTTTACTAAAAGTAGTGGTTCTATTTTATAGATCACAGAGAGAAGTGTTGTTTCATTAACATCCTATAAACATACTTTTCACTGCCACAGCTTTTGTAGAATCTGTGGAGTTGTAGACTAGGGATCCAAGTGGGTCTGGCTCAGAGAAGTCAATTGGATCTGGCACTAGCTTCTTTTCATTCAACCCCAGGGGTCTCAGCAGGAGCCCAAAGTCCTCCAGGCCAGTCAGCTTATCTGACATAAAGTCTGAGTGACTGAGATCCCAATCGTCTTCATTTGGATCACATAATAAACAAACACTTAGCCATTTGACATTTTTAAAAGCTGTTTAAAAGTAAAATATTACATACCATCGGATGTGCCATCAAACTGACCAGTGAGATCAGAGGTAACACCTTTAATCCTGAAGCAAAAACAAAATGGTATCAGTAGCTACAGTACATTCATGTAGAACACGCCTACAAGTACTGAAATATTACCTTTCACGTTTGGAATTTGCTTCATTAATGTTTGCAGCCAAATATTTTTCTCTACATGAGCTGCACAGCAAGTAGAAGGGAAAATTGGAGCCACACTCGCCTTTGAACCAAACATCTACATAGGCTCCAGTGCTGTCATAGCCTTTACGGCAGCACTTTGTCCACATCCTGGGTGCCGCCGCTTTATGTGATTGTTAAATTGAAGGGTCAGTGTATTACAAAGCTCACACTTAACCATATGACTGTGTTCTTCACCAGTCTGAAAAAAATAAAATAATATTATTAATATTATTTAAGCATCTGGCTAAGGATTAGCTTTACAAAAGTACCTCGACTATCTGTAGTGCATCTCTCTCCAAAGTGAAAAACGATGAGGTAAGCAGATCCTCATAAGATTCTTCATGATAAGGATCTTCCATATAGTCCAACTCGGACTCCTCTTCGGTAGCAAAGGGATGGAACTCCACCTGCTCCGCCCATTCAGATCCTGTCTGTGGCTGGTATAGGTGTGGCAGGGGACTGATCAGCGGCATATCTGAAAGTATTAAAATATATTAATACATTGTATGTGCAGTATATCAAAAGAATGAAATGACAAATGTAACAAACCTGCTCGCCGAAAGGATGTTCTCTGAGTTGGTCCTAAGCGACGCCTCCGAGCTGGAGGGGGGCGGTTTCTGGTCAAGTGAACATCTAAAACATTCTCTCTTTCGATCCATTCAAGTCCAGGCAAAAGACTGTAAAAATATACTACAGTAAATCTTACACACTCAAAAGAAAATTAGTATACAAAAGAGAAACAAAAAGTGAAAGAATGTTATTCTAGTAATAAAATCCAAATAACAGCACCTTTCATTGGCTTGACTGGTGGGTTGTTCAGGACACTGTACAGTCTCTGGCCCATCTGGAGATGGCGTGTCAGGAGCGCCCTCTGGATGAGGGGATTGTACAGCCTGTTCCTCAGTCAGGGGGTGCTCTAGCATCCAGCTAGCCAATACTTCAATGGTTTGAGAGTCAAAGTCACCAGATAAATCTGAGAACATAAAAAATCACTTAATTACTCCTAAAATTCTTTAAAGTGTTTTTGCACAGACAAATACAAGATAATTTCAGAACAACACCAGCTAAATGCTCCAGTGTGAAAGATTCTGTCACCATCCGTGTCTGCAGAAGAGGAAGAGTTGAAGTGTCTGAAAACCACAGGCAGAAAGGACTACATGGCTATGAGCATACTTGAGCTTTCTGCTGGAGAAAGGGGCTTCATGCGAAGGGCAGGTGAAGGAGACAACATGACCCCTAATTAATGTACAGTATATTTAAACGTTTTGACCATGCTATCAGAAATACATGCAACATTTGGACCAAGGTGGAAGAGGGTGAAACTGAAATGATGTAGAAATAAAACCTATGAAACACAGTTTTGACCATATGACTATCGCAGTACCTGCTGCCTCCATAGCCCAGTAGATATGCCTCAAAGAGAATCCCATTTCTAGTAAACGACTGGTGACAAAAGTTTGTGTCCGTTCTGGTGGTTGAGAAAAAAAAATTAAACAAAAACAAAAGGCAGAACCAACTCACAGGTAAAGAACACTTTTGGGGAACAAACTAACCAAAAATGAAATTGGTGCAGTTTTGTCAAATGCAGTTAAGGACTTGTTCCAGACATAATGCAAATATTCTTAAAATGGCACACAATGTGTAAGTGCACATGCATAGTAATGGTGCTGTATGAAGGATTGGGAGGTTTTGGAGATACGTTTTCTGTATAATATATTGTTATTTATTTTACAATAATAATCTTTTTTCAACTTTTTAATCACTCATATTTCACCATTACCGTTTACAAATTATTTGTATTATTATTATTATTATTATTATTGCAGCAGGTTTGTATTGCCATGCAAAAGATTAGATTTTCATCATCAAAGCAGTTTCTTTACAAAGTCTAAAAAATGAAACTTCTTACCCAGACTGCTTCTGGCCTGAGTACAAGATGGGCCAGGCTCCATGAAGCTAGTCTGTTGCTCTGTGAAAGCGTCACAAGAAGCAGAGTTGGCCAGGCTGAAGCAGGGGTGCAGCATTGGGGAGGAGCTAACCAGGCCAGTGAGAGTAGGGAATCGCGTAAGCACCATGTGTCTGAAGCAAATTAAAAATGTATTAGAATGACAAGACGGTGTAAACATCCACAAACTGCTACATACTTGCCAAAATGTATTGTCTGTCATAAAGACTTTAAAGTTGTCAACTGGACAAAGTTTTAGGATCAAGACATTTTGACTTTCATCCAAAAGAGCTTTTCAATCTAATTGAAATCAGATCAGATCCATCACACTAAAAATTATTTTTGAATGAAAGTTGAAACATCTCAATCTTCTAAAGCTTTGTGCAGTTGACAACTCTGGAGCCTTTTTTCTACTACAGATCACTTCTGAACAAATGAGGGATTACACCAGTGTCTGTCATAAATAAATGCTTCTAAGCGTTATTAAACATAAAAGTTTTAGTTGACTTGTGGGATGCAGCGCTCTACTAAGCATAAGACTTTGTTTAATGGTATATATATAAAAAGAAAAAAAAAATTAGTTTTAATAGCCTTGCAAGTTTCAATCTTCCCTTACTATTGTCCTCACCTATTTCCTCAATATTTGAACTAATACTGTAAAAAGAAAAAGGGTGGCACTCAGAAATATAAACGCTTTTACTTTCTTTGTACAGTATAATACAGTATATGTTTATGTTCTAGATTACATTGGACCAACAGTATACTGTATTTCTTTATTTGCTGTTTAATACTCACTGCAGAAGGCTGATAGGAAGGAACGGGTTGAAAGTGTCCAGACTGTCTGAGTGCAAGCTCAAGGGAAGGGATGAGGCCAAATCAGTGTTAGATGATGAAACTGAGGCTCTGTTAGACTGACCAAACACAGCCGTTCCCTCTGATCCTGCACTATACAAGGAGGCTGAGCTGGATGACTTGGAAATGGGCTGAGATGACATAGTGTGGGCAGTATCTGCAAGTGCAAACCAAATTGTTATTTAAATCTCCTAAAATATGTAAAAGAAATGTAAATGATTTAATACCTTTGACATCTTCACACAAGCTGTTCAATGCTCCTTTATAGATCATAATCTGAGCTCTCTCCAGATCTGCCAGGGACACTCTCTGTTTGATGGGGCATGGTCGAACTGCCCATTTGACCATGCTCTGGACCACATATTGCATCACTGAACGCAGTTCAGCACTTTCATCCCATTGTTTGTTTGGAGTCTTGAGCTGATCAAGGTTAGGAACTGAGGCTTCATTTTTAACCACAAGCAGGTCTGAGAGTTTTTCACAGCTGAACATGACATTGAGGCTCTTCAGAGCTGCCATGAGGAGGTAGGACACTTTGACTGCTCTCATCTCTAGAGGAAAAGCTTCTCCTCTTGATGTTTGGGAGTGGGAGACTGAATCCTGATATTCCTCAGTCTTTTTAATGCCATCATTTGTTGGGGAAGGAAAAGTGTCACACAGGAATTGTTGCTCTTCTTTTGATCATTTGTCTGCCAAACATCTTCTTCCTCCATTTCTTCATCCAAGCAACACTGGGTTTCACTTTCTGAGAAAGTTTTTGGAGAAGGTGGTAGAGTTCCTAGCCATCCATGCTCTTCCAGCACACTCATGAGGTAAACAAGATCTAATAAAACCATTGGCTTGAGGCCTCCAAGTCGGGTAACATCACAAGAGGTGGTGTGGCACGGCTCAAGTGAGACGATAGGTGAGTCGCTAGGTGACCAAGAATTCATGTAGCTTAGTTATTGAAAGGGGTGAAAAGCCACAGACACAGATTGAAGACATCAGGAAAGATGTGAAAGTGTTCAATGGATTTAAAGTTGAAGAAAATGAAGAAAGAAAAAAACAATAAAAACAGCAAAAATTATAAATACAGATAAGATACAAATGAAAGAGGAAAGAATCAAAACGTGACAAACGTAAGAATCTTTTTAAGAAGGTTAGTGTGAAATTATCAGTTGATAATTATATGTTGGAAGTGATGTTGGACAAAATACCTCACTGATAGATCTCCTTCTTCCCATTGCAGTTTGCAGAGAGTGCTTCCTTCTTTGAGGATGCCCAGTACAATGGCTCTGCGTCCACTGGGTCTGTGTCTGCACACACCTCCTGCTCGAAGACCCCCATCTACTCCTCCAATCAAAGCCAGCACCGGCCACACTTCAGTGCAAAGAGCTGAGAGCTTGGCTTCTGACAAAAACCCACCATGTGGCAGACGTTCACTTGTGTCATCACATGGCATCTCTTTTTCATGATTTTCTTTCTGTTTTCAAGTCTCTGAACTGAACCATAAAAAAATTAAAATGAATTATTAAACTAATTTTAACTAGCGACAGCTAATGAATGTAAAGTCAATATGCAGTATATGTCACAACAATAGCACAAAAGTTAAGTTAGATGTGGGACTGACCTCCAAACTCTTTATCTTTTAGCAGTGGACTGATGAGCTCCAACTGCACATGGATATGCTGGTTAATGCTTGAGGACCACAAATCACACTGATGGAGTTTATGGAGGAGCTGTATGGTGGACTCAAGAAGAACAGTAGTCTGCGGACTGCAAAGTGGCTCTCCAGGAAGTAAATTACTTGGCACACCTCGCATCTGAAGGTCATGCAGGGATACCTATAAAAATATACAACAGTTCAAAAATAGTCATTATACAATTTTTTCGCCCTACATAAAGCATTACCTTCTCCCCAGGATTACTGCTGTAGAATAAAACACAGGGATACAATTCAGAGGCTGACACACCTTCAAATGCCAGCTTTGGGTCCTGTCAAAACAATACAAGTAAATATAAGATCCAAAAAGAGTCTGACATATTATACAGGGTTTATTTGGACAAACCTTATCATTTTTAGCAAATGATATGGTGTGTGCTTCCATGTCTAAGATGCAGGTGATAGTGTCGCCCTGGGTGAAGGACGGAAGGCAACGAACCAGCTCACCTCCATGATACAAGTTACCACTATAAGCCCTATACAGCCACATGTCGGTGGTGGTGTGATGATTATAATCTCTAACTGGCCAGCGTGACACCCCAATGCATGTGCCCTCATTGCCTCGGTTTTCTTTGGTGATGTGAAACTAAGAATCATTTAGAAAATAGAAATATTAGCCATTTTGTTCTTGCCAGTGTTCGTTTCATCAAAAGGAAAAAAAAATCTTACTTTCCATATGAAACAACCTGAAGTAATAGCGGTTGTTGCCAAGCCGTAGCCTTTCCCACCTGAGCCATGAGAGAGAATATTTCCACTCTCTAAAGTGCAGCAAATAAGCTTGTGAGGGTCAAACGAAAACTCCCCAATCGCAATACATTCTTCAAAACCACCAGTATTCTGTGAACAGAAGGTAAGTATTAGGTGGAAACACAGATTAATGCTAAGCCGTGAAAGACACCGCTTGCAGCTTTGTGAAAGTTTTACTTACCTTAGTATGTACATCAACAGTCTCTGCCTGCCTCCTTTCAGTGCACGGCTCTTCCCACATGTACACAGATAGGAGCTGAAAGAGCTGTTTAACAATCTGAAAAGGAAAAATAGAGAAGGTTAGAAGGTTGAAAAAATGTAATGTGTAGTCAAAACAACTTAAAACATGCCTTCTGAACTTGATCTGGTTCAGGACAAGAAGGTAGAATTTTTTCTAAAATGTGGAAGGCCAAAAGTTGTGTGCGGAGGCTATGAAAGCATGAAGAACCTAAAAAAGGTATTACGAATTTAGAAAAAAAAACAAACATACAGATGTAAGTACAAGTTACATATATTTAAAGTGTTACCTGAAGAGCTCTTGTGTGATATAATGGCTATAAGTGGCTCAACCCATTTTTCAAACGTAGTGAGTTTCCCCATCACTCTTGAGGAAAGGACACGCCGCAAAAACACCAGAAAATCAGCAAGTTGGGATTCAACAACTTTACTGTTTTTATTTCCTAAGAAAGAAAAATAATAATTCTTACTCATCTTAAATCGAGAGATAAAACTATTTAAACAAACTTAAATATCTTTTCATTACCAATAGTCTCTGCACCAAAAACACAAGAGTTAAGATCTTGTCTGTCAGCCGTGCCTTTCTCTATTGCTTGTAGTTGCTGAAAAGTGAACAGAATATTTTGGAGCTGTTCACACATTACTTCCATGAGTTCAATAGAAATCTCTATTGGCAAAGATTCCTCACAGGAGCTGCAACAAAACGTAATAAGTAGCACATTACATATTTTTTTTTCACAAACTATACTAAAGTAAACAAACATGAATAATTCCACGCTCTCACCTCGCAGCGACTGTTAAAATTTGCAGCAAGCGTGCACAAGCCAATTTAACAGCCCCATTGAGCAGAGCGTGTGCTGATGCTGATGCTGCAAACCAGCCCTGGTTCATCAGATAGCAGCTGTTGTTGGTAAGCAGAGACAGGACTTCAAGGATGCCACATTTGATGACAAGCACCAGATCAACTGGCTGGTAACAAAAATTCAGTGCAAACATTGAAGCAAGCAGCAGGTGCTGACAAGACCCTGCATAGGAAAACAAGAACAATGATAAGAAACAATGATTTTTTTTTGACTCAATACTAGCTAAGAATTTCCTAACCTGGATTTTCTTTTTCCAATACAACTCTTTGTCTAAGGGTGCACACGACCTGTTGATAAAAATTATGGGCTGCAGACTGTAGCTGTCTCTGTGTTCAATGGAAGCTGATAGCGTGCCGTTCTACGACAGAAAAAAACTGATTATTTATCCTTAGGTTGTATTTACATGTTTTGTAGTCATTTTAGGGCAATAGGTACCATGTAATGTTGAGTTTCATACTCTGCCCCGGTGTGAAAGTTGATAATGTGTGTTCCCAAACCAAAGCAGCCACAGAGAAACTGAAGCTGAACAGACGGCAGTAAGGCAGACAATGAAGGTAAACTGTTTCCTCTTTCCTCCATTTTAGACAAGAAAGACGACATTTGACAAAGTGCTTCAAGTCGCATCTGACAATAAAAAAACAAATATTACAATTAATTGCTAAAACAAAAAATCTATGTAGTTCAAAAGGCGATACATAAAACATGGTCTACCTCAGCCCTTTGTTGTTGTTGCAGTATTGCACATGTTATGGCCTTTGGATCTGCCTGAGCACAAGGCTGTTCACTGTACCATGTGGAGGAGGCTTCAGACACGTGAACCAGACTTCCACAAACAAATTCAAAAACCTGATTGACAATATAAGAAGTATTGCTGCCATCATGAGACATTGAAGTGGCTGGACCAATGCACTGCCTTAAGCGGTCCCAAGCTTCTTTCATTACCCCAAGAGAACACAGAGGAAGACCTGAAAGGAATATAAATAGATATGGCTGATGATATATTCACTATGAATACTGCCATCTGACAATTATAATGCACTTCCACAATTGGCAAATATAAACCATTTCTTACCAATTGCATTATTGAAACACAGTTGTGTGTTTTTTGTTTCACCAGTCTAAAAGCAGAACAAATGCATTAAAAGCAAGACACTTCCAATTCCACATAATAAACAAAATGTCTCACATATTTTTGACCATCCGCTAACAGCCAGGAGTCGGCCTTGGTGTTCCTGAAAAGACAAAAACACTGGTGAGACACAAGAGTACAGTGCTATTCTAACACAGTTCAAAACTGACCTCGTCACAGTGCTTGCAGTAGGACTATGTTCTCTTTCACTGGGTTCTACCCATGCGGCCTTTACACCCAGCAAAAGAAAAAGGCAACGGGACACCACCAGATGGCACACAGCAGGATAAGACAAGCTTTGCTCTGATGCTTGTTGTTTGTCCGACTGCTGTTTGAGATCAGACTCCAGCACTGGGCTGCCAGGGCTCTCCACACTGCCGGGGAGGTTCGACGTGCCAAAGGACTCATACACAGTCACATTCTGTTGCACATGCATGCTTCACGAGTGGCCATAAAGGATTCCAACACTTCTACACATCAACACATGAGTTTTTTTTCTTTATATACCAAGAATGAAGCAAAACAGGCAGATTTCTACCTGACAGGTACATGCGGTTACCACTCTGGTCTTCCCCCGTCGCTTCCTCCTGATTGTGATTTGCTGGGAGTTGCACCTCAACGCAGTGAGCAGTCTGCTGCTGCTCCAAATGTTTTGCAGCATCTTCTGAAGATATGCCTGTAATTTCAGCATCAGCCTCAACACTCTGAGGAGACTGAAGTACATACAATAAACAAAAAGATTTAATTTGATATTGTATCGGGTCAAAATACATAATAAATGTTATAATAATCAAATACTTTATTTTGATGATCATACAACAAGGACTTAAAGTGAAATATAAAGGGAATAAATTACCAGTTTGATTGAAGAAAGCACTTGTGAAGTCATTGGAACATTTTTATAGGCCAACAATGCACTTCTGACTTTATATACAGTTTCATAGACATCCATCAGCTGCTCACAGGGGTCATATCTATGTGTGTGTGAGAAAAAAACAAACATAAAAAACAGATACAGTATGTCAATTTAGCCCTATTTTCATGTCTCTGCCAACCAGAACTATGAAACTTCTGTCACAATGGACTAAACATCCCCTAGAAAATTACTTTTGGGAAAAAAAGAGTCTCTTCTTACCCATTTTTACAGTAACCTTTATCTTGTGTCCCTGTGTGCTTGAGAAGAACCGCCAAACTGCATCTGCATACGGTTTGAAGCAGGGAGTCTCCAGCGAATCCTCCATTTTCCCATTCTAAATTAAAAAGCACAACATTTAAGTTAAACCATTTATATACCATTAAAAACACACACATAATATATTCAATTTAAGTGCTAAACTTATATTGATGGCATGAAAAGGGATGCGATGTAGTTTGATTGAATAAAAATGGTCACCCTACACATTTCTCATGAAAGTCCAAAAAAACAGAAAACACAGGAAGACTTACAGGTTTATAGTTAAGAAATTTAAGATAGACAAGTGGGGTAAATTGGATTTGAGGATTGATTAAGTTGTCATCAGTGTTAAAGTATTGTTTGTGAGTGAAAATGTCTATTTTATGAACTGAAATGAAACCATTTACCTCTGCTATGGGCATACTCTTCTAAATTCTGCCAGAGGCTTAAAGCTGCTCCTTTGTTGGATCCCAGAGCCAGCTCCAGTAAAATCCTAATTTCTTCACTTAAATTGAACTCAGTTAGCATAGTTTCACTGGCCCCAAGTAGCACCTCTTCGGTTAACCACACCATGCTGGAGTCTATATTGAAAAGAATGTAATTAAAGATTGAATATTCTAAACTCCTCTCATATAAAACAACCCAACTTCCTACCGAGATGTTCTATGTCCAACTCGAGCCCATTGCGCAGTAAGATATTCGAGAGCCAAGCTTCTGATTCTTTCTCTTGCAGCGAGGGAGGTGGGCCCAAGAGCATCCCACCAAGACATCGGCCGACAGCCAAGGCAACAGATCGTTCCAAGTCTAACAGCCAAACCCACAAGCACTCTTCTTCTTCTGTGATGTTTTTTTCCCTGTAGAAAACCAAGTATATGAACCATTACCTGTACACTGCTAAAACATTTATCTTATTCTCGTTTGTCTAGTTTGTTCAATAAGATGAAAAAGATTTGTATTTGGATGAGACATTTTGAAAATCTCGTTGAGACAAAATGGGAATGTTAGTGTATTTTCTTATATTTTTTTAATTTTTAATACCAGACCAGCCCTAGACCAGGACATAAACCAGGCTATAGCTGCACTAGATGAGGACTAAAGCTGACCTAAACCAGTTCTATCAAGACTAAAATGGGACTAAGCAAGGACATAAGCAGTGGTTTAGATTTAAAAACACTTGACAATTTACATATGTAAATACAATTGTTTTTTTATTGTATTTATATAAACTAATAAATAATAGCTGACAATGAACTTTTTTAGCCTATTTCAAGCTTTCCATTGGTAGAAGTATTTTTTTAAACTTGTTTTAAGATTGTCAAATATAAATATATTTCAATCTGTTTTACGTACCTGTATTTTCACAATCCACATTAAGCTCCTGCTCCTCTTGTTGGGCTATGTCCGGTAACACTTTGGTGAAATTGCTAAGACTTTCTAGCAAGGCCAACAGCTGGTTCAAGAGAGGTTGAACTGTACTTAAAGGAAGCAACAGCAAAGAGTACATAATTTGGCACAGCAGGCTGCCAGACACAGAGTTGTACAGCACCACTGGAATAAAAAAAGAAAACATAAATATTACCTCTTAGTACAACTTATAACTCAGTTTAATACGCTTACTCACTATGAAGTTTTTCCATAATTTTCTTATCCATTAAGCTCTGTTTTATAAGTTTAGATGACCTCCTCAGAGTCTCGGCAGCACAAGGCAGCAGAAGATACAGATGTTCACAAAGTAATGTCACACTGCTATCATCCTAAATATGACAATAGAGTTAGTACAGTTGCTAATAACTGCAGGAAAAACAAACAAAAAAGGAGATAACCTCAGGCGATGAGAGGATGTAGCAATGAGCAAGCAGATGTTTGTGAAGTCCGGACAGCAGTTGATGGAAGTGTGAAGGAGGATCAGTCTGTCCGTGACTTTCTGTGGGCAACTGTTTGTCACTGTTCTTTTCCAGTTCTCCAAAAGCACGTTCCTAAAAGACAATTTGAAAAAAAATAAAATTTAACACCTACATCTTTAAAACTGGCAACAGATCTGCACAAGAGTGTGATAAGTACCGTGTAAAATCCAATACTTAGAAGCAGAGTTCTTAGTAGGACTTCAGCCATGTGCAAGGGGTCGTAGGGGTCACCGGCGCTGGACACAGAAAAAGGCTGGGCTGACGAGGCAGGTGGCAGAGGAAGTCCCAGGGCATTCACCTCCCCAAAACTGCTGTACCCAAGTAAAGAAGCAACGTGGCTTTGGTCCTGAAGGCTGCTGAGGACCATGTCTAGTTGTAGACGCTTTAAACAGACAACAACATGTGAACACTGGCTTGAAAATTGGGGTTAAATATAAAAGATTTACTGTACAGCATTAGGGATGGACGATCTCGGAAAAATAACAAAATAAAAAATTCCCTATATTGATCGACGTGTTAATTTTGCCTAAAAATAAAATTAAAAATTGCTTTTTATGAGCATAAACAAAAACCTTCAACCAAAAAAACTCATGATTCAACATGAATCCCACACTGTTGATTTTTAAAACAACTGCCTCCCCAATCATTCAGTATATATAACCACTATTTATTTTACTGGAAAATAACCTGTAAACATAGGACATGTTAGAAGTTCATTAAATTGCTGATTTAAGTATTTTCAAATTTATTTGTAAAGCTAAGTGCAAGGGATTAGATGCAAAAATGTAAGAACAACATTTTAAAAACAGATTCAGAGCAAAGATAATGAAGTCAAGCATTGCTGTAAAAGGAGTTAATCTAAGGAATTATCTTGACAACCAAATCAGAAAACCAGGAAAAATGTCTGTTATCTGTTTGCAGTGATATATTGTATTAAATCAATATTATTTGTTAGTTGAAAAAGGGGGTAGATAACATTCATTTTGGCTTCGTTGTTGATTATGCTTTTTTTTTTACTATGATAACTAACTAACAGACTAACTAACTAACTAAATAAATAAATACATAAATAAATACATAAATAAAATACAATAAAAAATAATAATATCACATTAAAGACGTACACCATGCATTACGCACCTGTCCCTTCGAGAGAGTATTCAAACTATGCGGGCCCTGAGGGAGAAGTGAAAGCAGGAGCTCTGTTCTTTCTCTAAGTGGAGGTAGCAGCAAAGAGGCGCCGATGGACAGCGTGTTCAGAACAGCCTATTAACAAACATTACAGAAGACAAACTTAATAGCATTTGTAAATCACATAATGTACATTTTATCTGAGTCATGTCTCAAGTTTCACCTGCTGTATCTCATCTGGCATATTGGTATCTATGAGTCTGAACAGCAGATTACGGAGAGGCCTGCTCTGAGCCCCCAAGACAATTGCGCCAGTGCCTCCCGCATTGGCCAAGGACAAGTGGACAGACAAGAGCTTCATGCACATCAGAAGGAATTGATGATGATCTCTGAGCGTAGAAAGAGACCAGGAGAAGTGGGTTAATGGTTAGAAAGATAAAGAAACTGGTTAGTAAATGTGTTATCACTGATGCAAAACCATGTAACTTACTAAACAATAATAAACATACCCTTTGGACAAGAAAGGGGCGGGAGGAGTATCACTCTCAATACCGTTGCAGTAATTTTCCAAGAAGTTGCGCAGATAAACAAATGTGCTCTCTTCTAGATCCACACAAAAGGGTCTGTGCCACGCTACCAGCTGCCTAAAAATAGAACTCAGTGTGATATGTTGAATTAGCGAATAGTTCAAAGCATGAAGATGAAATACCTGTCTGTTGGAACTGCTGTCCATGCCAAGCTATGTGACGTTCCAGCTGTTATTTGTTGAATCGACACTCCTTCCAAACCTAGCACCTTCTTGGGTTTGGTAATAGGTGTAGAAGTATGGCCCTGTCCACACTGGCCCATTGTGTTGTTTCCCCACGCATAGACTTCATTTTCTAAAGGCATAAATGATGATAAATGAGGTTAAAATATCATTCTTTGCATAATTTAAATGTGATGTGTTTTTGTACCGTGGGAAAGTGCAAGGCAGTGACTGTCTCCACAAGAGATATCAATTATTTTGGTGATGCTCAAGTCCTCTATGAACCTGGGGCGCAGAGATGTTGTTTCAGAAGAACCACATCCAAGGCAGGAGCCACACCCCCATGCGAACACCTAGAGGCAGAAAGAGAAAGTTTATATATATACTGGAGAATAATGGCAAGATCAAGTATAAATGTATGAGTGTGCAAAATCACAAAAATGTTTTTGACAGAATATTCTTGCCAAGATACTAAAATGATCATATTCAAATTTACGTTCCATAAATAGTGACTCATGTTTAGACATACAGTTTTTATTGGTATAAACAAGAGTCACTGTTATTCTCGAGTAATATACTGTATTTGTTAATGTTTTCAGTAGGTTCAATTAGGTTCACTAGACTATGTGTGTGTGTCAAATTGAACATTTGATCAGTCCAGACCTCGGCTTTTAGCTAATTTTTTCATTTGGCCCCCTGTCCATTTGACTTTGACACCCCTGCTTTACACTGATCTTTTCTTTAATTATTGTGTTTATGCTAAAACTCACCTGTCCAGCAGAGGTAAGGGCTAGAGACGACTGGCTGCCAGCGCACACTTTTCGGATGATAAACCCTTGCAGAGCTTCTATGACCTTGGGTCGATACACACGGTTGGTGTCACCATGACCTAGTTTACCTGCAACAGTGAGTCATTTTATGATGCATTGCAAGGACAAACTGGCATGACAAGCATAGATGCTGTCACAACGTATGTTTCTATATATACCATTATCCCCTCCTCCAAATGACCACACAGTGCGTCCATCTTGTGCCACTGCAATGGTGTGAGAGCTGCCACAGGCTACTTGGCCCACACTGCTGATGTCCTTCACCAAAGTGGGAACATTTCGACTTTGACTGTCACTATGACCTGAAGAGAGAAAAGGTGTTAAAAAGTAATTCCTTTTTAATTTGTACAGTAAGTTATAAGAAACATTTTACCTAATCTACCAAAATCCCCTTCTCCCCAAGTATAAAGCTCTCCATCACAAGTCACAGCAGCGCTGTGTCTGTAACCAGCAGACACACAGATCACCACCTACAAAACATACAAAATAAGAGTATCACTGTTTTATCGTAAAATATTTATACATTATATGAATAAAACAGGTGTACCTTGCCGACCAGCGGTCCTTGGATAATTTTTGGATACTTCTGCGTTGCACTGTTTCCATGACCTAGTTTTCCATACTCTCCATCACCCCAGCTAAAGACCTGAAAGTAAAAATGCATAAGAAAAAACATTTTGTGTGTTATATTTTAAACTTTTTCTAATGCTTTATACCTCTCCCTCAACAGTGATGGCTAGAGTGTGGCCATCAGATCCTTTAGAAGATGACACTTTCTTCATGTTCCTGTGAGGTTCAAGCACAAGTTTCTTGGGAATGGACTGGTTGTTGGAGTCTCCCAGTCCCAAACGTCCATAACTTCCTTTACCACAGGCTTTCACTGATCCATCTTCTGAGACTGAAAAGGTGCAGTACTGACCGGCTTCAATCTGCACATGATGTGATTTACAATTATAAAACACAAGTGCTGCTTATGCTATTATGTTCTTCCTGAAAGCCATACCATTTGAGCATCACTGAAGCCCTGTGTCAGTTTAGGTAGTAGGATTTTCTCCAGTGTTCCTTCTGCAAGCTGGTGGCTGCTGTTACTGCCCCACACATACACCATGACAGTGTCAGTGTCTGCACTCTGCATCATATCGTTGTTACAAGAGCACAGGCAGTAGGACGCCAGATTACAAACCTGTTTAAAAAAGGTGAAGTGAGTACATTTGGTTATAAAAGCACATAACTGTTCATGAGGCTGATTCTCACCTCCTCAAAGAGACAAAGTGCTGCTTGTGAAAGATGACAAAATCCATCTGGATCCTTCTTTAGCATTTGAGTATTGACACAGTCACCTCGTATGCCCTTGAAAATGAAAGCTGTATTACTATTCATTATTCATAGTTTGCTGCGAAAGTCTTATTGCTACTATTATTGTTAGCAAGAAAAAAATGTCACAGCTATATAAAAAATGAGCAATATAAAAAATACTTCTGTGTAGTAGAGATGTCAAAATCATCTAGGATAATATGCATGAGAGCCAGAGATTCTGTTCATGTAAATTCACAAATTTCTACAAATATTTAATACAAATGGATGGTATGAATATTTAAATGCAAGGTTTTTTTGCTGTACAAAAATTCCATGAGCCTAGTCACTAATAGAGAGGGTTGAAAACTTGTAGTTATTATTCATTATTCATAGTTCATTACAAAAGCCATTTTACTACCATTATTTTTTTAAGAAACTGAACGGTCACACATTGACGCCCCACACTGCATAACTGTGAAATCTTGTTTTTCCACAATAAGGATAAGACATTTTGTGACATCCCTACATAACAAAAACATTTAACTTTTATGATTGAAAGTGAAAATAAGAAAAAGACATACAGAAAATTGCCTCATCTGAAGAAGTGTTTGATGGATGACTTCAAATCCCACATTAACAGACTGTTGGGGGTCACAGGCAAAGCAGGACTGAGCAGCAGCCAGCGCCACCTCCACCCACTCCAGCAGGTATCTGAGAGAACCTCTCTGCATGGCCAGGCCCAGCAGCAGCTCCAGAGAAAGTCTCCTTCCTGTAACATCTGCACCACCAGCTCCACTATTAACCGAGGTCTTCTTCAGGAAGTCACCAATCTGTGTAAGACAGTCCAGTCCCACAGTAGGGATCTTGTTCTCATTGGCCAGAGAGAGGGAGGCAGTGAGGCCAGCACAGAGGAAGCAGTAGAGAGCACATCATTACAGAGCATTGACTCAGGGTGCACAGAAGCTGCATATCTCCAGTTCTGCTGTAACAATGAAAACAGGAGACTCAAACCTGTCCGAACACCCATCTCAATCAAAACGTCTGTTCCCAATTTTACTTTACATATTCCAGGGGGGAGGAATGCCTCCGAGGCCAGCTCCACCTGTCCATTTTGAGGCCCATTATCTGAAGCCTGAGAGGGCAGCTGTGTCCGAAATTTGTCATGATATTTACTGTGTAGTGCGTAGAAGATGCGCTGTAGAACTACCAGCCTGTGCTGAAGACCAGAGTTGTAGGAGGTTTGCGTCAGCATACGATGTGTCAGCCATCGCTGGCTGTGAAGCAGAGATGACAAATACTCTTCCTTCTCCACTGAGGCACAAGACTCACATTCAAAGTCTGGCAATCGTGGTCCAATAAGCTCTTGAACAGGTGGAGCTAGTGTCACCACTTCCTTGTTGTGAAGCAGTTTATTGTAAAGTGCAGATGCCCCATTTCGAGTGGCTGCCTGTGTACTGTCCTCAGAGGCCCAGGAACTGTTGAAATGCTCCTGCCACTTCAGCAACAAAGAGTTCTGTCCCGGCATCATGACTGGACATCATAAACATGTAGACATGAACCTAAAAATGAGAAAAGAAACAAACAACAATAGAAAGCTAGTAACTTACTTGTCAAGAACTATTATGACAATTTAGTACAAGCAGATTAGAAAACTTCTCTTTCTGTATACTGTAAATAAGGCCTTTAGTTCTGTGAAGCACCTGCATGTATTGAGTGTGTATACATTTCTTTGAATCGAGAGTCATTCATAAGTTGAGATTCCTGAGTCAGAAGGCAGTTGTTAAGGCCAAGTTCATCGCCTGATGCCGTGACATATGATACAGTTCTGTGTCGGCCAATGAGGGCCACAGATGATCTGACTGCTCCACTTATTAGCACAGTAAAAACTGCAATATGTAACTTTTTTTTCTGGAAGAGGGTTCACTATCTGCTTGTTTCCAGCTAGAGGTTATTGCTTTGGTATTATGTTCCACAGTATGGCATTAAACTTTGCCATCTCAGTGGAAATAAATCTGGTCAGAGGAAATTAATATATGTTTAAAAATCAATAAAGCTACATGTAAATAATAATAATAAAAAAAACTTTAAACTGAAAGGATAGATGTGTTAGACAGAGTGTGGGACTGTGTGGCACAACTTGCTGGCCTGGGGGCAGTGGAGGCTATATGGTTTCCAGTCTGTCCCAAAATAACACGACACATTGATATAGTAAAGAAGAGGCTAGTCTGACAGCACAACAACACACCCAAGCCTTTTCTCAAACAGATTGTTGTGGTTATTATAGTAATTTAATTTAGAATAAGAGTTTGGGAATAAAAAGCAGCTTTGGAATAAAAAATATCTTACCCTACAAGATGTTTTTCATGCTTGTTCCTAACCAAGATGTGATGTTTTGTCCTTCAGATGTTGTAGTCATATTTTCCCTTAAATTGCAGACATGAAGACAAAAACTGCACCACTGCCACATAGCTGGGCAATGTTTCTGTGTGAAAGACACCTCCATCACTACATGACGTTTGCAAGATTTATCATTTATGTAGGCCTTACCAAAAGCAAGGATTGAGAAATGCTGCTTGTGTGAAGAACATGATTAAATTTATAGGAGGTAGCACATTATATGTAAATGAAAAGAAAAGCAGAAACGAGTTTAGGGGCATTCACTAGTAAAAATGTAAGCTACAACACTGATTCACCGATCTTCATCCTTTCTGAAGCATCTAAGCGTTTTATGATCAAGTGTAAGCTGTATCACTTCTATTTTTGTGACATTTTGTGGATCATTGACGCCAGCGCCCACATAAATCAATCGTACATGCTGTCTCAGAGTGACATTCACAAACACCGGTAGTATGATTATTATTGTGCGGTGACAGCTGAGCTAACGCAGGCTGCAGTAGTGCTAGTGCTGGTGCGCTCCATGGCTGCTGTCAAACACGACCAAGCCCCTCGCCTCCCACAAGCCTATCAAACACTGCACAAACCGGCGCTACTTCCACTCGAACCGGGCTATTGTGTAGCATCATGTGTGTCAATACAGCTGTCAGGGGCGTGTGCGTTACCTTGCCAGTAAAGTCCAGCGGGATAGATCATGTTTTGCGCTACCTTTGCTGTCCCAATGAGGTCTCCCTTGGACAAAAATCAGTCCAACCCTGATCCAACCTTCTCCCGTTTCAGCTTCTGCTTATTCTGCAGTGTGCGGCTCAGGCTAAGCTCCTTGAGTGATATTACATTACTGCCACCATGTGTCGAGGGAGGCGAAGTGTCATCTGCAGCATCATGACCATAAAGTAGGTCCTGGAGACGCACCGCCAAAGTGAAAAGAGTGCACAAGTGGCGCACGTGTTAACAGTAGCAAAAATGTAGCTAATGTGAGTGTTAACCACGTGGGCCGTAATTACAGTAGTCTGCTTGCAAAAGGTAAGGGCTCTCATGGGCTTTTTGTGATGTTTTGTGATGGCGAGGCAGTAAATGTTAGTGCTCTGTATCCTGTTAGGAAGTTGAGGTCCACACTGCGGGCCTAAACCTGAATTCTCAGGCTGGTCACGAGGTCCGCGGTTCCGTTAGTCAAAAAACAAACCAAAGCAAACTTGTGACATCAGGTCACACACCGATTTCAATTCCTGGATGGAGTTAATCCTACTTCCAAGCCGGATTTCTAAAAAAGGGGTCTGACTGGCAGAAACACGACAACACCGGATTGAGGAAATTGACAAGGGCAAGCCATGCTCAAAACAAAGTTGTTGGATGCTGATAACCACAGGCTAACCTGATGCGCCACGGATCACTTCAGCCAAGTCTTCCAGAGGCATTCTCACACGCTCCATCCCAAAGACAGCAGCCATCCTTGTCTCCAGCCGGCCCGGGAATGTCTTTTCTGCTGATCACGGTCTTGTCCTCACTTGTGGTGCGGGATGCTGAGGCTTGGGGCGTCAATGTGAAGTACGCGGTGAACTGTCCTGACAGATGTAACCCATCTGCGTGCGGGACACAGCGCTGCACACGGACCGTCCTGGATGACTGCGGATGTTGCCAAGTGTGTGCTGCCGGCAGAGGCGAGCACTGTTACCGCACAGTGTCTGGGATGCACGGGGTGAAGTGTGGACCTGGTCTGTTCTGCGAGTTTTACAAGGATGAAGATGATTATGGAGATGAATATGGAGTCTGCAAAGGTGCGTGCCTTAGGATGCTGTAGCAGTTCTGTTGTGCTGCAGTCTTGTCTTGTTGTGGCTACAAAGGCTTATTCACAATGCATCCTCAGTTATTATAGACTTATCTGCTGTTTCTTCATACTATTTTCATAGATCTTTTTTGTTGTAAAAAAAAAAAAAATATATATATATATATATATATATACATATATGTTTTCTAATATCTCTGATCTATGATATCTGCCATGTTATTAGCACAACAAATGTTCTAATCTTGTTTTTTCTTTTTGCAGATTGCCTGTTTGGAACTTATGGGGTTGAATGTCGTAAGACATGTAACTGCAAGGGAGGCATCTGTGACAGAGAGACAGGGGCATGTCTCACTCTGCGCTTCTTTGGCAAACTTGCCAGTAAGCTCAAACCTGAACTACAAACAGGTAAGTTTTATGTGCTCAATACAAAGTCATTTCTCATGCATAAGTCAACTTTAATTAGCCTGATTTTCTTTATCAATCTCAGTCAGAATCAGTCTAATTATTGTCTTGATATTTGTTTGTAAAATATGAATACTAAGCAGTCTAATCTCGGTTGAAGCAGAGACTGGATCTGGTGAATTGAGCACTCCGCAGAATACTGTGCAGAACTCAGTCAAAGCTCCCAAGTGGCTCACCCCTCGCTACCAGCACTGACCCGCCTGGAGCCAAGCACTAGTGTAAATGTAGCATTAACTTATAAAGCGCCTGAACATGTGTCTTTTGTTCACTTTAAACTATTCAACAATTTGCTCTCTTGTTTTACAACATTGTATTATCATCTCTCTCTGTTATGACTGCTTTTTCTAAGATGTATTTTAAGACACAGATGTAAAAGAAAACAAGAAGCAGTGTACAACACAACTAACGTTAAAGAAAATGTGTAATTCAAAATGGCATCCTTTAATAAAACTCTGAAATCAATATTATTTTGTTTATTGATTTAGCAAAAGCTTTAGCACACGCACATCACTTTAATGGCAACTAAAGGTTTTTGTTCCTGTATTTGTTGAGAATTTAAATAGTTTTTCAATTTTTCCGTATCAGGATGATTCAAATGTAGATATTGCAAGCAAGAGCACAAATATATAAAAACGGCGTCTTGGCGTATATTAATGCAACAATATGTTAATGCATAGAATGTTTGCATTTGTAACACATTTGTAACACAACTTTAGCCAAGTCCACCAAAAAAATTTTTGAAAATGATTTTTGATGTTTTGCTTGATCCTTAACTAACACTGTGTCTGATTTAATCCAGTACAGCCTGTATTCACATAATTTGATGCAATAAAATTCACAAATGTTGAATCTCATAATATTTTGGAAAGTTACAGTAAAATTGTACTGCATATATAAAATGGTAATATACTACTAAAATGTTGAGTTACTTTGAGCTAATAACACATTTAAGACATTGTACAGCATTAATTCATTTATACTTAATTCATTTATATAATTCTAACCCTTTAAATCATCTGATCCCACAGAAACTCTTCTACACCACAGTATCAGAGGTGTTTTGATTCTGAGATCAATGCAATTATTTTACTTAAGCAAGTAACTTGACTTAGTCACAGTATAAGCAGTAATAGACTATCAAGAGCTTTTAAGTAATGAGTTATACTCGTTACTGAACAACTATTAATGTTACTACTTCCTTTTGTAATGAGTTACTCCCTACATTGATTTTGGTGTTATAAATATTAATCATACAAAATGAAGTACATAATCTATATTTTGACAAAAAGGCTCCCAAAATTGAGGGAACTGTCAGTTCAATATTCTCTGTTTGGTTCAAAATATTTGAATATTCATCATGTCTGTGGATTTGAAGTCTGACAGGCAGACATCATCTCTTAATCTCTCCACAGAGTTCACAGAGGTCTCACCTTTGACTTCTGACTTGTACAAAAGTGTTTTCCAGTATTCAGCTTGTTTATTTCCCATGCTTCCTGACACCTGTGAAAATGTCCCTTTTTCCTGTTGTTGTTGTGTCTGCTCTGGACAAGAATGTCAAAAACAAGGATTCCTTTTTCTCTCTCTCTTGACGTGAAACACATCTCAAGAGAAACATAAAAATTGGAAACAAAACTAAGATTGATTACTGATTATTACAAATATGGAAGTAGATTTTTCCACAGAGGCGTCAACAACAACACATTGGGTCCCAGTGCTTGAGTAGGACAGGTAGGGCTAATGTGTTTGGACGCACTCAGAGTCAAGTGTTCCTCTGATTCTCTGAGAACGGCATGTTGTGACTAAACAAAAGACCGGTGAAAACAACAGGAAGGAGTTGGTGAGAAATGCTCTTTATCTGAGTCCCTGAACACGTCACAGCCTCCTCCGAAGAAACAAAGCTATAGTAAAAATAATACTCATTAACAGCACATAAATTCTCAACTTCAACAACCTGAAATAACTAATGGCCTGGATTACAAACCATATTTATGTTGAGTGCAAGGGGAATTACTGAGAGTTTAGTTTTCCAAAATGATGCAGTGATAATTAATGTAATAGAGTTTGATTTAATTTCAGTTTATGTGAGTCATTTAAGTGCAGTGGGTAAAATGAAACTGAATCATACATTTTATTTTTGTATATAAATGTAAGCTGATAACAAATAAATGTCAAAGAAATAGCTTCATTAAGATGAGTTGATAAGGAGCTGAAGATGAATAAAGCTTCAGTGGTGAAGTTCCCGAATCTAACACAAGAGGGCACCAGTGTATCAAATAAATGTTGTAACATAGTGGTTAGAGCAGTGTTTACAACCATTTTTGAGTCATGGCTCACTTTTGTGCTTAAAATATTTGGCACACCATTTAATAATATCTCCCAAATCAAGCTATTTTGGAACACAAAATTATTTAATTTGGTTTAAAAAAAATGTCCCTAACACTTTAAAGAGGAACTATGTAACTTTTCTGGTGAAGCTGTTGCTTGCTTTTTGTGTTGCTGTGCTTGGAGTGTTTCAATAAACATATATTATCTATCTGAACAGAGAGAAGCATGTGGTACAGGTCAGATCTATGGAGAGGCAACCATGCTCACAATAAAATAGCATTTTTCCAAAGCTATTAAAAATAAAATAACCTATAAACAAACACATGCTAAATAATTTCTTAGATTATGTGTAATGTACGATCTAGTGTAGAAGCCTTTTATTGGAAGAAAACATTTCAAGTGTAAATGGTGATTGTTTTGCTTTCCTTTTTGCTGTAAAAAGTGGTTCTAAACACTCCCAAACGGTAAATCATTTGATTAAATCTAATTAAGCTTATCTCACATATTAATTGTTGAAAACTGACATATTTTTCAAGGCTCACTTGGCAGCATCTCAAAACACACTAGTGTTCCCCGGCACACTGGTTGAAAAACAGCTGGGCTAGATTACAGAAAAATGAATTCAAGTAAGAGTAAAGTTACATCTAAAGGATATTACTCAAGTAAAAGTACAAAGCATCTGTCCAAGAATTTACTCAAAAAAGTAGAAAAGTATTTGGGAAAACAAGTATTTTACTATAAGTGTAACTTTTTAGACAAAACATTTAATCTTTACTTTGTAATTGAGCTGTATATTTTTTTTAATGACTCAAAAAAGAAAAAGAACAAGATTTTGTCTGAAGAATTGGAACATTTTTGTAATTTAAAGTGACAATGTGTAACTTTGGGGGTGACAAATATAATTTAAAAAAGCTAAAACATTAGTCTGGGGCATTCTTCATTGATGTACATAAGATTTATGTGGAATATTATGGCTAAAAGGCTAAAGGAACAAGATCTCTATGGAGATGCAATTATGCTGGCATAATTGTATGTTTTCAGTAAAATAAACTTGGTGAACCTTTACATTTTCTCTCAATGGGAAGAAGAACTGAAGTTTTTACTCACGTGTACTGTTACTTTGAGCAGAAAGCAACTCCTATAGACAATAAAAAGTATGTTGGTAAAATGGTTTTGAAAAGAACAATAAGTAAATATAAATGTACAATAGCTGACAGGCCCAATAAATCAAACAAACAACAAACAAACAAATAGTAACCAACTGTTAGTGTAAAAGCGATCCAGATTTTGAACTTTTGCCACAGACAGTTCATTGGGCCATGGGAACAGCAGAGTCACATGGAGCATCCTCGTCCCAGGGGTGTCTTCTGTGGACACGTTCATTCTAATCTTACACTTGTCCTCTCTCACATCAAGTCCCAGGGAACACGGACACATGCTTTGTTTACTCATGATGACCACTTCTCATGTTGCAAGGTCACGCGCCTTATGTTCTGCGTTCCATCTCTCACAAATATAATAAAACACGCTGAAGGATGTCTGTGGGCAGATGACCTGGACGTGGGATTCATCTGGAGACGTAATGTGTTTGAGAGGAATTGGGCTCAGTGGCTTATCATTATTAAAAACCACTAGAGAAAGAAAATAATAATAATAATAATAATAATAATAATAATAATAATAATAATATAATAATAATAATAACAACAACAACAAATAAATAAAGAATAATAAAAAATAAAATAAAAATAATAATAAATTGAAAAAAAAAATTATAATAATAATAAATAAAATATATAAAATAAAATAAAATAAACAATTAAATAAACAAGTGCGCTGTGGGCTATCTACCCGACCCAGAGAATCTTGTAAAATGTATTTTATTTTTATTTTATAGTTGACCACTACTTCCTTGTGCTTTACTATAAAAATAAAGAGCCCCTTACTAAAATTATACACAATAATCAGTTGCATTAATTTTATTTGTTGTTATTGGTGCTACCCAACCTCGATCGATCCCAGAAAAAAAAAAGAAAAATACTGTATCGGTTGGAGAACGCTGAAAAAAGTATTAAGGGTTTTTGTGGTAAAAAAAAAAAAAAAATGCTGATGGATCTAGAAGTCACCAACAAAAAAACAGGCTCATACCCACCATCTGGCCTTCGTCATCAATACAACCTTTTGACAAAGGCCTTCAAAGCCCAAGAAACTTTACTACTTGTCTCGCTGCAAAACAAGAAAAGGTATTTCAATTTGTTCTAGCTCTCACAAATCCTTAGGCACACGGTTAACATCCACAGGTGTTAGTGAATTTTTGGCTAATTACGACTTAGAGCATCTTTTTACTGACACCAAAGTGAAGCTGCAGTGGAATCAGAGACCGGTCTAATTTTGTCATTTTGTATAGACTACAAAGAGCTAACAAAAAGTCTATTAAAGCTGAGATACCTTGTTTTGTGTGTAATTAATTAAAGGTGGGGTAGCTGATTTTCACACTGCAAACATGTTATAGGTTTTAAATCTGACAACTTCCTCTCATAAATCTTTCAACACATGGATAATATCGACATGTTTTCATTTTAGATGCAGTTATAGCTTATAAATGTCTTTTAACAAACAACAAAGTGAAACTGGAGTGACCACCCAAGCTCAGCCAATCAGAAACTGCATTCAGCCCCTGATTAGAACTAAAATTCTTTATTATTCAGTTCAGACAGAACACTGTGGTCTCATTTTTTCACAAAGTGCTGCACTTATCATTTACTTTTTAGTGGAAAGCACAAAGTTTACTAATTTACAAATAAAAAAGTTAGCTACCCCACCTTTAAGCTTTAGAGTTTCCAACAAAGACTGTGCATAGCATAAGTAGCAATTTGTGACAAAGCAGACTCCTGTGAACAGTCTGACATATTTTCATTCTTATGGATGACTGAAAGCAGCGTTCTGATTGGCTGTGCTTGGTGTGGTCGGCCTCAGTTTCACTTTGCTGCTAGTAAAAAGCCGTAAAGCCACGGTTGAAGCCAAGACTTATGTGTGTATTAAGAACCATGAGCATAAAGGTTAGTGAGAGTTAGAAGCTAACTGGACAGATTTAAATACTGACTGAAAATCAGGTGCCCAACTTTATCTTCACTATTGTAGAACTGAGGTCACGCCCCCTATAGTTTAAAGTTGGAGTAACTAACCTTTTTATTTGTAAATAAGTAAACTTTGTGTTTTTCACCAAAAAGTAGATGACAGATGCAGCACTTTGTGAAAACCTTTGACCTCTGAGTCCTTTCTGTATTGAATAATAAAGAATTTTTGTTCTAATCAGGAGCAGATGCTGTGCTCTGATTGGCTGTGCTTGAGGCGGTCACTCCAGTTTCACTTTGTTGTTTGTAAAAAGACATTTATAAACTATAAATGCACCAAAATGAATATGTGTCTAAATTTATCACGCGACAAAGATGTATTAGAAGATGTCGTCAGATTTAAAACCTAAATTGTGCTTCAGTGTGAAAATCAGCTACCTACCTCACCTATTACTTCACGGCAGCAGTTTACTCAAGCACAAAGAGTATTTAAATAATAAACGCAATACTGTTATATCACGATTTATATAGCTCAATTTGACCCATGCTGCTTTAAATTCATTCCCACAGCAAACCACTGCAGCTCAAACCCACGACATGACCTGTGACTGTCCCTGTGTGTGTGTACAGCTGCATTAACACCACAGTGAAGACAGTTTTAGTGTTTGTGGAGTCTCAGCTATGGAGTCATGCCGTATTTGTTCCTTTAATGACATCATGAGGCTCCTGTCGCTATGTGCCATCCTCACAGGTGACACGAGGAAAATGGGAAGTTTGGGCGCTGGAAGAACACGGTGTCCCGACTGGCACTGACAACTGACTCAGCATTTTATACTTTATTAGACAGAGTGAGACTCGCATTTGTCACAGACTGGTTCAAAACAAACCTTTTCCCTCTGAAGCAGCACCATGAGTGAGCCACATGTGCGCGTGTTCATGTGAGTGAGTGAGGGCAGTGTGAGTGTTTGGGCGGGTTCCGGCTCCAGCAGCAGAATCTCCGTCTGTGCGCAGCGCCAGGGCATTTGTTCACTTGGCTGACCACGATAGCGTACTCCGTGACTGGTCCCGTGTACTCACCTCTGACAGATGTCGAGAGCTTCAGGGTCTGACTCCGAGTCCTGAGTCAAGTCCTGCTCTGTGTTGTCCACAGTCCGTCAGAACAACCAGGTCCAGCAACCTGTCGCTCATAGGAATTTCCCCGGCTGGTGCTTGATTGTTTATTGCTGCAAGAAATTGGCTGATTTGTAACAGGTAAGTGTATTTTTACTTATGTTTTAGCTCACACAAAACAAACTCATATTAACAAGTGTGATGCTGCAGTGTTGGCACCTGTGTGGGCTGATTGTTTCTATTCATGTTGGCATCCTGCAGGTGATAGTCAGAGGATTTCACTTCTATTGTTGGGTTGAAAGTAATCAGAGAGTGCTCAAACAAGAAAATAACTACAAAAGGATTTGATTAGAAGGCAAACTACTTTTGTTTAACCCACAACATACTTTAACACAAAACTATATGAGAGAGTAACATTTGTATAAGTACAGTAGCTGAATTAGCCGTATCACATCAGTGAATCACAGCCTCCCAGTCTGGCTGTAAACAGAGAAGGAGATTTATTAATATCTGGTTTCATGTAGCCTTCTCTGTGTGCAGCTTTGGCATGATGGTTGCAGCACAAATGGATGAGAATACAGCCTCCTATGCAGTCAGTCATTATCTTGTGAGTTAATGAAAAGCTCCAATGAAAGATGGAAAGCTAATACGGCACAAACGGAGTGAGGAGGGTGGACAGACTATGACCACTTTGTGCCAGAAATGTCCCCAGTGCACAGGGAGCACTGCTGGAAAGCCCAGGGATCAGGTTCCTCCTGTCAGCTGCTGCACCCAGTGCTCCCAGGTTTAACTCACTCAGATCGAGCGTTTGGGAGGATTATGTGGGGGAACTGCACTGAACATAGAGACACATAAACATAACGTCACAGAATAATGAGACAATCTTGTGATCAAAGAACAGCTGTCTTCATCTCAGTTTTTCATACCTTTATCTTATAAAAGACAGTTATGTGGTATTTCTTTAGAAAATCTTTCATTACAAAGCAGTCATCCACTCATTGTAGAAGAGTGTAATGGTGCTGCATGACTGAAAGCTCTTCCTCTTTCACATCCTCTTTTACATTTAACACAGTGTGGGCTATGGCCTTTTCTTATGACTTCTCTATAACAAAACCAGTTCACTCGGAAATGATGATTCCATTTCTCTTTGCCACATGTGGGTAGCCCTGTAATGAACATCACCAAATGAACAACACCAACAAATACGAGCTTTCTTTACATACTGGCTTCAGTTGAGAATACATGTGGAGCAGAAAACAGATGGACAAAGCTCATTTTCTCAACTCTCTTTGATCTTTACACACATGACGGGCTGCTTTATCGTGGCATGGCCAGGTGGGTTTAATCAACTGTCAACATACTGACTTGTACTTATGAGAAAAGAGCCTTTTTCTACATGCCAACAAAACATGCAAATATGCAATTCTCAGCAGGAAATGCTTTGCTTTACATGTGTTTTATATCGTTTTGTTTTATGTTTGACTAATCTTTGCTTTAAAAACAAGAGGATTATAGAGACAAATCAATTTTCTATATTATTTTTTTCAGTTTCAATACTGATTTTGATTTTTTTGCTTGAAGTATCTGAAAATACCCGATGTTAACCAATATCATCAGTGAAGGGGCTGAAAATAGCTTTTTGTATTCCTGAAACTCGGCCAACTAGTTAGAAAGTAGGTCAAAGAGCTATGTATCTGTTATTTATTGTGCAAGCAATAACTTTACAAACTATATGTGACTACAATTTCAAACATTATGACTCTCTGGAACAAAACATCCACCTGTAAATAAGTCTATTACATTCACTTAAAGGCCCAACTACAGTATCGACTGAATTGATAGCATGGAGCCGATACTCGATACAGCAAAACGTCATTGATCGACACAGATATTCCAGAATTGAATCGGTGCAATACTCTTTTTTTTTCCAAATAGAATGCCGATTTTAGCCATGGACCAATGAGGAATCACTAAACCACTAAACTACTTGTACATTGTAATATTTGTTATTGGGATGATAAAAATGCTGAGATAGTGCCTATTTGCATCATTATTATTTTGATAAGGCAAAAAATATTGTCATGATATTTTTGGAACTAGCTCACAATTTCTGTTTTATCACAATTCATGTAGATTGTCTGTTTTCTTGTTTGTGAGGAAAATAACGTGATTTGCTTCTTCAGAAGGTGCATAATTCACTACAAAGACAATCCAATCAGGCAAAAAGTAGTGTGTTTTTGAACAAACAGCTGCATTACAAAGATGGAAGTAGATAAAAAAAAGCTGATTGTCACAAAGATAAACTTACATTTAGATTTTCATCATTGTATTGCCCAAACCTACTTCGAACAAACCAGTGCTTTGTATGGACACTGTGTCTATCAGATGGTAATAAAAGTTTTAAATCATTTTCCTCAGTGTTTGTACCAAGCATAGTTGTTCTTCTGACGAAGTAATTTCCCAGAGCAGAGCTTCATTTCTCTGTGGAGGAGCCTCAGTGGCCCCAATCTCATTCCCGGCAAACAGAGGCATGTCAAACACTTCCTCAGGCTCTTTGTAAGCTCACCCTTTTCCCATATGGAAAGCAAACACTGTGGCAGCACTAACATGGAGGTGTTTTTAGCAATGAAAGATGTGGTAAAAAAAAAAAAAAAAAAGTTTAGTTTGTATTGTCTTGAACATCATTATCAACACATTAGAATTGATTTGTCTTATGACAAACATGTATCCTCCTGACTACTACTTCACTGAGTTTTGCCTCATAGCCTGTTGTGTTTTGATCTGACGGTCTCCTAACTTTGAGCTGCTGTGGGACATGTTTTTCTAGTTAAAGATGTGAATATGAAAGCAGAGCATGACCTTAGTAAAACACACTATAAGTAAAAGTTGCTGACTGTATAACAGAGTTTTGGAGTTTACAGTTTGTTAGTCAGTAGCAGATGTTAATCTGCAGAATGAATTGGCTCTTTGCAAATAAATGCTCCATCAGCCTGACACTTTTCATTCCTCATCAAAGCCACTGCCAGGCCTGTTCCTGATACAATTCAGCCAATGATATGTGTTAATCATTAGGACAAATATTGCTTGCTAATATTAAAGATTGAATTAACATAAATAGTTTTGTTGTCCTTTAGTCGTTTAGTCGATTAATCGGTCAATGACGTCTTAGTCGATTAATAATTTTATTTTGATTATAAGGGTTTATAATGAACAGAAACAAAAAGGGGTGAATTAGCTGAAGATTTTGGACTAAATCAATCATCTAAGCTGCCTTCTTAGAAATAAATACAGTTTCCTATTCATTTTCTGTACAAACTGCTGTTTTTGCGTAAACATAGTTTTTAGTTTTCTGAACACAGATTGGATCAAACTATTATATTTTTTTGGTTCCTTTTTGCCACACCACCTTTTAGTCGATTAATTGGTCATTGGGTCGTCTAAAACTACCCTACAACCCTAAAAATAAACATTTACTGCTAAATGTATTTGCAGAGGTAAAAGTTTGAAGAAATGAGGAATTGCGTCACACACCTGCACACACAGGTGTTTTATGGGTATTCTCTCAGAAAGAGCTGCTAAAGTGCTGAGCAGACAACATGGTTCAGGCTGAGACTTTGTTGGAGAGGCATCAAGAGAATATAACATTGTAATAAACTGCATTATAAAGATTTTAATTATTAAAATTATATGAGATGCTTTAATGTAAACAATGTTCCACCTGAATTTAATCTTAAGCTTGAATATAACTATAGAGATCCACAGCTTTACACGTCAATGTTTATATATTGATACTTTAAAGAATATAAAATTAATGGATATGTGGGTTTTAAATTACTCTGGCAGCTGAGTCCAAACAAACCAATACTTGATGCAGTAAAAAGCACAACAGTGAGCGTGCATCCCTAATATTCTCATTATTCCTGCAGTGGCTGTTGTAAAGGTGCTTCAACATCAATAAAACAGACAGTAAAACACTGTAATAAAATCTGTGAAATATTGTGATACAGTGGCGTTATTGTCTGTCTGTGCATTGTTGCAGCCATGAGCGACCATGAGGAATGCTGTAGGCTGCAAGACTGGTCCTCATCTGGTCCTCATCTGGACCTGTGGGCTGTGTGGACTCCAAACTCAGCAACAACAGTCTCACTGCAGAGAAAGTCTGCTTTGTAAACTCACTCAAATTAGAACATGTATAGTTGATTAGTGGAACAAAAACTGAGAAGAATTACAGCAAGAGACATGACTGAGGTTCCTGCTGCTGATATTGTTACTGCAGGCCCACAAAGAGACAGGTAATCTCACAGAGAAACTGTTAGAAGTAAGTGAGACCATATGTAACATTGCCAAATGAACTGTTGCAGCCAAAATTTAGTGAAACGTCAAAGCAAAGTGGAGTGTTTAGAGTCTTTCTGTCAGCATCTAACCTTGTCTGCTCAGGATAGAGTCAAATGAATAGTGATGTAGTTCTTTAGTCGTTTTGTCAATCAGTCGATGGAGTCTTAGTCGACCAACATTTGTATTATTTGCTAATTATTGTATATTATTTAAGGTTTTATAATGAACAGCAACAAAAATAAGTGAATTATTTGAAGATTTGGGACCAAATTAATGGTCTAATCTGCCTTTTGAATTTAACTACAGTGTTTGCTACACTTTCTGTACAGATTGTTGTTTTTGCACAAATGGTTTTCTATTTTTAGTCTTTTAAGCAGTTTGGGCCTCTCCTCTTTAGTCAACCAAGAATTGCTTGAATAAAGAGTTGGTCAAGTACAACCTTAAACATTTTTGTTCATTGTCACATCACAAGAATCAAAAACAATTAATCTTTCACATACAGTATCTTGGCTTAGTTTATTCTATGTTAAGTACTAAGCCTTTTATTTATTTATTTGCTTTAATTTAAATGAAACTAGTTAGATGGCTAGAAATATCACAATTCAGCAATTTAACAGATCAGGTCAAAATGTAATTAAACTGAAGCTAACTTAACAAACTCCACTCTCAAACACAGTTCAAACAAAGCAAATAATTAAAAAGCTTTGGGAAAAGGTGAAAGGAGGGACTGAGGGTGGACAGCAGCAGTGTGATTGGTTTGACAGCAGGTGTTTGTAATCAGCGCTAAGAATTGGGTGGGTAAATATACACTGATTTCACATAGATCTTAAAAATGACACTAGCTTTTGCAGAGACACAGGAGGTTTGTGACCGTTTTGACATAAGATTTCTCCATTAGCGCAGTTTGCACAAAAAATGACCCGAAACAATGACTCAGAATAGTAGGCAATGCTATTAAGTACCATATATAATAGCCTAAATTGTTTTTGAGTTTTGCTTCACTTTAAACACAAAAGCCGACAGTGATAGACCCACAACTCCATTGCTGTTTTAGGTTGCTCATCATTGTTATGGAAAAATTTTTTATTTATTGTTTGAATACCTGAGGATTCAACTAAACTGAGATGAGAATGTGAGAGGCGTCATAGATTTAACTTTAACCTGACATACTTCCCATTCTTTTTTTCCAGATTAAAGTTGAGCCGTGCTAATGGATGAACAGTGTGTTCCCCCGGGAGTCCCTCCTCAGAGCGCAGGACAGTCCTGCTCAGACAGACTGACACGGGCCCATGTGGTCAGGTGTGGCTGGCTCAGGAAACAGGGCGGCTTTGTCAAAACCTGGCACAGTCGCTGGTTTGTACTGAAGGAAACCAACTCTATTACTACAAAGATGAAGAGGAGACAAAGGCACTGGTAAGTTACTACTGCACATGGTGGCGGTTGAGTTTGGGACTCCCTCGAACCAACATATTATGCAGTTTTGTAATTAATATTTAGATTCTTTGTTTGTTGTTAACAAATATTAATGCAGAATGCAGCAAAAAGAGCAGTAGCAGTGTCTTGCATAAAAAATACATCTTTATAGATTGAAAAAGAAGAACACAACTAAAACCTGACAGAAAGGTCTAAAAGTAAAATTTGCAAAAGTCTCCTTTAGGGTAGTTTGGATAAGATAATAGAAACAATAAGAGAACATATTGATGGTTTTGTCTTATTTAAAGACAATACAATAATAGAACTTCAAACCAGTTCCCTCTTACCTTGTATCTATTCAATTGGAAATTAGTCTGCATTGTCCTTTCACCGTCTAATAATGTCCTGTTTGTTCATCTGTTGTTGTTGTTGTTGTTGTTGTTAGCATGTGGCTAACTGCTGTTAGCATATTGACATGCCTGCTGTAACAGCAGTGAAAAAAACTTAAAACATCGTTAGGTACATGCTCAAAACATTGGGACTGTTGTAGGAACATTGTTTACATTTTTAAAAGACCCAAAAACTGGATATAGTACCTTTAAAGGTTTTAGGTGTTAATTTTTGCCAACTGGTTCTAAGGCTTGGGTGTGAAGGACAACTGATTGGGGCCGAAGTCACAGCCTACCCTTACTATTGGTGGCGGTGCCTCTGTGCTTACAATACAGCTGTCTTGTTTAGACATTAGTGATGCGCTATCAAACTAACCACGGTCAACAGTGTGCTAAACTGTGGGAATTGGATCTAAATAGTGAAACGGAGCAAGATTTTACCACATTACAGATAACCATTGATAAACACACGTTCAGATCTGATGTGAGGGCTATGTTCATCTGCACGCAGAGCAAATTTCATATTTGGGTTACTCCCAAATGATTTCCACTTGGATCTTTTTGAATAACTTGGAACAGACTCCTGAATGCCCTATCTGATGCACATTGTTGTTGGTGCAAGATTTCCAAACCTCCCGTTAAGGTTGTCTCTAATATGTCCTTGTATCCAGGCACCTTGCACAGAGAATGTTACAGCCGGCCAACAGAGGAGACATGCAGACTATCACAAACAAAGAAAACTGCCTCACAATTCTTGGATAGATAAGTCTTTGTACAAGATCTTCAAAATACTTCTTCAGGTTTTCCAACAACATCTGTATAAAGAAAGAACACACAGACATTACATACTGTAGATAGATAACTGTCCAGACAGAATAATCCCATCTCAGTCATGGCTTGTTATGAAATTCCTTTGTTCTCAGGCCCCTGCTGTCTATTAGTAATATGAACATCAAAGTATTCATCCTGCTGATCTGCACATGCTTTTATGTGTGGTTAATTTAATTCGTTTTAGACCAAATCTACTGTAAAAGTTAGGATTCACTACTTGAAATAAGCCTGTAGTCAAGCAAAGAAATTCTTTGTCGACTAAAGACATGTCCCATTTGACCGATTAAACAAATAAAGCTAACGTTTTTGATATTTTGGGTCATATAGAGGAATTATTGGTCGACATCACTTTTCGCTCTACTGCGCATGTCATCTGCAGAAAGAGACGCTGTCCCTTTAGTTGGTTGGGGAAACTTTTCACTCACCTGAATGTAACGTGTGTGAGTCGTAAAGACGAATTTCATTCACAAATGTTGATTTAGCAGCAGAACTTTTGTTTTCACTCAGTGATAAACTCTTGTAGTTAGCTGACAACATTGCTGGCAAGTGTTGCTGCTACAGCTTGGTCAATCAGCCTCGGCTCTTTCTGCTATCCAGCTACGTGTGCAGCCCCTGTGTTTGTTTTTGGGTTTTGGACGATTTTTACAAGTAATAAAATATGTAAATTGATCTTTTCACAAATATTATGTCAATACATTACAAATATCTTGTTAGTGGCAAACTGTCAGAAAAATAAAAAATGTTTATTAAGTTAGACGCAAAAAAAAAAAAAAATATATATATATATATAAAAATTTTATTTTAATTAGCTTTTTCGAATGTTTTTGTACTCTAAACAATATACTGAATATTAAATTTTTGCATATCTGAAAAAGTTCATTCACAATTTGTCTAAAATGTGATATATTGCCCCCACTAATCTTAATTAAAAACTTTGTCAACAAATGCACATTTTGGTTGACAAAGTCTACATTGACCAATTAATCGACTAAACAGCTCTTTAGTTTGCTTTGCTGTGTTTTAAATGATGTTTGTATAGTAGCAAAATTACTTTAATTCACCAAGATTTGTCACTAATCACTTCCACACCTTCATGCAAAGATTTAAACTAGTCTCCTTAATGCTTCCCTTGCTAAACTGTTGTAATTGTTGTTGATATGTTGGAGCTTTAAGTAACGTCAGTAAACAATTAGTTGCAGTTGATATTGGGTATCAGCAGGAACTCAAAGCACATACTCTTAATACAATTCCGATATGGCTTTGATTTTCTTATGCCTCACAAGAACAAATTACTGCATCTGTGAATTTGCTAAATAAAACATTGCCATTCCAAAATAATGCTGCCTCAATCTAGTTTTAAGGAATTAAGTCAAGAATCTATAAAAAAAAAATTCTAAAAAAAGTTTATAATTCAGTCATTTCTGGTTACATTTTCATAAAACAAAAAGGATAGAACAACAAAACTCCTTAATAAGAATATATGACAATACGCTGCTTTAATGTAGTTTTAAGAATTAAGTCAGAATTTATTAAGATCATGTTAAAAATCATTCTTGTAAAACTCTGATGAAACAAAAAGGATAGAACGACAAAACTCCCCTTAAAGGTGGAGTAAGTGATTTTCACACTGCAAGCACAATGTAGGTTGTAGATCTGACAACTTTCTTTCATAAATCCTTCAAACATATTGTTAATATCAATATACTGTATATTCATTTTTGGTTAGAATTTCTACTTAAAACCCCTTTTAAACTCCTCTTTTAAAGTGAAACTGGAAAGGACCACCAAGCTCAGCCAATCAGAACACTGCATTCTGCCACTGATTAGAACTAAAATTCTTTATGATTCAATTCAGACAGAACTCTGTGGTCTAATGTTTTCACAAAGAGCTGCATTTATCATAGACTTTTTGGTGAAAAACACAAAGTTTACTTAGGCCTACTTACAACTAAAAAATGTTAGGTACTCCAACTTTAATAAGGATATTATGTCACTAAGCCTACTTCCTATGACTGAAATGGAATAAACCTTTTCCAAACCGCATGAAGATTATTATAACAGAGATATGGTGGGACACTTGACAATGGAACCCCACGCACAATTGAACTGACCAGTATTGACAACTCAAAATAATTTCGATATTGTGTCATCCCATCACTATTATTTCATCCCACTGACACTTAACAGCAGGCTAATAAGTCTATCTGTGTAGTTATTTGTGCTTGTCACTACCAAAAGCAGAGCAACTAGTCGGTGACTGGTGTTCTAACAGTCTACCAAGTTTATTGCTTAGCTTCTAGATCTGACGGGATCAGGCTTTGACAAGCAGTATGAAGACCTCTGTGAGTGAGTCAGTGAACACAAAGCTTCGTCCTCTGCCGGTCAAACGAACAGGAAAAGAAAGTTCCTACATAATGTGGAGCAGTGAAGTGCGCCTCAGCAGCAGCCATATTTAGTCGAGCTATTAATTACAGCTCTAACACGCTGTGAAGTCTCCATTTGTTACCTGTCACATGTGCCTAGACTGCCTTTGCCATGGAAACAAGAACATCTGTTGTCCCGGTAACACAGGAACAACAAACTATCTCTCTCTCATCAGGGTAAATGGTACTTTCAAATGTTTTTATTATTGAATTAGTTTAAAGTCTAATTGTTACGTCACACATCAGTAGAATGTTCAGTTAGCCAAATGTTAAACCAGTGGAGATTTTAAAAAGCTAAAGACTAAAATATTGCGTTAATTAAAAATTATTCTGACACTACCACAGTAGTTTAGTTTGCTTTTTTTAAATTGACTCTGTGCACAGAACATCAGTTGGCTTATTTTTGTTCAAAATCGCTAACTTCAGTACATGCAAGAATTTCCTGTTAGCGTTAGCATTTAGACACAAACGCGTCTCTTTTTAAACACACAAATTCTTCTGATTTGTGAAGTCTTTAACATGTTTTCTGGAACATTCACCACAAACTCACTGTCACTGTCTGATCTTTTGAGTGTTTATCATTTTAAGCTGGTGTAATGAAAACCTCAGAAATGAACAGAACAGGAAATGCTTGTAAGTACAGAAGTTAGCTATTTTGAACATAAACATGCCAACAGAAGTTCCATGCACAGAGCAAATTGTTTTGGCTAATGTACAGTATTCCTATGGAAGTTCTGCAAACTTGGCAACAAACATGTCAGGCCATTATTTCCATGGTAATCAAAAACCTTTACAATAGGGCTGCAACAAGTTAATCAATTATTGCAACTAATCGATTACTACTCTATGAGCTGTCGAAAAGCGTCAGATTTAACAAAAATCACATAACAATTCTGTACATTTAGTGTTTTTTGTAAAAACTAGATTGCCTGAGCATAGTGTTTTTGATACTAAAATTCAATCTCAGTTTTACACAATGATCATTCAAAAGTCTCTCTTTATGTCAGGTTTCTATCTTTCAACAAAAATATCATGCTTTTGACAACCAACTAATCAATTATCATAATAATCAGCACTTGCATTTTTAGTTTACAAATGTTTAAGGTTTGAGTTTGGCATTTCAGATTTTGAGTTTGGCATTGAACGTGGTCTGGACAGGTCAGGACCTGAAAAAGTGATGTTCTGAAAAGATGATCCAGTTCAGTCTACTTTATTTCTATAGAACATTTGACAAGCAAACTTCCTAAAGTGCTGCAAAGGGTTTATTTAAAAATTAGACAAGAAAATAATAATAAAAAAAAATAAATCTGTGTTTTCCATAGGAATACACCAAGACAAAAGCAATAATTACTATATTTTGTTAAATGTTTTATGTAATTTATTGCCTCTACTTATCAAAAAGCACTGATTTCAAAATAAAAATGGATATTTTATATGCACCCACAGCCCAAACGCTGTAAAATCGTATTGCCAATAAATTAATCATTTCATGTTTAGACCAGGGCAAAAAAAAAAAGACTATGAGGGGCCGCCATAGTCTTCAGTATTAATGGGAAACAGTAGTAGTAGTAGTAGCAGTAGTAGTAGCAGTAGTAGTTGTTGTTGTTGTTGTAGTAATCCTGGAACACTTTTCTCATCTTTAACTTCACCTGTTGCAGACCCACAGATTGTTTTGAACACTGTCCCTGTTGTTATTGCTCCCATGGGCTGCTGTTCAACCTGTGTCTATTACAGTCGAGCTAATACTTTGGAGTGGCGTATGGAATGTCAGGAATGGCTGTCTGATAGAGGTGAAAGGTCATCCAAAAGTATGCACGAGTTCGGCACGTGTGGGCTCGCGTCGACATGCCATCTGCGTGTCTGAACTGCTCTATGGAGACGTTGGCTGGCACACACACACATACACACACCGACGTATCGACTGAGGCTGCACTACAAAGACAGTAGGCCTATTCAGTGAGTGGGTAATTACATGCCGAGTTATTGTAATTTAAACCAGTCTTTGAATTTGATCCCTTTGAGAGCTCAGTTTAATTGACATCATGTATCAGTAGATGTTTTATAGATAATGATGTATTATTTATAATGCAGAGTTTCAGATAAACATACTCTAGTGCTTAGTCTGAGAAGATTATGGTAAGTGCAAGCACCAGTGATGTATTGAATCTTAATAGAGCTTATGTCTGCTGAAGCATTCACAAGATGTGAATGAAAACATGAATAATTCAAGGTGAAATAAGTAAGCTTTTGTTCTCAGACTTTGACCTTGGCTTTCTGTGGAGCAAATGCAGTGCCATCCCAGTAATTATTTATGAAGCATTTAATCTCAGTTCATAAAAGTAAACGAATCACGGCTTAAACTTCCAGCATTTCTTTCTGAGAACAGTGATGTGTTACAAGGGCTTTTAATGTCTGAAGGATTTATACAGTGCGGAAATAGTTTGACATATTAATTATCTTAAAATGTTTTTGCGAGGATGAATAACGGCATGCTCAAACCGTTCTGATCAAATACACTGAACAAAAATATACAGTCAATGCAACACTTTATTCAGTTTACTGCTTTTCACTAGAGATTAAATCCACAGATAAACCAGTTGTATGCATTGATGCTGAATCCTTGGGTGACAATACTGTTAATTGCAAGCTCACTGAAAACTTGCAGCTTCTGTGACACTGTGCTGAAACTGAACATTTTAGAGTGTCCTTTTATTGTGACCAACTTAATGCAAACCAGACCAGGCTGTCTTAACCACATAATCAACATATTACAACATGTGAGGTGGATGGATTATCTCGGCAAAGGAGAAGTTCTCAATAACACATTTAAAGGAGACCTATTATGTAAAATTCACTTTTCTGAGTTTTTAACCTTGTTACAGTAGTGTTCTCTCATCATTAGTTTACCCAAAGTTGGATTGATTCCTGCAGGTTTGAGTAATCTTGTATTTTCTGCAGCTGATGTCCAGTGCTCAGGAATTCCCTGTCTTACCTACCACCTATCCCGCCACTTTAGTATTTACTTGTGTTTATTCAAATTTCAGATTCTGAGTAAAACATGTAAGGTTCAAATGTCATGTAGACACTTCTAACAACAATAAATAGTAATTTTTAAATCTGTGGCTTTTTAAATTAATTTCACTGAAGAGCGGGGCTTATTTGTTCAGTAGTTTTAACAGGAAGTCAATGGACTTTTTTTATTTCTAAGCTATTTTGGATCATTTTTGTGTTTTACAATAAACAACATGGATTATTGATCACAATATGCCATAGATCTTGTAAATATACAGAAAAATCATAATAAGACTCCTTTAAGACATTTGTTAACCATGTGGAAAGAAATTTGATGTTAGTTCAACTTCAGTTCATACAAAAGGAAGCCAAACAAATATATACTTTATATTGTTTTGTGTAGTTAATTAAATCCTGCAGCAAACTCTGCCATAAAAAGTGTAGTTTAGCAGTTTTTGAGAGAGACTGCTTGTGTAATAAAACTGCATTGATGGATGGAAATGTTCTTATCTAAATTAGGGAGCAGCTGCTGCAGGATCTTGCAGGTTGCTCAAACGTTCTGTTGTCTGGTCCAGAACAAATTACTTTGAATGGTATGTGCAGGTGCGCCTCAGTGTGGACTTTTGAAGAGGTTTACCTGACAGCAACGGCAGCTGTGCACAAGTGGGCTTGTAAACTTTACTTTATTTACAGCTGAAAACATTCTTGAGAGCAGCAGTTAAATATTTGCAGCAAAGTGAATATGATTATATTTAAATGTACCTCAACATTTTAGTTGTTTTCACTCAGTGTGCTTTTTTGTTTAGGTTTTGTCCAGCATTATGATATATAGAGGTAACTGGGCGACACGGTGGCGCTGCAGTTGGTGATCTTCGCTTTGACTAGGGGCCTTTCTGTGGAGTTTGCATGTTCTGCCCGTGACTGAGAGAGTTTCCTCCCAGTACTCTGGTTTTCCCTACCACTAAAAATACTGTATGTCCATTAGTGACTCCCCTCTCTCTTCCCCAGAACTATATATGGAAATTAGTACAAGGATAATGCCACTTTTGACTTAGTTTGGAGTGATAGTCTTTGTAGTAAACGTTTATCATAATTTTTCAGCAGTTAATTTGCAATTTATGAAGAAATTGACAACTAAAAATTGAAAATTACAGGAAGTATAAGTTCTAAAGCAGAATCCTTCCACATGTGTCGACAAAAAGCACCAAAATGCAAATACAATTTAAACACAACTGACATCCGTTTCCTGGAGTTTTGTAATCAGCTCATTTACCTACACAATTAAACTGTTATATAATGTGTTATTTATGTTGATTTTGTGCCCAGATTTAACTTTGTGGTTGATCTAGGTAACATTTGTGGATTCCAACTCCACATGTGTCAGATATTTACTGGACAAAGGACCATGATGAACTTAACAACCAAACTGGGTAAAAACAAGCTAAATGTTTAGTGAAATCTTAATCATAATCACGTTTTTTATGTTTTACTAAAATATAGTCATATGTCGTACTTTAATGTAAGTGTACATTGTCCTACTAAACATTACATTTACCTTTACTTTGAATTTGACAATTGTTACTTCGCAACCATGATGTAAAAATGGTCCAGAATCCACATAAATGACACCGTATGATTTGACAAATAATAATGTCTTGTGACAATTTAATTAAGCTAAATGTTCATTTAGACTCCCAGGAAAATGTGACATCTTTTTTACACTGTGATGACACAAACTACTTCCTGTGATTTTCAACATTTGTCAATTTCTTCATATTTCACTTAATCTTTTATATTTTACTACAGCATCACCAAACTAAGTAAAATGAGAAAATGTGTGCCATATATTCTGTCAAATTCTCTATTTTAGTCTTTTAGTGAAAACACATGTCTGTAAAACTTCCTTTTTTGTTTAAATTGTTAGAACTGTGTCGTAAGTTGGAATGACACAAAATATCCTTCACTGTATTGGATCCTGAGCTCTGACATGGACTTCTCTGCTTGTGTTCAAGAATATAGGTTGTGTCATTGTGCCATAAACCACAGATGATCTCATTCTCCTTTAAAATAAAACCCAGAAAACAGCCCAAAATACCACGCTCCCCCGAGTCTGGTGTGCTGATTTGTGGCTAAATATAAGTGCGGTTTGGTTTGTCTGCAGAAAACAGTGAACCGCCGGGAATAGTGTCACTGTGGAAAGAACATTCACACAACTGTGGTTTTACAACATGGAGCAGTAAGTCAGTTTGAAGCAGTGTTTGTGTCCTGTAACGTGGATAGGCAGAGCTGTGTGTTTGATCCCAGTTTTAAAGGGTCTCAGTGGACGCGTGTCATGGGACCTCCTGTCTGGACATGGCTCAGTGTAATTAAGGAGAGGCTCACTCAGCAGGACGGGGAGACTCCCTCAGATGCTGCTAATGTGCTTGTACTTCCTCAGTCACTCCTGCACACACGGGTTTCATTAACACGGTCCTTACTAATGTCTGTCACTTATGCAGACAGTCTAGGACCTATTTAAGTCTCTGTGGCTCTTCTACTATTTGCCTCAGGAGACTTGTATAACTTTCTTATGAGACATAAACTATACTATATTCAATTTTTTAAGGATCAGTAGTTTATGTAGTTATTCGTTTTTAAAATGTATAAGTAGGGATGTGAAAAATTGATCTTTTAAAAATCAATTATAAAATATCTACTTTGACAAGAATTTTCCAACTTGAAGTAAGGAAAAATTAAAAAATTTTTTTTTGACAAATCTTACTGTCAGAAAGTCATTGCCCTGAAAAAGAGATTACCAATCTCAGTGGGACTTTCCTTAAGAAAAAAAAGGTCAATAAAAATCTTTTATTCTGGCTTCTCATTAGTTACTATTAATTACCTAAATAAGACATGTTTGAGGACATTTTTGTCGGACTGACTCAATATTGTTTTTACCGCAGCAACAATTTTACTCCACAGTTGGTAATATAAAATGATAATGAAAAATGAAGCACTTTTTAGCGTAATAGCTCATGTAAGTTTGCATTAGCAAATGTTATATAAATGTTTGAATATCATTGCTTACTTATAAAGTATAGATTCCTTTTTTTCCCTACTAAACAAGATACTCGATATTTAATTTTTGTGTATCTCCAAAACAACATTCACACATCTAATAGCAAGATTAGAATCTAGAATCTGGTACAAACATCTCTGCCATTGTGCTTAATGTAATTGCACATAATAAATAAAACAAACCACATCATTCTAAGAAAAATGTACTACAGAGAAGCATAATTAGAGCTAAAACACATTGTTAATCCAGAACTGTTGTTGTGTCCTTGGTCTCACTCCTCGTGTCTGCACAACACACTGGTGTGAGAATGTCATGAAATCTTAATGTGCATTCTCAATTTAGATTTTTTTTTTTATGACATATCTTTTTAAATTTTGGCCAATATCTGATCAGCAGTTGTTTGGGCTTTTCCTCTGTGTAAAGCCGCACCACAGTGTTCAGCTGAGTCTGAGTTGATTTGGCGAAAAACAGTAAGATTTCAGTTTTGATTTAATCATAACATGACTTAAGTTTTATTCTTGTTCTCTGACTTTGGCTGCAGCACAACTTTAATAAGTACTTGTTTGTTTGTCAAAATTACCAATATGAGAGTATTTCATGATGATATGAAATGATCGTTTCTTGAGCCAAAACAACAATCGAGCATCATTGTGTAAAATAGTTTAATAGTTTAGGTTTATACCATTACACCCGAGCTACTTTTAAAACTAAAATAAGAAAATTAGCCATTGATATCGCATCAGCAAACAAAATTTTGAAATATCACTATCGACCAAAGAAACACTCCTATTGGTCAATCTCTAATATATAGATATACTGTAGATAAGAATAGAAAGATAGAAAAGTCTATTTACATGTGACCAAATAAAGCAATTATTTATGTATTTATGTATGCATGCAATTTAAACCAATTTAATTTCTACTGGTGGCCTTGAAGTCTCTTAGTATAAGTTGGCTAGTGAAACAAATATTCTTCGAGACAAACACAACAAGATTTGGCCCAGCACAGTGGCTCACAAAACAGTACTCTTAACTTGCAAATCACAAAGCAACACAATAAAATGTCATACTGATAATTTATTCATATTACATCTTCTGTTTTTCCAGGGAGCGATTTTCTTGCCTGGAAACAAGGTAACGGAGCATCCAAGCAGCGGAGAAGATGGAGGGAAGTTTCTGTTTGAGGTCATTCCAGGTAAGTCAACAAAACCTTGACTTAAAAGAGAACAGCTTAGGATTTATGTACTCTTACATTTATTTTACACGGTTCTGTGGAATGTTCAGCAAAGTCAGCAAAAGTCTGTGGAGACTAATGTTCACTAAGGAAGTCACATCTGTGGAGGTCTGCCTAGTAATGCTACTGAAACACCTGTAATGAAGAGGTGTGCAATACAGTATATCGAATTTCAGATAATTTGTGAATGTTGTTTTGGAGACATGCAAAAATTTAATATTGAGTATATCGTGCAGTAGAATTTACTAAATAACTTTAATAAGTACATTCTAATAGACAAGGCAAGTTTATATGAATTGTACATGAAGTAATTTAAAGTGCTTCACAAAAAAGAAAAATTAATTTGACAGATTTTTGTCTGATAATTAAACACACTGGAAAAATCTTAAATTGGATCACAAGAGAATTTGTGCTTGAAATAAGTAATGTTGTTTTACATGTTTTGAGTAGATTTTGATTGGTTTAAAACAGGGGTGCCCACATTTTTTCCACTGTGTGCCAAAATTATCAGTTTTGTTCCTCAGCGGGCCAAAATATATTATGTTGCGTCAAAACTAAATTTTGTTATGCATTTAGAAAGTTTATTTGAGAAGAGAAGATTGAATTGTCTTTCACTGACATGTTTTTGGAGATTACACTTGATTTGGTGTCATTTGACAATCTTTTCAACACAAAATTGAATCAAACAGATAGTCCAAGCAAACCTGAGCACCCTCTCGTGGGCCAATTTGGACTCCCCTTGCAAGTTTGGTCCCCAGGCCCCACTTTGGACACCACTGGTTTAAACTAAGATTGCCAGTGGAACTAGAATATAATATCTTGTTTAACTTAAAATAAGAAAAATACACAATAACTTAAAATTATGAGGAGAAAAAAAGAAAAAAAAAAAGTTTCTGTTCTTAAAATAAGGACTAAAATGACTTGTTCTATTGGCAAATCTTTACAAAAGTCAAAACATGTTCAAATCCTGTTAACATCAAGTAATTCAACCATGTTTAAACTTTTTGACATAGGTTGTTGTTTTTCTAGTGTAATAACAATTGTTAAGACGTTCTAATATGTTTATGTTGGACTGACAGAATATTGTCCAAATACTGTTATCAAAATTTGCCAAACATGCATCGAGATATTCATTTCTGTCAATATCACCCAGCCCTACTGTAATGAAACAAAGACTTTTATTCACATAGATTTTGACTAAAGTCTTGGTCTGTAAAACTGAGCATGAAACTTGCTTCTTGCACCGTCATGCATCAGTGGATTTGAAGTTTTGAGTCTCTCTTTTAGGTCTCTGTTTTGCTCATGCTCTTTGGCTTCACGTGGCTTGTTGAACAGATGTGTGCAAAGTGTAATGGGATAAAATCTTCTGCCACATGCCTTAAGGAGATTGTTGTTCTGCAGAATGATCCTGTGATTTAAATGCATTTTGTTTATACCACCAATATACAAACTGAATAGATTAGAGTACATGATTTTACAGGTAAACGCACAGAAAACATAATATGGCGTGGAACCCTAAAGTTTTACTGAAGTGAATGTCAAAGTAGGATATGAGAATGTGCAATAGATACAATCCTGTAGGTCTACTGTACTTATGTTGTGTATTTGACTCATGGGATTTAAATCTTGTTTTTAGTGAAAACATAAAGCTCATTTACATTCCAGATTCAGTTTCAGGAACCAGCATGCTTTTGTTTGTTGAGTGGAAGTTACATTTGGTCATGTTTAACTGCCATAACTGCTTAAAAAATGTACACAAATGAGCTTCTGTTGGTTTTAACGGCAATTTGACTTCCTCCTTCAAACTATTTTCTTCTTCATACTCTAAAAAAATCTCTGCCCTTAGACTGGTGGAAAACATGAAAATGCTACAAATAAAGAGGCCTCAGAGAAGCAGAGAGAGTGACTGAAAAGGGAAAAAGCCAGCACATATATTCCATTGGTCTAAATGAGGTCCACAACACTGTGACAGTCACTGGCACAGGCGCATAGACACACACACAAATACACACACATAGACACACAGGAAGCTGCGCAGAAAAATCACTCCACTGTCTACATGTTCTCGGAGATGATGAGTAACTATTTAGAGGGAATATCATGTCGACTGCTCAGGGTTCAAACCAGGGCACCGAAAATATGCTACATTCACAAAGTCAGTTCAAACCAAGGAAGGATACAACTAACATGTTAAACTTCATAATACTGAGAAATTATCTTAGGAAAATGTGCAGCCAGCCTGTCACAATGAGCTGAATTCTTGCAGATGCATGTATCTTTTTTCCCCTTATATTGAATTGAAGATTTGGTTTTGAAAAATGCACCAGATTTTGTTGTTCTCCACAATATCTTCCGATTCTTCATCTGTAAAAACTAGATTGTCTCTTTTTCACACTTTTCATTATATACCTAGTAGAGACTGATCACTTTCCCTTGTTTGTAAAAAATGTATTCATTAGTCAGCCAAGATGTCTTGTTTCTGTTTTTTGTTTTTCTTCACGTGAGTAAACTAGGGCTGCAACAAGTAAATGGATTTATCGCAACTAATCGATTATTGAAATTTATTTTACAAATTTAGTAATAGAATAATTGTTAACTGGTCTTTATAAGGGTTCCAAACATCCATGAGCTTTGGAAAAACGTCAGATTTAATGGAAATTACACAAAAATTGTATAAATTTTGTGTTTTTGGTAAAAACTAGTTTGCCTAAGCCTAGTATTTTTATGATGCTAAATTTCAAACTCAGTTTTATTATAAGAAATCGACTCCATTCTTGATGAAGCCTAATTATGATACAAAAATTATGATTAAAAATGCTCTCTTTACGTCAGAGTTCTATATTTCAACAAGAAATACAAATACTTTAATAAATTAACATTTTGGCTTAAATGAAATTATTACTCTAAAATTAATCAGAAGAGTCTGCCCCCAGGGCAGCTGTGGCTACAATAGTTGCTTACCACTACCCAGTGTGGGATGAATGAATAATGCAGAATGTTTAATGTCTTTGGGTGTCATGAAAAGCGCTATATAAATCCAATGCATTATTATTATTATTATTATTATAAAATCTACACCTCCATGACGTCCTCAACAGACATTAAGTCAAATTTGGCAAAAACCTTTAAAGTCACTTTTGTCTTCTAACCAACTAATTGATTAATCGAAAGAAGGCTTCCCAATAAAGGAGATCATGGGTTCAACTCCCGGGTCGAGCCGAATCAACATCTCATGTGTGAAGTCCCTGTGTCACTGTGGGTTTTCTCCAGTTTCCTACCACCAGATGTTAATTGGGCATACATTTCCCCTGTGAATGAATGAGAGAGTGAATAGTTGTCTGTCTCTAACCTTGTGACAAGTTGGCCACTGTCTAGGTGTTCCCCCGCCTAAGGCCCAAAGTCACTGGGATGGGCTCAGTTACCCGCCACCCCTAACGGGAACAAGCTAAAGAAAATGAATGAATGGATATTTCTTAAAATATTACAAAAATCTGCAATAATGCTCTGTCAGCATGTTCTCAATGTCTTTGACAGCTTCAGATTTAGCTCAATACATTTTACATTAGAAGACAAATGACTTGATTTAGCCCCCAAGAAAACAAAGGTCTTGTATTTAAGTTTAAGCATGAGTTTATATGAATATTTCCACCTCTGTGTAACTGTCTGAACCTGCTGTAGAAGAGCGGTGGTCTGAGAAAGGCACGTCCACCACTTGTTTAGACTAGAATCATGCTTTTTTGTCTGTCTGAAACCAAAACAGTAAAGCTTAGCCATTGTTATGATTACTAAACCAAAACTGAGCCTTTTCTGACACAGTTCAGCTCCTGCTGCTGTCTTCGGTTTATACTGCACAACTACATTCTGGTCTACTTTGTTTAAGATTCTACCTAAAAGTTCTTCCACACTTTTGAAAGCCGTCAGCCACCTGTGAATTGAAACTATATCAAAGAAGCCACATCAGAACATCCTTTCATACTTGTTTTTATCTGATGTTCTCTGGAATGACAGCTGAGGGGATTTTGGGAGAGCACTATGGAGGAGACGCTGCCTATAAATGTCTTATGGCATGGAAAGCTTGGTATTTTATGTGCCCCATGTTCTGTGGTCTATAAATATTGTTTTCAGTGTCGCAACTCTGCAAAAAATCAGACAGGAACTAATCAGTGTTGTGGGTGTTTCCAAATTTCTTGTAAACACCAGTGTGACTCATGAGTCGCTGTTTAAAGTGGAATTTTATCCACTTTAAAGCAAGGTAAAACATTTTAATATTGTTAAGCATAATTTGTGCTCAAAGTTATTCAAACAAATATTAAAATCACAATAAATACAGATAATATAAAATTTCTTCAGTCACTCACAGCTGAACTGAACTGTTTAGAACTTTGTCTTTGCCTGTCTCACATCTTCAGGAAAACGGTGCCAGGTTTGAGTTGCTTAATCACAAACACTGATACAGCTGCATTCAAAGATTTTGCTCAGATATATTATGCAAAACTACACTTGACGTTTCGCTATAGTCCTGGCAGAAGTGCAGAGAAGCAAATGGCACAGAATCCAGGAAATAGTTATCTTTTACTGACCTCTTGTGGCCTGAGTTTGTATTGGAAACTGGTTTCCACACCACAGTTGTATATTCTCTAAAAAGCATTGAACAAAAAACTAAACTACAACCTATTGTGTGTGTTTATGTAGCAGCTTAGGTATTCAAACGCAGCCATTTAGCATAAAGTATGACAATCCTTTCACAAACATTAAGATTATTTTTAGAATTACTGTTTATCTTGAGGCTGGGCCAATAGCAAATGAATCACAATTCTTTTTCTTTTTTTGGATAAATTCTGCTCAGTAGCAGAGTGGTTAGAGTTCTGGCTTATCAATAAGGAGATTTTGGGTTTGACTGATTGAGTCAAGTCAACATCTCACGATTTCCCTGGATGGAATTTGCATATTCTCCCTAATGTCACCCTGGGTTTTCTCTGGGTACTCTACCATCCTCCCACCTCCAAAAACATGTTTGTTTAGGTTTACTATATAAATTTCCCCGACTGAATGAATGAGAGAATGAATGATTGTCTCTATAACCCTGCGACGAGTTGGCCACTGTCCAGAGTATTCCCCCGTCTAAGGCTCAAAGCGGCTGGGAGAGGCTCGCCTGTGACCCCTAACGGAAACAAAAGGTAGAAAATGTATCAAAATGAATGAATGGTTGATAATGATTTTTTATTAAAGTCTGCCGAACGTAGACCAAACCAAAAAAAAAAAAAAAAAAAAAGCTTTTAGTAATAATCATGTAACATAAACTAAACAAACTTCTAATCTCTGCCATTTGATACAGAAAACAATCACATTTTTGGGTTAGGGTTAGGGTTTTGTTTTGAAACAAAACCTAAACCAAAACCAAAACCAAAACCTAAATCTTATTCTGACAGAGGAGCTCTGAGCACATAAATAACTGACGATTTGACACGACTGGATTGCGACCTCTCGATCTGTCGATTAATTGCCAAGACCTAGTTTATCACCTCATGACATTTACTGATGAGGAAACTAAAAAGGGCCTCAAGGATCGGATGGAAGACACTGCCACATGTAAAATATTGAAATAAAACAATTCTTTTTAGTGGATGGTAGGCCTTCATCTGAAAGTTACATTGTGCAACTTACATTTTTCAGACACGATTACAAGAGAATGACTTTAGAAATATTGTTGCTAGAGAAATGCCAATCAAACCTTAACCAGGATAACAATGTTGTACTTTTATGTGATAAGGGACTTAAGAAAATGTCTAGATTACTTTTAGAAGATTTACTGGTATCATCCTTGAGACTTCAGACTGTTCCCTCTTGAGTATTTACATTAGGCCTATTTGTGTTAATCTTTATGAACTAAAATCTATTATGAGTGCAGCGTTTTCCTCAGAGACAGTGAAATTAATGAGCTCTGCCAACACCATCAGAAGCCCATCCACACATATTGTAATATATTTTAACACCAGCGCTTTAGTCATTTTAAAGCCTCACATGCTCAGAGTCAGCTGGGGGTGCACTATAAGCAGGAATGTCAACCCTGTGGATCTTCATGTGATGACTGAATGATGGATAGGTGAGTTAAATGAAGCTAGTGTGCGAGGGGCAAGAGGTGGGGGGGTCGACTAATTGGTGCACTTGTTCTTGAGTTCCCAATACGGTCCCGGGACATGAGGATTTATCATCAAGAAAGCCCGGTGGAGTAATTGAGGGGAGCATATTAATCTGTCTTGCTGACATTTCAGTGTCACAATGTATGGAGGGGGTTTTCAGGAGGGCCACGTGTGCCATCACTCATGACTGCCATGTGCACTGTGAGCTTATCAGCACTTGATTAAACCAGTAGCTTCAGTGACAAGTGAAATTAGGATGTAAGGTGTTAAGGTACACAAACCAAGTAAACTGTGCAGGTTGATCGGGTGTAGTTTGTATAGTATCACACACAGACTGTATTAGAGAGCAGTCTGTGCCCACGCGTTTGAAGTTAAAAGAGACTTAATGTGTTTTTATGGTATATGCAGATCAGCAAAGAATGAATGAATGAATTTTGCTCATTGTAAAACTGATCCAAAATTGTTTAAAAATAGAAACAGGTGGATTGACTTTCTGTTCAAAACTGTGGAATTGATAAGCCTCGGATTTAGGATTTCGCTAAGCATTGTTTTATTTTCACACAGCTTGTTAGGCCCGAGCCGAGTGACGAAGTCCCCGGCGAGGGACTAATTGTAATTGGACTCGGGGGGAGGAAATCGCGAATACGAAATAGTAAACGACGACGCACGTGCCCGGAGTGGTGTCGAAAATTAGAACTCAGTGAGCTCTAATTTTGAGTGAAGACCGCGTGAAAAAATAATGAAAGACGACTCGGTAGCGCCCCCTCGAAAATCAAATAACATTGGGCCAATGGGAGCCCGACGCTGAAAAAAGTCGCAGCAAAAATATGAAACCTGGCCCGAAAAATAGTTCAGGTTCGAACATGAAAAAATAATATTGTGGCCCCGCCCCAAAGTGTACAGGAAGTCGGCCATCTTGGATCAAACGCGTCACTCGGAAAAGCGCATTACCTCATACTTTGGGCCAGCACGTCCACAATTTTGGTCGAAAACACGTCAAACTTGGCTGAAACACAGTAAACCCATGTGAAATGAAATCAATGGTTTGAAATTAGAATATCATGTTTGGCGTGGTAACGGTGATTTTTTAAAAAAATTGCAAAAATTTGGAAATTTGTAAAAAATCTTTCTTTTTGCTAGATGTTTTTATGGGAAAATCGAAATACAGCGTTTGTGAACATTTTGACACTGAACGCAATGATATGCATATCAAGAAGGTATCTCACAAAATGACCAATAGCGCCCCTTGAAATCTCAATTTCAAAAATTCGTACAGGGCAAACCGTTGGACGTAAAAATCTGAAAAATTCACAGAGGGCTTTCTTGTGATGGGAACAATGTCAGTAAGTTTTACGAGTCTAGGACTTTTAGTTTAGGAGAGAAAAATGAAAAAAAAAGGTTGTTCCATTATTATTATTATTATTATTTTTCCTGCGCTTTAACCTTAATTTTGACCCCTGAACGTTAACGAAAAGTCAATTTTATTGTACCCAAATTAAGGTCGGCGAAAAATTTTGTTTTTTATACGTCAAAAAATTAATGTACCACAATGACTCGCTAGCGCCCCCACAAAATTCAAAATACATTACGGCAATGACAGAGCTTTTTTATCGCAGACAAATGAAATTTGGCAGAAACATAGCTCGTGTCAAGACAAGTAAAAATTACATTATGACCCTGCCCTAAACCCTACAGGGTGTCGGCTATCGTGGGCGGAACCTGATTTTTTGGAAATTTTTCATCTCACATTTTATTTTTTCCCATTTTTGTTTTTAGGTTAAATGGGTTGAAAATTGGGACTGACATCAACAGACCCTTGTGCCTTTGGGTTTTTCAATAGATTTTTGATACCTTAACAAATGTGGGTGTGGTCACGCCACAAATCAAAAGTGACATTTTCAATGCGGTCTAAGATGCGTATTTCTGACACGCACAGTTTATTCTCCGGCATTAATATACGTTTTGTTCAAAATCGCAAGACGCATCTTACGATATACTTTAAAAAATCTACGTCCACAAATTGCTCCACAGCGCCCCTTGAAAATTGCATTGAGCCCAAAAATTTAGTTTGTCGTAAATGCATGAAATTTGGCACAGACATCCATCTCAGCTGTCTGAATGAAAACCCAATGGGAGCATACCTTTATCTGCAAGCGTGTTGCCATGGCAACGTAAAAACGACAAAAACCCATGTTATCCAATGGAGACGCCAAACTTGTAGAAAGGGGAAAAATACTTTTTTGGTCTGAGACAGCTGAAATTGGAACAACTATTATCTTTACATTCTGAACAAAAAGTCAATCATGACACGCCTCTATCTTTAACCGTTTACCACAGCGCCCCTTACTTTTGAATGGGATAAAATTTTAGTTTCACCAAAATGCATCAAATTCACTACACTAACTCTCCTCATCACACTGAACAAAAAACCCAATGGGAGTATATGTTTATCTGCAAGCGTTTGGCCATGGCAAAGGAAAAAAGACAAAACCATGTTATTCAATGGAGAACTGACAGATTTGGCCAGAGTGGAGGGTAGGGTGAGTGGTAGGGTGGAAAATTTTAGTTTGTCCTAGAAAGCTGAAATTCGGCACACACATTCTCCATCCAATACTGAACAAAAAAACCAATGAGAGCATATCTTTATTTGCAACCGTGTTACCGTGGCAACGTCAAACATTTCCCATTGAAATACATAGAAAACATTCACATTGAATGAAAAAAAATTACTTTGTCATAAAGACTTGAAATTGGCACACTTATTGCCTTCGAGATGACGAACGAAAAAGCCAATGAAAGCATACCTCTATCTTCTACCGTGCGGCTGTCACAATGTCATAATTTGTCCTTTCAGTGAATGGAGTGTAGCAATAGGGAAGGAGTGCTGTAGGCAGAAAACGCACGAGGACGAGAGGCGGGCCCGTCGCGGTGGCTCATGCTCCGCGGTCGCAAGGGGGGCGAGGGCCTATATCACCGCGCGCGGTTTTAATCTATTTTAATTAGATCTATTTGTCCTTGTTTAACAACTATGTAAAGGCTGTTGTGCTAAACTAAACTAAACTAAACTCATTGAACTTTTAAGAGCTGTGGTGAGAAAGAGCCTGAAAACTGTTTGATTGATGGAAAAACGTTACAAATGATCACCTCAGCTTTTATACACCAAGTTTCCGCAAATGCGATGTGTTTTAACTGTTATTTGGTTGATGATGGAATGCTTGGTTGATGCATAATATTGCGCAATTTGTTGTTAATTAAGTAGCCTTTTCATAATTGTAGCAAACATTTTGAGTTATTGTGACGGAGCGCCCTATCTGCCTGTCCCAACAGTGGTACCAACCTGCGCGCTCTTTCTCTCGGCTCAGAGCGGCGCCGCGCCGAGATTGCGTGCGCAAGTGAAGTGCGGGGTTAAGCGCCGTGGGTCGCTCATTCGGTGTACGACTCCAACTAAACCGTCTGCCCGCGGTCCTGCTTCACCACATACAGTTTGCAAACTGTCCGCGATAGATCGTTGGATGGAGCTCATTCGGCGCTCGTGCGCTTACCTGCTGCTGTCTTCAATCTGTCAATGGACCAAACCCGAGCACTTTCTGGTCGCCCTGTAAATAGCGTCTTCTTCTTTCTTTTTTTGTTTAATGACAGTTGGCAACCAACTTATCACGTGCATTTACTGCCACCTGCTGGACTGGATTGCAGACTGTAAATAGCGCTCAGTGGCGCGCTTCTTGAGGACACGTGACCAGGACTAAACCATTTTTGCTAATTGATTTATTATTCCCTGATTTCTTAAGTTTCTGTTAAATAAAAGCTAATCCAATATTTTGTTAAATTTTTATGTTAAAGATATATTATGAGTTTGAGTGTTACTTACTTTTGTTTTTGCTGTTAAACCTGAAACCCCTTTGTTTTGTTAATTAATTTGCCCGTGGGAGGGGCTAGAGGGGTATTTAAAGGGAGCTTTGCTGTCTTTGAAGAGTGAGTCAAGCTGACAGGATGGTCTCACTGCGGGTAACAGACTTGAGGTGACGTACGTTGCTACTTCTTTTGTTTTACTGGACGCCTTGTACTACATTTTGATTACATTTTATGGTGGTGTAAAATAAAAAGCACCTACAAGAGAAGTTTTTCTGACTGTGCCATCATTTTTTACTCAAACAGATTTTGAAATGAACCTGGGAAAGAAGCAGCATTGTGAAATACTCTAGGTCACAACTCACAATCAGGTCTTAATTTATATCTTTTGTGGTCATAGAAAGTCTTAACCTCTGGAAACCTTGTGTTGAGATTCGGCTGTAGTGCGTTCCTTTGTCTTCTGGGTTTGTCCGGTTGGAGGATGTTTGTGTTTGAGGTCGGCTGTTCCTTCTTCAGTGAATATTTGACTTTGAAACCAAAACAGGCACATTTTTCTTGGTGCTTCACTCTGAACTTTGAGCTTTGAGTTCTGCTTACTCATAACATAAGGAAATTGAACTTAAACCAAACAATGATTAATTTCAGATATACTTGTGTGGTCTATGTGGTGTATGTAAAGATGTCGTCCAGATGTTTGTGTTGGAAATGAAAACTCAGTTCTAGATTGTTAGAGGCTTTGGAGCTGCACTTCACACACTTTCAATTATCTCATTACTCTCCTCTGTCATTTATTTTTTTCTAATAGCAATAATTTAGTAACTGTAACATTCTTGGCTAAGCTAAGAGTTGCTCTGCAGTCAGTTTACATTCCAGTTATCTCTATTTAAGAGGAATGTTTGATTTGAACCTAAGACAATAGATCTTTAGACTGAGATTCACTGTTTTGTTATGTCTGCAGCAGTTTCCAGTGTTGGATGACCTACTTAATTTTGTTATTTAAACAGGTTGAACTATATAATTAGCTATTTTAGTTAAGCTAACATAATAAAATGTAGGATTTTACTAAACACTTTACAAACTTAAATCCAGTTAAGCCTTTTTTGTCAAAAAAAAAAAAAAAAAATCCTGTTTATAAATAATGACATCACTCATAGTAGAAAGAGATTGAGATTGAATCAAATCAAACTGTCAATGATTTGGTTTTGGGTTTTGAATCGAAAACTAATCTTTTATCAGTAAAAATGTGTGTTTTGGAGCAAAAGTCAAACTTTGAGAGAATATTGATCTATAATGACAAACAAAACATATAGTAAGTCACACATTAAAAGTTTGAGTTTTTTATGTTAATGAATGCCATGTTTCTTTTGTTTTTGAAAATAATAAACAAAATAGAGATCGATCAATATGAGGGGATAGCAATCATGTAATACCTTGGGCCAAGACTCCTCTGCTTTTTAGCTTAAGACTTTAAAGTGCACAAAAGCTCACTGTTGATCTCTTGACAAAATGTCTTTGTTCCTCAGTCTACTGTGATGACATCATCTCTGCGCTACTTTCTGTTTTTCAAGATGCTTTTGGCTCCTCATGATAACTAAAATTCTTTATTATTCATTTCACAGTGGTTCAGACAGTACTCGATGATCTAATTTTCCATAAAGTGCTGAATTTATCATAGACGTTTTAGTGGAAAACACAACGTTTATTAACTAACAACTAAAAAGGTTAGTTACCCCAACTTTAAGTTAAAATGTTTTGGAAGCAACTCGGCAACTAAAATGATATCATGTTTATGTTTTTGTCAAAATGTAATAATTAGATTAGTTGTTACCCTTGGCATTTCAGACGCATTACAGACATATCGGTTCAATTCAGAAAAAAAGTACATATACATGTATCTATCTGCTCCAAAATGCAGTGAAACAAAAGTATAAAGGTTTCACTGTTAAAAACCTAAAAAATACTTAATGACACTTAAATGTTTAGTACAGTGCTTTTGTAACTAGTTACTTTCGACCACTGACCACCAATTTTCTCTATGTTTGAAAAACTTCCATAGCTTTTGAGTTAGTTTTTTCTTGGTAGCGCTCAAATTACTATACTTTGCACTTTAAAGTAATAGACATAAAAAATGCCATCAAAAACCTCACAAGAGCTGAAATAAATCATCTTTTTTAAACAGTTGATTATATTGCCATTTTTTGTAAAGTACGATGATTTACTGACAAGTTTCTGTAGCGAGTATGTTGAACTGAAGTGCACTTTGAGCCGTTGCAGATTTGAACTCACAAGGGAACCATTTGTATTTAATATTGCGTGTGCTTGGATGTATCTTGGCTGTCGTAGAGGGAAACACTGATGAAACCGACGTGTTTTTTTTGCAATGAATAAAAAGCAGCGACTGAAAAGCATTGTGCAGCTGTCTCTAAATGCACCGCAGCGACTGTAGCGTCTGAACAGGAAGTTTCCATGCTTACATAACAACCTTATTGAAGGAATTGGTATTTGACATGTCACATACCCAAGCCCCTTCACCCCCCCTCACCTCCTCGTCGTGTATCAGGTTGTACAGATCTATGGGAAGGCTGCAAGCTCCACATAACTAATGGCATTTATTTATCTAAAACTACATAAGCACTACTGTTGATTAATCCAGGGGAGGCCAATACTTTTTATCCGAGGGTCATATTTAAACCCAAATGGCATAACAAATAATATCAAGCACATTTTTGAGCATTTGTAAAAATATGATAATAAGCTTAACACTACAAAAGTAACATTTCGAGATTGTGCTACAAAGTTTTAAGAAGCTGTAATTTTACAAGAAAAACGCCATAATTCCAGAAAAATACTCTGTTTGCCCATGTCTGGCTTAATCAAAATTAATCTGGAAATAAACCATGTAAAAATAGTGAGGGAGAGAATCAAGCTATCCATAATGTGAAAATAAAGAACAACTCAACATTCTTCAGATTAGTGGACGAAAAGTAGATACAAAATATGTCCAAAATATCAGTAACGAAAACAAAATAAACATGGTTATTGTTAAAAAAAGTGATTGAATTAATTGGAAAACTTTAAATTATATTTGTAATTTATCACCATTCATCACCATTAACCTTAGTATAATAAAAGGACAGCTCTGGAGTGAGATACATGGTGTCATCATAGCTAAAAAGCTACAGTATATTAAACATCACAAGCATAAATGAGATCAGGACAGAATTGTTAGAAATACATTTTGGTGTTCCTCAAGGCTCCATTTTGGGGCCAAAGTTGTTTTTATTGTACTACTGAAAATGCCATTTTGGTTTGATTAATTGTGCAGTTAAAGCATATAAGTTTTTAATTTAACTGCAAGTTGTGAGCATACTCTTTTGAATACTTTTCAAAACAAGACTATGACTATACGAGGACTTCATGCATAGTGACGATGTCTAAGATTTGTGTAAAAATGTCCAGGAAGCCGGGTACAAAGGAGCCGAAACGCAACGGCCTGGTGTCCGGCAGTAGCAGCCTTCTCCAGTCCTGCTGTGCTGTATTTATAGAGCCGAGTGGATGAGTCATTTGGCCCCATGCCCGCTCTGTGCTTGCCAGAGTTACAGGTCTCCACTTTGGGGAGTGCTACGTGATTTACGACAGCCCCCCCTACCTCCGCTCCCTCTCACTTCCTTCAGGGACCAGCTCACACACCATCTTGCTTCCCTTAGCTCTCCACTCTGCTCCTCCAGTGAAAGAAATATGTCCCGGGCTTGACAGCAGCTAGACCATGGACGTAGTGACCTAAAGGCTACTGTCTGATGGAAAAGGAGGGTCAGAAGCAGTTGTGAGAGGAGATCACAGTGCAGGAGAGGAGTAGGACAAGCTGCTGTAGTGTCTGGACTTATTGGAGGTGCAGAACAGATGAAGAAGTGGTTTAGGGGGCCGGCGGTCAGCAGCGACAGCGTGGCTTCTTTTTCTTCTCCCACTGTGAGCCGCTCAGAGGGGGGCAAGTTCGCTGCTGTGTCCCATGGATCTCAACTCCAACCCAGGTCTGTGGATTCAGTTCACGCTCGTAATATTTGGACTTACAGCAACTTGAACTTGAGCAAAGATGATTCACTCACTTGTTTTTCCATATGTTCCTCATCTGTCACGTCAACTCTCTCAGAACTTTGAGCTCCACATAGTTTTCTGCCTTATTCTCTCTAGTTGTGTGTGGCTTTTTTAAAATCTATAATGAAATTGTATTGATATAGATAAGTTATACAGTATAATGCACTGCTGAAAAGTAAATGCAGTAACATTGAGATTAGAATAGTAAGAATCAACAGAAGTACTTGGGCTCTTCTGGGTGTATTTAGTCTCAGTAGAAACAAATAAGCTGGGAGGTGTTGGATATCAGGTTCAGATTTCACTGTGCTTTGCTTGAGGGTGACAACAAAACCTCTAAACTGCATGGCTTTAGGCTGCTCATAAACCGGAGGTGCTTCTGTTAGTTTTACATCATAGCACAACCCTGTTTATGAAGCTGAAACAAAAGACAGACTGCTTATGACAATGCTTTATGTCTAATTTGGTTTCATGTCTGAGAAACTTTGATGCATTTACTCTGTATAGCTGCAGTTCTTTAGTCACTTAGTTCAATAATAAGTCAGTAATCTATTAGTTTATATGGATTTACTGTATACAGAACCATAACAAATAGGAGCGGCTTAGTTAACAATCTGGGAACAAACGTTTGCTTGCACTTTTTGTTGTTTAAGGTTAAAGTGTAAACTTTATGACTCCAATTATATGATTCTCTGCATTTTATACATCATTTAATGCCACCATGACAACCTGTCAGGAGTTTGGGCATTTGTTACGATTTGAGCTCAAATTAGATCAGATAGTACTTGGACTGATGCCAAAGAAATGTTACCTGATTTACATATCTATTTATGACTAGAAAATAGGACAACTCTTTAAAATGAGTGGGTAGAAGGATGGCATTTCAACTATGCATTGTATGGTTGTGTCTGTGGTTATTAATGTTCATCCGACCACAAAACACAATCAAAGCTTTACATATTAACATGTAAACTACATAGTCACATTAATATTGCAGAATAAAAAGTATTTGCATCATTCAGTAGCAAAGATTAACCTTTAGTTGACCAAGACTTTCTTTGGTTGGTTGATTCAGTTTCCTTACATGTATGTTTGTATCTCTGCTGCATTTCTTTGTTACATGAAGTTTTTTGTTGTTCCATAAAGTGTCTGCAGTGCAGTGCTGTCAGGTGGACAGTGCTTTGGCCCACAGAACTGTTCTTAGCTTTGTTGGAGTAAACATGAGTCTGAGGCCAAGACAGCAGACAGCACTGCTGCGACGGCTGAATCCAACATGCATCTGCCAAAACCAATTCTGCCTATAGCCATTGAATTAATTAAAACAGGTTATAGTCATTTTTGCTCTCCCTGTTTCCCTTGTTTCCTCACCGCATCAAAAAATCTATGCATCATGGGTTTTGCTTTTCAGAAAAAAACTAGGGATACACCCAAATATGGATATACCTAGACCAGTGTTGTGAGAAAAGCTTGTGCTACTTTTTCTATAACGACATTTTCTATAATTGCTTAGTTATTTACTTCACATCCCATCTCTATTTGTCATTTCTGTGTGTATGGATTGGATTTCCAATAAGGACTAGATAAATGTTTACAGCCTGTTCTGTTTAAACAAAGGTTCAGCAGGGCTCTGTGGAGCAGTTTTCTTCCTGTCCCATACACAGAGGTGCAGAATCAAATTCTGGGCTGTAAACGTCTTGGTGAGCCCCTAATAATCTTGTATTCAATGTATTTATTATTTTTTCCCCACTTTTACTAATATACACATTCTGGATTACACATTGCACAATATTTATACTGTCTTTGTTGGACTAAAAAACACTAAACATTATGTCTTGCATCTCCCTTAATTGACTCTTAATGAATTGGAAGAGTGCCTCCTCCTACTTTGTAAATGTTCTTCCTTTAGCTATTAGATTCCACAATGAGGCATAAAACTATTTTTTATCATTGTGCATTTTATATTATAATATTATTAGAAAAATACAGCTGAGTAAAAAAAAATAAAAACATCACGTTTACAATTTTTTACTTTTTCCTGTTTTTAAAATGACTGTTAGTTTCTAAAGATAAAAGACAGTTCCTCATTAGCCAAAGCTTTCCATTTGTGCCTGTGATCCAGTTCAAAGTGCAGACAGTGAGTCAGACTCGGCCTCAGTCTGTGCAGCTGCAGGTGTGCGTGGCCTGGAGCTCAGTGCTGAAAGCTGATATTACAGGGCATTAGGGCCAAACCAGGTACTTTGACTGATTCTTCTTTGGCTGTGGTCTGGATTAAGGCCTCTGTGTGAACACCAGTATGTCTGTCTGTCTGCATCTATTCCTGGCAGTATAATTACACCCGTATGTTCTCTCTTACTTACTCTTCACGCTGTCAGAATACAAATGCCTCAACTCAGGCCTCTTCCTTTTTTGGTTGTAGACTTTCTTTAAAATCTGCCTTTACATCTGTGTGTGTAGCTTAACGCTTTTTGATCACATAAGTCTTGAATGAATCCGACATATGTTTTGTGGAGCGCTTTGCAGGTCTGTGGAATGCAGACGTCAGAGATTTACAGTGGCCTGGCCTTAGCTGCTTGACACAGTGTGGCATTGGTAATCTGTCATACTAAATTCTGTTTACGTAAGACTCTGTGCAGTTATTTTATGTTGTAATTTGTCTTTTTATCTGTTAAAGCTACAACAGTTATCAGATTTCATCATGCTGGAGTGAACTTAATGGAAAGTTTTATTTTGAGGTGGGAGATGACTTTATTGCAATGTTAGTTTTTAAGATATGAACATTAAAAAAAAGAGAGATTATGATATGTAGCATGACATGCACGGTTGTAGATTTGTTAGAGTTCTGAACTTGTGGGTTTGAATGCAGGATCGGACAAAATGAACATCTCATGATCTCTCTTTTTTTTAAATATAATAAAATAATTTTGCCAAATTTTAGGTTAGATGTGCTTTTTAAGACTGAAAACCTCAAGGTTACTTAATTCGTACCAAAAGGTAAATTGAGCTTAGTTGGCAGTGAGTCAGCTCATTCATTCATGTGCAATCCATACATACATACATACATACATACATACATACATACATCCACATTGCATCCAAATAAAATTGCTCACAGTGCATTCTACATGCTAAAATGACCAATAATGCCAATACCATCCAGGCTTATGGTTCACAAAGCAGAGAAATAAAGTTGTCGCATATGCAGTAAACAACAATTAAAACGAAAAGAAATCACTTGTTTAGAGCACTAATGGCAGCTGGACAAATGGATGGCACTTTCCTGTCGGAGGGAAGCAGCTCAAACTGACTATACAGAGATGGGAGTCATCTTTTAAAATGGACTCTGCCAGTCTCTGAACCTATCTGGGATAAAGAGAGGCATCTGAGTTTGCACAGTTGGCTAGTCCGCGAAATGTCTTTAAACCTTTAATTGTTTAAAGAAATGCAGTCAAAATATTTTTCAACTGCATTTCCAGATCAAAATGAGCAGACACAAAAGTTTGGAATTTAAATGCTTTCTCTAAACTATGCTACAGTTAACTTAAATTTTTGGTCATTGTTAAAAGTGGTAGCTCAGTACCAGTTTTCCTGGCGAAAAAGGTTGGAGACCCCTGGTCTTGTCGCCAGATATATAAAATTTAGGACTGCAACTAATGATTTTTTCTAATTGATTAGTTGGGCAATTATTTCTTTCGGTTAATCGATTAGTTGTTTAGAAAGTAAGTAACTTTTAAAAAAAAATTACCATCTTAATAAGATAACAAGTGCTTGAAATTTCTGTATGTTTCCCGGTGTGACGTCGTTTGAGAACATTCTGGAGGTGTAGAAATTAGTGTTTGCATCAAAAAAACAAAATATAAACACCATTTTCATTACTCATTATACTATACAAGCTGAGTTTTAGTCTGTACATGACATGTTTTGAAGCCTAAATAAAACCACTTAACGATTATACGATTACTCAAATAGTTGGCGATTGCTTAATAAATTGATTAGTTGCGCTTAATCAATTAACTTGTTGCAGCCTTAATAAAAAGACTTTTCAAATTTCATTATACAATGCTGTTAATAGGAAAAACTACCCGGCTATTTGACTTATGGCATTATCACATTGAAGAACATGAACAAAACTAATTAAACCTAAGAAAAAACACATTTCTGTTGGAGTGACGTAACATCGTGCAGCCCTATGTTAACATAATAAGTGAGTGTGTCCAGTACAAGTTTCAAACCTTTGATCTCAGCCTAAATAGATTCCCTCCGGTCCAGCTGCCTTGGACATGGCTCTTTATTTAGCTGGCGTAAAATCAGGACAGAGCAGACACCTTTGGCTCCTATATACAGACACAAGTGACTTCCTGAATGAACCCGGTGACCCTGCACTCACACAGCGCCTCATTAAAACTTTAACCTACAAACCCAGATAGTCAGCGGGACAGGCCGTTACTGTGTGTCATACAAAAGAATATAGTGCACTCATGTCCATTCTTCTGGATCCTTTTGGTGCCACCGTTCCCCGCAGCAGCAGAAGAACAGTGCAGCCAAACAAGCCGTGTCCCCTTTGACCTTCCCCGTCCCATTGACTGTGCCGCTCACTCAGCACAGACTGTAATGGATAGCCAGGGTTCGTCTATGGGGGCAGTGTTCCCGAGTGCGCCGGCGGATCATATGGGAGAGCGTTTTGGAGACAGATTTCAGATTATAGCTACGGAGCGCTAAAGACCACCGTGACACCTGCAGGAGGAAAAGTTATCAATGCCTCCAGCAGTGAGGGTCGAAATGGGACACCCTTGAAAAGTGCTCAGATAGTGGGCAAGAGCGTGTAAGTGCACCTGTGCTCTGGCTGACTAGAGCCATAGCTTTAGTAACGGTTTTGTGAGGAGAATATGTATGGTTTTAGAGCAGAGTGAAAAGGCAATTCTTCTGCTTTTGTCATTCTACATAATCAAAGTTACATTTTTAACATCAGTTTTTTGGAAGACTGTACTCATAAATTCCATACAGAAATGTATTGTGAAGCGTGTTTTCACAGGTAATAAACAACACTATTTTTGTCATTCGGTTGGATTTTGTCTATTATAAGGCTGATGTACTTACAATTTTCATAAATCAATTTTGCTGATAAAAGCAATGTGAATGAAAAATACAATTTCAGTATATTTTTCTTTCTCTGCAGTTTTTTCAAGTATATATTGTGCTCCATGTCACACTAAAAGAATTGTATCAGTATATACATTTATCAGGATACATCAGGATACGTGACCCTTGTATATGGGAGATGCATATTGTATCAGAACAAGGATTTTGACAGCACCCAGCTCTAGTACAGAGAACTATAGTTTCACAAGAACAAGTCTGCAAAGAAAAATCTGAAGTTGTGAAAAGTTGAGCATAGCAGGAGATAAAGCTTTAAATAAACTTTTTAATTGGTGGTATCACATCAGAAAATGTCTATATTCTAGTGTTGTAGTCCTTTAGTCATTTAGTTGATTAATCGGTCGATGGACTCTTGGTCGACCAAATTTAGTATAAGTCGATTCATTTATTAATTTAGACATGAGACTTTATTTTGAACAGCAACAAAAAGGAGTGAATTGGCTGAAGATTTGGGACCAAATGATTGATCTAATCCAACTTTTTAATATTTCTACTTCTCGCTTCCTTTACATTTTCTGCATAAATTGATATTTTTGGCATGAACTCTGTTGCATTAATAGTGTTTTCATGCACAAATTGGGTCAGATAATTGTTCAATTAAAAAGGTTTTTTTAGATTTAGAACATTTGCCAAGCCCCGATTTTAGTCGATTAATCCGTCGATGGGACATGTTTTTAGTCGACCAAGAAGACTACAGAAGTAAAAAATGAATCCTAAAAATGAAGATAAAGTTTGTAAAATGTTATGATCTGAGTACCACCTTTCATAGCCCCTTGTGTTTGAATTAACCACCTGCATGTTTGCAAATCAACAGCTAAACATAAGTCACTACACAAATCTTAAAATAAAATATAACGTGCTACCTGAAAATAATCCTAGATCATGGGTGACCAGACGTCCCTGTTTACCTATTTTAAGTTCTGTGTCCCAATACATGTATCCAAAACCTTTCATTTGTCCCAGTTTTACACAAGGCAAGTCCCAGTTGCCCCGGACCATTTTGAAACCCAGTAGTAGTAAATATGGAAACATATTGACGTTTCTTGAGTCAAAACTGAGAAAAACACTGTCAGAATTCTCTCAGATTTCATGCTGACTCACAGGAAAAGCTGACAATTAACCTACTGCACACTAACACACAGCCTTTTTAATATTTTTTTGTTACTTTTAGTTCCTCATCAGTTGTGTTCCAGTTTTTAAATTTGAAAATCTTGTAAACTTATGCTAAATATGATATGTACAATGCATGACATCACTCTATTCACGGCTTCTCTTGATGAGAAGTGAACGTTGCACCGCAGTGTCAATGGGAGACTCTGTGTTTGCTCTGGAGGTCGTGCCCTGGTGTCTTTGCCTGTGGCCCTTTTTTTCAAACCAAACCCCTTCACTTGAGACTGAGATGTGCCTATTGTTCCCTTCAGTACAGTGCTGCGGAGAGGTATGTGCGCTCCCTGCCCCCCTCTCCAAAAAAACCTCCTCCTTTCTCTTTCACACCCTCTCTGCCTCTCAGCTGCTCAGTGTGGGCCAGGCCAGACCCCGGGAGGGACAGCAGCAGCTCACCCGGACGTCCTCACATTCACCCAGGACTGCTCTTTTCGGGGATTATCGCTGTGAGTGTGTGAGGAATGGAGGTGGTGTATCAGACTCTGCCGCTGCACTATGGATTCTCAGATTTACTACCTTCACGTGCAGGTAACAGACGCTGGAGAAGTTATGGGCTTGTTGATAGCTTTATGTGGATCTGTCAGGTCCATAAACGCCTGCTCAATGACTACTAGCACTTTTGTTGTAACAGCTGTGATTTGCGGAGGGATTAGCTGATCCCTCCGTCACACCGTTAGCACTAGATCCAAAACCACAGCTCTTCTAGATGAACTGCTTGGATGGAAGTGAGAAAAAATGTGCTTTGTTATTTATTCCACTGCATATTTCTGTTTTTTATGAATGAACACATATCTGGCAGTCAGTCTTGTCACCTACTGCAGCTTCCTGTTCTGTTAGAGGTATTTATGATGTGAGGAGTTCTGAGAAGACTATCATTAGACACAATATTGAATCTCAACTTGCCCCTGCTTGCATGCACACAGGGCTTTCTGCTGCAGACAAGAAAGTGTGCTCCTTCACGCCACTGTAAACACACAGGGAAATGGTGACATGAGGCTAAACAATGTGGTTATGCATTGTTTTTGGAAGTAGCATGTGTTGCTTCCTGTGCTTTTACAACAGCTTTAAATTTCCAAAGTTTGAGCGAGAAATCTTTCCTACATAGGAAAGATTTAATTTAATTTACTGTAACTTGTTTTAATATTGTATTCAGAATCAGACACAATTTATAAACTGGAACTTGCCTGCTAGGAACTCTATCGTGAAACATAAAATAATGAACAATAATGATAATATTCAGGGTTTCTGCAGGGCTTAAATAGAAAAGTTTGAATTTAAGGTCCTAAAGAGTCTTAAATTTGCCATTGTGGGTCTTAAACAAGTTTGCACAGGTCATAGGAAGCAATTTCTGTCCAATTACCTGATGCTGCAGTCTTTCTTGTTGGAAAAATGTCTATAATATTCTCAATAGAGCTTGGGAAGGCGACATCAAACAACAGTAAAATGTTCAGTAATTCTAATATTAAACCAGTGGAGGTAAAAAAAACAAAATGACATTAATTAAAGCATATTCTGATTCTGCAGAGTGATACATTTACCGGTTTACTGGATTGCTCCACAGCTGTTTCTTTACCTTTTCATATGTTGGGGCTAATTCCTATAGAAGTTCCACAAACCTGCCAAGAAACATGGGGAATTTGCCATTATTTCCATGGTAACCATTGTTGCTTCCAGAGCCTTATAACATGATATAACTTGTGTGTTTCAACTGTTGTTTGGTTGATGGAAAGCTTGGTTGCTGTACAAATTGCATTTTTTTTTTGTTTTGTTACATTTTCATAATTAGCAAAATATACAATTCTGTCTTTAGTAGCCCTTTAGAAAGAAAAGCAGCTTTGTGAAATACTGGTACTATAGGTCACGACTTGCGAATAGGTCTGAAAGTTGAGTAACTAACTTTTTTAGTTGTCAATTTGTAAACTTTGTATTTCCACTAAACGTATATGGTAAATGCAGTTTTTTTGTGAAAAAATGAAACCACTGTGTACAGGTACTGTCTGAATTGAATAATAAATCACTCCAGTTTCACTTTGTTGCTTACAAAAAGAAGTTTGAAAGTTCTAATTGCAATCAAAATGAAGACATGTAGATATTTACAATGTGTAGAAAGATTTATGCGAGGACATTTTCAGATTTAAAGCCTAAATCGTGTTTGCAATGTAAGAATCACCTACTCCACCTTTAAATTTTGTGTTTTGTGATCTTAAAAAGGCTTAAAAAGTCTAAAGTTTGACCTCTTGCTCCCTACAGAAACTCTGAATATTATAAAGCATATTTGCAAACTAAGTACATAGTCTAAAGTTTTCTCACTGTCTAAAGTGGAGCGCTGCAGGCCTGTGAGCAGCTCCACCACACTGGACGCCTTTGTTGTCTCCACCTGTTTGAGTAGTTATTAGTTAATAACTGGGCTGCAGCTGCCAGACACTTATTAAAACCCAATGAAGAGCTGTGACACACAGAAGCCCAGCCACATGCTCATTACAAACTCTGCAGTGCTGGTGGTGCAGTGGCTAAAGCTCTCACTGACGAAACGGTCCTGGGTTTGAATCTTTAAAAGACGTTTGGAAGTCTTTCTGTATACCTACTGTTATTATACTGATGGCAATGCTGGAAAAAGTCACATTTTGTTGTACAACGTGCAATATAGTGTTAAATACTACAATTAATTAACAAACAAATAGGTTTGATACTTAATAGGCTTACTAATTTTCAACAGTAACTAATAATACTTCCTTTAAGTTGAGACATGGTTTCATACTTCTGATAAAGCTTAATATAATTTTATTTGTTTGCTCAAATGATCTACTTTTGTTGCTAGTCTTAGTTTGGATTAGCAATTGATTTTTCATAGTTTTGACAAACCAAGTTACTTATTTAGACATTGCATTCAATTTCTGTAAAGTACTTTTGTCTTCTGAAGATGGTTTTATTATATGTACAGTGCTGTATGCTTGTGTACTATGAACTGCTCACCTCTGCGGCACACCTCCAACACAAATGAAACCAAATCAAGTCATTTTGGAGACAAAATATAATGTACTATGTTTTTCTTTAATATATGCTTATAGTCTGAAAAGTCCGTTTGTTTGTTTTTCATCCGTAACTCAGTGATCTTAAAATACTATTCAACAGTCTTTAACACTAAGGTGTGTAAGAAACTGGAGTTGAGGTTTCTTTCTACAACTTTACAATTTAATTTTATATTTTAATTGAGAAATTGTAATAGTTTTTGTTGCATTTGTATTATCTTTGCAAGGTTGTTCCGGACAAATATTAATAATAGGAGTGAAAAAACTGAAAAGTGATCATTTTTGAAGGCCCACCTGGACCTGGCAGTATCTGAAATCACACTAATGTTCCCTGGCAAACTGGTTTAGATCACTGCTGTATGGAAAATAAGGAGCGTGTTAAATCAGGCTGATTGTGTGAGCAGTCATGCCTGTCTCTTCAGGACACTCTCTCAGCTGCTGATCTCTGTGAGCTTTTTACACTCAAACCTTTCATTCATGCACTGTTACTAACATCTAAAACTGTATTTGGATTTTAAGGGGCAGGCTTGATACTTCAGTCATAAGGAAGCATCTTTCTAGACAGTAAATATATTGTAATTGTCAACAAAAACTTTCAGCACTTTAATCTTTTTTTATGGTTTTCTAATGTAGAATAAATTAAACATCAAGATCAAGTTCTGTGTTTTATTTCAGCATTGATGAACATCACACATGAATATCAAGTTTCAAGATGTATAATCTAGGTTTGGAATTGGAAAACCAAAGCCTCAGTGGCAAAAAAAGACACTGTTGGATATATTGGTATATTTATGACGATCTATAGGGTTAACTATAATGATAAATGCAAATATGCCAATTTATTTATTTATTTTTGTGCATTCGATTGTCAGAAAATCAGTCAAACATCATGGAAAACTAAAAATTGAAAGACAAATATAAAGGGACTATGCTATACTCTTAGGCTATATAGAAAATTCCTTTTTTACACTTTTTAGGCTTGCAAGTCAACATATACTTTCTGCTTTTTCTAATGTAATATTGCCTTAACAAAGAGTTGAAAAATAAAATGCATGCACTAATCACTAACGACCATTTTGGTAACTGATTAGTTCTTCTTTTAATTAATCAATTAGTTGTGCTTTTTGAATATTATTATTTTAGCTCATTTTCACAAAAAATCTAAATCTTACTGGAGTTATCATTTCATCAACACTTTTAATTTTGTGCAATAAATGTGATTTTCTCTGCTCATGGCATGTTTTGTAATATTTTTGTTGACCAGTTACTGATTATTGATTATAAATTATTTATTTAGTTGACATTTATTTACATAATCAATTAGTTAATCAATTGACTTGTAGCCCTATCCCAATCATAACCCTTATTATTCATATTTTGGAGATAAAGAAGAGATTCAGTTAGAACAGTATCCTTCATGGGTAGCACTTTAAAAGACCACCACATTACCTACCAGTTAGTTACGTGCCACTTACTAGTTTCTAACAGTGACACTTAGTAATACTTACGGTGGTACTTACACAGGTATCTAGAGTGGTACTTTGAGGGGTACTTGTACCAGAAGTTACTGGTACTTACAATGGTACTTTTTTAATTTAGTACCAATTATACCACCACTGAAGCAAATGTATGTGCCACAAAGTATTAAAGATGATAAGTGCTGCAATATGTACTGTTGCGTGTAGGGATTTGTACCACTAAAAGTACTGGTAAGTGTACTAAAAGGTATCACTGTAAGGACAAGTAACTGCTGACACAATTACCCCTCCAAGACCCACCATACGTACCACTGTAAGTACCAGTACCCTAAGTGTTATGTACCAGTAACTGCTGGTACAAGTACCCCTCAAAGTACCACTCTAGGTACCAGTGTAAGTACCACTGTAAGTACCATCGTAAGTACTACTAAGTGTCACTGTGAGAAACTAGTAAGTGACACAGTAATTAACTGGTAGGTAATGCGGTGGTCTTTTAAAGTGCTCTTTTCATTGTGACATAAATGACGTCAGGACCTGTTGTCTTTCCAACTCCACAGTCATTGGTTAATTATTGTGTCCTTAACAATTACAGTTTAAGGTGTCTTCAGCAGCCTCAGGACAAATGTCTGAAACAGAGCGGGCTTTGACTTAAAAACACAGATCACAGTCGGTGTTATTCATATGTGAGTGACTGATGCAGAAGTAGCAACAGCCACAGGCAAAACTCCTATTTAGAAGTGAAACAATACAGCTTTTTCATGTGACTGATACAAGGATTTTATCTTGTTTATTTATCAGTCAACATCCACAGAGAATTGAAATCAGGGCCTCGAATAACATCTTTAGCATCAACAGGAAGTGACGGAGATTAGAGAATTCTGTAATCCTTGTGGTATGCAGTGCAAACTTGTCCCACGCTTGTTTAATAGATTCACAAATGTCCAAAAGGAAACAATACCATTCTGTGGCGACACTGGAAGCAAACTTTGAACGGAAAAGCTTGATTGGTTTTAAATGTGGACAAAGGCACTCAGACGGAAGCTCAGGAATTACAATAAGTTTGCATAACAATGATCTCAGACAATGTTGTGACCTGAGGCACTGAGAGAGATTACTTACCTGTATGTGACTTGTGCATTCAAAGCTTTATTAAAACGTGTTTTTGTTTAATATGTTAAATATGTTTTTTTTTCGTTCAAATTTGAGACTCAGAAAACAGTTTTCTGAATGTCGCTGATCTGTGATGTCATATAGATAGATGTCTGAGATCTGCTCTGTTTTTAAGTTAATAAATTATTCAGACTAGCTTTAAGCATTTCTCCAGCATTAGCATATCAGGCCAGATCGAGTTGATTATTTGTCCTGTATAATTTTCTTTACAGCCAGTAGCAGGACTTGATTGTTGTCTGCGTTTGGTTCTGGTTCATGGGATGCCAAAGTGAGGGTACTCGGTAGCATGTTTATTTAGCTGACTAATAAATTACATTTAAAAATGCGTCTCAACTGTATGGTATCTGTAATATTTTTAAAGTACTGTACTTGATCCTGAATCTTTCTTTCTTGTTTGTGTTTTGCACAGGAGGGGAAAGAGAGCGGATGACAGCCAACCATGAGACGTACCTGCTGATGGCCGGCTCGCAGAATGATATGGAGGACTGGGTCAAGACGATACGCAGAGTCATCTGGGCACCTTTTGGTGGAGGTTTGTTCTCAGAAACCATTTTCTTTGCAGCTTTTTATGGCTAACCAGTTGACTAGACTTATTTTACCAGACTTATTTTGTGTCAGAAATAGATCAAGCTAAGTCACTAATTTAATCTATTTCCTTTTTCTACCTTCCTTCTTCTTTGCTCCTTACATTATTTCTCAGATTATTTAGTTTTACTTGTTACCTGTGTCTTCTGCAAAACTCCTGTAGCTCAATCATGACTGACTACAGTGATTCACAGCTCACACTGACCAAAAACTCAGGGACATGTTTCAACACTGCACTTCTCTGTGGACTCATCGTGAATAGATCAGGCTCAGTTGGCCCCTTTGTTTTCACAGCGCTGAGTTTGACGTCTATTGCAGTTGACTGCTTTTCAAAAGGACAAGTCAAATGTCAAAGATGCCACAAGAGAGGTGGCTCAACACTGGGCCAGAGCTGGGCACTGCTGGTCTGCCATAAGCTGGAATACTGCGGCTCATTCACACTGAATAACACAGGGGAAGCTCAGTTATAGCCGCTGGACAGAGTAGGAAGCTCTATCCATTTTGTTGCTTTTAAAGTGGAACTTCTTTCAAGTTGTGAGAAATGTGCAGCTGCGGGTTCTCCATCTGGATTATTAATGGTAATTATAAACACTTAATCTCCAGTTGGATGATCTTGTTTTGTGTGTTTGTATAATTTGTCTGTGAACAAATAATCATACTACCAGGTACTCTACATAATCTACTGCAAGGCCAGTTGGACAAATCTGCAGCAGTCAGCACCAGATCAAATCAAATGTTATTTTTTTTCCCTGAGCTTTGAGGCTATGGAGCACACACTGATACATGTGACTCAGAAAAACATTCCCAGGCTCATGACCAGTGAGTGTGTCTGGAGGGTCGACCTGCTTTTCACTTTTTACCACTCTATCTCTCACTCGTCAGGACTTGTCTTGCTGTTTTGTCTGTTTTTTGGTCTTAGCACGTATGGATTTATGCAAAACTGACTTTTTTTTGTTGGAATTCACTCCCGTTTGTTGCTTTAATTGTGTGACTTCTGAGTTTTGCAAGTATTCTAGAAAAACTTTTACAGAACATGGTCTACAAAAGGTTCTTTGACATCATTTTAGAAATTAGGTTATTGTTGGTTTCTTTTTAGAATGCCAAAGTTCATAAACTCGTTGTGGGTGCCATTTGGTATCATCTCTTATCACAAGTTGATTCATAGACGCATTTTACAGAAACTTGTGAGTTGTGTTCGACTTAAAAGAGGTGAGTAATTGCTCATTCGTTAGTTTCCATGACTGGAATCTTTCTACTGATTAGTCGCATCAGTGGCATTTTAATTTGTCTAATTGTTTCTTTTTATTTGGAATATATGTAAATTACCTGTCTGCGTTCATCAAGACATCGCTTGATTTATTATTTTAATGTGAACTGATCAAAAATAGAAAGTTAATCAGAAATATACTGTCTGTTCCAGGTATCTTTGGTCAGAAGCTGGAGGAAACGGTGAGGTACGAGCGGCGTTTTGGGAACAAACTAGCTCCCATGTTGGTGGAGCAGTGTGTGGATTTCATCCGACAGTGGGGGCTTCAGGAGGAGGGGCTGTTTCGGCTCCCGGGACAGGCTAACCTGGTCAAAGAGCTGCAGGAGGCCTTCGACTGTGGAGAAAAACCCTCTTTTGACTGGTAAGAGGAGGGCATTTGTGGGAAATGCACAGTAATCCTGTTTTTTAAAGCTTCAGTGTGTAATTTTGTGGAGGTGAAAAGTAAATTACACAATTCAGTTTTCAATTTTGCAGCCATAATTTTCGATTTTCTTCAATTTTGTTAGTTTATCTCTATTAACATTTTTTTTGTTTTTACCTTAAAACACAAACTAAACCATAATAATAATTACCTTTAAAACAAAGCCACTTTTGTTAGTGCCCAGAAATTGTATTCTTATGTGACCGGTGTGGGTTTTGCCTCTCTGCGTTGTGTTGTGTCCTGAGCGGGAGTTGAACCCGGGTCTCCCACGGGGCAGTCGACCGACAAACTCATTGAGCTAAAGGGAACGCTCCCCTTAGCTCAGTTTGTTTGTGGCTTCTTATACCTGAGGGGGTGAGTTTATCCCATACCACCACACACTTCTCCATACTGGTCCCTCGTGTGGGCCTACACCGGTTACACTCACCCCCCTAAACTCACACCACTCAGGACAATCCGGGTCACGGCACCAAGTGTGACCGGTGTGGGTTTTGCCTCTCTGCGTTGTGTTGTGTCCTGAGCGGGAGTTGAACCCGGGTCTCCCACGGGGCAGTCGACCGACAAACTCATTGAGCTAAAGGGAACGCTCCCCTTAGCTCAGTTTGTTTGTGGCTTCTTATACCTGAGGGGGTGAGTTTATCCCATACCACCACACACTTCTCCATACTGGTCCCTCGTGTGGGCCTACACCGGTTACACTTACAGTTGTTAACGCAACATAATGCACATTCAGTCAGATCTTGCACAAGTTCATGCTTTGTTTTTTCCTACATCATGGCTTTTATTGTCCTATTATTCGTGTTATACAACTATTGTGTGTGTAGGTCAATGGCTGCAAGTGTGTTTTGGTGCATGAGCAAAACTGATCGATTCTGGCCTTTGGATTTGATCGCTACAATTTTCAAAGTTTTTTTTTAACTCTTTTCCATCCAAAGTGTCATGCTATAATGTAAAAAAATAATATTTTGTTGCCATGTTAGCTTGCTCAACGTAAAGACCCAGGTTTTTAATATTTATTTAGAGCATCTTTCTTTTATTCAAGTCTAATTTTGGCCAAAAGTTACACACTGTATGCATCATGTGCACATGATTTAAGTTGCGGACTAGACATCGGTGATTTGGAAAAAATAGGATAATAGTAACCGGATTTATTTCTTCTTTAAACATAAAATACTCGAATTACATAAACCTGACTAGTAATGTTTGTTGAATACACAAATTATTATCTCACTGGTTGACATTTACAGTTTACAGTTATAATTATAGCACTTATCTGTTTCTTGTATTTAATTTGTATTTTTAATGTCTTGAAAATGTTCATCTTTTATCTCCACAGTAACACTGATGTACACACAGTCGCCTCGCTCTTAAAGCTGTATCTGCGAGAGCTGCCTGAGCCGGTGATTCCTTTCCACAACTATAATGAGTTTCTGTCCTGTGCCAAAGTTCTCAGCAAGGACGAAGAAGGGGTGAGATCATTCAGACTATTATATTTGTAAAAACAGAAGTGCAAATAAACAACCTGATCTAACTTTGGTTGTATCCAGGGCATGAAGGAGCTGAGAAAACTTGTCGACAGTCTACCTCCTGTAAATTATAACCTCCTCAAATACATCTGCAGGTAATTTTTTCTACAGCTTTTCTTTTAATTTGTCTATATTTGTCTATAAAGCTTATTAACAAACTTGTTTCCAGGTTTTTAGATGAAGTTCAATCACACTCAGGAGTCAATAAGATGAGTGTACAGAATCTTGCAACTGTATTTGGACCGAATATATTGCGCCCCAAAGTTGAAGATCCACTAGCGATCATGGAAGGTGAGGAGAGTGGACACTAATATAAAAGATTCATGGGTAACACTTTAAAGTACCGCCCGCTAGTTAATAGGTAACTACGGGGGTACTTACTGGTACTTACTGGTACTTCTGGTGTTAGTACCAGTGGTAGTTACTGGTAACTACAGTGGTACTTGTAGTGGTACTTAGAGTCACAAGTACTGGTAACTAAAGTGACAGTTACCAGTATATTTAGTATTAACTACAGTGGTAGTTACTAGTACTTAATTGACAGTTACTAAAATAGCGCCCACTAGTTAATAGGTAACTACGGGGGTACTTACTGGTACTTCTGGTGTTAGTACCAGTGGTACTTACTGGTAACTACAGTGGTACTGGTAGTGGTACTTACAGTCACAAGTACTGGTAACTAAAGTGACAGTTATCGGCTAGTTAAGTATTAATTATAGTGATAGTTACTGGTACTTTTGTGGAATGCTAATTAGGGATTATGGTGGCATCATTTGTACTAATTAGTGGTACTTATACGGGTACCTCTAGTGATATTTAATTGTGTACTTGGTGGTTCTATTTGTGATGCTACACAAACAAGGTAAAGACTGTTATGAAACAAGTTTATTACTGCAAATATTGTGTATAGTACAGATTATGATAAAATCAAACACTAGGCAATCTAATACAAAGAGACACCTCTTTATTATGCTCACAGCCACAACAGATATGAAACACATTAACAATTTACAAAATGTTTATCGACAAACCCCAAAAAATATTTGCATACTACAGCTGGTTGAGCTTTAAACAGTAGTTAGTAAATAATGTATTTAGCACTAGCTAAATTACAGTAAAAGTTGGTAGTAGTTCCAAAAAAAAAAAAAAAAAAACACTGACAGCTGGTCTTCTTGTACAGTTTAATACAGTGGTACTTCACTGGTAGTTACTGCATTAATTAACTGTTAATTAACACTGACAGCGGGTCATATTTTAAAGTGGACAAGGTGGTACTTCACTGTCAGTTACTACATTAATTAACTGTTAATTAACAACGACAGCGGATCATACTTTAAAGTGGACAAGGTGGTACTTCACTGTCAGTTACTATAGTAATTGATAGCTAACTAACACTGACAGCGGGTCGTATTTTAAAGTGGACAAGGTGGTACTTCACTGTCAGTTACTATAGTAATTGATAGCTAACTAACACTGACAGCGGGTCATACTTTAAAGTGGACAAGGTGGTACTTCACTGTCAGTTACTATAGTAATTGATAGCTAACTAACACTGACAGCGGGTCGTATTTTAAAGTGGACAAGGTGGTACTTCACTGTCAGTTACTATAGTAATTGATAGCTAACTAACACTGACAGCGGGTCATACTTTAAAGTGGACAAGGTGGTACTTCACTGTCAGTTACTATAGTAATTGATAGCTAACTAACACTGACAGCGGGTCGTATTTTAAAGTGGACAAGGTGGTACTTCACTGTCAGTTACTATAGTAATTGATAGCTAACTAACACTGACAGCGGGTCATACTTTAAAGTGGACAAGGTGGTACTTCACTGTCAGTTACTACAGTAATTGATAGTGTAACGGGTATGGTCTTACACATGTCCTGAGCGGGAGTCGAACCCGGGTCTCCACGCGCCGGTCAACCTGACAAACGCATTGAGCTAAAGGGAACGCTCCCCTTGGCCCAGTTTGTTTGTGGATTCCTATACCTGAGGGAGTGAGTTTACTATAGTAACTGACAGTGAAGTACCACCTTGTCCACTTTAAAATACAACCCGCTGTCAGTGTTAGTTAGCTATCAATTACTATAGTAACTGACAGTGAAGTACCACCTTGTCCACTTTAAAATACGACCCGCTGTCAGTGTTAGTTAGCTATCAATTACTATAGTAACTGACAGTGAACTACCACTGTAGTTAATACTAAATATACTGGTAACTGTCACTTTAGTTACCAGTACTTGTGACTCTAAGTACCACTACAAGTACCACTGTAGTTACCAGTAACTACCACTGGTACTAACACCAGAAGTACCAGTAAGTACCAGTAAGTACCCCCGTAGTTACCTATTAACTAGCGGGCGGTACTTTAAAGTGTTACCGATTCATGTTTAATAGAGATTAAATCAAACTAAAAATCTGTGTTTCAGGTACTGTCCTGGTGCAGCATCTAATGGCTGTTCTGATTGGTCGCCATGACACTCTCTTTCCCCGCGGCGATGACAGCCCCACTGCTCTAGAGCTTGTTAACAACAATATTGACATTTCTCAGCAACAGGTGCCCACAGCTACCTCCTCCAACACCCTGGTGTCTCAGAACGCTGAGAACAACAATGTGCAGGTGTCCCGACAGTGTGTGTGGGAAGCCCCAGAATCTCCCTCTCACAAACTTACAGACAGCAGTGGTTCTCCCAGGTCAGCCAGTCCTCGAAATGGAGTGGTAAAACGCTTTGACGTCACCCGCAGTCCTCCTCTGACTGTGAAAAAGAACCCTGCTTTTACTAAAGGCAGTGGCATTGTTACAAACGGGTCCTTTAGTTCCTCTCCCTCTTCAGATCCTGCTCAGGACAAGCTGCTGAGTGGAGGCGGGACTTTGACAGGTCGTCGCACTGGCACACTCAAAGGTTCAGGTACAAAGATGGGCACTGGAGGAGTGACGAGTGCAAACAACGCTGGAGGAAATGGCCCGGCTGTGCGTATGGGGGTGTTGAGCACAGACACTAGCAACTGTCGCAATGCACTTTGGGTTTCAAATGGCTGCGTGACTTTACGTGAGAACAATAAAATTACCATAGATCAACTATCCAATCAGAATCGCTTGTCCACGTATGACAATGTCCAGGTGAACCATCAAAATGTGCTGCAGCAGAACCAGCTCAACAACACATGCCAGAGCAGCAGCTGTGAGGATAAGCAGAGTGTGGACAGTGCCACATGGTCCACCTCGTCCTGTGAGATCTCTCTGCCTGATAACTCCACCTCCTGCCGCTCCTCCACCACCACCTGTCCCGAGCAGGACTTCTATACCACTCACTTTGAAGACCTGGACGGCCCGGGACAGGAGGCAGAGACTGTCCCATCAGGAGCAGGGGAGAGGAGCAGCCTCAGAGAGATGGAGGGTGTGGGCAGCAACAGTCGAGGCTCCAGTAGTAGTGATAATGCCGACTCGTTCACTGGAAACAATGGAGCCGGGAGTCACAGTGCTCTGCACAGCCTGGTGGCCAGCCTCAAACAGGAAATGCACAAGCAGAAGAATGAGTATGAGGCTAGGATTAAGAGGTGGGTTTTAGAAGTATGATGTATTCTGAATGTTGAACAATTTAATAACATACTTACATGTTCACAATACAGCTTGGAGCAACGTAACCAGGAGCTGGAGACAGAGATGGTGAACCTTCATGAGGAACTGGACCAGGAGAGGAAGAAGTACACCATGGTAGAAATCAAACTGCGTAACGCGGAAAGGGCGAAGGACGACGCTGAGCGCAGGAATCAAATGTTACAGAAGGAGATGGAGCAGTTCTTCTCGACCTTCAGTGACCTGACAGCAAACAGCAGCCCGGCCACCGAGCACAGGAGAACTGACCGCAACAACACCATCTGGATCCAGTAGAGCTTCAACGCCGAGGGAAATGGTACTTTTAAAGTATATGATATAAGCATCACCAGCAGGATTTGGTGATGGCTCTTGTTTGGAGGAGATGCATAGTGTTTAACCTATTCAGTTAAGGAGGACACCTTAAATCTGGTAAAAAATCACCTGGAGTGATGAAATACACTGTTATTTAAATGTTTTCTAGTTAAAGGGATACTGAACCAAGTCTGAAGCATTTTACTCAAAATGGAGGGAAAATAGTGTGAAATAAAATGACCAGCTTAAGAACCAAACAAGTTACTGTTGTACCATCCCTCTGTTTGTGTACATATTGAAAAATATGTGTAAAAAGAAATATAATACATAGATGTCTATGTTAATTCTAAGATCATTTTATAAATACATTTTCTTGCACTTATATGTGTCTCTGAACTGAGTGAAGTGGTACTGTGTACAGTATATGCACCTATGTTAGTGTACTGTTACAATAACTTTATGACCAAAAGAGCCCAAACTGTAAATATTGTATAGAACTCTGGGAATGGCACGTGTTATTGTATGTGAATAAGATTGCTTCATGTTTTATTGTTTGTAAAAAATAGTCTTGCACGATGAGCCAATGATCTAAAATGTATATGATTATGACATAGTACATATATTACTGTCATATTTATGTCATATAAAATGTACAGTATATACTATAACAAAGTATATATGAATAGAACATTATAATGGAGCTGCACAAGAATACCACACAGCATTTGAGTTCCTTGTTGTACAAATGCAGTTGAATCTAATAGATTAAGTTTTTCTGGGTCACAGTTCTCAGACAGATTCAGTGCATAATGTTGCATAGGCTCACGGACACTTTAGATGTGATGTTACTGCATTTTCAAATATAGCTTGAACCCAAACGGAATGCTTAGAAATACTTTTGGATCGAAGTAGCCTTTAGCAAAACCTTCTTGACTTTGTAAAAAGCAATATAGCTGCAAAGTGTCTGTGCAGATTCCATTGAAAGTGTAGACTAGAAGGAAGCAATACTTGAGAGATTAAAGATGTCTTGTTATAAATAAAATCTAAATTAAATGTTCGTCTGGACTATTTTAATCTTACTAAAGCAACACTATACTTGACCCTCAGTGTACCCTGATTCAAAACATGTTTCTTAGTAATAGTAATACACTTGCAATATCATATCACATAAATATTCATAGTCAAGTGCATTTTATTCATTTTCTTAATGAGTTAGCTCATCTTGAATTGATAGATAATACTCTTAGATGCTTATAGTAAATGTAAAAAGCAAAAGCTGCGGCTGTGTCCTTGCAAACCGCTAATAATACACATTTTGAACCATTTTAAAACAACAAATGAAACCAGGACAGCCCAAGTTCAAAGATTTTGTTTATTTTCAGTCACATACATATACTGTTTTTACATACACAGTTCCTTTAAATTGTTGTGTAACATCTTTCTGTATTTTTTTAAATATTTTATTTATAATTTTCTTTAACATCGTTTCAACTTTATTTGAAATGCTAAAGCCCAAAGCTTCAAGATCAGCATGAGAACAAATACAGGTATCATATTCCCAATGTGAAAAGGATAGCTTGTTAAAACTGCACAGAGTAAAAGAAAAGCCAATTCAAGAGAGAGAGAGAGAGAGAAGTTGTAAAAGTATTTCACCTGATTCAGATGCTTTACAAGCTTGAATTGTTCTTAAAATGACGTGATATTTTTAGCATCAGCTGACCTCCTGTAGCAGCTTGCCTTCCTGTCCGAGTGCAATAACGTATTTATTGCATTGTTGGATGTTATATACAAGATGGAGTGGCATCACAAACTCTAAAATGGGATCAAAAGGTTGGCACAGGTGGTTGGGGACTACTTTTGTGGCATCATAGTGAAATGACGTATTATGGCCCGATTACTACAAAGAAATAACAAGGATTTAGCTATTTTTGTGTCGACAATTTAGCACTCTAATCCTAATAGTGAGAGGACAAAGACACAGCTCAAAACAGGGCCCATTGACATTCTCACAATGAATCCAAAACCATTCATTGCGTTGTAAACAAAAATAAAAAACAGAAAGCATCCTCGCACATAGATGATGGCATATCTGTAATGATCTGTAACAAAACAAAAAGCTGTACTACTACATTCAACGCAAGATTTCCAGCCACCTGCCTTTGCAATAATATGGTGCAATGATTCCCAAAAAAGCACCTACAGAATTGTCAAAATTCACATTCAAAAAAATAAAACACAAATTTGTTTTGTAAAAAAGTTGCAATGATATTCGTGAGAGTGAAATACATTTGCACCCTGTTGTTTTCGTTAGAAGCAGCCCTGGCCAGACACTGAAGACAAAATCAAGACTACAGCTGATCTAGAGACATCACCCTCTGAGGTGAAATTACAGTGACATATCTCAAGTTTGTTTCAATAAATCCGGTCATCCAACTTGCAACTTAAAACGGATGCACATTTCTTTCAAAGTTGTTGCAATGTGTGCGGTGCAGAGCAATCCAAATACAAGCTTTTTTTGTTTTGTTTATACATCGCACTGAAATGATTGGTTGTCTAGTTTACAGTTGCTGCGAGGAGAGGCTAAGGCAGGACAAAACAGGCAAAGGAATGGCGTGAGAGGTGAGAAAAATACATTTCGACTGCATCCTTCAAAAGGCACTTGCCATTTTCAGTGTCCATCTACAAAAAAATAGAATGAGATTGTGGAATACACGATTTGGACTTTGCACAGCTTTGAGGAAATCGGATGTGATTGGTGGAGTGAGGTACACCAAATCAGGAAACTCATATTACATCTTTCAGAAATCACAGTTATTTACACTTTTGTGAATACACCCCCATTTGTTCATGTTAGTTTACATATAGTTTTTACAGACTTGTATTTAGCATACAGTGAGATTAGCATTGTTTTCAGTCTAACCATGCAATATACCAGCAAAAGGTGATGGAAGTTGGGGGGGGGCAACACAAGTGTAAAGCAGTTATGTGGCAAGGTGCGCCAGAGTCAAACAGAAAAAACTCAATATTGTACTGGCCTTCTGTCCCACTCTGTAGTCTCACAACTGTACAGAATTACATTATTTACAGGTGGCATATAGGGGTGCGGCCCCATGTGCAAGAAATCCCTACAAATCTACAAATCCCTGCAGAATTACACATAGATGCACAAATCAGGCAACCTTTCATTGACGGAAATGAGTGAATGGGCGTTGAGAAGGTAAATACAGCAGTGTAGTCACATAAAAGGGGAGGTGTTGTTCACATTGTACACTGGCGGTAAGCGGAACGGCAGCCCACCTTGCCACAGTGGATAGAGCTTATATGCCTGTGTAAAGAGTTGGGACACCAGCAGCCAGCCAATATGCACGTTCACAAGAAATGCTGATTGAAGCGGTCATTTTGCCATTGAAAACATAAGGGGTAGTAGTATATATGCAAAGCAACAAGGTTAATTAACATTATACTCTTATTTAACTTTAAATAGAACTGCTGATTTTGAACAAGAATGCACAGGCTTAAGATTTCATTTCACTTAGGTTATTTTCTCTTTTGATATTTTTTGTCTTTTTGTTTTTTATAGAAGGTGGTTCATTCACCTTCTGAAGAACATTGGGTTGCGCAGGCAGGCGGCTAGTCACCTGCAACACCCGAGGGGTCCAGCAGAGGTCTCCAGGCTGCTGTCAGTGTCTGAGGCCAGGGTCTGGTCAGTGGACATGGATGAGATGTCATTGATGGAGGAGGACGGAGGGAGGCTGTCACTGCTGTTCACGGACTGCACCTGTGCTACGGAAAGAAGCGCACACGGGGGTCACAACATAACAGAGACGCACACGGCAAAACAAGGCACTACAAACATGTAACAGTCTTTACAGCAATAGTTTCATCAAGATAAATACATTCACAATATCACAATCACATCTGTTTAAATGGGAGAGACACACTGCTAAGGTTTAGCTCCAGCAGGACACTAAGCATCAAACTGCAAAGCATTTTGAATTACTGTATTATGTATTATTACACTGTGTTATAGGCAAACTGTCTCTGTGTTAGGATTTGAGGACAAAAGTATCCATTCAACAAAACAAAAGCAAAGTATCAACAAAAGTAGCAAGTACATTTTCAGTGGTTTGTAAGCTACTTTTATTGTAGTTTGTCTGACTACATATCTATGTCATATCTTTTTGTGTTCTGTGTCCTCTGCTCTCAGGAGTTTTAGTGTGGACATGTGTGTGCAAAAATGGATTGAGACTGAGGGTTGAGGGGTGTGCCATATAGCAAAAAATGTATCTCGCATTTTTCTTGGTGTTTTTTCATTATTTCAGTTTTATTCTGGTTCACGTACACTCTATTTTTTCAAATAAATATAATTATCTGTTTCTTCAGAAAGCTCACACTTCCCTGTGATTGTGCTAAACCAGCTGGCAGAGCTTGACAAAAACTGATCTATTTGAGCAGACAGCTGCAATAAATAGAGAAAAAGTGCATCACAGTATGAGTATAGTGAGCTGCTGCCTATGATTATACATGATGCTGTGACTTTAGAACATGCTGACCAATCAGCTTTGGACAACATGTTTAGTAACCTAAGACTACACTGCCTCTTTGTGGACAAAAGGGAGTATTGCTCTTGACAGTTGATGCGCCCCAGTGGACTAAATCTTGAGCAAACCATGACATGTTTGTGCACACACAAGATTCTCAAAGTAGGTTTCAAATAAACTATGCAAACTATTTAATATACATCAGAGTAAATAATAGCAGAATTCAATCCAGTGTAAACATATTCTTGTCAACAGTGGTGTCAAAGGACAGTAGGAGAGACAGAGACACATGGAGGACAGCACAATGGGAGTGTCTATCTACAGGAAACTCCAGTAAGATTGTAATAAATTCACTTACAGAGCCATTAGTTATGCACTGAGAGTACCTGAAGGTGAAGGCTGTCCCTTCACTACGCCATTCTTCGTTCTCTCCTCAAAGTTCATCACCTCTTTGTAAATTAACTCTGCCGAGAAGACACACGGATCAGCGTTTGGACTGTTTATCCTGTGTTACCACGGAGACATACTTACCTTTCCATTCATCAATGGAATGTTCTCTCTCATCGAGTTGTTTATCATAAATCTGAGGCGGAGGCTGAAGAAAATACAATAGAGGACATAATACATTGTGATTAGTATGAATTTAGACTCTTAACGCCACAATATTAGAGCCGGGCAAAATATTAAATTCATGATGATATCCTGAGTGTTTTCAAGATATTCATAAATTGAATATTGTTTATAGAAAAAAATCTTACAAAAAGAGTTGCGTTCACAAGACATCACAATATTATGTTGGCCAATAATATTATACAGATGGAGATTGAGCAGATAAAATCAGTTGAATTACAAAATGTTAATGAGTCTAGTCACTAATTAATGTCACCAGATTGAAAAAGTGTGGAATTAAAGTGTTATAAATTGGAAAAACTGTCTTTTCCTCGCCATCTGGACTTATGACATAATCAAACTCTGCTATGTGAACGCAACCTATTAACATAAAGACATGCTTTAACACATTTCTGTTGAATTGACAAAATATTGTCTGAATATTGCTATCTACTCAAGCTTAAAATATTTATATAATTATTAATCACCCAGCTCTTATTAAAACAAATGCATTCAGCTGATAAACATTGCCTTGATAGTCATTTTCTGACAAGCAATTTATGTTTTTTTAGTGGCATTACTTGCAACACTTTTGTTTGACTTCTAATTGTTAAAAATCTAATATTTTCTTTAGAATTGGCATCAACAGTCCACATGTTTTCATCACATTTATTCCATGCTTTGAGAAGTTCATTCAATACTGCAAAGATTACTCAGATCAGACTTGCCCAATGAAAGACAGAAAGAGGGGGATCAATGGTCCGTTGATAAGGCGAACTCACCGCCTCCACCTCGGCCGGATCGTACCAAACGTTAATGTAGGGGTGCTGTAAGGCCTCGTCCACTGATATCCGCTTTGCAGGGTCTATGATCAGCATTTTAGACAGAAGGTCTCTGGCTTGGCTCGCTGTGAAGAAGACAGAGAAGACAAGGGCAAATCTAGTTACTGACTAAAATACAAGTAATTTTATTTGTTAAGGGGAGACACTACAGGCAAGCAGTCATTTTCTGTTTTTGGTAAGTTGGTGCTCGCAGTATTGAGGCTTTCATGTGGAAAATCATCCAATCTGCTTCTAAAAATGCTTTATTATTGAATTTAAAGGTTCACTGTGTAACTTTCAAGAGGTGTGACGTCGTCATCTACACAGCTCAGCAGAAATAGAATGATGAATGATGATAACGGGAATAAACACATTTCATGCCATAATATGAAAAAAAATATATAATAAATAAATAATAATAATAATAATAATAATAATTAGTGCTGTCAAGTGATAAAAAAAATTGAACAGATTAATTAATTATGATCTGTAATTAATTAATCTAATTAATCTATTTTATACTCACCTCAATTGCTGAGAAAAACACTCAACTTAAGTGTTTTTGTTTAGTTTTTATCCAATTTAATTCATTACATTATTGTTGGAGATGGGAAATATTAATATATTGCAAAAAAAAATGAAGACTTTAGAAAGTCTTTTGTTGCAAAGTTGTTAAGTTGAACAACCCTTATGTCCACTTTGCAACTCGTATGAAACAATGAAGTTAAAGATTTCAAAATAGATTAATGCGATTAAAAAAATTAACTCGATTAAAATGTCTGTAATTAATTAATCTCAATTAATGCACTAATTTGACACTCCTAATAATAATAAAAAAATCAGCTAAGTATACAGTATTTCGGTAACGTTTTATAATAAGGGTACATGAATTCATTGATTATCATCATGAATTCATGAGGAATTAATGCATGAATTCATGAGGAATTCATGCATTAGTTCACCATGACTCATCAAGAACTTTCATGAATTCACCATGAATTATCATGAGTTCCAGTGGTTTCATGAATGAATTCATTCATGAATTCCAACATGAATTCATCTAATGAACTAACATGGAAATCATGTTAGTTAACCATGACTTTTAAACCTACTATGAATACAAGGAATTCACATGAACAAGAGATATTTAAACCAAAAACAGGAGTTCATCATGACTTTTGAAAGTCATGCATGAACATCATGAGTCATCGTGAGTCATCATGAGTTATCATGAATTTCTTTCACCAAAAAAAAAAAAAAAAAAAGTGAATCTAGCCTTATAGGAAAACTTAGTTGTCAAGAACTTATTATGAACTCATGATGAACTCATGATGAATTCACCACTATTTAGCACTTTGTGCTGCATTTGAGCTTGTTTTGGGTTTTTTAAATAAAAAAACAAGGCTACCTTTATAGCACCATTAGTTAGGATTAGAAACAGCACAATTATAACCCAAATGAGTGGGTAAAAGCGCTAAAAATGTTTTCAGTGACAGAACAAAGTAATTCAACAGTGGCACATTTTATTAGTCAACCTGTGGTCCATTGAAATAGTCTGCAGCATCACATCTACAGCCTGTCCGTCCATGTGAGTGGATCTCTCCTTCACTGTGGTTCTCCTCCAGGTCTGTTCTTCTCCCACCAGGTTTTGAGATATTTCTTGCTGAGAAGGAGGGTCTAAGGACAGGAGATGTTCTGGGAAATTATCCATCTGCCAGTTTGTTGTTGGACATTCCAACTCTGTATTTCTAAATGAACATTTCTGATGTTCTAATGAGTGTGTTGGTATTGACCAAATTGTTCTGACAATTGTGTTTTCTAAATCAACAATCATGTGAAGTCTTCTGAGATAACTGTTGTTGTGATTTTTGGCCATAAAATAAAATTAAATTTCTATGGAAACTAACAGACTGCTACAGAGGAAGTTACTTGGAAATCAGATCTGTGGAGTTGTGTTACTGTTTAAATGCTCACTTTATCAAATTATTTCTGTTTGAAAGCATAGAGATTTGTAATAGTTTTGACAAATTCAGGAAAAACGATCATATCTTCATGAAGACAAGCAGTGGTGTGGTGGGACCCCTTTCAAATTTTTTTTTTTTTTTTTGTATTAATATGTATACGCAGTTTGAGAGACTAAGTAAACAATTAAATTAGAGCTTAATTCCTTAGTCTTGACAGGTAAGGGTAGTACAGTAGAAGTAATCATGGACACATGTGGCCAAACAAAAAACTCAAAACTTGGTGGAAGAAGAAGAGACCTGGAGGAGAACCACAGTGAAGGAGAGATCCACTCCCTTGGACGGACAGGCTGTAGATGTGATGCTGCAGACCATTTCAATGGACCACAGGTTGACAAAAAAAAGGTGCCACTGTTGAATTACTTTGTTCTGTCACTGAAAACATTTTTTGCGCCAATGTCACATAATTGCTGTACCCACTTATTTGGGTTATAATTGTGCTGTTTCTAATCCTAACTAATGGTGCTATAAAGGTAGCCTTGATTTTTTATTTAAAAACCAAAAACAAGCTCAAATGCAGCACAAAGTGCTAAATAATGGTGAATTCATCATGAGTTCTTCATTAGTTCATTATAAGTTCTTGACAACTAAGTTTTCCTATAAAGCTAGATTCGCCTTTTGTATTTATTTATTTTATTTTATTTTTTTTTTTTGGTGAAAGAAATTCATTATGACTCATGATGTTCATGCATGACTTTCAAAAGTCATGATGAATTCCTGTTTTTGGTTTAAATATCTCTTGTTCATGTGAATTCCTTGTATTCATAGTAGGTTTAAAAGTCATGGTTAACTAACATGATTTCCATGTTAGTTCATTAGATGAATTCATGGTGGAATTCATGAATGAATTCATTCATGAAACCACTGGAACTCATGATAATTCATGGTGAATTCATGAAAGTTCTTGATGAGTCATGGCGAACTAATGCATGAATACATCATGAATTCCTCATGAATTCATGCATTAATTCCTCATGAATTCATGATGATAATCAATGAATTCATGTACCCTTATTATAAAACGTTACCAGTATTTCTATGGAAACAAACAAGAACAAGCCTCCTCCAGGCCAAATACCAGTTTATTTTGTGGCCACGCAAGTCTGTTAAAAGTAAAGAAGCAGATTTTTATGATTCATTTATTTTTGTGCAACAAAGAAATCTAAATGACAAGTTTGTTTTTAGCCAAAAGGTTGCACAGAGCATCTTTAGTCCACTTCATGTATGGAACGATTGTAACTTTGAGATACTTTAATGGGTGATACTGCAGAATCTATAAGGGCAATTTTGGCCAGTTTGTCAACATAAAATACCTTTAGATATTTCTATATGAAAACATGACATGGTGAAAAACTTGTGATACATTTTTACTTACAGTAATGTAACAAACTACATCACAAGTTTCAATTTTTTTATTTTTTTCATTTTTATTTGTGTCTTGCATCAAAGGTCAGAATATTGTGCTTGTTTCAGTCTTTTAGTATTAAACTACAACATTTAATTATTTTACATTTTGTTAAACTGCAATATTGATCTAAAATTGCATCAATAAGATATGTTCCTTAATGGTAAAAACTACAGAATTGATAAGCAAGGCATCGAGACATTTCACTGTAGCAAGCAGCAAATTTTCATTTACCTAATTTAGCCTACACAGATTTTAATTTATTTTTAATTTCCATCGAATACAGAGATGTGGGCAGGGAAGAGGGGGCGGTGAAAGCAAATATATTCTGTGCACAATTATCGTCAACTGATTTAGTTTCAGAATAATCATTTACTTACCACACACAGACCCCAAAGACTATCAATTCCTGAGAGAAAATGTTTTAAGAGTCAAACAAAAGGAATCAAAATGTCACCACTTGACTTGGATTCAGAATTTTAATCTGGCTTTCAGTCCTTTTAACTTGATACAATTTAATAGCTTATCAAAGTTAGAATATTTCACTTATTTTAAGGTGTTTCTGTTGTGAGAGAATTTGCCTTAAAATAGCAACAAAAAATTGCCAATGGGATAAAAACAATTTTCTTGACCCATTGGCAAATAATTTGGCTCAAAACAAAAAGTAATGTCTTGAAATGAGTTCAAATCTGTTTGAAACAAGAAGAATGAAAAAGATGATAGGAGATTAAATTAATCAAAATGCTGGAAATTGGGGTTTAAATTGTAGAACTAATTAACAGAGGTGGGAGACTCGAGTCACATGACTTGACTCGAGTCAGACTCGAGTCGCACTTTTCATGACTTGTGACTTACTTGCCCTATGATCCCCAAAGACTTGACTTGACTTGTGACTTGGACATTAGTGACTTGAGACTTGACTTGACTTGTGACTCTTTACTTGACATGACTTGTGTATGACTTGTGCGGCTCTTTGGCTCATTCATAAACATTTGCGCCTCCACACGCTCTCTCTCTCTTCCCTCTCGCCGACATGAGGGAGAGACAGCCGCATGTGCGTAAACCTGCTGTGCTGTAACCTGGCTGATCCCGCCTAATTAAGCTAAAACAAAGAAATCCTGAGTCCTGTGAGTGTTTTGAAGTCCACAGCGACACTCTACTACTCACAAGCTTTCAGCCACTTTTTATTTCACGAAGTTAGACCTCAGATTCACGGAGTTATGATTGTTTTCGCCTTTACTGAAAATTGCCATTCATTTTAATGGGGCGGCGCGCGGAATTTGACGGGACGTTACGGAGCATTTAATTCACTGTCTCAAGACACAGGAGATGTAAAAGTGATACTACACATGAGTTCAGACAAGCTGATCCAAGCTTTGTGAAGTCTGTGTTGTTTTAAAAGCCTCTCGCAGTGAACGTCAAATGGCGGCCCGCGGGCCAAATTCGGCCCGCGAAAAAAAAAGTGTGGCCCGCCTAAAGTTTCTGCCTAGAAAAATAATTTTAAACTGTAGTAAAGCGTATTTTTGTTCACTCATTAAATCAGACTCATCATCCCTCAAAGACTCTGCATTTGACTTGCCCCAATAAGCTAACAAACAAGAAAAACTTGTAGTTCTCTTTCACATCTTAATGGCCTTCTTTCACAAGCAAATGCCCTTAACAGTCGACTTAACTTTGACTTAAGATATTTCCATGAAATTTGCAATAACAAGTGTTGTCCCTAAATAAATAAATACATAAATAAATATAATAAGAAGAAATAAGAGACACAGCATAATAAATTGCACATTTTCACAACACTTAAAGAACAATGGTTAAATGAAAGCAACAGGACTTACATTTTCTTTTTTTGTGTTGTGGACAGAGCCATTTTTATGCTCTAAACTCGTTTAAGAAATCCGAAAAGTTGACGAGAGTGACTGACAACCTTTTAATTATGCACTTTTTTACAGGGCAAAGGATATTTTTTTCCATCCCAAGGGCGGCATGGCAAAAAAAAGAAGCACTGCTTTAGCTGTATTCTTTTGACACTGCAAAATTATTCATCCTCATCCAGAATGTCCCAAAGTATGCTTTTAACTTTCTATTTTTACAAAATGGTGTAGTTGACTTTGTAGTTAAATGCAAAATGTTTTATTTTAAAATGCACCAAAGCCGTTTAGTTGAGTAGCCATTAAAATTTGACTTTAAAAAACGTAATGACTTGCCATGACTTGATGCCAAGCTGATGACTTGACTTGACTTACTTGACAAAAAGCTAAGACTTGACTTGACTTACTTGACCCTGAAGACCCACTGACTTGGACTTACTTGTGACTTGGACGTGATGACTTGAGACTTACTTGTGACTTGCATCTAAGTGACTTACTCCCACCTCTGCTAATTAATACTATTAACTTTTAAAATTCACTTTTTGCAGTTAGATATATAGTTTTTGCAGTGTATATATGTAAAAATGTCTTTCTATCTATATCTTAGCCTATATCTAGATAGGCTAGGATTTAAGGGATTAAGAACATAGTATCTTGACTTTAGCCAATTTTACTTCTGAAGTACAATAATCTGCCGGTTGAACAATACATCTTGTTCTACATAAAAATAACTCTTTTAACTTTAATAAGTTAAGCAAGAAAAGAAATTTCACGTTACTTAAAACAAGTAATATCTTAATCTACTGGCATTAGTTGTGATTAATCGATTATCTTGTTGCAGCCCTAATTTGCTCAAACAAATACAACATGTATGAATTTTAAAAATCAACTTGCCTAATCATTGTTTTGTAAAGTATCAGTTGACCAGCCTTTTACAACATAACCAACTACTTGACTGACCAAAAGAAACAATCAGCAGAATAATCAGTTACCAAAATGATCATTAGTTGCAGCCTAACACAACATGCATGAATCGGTCAAACAACAATTTGAGTAAGATTACAATGAGAAAACACCACTGACACAACAGTCTAAACTCTCCTGCTGAATGAAACACAGAGTCTTTGGTCTAGCCGCAGCTCAGAAACAGCAGCAGTGTCTGGTTTGACTTCAGCTCTTACACTGCAGTGAGCTCCTCTGCCTCACCTCCCACGCTCACTCTCACTCTCTCTCACTCTGATGCAGCCAGAATACACAAGTGAGTCTCCACATCTTAACTCAAGTTGGCATGGAGCCGGGCGGAGCAACACCAGCAAAGCCTTAATGCAGATAAGGTGTTTTTTAAAGTTGTATGAGCTTAATGTTGCCCTTTTGTCATTTCTTAACCCTAGAGCACTATCACCGGGTGAAGTTCACCTGAGCAAATGTATTTACATGATTTTCAATATGTTGCATTTTTCTGGGTGTCATGAGTCCCTGGGTAGCTTCACCATTGTTTTTGACATCTATGAAGGTGTGGGTGTTTCCCTAACCCAAAGTCCACTTTTTCCTACACGCTTGCTTTCGGGTGATTTTCACTCGGCGATAGTGAAAGAGGGTAATGTACGTTTTAACATAGCGATAGTGTTAGTGTTTAAAATCAAGCTATCTTGCCTCATGTCAAGGGTGACAACATTCAGGCTCACCATATTTTCACCATATTTTCTGTCCCTCGTCAACCACAGCTGTCACTCTGTGGCAGGATTAGTGTCTCTGACATCTCTGCTCGTGAGTAACACAGGTTTGTGATTTTCACCCGGCAATAGTGATAGAGGGTAATGTACGTTTACCTTTTTTTTTTTTTTTTGCCAAAAGCTACATTGTGTAGCTAGCTATTTATATAAATTATGAATATATCTCACAAAGTGGTAATTTCAAAGTGAATTCATATGGTGAAAACAATATTTTAATCAAGTCAGAGCTCTCGACATCTTTGATAGAGCTGAAGGAGGAAGTAAGAGAACAGAAAAGGACCATCAAGTTTATGGAGAAAATCGAGGAAGATAATCAGGCCGAAAAAGAACAGATGAAGAAGGATTTAAATCAAAAAGGGGAAAAGATCAGACGGCTCTCTGCATCTGTGAACGAGCTGCAGCAAGAACTGAAGCTCACCGTGAAGAAAACTGAGGCAGATCATCAGATTGAGAAGCAGAAACTTGCAGATCTCCAGACTCAATTAGATGAGAAAGAGCAGGAGAACAGGCAGTTCTTGACAAATATGAAAACGCTGGAGCAAGAACTCCAAGAACAAAAAACCACCATAGAAAAAATTGAGGCAGATCATCAGATTGAGAAGCAGAAAATGGCAGATCTCCAAACACATTTCGATCAGAAAGTGGAAGATAACAGAGAGCTTGCCTCATCTATGAACGAACTGAAGCAAGAAGTCAGAGAACAGAAAAGATTGAAGCAAATACTGAGGCAGAGAAAGAACAAATGCAGGAAAAGTTTCAAACTGTATTAGACGAAAAAGAACAGAAGAACAAACAGCTGGAAGAGAACATACTGGACCTCGAGAGATTGGTTGAAAAGTATGAAACTGAGAAAATAACAATGAAGAGGGATTTCCAGTCGCTGGTGGTTGTTTGATGTGTCCTTACTCACTGTCCAAGGAGAATATACTGGTTTACTCTGTCTTCCAACGATCGAGAACCAGGTTTGGGCAAAATTCAATGTGTTTTATTTGGGTGTTTTTGAGCGAGGAGCTTTGCAGAAGAAAGAGGAGCTGACTGACTGATGTCTTTTAGTCCTCTTCATGGACTTTGATGAGCATTAATAAAGACAAAAAAAAGTTATTTGTGACTTAGTGTGTGTTTTAAATCTTCTATATTTTGCTAAACTGGATTAGGGATAAAAATTTATCGGCATCAGTATTGGTAATGGCCAATATTGATGATTTTTTTTACAATATAGGTATCAGCTAGAGTGAAAATATCATTACTTATTGGGTTTACAGTCCAATGGTTCTCAATTTAAGGAAAAGGATTTTGCAGATCCCTTGAGAATGTGAAAAAATAATACTGAATCTGATTTTGGATTTTGATGCATTGATTTTGTTTCCCCCCCAAAAAAATGACCAATTCCAGTCAAATTATTTAACACAAAGCACCTTGACTCGTTTGCTCTCATTTGATTGTTGCATGTTTTGTTTTTTAATAGTATAAAAGATTTTATGTTATTTCCACAATTATTCAGCACTCACCTTTGAGTTTGTTGTGCTCAGAGTCAGCGGGAAACAGGCAGTCGGGGAAGAGTTTTGGGAAGGTGAGGCCGGCGTACTTGGGCCTGTTCTCCACATAGTTCCTGACTGTGGGCTGCAGTTTCTTCATGAACTCTGGTGAGGGCGTCCCAAGCTGCTCGATCACTTTGTTCCACTGGTCAATATCTGGTTTGAGAGTCAAGGCTTTGGAAGTATCATTAGTGACAGTTCTGGTTATGGAGAACAAAAACAACATGATAATATGGCACATGTACAAAGTAGACAAAGGGTGGTTGAAGCTCTGGCTTAACAAGGAAAATATGAGTTCAAATCCGAGGTTGAACCAAGTCAACAGCTCATGATCTCTCTAGGTGGAGCTTGCATGTTCTCCCTGTGTTACCATGTATAGGTCAATAGCAACACTATAAAATGCTCCCAGTGAATGGAAAAGAATGGGAATGTTTGTCTCTATGTGTTAACCCTGTGATGAGTTGCCCCATGTCCAGGGTGTTTTTCTATCCTGATACATCAGCCGGTTTCATTTTACTTTGTGAAAATTGCCTGATAAACGCTTCACAGTAGTCGATCATTTTTAAACTTGTTGGGTTGTATGGAGGATTTTTTAAATCCAACAACTGCTTGCTGTTTCTCAAACAATGCACATGTGTTTCTCCTCCCAGGGCCACGCCCTTCACTGCAACTGGGCCAATGAGGTACTTAGGAACACTGAGGGTTATAGATAACGAGGTACCTCGTTATCTATTGGTCAACGTTTTACTGGCCTCATCATGTCCACAGGTTGAATATTTTTATAATTATTTTTTGTTTAGCATAAGCACAAGGCTGTTACAAATCTATGCAACTGTTTTTGACCAAGACTGATAACAAACAGTTTTTGAAAATCCTCCATACAACCTTTAACCAGTCATTGCTTTTTGGTTGTTTGTCGTCCAGGAAGTAGTAGAGCATAAACACTGTTGCCGTTTCTATGTGGTAAACTTGGAAATTAAAAGGTACAATATCAAATTAAATTAAGTTAATATTTGACACAAGGTCAAAGGAGGATGTATACAGTCTGCTATTTCAACTCCTGCTTGCTGATTGGATGACCGTGCTTCCTGCTTTTTGGAAACTGTCTGCAGTCCTCAGATACCAGCCTGGCTAGTGTATTTGTTGACCTCTATCAGCAAATAAAAAAATGAGAAATATCTTGCTCACAGTGGCCTGAGAAAGTACAACCGTTATTCAACTCCACAAACATATTTTTGTCCTTTGAAGTGACTTTATTGATAGGGAACTTAAGGGATAAAAATGATACATTATTTGTGTTTTTCTCATCCTTCAGACCTGCTCCTAAGCACCTGCACTTTGGACCAGTATAAATGTGTAGTAAAGCACACATGTCTGACTACAAAGCAAATAACACAAGGGAGCAACCAAACCAATCTTGCCTGATGTGTGGACAATTTATGGACAGATCAAAAGATTTCTGAGATCTACTTATCAGATCAGGAGAAACAAAACTTCAGCAGATGAGACATCAATTTTAGAATAAGAATAAAAACTCAAAAATGTTGATTTTGCATCATCTGTGTCCTTTGTCCTTGTTTCTTTGTTTGTTTTCACTTTGGATCTTTGCATTTGATTATATTGCACTAAAAGCTATAAAATCCTGTCTCTTTACTGTGAGCAAGCGTGCAACTCCACCTACTTGTTTCCATGGAAATGGGTTACTTTACAGTGATTAGTGCCCTCGTCTTACAGCAAGAAAGTCCTGAGTTCAATCAATCTTTCTATGTGCACGCTCTCTCTGTGTCTGCATAGGTTTCCTCCACGTGCTCTGGTTTCCCCTACCACTAAAAACATGTACAATAGGCTCCATCATTGAAATGTTATGCTCTTTTCTTTGCACAACAATTTTTTATTCACAGCTAAAATCTATCTTTATGCAAATTTACAACAATCAACACACACCATCTCTCTTGTGTCTGAGCCGTTTGGTAACTCGGCACTTTACCTGAAGCTGTGACATGGCTTCTTCTGATAAAGTCATCATCATCTGTCACTTTCAAATGCACAGCTCCGATAAGAGTGAGACCGGGCCGAGGTCAGAAGGATACGATCAGTCCCAGAGAACAGCACACTTCCTCTTATCACCTCTCCATAGATGCAGCCCAGTGACCACATGTCCACTACAGCAACACACAAGTGCACTCAGCAAAACGGCATTATCAGCAGCTCCTTAACAGTAGAATGTGACTAAAGTAAATCTATGATACACAACAAATTACAGGTTTGATTAAATGACCTATATTAGGTTAAACTGGCTCTTGGAGCTTTTGGAGACGCTACAAATCAAGACTTCTGCTTTTGGTCCACCTACATCAAAGTTTAAAATTATGTCTACCGCCTTGTGATGTCATTAAGTGGTAGTTATAAAGTTAACAGTTGTTTTTAGTTGTTATGGGTCTGCCTTAGTTTACAGGACAATATAATAAACTTTTGGAGGTTGCCTTTTCGGAGTGGGTCAGTGTAATCCCTCTCATCCTAAATTCATTTTCAGTCTGAGCCTTTCTACTTTTTAGAGTGATTTTTTATTTATACTTTTCCCCACTTGAGAGCACAAAAGAAAGGGGGAGCATGTGGGGAGAGTGTAGATCAACTCAGACAATCTTCTACAATTTATCAGCTCAGAACAAAATTCTGAGAAAATGATTTATGAATTTCACATTACATTTCATGCTGTCACTAATTAACTCAGTGATGCCCAAATTCTTTATTTTGGCCCGCAAAGGAGTGCTCAGGTTGTTAGGACTATCTTTTTGATTCCATTTTATACTAAAAAGACTGTTAAATGACACCAAATCAGGTGTAATCTCCTAAAACATGTCAATAAAAGACAATTTAATCAGGCTAGGTTTGGCTCTCGGCACCCCTGATTTAACTGATAATTTATGGCCTACAAGAAAGTTAAAAGAAGGGGGGTGTACGTCTAATTATATACATTTTTGTTGTATTATTGTGTATTAATATGTATAATTGTCCATATTTTGTACAATGCAACTTACTTATCTGTTTAAATACTATTATGCATATGTTAATGTTTTAAGGATGGACCACACTGTAAAAGAGAACAAGTTGTAGGTAGGAGTAAATAAAGTAGTAAATTTGTACTAAAATTGTAGAGTTATTGATGCTGAACATTGTCTTCAGCAGCTGAACTTGTTGTTTACCTCTATTAATATTACATTCATCGATATTTCATGAGGCTCTCTATATCTTCTGTTGTACCGAGAAGCAAGTAAATAAAAAGGCCAAGATAGTTTCAAACTAGGTCAAATCCAAGGTTTAAAAGTACCTCTTAATGACATCACAAAGTAGAAACAAGTGTTTCTACAGGAGTTGAATGTTTAACAGGTGTGAATGAACTAAATGACTTCATGTTTGATTATGAAAAAACATTACAACACGATCAAAATATGTGTTAAAAAAAAAAGGCCCTTTAAGTGTTGTTAGGCAATGTTGTGTGATGCTGCTCTATTTTTAGTCAAGAGGCAAAGTTTAATAGTTTACTGCAGCGCATTACTCAAATAGATTAGAAAGCACCAAACCATCCCAAAACTTCCCTGATCTAATAAACAAAACACAAGAAGAGCGTCAGGCAGAGGTTATTGCACATTAGATGACAAGCTGCTGTTGGCCGTGAGCTCTGCTCCGTTCATATAAAACATCTTAAACTCATTGGTTTGAGTTGTCTTATCTTTAAAATATCCTGTATGTTGTAAAGAGCTGCAATCAGTATGACTGTAAAAACAAGGATTGTGCTCTTTTTGATAATCATCTGGACAATACAGACCATTTCTTTAAGTCACCATATTTGAAATGATGGCACCTTTTTATTGATTACCGTATTTGAACACATTTTGATTTTAATAAGAGCACAACTACAAAAATACAATAAAGTCTGCCTTTAGTTGTTTTGCAAATTGAAATTATTAAATAAGTCGATTCAGTTTTGCATCAAGGGTAGTTGCAGAGTTGTTTTAGGAAAAAAACTGAAACCCCTGGAGTAGTCGCCTATTAAAATATTCATTTGTTGCAGCTCAACTGAAGTAAATACAAATCTATCTGTGAAATCTTTTAGTGTAAGACAATAACTTAATGTTTTTACAGAAGGATACAATCTCTCCCTGGGAAGAGAATTTTATGGCGCACCATCTCTCCCATAATGCATCCCACAGACCAGATATCCACTGCACAAAGAGAGGGCAAGGCCAGGATCAGCAGGAGAACAAGAGAGGAAGCAGTGGTTAGTTAGACAAACTTAAAAGCCAAAAGTTAACAGAAAACAGTTGTTAGAGTTCAGACATTTAAAATAAACCATTTGTAACATGCACAACTAGTGGTTTAAGATTGTTAGATGCTATTGACTAATCAGGAACAAGATTTGCTTTGAATCATGAATAATCACCTGACAGCAGGATTGTATGACTTGAGGAAAGTCTTTGCAAATCCAGTGTCAATCAACACTGATGTGATTTACAATTTTTCCCTTTTTTCTGCTCTCTCATTGGACACTTCATTCCAAAACTCAGAAAATCCAAAATGTTGAACAGCACTGATTGGATTTGTGCAGACTTTCCTCAAGTCAAACAAGCCTAACCTCTTTCTCTAAAACCTGACTTTTGTCATGGTTCATTCTCAATGAAAACATTTCTACACAATGTGGATGGAGACTAATTGGGCCAAACAGACATTTTTAAACTAAGAAATAAATGCACTGGAAAACACACATTTTGTTAACTTTCTGTTTACAGACGTCCTCAATGCAGAATGTGCCTCACGGAAGAAAACAGAAAATGTCTTTGTCTTTCTAGTGTGATGTATCCATTTAGATTGCTACTTCATTTTTTCCAACTTCATGCTAAACTATCATTTATATTTACAACAATTAACTATCTTCCAAATTGAGAAAATTCACTTAAAATAGTGGCACAAATACTGAAGGTGGCAAAGTCCCACTTGTCTTTGCAGAAACGTGTTGAATCAGATTGTGACTTATGCTGCCAGTGGAATTTCTCGCTTCATCTTCTCCGGCGTTTTATCAATGATGTTTAAATCTGGATTGTACCCAAAGTAAAAAGTTTTTGCTCTAGTCTATTATAAATGCATCTACTCTGGTGAAAATGATTTTGCAGTGCTCTCAGCAAACAGGATGTGTTGTTAGCTTTAGCATGGCACTCCCTCACTTCTGATCTTTGCTTAATGCTTTGTGCTTATTTTCTTCTTTAAGATGGTAAAAATCGGAATGCTCATCGTCATTAAATCATGCACAAATAAACATAAAAGTTGCGTACCATTTTCTTTGTATCCCATTCCCAGGATGACCTCCGGAGCTCTGTAGTATCTTGTCACCACATACGGAGTCATCATGAAGCTGGTGCCTGCAGTCCTGGCCAGACCAAAATCCAAGATCTTCAGAGTGCAGTCAGACTTCACTACGATATTGCTTGGTTTTAGATCCTGTGAAGAGTAGAAAGAAATGTTATTTGTATGACTTAAGCAGTAGTAAAGTTAGGATGACCATATTTTCAAAATTAAAAACTGGGACACACCTTAATTTTTTTTGCGGAGGGTAATAAACATTCGGTGATAGCAGTTGGCAAATAAGTTTATTCTTATTTACTTAGTAATTCATGGCTCATTCACTGGTGCATTTTTTCCTCATGTTTGGTAATTTTCAGTCACAGTTTTCTCTTTTTTGACAAATGAAATAACAATATAATCCTTCCTTCACTGTTAAAAGCGTGGATTTGGATGCATTTGCTGGGACATGGGACACAGGGCTCAAAATGAAGACTGTCCCAGGTAAATAGGGACGTCTGGTCACCTTAGGTAAAGTAGCCAAATTGAAAAAGGACAGTAGTTTGCATTACAAGGCCTATAGAGCTCCTGCAGCTGATCCCAGCATGCACTGCGTATCCTTGGGCTGCAGGGACGGTTCACAGAGTTTTACAGAATACACACTGGGATTTACCAAATAGTAACAACAGAAGAAAGCCAGTCATTTCCATGGAGTGACAAACCATCATTTTGACAATAAAAGTGGATTTGTTCAGCTAAATCAACCAGAAGTGAGTCAAGACTTAATGGTTACATTACTTAAACTGCAGATGTATTGATTAGTCTTTTAATCTGGTTAACTATCGTCTTACAACAAGTCAAAAGCTTTGTTCTGACTGTATATTGGTGATTCCATGACAGTGTGATAGTGCTGTAAATATTTATCATAGTTTTACATCAGTTAAGTTAAGTTGCAATTCATGAAGAAATAAAAGTCGAAAATTACAGGAAGTAATCTGAGTTCTAAAACAGAATTCTTCTGCATGTGTCACCAAAAAGCTCCAAAGACAATTTTTACACAACTGACACAGTTTCTTGGAGTTTTAGCAATCATTTAGCACAATTAAAGTGATATAGGTTATAATAATTTGTGACATTGTTACTTCTGTAATATTTATGTTGATTTAGGCCCAGGTTTACAATGTGGTTGGTAGATAACATTTGTGGATTCCCCTCCACATGTGTCATATTTACTGGACAAAAGACAATAATGAACTTCAGCAAAACAACCAAACTAGTTATAAAGAAGCTAAATGTTTAGTGAAATCTTAATCATAATCATGTGTACCATGTTTTACAAAAAATTTAGTCAACCTGGCACTTTAGGCAGAGAGAGTGTTGTGAAAAGAAAACAACAGTATATACAGTATGTTTCACATCAGCCTTTGAATAGCAAAACTAAAGATAAACCAAGTTAACCAGAGCTAAACTAGGATGATTTTCAGGTGTTTAGATGTACTAAAGTTACAAAACAGAGCCATAGAGGGACACATGAGGATCGAACCTAACCATGATTCATTAGTAATTTCAATAATATTTTAATTTCTCTTCAATGACTCTGTGTTGACAAAAGCAGCACAAGCACTCATTCCAAAACATTCCTGTCATCAAGCACTAATCAAGAATAAAGTGCTACAATGAATGAAAGTCAGTGGAATCAGTGAGCGAGCCCAGCACAACGACGAAAAACAAGGCCTAAAGCTAACTCTAACACTATAAAAACACTTTACCCTGTGGATGATGCCGGCGGAGTGCAGGTGTTTAATGCCACACAGCATCTGGTAAAGCAGGTAGGACATTCGTTCATGATCCAGCTCCATTTGGATCACCTGGCACAAGTTGGCATCCATCAACTCCATCACTAGGTACCTGGAGGCAAGGATTTGTGCATTTAAAAAAGTTAAATTCTTGACAATGTTGTGGACTTTCTGATACTTACACATCTTGGAATTCCTCTAAAGATTTCTGTGGCGTGAAGACATTTAATAAACTGATAATCTGAAAGACAAAGAAGGATAGATCTTATAAGATACGAGAAACAATGAAAAAGTTGAGTAGACTTGAAGTAACAGTCAACACTATTGTACAGGATTGGAGTTTATTTTAGACTGACAGATTTAGTTATGTTTTTGTGTGTCATTTTATAAACATTTAGGTTATGGGATATTTTTGTTAAAGGAGATATATTATTTTAAATCAACTTTTCTGACTTTTTAACCATGTTACTACAGTGTTTTCTCATCATTAGTTTACTCAAAGTTGTTTTGGGGTTGATTCCTGCCTGTTTGAGTAATCTTGTACTGTCCTGCAGCTGAATGCACAAAAAATTGTTTTCACCTACCACTTGTCTGTATTTAATGCGATACTCCAAAAAATTCTATTCCAGGTAAAACATGCAGGGTTCAAAATATAATGTAGCCACTTTCAAAAAAAAAAATTGTAATTTAATATTTTCTAATAGTTGAGTTTTAAATTAAAAGCTGAGGCTTATTAGTTCTGCTGATCTAAACATAAGTTAATAGATCTGTTTCTATTTTTAAGTCCTTTTAGATCAATTTTGTGCTTCACAAAGAACAAAATGTACATTGCTGATATACTTATGTGATAGCTTATTACTAAATACACAGAAAAAACATAACAGGTCGTCTTTAACAAATTTCCCAAACCTTTCAAAGATGATTTGGAAGAGACATAAAAATAGGGATCAATAAGTTTATTGGGTTTGCTTAAATGAGTAAATTTAGTTTTTTTCCCATTTAAAATTACATAGTAAATGCATTATTTGGACAAAATCTAATGCTGAGTTGGTTTGACTGATATAAAATATTGTTTTAACACAAAGCAAACGGCGTTTTGATTGGTCCAATTGGGTGGTCTTTCCAGTTTTACTTTATATCTTATTCTTAAGCTGTTATTGCAGCCAAATATACATTATGTGGAAAGTAAACATGTATTTGTAAGAGCTAGGAAGTAGTTAAAGAGATTAAAAATATTGAAATACCTACGACTTGTTTTGCAATGTGAAAATCAGGTACAGCAACTTATAAATAAATAAATAAATAAATTAATTAATTAATTAATAAATACATGAACTAATGACTGACTAACTAACTAACTAAATAACTAAATAACTAAATAAATAATAAAAGAACCCCTGCACGGTATAAAACATTATTCCCTTGTACTTACATTTTTATGATTGACACACTTCATGAGCACCAGCTCCCTGTACGCTCTCTTTGCATGAGTCTGGTTCTGAAAGGGTCGGCTCAGCTTCTTGATGGCCACGTTTCGGTCCAAAACAGCATCATAGCCCGCACTGCAGAAGAAAAGAAGAATGAAGCAGAATGAATCAGTCATCTCTGTCCGCACAAGTACATGTCACTATTCACTCGCACCACTATTGGTCACGGCCAGTACAAGTTCTGCTGACAAAGACACAAGAGATGATGGATGACTTTATTGTTAAGACCTAATAGAAGGCAACACATCTGAAGTGCAGTGGGTGGCAGTGTGACCTGTGGGAAACTGGAAAATGTCACGTCTATAATAAGGAATTTTACAGACTGCTGCTGATTAACAAATAAGTAATAGATGTCTGTGTGTCTGTTTATTTGTATGTTTTTTTAATGACTTGCACATTCATGTCTTCAAAAATGACATCAAAAACATTTCAACATGTTTTTTGAGAATTTGTTACACCCAGTAATTGGGTTATCTGGATTTAAATAATTGCCCTGCCGTATAGAGTCGAGTGAAAAGGGAATGAGAGAAACTGTTGCAGTCTGATTGAAACCCACGACACTTTTCACCTGTGAGTGCAGATGAAAGATTGAAATGTTGGTCCAACTTGACAAGAGCATGTTCCTCATATTGACCTGAAAGTCTGGGCTCAGTAGCATGAAATACGCTGAATGTCTCTCATCCTGATTTTACATTAGGGATGCACCGATACAATTCTGGGATCAGACATTGAGCATTACATTTACTTACATTACATCCAATATCTGAGTCATTATATCCATTCAGCCAATATATGTTTGGAATTCAATAAAACTGGCTGACATTGACCCATGTAAATTTTATTCACAAAAGTTGTCACTTACATGATAAATACCAGTTACATTGCACAATTCGATCCATGAGTCATTGGTAATAACTGTGTTTAGAGAAGAAACAAAGCATTTTCAGTCCCTACACTGGAATCAGTTTGGACCAGTAGCGGATGTAGCTTAAAGCCAAATATTGATTTTGAAAAGTAAAATTTTTACAAGCTGTGTTGATGCAATCCAATTGAAAAATGTAGATATACAACGAAATGTCAAAAATGTACGAAAAGCACAAATTTTGGTTGAAGCCACATACATTTTCTTTGGGTTTAACGACTAAATCTTAACCTACCCCAAGCCCCAGTCCTCCTAAGCTTACTCATTTTGGTAACTTGAAGCTTAAACTTAACCATTAAACATAAAGAAAATATGTGGCTTCAACCAAAATATTTTATGTTTTGGCTTTTTAAAAAAATAATAAAAATGCGTGAAAACTTGCTTATCGTACTTTTTAGACATTTTGTTGTAAATTTAAGTTTTCTTCTGAGAATATGTTGCATTTTACAGTCCTGTCTGAGCAAAGCATTACTGAATGAATCCTGTTACACATTTAGTTTTATCAAGTACATATAGATTTTAAAAAATCTCTTTTAAAGTATGGATCTATATGTACAATGCACAAACAAACACTAAGTTGAAAAAAATATAATTTCTGTCATCTTAACTCTCTTTCTGTCTCATCTCCAAAACCTCAGAGGCACAAAGTTAGGAATTTCAGATTGCATTGCTTTTTTTTTTTATCAAGTTGTGGTTTTATAAATCATAAAGTAACATGGAAAATGACATACGTAACATTTCTGTACATATGCACGCTTTATAAATGAGACCGCTGGCTAGTTCATCTACATTTTAGCTCAAATAGCTCATCAAGTTCTGTGTGCTTGTGATTTTGTCATATTTTCTAGCTTTAGCAGCCTTTTTTACAGTCCCTTTTAGGTCACTGATCAGTATGGCACATTTTTAGTGTTCCATTATTCTTCTTATAGCCCTGATCATATTTTTTATTTTATTTTTTGTAATAATAACATTGAAGCTGTTCTGTTGGTTCAGGCTGCTTCATAGTTTAATTCTTGAGTTTTGCTGACACTATAAATGCCGTGTACCTGAGAACCAGGTTGGCCCTTTGTCAGAATTTATGAGTGTTTTCATTACACCTTCCACAGAGGCAGTAAAAGGCTTATAAAGAGAGGCGCTTCTCCAAATCTCTCCACTCGCTCCGGCTGACACGGTGCAAAGCAAACTTCCTGTATTAGTTTAATGTTGAGTGGGTTTGACGATGACATGGTGGGACGTTACATGATGTTTCTCTGGAGACTGACGGTAGCCATGGAAACAGAAACGGATTATAATATGATGAAAGATTAAACTAGTCTTGTTTGCTGAAGACTTTTCTTTCCATTCTCATATCTTTTGCCTTCGCTAAAATTAACCATTGGGCCTCACACATAAGGATTTTGAGCGACAACAGAACCAATACGACTGCTGTTCAATCAAACGTGAACAGATGTTGAAGTCGAGTGATTATGTCATCCATAAAGGATTACTGCACACCACAGCTGATACAAATCTCAAAGTATAGAGTATTTGTGGATGAAATACATTATAGTAAAAGACAGTGGACACAATTTAACTTTTTATTAAGTTTAGCTTGTTTTTATTTTGGTGAAATGTGTAGATTATTGCATTTTGTCCAACAAATATGACACAAGGTGAGTTACCTAGCAATCGTAATCAAATGGTTTACCCAAAGCCTGTTTAAATGACAAAAACATTGTGATTTGACAAATAATAATACCTGATAAAACCTTTCTTTGCTAAGTGATTGTTTAAGCTGTAAGAAAGAAAAAATCAATTATGTGTAAATTGTCTGTTCATTTTAGCACAAACAATCCAGTTTTAGAACAGATGCATTTTTGTTTAATCAAGTGTAAAATTATAACATTTATTTATTACAGTGTGTACCTAGGGCTGGGCCATATTGACAAAAATGAATATCTTGATAATTTTTTGGACATATCTTGGTTACAATATTCACACGATATTATTTTAAACCAAGAATTAACAATGTATTCAGAAAAATTGGACTGAAGACATGTGCTACCAATCAATTAGTTGCCTAAAAACAAAACTAGCAAGTGTCTCAACCATCTGACTAAATATCTGACCCAAGCAAAAAATACAAGATTTTCATGTGTTTTTTCAAGTTTGCAACGTGCTTTCTAACTACCGGTAATACAAAGTTTGGTGAACTAAGAGACCAATGATCAGTTGAATAAAATATCATCATCTAACTTTATTTACAATAGAATTTTACTAATTTGTTTTTTAGCTGCTTTTTTTGTTGCCACAAAAGTTAAACTTGATAATCTTCAAGACAACAATCACGATGTTATCTAAAATTCGATATATGTGTATCTGATCAAAATAAGTCATGAGAACTTTGAGATTATGTAAACTGCATACACCCACAGAGTAGGACAAGGTGGGCAATTATTTTTACCCAAGGGCCATATTCGAACTCAGACAAATGATGAAGGGCCGTACTACAGACCCTGGTATTAAAAAATTCTCACTGTTGCAAAAAAGTAAACTTGTAACAATTCGAGATTATCATTAAATTACTATCCTAAAGTCAAAGCTTTAAAATGTAATTTTACAATAAAGAGTCACTGTTTTCTTGAGAATCATGTCTAAGCCATAGAAAGTTTTCAAGATTAAATCTGAAATTTTCCAAGATTAAAATTGCAATTTTAATGAAAAAAGTAAAGCATCAAAGCTTCAGAAAATGTCTTCAGTGCCTGTTGAAGAATAATATTTCACTTTGGCTGCTTTCACATCGATAAGTCTAACATCTGCATAAAAAACACAATAAATGTCAGACTTTGTTATCCTGATCTTATAGCAATGTCCACGTGTTTGTACATTATCGCCACGAACAAAATTATTCTTTTATTCTTATGAAAGTTCAAGTTTTATCTCGAAAAGTTACAAAAATTACTAAAAATACTACATTTTTCTTGTATTTTATGAATTTTTTGGTTACATTATTACTTCTTTTTTGTACAATTACAAAGATTTAAAATGTCAACTATTATCATAACATTGAGAGCTTACTCACAAAATTTCCAAGTTTGTTTTTGTTTTATTTATTTTTTCCTGTTTCCTGTCAAGAAAAGAGGGTCAGGATGTTTTTTTTACATAGAAGCTCTGTAACAGTAATCCATGAATACAACAAATACAAATTCCATCTTTGTTTGAGGCTCATAATTACATAATATTATCCAGTGGTATTGGTTTGGGTTACTATAATACCAGAGGACAGCTGTGGGCCAGGAAAGCCACAAGCTTCAATCAGATTTACACAGAGCAGATCCTCCGGACGGGCACAGACCCAAAGTCGAGGCCTAAACAGGCGTTAACAAACAAAACATGATGGTTTGTGCTCTAAGCTGTTCTGCACCGACGACAAACGTCTGATAATGTATGCTATCCTCATTTTACTGTGAATCTATTTATATCCTCTTCTACTGCTCAACCTGGTGAGTGACTGACTGAGCCAGGTATTTATCAAACCGTGGGGAAGGAAATTTTAATACTTTTTACATGGACCTATATATATTTTTAACACAATCTATATTACGTAAAGCAATTTAAAGGGGTTCTATTATGTAAAATGTATTATTTAAAGATTTTAACCTCCTTTCGACATTTGTTTCATACGATTCATGCATGTTTGAGTAATCTTGTATTGTTCTTTGGCTTGAGCTCAACTGCTCAGAAAATCCCTGTTCTCACCTACCACCTATCCCCTCCCACTTGTCTGTATTACTTGTTAGAATTCAAATTATAATACTCAAAATTAAGCATATATGGTTCAAAACGGTCTCATAGCCACTTTCCAACAATAATAATTAGTTATTTAAAATCCGTTGCTTCTCACAGTTACATTTTAAAATGAAGAGGCGGGGCTTATCAGTTCTGCAGTTTTAAACAGGAAGTCAATAGAGCTGTTTCTATTTTTAAGTCGTTTTAGATCAAGTGTGTTATACAATGAACAAATTGTAAATTACTGATCTGCATATGTTCTGGTTTCTTACTAAATTGTTGAAAAAAAAAAAAAAAATATATATATATATATATATATATATATATATATATATATATATATATATAAATAGCACTCTTCCACTTTTCAAGGCACAAAAAACGCTTTAGAATCATAGATCCACTCATCAATGTAGCAGACACTGAGGCACTGTGGGTTAAGTGTCTTGCTCAAGGTGTTCGATTAGTCGCCCATCTAAGTACTAACCAGGCTCTAACTTGCTTAGCTTGTATGATCTGACAAGATCAGGCTTTAACAAGCAGGTATAGCCATAATTGTAACACTAATCTATGACATCTTGACATGACTCCTGTTGCTGTAGAGTTTAAAACTTGCAAAAAAAAAAAGGGTAGCGGCTTAGTCCAATATGACTGTAGTTGCTGGTTAAGGTTTTCCATGCCCACTGACGGGAATAAAGGCAGAAAAATAAATATGTGATGGACAAAAGAGCTTTGAAGCTTAAGCAGAAAAGCACCAAGGGCATGAGAACTGAGAAGACCCAGGAGATAACGCTGCAGTAATGGCTGACAATCATCGACTAAAGTGCTACATGTTTATCCTAAAGACATATCAGGAGCTGTGAAGGGTCTACGATGACACAGCAGCGGCACACATGAGTCTGCAGGTCTGTGTGAAGATGCAGATTGCGACACATTGGTCTAAGTGCAGCCCTGGCAGAGGTTTTGTGCATTCTGTCAGAGCGGGCATGGAGTGAATTACAATGAACTATGAGCCTGCGCTGGGATCGGGATTAAGTATTCTCTTAAGTGCTCGTGCTGCTAGTCCTTATGTTCCACACAATCACAGCCTACAGCAAAGAACACAGCAAACATACATTTTTGATTGTTTTTGGGGTTATTCTTAAGAAAGTTGTAAAACATCTTAATTACAAAACAATTTCCATATGTCAGACTATCACAATTTTTATAATTTTGACTTCGTTTGGTGTGATTTTTCTTTGTGGTAAATATTTATCATCATTTTTCAGCAGTTTAGATGACATTTTTTAAGAAATTGACAAATTGACAAAGTTGAAATTTATAGGAAGTAATTTAAGTTCTTAACCAGAAAAACATGTCGTAAAAAAAAAAAGCCAACTGACAGTTTCCTTGGAGGTTAAAAATCCTGGAGTCACTAACTTTTTTTATTTATGAATTAGTAATATGTGTGCCCTCCACTAAAAAGTATATGGTAAATGCAGCACTTTGTGAAAATATTAGACCACTGTGTGACTGTCTGCTGAATTGAATAATAAAGAATTATAGTTCCAATCAGGAGCTGAATGCTGCGCTCTGATTGGCTGTGCTTGGGTGGTTTCTCCAGTTTCACTTTGCTGTTTGTAAAAAGTGTTTTTAAGCCATAATTGCAACCAAAATGAAAACATGTTGATATTAACCATGTGCCGAAGACTTTATGAGAGGAAGTTGTCAGATTTTAAACCCGAAATTGTGTTTGCAGTGCTAAAAATCAGCTACTCCAACTTTAACAAAACAAGGTATTATTATTTGTCAAATCTTAATATCTGCATCATTTACTCGGATGTTGGTCTATATTTATAATGTGGGTGCTAGGTTGTGCAGTTACCTCTACATACTGTGCATATATTTGTTGAAGAAAAGACACTTATAAACCTCATCAAAACAGCCAAATTGGATGAAAACAAGCTAAATGTTTTGGGAAATCTTAATATGTTCATGTCCAATGTGCCTCCCCTCTCCAGGAATACAGAAGGAAATTAGCTGTAAGCTAGAATCTGGTACAATCATCTCTACCTTGTGCTTAGTGTAATTGTACATTGTCCTTAAAAAAAACATTACCTTACCTTACCTTGCTTTATTATGTTTTACTGAAAAATGTAGTCTAACTTTTTGGAAATAGCATTAGTTATGCCTGATTTCACTCAAAGAAAACAGTCCAATGATCTGTTTCTCACAAATTTGCACCTCATGCAATCATTTTCAACTGTATATACAGTTTTAGAACAGCTTTTTCAAACAACAAAATGAAAATAAGGGCGACCATCTAAGCCTGTCCAATTAGAGCAGCTTTGACTCTTGTGGGAAATAAGCTGTTATCTGAGATACTAAACAGCTATCTGAAAGTGTTCTTTTACACTAGTATACCATTTTGTTCATATATTTTGATTACAAATTACCTTTACCCTCACCACCCACTCCAAAAGTTCATTGAAAAGTTAATTACTTGAAATTAGTGAATTAACTAAGCTTAAAAACACTGTACCCAAGTTTTGCTGTCCTACAAATATCTTGTATTACTAACATTTTTACAGCAGTCTGTTTTTAGTAGACCAACAGATATGCTAATAATAAAAACAAATGCACTCCCTGGATTTTAGTGGACAGTGGATAATCTATAATACATTTTTATCTCATAAGAAACATTAACAGTATATAATGGCTGGGGGCAAACTATTTTTAACTCCTATGCAGTGCCTTTAACTAAATGCACCATCTCAAGAATAACCATGAGAATAACCAAGAAAACAACAAAACCTTCCGAAATGTGAAATGGAATGAAAAATGATTTGTATTAACATTCAAGCACTCACCAAACTATTCCCTGAGCTCCGGAGCCGATGGGCTTTAGATTCTGATAGCGTTTTAGGACTGTGAAGGTAGAATCTCCCACTTCCACGCTGTAGAACTGGTTGTCCACTTTACTTTTGCTCATGTTGTAATGTTTAGCAATATATGACACATCCACTTGTTTTCCAAATCCCTGTTCACACACAAGAGAAAGAAAACCCACTTTAGATAATCCAACAGCATGAGAAGGGTAATTTAGCTTGGCGTCATCTAATTCTAAAAAAAAAGACCTACACCTTGAACCAAACCTTGAACCAAACTGTATTACCAGGTGTAAATTGTACTTTTAGTACTACATCAGTCATTTTTCAATTGAAATAACTGTACTCTTACAAATGTTAGCGTTTTGGTTACTCCTAGCACATCGAGTGAGTGACAAAAGTGACAAAAGCTTTATCTTGACATTTGCAAATCACTTTTTCTTTGCACTTTTCACTCAGATTGAGATTATTGTGTTTTCTCTTTCCAATTAGTAAACTTCAGATTATAAATCCAAAAGAGACAGTTTCTCCAACAGTTGCTTGAGTTCAGATTGTGACTACTCCAGCCACTGTTGTTTATTGCTGTTTTATATGTAATTATGTTTTCATTAGCAACAGATAAAATGTAGTTTTGAGAGGGAATATAATGGTTCAATAGTTGTATTTGTAGTATTACAGTAATCAGCCATATCTAAATCCATTAAGGACTATTATTCTTCACTAAAGTGCACATAGCAATTAGTGAAACAGTCTCTACGAATGGAGGGACAACAAAAATATCAGTTAATTACAGAGTTGTTAATTACAGCAGTGCTCTCGGCTGGAGAGCAGCACTTCTGTTCAGTGTCAGACATTTGAAACAAATATAGACTTTATGTTCCAGTTATAGATTCAGAGGCAGTGCAGTCGCACTCACATGTAAAATGCAGACATGCCATGCAAAGCCTTTCAATAATTGAATCAAGCCCAGTGTCCTGCACAGCCACAGTCCTCTCTCACTCATGCAGTCCTCACTTTATCAGATTACAATGCTCCAGGACTTTACATCAGACACTGTATGGATGTAACTGAGAAAAGGAAAGAAATATCTACAGTACATCTTGAAAGTGAAAACTAAGATTTTTCCTTTTTCAACAACTGCATCGTGAGGTGGATGTTGTAAAAGTTTGCAATACCTCATTCACACATAAATTAATTAAATAATGGATCAATTTGGAGTGTCTTGGACAAAGCTTAAATAACTGTCATTGTCAAATTAAACTTATAGATTTTATCCAATATACTGAGTTTATTTTTTTCTAAATGGTCTTATTTAGTAGTGTCTTAGAAGGTGGTAGATCATCACAACAGTATAGATCAATGTAAAGCTTGTTTTACATAAAGTTAACGTGTTAAGACAATAATTGAAATCCGATTGTATGCTGTTTCAAATTAAACCACCTTTAAGTCACAGTCTTGTAAAGAATAAAATATGTAATCATAATCTTAATGAAATCACAGAGAGGGAAAGTCAAACATGCATCTGATCCTTTTCCATGTTTGGTCGTAGTTCTTGTAGCATTGCAAAAAGCCCGGATGATTAAATGATTGGTCTGTATTGATGATAAAACAAAAAAAGTGCATTTAACTGCAATCCGAGTTTGGTAAATGTTCATTGGCAGGATTAGTTGCATTGTCAAGGGCAATTTGCTTGATAAAGAACAATAAGGAGAATCAGTACAGTACCTTTTTACCTGTATGGGACACACACCTGACAAAAGGCTATCTTCACATCCAGGATCGGTTGACTGCAGTTGTATAAGAAATGCCTGCTCATAAAGACCTGAAACACAGAAGATCAAACACAGTTGAGAATTACTACAAGAATACTTACCAATACTGTTTATTAGAACTGTAAACTGTATAAAAATATACTTTGTAAAGTTATATTGTTATCCTCTGCTTGGGTCAAAAAGAAAGGCAAACTGTTTACTTTGTTAACTTTGAACCCTTTGTGCAGCATAAGAACTTTTTTGGTAATTGATTAGTTGGGCAATTATTCTTTTGATTAACGATTAGTTATTTAGAACGCAAAAGTCACTTGAATGATTCTGCAGCCCAGAGGCTCAATCCAAACGTAATTTTGTTGTGACAATGATAATAAATCTAATTCTGATTCTATATTCTATTTTCTGATTCATTGCTGTATTCACTTCCGGTTTAGTTCTGTAAACGTAGCCAACATGTTAGATGTTCTTGGAGACAATCACAAACAGATATAACTACAAAATTAAAAAAATAAGCCTAGATTAACAATTTAGGGCTAGTAACAGCTAAACAAGAAGTGCACTGCCGGGAAAAGTGGGCGGGTCAGAATAAGGCCAGCAGTCTGGAAGCTTTTGTGATGTGTTAAAACTTATATAAAGACCAGTAAATGATTATTCGATTACCAAGTTAGATTATTTTTAGTCTTATTAGTTTTGAGGGAATGGGCTTGTTACAAACTGAAACAACAGAAGTTTCAGCTGCTCCTCCTGGACCTGACTGTTGTTTATTATCATCTGGTTTCCCACACCAAATGAATCAAATCCTCCAGCTAAGATCCTGACCATGTCAAGCACAACATCATGCACATGGTCCCCAAAGGCCGTTCTGTGGAAACACTGCTGACACAAGCAGCACTGAAGGATGGGTCAAATGCAGAATTTCCCTCCTAAAGGCTTTCTAAATAATCTATCTACGACAATAAACATTACTCTCTAATTATTCAAATACATAACAAAATCATGCTTGTATGACTAGATCTTTACTGTGACATATTTAGCCTATTTAATCGCTTAAGAAAAAGAAAGTGTTAGTGTAGTTTAAATTGAGATTGAGAACTACAAATGACTAGAGCTGTAGTCGACCAACAAAAACATTGGTCATGTCTAGCTCTGGAACTAGTTTGTTTTTCTGAATCTCAGTGGACTTTTATGGTCAATTAATTAATTACTTAATTCATTCATTCATTCATTTTTCAGTTACTTTTTGATCTAACCATTTATTTAATGCAAATTGTGCTTGTAAAGACTAAAACACAATGGAGTAACATGTGTGTAGAAGAACAGATCAATGATTCTGTCCCAAATCTTCAATTAATTCATTTCTTTTTGTTGCTGTTCAATAAATCCTCTATAATCTAACTAAAAGAATTAGTCGACTAATACAAATTTTGGATTGACGATGACACCATAATCGACTAAGTGACTAACAGACTACAGCCCTACAAATTACATAAACAACTCTTTGAACTCCCTCTCTCTCTTTCATTCAATTGTTATCTAAGTGATCCTCTGCTTCATCTATGTTTCATAACGTGGTTCTCGGTGTAAACATTTTGAAAACTTCTATTATTAAAAAATTTATTTACCGTAAGATTAGTTACAGATCATAACGTTTCACACAGCTCACTGATCTCTCCGGGGAGCTGTGATTTCTGACGACCTGGACTTCATCTAATCAATGCATCAGGATGACAGCAGCAGTGTGCGTGACTTTTAATAAGGAACTATTCATTTACAATACAACATGGCACATCAGCTGATTCTCTTTCCATTCCTCACTGGAGTTCAGAGTAAATGTAGAATAAGTTGGCTGAATGTGCTGAGACGAGTGGTCACAGAAATGCTGCTGAAGTCGGGCTAATACAGCTCAGCACCTATCGCCCAAATGTCCATTTATCATTGTGACTGCCGGGGAAACCTCATCAGGGCACTGCCAGTTTACTGTCCCAGCCGCATCATACTCCTGCTTTAGTTTAGAACAACACTAGAACCATGTGGAGGGTAATATGTATGACTTTCTGGTTGGTTGTTCAGCAGACTAATGTTTTTTGTTGCAGTGAGAGAAGTGAGACTGTGTGGTGAAATAGTTTGGACAGTTGACTTTTAAGGCAGAGCTGGACGATGTGACAAAATAATCATAGTGATCTCATTGCTTTGACAATCATATTTTCTCTAGAATGCAGCTCCACGATCAAGTACAGACAAGTTTTGCCATCCACATCACCTTTTGGTCAAACTCTATTACCTGTGAGTGACAGATTTATCTAATCAATCTGTTGTTTAATCAATCTGATAGATAACACATCTTCACCTTAAACTTAAATTGATATTTTGCTCATGTTTCTATGGAAAAAAAATAAATTTGGATTGTTCTAAAATTGTAACGATTATTCTCTTATTTTTTTTGTTCTGATTATATTGGGGCTTGAATAATCATGATTATCGATGAACCAAATGATCTTGACATCCCCAGTTAGAAGTTGGATCCACTGTGGGAAGTGGAAGAAAAGACTGGGTTGTTTTCTTTGTCTTGATGGTCGACTGAAGTGAGACGAGTGGCACCACAAGTTCATCTGAGTCTAAGACTGCTGACCTTTAAATCTCAGGTAATAACACACTGCTCGAGCGGTAATGATAATACATGTTACTGTGAACTGAATAAAGCAAGGGAAGGCAGACAAAGTCATTCAATTTGTAATCTACATGAAGAAGAAGAATTAATTAGAAGCTTAATTATTTCAAAGGCTTTAATATTGTTACAGTGAGAAAGGCAAAACCTTTAGCAAAGAAATTATGTAATTCTTCAATGTTCAATCTGACGAAATATTGTGATCGTATTACAAGAAATCTCACAATAATTGTGGGCTGTCACATATAATAAGTTATAAACTTTTACAAGCCTTTGTTTTCATTCATTGTTTTGTTTCACTAACAGCTGAAAAACATAATGAACTGAATAGACCATCATCGTCAGCTACATTTCACTGACAGCCTCGATTCACAAAAGGCTTGTCAGGCATTTTTAAGGGAAATGGAAGTATTTAACTTTAGCACAATAAATATTAAATCATTATTGTTACATCCCTACCTGTAACTATACTTAGGTATGCACCGATCCAGCTTTTTCACTTTTGATACCGATTCCGATATTTTTGGCTTTCAGTATCTGCCAATATCCGATATCAACCGATACTAGTGTAAGGACTTAAAAACCTTATTTTTCTTATCAAAACATAAAACATTTGGTCATATAGTGTTATGCAACTATTTTTTATAGAGCAAGTCACAACTTAACAACTTAATCTGAATAAAATGTCAATCATTATGAAATGTTCTGAATCAACATCAACCAGTAAATTAGTTACATTATGTCCAGTTAAAGGCACAACAATGGTATCGGCTGAACCGATATCATGGAGCCGATACCCGATCCAGCAAAATCTCCTGGATCGGCACCGATATCTGATCCCAGTATCGGATTGGTGCATCCCTAACTATGCTCATTCCAGCATTGACAGTAATCAATCCAGTCTGAAAAGACATTATGATGAAAATAAAAATCACAATTATTTAAATCATAATTGATATCACGATTATTCAAACTATTATTTGCTTATAAAGACTGCAGAGTGTTAGCGTCCCTTAAATGTAGAAAGTGAAGAGATAAAATGAAATATGTGACAGATCTCACTGAAATAATCGCAAATTATTCAATTGTAAAGAAACCACCTATTTTCCATTCAAAACAGGCTTATAATTTACGGTCAATAATTACGTTTACTCAATTACAAAATTTTTGTAAATAATTACTGCAACAATCGTATTTGAAATTTGATTAATTGCACAGCCCAAGCCTCTTGTATCAAGCATTTGCTCATGTACAAAACACACAAACACTAAAAATACAAACTCTGTGGTGGTGCTTATATGTTTGGTGTTATATTTTACATGTGCATCTTCCAATATTAATGAGCTCCCAGATAACACATGGACTCATGTCAGTTTGAACCTGCAATTTAGCATCTGGGTTGATAAATGAGGCCCTTAGAGCTTCTTCAACCCAAAGCTCAATCATGTAACTGACAGTTTACAGAGAACATGCTGCACAAACATGTAAATATGAAGGCCCAACATCAATTTTCACTTGACTATAGTTTATTTTCTCTTACATTAAATCTAGATCTCTTCATTCATGAGTCCACAGTTTTCCCGGCTGGTCTCCTCTCTGTCCCTGCCTGTCATACTTCCACCATTCCCATCCCTGAGTCTCTTGGCATTAGTGAGCGACCGCCCCTCCCCCCAGCCTCATTGTGAGTGCCCCAGCAGCCTCCCTCTCCTCTCCTCTCCTCTCTCCTGCAGTATATGTATGCAGCCACGGCCTCGCTGTGGTGCCCCGGCTGAACACAGAGCAGCCTCCCGTGTGGGCACAGACCAAACACACTGGACAACTGAAACATGAAAACACGGCGAGCGCGATCAAACAGGGCTTCTGCATGGAAATGTAAGACCGATGCGTTTGCTGGAGTTGTGTCTCTGCGCCTCCACCCTTGTGTTCTGCATAAACAACATGGCCCAGCTCGACACATGCTAAAGCTGCAATTTTAGAACTAACAACAACTCAAAAAACACTACGATAACAAAACAATAAAGCTTTGAATACGATGTGACAACAAAGCAACTAGTAGGTTTTCTTTCTTAAGATATTCACCAAACCACTTGCCTGTATTTACTTGTTACTAGAGCTGGGCAATATATCAAATTTTAGATAATATCGTGAATGTTGTTTTGAAGATATGCAAAATTTTAACATCGAGTATATCGTCCAGTTAAAACAAGCAACAAAAGACTTCATTTACAATAAAAATTAAATAAATGATGCTGTACTTTCCTAAAGACAAGGCAAGTTTGAATGTTTATTCTATCAGAATTTGTACATTAAGCAATTCAAAGAGCTTTAAAATACAGGAAAATTGGTTATAACGGGAGATTGCTGCAGTTTTGTGATTAATTTGACAAATATTTCATCTTAAATACATCTTAAATTAGAAAACTAAGGACTATGTGTGGCTAGAATTAGTAACATTTTACATGTTTTGAGTAGATTTTGATTGGTTTGAATCTAATTGCCAACAGAACAAATCTCATTGTACTTAAAGAAAAATGTACACAAGTTTTAAATTATGAAAGAATACTTTTGTTTTTGAGATAATAACTAAAATAATTTATCTGTTTTATTTAAAACAGTAAAACATGCTCAAATCACGTCAGTCAAAGCCATTTTAAACAGTATAGAATGTTAATTTTAATTTTTTCCAAACATCGTTATCAAGATTTAACAAAAAATGATCGAGATATTAATTTTTGTCAATATCACCCAGCCCTACTTGTTACCTACTTAACAAATTCAGATTCCCAGCAAACCATGGAGGGCTCAAAATTGTCATGTAGAACTTTCCAACATATCTGTTGATACAGATGTATTTAACAATGAAGAGGCGGGGCTTATGAGTTCTGCAGTTTTGAACAGGAAGTCAGTAGGTCTATCTCTGGACCTTTTTACATACGTTTTGTGTGTTTAAAAAAGGAAAATTACTCATCTACAAATGGAAGAATTTGTAGTTTTTGCACCTCCAAATCCATTTGAAGATGAGCAAATGCTTGATAAATAAGGATCTAATTCTTCTTTAAATTACACCTATTCTGTTATATCCACTTTTCTGAGTTTTTAACCCACAGCAGTGTTCTCTCGTGATTAGTTTACTCAACGTTATATTTGGATTGATTCCTGCATGTTTGAGTAATCTTGTATTGTCCTGCAGCTGATGTTCAACTGCTCAGAAAATCCCTGTTTTCACCTAACACCAATCCCCGCCCACTTGTCTGTATTTACTTGCGCGATTACTCAAAATTTCTTGCATCTGTCCAAATCTTTTTTTTTTTTTTTATTAATTAATGTTTTTATATTTTGTACTTTTGTTTATCTGCCTTTGTCTGTAAGGCGTCTTTGAGTGTATTTAAAAGCGCTATATCTATAAACTTTATTATTATTATTACTATTAAATTCACGAAAAATCACAAAGGCCTCTGTTAATGTAGCCCTTTATCTGTCTCCTTGTTTGCTTGCGCCTTACATCTAATTTTTGGGACGTGAACAGTACATCTGATGTGATCACAAAAAGAGGCACACGAGCAAAGCAAATCGGACAAAAACAGAATTTAGATAATGAAAGTAATCATTTTAAACAGCATTGCACAGTCTCACAAATACTTTACTCTAAAAGATGTTTTTGGTGATCATGTGATGCCTATTGTCACTTTTGTTGCACTGTGGCATCTTTTTCTGCTCTTGTGTTTCTCAAAACAGCAGTATGCTTTGGCAAACTCTTGTGCTAAAACCTGTTGTTTGGCTCCCTTATTCAGTTAATTGAAACATATTGCATTTTATAGCACAGGTTTTATTGCTGATTTATCCTTGTGCTTGCTTTAATCTAGTTTTATAGACTCACCAATTCCCAATTCAAATAGTAAAATCTGATTTGGAGCTTACCCTTTTATCTGCTGACTGATGCTTTATTCATACAATTCTAATCCAACACAAAACATGCAGAGTAAAAAGGTAAAATCCTCCAGCTGGTATTTCTGACCAAAGCCTGACTCAAGACTTGGAGCTGTGTCCCTGGGCACTGCACTGTGGCGCTCACTGCCCCTGCAGATTTGAAGGATGGGACAAAAGAAGAGATACCTTTTCATTCAGGGACAATAAAGTCTGCCTTAATGTTCAGTTCACTACAAAATAAAAGATATGTGAATAAGCAAGATAAATTAATTGTGGCAAAAAAGACCCCAAAATAAACTTAAACTCACCTACACTTGTCATATTAGTCCTAAGAAACATACATTAACTAAACTACTTTTTCTATATGAAAACAACAAAACAAAGCTATTTCTTTCTCACTAAACACTTCAGCACGCACATTTCTTACACCCAACAACCAGTGTCTCTTATTATAATCTTTATTTTGATACCGACAAGGTCAGTGAGCAGTGGATGTCATGGAAACACACTGGTACAGCATCAGAGCTTCTCTATCAAAGCCAATACAAAAGCATCATGGCCGTAGAAAACATTAAACAAATATACACAGCTGATGAAGTTTGGGTTCTTTCTTTTTTAATTTACTAAACATGGTGCATCAAACAGTCACAGCAGTATAAGGTTACTGAGGGTATTTCCATTAAGGATCCTATAGAGTAAACAAGTGGTCTACTTTCAAATCAATAACAGTGGTTATCTTTTTGACCAGCCCTGCCTTCAAGTCACTGTAACCATATACACAGTCCATTATTTTACAGTTTATATCATAAAACAGCTAAAGTGCTGCACTTTCAAAGAAGCTGTTTGGGAAAATGTAATAATCAAGGTCACCACACTAAAATATTCTATGTTTTTATCATTTTGTTATGACACTTTTATGTCTGTGGCCAAAGCAACACTGTGATGCAGCTGGTAATCAACCATACACAGCACTTCATAAAAATAACAAACAGTATGGTTATTAAAGACCCCGAGCCAGCTGGAATAGGTCTATTATGAAATATTCATAGAGTAACGTGATGACCTTTAGGCTACAACAAATATGTAGACTTTAGGTCATGTGTTATGAAAACAAAACATCCCAGCATTTCAAACTGTCTTAGAAATGTCTTATCTAACCTAGTTTTGTTGGACAGATGATAGTTGAGGGTCTAAAGCCTGACTGTCCCACATACTAGAAGTCCTGATGCTCTGCATAATGCACAAGGTGCGCAGCTGAGTCCTGGAGAGGGAGGTGGAAACACTCTGCATGCAGGAGAAGGCTCACAGGGCCTATACAAAGCTTGTGTTTTGAACTGTATACGGCTATGGTCAGCCATTAACCAATTGCACCACTCCTGTAATTTTCCTATAGCCTTTATCAAAAAAGCAATGCACAAATGATCACACAAGGCCACGCGACTGTAGCACTTATGTTATGATCAAAACAGCGCATTAAGTGGCCACTGCATGATCATACGATAACTATTAGACAGTGCGCAATCTCTGAGACACATACAGCATTAGGCTGTGATGCTCAGAAGAGGCAAAGGCGATGGGGAGGGAGTAGGCTTCTGTCTGGGCAAGACAGCGCCATAATGGAATCCCCGCACAGTGCAGCATGTTACAAAACCGACCTCACTCTTTGGAAATGTGTTTTATTCACGCTTAGACCCCATTAACACCTTCTTATCAGTCTGCAGTCATCAGCAGCACTGCCCTTTACAGTCAGCCTCATCCTCCTCATCACATCAACCAAACAACCCGAGGGCCGGCCTTACCATTCCGTGCCAGCTGATGACGAGCCCAGTCCTGTGACAGTCCTGTTCAAAACATCCTCACAGCAAACATCACGCCGACCATGTCCGCTGCTCCGGACCATACAGATGGAGGGAAACAGGACGAGGGTCAAAAGAAAATGGCGATGGGGTAAATAAAAACACGCAGAGGTGCGCGGGTCCTCGGGCGGATGCTGCTGAATCACTTGTTCGGTCCCACGGCCGCTCACCACCTTGCAACCATTGTGCTGCAAGATGCTGCCTGTACCATTGTGGAGCGAGACCAGCGCGCGAGCAGGGAGGGAGGGAGGGAGGGGGTGTAGGGAAATGTGTTACCATGGCGACAGAGCATGAGCACATCTGACGTCAAAGGAGAGAGAGAGAGAGAGAGAGAGAGAGAGAGAGAGAGAGAGAGAGAGAGAGAGAGAGAGAGAGAATTGAAATTACATTTATTAAAATTATCATAAAATGATGTGGTTATTAAAAGACTAAAAATTAGACAGAAGTTACGTACACATATGTGAGAATATGCAAAACAATGATAGTTCCATTGAGTTTCTGTAGTTTTCAGATGTATGTCCTGAACTGTGTAGAAAGACCTGTCTGCAGTAACATATGTGGGGAAAAGACAGAGATGCTAAAAGTACTGAAGTTACTAGGCTACTGAAGTAAAGTACAGTTACCTGTGTAAAAATGACTCTGGTAAAAATCATAGTCCTGCTGAAATGTAATTTTCTTAAGTAAAAAGTAAAAGTACCTGGTTAAATAAAGGTCAATTAAAAAAATGAAACAATCACTCTGCTAAAAGTAACAATGTAGTCTTAGTTAAAATGACAAAAATGCTGAATTTTTATTCCAGTTTTAGTTATTTTAGCCAGCTTAGAATAAAAATGCAAAAAATGTGGCAGCGTATTTCTCTTGTATGAAGACTTTCTTGTCTGTTTTCAAGGGATTTGATCTTGAATCAAATTTGCCACTGTCTTACATCGTTAACAAATAATTTGTCTTGAATAAGAATAAAGTTATTGAAGAAGGCAGAAACATCTCAAAGCAAGTCAAATAATCTAGGTCCATCAAGCAACACCAATTTAACCATAAAAATAAAAAAAATAATAAATAAATAAGTATAAATACATTAACCAATATAGAGATTTTTTTTGCCGTGCACAAAGTTGTGTAATGTTGTGGAGTGTGAGAACCTGTTTTTAAATTGGTGAATGGTCTATTTATATAGCGCTTTTCTACCTTTCCAGGCACTCAAAGCGCTTTACAATCTAGCATCCACTCACCCAGTGTACGCAGACACTGAAGCAGTGTGGGTTAAGTGTCTTGCCCAAGGACACAACAACAATCTACTCCTGTCGTCCCACTGTGCACCTGGTGTTCTAACGGTCTCCCATCCAAGTACTAACCAGGCCCTTTCTTGCTTAGCTTCTGAGATCTGATGGGATCAGGCTTTGACAAGCAGGTATGGCCACAATTTTAGGAATTAGAAAGTGCAGATACTTCTTGAAAAATGTAAGCAAACGTAAAATTCACCAGATTTTTAAATACTCAAGTAAGTAAAAACTATTTAAGTACAATATTTAGTTGAGATGAAAAAAAAAAAAAAAAAAAAAACGTACTATTTTCAAGTGTGCAATACAAAGCCGTGAGCACTAGATGGCGGTAGAAATGACAAAAGGGACAAAGCAGTCTCCACTTTGAAGTCCAGCAGAGGAAGGAAGTACTCAGACCTGAATTGTTTCCTGATTGCCATGAAGATTCCAGCGCAAAAATAAGTTTATTATAGGCTAAAAAATATATTTTTTCAGAAAGAAACGCCTACTGTGTTTACATAATGAATTATATTATATTTGATTTTAAGAGTTCAAAATTAGGCAGGAATATGATTATTAAAGTTTGACTCTGATATAGAAAAGCCTACATCTTATTTTTGATGTCCTAAACTTCATCTGTGCCCTGCTCTGGAGTGAGTTTTGCGTTACTATAGAGACGGTAAAGCCAGTCCCCGCGCGGAGAGCCAATGGAGAGCCACGCTGAGGTGTCTGGTTACTCCCAGACAGCCCACGCTCGCTGGGCAAAGGGAGGAGGGCTTATTCCGCTCCTCAACACTTTGGGCAACTTGGCTGCGCCTGAGGAGAACTGCAGCGTAGTCGCCATCTAACGCGTCTTCAACTACTTTCTTCAACCAGAGCACGTTTTTCTGCGCCTTTTGTGGAAACTACTCATCGTGAATGTGGATTTGTGTGAAACCAAGCCCCGCGCGGCCGTAGACCTGTTGCTGGCTGCCTTTGCCGTGTGTTCAGTTGGCGAGTCTCCTAAGATGTTGCTGCTTTGTGGATGGGATGGCGTCTGGTCCCGTGTGCACTCCTAGCCCTGTCCGACCACCAGCAGCAGCACTTGTAGTTCACGTTTTTGACTAGCTCTCCCTCTCGCCCGCCGGTAAGTTGTGAAAGTCTCTCTGGCACTTGTGTGTAATTGTGTGGCTATGAATAATGGAGTTCTTGTCAGGACATTTTGCCGGGGAAAACACGAAGGGCCCCATGTTGCCACAATTTGACCCAATGTTGAGTAAAGGCTAGAATAGATTTACAGGCTACTGCATCATGCAGTAGGATACAGTTTACTTTAAACTAGTAGGATGTCATAAAGAAAAGAGACAACCATAATACTTAGATCTGATTATCAAAGCAGATCAATAACACAAGGCAACTTCCTTTTGGACACAAACTAGCCACAATGTAGTGGAGATTGGTGTCCATATAGCCCTGAGGTCTTAATGCTGTAATATGTCATTTCAGACTGAAGGTTTTATTAGGGTGTGAGGAGGCAGCCATATCCCCCTCCCCTTCATTAACATAGACAAGTAGTAAAGTTATCCCCGTGTCAGAGGTCAGCACCAGTCTGAATATGTGTCACTGAAGACAAGGAAGAGGTGGAGAGATTGGGCAAGGCTGGCATTCCCAGGCTGGAATTCCTAACTCTCAGATAAAGTTTGTGCGCATCAGCATAGGGAAAACAGTGGGTTGGGTTTTGAGGGAGGAGTGGTTGAAATGAGGTTTTGCAAAACCATGCTCTGCTTGTCACGGTACTCATAGCAACCCTGTGATTAACAGAAATGGAGCGGATGAGGTTGAACCCAAAATGAGCACTGAGAGCCATCCGTCCAAAGCAGCAGTGATGCTCATGGAAAAGTCCAGGCTGTAGCTGCTTCTCTCCTCAGACACACAAAACAAAACAATTCAGTGCAATACTCTTGAGTCTGATACCCAGTTTCTACATGACAGGTCGAGACAATCTGGAAAAGCCAGTTAGATGATTGCATAAACGTTCGGTACAAGAATGTTATGACCTATTTAATAATATCTGAGAAGAAAAGTTTAGGATTAGGGACTTTATTCCTCAGAAGGATACATCTAAGTTCAACATTTGAAAACAGTTTTTTCTATGTGTGTGTTTTTTTCTCAAATCCATTCCTCTTCCAAATGCATTTGCCAGCTGTAACCACAGCCCCGATGTTGGGAGGATATGAACAAATTCCTTCTCAAATCATAACGTTTGTTGGAAATACTCCGTAAACACTGAAGGAAAAACATAAAATGATCTGTTTAATTTATCTTAGTAAACAAAAAGAGTTTATAGTTGAGTAGATTTAGGCGCAGACTCTGGATGTCTCTCTGGTGAACTGTTTTAGTTGTATTTTTCAGAAGTTTCTGCCCACTTTCCTGTCTGGTGGGAGGAAAGAAAAGCTGCTACAGAGTAAAGAGGACTATCACGTTTCCTGGATTATTTTCTTTAAAATCCTTGTGACTGTGGGCAAGACTTTCAAACAGCAGAAATCTAAGCCTTGTTTAAATTCTTCTTTGTACAGCTACAGTGTTGGAATACGTGGAACAAGTATGCCCACTGTTTGACAAAGGTAGAAAGAATGAGGCGCTCAAGTGCTCAGGGCTGTCTGCTCTGACTCTTTTGGGCTGCGGCCTCCTAAGCCCCCTCCATAATGAGCAGGAGCATAGTCCAATGAGAGAGGAGCACAGATAAAAACATTCCACTGTAGGTCTTTACCGAAATAACAAGGGCCACCAAACAATCAGTCTTCACAGTTCCATTGGCCTCCATTCTCATGGGCAATGAGCAAGATTGGGAACAGCCCAATTCACCTTGTAGCCTCCCACCGACTGAAATTGTTAACTTGAATTCCGGGATTAACATATCACCCTGCTTACTCATTAACTTCCTTTGCAAGTCACACTTCAGTTTCAGGAGATCTTTTACATATAGTAATTGAATGACACAAAACAGATGACTAGTTCATGTTAATACGCAGATGCCACTGAAATACACATCTCTTCTGCTTATTCTGCTTTTGTGTGTCGTCTTTTGTGACCATCGTTAGACTGTGACGTCTTGTCTTGACATTACAAAAGATTTACAGCTGCTTTCCTGTTTGTCTCATCTTAGCATTTACTTTGCTTTGCTTTACACCTGGATTCCTCCCTGAACTTCTCGTTAGACTTGATAATGAAAAAGATTGTACAACTTATTTTCACGGTGTAGAAACTTTGTTGTCCTTGCAGCTTTTGTCGTGCAAATCAATAAAGTATTTGCAACAAGGGTATAGCTCGGCAATATATCGAATGTTAGATGATATCATAATAGTTGTTTTGAAGATATGCAAAAATAAAATATCAAGTATATCATTTATAGTAAGCAAAATACTTTAAAATAGTTATTTAAGATACACATGAAGAAAGTTACAACATTGTAAATGTTCAAGAAGAAGAAGGTGATATTTTAGTCAATTAAAGACACATTTTTTCTTTATGAATAGTAATTTAACCTGCAAACTTCTGAGTTTGTGTCTTGTGAAGGCAGTTTGGATCAAATATTCGGTCAGAACATTGAGACACTCACTAGTTTTGAGAAAGAGGAACCTGTTAGGCGACTGATTGATCAGATGTCTTAAGTCGACAAAAAATGTAGTTAAGTTAAACTTCTAATACATTTAAACATGTGTTTGAACATTTTCCTGCTGGTTTGAAATATCGTCTGAATATTGTAATCAAGATATTGACAAAAATTATTGAGATATCCTTTTTTGTCAAAATCGCCCAGCCCTAAGCGAGGGAGTAATAATTCCCACAAAGTGGTGTGAACATGCTCATAACATGCAAAAAATCTACAATTTACATAAAGTGGGCCTAAATAGGTATTTTGTATTATAATATAACTGTATTTATTTGCAAACCCCAAACTAGGCTAATGGTTTATTTAGATACAAAAAACAAAAGTGTTTGTCCATATTTTTGTCTCTCTCTCGTATAAAAATTGTTTTTACAAATGTATTGGTTTGAGAGTATTGGTTGTTTTCAGATTGTGGAATGTGACGTCAGATTTTCCCGTGTTTACCCTTATACTTTTCCTTGAAACATCCAAAAGGTAAATCAATAAACATTGAACCGGATTATTCTTATTTGTAACCAGACCCTAGAACTCATACAATAAAACATCATTCAAATATTTACTTAGTTTCCCCTATTTACAATAAATAGCATTAACTAAAAAAAAATCAAATGATGCCACCATTTTGCCGACATGAAAAAGGTGCTGCATCCAGCACTGTGCCACTGTGTCATGCTTCTATTCTTTACACAACACAGTACGTTGCATTACTGCATGACACAGATGTTTTTATTAAATGATTGCGTTATGAGCGTAAAGCTACACGGTGTGTTGTAAGACCTGTTTGGTGACGCTGCATGCAAAACATGTTCAAATAGATCCCAGAACTATTTCAAAGTAAAGAATAGTCAGTTTCATTTGTAGCGAGGACATTCTTCCTACAGTTACTTCACTTTGTTTGGAGACAGTGATTTAATGATGGGTAACCTTTAACGTGTGCTCAGATTGTTCCCCTCTCCCAGGTGAACTCCACTGCAGCAGACCAACTTTTAACGCTTCTTACTGTTGAGGATTCACAGAGAAATATGAAGGATCAGCAAATCAAAGAGTTAAACAATCTGTGGGTCACATGTCTGGCGTCTGCGTCAGCCTCAGGCCCGACGTGCTGCAGCATGTGTTCAGGCCAAATCTGAGAGGTGCTGCTTTGGGACTAACGAGGCTGTATGTTTACACTCTTCTGCTGGTTTGTTTGTGACCAGTTAGACCTCATGACTCAAACCTTACCAAAAGTGCGTTAAGTAGAATTGTGTTGATTAAGTAAATGCAGATTCAGACAGCACGTATACATGTACTTCGCTACAGAAGATTACATTTTACGTCAATCAACCGTAGTTTTTATGTCGGCTGTTCTTTTGTAAAAGTTCAAAGCAATTATTGCGCTTTGCCCCAGGGGCTTGTTTGCTTTTAAGGGAGATATTAAGTAAAGTTGGGACAGCTCAAGTGTAGAATCGACTAAAGCTGGCTGAGCAATATTGTGATAATAATAGAATCTTGAGCTTATCTCTGAGACAATCTGCTTTTTTGATGAAATTATCAGGGCTGTAGTTCTTTAGTTATTTAGTCAACTAATCGACAGATGCTTATTTATTTTTTCTTTTATTTATATACCAGGCAGGGACATATTTAATGTCCATATTCAGAGGTTTTTTACATCAACATAACAATGCACATTCAGTCAGGTCTTGCACAAGTTCACACTTTGTTTATTCACACATCGTGGCTATTATTGTATTGTGTGTTTTATGCAACTATAGTGTGTGTGTAGGACAGTAGTTAGTTTATTTATTTATTTTTAGTCGGCAAACCAATCTGCAGCATATGCATTTAGTCGAGAATTTTCCAGAGTGAATACAATCAAAATCGTGTTCTGGCTCCAAGAAAATAGTGGTTTCCTCTATCACTAAAAACATGTCCAGTAGCATCTCCCCTTTCCCAGAGCAAATCTGAAAAAATCTCAGCTGGATTTTTCTTGTTAAATCAAGATCAATTGAATTACACCAAAATTAAATAATCCCAGATGATCTTACAGCAAGAAACAAAACATCTTTTATATACTTTTGTTTCATTGAATATTCGTATTTGTTTTGTTTCCAGGAAAATGCACGTGTCCTTGGCCGAGGCTCTGGAGGTGCGAGGAGGCCGCTGCAGGAGGAGGAGGTGTGGGCAGTGCTGAGTCAGAGCGCAGAGAGCCTCCAGGAGCTCTTCCACAAAGGTAAAGACCAAAAAGACACCAGAGATGAATCGTGTCACAAAACAGAACACACAGTCTCTCACACAATCATGCTTCTGTTTACCATTCATTCATGTGATCTTGTATTAAAAATTCTTACAAAGTCTAAAAAAAAATCTTAAATTTGCGTTGTAGGTCTTAAAATGTTTGCACAGTTCTTACATTTTTTAATAAACCTATTTCTGTCAGAGTTCCTGATCTGTTTCATACAGCTGCAGCTTTGACGAAAATATCTTAGCAAATAATCTCAGTAATATGACACAATTGTATGTTTCTTCTACTGTTATTTGGCTGAAGGTTTAATAGATGAAATGCTCGGGTGCTGTATAAATTTCATTCTTTAAATTAGTTTAGATTTTTTTATACTTACTTACACATCTAAAAAAAATACAAATATTTCTTAAGGCCCCATATTATGCAAAACTGACTGAAGTATGTTTTTAGCCGTGTTTTACTGTTGTTTAGACATAATAATATGCCCAAGTTTGTGCATTGTTCCATTGACAAATGTTTACAAAATCTTTTGTTTTTTACATTTCAAAGGTCCAAATCCTCTGTTCCACATTGTGATGTCATCACGTGGTAGTTTTAAATCCAGCATCAATATTAGCTTTTTTTAACTGTTTTACTGCATAAAATTCTAGAATAAGCTGTTAAGTGTTGTCTTTATTTAAGGGTGAATTTACAATTCACTTTGATCAGATCAGGATTCATTTGCCTGGATAGTTCAGTTGATTGGGTAAAAACCAAGTTGACAGTGACGTGATCCGCCCTGAGATGCATGTTAGGCTCAGAAACAAAACAAACAGCATGTGTGAGATCGATAACAAGACAAATGATACACAAAAACACATGACCGTAGCAGTAGAAAGACAGAAAATGGTTCAGGTATAATTCATTATGATCACACGACCATATACCACCTTTTTCTCCCTGAATTTATAAAAACAACAAACTTCTAAACCTTAAGAGGAAGCAAACAAGAGAAAAGACATCGCAGTTTACCTTACTACAGAGAAAATGGCCTATATTCACTTTTTGTTATGTTTTCTCTCTCGCCTTCTGAAGTGAAAGTACAAGCTGTCCACGCTCCGACACTTTGTCTGTCACTCACACTGAGAGAAGTTGTGGGATAGATCCATAAAAACAAAAATATAAAGTGCATCAGCGTGTTTGTTTCTGATGTAGCCATAGCTGCTTATGTAGCTGATAGGCCTGGTGTCTTTTTTGCTGCTGGTGTAACGTGTTTCTGTCCACAGCGCCTCTACAGGCCAAAGGCAGATGTGTCTCTGCTGCGCTGGTTCGGCTGTCAAAAAGTGTATTGTGAACGCAAACTGGGCCAATTTAGAACAAGATACAAGTTGCAATTTTGGTTCCCAATTTGGTTTGTAGTGTGAATGCAGCCTAAGTATAGTTTTACCTTTTATTCAGTTGGTATTGCCACAGTCATTCTCCATCACACAGACAAAAAAGCAGCTTAAATGAGGCTAAAACAGCAGCTGCAGCTTCGAAGATGAACAAATCCAGGGATGAAATGTTCGAATTATTGCGGTGAAGGTGTGCGGAGCTTGAAAACACATAGAAACACTTCTCGTGTTACCACTTCATGATGTCACAAGGGGGAACAGAGCGTTTTGAGGTTGAAAAAAGAACTTAAATATGCAGATTTTTTTTGTCAACCGAGTCAGAATGAAGTAAAACACAACTGCAGGTGTGTTTTTGATGTAGAAGCAACATTAAAATAAGTACCAAAAACCTGTGAAATATAGGCCCTTTAAGAACCCCTCTGGACAAGAAGCAGCATTGTGAAAAACCTCAGGCTATAAGTCTTATTTTGTATGTTTTGTGGTCTTAAAAAATCTTAAATTTGACCTCTCGATCCCTGCTGAAACCCTGCTCTACAGTACACTTAAATTATTAGGAACTCAGTCAGTGGATCAATCACAAGTCAACTCGAAAAACAGAAAGCAGGACAAACTATACCTAAAACCAGGTGTATTCCAGCAGGATGTTTCAAAAGGCTTCTCAAAACCTTCGTCTAAAATTAGAGCCTCTCACTATAGAGAATGAAAAGGGCTTGAAATTGCTGTTGTCGATGTTGCACGGCACAAACTCTGGGCAGTATTTGTTTTTGTTGTCATACGTATCAGACATACAGTAGAAGTAGGAGTTGTTTTGACAAAGAAAAGGATTTACTTTGCGAAACAACAGCACAAGGCTTTATACTTTTCCCATGACGTTAAGTGAAAACATTTTCTGCGCTGAACCTGTTTCTCATTCTCTCTTAACATTCTGTTTTTGTGATTGTGAAAGAAAAGAATCTCCTCTTATCTGTCTTTGGGTGAGGTTACAGCAGATCACACTCACTGATTAATGTGATAAAATAGATGTGTTTTGTTAAGATTAATATTCAAGCTTCACATCAGGGATTATTTATTCCTATTGTCAGGCATAAACATGAATAAACACAGTGCTTCCGCTAGGTGTATGAATGCAAAGACTATGGCACAAGTTGACATATTGACAAAAATTAATATATCTAGATGTTCTTTTTAAGTATCTCAATGACATTATTCAGGCTATATTTTATAAATCCTACTAAAATGTGCTTAAAATGTCTTTAGGTTGAGTTCACATTGCAGAATTGATGTCATAAGTCCAGAAGATGACCAAAAGCCAGTTTATCTAATTATTAACATTGTAATATCACACATTTTGACTTTCCCATTAACGTTTTGGCTGTTCGATCTCCAACTGTAGTAAATATTATTGACCTATAAAGTGTTGATGTCATGTGAATTCAACTTTGTGCTAAATGTGAAAAAATTAGCTAAATTAATCACAAAAGCACCAAAATAATACATTAGTTGAAAATTTACAGCATCCATTTTTTGTACAATTTTTTTCTATAAACGATATACTCTATATTCAATTTTTAGATATCTTGAAAACAATATTCACAATTTACCTAAAATTTGATATATAGCTCTAGGTACGAGTGAAACTTTTTAAAACATTTTGTACAATACAGAGTTTTAGATAAAAATTATTATTGTCTCTGCTGATAAAAAATAGTTTTATGGTGTTGACAAGCATAATTAAAAAATGTATTTAACTGCAGAATATGGAATACCTGCTTTAAATGTAATATATTTTCAATTTTTTTCTCTTCATTCAAAGCCTAAATTGTGTGCACAAATATCAAATAGCATTATTGTACTCTGTCTTAAAAATAACAAAAACCTTTGTATTCTGAACTACAATAATGAAAGTGTAACTGTAAAACCAATTAGTGAACGTGCTGGAATACATAGTGTAGTAATGTATTCAGGTAACACTGCTAATTAAATATAATTACTTCTGTTACAGTAATAAAAAAAGATTCTTTAAAACTGGTTTTGTGCTCAGCTTGTTTTAGACATGGAGGTTAAATTTGACTACAATAATCTCCTATATTAATGAGATTATACTATGAACAGTTAAAAGTCTCTTGGCTCAAACATTACGATGTATAAACCAGCAGCTCCGTGTTTTGTCTGAGTAAACAGCCGTGGGTTTGTTACTGTGTTTGCAAAAGAAGGATTTGTTTAAACCAACCAGGAGGAAGAGGCTATTTATAAATGCTTGTGCCATTTCTATCTTTTTCTTTGTAATCTTTTTCTTAATGATTAATTAGCCAAAATTAGCCTACTATTGTCACAGTATTTGTTTAACATACTGTATGTATATTAGTATTGTTGACTATTTTTAAACAATAATAAAAGCAGACTGAAAGAAATGTTATTAATATTTTTGGTTTTATTCTCAAACCAAAAAACATTGGTCTAAATCAGGCATGTCCAAACTGCGGCTCACAGGCCAAATGTGGCCCTCAGACCAAATATTTTGGCCCTCAAACCTCCTGAACAATTGACCCAAAAGGCAATATGTAACGCAACTAAAAATAATGCTTTCCAAATGTTTTTCAAGTCAATATCAAGCATTTTACTGTGTACTAATGCGATGCTAGACCATATAAAATGTTTTGTGGCACAATATAACTACTACTTTTTAACTTCTATGTAACCATTTTTAATGTTATGGCCAATTGTAAGTGCCCCTGATCAGCCCTTTATTTAGTCTGTGTTTCAACATGCGGCCCTTGATAAAAAAATAAATAAATAAAACACTTCTGGTCTAAATAAACAATGTTTCTTTTTCTGAATTATTGTTGCATCAAATTGTAGTTGTTTTCTTCTAATTTAACCTACAGCCCAACATTGAAAAATATCAATTTAGGAATTGAACCTGCAGCTATTTTGTTAAATGAATGTGCTTACAAAACAAAAATCATAATCAGTTATCCTGCTAGTTGATTTTAGGTATTAATTACTAACTGAGCACCTAGAAATCATCTTTTGTTTGACACTGAAATTAAGTGAAGTTATTATTATTTTTTTTTTCCAATATGTAAAATTATTGCATTCCGTTGACAAATCCGGGACATTCTGAGGCTCCGAAGGGAAATATTTAGTCTCACGAACAAAGCTCCAGCTGTGTTTTTGATGAGGAAGTAGAGTTAAACATTGTTACAAACTCAAAAAAGTAAATTTTATTATTATAATATGTGCTCCTCTATGTTATTATTCTTATGTAGGTCAAGAGTAGGTTTATCTTCAGTAACTGTTCAAAGGTCCAACTGATCATTTCAGTACAAGCTTTAGTAGATATTATTGTATATATTACCTGGGTATTGTTTCTTTGACAAACTCATTATTGCACCAGTCCAGTCTGAATAATGTTCTCTGATTGTTTACTGTTATGTGCTGAACACTGAAATGAAACAGTTGATAATGGTATCTTCATTCAAGTGTTGTATAGGTTTGGTCAAAGTTTGAAAACCCCATATAATCCACCAAACTACTCACCAAATGGTCATAGTTTTAAACAGGAAACTTATATTTACTTAACAAATTCCAGCTTTTCAAAGCAGACATGCGGTGCCTCAAATACAGTTGCCCTTATTCTGCGACTGCTCATCCCGGAGTTATTAAGTCGAGGAAAAGAATTTTGCAAAGCTCCCCAAACATTCTTTTGTGTATTTTTATAACACTTTAACCATACAGCTGACTGTGGTTTCACAGGAGAAGAGAATTACACTGTCCGCAGCCTTTTCTTTCCTTTTCTTTTGCTCCTCCTGCTCACGTGTTCCTAAAAAGACCACAGTGTAGGGCTGAGCAAAAATGACAAAAATGGATGTTTCAATACATTTTTGTCATATTTTGTTTCAGATATTTAGATGCTATTAAGTCAGTCCAACAGAAAAAGGCTCAAACATGTTAAAGCTTAATGATCCGATAAACAGCGCTGCAGTCGACTAAAGACATCCTTAATCGATTTAGGACAAGCCCTATTGATCGGACTATTGACTAAAAGACACCAGCCTTTCAAAACCAGTAAATGTCTCAATGATCTGACCCAAGCTTCACACACAAGACCACAACCTCAGAGATTTTATTGTTATAAAAGTATTTGCAAAGGAAAAAAAAAAGGCATAGGAGCGAATGTGAAAAAGAATGAAAATATCATCATTCTACCCTTGTGTTGAAGTTTAGACATTTTGTAATTAGTATGTTTATTCTGCTCTTTTCAATGCAACTTTTACAATAAATGACACAGAGCATTCTAACTGTCAGCAGTGAGTGGCAAAAATGGATGAGAGTCAATGGAGACAAATTACTTTTTCTTTTGTAAGAGTCAAAACATGTCTAAAACAGGAAAAAGCAGCTACAGACTGATAATAGATCAAAACAACCACAACTACTTCTGAATACAAATTTGTTCTAACATGAAATCAGCAAACATTCTTCTGTACTTCGAAATAGAACTGAATTTACACGTTCTATTGGCAAATAATTATAAATTATAGTCAAAATATTATCATTTATCATGGTCGATTTTACTAAATTCAACTCCTTTTTGTACTTAGCATATAACAGTATTTTTCCAGCGTATATTGAACAGTAACACATCTGCATTTCATTAACACATGATCATAGTCATTTTCTTTTTAATGATTTGCTTGAACTCCAAGACAGTTGAGTTTTTTTTTAACACAGTTTGGGTCAAATACATTGTCACATCAAAAGAGCCTTTTAAGATATTCTGTCTTAGGTTTTGTTGTTGGAGCCTCTTGGCCAGGACTCCCTTGAAAAACAGATCTTTGGATCTCAATGGGACTTTCCTCTTTAAAGAAAGGTTAATAAATACAAATTTAAAGCTTCAGAGTAGTGTCCGTGCCCCACTTTTAGTTGATTATTTGGTTAAAGAGACAGGATTTTAGTCGACCAAGAGTTTCTTTGGTCGACTTCAGTCCTAATATTAACTAAAATGTGTTATACTGTACTGTCCACCTGTATTACAGTGGTACTTTGTTTTCTTCTGTTGTTGTTGTTGTTGTTGTTTTTGTTGTTTATCATCTGTGCTTGTTGACCCTCTTTAGACCCTGCGGCCATGGGCTTCATCATCTCTCCCTGGTCTCTGCTGCTCATGCCGTCGGGAAACATCTCGTTCACAGAAGAATACATGACGCAGCAGGACCTGCGAGCCTTCACAGCTCCAGAAGTCCTCGAGGGAGTCACACTCACTTCAGTCTCAGACATAGAAAAGGTAACAGGCCTCACACAAAAATATATATATAATAATATATATAGCATGAATTCTAGAGCAGTGTTTCCCAACCTGGGGTACGCAGGCACTTATCAGGAGGTACTTGGAATTGGTTCATCCTCAAATAGAAGATGAAATTAATTAGGCTGTAGTTCTTTAGTCGATTTCTGTAATTTCTGCCCTATTGAGCGCACCTGAATATAAGCCGCACCCACTAGATTTAAGTAAGAAAAATGATAAAGTACATATATAGGCTGCACTTTTTAATAGTAAGTCTATGAGAACCATAATTTTGCTGCACTGCCTTATAAGCCGCATAGTTTAAAGGTCGTGAAAAAAGTAGCAGCTTATACTCCAGAAATTACGGTAGTCATCAATTAATCGGTCGATGGAGTCTTGGTCGACCAAAATATTATTAGTCGACAAATTATTTTTTTAGATTATAAGGAATTTGTATTCAACAGTAACAGAATCATTGGTCTGAACTGCCTTTTTTAATATAAACATTCATTTTCTGCATAAACTATAGTTTTTGCATGAACTACATAATATTATTAGTCTTTCTGAGCAGGGTACAAAGGAATAAACTTGATTCTCGATACGAACTAGAGTGCCCTTTTAAGAAAGTCAGATTTTTATACAATGGATTGACATTTTCAACACGAAATCCAAGTTTATGATCAAACAGTTTAGTTTCAAACTAGTTTTGATGAAACTCAAGATTATTTTAAAACTTTTCAGAAAATTTGATTTTTAGTTTTGTTTTTGGTTTTTGCAGAAAATATCAGATTTTGTTCAAATTTTGTCCTTTTAAGGTTATCTGTCTTTCTTCAAATGAGAATCTAATTTCGACACAGTTTTAGCGTTGATTTGCAATATTTTTGACAACTATACTTTTAGCTTCAGAGCCTTTGCCACGCCCCCTTTATGTCGATTAATCGGTCGATGGGACATGTTTTTAGTCGACCAAGAATTTCTTTGGTCGACGACAGCCCGAGAAATTAAATTGTGTACGACCGGTTGACGACAAGAATATAGTTAAAACATGCACCAATTTAGCACCTGGCTTGACAAATCATGCCCAACAATGCCTTGTTTTCTCATTTAAGAGAAAAAATTAATAATTATTAAAACAAATATTTGTTAACCACAAATGTAATTGTAAAGTAATGTTCCTGTTGTATGAAGCTCTTGAATTTCTCCGTGAAGTACAAAGTCTGATGCAGTATATATTTAAACTTGCCTTGTCTTAAAGAAAGAACAGCATCACTTGTTTCATTTTTATTCTAAATGAGCTCCTTCGTGGCATGTTTTCACAATATACTCGATATTACATTTTTGCGTATCTTCAAAACAACATTCACAATTTTATCTAAAATACAATATATTGCCAGCTGTAAGTTTGGGTCAAATACATAGTTAATGCTGGGCAATATCGTGATAAATATTGAATCATGAGCTCACTGTTGTGACAATCAGCTCGTCAAATTGTTATTTCCTATTTCTCTATTTAATACATAATTGTTAAAATACAGATAAATATTTCCAACCTACTTCTCTTAGTCTCAGAGTTGCCAAGTTTGTTTTTTTGTAATGAATTTGGGCGTCTATTTTTAACAGTTTAATGATTTTGAAGCTCATGTGTTAAAGTCTTTTGTGCCGCAGCTTCAAGTCAAGTTCCAGGTGAATTTTAGCAAATTTAAAAACATTTTAGACAAATTTTCAATATATGTAAATATGAATGAAACATGGATTTCATCATATTTTCATGTTATATTTAATGACAAATAGTATTATTGCACAATGTTGTAATTAATTGATTATTTGAATAACTTTATTTATGGGCCGAGGTCGCTTGTCCTGAAGGCTTTGTCACGTTTTTCTCTGAAAATCTGGCAACACTGGTCAGTCTTTGTTCTGTCTCTGAGTGAGTGACAGCTCCATTTAACCAATCAGGAACTTTCAGAAAAAGATGATTGTATTTACCTCAGTGGCAAAAGATACTTGTCTACAAGAATTGTGATAAAATCAAAATCGGATCTGTCTCCAGGAAAATCGTGATAATATATATATATTTATTTGCCCAGCCTTATAGTCACATCAAAAGACAATTTTTAGCTTCAGACCACTGGCCAATTTATCGGTCGATGAGACAGGATTTTAGTCAAACAAGAATGAAGTGCTATTTACTATGAGAATAAGTAGAATTAGAGTAAGTATTGTCACATTTAGTGGAGTAAACTAAAGTGTGTGTGTACTGGTGAACTTGTATGAGCAGCTCTTCTCTCTGGTAGAAGAACAGAGCCTGCACGACTGGATTCTCGTCTTTGGCACACTCCCACAGACCTCAACACTTTTGTGCTGAGTCAGTTTTCCAGCCCTACCCTGTCTTGCTACTTGAGTTATTTTTGTGCAGAAAATATAATCTGCTCCTGCCATTATGACAAACTGTGACTAAACATACGCCAGCAGAACTTCCATCTGTTTCTCCGCTCTTTAACAAATGAGCTGCTTTTGTGTCGACTCTCACTTTTCCACTTTCTCTCAATGAATGCCGGAGGTTGTCTTTGAGTTTGAACTTGAGCTTTCTCTCGCTAAAAGTCCTTGAAGGGCCGTTGCATTCTTTGGCAGTGCCTGAATTATTCTTTCCTGTTCCAAGCCTAAGCGAAGCGATTTCCCCTCCAAACAGTGAGTGCGCTCTAATAACAAGAAAATGAAAAAAGTTAAGAATTAAGGTTCGCCCGAGGTGTTTTGCAAAGTGTTCCTTTAAATGTGATGCTGTCTGTCGTGTTTTGATTTGTCAAAAATGTGTTAGAAGTCTAAAGCACGAATTCTAGAGCAGTGTTTTGCTCAAATAGAGGATGAAAATTGTGCATGACAAGAATACAGTTAAAACCATTATTTTTAAGATTTCTCTAATCATTTTGCAAATTTCCCCCCAGTTTAGTCAGCTTTATTTATTTATTTTTACTTCCTGATTATAAATGATGACATCAAACTATGATGTCGCCTAGCAACCATGTAACAGATTTATTTAATTTGACAAATAAAAGTGCACCATAGCTCATTTTATTGTATCAAATGTGTGTTTACAGGCTTATTTAATAGTTTCCTGTGCGATAACGTTTAGAACTGCTTTACTTCCTGCTTTTTTCACCATATAGTATAGAGGGATAATTTGTTTATCAAGGCGGGGAAAAAATTGAATAATTGAATAATTTTGAAAAATTATGTTGCTAAATGAACATTTGTGAGTGAAAAAACGCAGAGAAAAACACTGTCTCAAGCTTCAGAAGCCAGACATCTGGGTCATACCTGATCCAAACAGCTACTCTTGTTCCGTTTTTGTTGTTTTAATCAAAAAGTTTTCCCAGCCAACTAGATGGACAGAGTTTGTTGTGAAATTATTTATTCACGTGGAAACATTAAAATTCTTGAGGTTTGTTTGAGGTCAAAGTATTTGCAAAAGTACAATTATGCATATTTGAAAATTCAGAGTCCTAGTGCAGTCATTGTGTGGACTGATAATTCCTTTATACTGTATTTACTGTATACATTTTTTACTTTTCTTCAAAAAGTTGATTCTTGATTCATGTAAGACTATATTTTATATTTACATCAGGTTTTAATAATAAAAAATATCAATAAAATACAATGGTTGTAATTGATTTGGTACCATTAAGAAACCATTTATTTGCTCAAAGGTATAAAGATGTACTCCCGAGTGTGAGACCAAACTGAGGGGGTACTGTAGCTGGAATGAAAGGGTTGGGAAGCACTGCTTTAGGATCAAACTGTTGCCATCTGTACATGGTAAAGTAAGTCATTAGTTTCTTGTCTCTTTGCAGATGCACATGCACTCGTTGGGAATGACCTTGTTCTGGGGAGCAGATTATGAGATACCACAAAGTCAAGTAAGAAACAACACCTGTTTTAAAAAAAAAGATTATTATACTGCTACCATAAGAACATAAAAAAATCACAGTTATTCAAACAATAATTTGCTTCGATATTGAAGCATCAGTGAATTAATGAAAAGAATTAATAGATAAAATGAAATTATGGTGAACAGAGTTTTCACAAACATCCACATATAATGTTCTTGACATGACTATTCAACCTAATTTTCCCGAAGGCCAGATTTTTTAGAGAGCTATGATCTCTGGTCTCATTATCAATTTTGCCAACATTTGGAGTTTTACATAATAGCCACTGTACAAAGTCTGTTTCAGTAGTTGAGGGCCAAGTTGGGCCCGAGGCTTTAAGTTGAATAGGCTTGAGAGTAGAGTTAATGTTTTTTTTTTTTTATTGCTCATATCAAATACTAAAAATACTAAAAATGCCACGATGATTATTTTTTTGTTACAATTTATTAAATTATATTCTGACTTGAATAATGACTAAGCTCATTCTGTGATGTATATTCTGTCTCACAAATAAGACACAGGGTGCTAACTGTTGTGCATGTCTGTCTGTGTCTCAGCCCATGAAGTTAGGAGAACACTTGAACAGCCTGCTGCTCAACATGTGCGATGACGTCACAGTGAGTCGAATGTCGCTGCGCACGGTGCTGGACATCTGCAGCAAACACATCAGGAACTCCAACTGTGACCCTCCCTTCTCCTATGTCAGGAAACTGGTCCGGCTCGTCATGGGCAGTCTATCGCAGGTAACAATGTGGAACTCTTTATAATACTGTCTGTTTTGGTTGGATTCTTCATTCGATGCATGGGTCATGGTAGTTTTTAGGGAGTTCAGGCAGAAGTTCAATCGAATGTCTAATAGGTTAATATTTCAAACATTTTCAAATGAAGACCATTAACAAAACTCCTCTCAGGAAGAATGTAGAGACAAAAATCCTGTTGTTTACTTTCTCTGACTGAAAAATAACAGTGTATTCAACTCTTTCCCATTATTAAAATCAAACACCGCTATCAAACAATTCAATAATTTTTTTTTTTTTTCTTTCTTTCATTTTATTTAATTTTCATTTTTTCTTTCTTTTCAAGCAAATTAACAAGTATGCTGATATTAAATAAACAAACAAACATTACAATCAAATACATAATAATTAAACAAAGACAAATAAGGACAATGATAAACAAAACACCTCCTTACCCCACCCCCCCCTCCCTCTTCCCACCTCACATTCTCCACATTCAACCACTGAACGTTAGTTCATGTTCCCAATCATACCCATTCACTCACATTCACACTCATTCGTACTTACAATCATTTCGAGATCAACTTTGATTTAACAATGCATTCGTCTGATTATATATTAACAAAACCTTTCGTTATTATTGTAGCTGCGTCCTCTCCAATATATTCAAACACTGGGTTCCATATTTGAAAGAACTCATTGGTATTTCCTTTCAAAATATAAGTTAATCTTTCCATAGGAATTAATTGGAAAATATTACTAAACCAATCACATTTCAATGGTTCTTTTTCTTCCAACCATTGTTGTAAAATTGTTAATCTTGCACAATATAGCAGTAATGTTAACAGTTTAGTGTGTTGTATTAGTCTTGGATCTCTATTAGGTAACCCTAGGATGCATTGGAGAGGACAAGCTTTACAGACATTTTTACAATTTTAGAAATTGTTTCACATACTTCACCCAATATTGTTTTGTCTTAGGACACAACCACATCAAATGCACATATGTACCAACTTGTTGTTTACATTGTTTACAAAAAGGTGAACAGTTCTTATCATACTTGCTACGTTGGTAGGGAGTGGTTTGTAATTTGTGTATAATTTTATGTTGAATTTCTTGTGCCTTATAACTGCAGCATATTTTTTTGAATTGATCATAGTCGAGGTCCACTGTTCGTTTGTTATTTTGATATCAAGATCATGTTCCCATGATCTCCTGCTATTCTGAGTGGTTATGCCATTTAACAAAAAAAACTGATTATAAATGTAAGAGATTTTTTTCTTTTTCTGTAAACTAACTTGAAAAAGAATATTTTCCAGACAGTGAGGCCCTGTGCCATTTTTATATTGTGGGATTGAATTTAGAAAATTTCTAATTTGCAAGTACCTAAAGAAATTATTACTAGGTAGGTTAAATTTGGTTTGCAATTGACTAAATGATCTAATAGTATTACCTTCAAATAAATCATAAATGGAGTTAATACCCAATCTTTCCCATTCTTTGAAACCGTTATCTAAACAAGAAGGAACAAAATTGGGATTATTTGCTATGGGTGCTAAAAAAGAGTATTTTGTACATATTGAAAAGTCTTTCATTATCATACTCCATGTATTCAAAGTATTGTTTGCTATACAATTATTTTCCATTTCAAGTTGTTGCTTTAAACTTAATAAAAAGGGAACTTTTGAAAGAAGCTGTTGATTATTGCCTAATGATTCTAATTCCAAATTAAAATTATCAGCATCTTGTACAACCCATTCTGATAGGTTTTTGAGCTGTATTGCATAATGATAATATTGAAAATTTGGCACTGCAAGGCCTCCATCTTTCACCGGTAACTGTAATTTGTCTAGTTTCATCTTAGGGCGGGAATTATTCCAAATAAATCTAGAAATACTTTTATGCAAATCTTTAAATATAGTTTTTGAGATAAAATTTGGTATCATTTGCAGGGGGTACAAAATTCGTGGAAGTATATTCATTTTAATAGCAGATATTCTTCCCAGAAAGGACAAAGATAATGATGTCCATTTAAGAAGGTCTAATTTTACCTGTCTAATAACTGGTGTTAAATTTAATTTAATAGTCTCTTCTAAGTTATAGGGAACATTAATTCCAAGATATTTAAAACCTTTTGGAGAGAGTTTAAATTGATTAAGAATTGAATCATTTGATGTACGACTGCCACCTAGTGGTAAGGCTGAGGACTTATTCATATTAATTTTATATCCCGAGTACTTGCCAAATGTCTGAATAATTTCCAAACATTGGGAATAGATTTTTTGGGATTCTCAATAAAAAGTAAGACATCGTCCGCGTATAAAGAAATTACATGTTTATGTTTTCCACTAATAATTCCATCAATGTGAGGATGAGTTCTTATTGCTTCAGCGAATGGTTCGACTACTATTGCAAACAAAAGCGGAGATAGAGGGCAGCCCTGCCGAGTTCCTCTTTCTAAGGTAAAAGGATGAGATGATATTCCGTTTGACAGGACTACCGCCTTTGGAGAAACATAAAGGAGCTTCACCCACTGAATAAAAGAGTGTCCAAGTCCAAACTTTTCCATGACTCAAACATAAATTTCCACTCTAGTCGGTCGAACGCTTTCTCTGCGTCCAGCGATACAACCATAGCGTCCAATTGTTTATGTTTTGCATATTGTATGACTCCCATGAGACGTTTTATATTAGTGTGTGAATAACGGCCTTGAACAAACCCAGTCTGGTCTGGTTTAATAATTGTGGCTCAAGACAGGTTCTAGTCTCTTTTGCTAGCACTTTAGCCAAGATTTTATTTTCTATACTTGTATACTTATTGGTCTATAAGAGGATGGATCTTCAGCATCCTTATCTATCTTTGGAACTAATGTTATGGCTGCAGTTTGAACAGAGTCTGGTAACTTCTGTATAGAAAGTGAGTGCATAAACATTCTATACAAAAGTGGAGCTAGGATGTCTTTAAAGGTTTTAAATAGCTCTGCAGGAAATCCATCTAGAGCAGCCGCTTTTCCACAAGTTAAATTCTCTATAGCCTCAATAATATTTTTGATATCCCATTGCTTTTATTCAGACATTAGTGTGACATTATAAGGCTGCAGAAAAATGACTATAGTCTGTGGTGTGGCACAGGCTAAAACATTTTCCACTGTTATGAAACATGAAAAGATTTTTTTTAGCTCAATATTTATTCTATTGTGTGTACTTTTTCTTTGCACTCAGTGCTTTATGTGGACAGGGATGCATCGGTAGTTGCACCACTTCTAAAAATGCCACATTTTAGTTCCGGCACTAAGCAGTCGGCTCATTCTCCCCAGTCATTTAACCCAAACGAGATTGAGTACCGGCACCTCTTTTTGCCCACTTAAAGCCTGTTGTAGCACTAGTGGGAATAAAATATTATTTATTTTTCTAAGATTGAATAAATAACTATTACATATTTAATCTGGAAATTGCTGGAAATATCATGCACTGCAAAAATAGATTTCAAGACCAGCTTAAGTTGCTTTATTCTAGGATTTGAATCTAATTTTCAAGCATTTTGACCAAATTATTTGCTAATGGGTCAAGAAAACTGTTCTTAATTGCATTTTTTTCTTTTAAAAATCCTTGTAACCAGTAACTGTAAGCAATTAAATCTTACCCATTTAAAACGGCTCAAATCTGGATTAAAATTCTCATTCGAGTCATTTTAGCCCCAAGTGTAGATATTTCATTTTTGCAGTGTGCTTAAGTATTTCTCTGTCAAAGAAATACAATAGTTGCTTCTTGTGATATTTTCTGTTGCAATACTTAACATGTGTATCAATTCTATGTTAAAACAAGCAGCACATTTGATTTGTTGAGTGCTTGGTTTTGTGTCAGCTTTAGACTCTACTATGTTGCAATGAGATTGTGTCAAATTGCTATTTTTTTACAGTGATTCTTGAAAGTAATAAAAGTTTTTGCCACACTCTTTCTTTTTTAGCTGGATGGTTTGCTGACTGACAGAGAGTCACTCCCCGAAAGGAGCAAAGAGATAAGAGAGAGACTCAGAGGAAAAGGCTTACCCTCAGGTAAAATAAGCTTTTGAAACACTCCCTACTACTACTGATAAGAACTTAACCCATTCCTCCAACTTTACATCAAATCTGTAACAAACAATATTAACTTCAAAGCTGTTCTTAACTGGCTCCTGCTTCTGAAAAGAACACATACTTTTGTTGCTGAAAAAAGAAGGAAGACATTACTTTGCAATCTTTAAATAAGATTTCATTTGGGAAAATATGAGCAAATCCTCCTTGTGGTTTTTCTATGAACTCTGAGCATTTTCCAGGCCATGGAAAAAGAGAATGGTGCACAATCATGGCATCCTTCCTGATTATGTAAGCGCTGTACGGAGCACAGACGGGTATTGAAGTCACCAGTGGAGCTGCTGGTCCTCTGTCTGTATCAGGCCTTTGTCTGCGTGCTTCCAGAGAGCTAAAGGGGAGGCCTCTGTTCTCTTTGGACATGCACTCCCTCAAGTCTGAAGAGATTACAGCTTGTAATTACAGATTTGCTGATTTGTCGTTTTATTTATTGGTGTAGCTAGCGAGTAGATAGAACAGTATTTATTAGTATTTATTGGTTCTGGCTCTTCTTTGCCTTCATAATAAACTGTCTTGAATCAGTCCTGTTCTTGTTCTTCTTCCATGATTTCCCAGAAGAAATGTGTTTGATGTGTTTCCTTGTTAAGTGTTTTGCTTTGTAGCTCAAACCACAGCGTCTAATTGCTGCTTCAACAGGGCGTAGTGTTCTCGCCATCTTTTTTGGCACAATAACTTGTATCTTTTTGAATTTGTAATCTGAAATATTTGAATCAGTCAGCACAATAAGCTGCCAATAAAATTAGTGTGACGATATCATTCAGAGATGACAAAAGCATTAAAGTTCATTACTCTAGTAAAAATGTAATTTTTGAGTCAAAAAGGATGTAGATAAAAGTCAAAGTTTGTTGAAACTCCTTTACTTGAGTAAAAGTACAAAAGTAAACCTGTGTACATGCACTTAAGTAAAAAAAAGTAAAAAAAAAAACACAAAAAATACAGCCAATCTGCCAAAAGTAATGATCTTGTCTCGGTTAAAGCTACTTGAATTTAGGATGTTCATATTCATTTTAGTTGTTTTAGCCAGATTCAAATGCAATTTTAGATATTAGTATGATATTTTCCTTTTCCAAGAGACTTGAGCTTGATTCAAATTGGCCACTGAGTGACTAAAAAGATCTTAATTTGAAATAAGAATACATTTTTTGAAAAGACAGAATCACCTCGAAACAAGTCAAATATTCTAGATGCATCAAATAAAACCAGCTTTACCCGAAACAAATGCCAATTATAAAAATCCAGGTTTTAAGACATTTTAACCATACTAGAGATGCATTTTTTGCAGTGCACAAAGTTGTTTTGTTAGCATTGGAGTGTGAGATATTTCTTGAAAAATGTAAGAAGTAAAAGTAAAATTACCAGATTTTGTAATACTCAAGTAAAGCACAGATACTCTTGAGTAAAAATACTTACAGTAGTTACTTTCCATCTCTGATATCATTGCACAGTATTTTATAAAACACTTTTTGAGAAAAATTGCGTGTCTTAATTTTTGTGTGTGTGTGTGTTTTTTAACAGGAAGAAGTGCCGCTCCAAGAGTTTTAGAACGCTACAAAGCCAAGACTCAAGAACAGATCTCTTTGAACCGCGGCCTCAGTCGATCTATGGGCTCGTTACCTCAGGACATTATAAAAGCCGAAGAGACACCATGGCACAACCAGACTATCGGCCAAGCTCGGACTCGCCCACAGAACTCTACCCCAAACCCCCTCTCACCAGCTCTCCTACCCTTATCTGCACCCGTTACACCCGCACCAGAAGGGCCGGCCTGTGGAACTGGACCGGCGCTCTTTACACTTCCCCAGCTCCGACCTGGGACCCAGCCAGCCCCGCAAACCCTGGACGTCCTCTGTAGATTTGGCCTATATTGACCCAGAGGCGCTGCGTTTTGGGGCTTTGGAGGACGCCCGCAGAGGCAGCACTGCTTTAAGTACTTACTCCTCCAGGGGCAGGCACAAGTCGCCCCTTTTGTCGTCCAGAGAGTTTGGGCTGAAGGGCAGGAAACCGCACCATCACTCGGCTCTGTCTGTGAACTCAATGATTCTCAGCACCTACGACATGCTCCTGGAGCAGCAAAGAAGCTCCAGCTGATGAACAAAGGAGAGGAAGGTGAGTTTATGTCTCATAGCACATACAAATAAAGAACAAAAAAGTATTACCAACACGACAAAATTTGACTTTTCTCAAGGGTTTTTAGAATCATTGGTGGGGTTGCTGCTTTTAACACTGCAAACACGATTTAGGTTTTAAATCTGACAACTTTCTCTCATAATAAATCCTTCAGTACTTGGACAATATTGACATAAAGACTTATAAACTTCTTTTTACAAACAATAAATTGACACTGGAGATCACCACTCAAGCACAGCCAATCAGAGCATTCGGCTCCTGATAGGAACATAAATACTTTATTTTCAGTTCAGACTGTACTCAGTGGTCTCATTTTTTACAAAGTGAGCATCTATTATGTACTTTTTAGCGGGACGCACAAAGTTTACTAAATTACAACAAAAACAAGAAAGTGCTTTGTTTTGTGTTGAAATCGGTCTAGGTTCTGTTCATCACAACATAATATTACAGATGTTTGGCAGCAGAAAAATTGATGAAGAGCAATGTTATTAAAAATAGGTTCTTGCCCACAGATAATACTTTAAAATATATCATTGTGTGTTATTTGAAATAGTACTGAAGCAGCTACTTACTACTACTGAAATCAAGTCTGACGTTTTAGATGACAACAATCTGTACATGTTTATTTTTTTCATGTTACTGTGTTATAAAAATACCAATTAATAAAAAGCATATTTTTTGTTCTCTAGGGTGAGACTTTTAAAGGCCTACAGTTTTTTTTATGATTGTGATAATATATGAGGTTTAGAGAAAGACTGTAGTGGTTGAATGATATTTGTCTTTTACACAGTGTTTTGCAAAGTTTATAAAAGCTCAAATAGAAAAGTTTGAATTTAAGGCCATAAAAAGTCTTAAATTTCACCTTTACACAGGTCTTATTTTTTTCAATGAAGCTATTTCCTTCAGATTTTCTGATTTATTTGACACTGCTGCAGCTTTGTCAAAATATGTCAATAGTAATTTCAATATTTTAACACAATTGGTCTGTTTCTTCTACTGTTATTTGGTTATGGAAAAATGGGATGTTTAGTGGCTGTATTTTTGTTAAATTATTTGATTTTTTTATAACTGTCGCAAAATATAAAATTATATCTTAAGCAACAATGTGAAATACTAATAGGTCACAACTTGCGAATATGGTCTTAACTTGTAAGTTTTGCGGTCTTAAATTTGACCTTATCCCATCCTTACAGAAACCATGTTTACAGTGCATCAGATCTTGGTCTTAAGCTTTTAAACAAGGCCAATATGTTTTGCAAACCTGCTTCTACATAACACACATAAAGAGTAATTTTAACACTTCAGTGTGAAGAGGGCGCTGTACAAAGCATGATTACACCACTTCTTGCGTGCTAATGGTAATTAGGACTGTGGCTGAGTTTGTAGTAAATTTAAATTATGTTTTGAAGACTAAAAATATACTCAAATTGTCAAAAAAAAAAAAAAAAAAGTAAGGCATAGAAATAACTGTTTTTTCTAAAGCCTCATCAACACAGACCATGAAAAAACATCTATTTGTCAATCTGTAGTGAGCTTATGAAAAAGTACTTCTGTAAAGAACACACAAAAGAAAACTTAGTGCTAAAATACTTACATACATTTCTCCTCTCCAATCCTAATCAACAAGACTCAACATGAATGTCTTACTTGTGTAATGCATTTGTTTTGGCCGTTCTGTCAAGACACAAATCAAAAACAAGTGAAGAAGAAGAACACTTTTGACTCTCTTAAAAATCATTTGAGGACAGATACAGCAACCTTATCCTAAAGACAGACTTCTTATCAGACTCTGTGAAGGATAAATGTTGATAAGCAGTCAGTCTGTGTCAGAATGACTGGTGTAAAGATGTCTGAATTCACTTCTGCACAACCAGTGTCCTTACAAAGCTTTCGTGAAGGAGGGAGCACACTAAACTATTGCTTAACCTCAGTCAGGCCGAAGCGCTTTAGGTTTCCCTCCGGGGGCTTACTGAATTCTTGGTAAAGTCTCTATAGGAAGTCTACCATTTTTTTTATTCATGAGTCACATGTGGCTCTGCGTCTGTTGACCAGCTGAACGCAGGAAAGCATCAGACTTTGTGCTGCTGTTGAAGATAATTACAAAAGGCTAAAATGTCATCAAATCAATTTATTTTTGGACAGCCCAAAGTCACAACTACAGTCGTCTCTGAGGACTTCCAAGATTGTTGATTTAGCAAACATCATTGTTAGAAAATCAAACAATGGAACATTCATTGGTCAATACCAAACGACAACAAAGAAAATCAGAAATGTGTGCAGAAATCATGTATTCATTTATTTTTTGTCTTTTTGCTCTTTCAACTCACAGGCTTTCCTGTCTACATGTTTAGTCGCTTTGTTTAGTTCACTTGCATAGATAAACTTAAAGATTGTGTGGAGGAAGGACAGACAAATCAGCCGCTGTTTTTCAAATGGTTCTCATGTGTTTCCCCTACAGTTGTAGTCCATCAAAGAAATTCTTGGTCGACTAAAGAAGTGTCCTAACGACTGATTAGTCGACTAAAAAAGGGGCATGGCAAAAGTTCTTTTTGATCTTTTTGATCTGATCCAGTCTGTGCTTGAAAAGAGTAAAAATGCAATGGAGAAGCATACAGAATTATACAGAAAAGAATCGGAAACAGTGCATTTATTTCTAAAAGGGCAGATTAGATCAGTAATTCAGTCACAGATTTTCATCTGCTTCACTGCTTTTTCGGAGGTGTTAAGTATAAATCCTTGTCATGCAAATTAAACTGTTGGTTGTGGTCAACTAAGATTCCATCAATCGAATAATCGACCAAACAACTTAAGAATTACAACATTAAAAGTGTTACCTGGGAACATAATGGATTTGATTGACAGGTTATCAGACCAATAGATGACAAGGTACCTTGTTTTCTATTGGCCAAAGTTTTACTGACCTCACCATGTCCACAGTTTATATATCGTAATGATTCTTTTCTGTTTACTGTAAGTACAAGGCTGTTACAAATCTATACAACAAGATTGAAAATCTTCCATACAATCTTTAATAAACTTCAGAAATATTTTTTTTACAAGGGCATAAAAATCAGGTTTTATCAAAGCAGCTCCCACAGACCCCAAATTTTACAGTTTTGACAAAACGCACAGAAGGTGCATATTGTCTAGACAAACTGCTGATGAAAAACTTCCACGCCTTTATTCTACAGGAGAAGTTTCATATTAATATCTTTATTAATATGAAGTAGTAGTAGTGCCTCTAGATGCACGATGTATATTTTTGACCAAAAATAGACTTGCTTAAAATCTTTCTTGCCCTGAATAAATACTATAATGTTTACTCTGAGCAGGCTTGCATAACCACATAGCACACAATTATCACTATTAACATAGTTTCAAATTATGGTTTAGCTTTCTGTTTCTACAGAATGTTACACACAGTTACACAGTTCAGCAGATGAAAGCATTGTAACGTTGGAGTGAAATGGGTGAATATCTTCCTCCTGAACTGAAGCGTTACCCTGGCCTGAGCGGGGTTTAATTGAGCGCAGACCATTGCAGAGGGCCTCTTTGGTGTATTACTTGGCAGACTGTTCTTTCTTTTATTTTTCTTCTGCAGGAAAATGATGGTGCAGCAGTGGTCAGTGTTCAGGTTTCACCCTTTTCTCGGTTGATCACAGTGGGTCATTGTGCGTCTTGTGAATTGACGTTGAATATTTTTTTATCCATCTTGTGATGTTAACAGTATTTGCGTGCATGTCGGTGTGTGCATGGGCATGTTTGTACCTGGTCCACCCACGTCTCAATCGAGTCTCCTGCCACGCCCCTTTTCTCCCGTTGCCATGGTGCTTGAGCGCTTCTGAAGGGGCTGTAATTGGAGTCATGCATAGCGGATGAGGGAATTCCAAGCGTTATTGGACTTTTCCGGCAAAAGGCAGCAGGTCATGTGGTCTGAGCCGGGCGTATCCAGGTTTTTATGACTAAGTTAGCAAAACTACAAATTAGGACTGTACAAAAATATTAAATCATGATTATGATCAAAATAGTGTTTAATCGAGATTGATATCAAGATTATTATAACTGACTGAGTGCGTTTTCAACTTTTATGAGACATTTTTATCTATTTTAAAGGTGCCTCACTCCATTGGCCTGTGTCATTTCTAGTACAACTGTCAAATCAACCTGGATTGCCTTGATTGTTTTTGATCACTGCTCCTCTTCAATTTCACTCCCTCCTCTCATCCACCCCTTTACTCTTCCAGCACTTTTACCAGCACACAAAGACGGTTTTAAGGTTTAACATCACTTCAGTGGTTCATTCTCATCAAAATTAGCCTTTTCGCTAAACAAATATTCATCTGAATAATTGTAATTTAATTATGATCTAAATAGTTGTGATTACTAGTGCTGCACCCATCCTGGGATTGAATATCAGTGCTGATTCATGAAATTTTGCAGGTAAAATCAGTTCACAGACAGTTATGTTTGTGCCCTTAATTGAACTTGTAACAATGAGACTATTTCCTGGCTGATGTAACCCAGACGGTCTCATAAATACTTAACATTTTATTCACACAGTTATTAAGTTGTCATTTGCGTATATATTACAAATATAAAGCACTGTTATGACTAATTTTCTTACAAATGAACTGAGTTTCAAGAAGACAAAAGCTTTTCAGCCAGGCGTATGCTCTGGTATTGATCAGTGCCGGGTGTTGTGCATCCCACTGATTATTATTGGGTTTTTTTTGTTTTTTTTTTCAGAATCAAGCAGCCCTACCACAAAGCTTCCTTTGATATGTTCATTTGACTACAGTGTAGCTAGTATTGTAATGGAGTGTCACAATTCTTATATATTCTTATAGTGCCATTATCTCCTCAATAAGTCTGTTTTTTCACTAGACCAGTGGTGCCTAAAGTGGGGGTCGCAAAACTAAATCTGGGGGTCGTTAGATGAACTCAGTTTGTAATTTTACAAATATTACTCTCTAACTATTGTATTTACCCTGCGACGAGTTGGCCACCGTCCAGGGTGTTCTCCCGCTTAAGGCCTAAAGTCACTGGGATAGGCTCCAGTCACCCGGCTACCCCACGTTGGTGGGACACAGCCTTGGTATATAGATAGATAGAACTATTGTATTGAATCAATTGTATACATTGAAAACCATATCTTGTAGTGAATTTCAATCTGTTTCATTTTGCTAGAGGAGTCGTGAGGCGCTGGCCAGGGTTGCCAGATTTTCAGAGAGCAACAAGCGACCTGGCCTTTGAAAAAAAGCCCAAAACAAGCGACTTCAGGCACTCCATAAAAAGTAGTTAAAATAAACAATTAATTAAATATTATCTGTCACATCAAACATGTTGGTTAATGATTTTTGGCATATTTTAAATAGTATTTGATCATTAATAACGTTTTTTAAATCATAAAAATATGCAAAAACTCCATATTGATGTCATTAGTGGGTAATTTTTATGAATCAAACTTGAAAAAACGCAAAAAATCACCTTGTTTATGACGCCAAAGTGTCGCAAAGGAGCAAGCCCAAAAAACCGCAACCTGCGACCGTCAAAATTCATAAGCGACTTTCCAAAATAAGAAGCCCAAAGTCGCTTTAAAGAAGCGGACTTGGCAACTCTGGCGCTGGCATGGATATTTCAAAGGTCCCAGTCTGAAAAGTTTGAGAACCTCTGCCTTAAAGTGTAGACTTGTGAAACTTTTGTATTTATGAATATATTTAGCTTTACTAGAAGTTTTTAAAATGTAGTAATCATGTGACTTGAATCTCTTTTAGAACAAATATGAAATGAAGATTTACTTTTCTTTGTTGATATATATTTTGATTTAGAAGTGTTTGTTAGAGAAGTGTTTATTTGTAAAGAGCATTGCCAAGACTCTCCCACGCCGGCTTAGGAACAACTCTGCATTATCAGCGAGATCAAAATGTAATCTCTCTAAGTAGCTTTTACCCTCATATTTTCCTGAGGCATTTAAAATGGTCTGGTTTGGCTTGAAATGTGTGTTCTGCTGCCTCTGTTACTGCTTTGCAACAGACTAGGTTGGAATAAACATCTTTCCTATGCTTAAATTTGTTTGCTTATGCAGTAATGAACACTATATGCATTTTATGAGAGATTATATCCACAAGAAATAGTCATATTGAACTGTCATGATTGTGTATTGCCTGAATCTGAAATCAGACCTACTAAAATGTCATTAGTCAGTAAACATTTTCTGTAATACTGTAAATAAAACAGACTTAAACTTTTGTTATATCATGATAAAATTGCATGCATGTATGATATAGTGACAGAAACTTTGTCCAAATACTATGAAAACCAACAATTGAGTGATTTTAATGCTAGCTGCAGAGTCTGAAAACTGTTATAATGTACAAGAAAAAATGTGAGGAGTCAAAACGTAACAGAAAGATTTATTGTCATTGTCACAGAGTATAACAACATTACGTTTTGGAGTGAGCCTCCGGGGCCGCTGCACTAATTCTTCTGACATTTAGGTTCGGGCATTGAAGAAGGAAGTAAAAACAGAGCTTAAATGCAAATACATATTAAAAAAATTATATACAAGTGTCAGTTAAATTATGCAAATAGAGAGATTTGATGTCATATCACTATGCCCTACTACCAAACAGTTCTCATCCCAATCTCAGAGAGACATTTATTGACTCAAATGGCTCATTCTTGCAAGTTTTAGCAGTGAGTAGAGTTCAGATTTTCTCACAACGTTCTGCTTTTACGTTAAACTTTGACTGACAAAACTCACCTCAATAAGAAAAAAAACATGACTGACAAATGAATGTTGATCAAATCCTGTATTGATTACACAGCAGCCCTAATCAGTACACTTATTGTTGTAATTTGGAATAGGACCAGTGTTTCCCATACATAAATTAGACTTTGTTGGCCCCCATATATAGTTTAAAATTTGCCCCATAATCTAAAAAACAAACAAACTAAGCAATAAATTAGAAAGTCTTTTGCTTCTTGCAGGATCATAAATTTTGTGATTTGGCAATAAATGCACATCAGAGTTTTCTTGGAGACAAATCTTAATTTCATGCCCACTGTTTGTACTTTCTGTGTCTGAAGCACAAATGCTGCGTTCATGTGGTCATCGGGAAATAGAGAAAATTATGTTCTGAGTTGAAAAATGAACACATGAACACTCTCGGAATAACTGCTCGAAAACTCAGGACAAACAGAACTGCCTGAGCTCAGCACCTGACGTCACTGCTGTGTGGAGACGTGGAGAGACTGATGCAAATAAATACAAACAACCTTTAAAGTTCATTTTGGACAGACTAGCATCAAATCTCACTGTTAAAAACCTCTGTTAAAAGTGCTGTGTCATTTATTATGTTATGGTAAAAACAAAATCCTGACTCTGAGGTAAAAAGCACATGAACGCAAAGAAGGCCAGAACCTCGACCTCTCATCTTGGAAACACAAGCACCCGAGGACCACATGAATGCAGCAAGAGACGCTGCTCTGAATTTGAGAAGTTGGCATAGCAACAGCCCTCTATAGCAATAGCTCAAATCAAAATATTATATTTTAGAATATGAGGAAAGATCTTTGCTAAATCCTCAAATCAGAAAGGAATTATTTTTCCCAAACCCATTTGAATTCCCACTTCTGATTCTGATTCTGAATTGCCTTAGAGATGGAAAGATATTTTAAAAAATCTTCTACATCTTTGGAAAATACGTCACTCTGATTGGTTGTGTCCCGCTGACCAATGGGAGAAGTGACTGGGGAAAAAGTGGTAATCAATAGAGATTTACTGTAAATCCCCAAAATAGAAGATCTTCACAGATTTCAGCTTGATACAGTATTTGTCCTGATATTGCCCAGCCCTATCATAAGTATAGTTAGATATAGTGTTATTTAATGTCTACTTAATTAACAAGTAGAGGCAACAAATGACGTACGTGTTTACACCAAAACTAATAATATTCAATGAAATAATGAGTGTAGTTTCCTCCTTATCTGTGGGAAACATAGCATTATAAACCCTTTCAGTAACTCATTTATGACCGCTTAAAAGGTGCAGAGGTTTTTCCGGTGTTTACAGAAGGCTGACTTATTGTCTTTGTCTGACTAAAACGAGTCAAGAATGTCATTTATTTGAAGTATGCAGTGATGAGTGAAACCGGGGAGCAGGACTTTCAAGTTCTGTTCGAAACACAGAAACACATGACACACTGGTGGAAGTGTTGATGACAAAAGATGAACAAAAGATTACTGCAGCCATTTGACTGTGCATGTTGCCGTTTTGTTGTCTCGTCAAACCACAGCTGTATAAACTTTGAGCGTTGGTATTGTTGTGGCGAGCATAGTTTCAATTCATTATTTACCAACAGCATGACTAACCAAAGCCATTGTTTGTTGCACCATCTTAAAACAATCCTGATTCACCTTGTGTCTTTGATGTGTGTCAAGGAAGTCAACTTTAATGTGTCGTGTGCTGTTTGTGTGAGAGAAAAACATTTTGTCTTGTTCAGTTACACGGTGTCCGATAATCAAGCAAATTTATTTAGATATCATATTTTAAAAACAAGCTTGTTTGACTAAAGTTCTTCTGAAACAAAGGTACAGCACATTAGACAAGACAATAGAAATCAGTAAAAACATAATAATTAAATTACATTTTTAATAAAAACTTTGGTATTTGCACAAACTGTTTTAAAAGCCAATGAAAAAGTATATTTTAAGCAACATATCAAAATGTTTAATAGATTGTGCTGCACTAATGTGGAGAGCCATTCAATTAAATTGGCTGAAACTAAGGCCTGCAAAATGTATTTAAAACATTTTATGTCAATTAAATTGTTTTCATTTGACTTTGTATTAGCATGCTTTAAAAAACAAAAACATTGAATTTTCATTTGAATTACTGCATTGGTCTTTTTTGTATATGGGTTTAACATTCAATACATATACAATGTGTAAAGTGGCCAAAATAGGTTTAGTTCAAAAGACTATGCTGTTATAGCTCAGAAAAGCCATAAAAATGCCCCCAAAAGCGAGAAATGCAACCTAATTTAATATTTATAAAAACAGTTCCCACTTTGAGATCACTTACTTTGCATTTTGCTTACTGTAAGTTTATAGTTGCTTTTATTCATTCACCACACAATATATTTTACGTCTGTACTGAGTTGAAAGTTTAAAAACAAGTATTGTAAAGTCTTAATCATATTTTGTCAAAAATAATTCTTTAGACTTTTAAAGTTTTGTTGAACACATTTGAATCAAATCTTAAAACATTTAGCTTTGAATTCGGCATAAATGTGTAATGTTTTACCTATAGGACTTTGCCAATTTATCCTTATAAGAAACATAATAATTATAATAAAGAAAGAAACAATAACAACTTGTATTTTTATTGTGTCTTTATCTGTGTATCTGCCTAGGGACTACAGATGGAATTATCATCTTTGCTATAATCTGGCATATTTACACTTTACAGATGTTCATGAATATGCACTGTCCTTATTAAATTAATAAATAAAATAAACAACAACAAAATTGGAAATAAAAATATAGAAATATACCAAGTAAATAATTATATAATTAATTAAATTCAAATGGCAAAATAAGACCAACAACAAAAAAACAAATGGAAAAGACAAGTATTCAAATCTCTCATCTTTTTATATAGTTGTACTGCTATGGAGTTGGGCCCCTAAATATAAGCTTTCTGCTTCCTAGGGGGTCCAGTTTTCTCACAACGTTGTTTGTCTCTACTTGTTGTAACGATGGCACATTGTAGAAAACTGAATTAAAATTGAAAAATATATTGTTTTTTTAAAGAAGACTTACTGTAGTAGTTTAGCTGTTCTCAGTTGCTTTTAATCAGTCACTGCACAAACATTTGGGCTAAATGTTCAATTTGTGTAGTTTAATTTCAGGCTCTCAAACAATCCTTTAAAATAATCATGCAGTTGTAAATAGACAATAACTTATTTAAGATGGATTTAGTTAAATACAGATCACTAGTGCCACCGTAGTCTCAGCATGAAACTGTGGGAAATCCATTCAACAAATGTTCTGTCCCGGTCACATCACATGCATGAGTTTCATTAATGAATTCAATTATGATTTCAAAAAGATGCTAATTAACTGTGTCTCTTTTCATAGACCCGATCCAGATGCACCACCGGTATTACAGTGATTACAGTTCATCCAGTGAAAGCCCCTCGATAACCTCCTCTGATCCAGATTACAGACAAGGTAAATATTGGGTTAGTGCTTTTGTTGTTGAGTTGTCTTGGGGTCGTCTTCAGGTCGTGAAAAAACAGCTTATAATACTAGCTCAGTTTCAAATGACTAAAACTTGGGTGTTAAAATTATATATTCAACCTATTTGAAATGAGGTTTTGCAGCAGACATCATGGGATTCTAAATATTAGCGCTGAGTGGCAAGAATGCATGAGAGTCTGTGATAAGAAAGAACTTTTACTCCTGTAAGAGTTTTAAGTGCAGCTATAACAGGGAAGCTACTGTCTGAGAATAAAAAAACAACCACAACTCTACCAATACTGAATTTGAAGCTGACATGTAAAAAGAGAAAATCAGGTAAACAATGGTAGAAAAGCAGTTAAACAGAAAGGCTTCTCACAATCATCACAGACACAGTTGAACTCATTTGCCTTTTCGTCTTAATTTGATGAGGACAATATTTGTACCTAAAATATCCTAATTCTAATTCTCCAACTGCAAGCAAGTTAGTGAAGCTCTGCACTGTTGCCATGACAACAGAAAAAAGTGTCAGCTTCCATTTTATAACTTTAGGTTTGTTTGTGTAAAACAAGAATCCCATTAACGGACAAAAAAAAAATGTTGAGGAGCATTTTTGCAAATAAAAGAATATCTGTAAAAAACAACCTTTATAACTTAAAAAAAAAGAAACTTTTGCTTATTTTGAGGTATTACAAAAAGTCTTATTTCAAGTAAAATAATCTCCCAGTGCAGAAAGAAAAGTTGACTAACCTAGTTTTCTTAAAACAAGACCAAATGACAAATCTTGTTTTGAGCAGAAAATTTTAGTTTTAAGTTGTCTTAGCAAGATTTCTAAGCAAATCTATTATTGATTCAAGCAATTATGGCTTAAAACAGATACAAATTTGCTTTAAATATGTTTTTTAAGGTAAATCAGGATAGCATATCTTAAAACAAGTCAAATAATCTTAGTAAGATTTGATATTATTAAGTGAAGAAATCTTTTAAGATTAATATGCTTAATTCAAGTCATTTTATCTAATTTAGATTTTCCTTTTTTGTAGTGATTGCCCTGGAATTTTAATGTACAATAATAATTCTGATTCTTTTTCAGCTAAGAAACCCAGCGATGTGAGGCGGTTTGGTTCTCAGTTGGCCCTTTCTTCAGAACAAGACCCTCTGTCACAAAGGTAACACTCTCACACCTCAAAGCCATGTCAGTCCTATTATTGTATTTAAAAACTATACAATGTCCATCATTCTGTCCCTGGTCCCTATGTGAACAGAAAGGCTATAACTGCTGTCATTTCTGATCCACTGGCCCTTACACAGCTGGTGTGGTAAAGCAGGGTCAGCCCATGCTTTGCTAGTGAGGTCATTTCATGTAACATCCTCATTCAGCAGTCTCTAAACTCTCTAATCTCTGACATAACAGACCTGAGCCTCCTGCTAGTGCTGCGTCTGCTTACACCAACATTACTTCAAAGCACTAGTTTCACTGCAGCTTAATGTGTTCTGCTTAGTTAGTTGTTGAAGATTCAAAGCTTTTAGGATTTTACACAAAAACACATTTTTAGAATAAGCTGATTTCTGCTCTGCTTTATATAGACAGTTTGATGGAGCTGCAAATGAAGGCCTTGTGGGAGCAGTCAAGAGGCTTTCCAGAGCTGATCTATACTCGGCTGATGAACCTTCACTTGATCCACAGTACATGTCCACAACAGCACTGCAGAGACGCAAGGTGATTCTGCTGTTCTATAGAGATCTGCCAGTCAAATACACTGACAGAGGGATGTTCATGTATACTTTTATGTTTTTAAGAATTTTTTTGGCCCTGAATTTGTGAAAATGGCGAGTGACCCAAGTGTGACGCTAACAGTTCCCTCTTCAATAATGGTAACAATGTCGTATTATTATTGAGTATTATATTGTTTATCTGCCTTAACTAAACGCTGATTTGTCCTGATGTGTTAAACCTGTAGAAGCGTGGTAAAGGGGAGGAGGTTCAGAGGAAGGTCAGTGTGGTTCTTCTCAATGGTCAGAAGCTGGAGCTGAACTGTGACACTAAAGCAGTCTGTAAAGATGTTCTTGATATGGTGGTCGCCCACATTGGGCTGGTGGAACATCATCTCTTTGGGCTGGCATATCTGAAAGGTACTTTACTTTTATTCAGTTGTTTATAACTCAAAATGTATGTTTTAAGAGGTCAAAATATGGAATAAAATAAGACTTTGATGCATTTACAAACAGAACAATCTGACTACATTACACAAATAATTTAAATAAATAAGTTGTGTTACTCCAAAGGTTTTCTGTTTTCTTAGTTGAATGAAGTCCTTGGTGTTATTTAATTTTTAAATTACAAAATTCTATCTGCTTCTAATGTTGAACTGCACAAACACTATGCTATTATCTAGGAAATAATCTCACTCCTTCTCTCTCCGTTCTGTAAAATGTCTCACACAGATAATGAATTTTTCTTCGTTGAACCTGACGCCAAACTAATTGATATTGCCCCAGAGGGGTGGAAGAAGGAGCTGAAGAAAAAGAAGACAGAAATTCCTTTTATATTGTTTTTAAGAATCAAATTCTTTATTGATGATGTTAATTTCATTCAGTAAGTATATAAAGGACAAACATGCTTAAAAGGTCCTGTTGCTTAAAGCATTTACACAGTATACTTGTTCCTACAGGCATGCAATGACCAAACATCAGTATTACCTGCAAATGAGGAAGGATGTTCTGGAGGAGAGGATGAGCTGTGACATGGAAAATGCAATGCTGCTGGCTTCACTGGCTCTTCAAGCTGAATTTGGAGACTACCAGCCGGAGGTAAATATTTAGTTAACTTGTATCAAAGTATGACAACATGATGATGCACATTTTCTATAGTTACTGTATGTATACAACTATTATTATTGATATTAGTGCCTTCCTACTTTTTTGTGTTAGCTTCATGGAAAGACCTATTTTAGACTGGAGCACTACGTTCCTGTATCTGTTTTGGATGAGGTAGATCAGACTACACTCAGAGAAGAGCTTCCCAAACTTCACAACAGCTACTATGGAGCATCTGAGTCTGAGGCTGAATTTGAGTTCCTCAAGGTTATTACTGCTCTATTACCCTGATTGTAGTTAAATCAGAATATTTTAGTTATGTTACATAAAATCTCTTGTTGTCTCATTGAAGGTAAGCCAAAGGCTGTCAGAATATGGTGTCCATTTGCACCGAGTGCTTCCTGAGAAACGGTCCCAGACAGGCATCCTGTTGGGTGTCTTCTCTAAAGGAGTACTCATCTTTGAAGTGCTGAATGGAAAACGTACGCCAGTGTTACGCTTTCCCTGGAGAGAGACCAAGAAGATTTCCTTTAATGTATGTATTTATTTGAATGATAATCACTCGTGCCAAGTTCTTGCTCTTCTCATTGTGATTTATGTTTCCAGAAAAAGAAAATATGTCTCCAAAACACAGGTGATGGGATCAAGCACCTTTTTCAAACTGACAGCAATAAGACCTGTCAGTATCTGCTCCAGCTCTGTTCAGACCAGCACAAGTTCCATCTGCAGATGAAAGCTCGACAAAACAACCAGGAGCTGCAAGACTTGGGTGAGCACGAAGCAGCACCTCCAAACCTGCTCCGTGTCTGTTCATATCTGATCCTGTGTGTTTGTTTTAATCAGAGAACTCACCCCTGAGCAACCTGCGTTACCCCTTTGACCCTCTTGCGGCAGGACGAGCCATCAGCTCAGGGAGTTTATCAACACGTTCAAACCCAGACCAGCTGAAGAGGATTTCCTACTCTGAGGTGGCCCTTAACCGAGCTCTTGCTGGTCCTATGTCCGTCCATGAACTGAACTTTCCAGGCTTCAATGCTGGCCCCTCTTCTATTCGCACCAATCCAAAGCTGCTGAGTCGCTCTCTTCACAACCTGGGACAGATTGTAGACTCTTCTGAACGCAGAGATGAAGAATCCACCAGTGATCAGGGCTTTCAGCAGCACCAGAGAGCCAGCTCCGATACAGACTCATTACTACAGCAACAGCCTAAGTGAGTCTGCAGTTAATGCATCATAATAATTAATAATTTACCCTGCTAGATCTGATTTTGGTTGTCTAACACACTATGTTTAAATTGTTTTCCTCAGAGCGTTCAGCCCAATGTCACCCAGCAATCTGTCCTGGAACCAGAGGATTAGAAAGCTTTCACAATCGTCTTCTATTGAAGATACGGGCCATGCACATGTCGTCGGTAAGTTTTATGATTTCTACTTACAAAGCAGCAATTTGATCAATAACAGATATGTACATTTTGTGTGTTTAACTTGTAGATGTCAGCATGCACAATTCATCTGATCATCTTCCCTCTCCTCTCTCAGTTAATGGTAAAGTGCTTTTATTCCTTTTCATATAATTTGTCATGCAAACTATCAAGGAAAATATGTTATACACAAATGTACAAGTATTTCATTTCTTGTGACACTGCCATGCACAGAAATGCAATTACCGTAATTTCTGGATTATAAGCCGCTACTTTTTTCATGAGCTTTGAACTCTGCGGCTTATAAGGCAAAGCAGCAAAAGTATAGATTCTCATAGACTTACTATTAACAAGTGTGGCCTATATATGTACTTTATCATTTTTCTTACTTAAATTTAGTGGGTGCGGCTTATATTCAGGTGTGCTCAATAAATAGGGCAGAAATTACAGTAAATTACAAAGTACAATTCTAAAGTTCTAACATGTTGCTTTGTATGACAAATTTAAGCAAATATATTTCCTGCAGTTGCTCACTTATTTTAAGTTACAAGAAACTATTGTAACATTTGTGTGTTTTTAACAGGTTCATTAAAGAAAAAATTAAGTGCCTTGCCATCTCCACAGAGAGAAATCACAGCTATACAACTAAAGAAAGACGCAAAATATGGCCTGGGTAAGTGTTTATTATCATAGTCAAAGTTTACTGTCTGTAAAATGCATGCTCAGTGCAATCTCTGCTTAAACTAGGGTTTCAGATTGTTGGAGGAGAGACTTCTGGTCGGAGGGATCTCGGGACAATTGTCAGTGCCATAACTCCAGGTGGACCTGCTGATGTTAATGGACGCCTTAAACCTGGTTTGTCTTTTTTTTTTTCTCTTTTACTTATTTTTTGTAGCCGCAGAGTGTCATGGGTTTCTCTTGCTTTTCAGGGGACCGACTCATATCAGTAAATGATGTGTCTGTAGAAAGTTTGTCTCACGCTGCAACAGTAGAAATCCTCCAACGTGCTCCAGACAATGTTAAACTTGTAGTGTCACAGCCAAAGGAGAGGCTTTACAGAGGTAATTGGGAAGCTACTTTAAATTTCTATATGTATAAGTTTACATTTTTTTGCATAACATTTTTCAGACTCCTCACCCCGTCAGACTTTTTCATCTCTTCATAAACGTAACTCAGATTTGGAGTCGTCGTTTGAGGAGCAGGCGAGGACAGAAAGCCCCAGTCCAGTTGTTCACAGCACTGGCTCAGTGTCCTCAGCCTCCTCCCCGCCTCGAGAGCCTAAAACCTCCTCTAAAGGGGCTCAACCCACTTCAAATGGAATTCAGCAAGTCTTGGACAGAGCCAAAATGGCACTTACAGTTTCATCTATAGCATCAAATCCAAACATGAGCGCGGATCCACCTCCACCAGCGCTGCCTCCTAAAACAAGAAAAGCTAAAGTGGTAGAAGTTCCTAAAGAGGCTTCTGACTGTGGGGACTCGGACATGGATGAGGAGCCCTATTCCAGCCAAAATCAATCTATGAGCAAACAGGTGTGACATGTTCCAAATGGTTGAAAAAAAAGTTTCTCTTACATAAATCCTTTTCTGGTGATGTCACTTAAATATTTATAGACTATACAGAATGAAGACATAAAACAATACTAATTCTAATGGTACTAGTCCTTACCAACACCCTTTTATTCCTTAAAGCCTAATAGGGTCATAATTCAGTTACAAAAAATGTCCTAATATAATAGTAATTAGCTGTAGTAACTAGATTGTTAATAGAAAAGTGTTAGTAAATGTCAAATTAGCAACATAACTTTCCTATGCACTATATATCAATAATAAGCTTAATAAGAACTATATTATGAACAGAATGTTGTAGTTTCTTCTGTATCAGACAATTGTTGAGATGAGTAAAAGTTAATTACATCATCTTAACTGATGTCTGATACAGAAGACACCAAAACCTTATCAAGAAATGCTAGAAAACAACTAATGAATCAGTATAAAAACTAGAAGAAAAAATGTACCTTAGGTTGGTAAGGAAGGTTAGTGATTCCTCATGGTAAAAGTTATTTTGGTACTTTTTCAAAACTCTTGCTTTTGCGTCTTAATGAAACCGTAGCGAACTGTCTGAAGGTGATGCAAAAATTATAAGTCAGATTGTCCAATATTGTTCCTGAAATACTTGAGAGAAATGGTTAAAGTGAAGCTCACCCCCCAAACTCCTCTCACAAACACATTAGAAACTTTGCAAGCTTATTGAAAGGCTTTGGGAAAAGGGAAAAGGTGGGGCTTTGAGAGGAGAGCAGCAGTGTGATTGGTTTGAAAGCAGGTGACTTTTTTAGTACTTAGTTTTGAGTGGACAATACACGCTGACGTCACAGAGCCTAGAACTGACACCAGCCTTTGCAGTGAGACACAGCCAGTTTTGACTATTTGACCTAAAACCTGCTCCTTTTGCACTAAAATGCATCAAAACCGTAAGCAATGCTAATTAAACACCATACACACAATGAACAACCAAAAAATGCTGTTTTTAAGCTTCTCTTTAACAATTGTATGCCAGCTAGGGTTTTGGGTGCTTGTCAGGGCTGCAAGTTAATAAATGAATTGCCACTTTTCCAATATTCGTCAAGTAATTTAGTAATCAAATAATTGTTAACTGGTTTTATTTAGGTCAAGATTTCGGTAGCTGAGAAAAACTCAGGAATAATGATTAGCAATGAAATGTGCATTTTTTTTTTTTGTCTGTTTTTTGTGGTGTAAACACTAGTTTGCCTTTAAATCTCCAACTCCAAATGTCCTCAAACGTTACATTGGAAAAATACAAAACTCAATAAGCTAATATGAAAAAAGAAAAGCTTAAATTACAACCAATTAATTTGACTTTAGGTATAATTTGACATTCTTATGTCCGGTTTGCCATTGGAACAAGCCAGTTTTATTCGTATTTGAAGAGAGAAACTTTAAGTGAGAAACGCTTATCATTCATTCCATATTTTATGCTTGTTTCATTTACAAAAATGAAACAGTCACATCAACATTAGATGAGTTTTCAGCTCAAATTTTGACAAAAATCTTGGCAAGGCAAAAATATTTGTATCGCACAGTTCATACACAAAGCAATTCAAAGTGCTTTACAAAGCAGGAAAACATGCATCAAAATTACAATACAAAACAAAACAACATTATTATAAATTTATATATTCATTTTAAAATTTACTTAAGTAATTTAGTTGGGATAAAGTTTTTTCAGTCCTATGCACGGACTAACAGAAAGGTTTTGAAGCTAGATTCTCAAACAGAGTAATAATCTTGTATTCAAGTAACTCTTGCATTCTAAACAACTAATCTATTAATCGAAAGAATAATCACCCAACTATTCGATTCCAAAACAATCGTTAGTTGCAGCCCTGGAGCTTGTGTTGTTAAAACCACAAAGGCATTATGTCGGTGCTTCATGCTCGCCCTGTCCTGACTTCAGCTTCTGCCTAATTCTTGCTCACAAATGCTGATTCAAACAAATCCCTCTCTCTTTCGTTCCCCTCTCTGCATGTTGCTCCTCATGTAATTCACCTTAATGGCCTTTTCTTTGTTCACAGGAATGCATCATGGAAAATGTAAATGGTAATGCCCCAGGGGTCAATAGTCTCCATCCTGGAGATCTATTTGACGTTGAGCTGTCCAAAAAAGACAGCAGCCTGGGCATAAGTGTCACGGTACTGTTTGGCAAGGTTTTCGTCTTCTCTTGGTTTTTTTCCCCTCCCCCTCGGCTTATCACTGCGGCTAATCTAGATCCTTTTGTTTGCTGTTGTTTCAATGTGATCCTGAATTACATTGATTGCATGAGCTGCTTTTTAATGAAATGTGCTTGCATGTGATTTTAATTTAACATTTTGATTTTAGCAGCCCTGTCACTAATACAATGTTTCACTTTCAGTTTTTCATTCATATTCATTTTTTCAACTTCTTAACAACTATTTGTGCGTCTTTTGATCTTGTCACGTGTTACGTTATTTTTATCCATTTTAGATTTTGTTCATAAAAATCATCTTAAAGCTCCATTATCATAACAAAAACAACAGTCCTCATGCTTAATATAAAACATATTCGTGTCATGTCACTGCTTTGTGGATGATTTTTCAGCCATCACTAAAATCTAACTCAGTGATATCTGCCTTATTTTTGTTTCATTATGTGTGATAATCTCCATTATAACCAGTCTAAATCAAATAAGGCAGTTGTCATAGGATTAACACCATTGAAAAAAATCTCCACAACTCACTCAGTCCCTATTCATACAATTGCTTTGTATTTATCTGTGTTCATCACTTTAAACTTTTAATCTGTATTTCACAGGGAGGAATCGACACCAGTGTTCGTCATGGAGGGATTTATATTAAAGCCGTCACGCCCAAAGGAGCGGCGGATCTTGACGGACGTATACAGAAAGGTACTTTTTCAGTTTACATCAGGGTTGGGAGGGCCATATCCAAATCTAGAATAGTGCTGGAGGGCTGGACTGCCAACATTGGTAGAGAAAAAATTGTAATATTGCAAACACATTTCTTCAACAGAATATAGAAGACCTGTACAAATGAAAAGTTTGCTCTGCCATAATAAACTTGTAACATTTCAAGATTAAGCTAAAAGTTTTCTGAAAATAAAGTCGACCTTAAAAAAGGTGTGTTTTTCCAGGGAAAGAAAACTAATTAATACAAGAATAAAGTTGAAGCCATAAAAAAAGCTATTTTATAGAGCGTCTCTTTCCGCCCTAATGTGCATGCTCCTTGCAGTAAGAACCGCTGTCCATCTGGTTAGCTGGGGAAACTTCTTTGATTAAAACAACAAAATGGCACAAGAGCTAGCTGTTTTGATTAGGTATAACCCGGTATGACAGATGTCTGTCTCCTGAAGGTTGAAACTGTGTTTTTCTCAGTATTTTCACTCACCTGAATGTAACTTTTAAGGGTCGTCAGGGCAAATTTCATTCACAAATGTTGATTTAGCAACATAACTTTTGTTTTTGCACCATGATAAACTCTTGTAGTTAGCTGACAACAGCCCGAGCTCGACTTGTTTCCACGGTTTGTGTCAATGAGCGGTGGTTCGTTCTGCATATCTACATACATCGCCAGTGTTGATAAACAAATAATCCATGTATTGATTAACTTGAAGTTTTAGCAGACTAAAATAGCAATTCTACACTAAATATTATCAGGACTTTGATTTGGATGTGTCAAATGTTTGCATAGAAAACACAATTTCCAAATTTTTTTGTTAAATATTTGTATGTTGAGAAGTAGCTTTGTGCTAAATCTGGTGATCCATCTTTTTAATGTTACTGCACATTGTCCTCCAAATAAATAAACTAAACTAAACTAATAGATGTTCCATGATCCAAATTACAATTTTAATCTTGTAAAACTTCAAGTTTAATATTGTAAAATAGCTTTTTATGGCTTTGACTTTATTCTCATAACAATGTGAAAATAATCTCAAAATGCCACAAGTTTGTCATTGTAGCTCAAGTTTTTGTCTCTTAAACTTGGTCATACTTTTGTTTCTCAAAAACATCCCAGAAGCCTGATTGAAACCGGTCGCAGGCTCCATTTTGCCCCAGCTCTGGTTTACATGAAAAGAATAAAAATACAGTTCAGTCCTAAAACACTTCTGTAATCGTCAGGTGATCGTGTTATGGCGGTTAATGGAAAAAGTCTGGATGGAGCGACTCATCAACGAGCGGTGGAAGCTCTCAGAGACACCGGGCAGGTCAGGACACTTCAAGCCGTCTGTTACACTATTATTTCCTGTCATATAATATTAGTGTTTTTTTGCAGAAAGTGCATTTGCGGCTTGAAAAGGGTCATCCTCTTGTAGACGGCGTTCATGCCCCTGTGACTCCTCAGTGCACGCCTCCTGCTGGACCGACTCATGAACAGAGCACGAGCCAGCCAAAAAAGCACGACTACAGCTTTGTGACAGAAGGTGTGTGTCAAAGTCAATGTAGTGTGTGGTTTAAATAGTGGATAGGTTTTACTTTTAGCGTGTTATTTTTAGCTTGTTTATGATGAATTGATTATTAAACATTTTTAGTTCAGGTCTTGGCACTGAGCAAACTAAAATACAAATATACTGTAAAGAGGTTATTGAGAAACTGAATGAACAGACAAATTATTTTTTTTATCAAGATCACAAGATTTGACAAGATTAGTTATCAAAATTTGTGGAAAAATACACTAAATGTTTGAGTTTGTTCATGTTCTAACACTTTTTCATCATTAAAACATTATGCCCAAGAAAAAAATGCCATATGCTTTTTAAAAATACTGTTCTTACTGAGTAGCAAAGGGTTACAATATTTAAAAAACATGACATACATTTGACATTATTGGTATGTATGTTACAAGAATATATAATTCTATAAAATATGAATAGTAATTTTTTGGCTGTAGTAAAGTAGAAAACAAGAAATACTTGAACCATAGAAGTGTGAATTTTCAGAGGAAAAGTCCCATTACAGAACAAACAAAAAACCTTTGAAAAACACGTTTAGTCTCAAAATTTGACCCGACCCAAGAGCTAAGCAAATATGTAAAACTTGTGTCAGTTGTAATGAATTCTGGGAACACATAGTAAGATGCCAGAGAAAAGATTCTTACCAACATGAACGAACAATGCAAATTTTACACCAGGGGTGCCCAAACTTTTTTCATCCAGGGGCACATGTTCAAACACAGAAGAGGTGGAGAGGGCCAATTTTGTTCCATAGAAAAGAGATTGTCAATTCAGGCTTATTAGAACCTCCAAATGACAGTAAAATTGTTGATTGTAAAAAGTACATTTTAAAGTAGTGAAGTAAAATGTACATTTTCATTTAGGGCCACTTCTTTCGGGAATCTGAGGGCCACAAAATATTGGTTTGAGGTCTGATGTTGGGACATGCCTGTTCTACGTAATATTTGTCCATCAAAGACACATAACGAGCCAAATTAACTGATAAGCTTTTAACCATGTTGCAAATAATTTAATTCACTCAAAACTGGATTTGAATTGATTTGTGCATGTTTGTGTAATCTTGTATTGGAAACTATAACTATGAAGAGGCATGCATTTTAAACACAAAGTCAATGGTCTAATATCTATTACTAAACCAGTGTAATTCTAATACATCGGCTTACAATTGATAAAATGCTAAATAATAATAAAGAATGAACTGCATTTGTCTTGGTTTAATAATAATAAATAAACATTATACTGTATGTCTTCATTAAAGTGTTGCTAAACCCCTAAACTTACCCTATGACCACTTTTCATACAGAGCTGGTAAACTGGACAGTGATTAAAGAGTAAAAGAGGGAAAGGAGGGGGTAAGAGCAGTGTGATTTGTGACCAGAAGCAATGAGGCAATCTAGTCACAACTGTGCTAGTAATTATATTGGCCTTTGCAGTGAAGACACCCTCAGTTTTTGACCATTTAGTTGGTTTCATTTTATGTGGAGTTTTATATGTGATAATTTGATAATTGCTCCTGTAACTGTACCTTCACATCAGTTGAGTGCTTCTTCCACCTCCACTACTAACCCCCTGTGCCTATGTCCTGACAGAGAACATGTTTGACGTGACTTTACTGAAAAACACGTCAGGACTGGGCTTCAGCTTCAGCAGAGAAGAGAACGTTCCCGGAGAACCACCTGGATCCAGCATGGTCCGAGTGAAAAAACTCTTCCCCGGACAACCAGCTGCAGAAAGTGGACGCATAAGAGTCGGGGATGTTATTTTAAAAGTTAACCAGACTCCACTCAAAGGACTTTCTCAGCATGTATGAAACACATATTCATTACCGTTATTTATTGTGAGAATTATGTTATGGATATTGTGTGCTTTTACTTACAATTACAGGAGGTGATATCAGCTTTGAGAGGAACAGGACAGGAGGTGACTTTGCTTCTATGTAGACCTGAACAAGGCGTACTTCGTGATGTGGACACTGCTTTGGTGAAAATCTTGCACCCGCTAACAGAAAATGCAGTATATGTATTTTTTTTTTTTATGTTTATATAACAGTTTTTTCTTTCTTTTAGACTCCAATGGCATCACCCAGAAAAGAGCCAATGTCCCAAGCCGACCCCAGCCTGCTTCTGAGTAGAATCACCACATCTCCGAGAACACAAGCCAAGAAAAGTTCTGTGGAAGACGCATTAGAGAGACTGCAAAGGACTCCGGTTCGGCAAAACAGTTACAGCGACAGCACAGATGGAGATGAGGAGATCGAGGAAGCGTTCAGTCCAGGCAGACACAAATGGGACCGCAGTGTTTATCAGACGCCCAGCAGCAGCCTGGCTCTGGCAGGATTCAACAGCTCTGGTGTGGATGACAGCACTAATTCAGCCTTTTACTCCCCAAACTTGTCAATCACAAGAATGGATCTAAGTCAACGGTAAAGACTTTTTACAAAATTAACAATAAGAAAGAAATTTGTGGTCATTTTTTGATATAGTGATGTTTTTTTTTGTGTGTGTGTTCAGTAACTATACACTATAAAAATTCCAATAGGAGTTTTTTTTTTTCATCTTTAAAGAATACAGTAGTTAAGAGGGTGGGCCTTAATTGACATGGCAGAATATCCTATTTATTTGTATCAGTAGTTCAAAATGGTGACGGTGTGAGATCTCAGGATCAATGTATCTTAACATGCTGTGCAAGATTTCTTTTGTTGTTGCTCTTCTCATTTCACTATTTTTCTTTTTGTAGAAGCCCTTCGTCCACACTACAGACCGATCAAGATTCTCCTGAGCCAATGGTTTCTTCTCCAACTTCTCCAAGTCCAGATCCACTGCCTCCTCCTCTGCATCATCCACTGAATCTAACTCTGTCTGCCAATGGCCAGGATGCATATGAATATGTTCCGGCAAGTCACTTAATGAAATATGGCTTTCACTTGACGTTGGTGCCAAATTATCTCGATGTAGATAATGCCATCATGAGTTCTGCATCACTGCAGAGATTTGATTTATGGAGCTCAGGAGTTGATGTGTGTTGCAGGCAGCCTGTTCCAACAATGGCCCTATCAGGGTATTCAAAATATTTCACTAGGCACATCTGCAAACATCTGCTGTGCAGATACAGAGAGCTGTTTTCATACATATTATTGGGAAACATGGCGGTGCAGTGGTTAGCACTTTAGTTCTCAGTTGGACTTAAATAATGGGTTAATACATATTATAACGTGAAATGTATTCTGGATTTATATACTGTATGTCTCTGGCAAGACTGACCTGAACACACCTCTAATGTCAACACATGTGCCCTTTGCCTACACTTACAGTGAAAGATAACACGTGACATGATTTCTTTCCTCACTGTTTTCCATTTTAGGAGGTGGAGCTTAACGTATCGTTGTTGAAATCTGAGAAAGGCAGTCTCGGCTTTACCCTCACCAAAGGAAATGATCATGGCTGTTATATTCATGACATTGTGCAAGACCCAGCTAAAGGAGACGGCAGGCTCCGACCTGGAGACAGGATGATAACTGTATGAAATGTGATATATTTAGAGGCTGTCATTATACAGTATATAAATGGTCTAAGAAATTGTTTTTATTTTTAGGTGAACAACACAGATGTCACAAATATGGGCCACACAGAAGTTGTCAATCTTGTGCGGGCAGCACCACGACTTGTTGATTTAGTTGTGGGGCGAGTTTTAGAGGCTCCAAAGCCCCCTTTTGAAGCCCATCTTCTGCCTGATATCTGTTTTAGGGGCATCCAACAACCACTGGGTAAAATCTGGTGTTTTGCTCAAACATGTAAAACATGAATTGCTACAATAATAGAAGTGTTCTGTAATCTTATAGGACTAACATTGGATGGTGGCAGTGACAGTGTGTATGGAGTCTTGTTTATTAAGGAAATCCTCCCTGGATCTTTGGCATCTGAAGAAGGAAGTCTGCAACCCTTGGACCTTATCCACTACATCAATGGAGCTCCAACTCAAGAGCTAACTCTCAGTGAGAGCAATCGTCTGTTGGAGCTGTCTTTTAGTGAACTCATTATCAAAGCTACACGGTAATTACCTTTGAACAAGAGAATTAAAATGAGTCACATGTTTTTCTTGATAAATGAGCATAAAGTTAACTTTTGACTTTTCTTAAAGGGATGGAAAACCTGTTTCTCCAGCACAAAAAAGTGTCTCTTTTCTCAACAACAACATCAACAACCCCAAAGTTTCCTCAGGCATGAATGGTATGTTTTAACTGCTTGTACCTATTAAACAACACACTGTAATGTTAATATTTTGGTTTTCACGTTTGTCATGTTCATGTTTACTTCTGTAGGTTTTCTCAAAGCAGAAGCTTCAAGAGAAACAGATTTTTTTTCTTCCCTGTGTCCTGTAGAGGTGAATCTATTGAGATATATTGTATTATTTTAAAGATTAGACAGAGAATTGTAAATACCAGCAACACTGGTTAAAGCAGAGTCAGGTGCAGAAAATTAATTTGCCCTATTTTCTTTAACTTAAAATCTTTCTTTGTGATGCAGGAAGAAACTATAGAAATTGACTTGGATAAGCCATTGTCAGGGGGCCTGGGGTTCTCTGTGATTGGAGGAGAACGAGGGATCTTTGTGAAGTCTATCACTCCCGGAGGAGTAGCTGAGGCTTCAAGGAAGCTGCAAGTTGGAGACAGACTGCTGAAAGTAAATGTTTTAAATTGACTAATATTTTACAGTATTTTAAATGACAAAATATACTTAATCTTATTTTACTTAAAGGTAAATGATGAAATGATGACTGGTGTATCTCACACCAAAGCTGTCACAACCATCCGCAAAACCAAAGGCCTTGTGCATCTCACAGTGTCCAGACCTCCAGAGCAGAACCTTGCCTATTCACCAGTAAATTCAGACAAGTGCAATGGAGCTACAGGTAAATGTTGTTTAAGGCGTAGAAGAATTTTGGAGACTGTCCTTCGTTGCTTCACTTTTCCTCTATTTATCAGATTTGAATGACGATTATGACATGAAGAGAAAACTTTCTCCTCCTCTCAGTGGATCCAAACCTGATGACTACCCTGACATACCACCTATAGGTAAATAGATTTCACCTCCCAGAACAGGCTCATGGTCACGTTTCCTAAAACGTCCATCTGTTTCAGATTATGATGAAGGTTCACTTGATGACAAGAAGGAAATAGATCAAAGCGCAGAGCTTTCAGAAGATACTGACTACGATGGCTCCTCTTTGCCAGAGGATTCACCGAAGGTATCAGTAAATCATGTTAAATGTTATTTTGTTGAATTCATTCTCAATGGAGGATCGATGCACTTTCAGAGTTATCGTCATGCGGATTGGCAGGAGGAGAGTGTAGATGATCCACTTGATGAACCGTAAGTCCTGTAGACTTCAGTAAATGTACATTTGTATAAACACAATCTAAACATTGTGTTGTGGACAGTTTTGAGTGCAGCAGACATACTGATGAAGATGAAATCACATGGGGAAGTGATGAGCTGCCTTTAGAGAACATGACATCTAGTGATGGTAAGAGGAATTACATGTGCTGTAGCTGCTGTTAGTGTGCTGTGTTAATCTCTGTTCATTTTAACAGATGGACCAATCATCACAGAGGATGAGCTGACCACTTTGCCCCTAGTTAAAGTAGTTCCTGATGGACAGTACACTGGACTTAAACTCAGCTCTGTGGTTCGTACAATGAGGGGACTTTTAGAGCAAAAAGTTCCCCTGCAGGAGTTTGAAGTAAGTATTTTATTCTAATATGTATAAAATGGTTTTAGGCAAGCTTCTTTCAAATCTATTGTAAAATGAAATTGTTTTTTTTTTACAGAATTTACAGAATCTTCAACCCCTGGATGATTGTTCAATCGGTCAAACAAAAGAAAACAAAAGAAAGAATCGCTACAAGAATATTGTTCCTTGTAAGAAAATTTTATATACATTGTATTAACTTTACAATGGTCATTTGTACTTGTTTTCATGAACTCTGTCTCTGCTTAGTTGACACAACTCGCGTCCTTCTGGGGAAAGATGGAGGCTACATTAATGCCAACTTCATCAATATGCCTGTAAAAGATGAGGACTTCATGTACATAGCCTGTCAGGGACCTCTACCAACTACACTCGGTGACTTTTGGCAAATGGTTTGGGAACAGAAGTCTAATGTGATAGCTATGATGACTCAAGAAGTAGAGGGAGGCAAAGTGAAATGTCAACGCTACTGGCCGGACACACCTCAGAGTGCTGAGATGGTGGACAGTCGATTACAAATCACTCTCATCAAGGATCAACATCTTGATAACTTTGTCATTCGTCTTATTGAAGTTAAAGATATTCAGGTGAAGTGATAATAGAGTGAATAATAGTAGCATAACATTTTAATAATGCTAAGCTTTTCCTCTTAGACAAATGAAATTCAGCGTGTAACTCATCTGAATTACACTGGCTGGCCGGACCATGGCACGCCCTCTCAGCCTGAGCAGCTGCTTACATTCATTTCCTACATGAGACATGTCCATCGATCGGGGCCCATCATCACACACTGCAGTGCTGGCATCGGCCGCTCGGGCACACTCATCTGCATAGACGTGGTTCTGGGACTCATCAGTAAAGATGCTGACGTATGTAAACATTAGTGTAGCCTGTCAGGATGTTGCTCATGAAATACTCAAAGCTTTTCTCTTACAGTTTGATATTTCTGATGTTGTAAGAAACATGAGGCTTCAGAGGCAGGGGATGGTTCAGACTGAGGTGAGTCTGCTTCATTTGTCTAAAAGTATTGTTACATCATCTTTTAACTGGACTTGTCTGTACTTTTTAACAGGATCAATACATTTTCTGCTATCAAGTCATTCTGTATGTTCTTCGATGTCTTCAAGCGGAGGAAAAAATCTCAGGATAGTAAAAATCTATCACCTGTTGGATGTTGTTGTTTATTGGGAAACTAATTGAATCAACAACAAACAGCAAATGTAGGCAGATGCTGCCAATTTATGAAATGCCTCGATTTTGATCTGAATGAATTCTCATGTCTCCTTGCTTTTTAAACCTTTGCTTTCTCTTTTATTTGTATTTTTCCAAACTGCTGTTTGAATGCTCTTAATTATTAAAACAAAAGAATACAATGTTTTCTTTTTCAAAAATTCCAAAAGAATTATGAAAATGATCAATGGTTGTACATTTTATGAGGAACAAATCTGTGTTTTAAATCCTGTTTTAATGCTGGAACATGCCTTGACAAGATACTATCAGTATTTGCTTTGTAAATGTATTATAGGCCTGTAGTGTTACCTGTTGCACAGGGTGACAAGATTAAAGTGTAAATACTCCACAGACTTAAACTGGATATAGTTTGGAAAGAGAAATGCCATGTACAGATTTTTTTAAACACACAAATCAATTGTAATCGTTATCTTTTTTTTTTTAACTGCACATTTTAGGCAACAGGAAATGTCACTTTAGTTTACCCTCTGTAAAAAGATACATTTGTTAAATTCTCAAGTCAACATATTTAATAAAATGTTATGCATCACGTAATGGTATTGAGTCATCTTTTATTCAGTAGGTCAGATTCACCAGACAGGTGCATTTGAAAGCTCAATATGGGGCATGTTTAAACTGCAGCTCGAGGGTCAAATGCGGCTCTTAAACCAATGTTTTTGGTCCTCAGATTTCCTGCTAGATTAGCCCAAATTATAAAAATATATAGTTTTTAATGTCAAAATTAAGTAATTCTTCAAAAGAACATGCATTTTGATGGTGACTGAATGATCAATGTCTTATTAAAAGTGTGGTGGTCCTGGCTCATTAAAATCAAGTCAAATAAAACACATTTTGAATGATTCACTTCATGTATTATATATGACCCTCCAATCCATATGAAGTTTCAAAATGCAGCCAACTGTGAAAAAAGTTTGGGATACAGTACTCCGGCTCTACAACCACACTCTTATCACAAAACTACACATCCCATGAGCACAAGGGCGTCTACAGGAAGCCGGATGTGACGTCAGAGTGCGTCCTCAAACATACATGGCTGCCTGCAGTTTAGCCATGCTTGTCTGGTTAGTGTAGTTTTTATTTGCATTTATTCGTAAAACCCGTTCAAACCAGTGAAATCATGTCGGGCCGACAAAACAATAAACTGCCAAACAACCTGCCGCAGCTGCAGAATCTGATCAAAAGAGATCCACAGTCGTATCTGGACGAGGTGAGTGTAAACACCGAAACAGCAGCAGGACTTTTCAACACTTGTAGTTAGGTTGATTGACTTTTTAAAGGTTTGTAGAAAAAACACTTAAAGCTCTGCGTGTGGAGGCTAAAGTCAACGATAAAGAAAACGATACAAACCACCAAAAATTGCTAAATGTTAATAATGTATTGGCTTGACAATGTGACTGGTATCGACTTGGTTAAAGATATTTGCCATAATTTTATCTTTACAGTGGTTTGTTCGCTGAAACTTTTGTATTTATTTATTTTTTACCAAGGCCAAGGCAAAACTGGGATTTTAGGTTTTGCTCACAGAAATGTACTCTCTATTTCTAAACTTTGCTAAATCTATTTATGCCACTCATTTGTAACAGAAACTGACAACCAACCAACTCTTGAAATTGTTAATAGTTTCTTGTTTATATATTATAAGTGTTGTCACAATTTGCTACTACTTAAATGTTCAAACTTTGATGCTAAGAAATAAACTTAAATTCCTGACACAATGTTTTGTTACCTGATAATAAAAAGTGCTGTTTTTAAGTTTAGTTTAAATCCTGAGAAAATATACAGTTGTGTCCTGTTCATGTTATGATACAGTTCAAATGAGTATAGTTTCTTTTAGTATGGATTTTTTTTACTTTTCTTTGGTGTGGGAGTGTTTGCCATTAGGCCAAGATGGACAAAAGTCAAAACTAAAGTGTACTTTCACACTTAAATGTCTAAAATATACACTACTCACAAAAAGTTAGGGATATTTGACTATCAGGTGAAATTTATGGAAAATGCAACAAGTTCACGCTATGGTGATATCATATCATCAAAGTAACACATTTAAGCAGAAGGATGCACTGGTGATTTACTCATTTCAAAAAATGTATTGAAACAAAAGGTAACAACAATGGTAGTTACATCACAACGCAAAAATTTACATGTCTCAGTATCTGGTCATGTGACCTTGAGCATCAATTACAGCTTGACCACAACGTCTCATGCTGTTCACAAGACAACTTACTGTCTGCTGAGGCATGTCATTCCACTCTTCTTGAAGGGCAGCCCCAGGTCACTGAGGTTCTGGGGTGCTGAGTTCCGAGCCTCTACATGGCGACTCAGCTGATCCCACGGGATTTTAATGGGATTCAGGTCTGGAGAAAGTGCAGGCCATTCCATTTGAGGTACACCAGTCTCCAACAGCCGTTCCCTGATGATGCGACCTCGATGAGCAGGAAAATTGTCGTCCATGAAGATGAAGTTAGGCCTGTGTTGTTCATGTAGGGGCACAATCACTGGATTAATGATGTTATTCAGGTAGTATGGGCTTGTGACTGTACCATTCACAAAGTGTAGGGCAGTTCTGTACCAACTGGACACCCCTGCCCACACTGTAACGCCGCCAACACCAAAAGCTCGCCTGGTGACAACAGTGGCTGATGCATAGCGCTCTCCCTGACGTCTCCAACATCGTTTTTGACCATCATTTCTGCTCAGCATGAATCGACTTTCATCAGAGAACAGCACTGAGGCCCACTGGTCCCTCGTCCAGTGTAAATGCTCCCTGGTCCATGCAAGACGATGATGCCTGTGCCTGTGGTGTGGTCAGGTACCCGTGCAGGTCGTCTAGCACGCAGACCACACTGATGTAAATGGTTTCAAATGGTCTGACATGACACTTGGGTGCCTCTCACCTCTCTTAAAAGTGCCTGGAGTTGAGTGGCCTTCATCATCCGGTTTCTCAGGGCAGTTTTCACAATGTAGCGGTCATCAACACGGGATTTGGCCAAAGAATGTCCACTTCTACGCCTTTGTGTGACTCTTCCAGTCTCTCGATATCTCTGTTGCAACCTGCTGATGACACTCTGTGACACTCCAAGCTCAGTGGCCACTTCCGTCTGAGAACATCCTGTTTGAAGCATCACAATGGTCAGGGACTGTTGACCCATTGTTAGGTGTCGTCTTGGTCTCATGATGTCAAAATGTGAACAGCATGATGAGGATGATTGTTTAAACACCAACTCTAATTGAACCAGGACATTTATTGGTCAATTCAAGGATCACAGACCTGCTGTGATTTTTGCTGTTAAGCTCCTTGTTAGAGAACAGCAACTTGTGCAAAATTACTGAAACTTTTTAACAGTTGGATATGTGCATTCAAAAGCTTAGAGAAGGTCACATTAAGTTGACCTGTAGAGGTTTGAATGCATTTTAGGCTCATCGTGAAATTTAACCCAAAAGGTGAATATCCCTAACTTTTGTGAGTAGTGTAATTTAGCTTAGCAAAATTGAGTCTGGTAATTTCTAATAGAGACTAACTCAATTCGCTTATTGTAATAAAACAACAACAACAAAAACAATATTAGTTTTAGCTGCTTTCCATCTGCATTTAATCTTTTAGGCTTATTGAATGTTCTCTTCTTATGTGGATGCAACCTATTAGTGAAATGTTTTGATTGCGGCTTTATGTCTTTAACAGTTTTTACAGCAGTTCAGGCATTACCAGTCCAACATTCAGATCTTCAAGCTTCAGCCAGACAAACCGAACAAAGAGTTGGCAGAACTCGTCATGTTTCTTGCTCAGGTACATTGTCAGCTCGTCTTGTATGTTCGTATCCAGGTAAATCTAGTTTGAATAACATTAATCTGTGCTTTCAGGTCGGCCACTGCTACACAGAGCACATGTCGGCTTTCCCTCAAGAGCTGTGTGAGCTGCTGCTGGCTTATCATACTGTTCTTGAACCAGATCTGAGGATGGTGAGCTACAACAACACAAGAAACAAACAGTATTTAGTGCATCTATTATTTATTGTTCTTGTGTTTCTGTGTTTTTTTTAGACATTTTGCAAAGGATTAATTCTCTTGAGAAACAAAAACCTGATCAGCCCATCTGGCCTCCTGGAGCTCTTCTTTGAACTATTAAAATGTCACGACAAATTACTCAGAAAGGTAATCACTACGGTATACTATTCAGATTCAAGATTCAAGAAATTTATTTGCCATTTGTGCACACACAGAGTCATACACATTGAATTCTTGTGCAGGGTCTCAGAATTCAGTAAAAAGCAGTTTCAAGCATAAATAACACATTAAAAGCACACACTTGAAACAGGAGATCTGCCGGCATGATCATATATAAATAGATAATAAATATTACATATCAAATACAGGTTGCTGGTCAATCTAACAGTCGCTACACTAATACTTACTTTATTATAATAATCATGGTTTGTGGTTCAATATGCGTTTTCTCTTTACAGACGCTGTACACACACATTGTATCGGACATTAAAAACATTAATGCCAAACACAAAAATAATAAAGTTAACACAGTAAGTGCTTATTAAATATTTAGTCTGTGTAATAATCAGATGCTAACAGAAATGCTGCTTTCAGATGTTACAGAACTTTATGTATACCATGCTAAGAGACAGTAACCCCATCGCTGCAAAGATTTCTTTGGATGTTATGGCAGAGCTTTACAAAAGAAACATATGGTTTGTTATTGTCCCTTAAATACAATTCCAATCATAATTTTTATTGTTAGTTGTCCAATAAATGCTTCTTTTTTAGGAATGATGCAAAAACAGTCAATGTCATAACAACAGCATGCTTCTCAAAGGTGACAAAGGTATGACATACTGTTGAGAAATATAATAAATAAGTAAATAATAATAATTTAAGGTTTTATTTAAAACAATGCACTTTTCGTCATGTTTGTTTAGATTCTTGTAGCTGGTCTAAAGTTTTTTCTTGGCAAAGATGTAGACGAGAAAAATGAAAGTGACTCAGATTCTGAGGCAAGTTTTAAAAGTTTGTTCGATGAGAATGTTTGAGAAAAAATACTGATGTGGGCAGTGTGTTTTTTACAGGCAGAGGGACCATCGGCCAGAGACCTGATGATCAGATACTCAACGGGTAAAAAGAGTTCCAAAAACAAAAAGAAGTTCGAAAAGGCAATGAAAGTCCTAAAGGTAAAATGTGTTGTCGTTTTGTCAGAACAACTTCACATGGTTAAGTGACATATTTTCTAACTTTTTTTAATCTTTTGCTATTTTTAGAAACACAAGAAAAAATCAAAAGCTGAAGTCTTCAACTTTTCAGCAATTCACCTGATCCACGATCCTCAGGGTAAATGAACTTTATACATATTCAAAAAGATTACTGAACTAAATGCTTGGGCTCTTTAGTTGATCACAGGTAATGGCCAGATTGACAGATTGAGGCAAGTTCTGTGCAATATTATTCTAGGTTTGTTCCATTGTAATCTGTCAGTAAAAGACGGAACCTTCACCAAATACTACTTGACTTTGCAAAGCTTCAAAACAGCAGAGCAAACTGAGTAATACATAGGGATGCACTGATCCAGCTTTTTCAGTTTCGATATTGATTCCGATACTGTTTTACCGGACTGAAAATGCCTTACTTTCCTATTAAAACATGAGACATGTTGTCATATGGTGTCTTGTAACTGTTATTTATAGTGCAAGCCACAACTTAACAACTTCATCTGAATAAAATGTCCAATAATAAATAATATGAGACGTTCTTGATCAACACCAGTCAATAAATTTGTCTCATTATGCCCAGTTAAAAGCACAAACATGATATCGGCTGAAACGATATCGAGGAGCCGATACGCCATCCAGCAAAATTTCTTGGATCGGCACCAATATCCGATCCCAGTATCGGATTAGTGCATCCCTAATAATACATCTTTTTTTTTTTTATGTAATTCCAATATACACTATATTGCACTAAAAAGCTGAAAGCACAAATCGGAACAGGCCTCTACAAATGTGCTATTTTTGGTCAGAAATAATTGAAATTTATTTAATTTTGGGGGCCAATAATTACATACATTTCAATAAAACAAAACAAAAATTGTATGATAAAACTAAAATGTATAATAAAAAAATATATAAAAATTCTTTTGATAAAAATAATATTTTTGATGTGCGTTTGGTCTTGCATTTTGTTATCCAAGGTCTTAAAAAAAGTCTTAACTTTCATTCTAGAAGTTGTGCAGGAACCCTAATGTTTGTCTCGGGCACTTGCCACAAACAATGCTGCTCTGCTATTGGTCAATTGTTTTGAACAGTATGAGAATGTAAATATTTAGACAACATTTTATTTTAATGGTTGTTTAAATGCAGATAACTTTTTTTTTTTCAGATTTTTCTGAAAAACTCTTAAAGCAATTGGAAAGCTCCAATGAGCACTTTGAAGTGAAGATTATGATGATGGAGCTTATATCCAGACTTGTTGGAATCCATGAGGTAACTATAAATGAGGCTCTAGAAATGTGAATGCAAAACTTTTATACACATCTAAAGATTTTATGACATTTAAAGTGATTAGTAATGAAGCCTCTCTTCTTGGACAGCTTTTTCTTTTCAATTTCTATCCATTTATCCAGAGGTTTCTTCAGCCACATCAGAGGGGTATGATTGTTTTTTTTATTCTCTAATTCATGGAGGAATAATACGACTGACTTATCTGTTGTTGGCTTTTTTCAGAAGTGACAAAAATATTGCTTTGTGCAGCCCAAGCATCTCATCAGCTTGTTCCACCTGAGGTTGTGCTTTAATCTTCAAACGTTTGTCAAATTTAATGACGCAAACACTTGCTTTATTAACTTCTTATTAACTTCCTCTTTAGATAATTGAACCTATGATCATGACCATTGCAAACAACTTTGTGACCGACAGAAACTCGGGCGAGGCCATGACTGTCGGGTAACAGTATTTTTCATTTCTGCTAGATTTACTTCACTGACAAAACTTAACATGACATTATTGTGCACCTTAGGATCAACGCCATCAGGGAAATTGTAGCTCGCTGTCCACTGGCAATCAATGAAGACATATTACAAGACTTAGCCCAGTACAAAACTCACAAAGATAAGAGTAAGTAAGCTACATAGAGTTGGTTGTACAGCCTATTCGGAGTCAAGAATTGGATTAATATGAAATGTGTCCTTTGTTGCAGATGTGATGATGTCAGCCAGAGGTCTGATCCAGCTTTTAGAAACCTCAATCCACAAATGTTGCACAAGAAAGACAGAGTGAGTAATATATAAGCACATTTTCCACTTAAGCTAAAAAGTACCTCTGCGCTATACATAGACTTTCTTGGCATCTGTATAAAACAATTAGTGAAGTTTTCAATTTATACTATAGCATGGGTGCCGAAGAGCCAAATTTGGGCCACACAAAGCGGAATGCTAAGTATTAAGTGTATCTATTTGATTACATTTTGTTTGAAAAGTCTGTCAAAGGACACCCAGTCAAGTGTGTTCCCTTTAATGTTATAAAGATAATGAAAGCTAAGTAGGTTTGTCCCTCTACACACTACAGTGCAATTTATTGTAGCACATCAAGGAATTGTTTTGTGCCCCCCTGTCCTAAAGTGGCAAGATGTAATTCATATCTCGTTTTTGTTTGTTTGTTTTTTCAGGGGAGGCCTACAGAAGCATCAGCAGACGCTAAAATTAAAGATTACGGAGAGTTGGAGGCTAAAGACTATATACCTGGAGCTGAAATTCTTGAACTAGAGGAGAAGAAGGACAGCAAGGAAGAAGGAGGTCAGTTTCTACATGCAAAATATGGATTATTACCTATTCACAATGTACATTAGTTAACATTCTGAGATGCTGATGTTGCAGGCGATGCGTCAGATGGCTGGGAGAGTGCGAGCATTAGTGATGATGATGAAGAAGGAGAGTGGGTGGACGTTCACCACTCATCTGACGAAGACACAGAGATAACTGAGAAACTGAAGGCCATACCAGCAGAGGAGAGACAAGCCATGGCAGCAGCAGTCAGCGGCAGTAGACTTCTAACGCAGGATGACTTTAAGAAAATCCGCTTGGCTCAAATGGCCAAAGAGGTCAATGCAGCGCCAGGCAAAGCCCAAAAGAGGAAAATGGCTGATATTGAAGAAGAAGAAGATGAGAGGTCTGATTTTAAGTTTTTATTTATCACTATTCAATTCCATCAAAACTATAATAAATGCGGATATATATTCTGTTTTCAGGGGGGAGATTTTAACTCTAAGAATATTGAAAAGCTTCACAAGAAACCAAAATCAGATAAAGAAACAAGACTTGCAACAGCAATGGTAATTTGTTCTTTCTTCAAATAACTGTTCAGCCTTAAAGGGACCTATTATATAAAAAAGACTTCATAGCAGTCTTCTCACATCATACATTTGATTTAGTTTGATTCATGCATGTTTGAGTAATCCTGCATTGTTCTGCAACTTTTTGTAATATATATTTTATTATCTTTGTCTATTACAAAACAAGTATGGCAGGTACATTCAATATTAACCCTTTATGCGCCAGAGTTTTTCAGTGGAAATACATTTCTGGAAATATAAATCTTAAAACTAATATTTTTTATAGTAGTTTATAAAACCACTGATACAGAGTTGCCCTTGTTTTTTTTTTTTTTTTCACGCTTCTGAAACGTATTAAAAACAGAAAATCTGAAGTCTGAATGCAGAGAGGCTGAAATGGCTTGATCCAGAATTGCTCTTTGGCGCTTAAAGACTTAACAACAGTGTTGATGAACAAAACACCTACTTACATTCAATGTTTCAAAAAACTTATCCAGTACAAGGAATTTATAAGTGCATTGCACATCAAGATTTATTAAAGTGCCATAAATATCAGTGAAGTCACTGGTCGACAAACATCTTAAGAATTTTAGATACATATATATTCTCAGAAAATCCCTGTTTTCACCTACAAACTATCCCTGCACACTTTGCGTTGATTGCTTAAAAATAATTCCGATTCTGAATAAAAAGGTTTAAAGTGTTATGTAGCTACATTCTAACAAAAAATAGCAAACTAAAATCAGCTGCTTGTTGCTTTTTATTTCTGCCATTTTAGATAAATTCTGTGGTTTACTATGAACAAAATGTAATTTACTAATTTGCATATGTCATAGTTTATTACTAAAATATGTGGAAAAAACACAATTTGTCTTCTTTAACATGTCAAATATACTTGTGTAATGTGTTTAGGCTGGAAGAACAGACAGAAAGGAGTTCATCAGAAAGCATACTAAGCTGAACCCACATGCCAGCACCAGCAACAAGGAAAAGAGAAGAACGAAAAACTTTATGATGATGAGACATAGTCAAAACGTCCGGACCAAAGGCAAACGTTCTTTCAGAGAGAAACAGGTAACGATTCATGCAATGATTTATTCTTTAAGCTCACGTAAATGCTAACCATAGATCCATTTTGTGTGTATTTTAGATTGCATTACGGATGCACTCCTGAAGAAACGGAAGCATAAATAAATCTTTGGAGATGTGACTGATCAACACATTGTTATATACTTTCAATACAGCATCTGTGACAAAATGTACAATTCAGAAGTAAAAAAAATAAATAGCCGAATTGTGATGCACTCTTTCTATCTAGACAGAAAGTTAACGATTAATAGTTTACTGCATAACATAACATATTTGTGCTGCAGCAGTCATATGACAGTTTGGTGATAAAATCCAATAATTCAGTGTTACTTCCTTACACTGCAAATTCTTTACAAGTTTAGTGATATTTTATACACGTTATTGCACTTACTGAAGACTGCTCAAGGCTGTAGCAATCTGATTAAACGCTAGATTAAAATATGGGTTTGTAGAGTTTCAATTTGAGTCGTGGTCTGCTGAATAAAGTTATGCAGTTTTTTATTAATAGGATTTGTTGGATCGCCAGTAAACCAGCTGAATTTTCCTTGTGTCTTTAAAATTTTCTTCACCATATAAATGTGTCAATACAATAAATAATAGACTTTTTTATGGGTTCTGCCAAAAAAAAAAAAAGTCAGGTGGAAATTACATTTTCCTGAAACTGACTTTCAGAGGTAGAGTTTATTCAAAATAATAATTATACATTTTGCATAACATGTGCTTTAAATAAGACTGTGTAACTATGTAACACGGGGCCAAAATATCAAAACACCTGGCTGCTTAATATAGTCATTTAAGAAGAAACCCTGCTCAAATTAGTGGACGTTTCAGTTCTGTCAAATAAAAAACTACATTACCCATAAGGCTTCAGGGAATCACAACAAACGTGCTAACGCCGAACGCCACCGAAAAGAAGACACTGGCATTGCATTTTCGCTGCGACATGAGGTATCCACGATGTTTACAATTGCTATAGACACGCACATTCTAATGTTTTAACACTTTTAGTTTTCTGTTGTTTTTTGGGAAAGTTATTTGGTCTAGTGTCCAGCCTCGCGAGTTAGCATTAGCCATGAAGCTATCGGCCTTAGCCTGTAAGCTAAAGTAATCTTCTCTCTTTACATGTGAACATTTTTAATTTGCAGCAAGTGATTGTGGTTTTCAGGCATAGTCCGTAAACACTTCATTCATACGAGGTTACATTGGCGTCATTAAGTTTTTCAACATTACAAAAATACAAATCTATGCATATGAAATGTATGTTAAATATCACTGGACGAGCTTTGCACTGTCTATGTCACAAAATTATAATTTATAATGGCAATACATCTCCTTTTGAGCTCAAAACCAAGTCTTTTCAGTAAATAAAAGTATCACATCTGTAACATTGTCATTGATCTGTTATTGACTACACAATAGCGCTTGAATGATTTTTCCAGTGAAAGCAGATGAGTGGAAAATGAACTGTCAAACTGCAGTCTGGGACACACATGGTCCTTTACATAGTGTGCATGCTACAACATTGTTTTATCTGAGGGCTCTACAATACAAGTACATGTTGTGATTGTTCTGTGCTTGGGACTGCGCTTTTGTCATTTTTTTCCCCATAAAAATATTTATTTCTTGTTCCAGGTGCTGTTTTCTTTAGATAGTTATGGCACCGGGCGATATGGTGCCAGACCATGCCAAACAAGTCAAGTCCAAGGAGAAGCGTCCTGGAAATAGAACTTCAAAAGCAGAATCCGAGACTGATGGATCATTTGTCTTTGAGGCGCATGAGGCCTGGAAGGACTTCCATAACTCGCTCAGGCATTTCTATGAAGTGGGGGAACTCTGTGATGTGACACTTAAGGTCATTCTTTCATTTTTCTACATGCTATGATATGCTCAGTGCAAATAAAATTAACTTGTTTGTAATGCATCCTGTTAAATGCCAATGTTAAGTTTTTACATTCATGTAAAATTAGCGAAGTGACAAATGATTATTAAGAAATTCACCAAAATCTCAGTGTAAAAAGAAAACAATATGCATGCATATGTTTTATGAAAAGGTTATGTTAGGATCTGTTGTGATGCTCAGTATCAATTTTTTTTGTTTATTTCTTTTAGGTTGGCAGCAGGTTGATCCCATGCCACAAACTGGTGCTGGCATGTGTGATTCCATACTTCAGGTATGTCCTGTTGTTTTGGGTTTAGAGATGTTACTATAGTAATGCTATTTAATCTTTTTTTTTTTACTTTAGAGCCATGTTCTTGTCGGAGATGTCAGAGGCCAAGCAGAATTTGATAGAGATAAAAGATTTTGATGGGGACGCCATTCAGGACCTTGTACATTTTGCCTATTCCTCCAAGCTGACTTTAACAGTAGACAATGTGCAACCACTGCTGTATGCAGCATGTATACTTCATGTAAGTGTACCTATCCTCACTACATGTTCACTCTTTCATTTTAATATGTTATACATATATATTTTTTTCTCATGAAAACGTGAAGTTTAACAGAAATGTGTTGTACATTACAAACTGGATTAGTAATAATATTTTCCCTGACAGGTGGAATTAGTTGCAAAAGCGTGTTGTGAATATATGAAGGCTCATTTCCACCCTACAAACTGCCTTGCGGTGCGAACCTTTGCTGAGAGCCACAATCGTGTGGACCTAATGGACATGGCTGACCGCTATGCGTGTGAGCATTTTAAAGAGGTGGTGGATTGTGAGGACTTTATTTCTGTTTCACCACAGCACTTGCGCACGCTCCTCTCCTCCAACGATCTAAATATCCATTCAGAGACACAGGTATACAATGCAGCTGTCAAGTGGCTTAAAGCCAACCCACATCATCATGAGACCTGGCTGGACCAGATTATGTCTCAGGTCAGTAAATCGAGGGGTTGTGTGTGTTTTTCTTGCCTTTACTGCACTGTAAACTTTATATATCTTGGAACCACAGCATATGTAACCAGTTTTACAATCTCTGTATTCGCCCTTCTTTCAGGTGCGTCTGCCGTTGCTCTCTGTGGAGTTTTTAACTGGAACTGTGGCTAAAGATGAGATGATCAAAGGTAACCTAAGCTGTCGGGACCTTTTGGATGAAGCAAGGAACTACCACCTACACATAAGCAACAATGTGGTGCCAGACTTCGAATACACCAGCCGCACTGTGCCACGGAAGCACACTGCAGGTTGTTTTTATAGACACATATATATTACATAAAGAGTGTTTGTTTATCATTCAAGTCATACTGTCAAATCCCTTCATTTTCCATAAACCCTAGTTATCTTTTTGTTTTTTACTATTCTCAGGCGTTTTGTTTTGTGTCGGAGGTAGAGGAGGTTCTGGTGATCCATTTCGTAGCATTGAATGTTACTCTATTACCAAGAACAGTTGGTTTTTTGGTCCTGAGATGAACAGCAGGCGACGGCATGTGGGGGTCATTTCTGTTGGAGGTAAGTTGATTAAGATTAAAGATTGTACAAAGACGATTTTCATATGACATACTTGGATATCTTTAACAGGCAAGGTTTATGCTGTTGGTGGTCATGATGGCAGTGAACATTTAGGAGACATGGAGGTGTTTGATCCTCTCACTAATAAGTGGATGATGAAAGCCTCTATGAACACAAAGAGGTACAGTCTAACATAGTAATAATAAAGATGTTTGATCATTTTAAGCATACAGTACAGTGAATACCTGGATGTCTTGTGCAGGAGAGGAATAGCTCTGGCTGCACTCGGTGGTCCCATTTATGCCATTGGAGGTTTGAATGACAACTCCTGTTTTAACGACGTTGAGCGATATGACATTGAGAGTGATTGCTGGAGTTCTGTGGCTCCCATGAACACCCCTCGTGGGGGAGTGGGCTCTGTGGCTTTGGGGTAAGATGACTCTTGTCTCTTTGTATGTGATTGATGATATTTAAGTAACAGAGCTTGCTCCACAGAGCTACGTCTATGCTGTTGGGGGCAATGACGGTGTGGCTTCACTTTCTAGTGTGGAAAGATTTGATCCCCACCTCAATAAGTGGTCTGCTGTGAGTGAGATGGGCCAAAGGCGAGCCGGAAATGGTGTTAGCAAACTTAATGGATGTCTTTATGTTGTGGGTAAGTCAAGTTACATAAAACTGCTGATCAAGAGAAAAGTTCAGTTTGTAGTTGTTGTCAGGTTACTAATTTGTTTTTATTACACACCTGAAACTGTCTAGTCATTCAATGCTAAGTAAGACTGCACTGTTGACGTTGCTCTACAGCAGTGATTTTCAACCAGTGTGCCGGGGAACACAAGTGTGCCTTGAGGGTGCCTCAAAAAAACTCAAAGATGTAATGAAATCCCATTTTAGAGTGTCTTGAATGAATGAATGAATGAAAACAAGACACCATTTTAAGAACACTTTAGTGTAATTGGCAATATTTCTATTGTAACTCTATACAATAACTCCGACAGTTTCCTCTCATAAATCATAATATCTACATGTATTCATTTTAATAGCAATTATGGCTTATAAATGGCTTTTTACAAACAACAAAGTGAAACTGGAGAGGACCACCCAAACACAGACATTAAGAAAACTGCATTTGACTCCCATTTGGAACTAAAAAATTTTATTATTCAATTCAGATTCGGTACATTGAAGGATATACTGAATATAAATATGTTTTTTGTGCTTTTTTTTTTACTGGTATTGTCATTCTAAAAAAGAGCAGAAATAAAAATGTTATTGTAAGACATAAATTCACCCAATTATATATCTTTTCCATGGGGTGGGCAAAGTAAAAAAAAATCTATTTTCTGACTATTTTGATCATGAGTAACAGACATTATTATGTTTTTCAGCTTCTTAACTGTGCAAAAATATACCCTTATGCTTTTTTTTTTTTTTTTTGTAGTTAAGTTTAACTCAATCCAACTTTTTGCAATCATTTTTGTTTAATCAACTTTTTGGTGACATTATTTATCATCAACAATATACTTCCTAAGGTGGATTTGACGACAACTCGCCCCTGAGCTCTGTTGAACGCTTTGACCCTCGAATGCACCGCTGGGAGTTTGTGTCGGAGCTCACCACTCCTCGAGGGGGCGTTGGTGTCGCCACTGTGATGGGACGAGTGTTTGCAGTGGGAGGACACAATGGCAACATTTACCTAAACACAGTGGAGGCGTTTGAACCCCGAATGAACAGGTGAGGAGAGAGTGAAGAACATAATCATAAACAAAGATAAACTGTGTCTAAACGTGTGTGTGTTTGTGACTAGGTGGGAGCTGGTGGGCTCGGTGTCTCACTGTCGAGCTGGAGCTGGTGTGGCTGTATGTTCCTCCCATGTGAGCCAGATTAGAGACGTGGGCCAGGGCTCCAGTAACGTGGTCAACTGTATGTGAGAACTTACCAGGTGATGGACAGTGGTCACATCTAACCCTTGCACAAGAACAACCACACAGCACAGAGAAAGATGCTTTAGATCTACTTTGCACAGTATGTTACTGTTGTTGAAAAATTGGCTCAAAAGACAAATTCTGAAATTTATACTATATATGAATATGTGCACACAGAGATAGAATTGTACATACGTAATGTAAGCCAATCCTAACCTGTTGCTGGTGGTGTTTTACAATCCGCTGAGTGCTGTTATGTACTGTATTTGTTACGTGTAGCTGCTATACCTCATTTTGACTTTTTAATTTAAGGGAAACCTAAACATAAATGGGTATTATGAATGGCTGAAAACTGAACTCTCACTTTTACGGTATCATGTGTACATTTTAAACCATGCAGCTAAATGTTTTAACTTCTGAGACTATCGATAGGTCATATATTGTCTCAATAGTGTACTCTTTGATTTTAGATGGCCCAGAGGGTTTTGTTACAGTTTGACGCAACTATGATTATACTGTCAAAAGTTCAGGAAACACTCAAATCGCTGCCGCTTCATTCTTAATTACAATAACAGGCGTAATGATTGTACAATACAAGACTGAATAAAGCAATATATGTAGAATATGTGTTGAAAGCCTAGTCCAGAGAGGGATCTTCATACGTGTGGAGTCGGGAGAATAGCTGGGCTGTCTTCAATCCTAATCAGACTGCTTTGTGATCTCCCGATGCTTCACTTCTATTTTAATATATGACATCTTTGTATATACTTGGTGTATATCCTCAATAGTCTGTAATATTCATTGCTGTGTGCACTATTTTTATAGAAAATGTAGACGTGCTGTCTGAGTATATTTTTTGTCCTGAATAGAAAACTATGAATGCTAGTGTAATTTTGTCACATTGAAGTGAGCATAGTTACATTGACTAACTGCTTATAGTACATGATATTTGGAGTTTATATATATATATATATAGTGATAAAAGGAGTTGGCGAAATGCACATTGTTACTTCTTGTTGTGCAAAATGTCAAAACCCGCATTTCGTTTTTTTTTTACAAGAGAACTAATGATAATTAACTGAATTTTGTAGTTTGTTGCTGTCTTTATATTTTATCTATGAAATATACCTTCTCCTTGACTGCTTCCACATTTTGTCATTTACATTGTATTGGTATAATAAAGTAATTTATAAGCTGTTCATTATTTTACATTTCTTTTATGAGCTATCAGTTTATTGTCTATACTTGTGTTTTGAAAGCAGATTTGTTGTTTTTAAATCGGCTGTTTCGGAAAACCCCAATTTAAAGCAGTACTTAGACACTTTTATTGGCATTTGAAATTCACTTTTATTGCAGCACTTTTGAACCTTGATAACATTGTAGCCATTGGAGGAAATATCGAATTTCAGATAATGTCGTGAATGTTACTTTCAAGATTCAATGTCGAGTATATCTCATTGTAAAAAATAAGGTACAAAAAAGCTAATTAGAACATTTTTATGTAGATTTTAATGTAATAAATTAGTATAATAGTCATTAAAAGTATTTCATGAAACTGAAAAATAAGGAAACAAAGACAGATTGCTGCATTAAGTGATATTTATCTAAATTTGCTTTTGCTGTTTTACAAAAAGATTTGCCAATAGAACCGAATATTTTGCTCATATTTCAAGTGTAGTGGACTTCTTCATTTCAAGTACCTTACTACTTAATTCAAGCCTTAAATTATTGTATTGTTTGTCTAGTAAACAAACAACATAATGCAATAATGCAACAATACAATTAGGAATTCGATATTGGTGCCGATCCAGGAAATTTTGCTGGATCCAGTATCGGCTCCATGGTATCGATTCAGGCAATATTTTAGATGTGCCCTTAATAATATTGAGACAATTTACTGGCTGATGTTAATCCAGAACCTCTCATAACGTTTGATTTTTTATTCACATTATGTTGTTTGCACTATAAATAACAATTACATAATGGGGTATTGACAGATACTTAATTCCAAAGTATCGGTGTCGTAACTGAAAAAGCTGGATCGGTGCATTCCTAAATACAATAATAAACAAACTTGTAAGAATCTCAAGGTCAAGAACCTGAAGGAATTTTCTTTTCGATCCAAACTCAATAAAACTACCTCTATCAGCATAAAACACCTGTTGAGTAAGGTTTGCACCAGAATCCCAGGTCAGTTGTGTCATTAGTGTTTTACAGGTGCTGGACTCTGGACAGAAGCTGAAAAGTAGTGACAGGAGCAGCTGATGCTCACATCTCTCCGGACCTGCGACCAGCGCTCATCCCAGTTACTGTCTGAGGTTTTTCTTGCTCTGTGATCTCCTAAGGCCATTTATCAACATCTTTGCTTGATTATTGGACATAAACTTGTGCCATGCTGGAGTGAAGTAGAATGTCCTGAGGAATCTCTTCACTGATGAAAAAAAAAATGAAAATTACTTTGCAACTGTTAAATCTTGCTGCTCTTCTGGCCGGTGGTAAGTCTGACTGTTTGTATTATTTACATTTGGGAGCTTCTGATTGTCCTCATTCAGCATAAATAAAATTTTCTGTGCCAACATCATCAGCCTGTAGTAGATGTCACGTGTATCAAGGTTTAACTGAACAGTTTCCCACACGAGAAGGAGATGGGCTCACTACTGAAGATTACAAACTGGATTTCACTCAATAAAGAACCATTGCAATCCTTATTTCCCCATTTATTGTAGTTGGAGATTTGCAGGTAGAAAAGTATAGGTGAAAAACCTTTAACAAAACACAAAAAACAATATGTATAATATACAAAATGTGCACAATTGGTTACAGAACATAGCAAAATCATGTAAAGACGTATGTATTTTAACAGAGGCTAAATTGCATAGCAAGTTCAAATTCAACAGAACACAGAATATTTAGCATTTTAACCTTTTAGATAAATGTGTTTGTATGCAATTTTAGTATATTTTAATCTTTACTTGTTTTTAAAATGGACTTTTAAATGTTTTTAATGGATTTTAATCATAATTTTAACTACACATTCCAAGGGTTTTAATCAACAGTTTCATGAACTTTTAAGAGAAGCTTATAAATTAAACCAAGATCAAACATAAAATAATTAGTCAAATATACTGAGACAACCACTTGCACAGACTCAAAGCTACTATTACATTGTTGCATATTTCCTTAGCATAAAATTGTAGAACAGAAAATACAACAGGTAAATTGGAATGGAAATGTTAACATTTAGAATCCTTACCGGCGGTCGCTTCAGTCTATTTTTTAGTGAGCACCCAGCGTGATCAGTCTAAAAGTTACTTTGTTACAAATATAGAGCAGTTTTAGCTCCGCTGCCGTGGTGTCTGTCCTGGTGCATGTCAAGCAGGTGAATGTGTCCCTCTTCTAAACTAGTCAGGGTGCAAACTGTTGATTGGGAGCTGGTTGCACCTGGGCCCAATCAGTGGAGGGTGGGGAAGACTGCAGCTCAACGCAACACCTCCCACTCGAGCTTCTGGGGTTTCCTCATGAAGGTCGCACAATCTCCATGACGATCTGCTGCTCATCACACAACCTCCAGAGATGGATGCAGTATAAGATGGTTTTTGGACCACTGACATTGAGGCTGCTCCCAGGAATTTATGATGCTTTTCATGGCAGGTTTCCACTTTGTTTTTAAAGTTTTTTTCTCTCATTTTTACAGATGAAGGCCCCTGAAAGGTAACCAGTTTCACGACGTTTTGTGGGACTTTTGAGAAGCCCCTTTTTGCAAGAATAACAGAGGGGTGCATAAAAAGTGAGACAGGGCCTGTGGCCAGCCTATACCCAGGGCCTGTAGGGGGATCCTGAGCACTAACAGTGATGATCTTGCAGGTCACTTGTTCCGCTCTCTTCACCTTTCTTCTTAGCTCTTGCCTCCCACTTTGATCAGTGCGAGTTTGAAACTTATCAGGGCCTAGTTGATGTGAGTTTCTTTGGGATGTCAGGGCATTGGCAATGGGACGATTGCAGTTAACACCAGGCAGGTACCTCAAGGCCACTGCTCCAGACCCCTTTTTGATTAGAATAGGGCGCTCAGAAAGTTTGCGTGTGTCCTCTTTGGCGCCAGTTTTGTCCTTTGCCTGTGACTCCACATTTCCAACCCAGGTAGAACATTTATTGTTCTTTCGCTGGCCATTTCTGTGGCCACATTCGCCTTCACGCTCCGTCTTACAGACGACTTGAATGGCAGGACCAGCGAGCATCTGGGAGGAAGAAGAACAAGTGAGTACAGTTCTTACAGTTTTCATACACTGAGCAAAATGAGTCTTAGAAGAGTGTGCTGCTGTACTTAGCTTTCCAAAAAGTTTGGGGTGTGTGCCTCCAATTGTCTTCCCCAGCGGGCCATCCCAGAGGACCAGGTCGCCCACGGTTCGAAGCTTTTGTGGGTCAGCTGTCCCTCTTTGTGACTTATGAGAAGGTCAATTGTCTTGGGCCGCTTCAGCTCATGGAGAGGGATGTCAGGGAACAGATTCTGCAGCTTTGGTGCCGGCACATGCTGGTGAACCTCTGCTATCTTCTTTAGTCCATAACATACTAGTTGGTGAGGCCTAAATGTTCCCTCTGATGTTCTGATCCTCAGCTTAAGCAGATACCTTCTCGTCTTGACCGTTGTTTTCATTCCGCTGACTCCCTTCACAACAAGGTTTACTGGTTCACTTTGGAGCTTTAGCCTCCTTGCAGCTTTGTGAGTGACGTAATTAGTATCTGAGGCTAGATCTATCAGAGTCCCTACTCTTTGACCTGCATTTGCTGTAACATTTAAGAGCATCATCAGGACTGGATCTTCTGATAGGCCATTCTCTACCAGAAGCCGGCTTTCTGTTGAATTGTAGGTTCTGAACATCCTGGATGAGGAGTTGGAAAATGCCCTTTTGCATTGAAGAGCCAGTTCAGGGGAGAGTTTTGACAGGAACTCTTCTTGGGCCTCTGTAAACCTACCTCCCACTGAGCCTGATGCAGTCTTTTGAAATGTACTCACACTCTGGTCATTCTCGCATAGGAGGTAATGGTGATTTGGGCAGTCATCTTCACCACACTTAATATTTTTGCACAGGAAATTTGACTTGCACAATTGATCGTCATTATGTATCTCTAGACATTCTTTACATGCTCCTAATTTTCTACAGCATCTAATCTTTTAAATAAAGGGAGAGTTTTAAATTTGTTGCAGAAATAGAGTTTTTTCTTATGTTTTGGGTCACCGCAGACCACACAACTGGATGGTTCTGTAGCTTTGTGGCTCTCGTCCGAGCTTGTCTGGGCTCCGATCTAGAGTCCCTTCTGCTAGGTTCTTCATCCTGCAGATACTCCAGTTGTTCATAGATTTTCTCCTGGTCTTGAAGAAACTGCAGAAGCACGTCAAAACGGTTGTGTGTGCCAACAACACTGCCCTGGTTGGCGGCATGCTGAAGCCAGTCTTTTTTCAGACTATCTGGGAGCTTTGATTCTATACACTTGGTGGTAAGCGGGTTCTTGATGGCACCAATATCTCCCAGCTCGGTCAGATCATACAGCGCTTTCTCCACAGATTGAATAAGATGCACTATCTTTCTGGGATGGAGACCTCTGACTGGCGGTATGGCCTGGAGCTCCTCTATTATTTCAAGTGCAATTGAGGTTTTATTACCATACCGAGTCTCTAGTGCACGAAAAATTTCATCTGCAGATGTGTACGTGGAAAGATGGAGTGAACGAGCAATCTTTTCATCCAGGCTGTCAAGCAACTGAAACTTTCTGACTTCTTTAGATCCGGTGGGTTCACCTTGAGCTTGCAGCGCCTCCCACTCCTTTTTCCAGCGATGGAAGTCTCGTTTGACGCCACAGAATTTTGGTAAGGATGTTGGCATCAGCCTAATAGGTGGTACTGGAAATGCTTGTGAGACTGCTGGTTGTGCTCCTCTAACATCTTCTCTTACTTTGGCCTCTATGAACCAAGCTTTTCTAGAGGTCAGCTCTGCCAAGTTTACTTCAAGCTCTGACAGTCTACTTTTTAAACTTTTCTGTTCTGCAGATGGGGCCCAGCAACCCCAGCGAACAAATGCCTCTTTTGATCTCTTCACTAACGTTTCAAAATGGAACAGCTTAAAATCATACATTTCTAAACTGGCACTTTGCTCAATAGAGAAAATTTTGCTGCATTCTGCTTTTGCCACTTTTAACACTAGCTCCATAGCCTCTTCACCAAATTTGGCCCAGAGTGTCTTTTGAGGATATCTTTAAGCTCTCCCAGTCTTTCCTCACATTCTTTTGTTGCCTTTTCTACATCGGCCTGAAGCTGCCCACCTTGCGCCCCAAGCTCTGACTCTTCGGCATCACCTAGTGCAACTTCTATATCATAGTTTGCCTCCAGTAATTTTGTGGCTTGCTGTGAAAGTTTTGAGTGACTTTCTATGAGCTCTTCCTCTGACATCTCAGCATAGGTGCGAGCTATTGTGTTTCCTAGGCGGGTGAAATGTCTCTTGGCATTAGCCCTTTCAACTTTCAACTGCTCCAGTGACTTGACTTCAGCCATCTTCTTTGGAACAGGGATGCACTTTCTTTTTGGGGTGACACCACGGCAGTCCAAATAGTTCCAGTCTTGATTGTGGATTTTTTCTGGCTGCTGCCTTCCACGGACTCTCGGTTTTTCACTGTCACGTGTATCAAGGTTTAACTGAACAGTTTCCCACACGAGAAGGAGATGGGCTCACTACTGAAGATTACAAACTGGATTTCACTCAATAAAGAACCATTGCAATCCTTATTTCCCCATTTATTGTAGTTGGAGATTTGCAGGTAGAAAAGTATAGGTGAAAAACCTTTAACAAAACACAAAAAACAATATGTATAATATACAAAATGTGCACAATTGGTTACAGAACATAGCAAAATCATGTAAAGACGTATGTATTTTAACAGAGGCTAAATTGCATAGCAAGTTCAAATTCAACAGAACACAGAATATTTAGCATTTTAACCTTTTAGATAAATGTGTTTGTATGCAATTTTAGTATATTTTAATCTTTACTTGTTTTTAAAATGGACTTTTAAATGTTTTTAATGGATTTTAATCATAATTTTAACTACACATTCCAAGGGTTTTAATCAACAGTTTCATGAACTTTTAAGAGAAGCTTATAAATTAAACCAAGATCAAACATAAAATAATTAGTCAAATATACTGAGACAACCACTTGCACAGACTCAAAGCTACTATTACATTGTTGCATATTTCCTTAGCATAAAATTGTAGAACAGAAAATACAACAGGTAAATTGGAATGGAAATGTTAACATTTAGAATCCTTACCGGCGGTCGCTTCAGTCTATTTTTTAGTGAGCACCCAGCGTGATCAGTCTAAAAGTTACTTTGTTACAAATATAGAGCAGTTTTAGCTCCGCTGCCGTGGTGTCTGTCCTGGTGCATGTCAAGCAGGTGAATGTGTCCCTCTTCTAACTAGTCAGGGTGCAAACTGTTGATTGGGAGCTGGTTGCACCTGGGCCCAATCAGTGGAGGGTGGGGAAGACTGCAGCTCAACGCAACAGTAGAACTGCACTCATGGTCCAAATAGACCAGGAATGGCCAAACTTTTTTTCCTTGGTTGACCAAAATTTACAGATTTTTTCCTCAGTGGGCCAAAATATTTTACATTGAAGCGTGCCGAGGGCCCAACATAATTTTATTCTGCATTTAAAAAGTTAATTTGAGAAGAGATGTTGATTAAATAGTCTTTTATTCACATGTTTTAGGATATTGCACTTTTGTGTCTTTTGACAGACTTTTTCACACAAAATTTGTCCAAACAAACTTGAGAACCCAATGATAGGCAAATTGGACCCTCTGGCAGGCCGAGTTTGGCCCTTGGGCCTCACTTTGGGCACCATGTACAAAAACTGACATGAAAGTGTCACCGTGTCACTTTCTGGGGATGTAAAGTCAAATGAAAAATTAAATAGAAGCAAAAAGATAAAATCATTCTTAAAACATTCTTATTAAAAAATAAGTATATTTTATTCCATAATCAGTGCTTTGCATGAATGCACTATTTAGTTCAACCACCTCTAAAAATTCCCCGTTTTGAGCACCGGTGCTTCTCTAAGCGTTCAGCACGTTCTCCCTATGAGTTTACCAAAACTGAAACTGAATGAAAATGAGAATTCCAGCACTTCTTATGCCCACTTAAAGCACTCGTCTGAAAGTAAAAAGTTGAGTTAAACAAGCAGTTTTTCCAAGGAAACAGTAGGAGGCCAAAAAGTTTGTTATGGGGCCATGCAATCTAAATTAGAAAAAATAAACTAGAAAAACTTTTTGTGGACAAAAAGTTACACAGTGAGCAAAAAGCAGCTTAAACCCACAGAACATGTAACACTTAGAAGAAAAAAAGAGAGGTATTACTAGCTCCAAGTAAATTATTGCATTCTTTATACCAATAAAATCAAGACAAAACATGTGATTTTGAGCTTGTTAAAGAGAGTCAAGTCAAACATTACCCAGAGTTTTGAAACATTTTTATTGCTCAGATATTGGCAACATTTTAATCTGTTCTTTATTCTTTAAATCTTGCTTAAAATAAATTATTTTGCATTCCATTGTAGTTCGTAATACATTTTTCATCTTGACTTTTTCAGCTCACAGTGTGTGCCGCACAGGCTGGAGGGAGTATGAGAGTAAATGTTACTTGTTTTCCACTGACACAAAGTCATGGCCCGAGGCCAATAATTTTTGTCAGCGGCAGCACTCGCACCTTATGAGCATTCAGGACATCCACGAACGGGTGAGACAACTGATTAATATCAACAAATGTTATTGTATTTTTCAAGTGACATGCCATTCATAACACTTACTATTACATCACTTTGTGAGTAATTGAAGCGCCAAACAAAAAGGGGTTCATTTTTAATTCATGTATATTTTTTAGCTTTGGCTCAGGACTCAAATAGGCACAGAGATCTACTGGATCGGCCTCACTGACCAGATCACAGAGGGTGTGTGGGAGTGGACCGATGGCACTACCTATTATGAATACCTATCGTAAGTCTAGCACCTTGTGCATCATAACTTTTAAGTTAGACTTAAAGTTCTCTTGTTGTAGATACTGGATGTCGGGCCAACCAGACAACTGGAATGACGAGGACTGTGGCCAAACTGTGGGATACAGCAACGGCCGGTGGAATGATGAAGACTGCAGTGTGCCAAGGAAATATATCTGTAAATATATTGAAGGTAAAAATGTTTAAATAATTACACAATTTCTTTTTGAGACATGTAAAATAGTAATAATGTAATTAGGTTTTTTTGTGACACCCTATATTGAAAAAAAAATGTTTTTTTGTTTTTGTTTTTCTTACATGCAACCGTGCTCTTCAGAAAACCCTGTTCCACGGTGTGACCAGGCTGGTGGTTGGTCTTCTTATGGCTCTAACTGCTACAAGCTCAAAGCCGAAACTAAAAAGAGCTGGGCAGATGCCAGGCGCGACTGTGTGCAGGATGGAGCTGATCTGGTGTCCATTGCATCTCAAGAGGAAGAACAGTACATAGTGTCGACTCTGGACCCCTCCTACACAGACCTCTGGATCGGGCTGTCCACACTGGTGAGACAAGTGCAGAAGATTTTTAATTTAAATAATATACATACATTTCTATGTCTCATTACATTGTGTTGGCTTTTAGAAATGCAACAAGATTTCATGTCAAGTTCAGGCAGGAAACACACAGTTTGCCTGGTCAGACGCACTAGCGTTGTCGTTTCAAAACTGGGGTGAGAACGAACCCTCTCCGTAAGTATACATATCTAACTAAAACCTGACATAGGAGAGAACAAAAAGTATCAAAGTTGCCTTCTTTGCAGAGATCCTCAAACAGGTTCATGTGCGGCCATTATCAAAGATCCATCAGAAGAATTCGGGAAATGGAGGTCACATGTTTGCAGATATGAGCGTCCTTACATGTGCAAACGAGCTCTGAACAGTAAGCAGTATTAGGTCATTTTTTTGTATTTAGAATTGTTGTATTGTCGATATTTAATTTGTGTTTGTTTGTCTGCAGCAATTTGTCCTTCTGGGTGGCAGAGTTTCAATGGAAGCTGCTATTGGTTTGTCAGTAACATCAACCTTCTGACAACATGGCATGAAGCATATACAAAGTGCTCTGACATGGGGGCCCACCTACTTATTATTAACAGGTACATTATAATTTAGTCTTATTTTAAGCATTCAAATTCTCAAATTAAAGTTAGGTCAGTGCAAAGAAGTGTATTTTGAATGACCATTACCTGCACAATCCTACAGTCATATTCTTCTGGAGATGGGCAAGTTTTGTGCCATAATGTGGATAATTGTAGCTTCAGAAACAAAATTGCCATGGAAACGAGAAATTGATTGACAGCTTAAATGTGGCAAGATGCAAGCCCACCTAAAAGAAATAGATCCAACAGAAAACATGTATTATACAAGTCTATTTTAAGCTAAAATTTACGTCGTAAGCCTTAACAATTATTTGATAAAGACATATTTTACAGAAGTCCAAAATTATTTTATATTTTGTGTATTTTGCATATAATATTCTACAATTTCTGTGTTTAGCCAAGAAGAGCAGTACTTTATCAACTCAAGACTCCCAGACTTTCACCACGTTGATATTCCAGACATTTGGATCGGTTTATCAGGTATCTGTAACACAAAAGTATTGAATAAGATTGAACTGTGTATAATGTAATGTAATGGTATTTATTGTCAAACAGATATGTATAAAGATGGAGAATTTAAATGGGTGGATAAAGGTGGTTTTGACTTCTCAAACTTTCAAACGGGTTTCCCTAAAAACACAGAACACTTTTGGGACTGTGGCCAAATCTACACAGGTAAGAATGTACCAGTCATTATTAAGTTTTATTTTACTGATTATATTGTACTTTAATCACTCACTGAACTCTCACTTTTCCTGATATTTATTCTCTGGCTTTTTATTTTTATTTCTGTTATATGCTGCCGTGTTCTCTGCTATAACTGCAACTTATTGTACATAAGAACGTTTATAACTTTATAAATTTGCCAACTCTTTTTGCTTTATAACATGTTTTTATTTCCTCGATGTTCTTGAACTGAGCATTGCAACATTGGAACAAACACATACTGAAAATAGAATATAATAATAAATAGTCTTCTTTAGATTTTCTATAGTATAGTAGGGCTGCAACTAACAATTATTTTGGTCATCGATTAGTTGGGTGATTATTCTTTTGATTAATAGATTAGTTGTTCAGAATGTAAGAGTCATATAAATACAAGATTTTAGTACTTTTTGAGCTTATGTTGCAGCGCTTAAGAGCGTACTAGTGGTGCAGATTTACAGGCAAACTTGTTCATCATTGAAAATGCTAAAATTACACAATTTTCATCACTTATCTTCATCATTGCTGTTCATTATATACCTTTTCTCAGCTCATTCCAGGTTTTGATGCCTAAATAAAAAAGGATCGTGAAAGTAAGATGATGAGAAATCACTGATGAATTGATACTAAATAAGATTTTCTTAGGTTATTATAACTTAATATGTATTTTTGCTAAGTCTATTTTTAAATTATCTTGTTTGATTGCATGTTTTTATTTTCCCTGCTGTTCTTAAACTAAATGTCCCCATTGTGGATATATAAAGGATATATATCTTATACTAAAGCTAGTATCGAATCTAAATACTTATTTGAGCGAAAAAGGGTTTAAGAAAACACAATTTGACCTTTTCTGAGCAGTTTTCTAACAACTAGAACAACCAAAAAATTATGACTTAAATGTCATTTTTGTCTTAAATTTTGTCTTAAATTTTGACCTCACAAAAAACATTTTTGAAGCAGTTGTAGTATGACACTGGTATTGAGAATGAGGTACTTTGCTTGGTATCGAATCACGTTTGAAGTGTAACAGTCATTTAGAATTGTGACAACAATAACAATTATTCGATTATTAATTTGTTGACGTTTTTTCAATAATCGATTAGTTGCGATAAATCAATTAACTTGTTGCAGCCCTATTGTCTGGTTCCTCATTTTCAATCAATCTCTAAGAGGGCACTGATGTCTTCAAAGAGCCGCAGGTTGCAGACCCCTGTACTTTGACATTTTTAGAGCAACTTAGAAAATGTCCTATTTTGTATTTCAGGGAATTATGAAGGCAAATGGGAAACAGCCAACTGCTTCAAGAGCCTGGGCTACGTTGTGAGATGACCGGAGGACAGAACGTCAAACCCACAGCAGCTCCTGGTGCGGTGTCAAAACTCATACTTAGAGTGTAAGTTTGTGTTTACTCATGTGTTTTTTGTTATTCAGATCACACTGTGATGCTGGGTATCTGCTGTACGATGACTTCTGCTATAAGTTTGAGACGGAGGAAGTGAAGAACTGGCACGACGCTGAAGCTCAATGTGCATCGGAGCAGGGTCACCTGGTCAGCTTCCACTCAGAGGAGGAACTAAGCTTTATTACAGGTCTCAATAAGCTTCCCTATATACAATCCAGTGCAATAGAGAAAAATCTAACTCCATAATGCTGTGCAGCTCATATGCCGGGAGAAGCCTGGACTGGCCTCAATGACATCAATATTGAAAACCAGTTTGTGTTTACCGATGGACTCCAGCTGTAAGTCGCACGGACACAACATTTCATAGATTTTTCCTATTTTATGACTACACTATATTAAAAGTTAAAAAATATCATCTTTTACTATCGCAGGATTTCCTCCCCTGGGCCCCAAATCAACCAGACAATTGGCAGAATAACGAGGACTGTGTTCACATTAGAGGAATGAATCACCACGAGCCTGGGAAACTCAATGATGATTTCTGCACAGACGCAAAGGAGTTTATCTGCAAAAAAGGTCTTGTCTTTGTTGATATTACTTTCTTAAGAGATACATTTTTTGTCTGTGCATTTAGCAATATACTAAGACATATTTAGACCAATAATTTATATTCATTGTAAAACACAAAATTGAACCATAATCACTGACTTTCTGTTCAGTTCTGTAGACTTGATAAGCTCCGTCTATTTATTTCTAATACGTATAACTGTATCAAAGGTAACTTTTTTTTAAAGTAGCAATCAAAATTACATTTTTTAAATTACAGTAAAGACAGACAATACAAGATCACTAAAAATGCTTGAGTCAGTCCTAAAACAACTTTGAGTAAACTATTGATGGGAGAACACTGTTGTAACAACGTCTTTATTTTTCCCACTGCAGTTCCCAATCCTTAAATCAAGTAAATTAAACTTAACCTAAGCTTAACCCTAACCTTACCCAAATTTCTACAGTAAATATTTTGAAATCTAAACTTTTCTAGCATAGCCATCAATGCAGAGTGATGGCAGTGCGTAAAACATTTTTCAGTAAACAGACAATTGGTTTACAGCTGGACAAAAGTAACTGAGCATTCTCACAACTCCAGCCTACTCCACATTCCAGCCATAAATTAAGAAGTTTAGAACAATGAAGCTCCCTGCACAAAGTGGCACACACATAGTCTCACATTTGACTACATGTTTAACACTGTTCTAAATGTTTAAAACAGTTCCAGAAAATGTACAAACAGTATTATAAACAGTTAATAATAAACAATATTAATAATGTAAAAGTAATTCGACAAATTACAGCCTGAATCATGCAGTAGTGAACCTGACACAGCAGACCAGTCTCTTCAAGGAAATCGGTTTACTCTTTAGCATTTAAACAGGAGCAGAACTGGTCGAACCAATTTGCGTATAAAACCAAGTAGAGTTAGTTTTTTTTTTAGCCTGGTCTAATTTCTTGGATCATGTAAATGCATAACTGGGTTGAGAAAAAAATCTGCTGTTGTAACATGTTAAAGCATTTAGAATATTAATAGTCTGATGTGGTTTATTGACATATCTTTTTTAAATATTAGCTAAGGGACAAGGACCACCTCCACAGCCTCCAACATCGGGGCCAGGTTAGACTAATCTCATATATATATATATCTTACACGGCAGGAACATGGGTGTGACCTGTGGTTGTTTCTTGATAGGATGGAATGACAAGTGTGGCTCTTGGACTGCCGACCCTTTTAACGACTACTGCTACTTGTTCAACTTCCTTTCTCTGAGAACGTGGGCAGAAGCTCGAGCCGACTGCATGAACCAGGGAGGAGACCTTGTCAGTATCACGGATCCATTCGAACAGAGTTTTATACAAGGTGCGTAGAAAATGTAGACAGTGTTCATTACTCTCTGATTTGTAATTCAACTTTTCTGTTGTAGGTTTTGTGCAGCAGAGTCCCACTGGGATTTCCCTGTGGATGGGGGGTCACGACTCAATCACTGAAGGAGGCTGGGAGTGGACTGATGGCTCACCGTTCAGATATATTCGCTGGAATGCAGGTTCATAAAAGTGGAAAAAGTCCACTCTAAATATGCAATAAATACACCAGCACAGAGCGAAGCAGAGGTGGACTTGAACTCAAGTCAGATCTGAATTTGATGACTTGAAACTTGACTTGATAAAATGGATTAAGACTTGGGACTTAGCTTAAAGGTCTGTGACTCGAGACTTGACTTGTACTTGGAGTTCTGTGACTTAAGACGACTATATTTTTCTCTTCAAAAACATTTATAGTGTAATTTTACATTAACAAACTTTTTACTCCTTTTTTTGTCACCACAAGTTTATTTTAAATGGGACAATTTAGTTGATATAAAGAAGTATAAATATAAAAAGACTTGGACTAAGCCTAGACGTGTAGGGCGTTGACTTGGAACTTGATTTGGACTTGAGGTCAAAGACTTGAGACTAATGCAAAGACTTGCAAAACATTGACTTGGTCCCACCCATGAAGCATAAAAATCAGACACTAATCAATACCAAAACTAGAATAAAAATATCTTACTTATTTGTATTGATGCGAGAAAACATTAATCACATTTAAAAATCAGATCATGATCTTTATCACAACTAATAGAAGAAAACAGGGTTCAATATAGTCATTCTTTTATATTTATTGTAGTATCAAAACATTAAGAATCAAATCAGCATCAAGAACCAAGTATATTCTTTAGTCTCAAGAGTTTAAAATGTTAATGTTGTGATAACACTGGTTTATACTGTATTTGATCTGATCCAGGCAATCCAGACGACTATTTAGGAGAGGATTGCTTGTCTATTCTTATAAACAATGGCTACTGGAATGATGACAACTGTGAATACAAAAGAGGATACATATGCAAGAAGAAAGGTGAACCGCAATTTGAACCATCTGTACAAATGAACGACTGATTTACTGATACTGTTTTTCTTTTAGGAAAGACACCTGAACCTCCACCACCTCACGATGGTACTGAATATTTACTATGCATAGTGTTTGTGTATGTTATGAAATCAAGGCTTAAAAGGAAAGAGCAAACAAGGAAATTGTTATTTTGTCAATAAGTTATCTTCTTTAGTTAGAAACTCAAAATGATCTTATACTGTATATCCATTATATTCTATTGATTTAAAATTGAAATTGTGTTTGTCCTCAGGATTCCTGACAGCTTTGGTTTGTCAAGATTCCTCTGCTGTTCTCCACTGTCCACAAGAAAGTGTCATTAACATACAGTCAGCTTTTTTCGGACGAAAGAGTGATGACATTTGTCCTCATGTGGGTTCTTCTGGAGGTGATGAATGCATTCTGTTGTTGTTTTTTCAGCACATTATTTCAAACAACTTAACTATACCACCTTGTGTACAGGTTCTTGCACTGTGGAGGGCATCCTGCCTTTCTACAGGAAGAACTGTGACAATCGCCCTTACTGCTTTGCTTATGCTCACGTGGATGAGGATCCTTGCCCACCATTTTCAAATACATGGAGATTGTGTACAGCTGTGAACAGAAAGGTCACTGCTTTAACACAATTCTGCTTGATTAACAATGTCACTCACACCAAATATTTAAATGAATTTAATACGTTTGTGTAGTGTGCCTACATGGTCTTGGTGTGGAAGATGGAAATATCACAAATGGGCAGCTTATTGCATCCTCCTCCCTGGGATTTAATACTCCAGATAAAGCTCGCTTGAATGGAAACTCATGCTGGATGCCTTCAGGAATCGGTATGTTGTTCCCTACACTCCCATTGACTGTTTTGATTTATTTTACTTTACTCATGTTATTTCACCTTTCACAGCGTCTTCAAGTTGGATTCAAGTAAATCTTGGAGAAACAAAAAAGTCACTGGGATTGTAATTCAGGGTTGCCCCCAAGATGATCACTGGATCACCAAGTTTAAACTTCAGCACAGTGTGGATGGAACTACCTGGAAGGACTACACTGCAGATGGAACGGTATAACTGTATACAAACAGCAGTCTATTATTAATATCATTATTTTTTAATTATGTTTTGTCTTACAGTTCTTCCCAGGCTCTTCAGACAGAAACACACCGGACACTCAGCTTCTGGGCTCTCCAGTGTCGGCACAATATATCCGCATCCTGCCGATGGAATTCAACGGAAAAGCTGGCCTTCGCTTTGATGTCTTGGGATGCAAACCGGACTGTAAGAAAACTATATTTTCATAATCTAAGAAACAATAGACTCTGTTTAGGTGTCATCACAACAGACTTAAGTAAATATCTGTGAAACGACTGAGTTGGTAGCCTATTAGGTTCACTATTTGGATTTAATTTTGGGAATTTCTTTCAATGATAGAAATTTCCAATGGAGCTACATGATGTTATGACATATCACTTCTACAACAAAACGCAAACTTTTGTTTTTATTTTTCGTTTGTTTTGTTTTTCCTAACATTAAATTAAGTAGGTTTTTATATATTTTATGTACATTTTGTAGGTTTTTTTTTTATTATTATTATTTTTTATGTAAGTGTTTTGTCTTGTCTTGTCTTGTCCTGTCTTTTTTGTTTGTTTGTTGCTTCTTTTGGTACATTTGATGATTGTATGTTTGTTGTTTTTTGTTTTGTATTTTTGCTTTATGTGTTTAAAAAAGTTATTTTGTGTACTTGTTTTTATTTATTTATCTTGTGTGTTATTTCATTGTCTTGCATATAAAAAAAATGTTATTTCCAACAGATGCAGTCACATGCGCCAACAAGCCCAACTTTAACTTTGCCAATGACAGAATGACGTAAGTAATTCACTATTTTTTTTTTTTTTTTTTTATAAATTTTTTTTTGCTGATAAATCAAAAACCTCACATTAACAAGACGGTGTAGTCTCTCATTCATCCAGGAGTGATCCATAGTAGAAGTCTTCAAAGTAGTCATCTGGACAGTGTTTCCGAGATCAAAACGTTTCGACTCTCATCCGAAGTCATTTCACATTGACAAGTTTCTTTTCTTTCAGTGTACATTGTCCTGCTGCTTGTGCAAAGACGACTTACCAGGTTTATGGGACTTCAGTGTATCGTGGTGTATGTACCTCTGTCTAATAAAAATCACTATTATTGCACTTGTAGTGAACAATGAACACAATTAAAATTATTATTATTATTATTATTTTTTAGGACTCAAACATTTGTGCAGCAGCCATACATGCCGGAGTGATTGTAGACGATATTGGAGGAGACTGCACATTATTGAAAGCTCCAGGGCAAAGCTTTTATCCAGGATCCACCAGGAACGGCATTACCTCTCGAGAGTACGTTTTTAATGTAAGCTATATCATTGTATATTTGCTTGATGCTCAAAAACGCTTTCTCTTTGCAGATACAGTGGCAATTACGCAGTCTCTTACACCTTTGCTGATGGGGGTAAGTTAGGTTTTGTTTGTTCTGCTAAACTTAAAATAAACTTGTCATTGTGTTCATTCTATTGCAGATGTGAGGTGCCCAGGGCTAGACTGGTATGAATTTGGTGAATTCTGCTATAAACCTTCTAGAGACAAAAAGACCTGGCATGCTGCTCAGGACAGCTGCAGGAAAGTGGGAGCTGAACTCGTGTCCATCCTGTCAATGAAGGAGCAGAGCTGGTTGGAAAGCTACCTTTATCTGGGTAAATCATAATATATAAATAACTTTTCTTTTTGCATATTAATCAGTGTTTCACCAGCAGCTTCAACATAAATATACCAAAGTTAGCAAGCATCCTAAATCTCATTTGTTGTCCTAAGGCAGGATAAAATAATCAAATACATACTGTAGATATGCACAACACATTTCAGACATTACAATAGATTATTTACACTATAAATGTCAAAATGTCCAAGAAAAAAGGTTGAGTTCATCCATGGCTGCAAGTTTGACTAGTTATCACAGTTTCTGACGTGCTATGGCTGTGTGTTTTAGAATTTTGTGCTTCCAAAAGACACCACTGTTTGACTAAATTTGGTGCTGTGCCTTTGTCTATGATTGCAGTTCTTTTTCATTTAAACCCTGGTGCCTAATCCAACCTATTTATTAATAAAAACTGTTACAAAGCCATTTTAGATAGGCATTGAGAAATATTAAGTTTCAAAATCAAATGTTTAACTTTGAATGTTACAATAATAACATCAGGGCAATCTCTTCAACAGACATTCAAATTATGTCAAAGCATTTAAGCGTTTTAATTAATTTATTTTTTTTACATGTTCTTTTCAGAGACCAGTGATGTGTGGACAGGGCTGAATGACTTCCTTTATACTGGTTTCTTCACCTGGTCAGACAAACATGAAGTAACCTTTACCTACTGGGCTCCGGGTGAACCGAATAACCACGACGGCTTTAGTGAGGACTGTGTTGAGATGCTGCAGGCTGTGAGACGTCTGACTATTCCCTTTATCTTTCAAAAACAATTTTACAGCACTTACTAACATATCTTTATGTAATGCTTAGACCGGCAGATGGAACGATGTTTCTTGCACAGAACTTAATACTTACATTTGCAAAATGCCCAAAGCACATTACCCTTTGCCCTCGGCCCGGCCCACAGTTTACGGATGTCCTCAGGTAAAAAGCTGTTTGCATTTGTAATATACAGATAATTGGGTCTTAGTTACATTTTTCTCAAATGTCTGTACAACTCCAGGGCTGGAATGCTTACGGTTACTCTTGCTACTGGATGGAGGAAACTGCAAGGAGCTGGGACGATGCTAAAGCATTTTGTAAAGAGCAGGACAGCTTTTTGGTGCATATTGGAGACATGTGAGTTATACAATAAGATAAAACATATGAATTGCTATAGCTTAAACTGAGAACGTATTAATAATCAAATATCTGTGTGTTGTTACAGTTATGAGCAGTCCCACTTCACTGTGATGCTCTCGGGTAAGACTGGCTTTTGGTGGATGGGTCTTCGAGCTCGAGGTGGAACTACAGGTGGAATAGATTACATCTGGGACAATGGAGCACCTCTGACTTTTACCCACTGGGATAGAAACCAACCAGGTACATTCTTAAAATGAAAATCAAATCAAATCAAATCAAACTTTATTTATAAAGCGCTTTTCATACATGCATGTAACACAAAGTGCTTTACATTTAATGAAAATGAACTCTCTGACTGGATGTTTTCCAATGTAAAAGATAAAATAGTGTGATCCTACACTCTGTAGATAGTGGAGATGGGACGTGTGTGGCCATGACTTCGGGTCAGATCGGTGGCTTTTGGGATGATAAACAGTGCACAGAAAAGTTTGCTTTTATTTGTGAAAAAGCACGACCTGATATTACCCCACCCACCAAGGCCCCAACACCTCCCCCCTCTCAGGGCTGCGTAACAGGCTGGACTGCTCTGCCTCACTTCAGGAACTGCTACAAGGTACTTACATAATCTACTGGTATCATAGTGCTACAGAATGATAGCAAACAAAGACTATTTAAAATATTAATAATTGTAAACAAACACGATTTATAATTTGTCACATTTCATATATGTTTACATTTAGTAGTTAGTAGAATTTGCACAAGGTTGTAGACTAAAATCAATGACATTTTCCTGTAGGTTATAAAAAAGATTTGCTCTATATTTTCATTGTCACACTTGATCAGAAACAGTCGTATATTTATGGTAACAAAAATATATTAACTGTGACCATGGTGGAGCCAGCAAAGCTTTGACCACAAGAAAACGAGCCTGCGCTGTTACCTATTGGCCTAATGGTCGGTTAAACTACCAATCAAACTGACTATGTTCATACAGTTTAATTTTGTTAGCTGATCATTGTGGTAAGTAAAAATCTTTACCTATCATTGAGTAAGATAAAATGACACTGTTATTATGTTCCTTAAGTGCAAGAACTGTACATATGAATTAAATATTTGTTATTCCTTACAAAAGGTTTACTTTTCTTTTCTAAAAGCTGTTCCATAAGGTAGAGTGGTACCAAAAGAAGAGCTGGGAAGCAGCGTATGAAGACTGTGTGTCAAGAGGAGCAAATCTGGTCAGCATCCATAACCAGGAGGAGGAGGAGTTTCTCTCCACGTACACCAAAGGCACCAGCAAATGGATCGGACTCAAGAGCAACCCCACAGAAGGAGGTACATCCAGCTGCTGCTAAAAATAAACAAGCATAGTAATGAACTTTAATTGTCTTTTTCCCCTTCACACAAGGCTACTCTTGGAGTGACGGTACTCCTCTGTCCCACACTAACTGGGGTCATGGAGAGCCAATAACCACGACGGCCGGGAGGACTGTGTGGAAATGGTGAGCAGCACCAATGGGACCTATTCCTGGTGGAACGACCTGAACTGTGACGCTCATCAGGACTGGATCTGCATGATCGCTAAAGGAAAGACCCCCATTTTACCACCTCAACCCCCTTCTCCAGCGCCAGGTACACTATGAGCATATCCATATAAAAATCTTTGCACATAGAAACTTACTATAGCTTTTGCATGTACATTTAAATATTAATAATATAACACTCACAAAAGCTTATATTATTACTCATGCTATTTTTTGCTTTATGCACAGCTCCTGATTGTGGCACTAATCCTGGATGGAGGAAGAACAACAACATCTGTTACTATTACAACGACACTGATGCTGTGGACTTCCACACGGCCATGATGCGCTGCTATGCTGAGAAGGCAACTTTAGTTTCGATTCTTAGTCGGGATGAACAGGCATATGTCAACACTATGGTATGATTTCTGTACTTTTATTGAGCAAATACAAGGTTATTTATCATATGTGTACTTTCATTTAATTATGTCATTTTTCCCGTGTTCTAGGTGGGAACGGGAAATGTTGCTGCTGCCTGGATTGGACTGAGAATGTTTGGTATTGCAGATGGACAATACATGTAAGACATACCTGTATTTATTTTCTCTGTCTCTCTTTTCCACTTTCCTTTTATTGTTGTACGCATTATCAAATGTCTCTTCTTTCAACAGGTGGGTGGACTTTTCCCCACTGACATATACCCACTGGGGTCCTGGAGAGCCAAACAATGCCAATGGGGAAGAACAATGTGTACAGATGAACAGACATCAGGGTAATACTCAAATGACAAAAACAGACATTTATTTACTGTGATAAATGTGAGTAGCTGAATATATATGTGTTCTCTGCACAGGTGGATGGAATGATGCCAACTGTGGCCGAATGGCAGGATATGTCTGTAAGAAACTCCCTGGAGATCACCACACACCTCCGCCACCGACACAGCCCTGGGAAGGCAACTGTCCAGCTGGTGATGAACTGCACCATTAAACTAGCAGCTTCTATGTATCATTTATAACGTCTCTTCACACGGTACTTAATTTTCCAGGTTGGCTGCGGTTCAACAACAAATGCTTTTTGCTGAAAGGAAAAAAGAATGAGATTAAAGCCAACTGGACCTACGCACGAACCTGGTGCAAACAGCAAGGCGCCGAGTTGGCAGTGATCGACAGTCAATATGAGAACGGTTGGTATAGTGTAGCACAGGCTAATCAACTAATTGGATTTCGGCCCCTTAACACCATTTTCCAAAATATAATAAAAAAAATTCACTTGTTTAACGCTGGATTTTCAGATGTAGTTAGTACTAGTCTCGTTTTTAGGCAATAGCTGTACCTATAATTTAATTGCTTCAGATTTTGTGCTATGGATAATTAATTAGCCTTAAATTTGTTCAAAAGTGATGATGTATTGTTAACGACTCGCCTGAAATCATGACTCTTCAAAAAATCTGGCCCTTCATGAAAATTATGTTGAATATCCCTGGTGTAGAAATAACTGGTTATGTTGTTATGTACTATTTGCTTTGTTCTTTTTTTTAAACATGCTACCTCTATTTTGTCATTTTATGTATTACAACCGAAGAAAAATGTTCAACAAAGCACACATGATAGTCATGCTTTCCAACTAATAATCAAACCGATCTTGCCTGATGTGCTAGTGCTGCAGAAATACTCAAAATTAATAATGTATGGATTTCTTTGAGACATTCAGAACAGTGCTTTCTGAGACTTAGAAAGGAAAGAGTACTATCTGGCAGACAGAACTGTAGCAATGTTTTGATGAACAATATTAAACCCAAACAGTTTTGCTTAATATGTGTTCTGTAATTACTATAAATGTGTGTATAACTTAAACTGTGTCTTCTAGACTTTGTAACTAGTTACCTGAGAGACTTGGAGCTTCCCACATGGATTGGTCTGTCAGATCTTCTTCTAGAAAATCAGTATGCCTGGAGCGATGGTGTCAGCCCTGTGCGTTATAACAAACTGGAATGATAAAGAGCCCAATAATGGCTAGGGAGGAACGGTGAAGAATGCAGAGAATGACTTGGATTCAATGAAATCTTTTGGATGTAAAGATTGTAATATGTATTGAATTTTGGAGTTTTAGAATCCTGAGCTTTTCACGTTGGACCAATATTTAGGATTGTATTTTGTTCTCTTTTTAGAAATTGATGTGAGGCATTATTTATTTGTCCATATAGTTAGATAGTCTTAATTTATTTAACACTTGGTGTAGGCAAAGAATCACAACACATCTAGTGAGTGGAATAATGGAACGATATGACAAATGTTACATAAGGAATCAGTAGATTTTTGTAAACTTGTTTCTCCACAACAAGAATGTCATTATATACAGGAGCACTGTGTGGCAATGATCACAGCATCTATGGTGAAAGTGACGATGATGCCTTCACAAAACAAGTTTGTCTGCTCCAAAGAAATGTATCACTCTACTTGCCAAATATTACTGCAATCCTATCATTTTGTCTCTCTTCAGCAAGCAGCATCGAGCCTCCACCACCAACTCGGAGTCCGTGTCCGTCCGGCTACATCTCTTGGTACCAGAATTGCTACAAACTGGTTGAAGAAGCAGCCACGTGGGATGCAGCGCAGGCGGCTTGTGACAAGGCCGGGGAAACCTGGCCAGCATTGACATGAGCTACGACCAGGCTTTTGTGGCTGGAGTCGTGCTGCAGGGAAAAGCAGACGCCTGGATTGGACTCAAACGCAAGGTTAGGGTGACAGATTTTCGTAATATAAAGTGGGACACACTCGGATTGAGGTTGGAAGTAACTATCAAATAGTGAAAAGATGTATTTTATGCATTGAGTTCATGGGTTATTCACGTCTTTTTAATTTACAATTAATAGCAATGGAATCTTATGAGAATCTTGTCAGTATTTTTCTCAATTTTGACTGAAAAAACAACAATACTATATTGCCGTATACTATTACACATATCAAACTGGTCTAAAACGGAGACAACTGGAAGATGGCAAAACTAGAACAAATGTATGTTTTTTGGATGCTTCTGCTGGTTATAGAACACATAACTCAAAATAGGGACTACCCTGGCTAAATTGGGACATCTGGGTCACCCTATGCGAGGTGCAGTCAGTCTTACAAAACTACATCATACCCAGAAGTAGTGATGGGCAGTTTGAAACGCGCTTCCTGAACTGCTTCGAAGCACTAAAGCGCATGCGCTTCGGATCACTGTTCCAATTCCGCTTCAAAGCGCTGATTGAAAATAATGGTCTTCTACTGCTGTTGACTTCATCCTTTGAATCTTTTAGCTGTCAGCTACAAACCACGCATTTAGGAAAGTCACACTTTTATGTTTGTTTTAAAATGTAGCAACTCTTTTATTAAGTTGTGTTTTGAGCTATTGCAACGTCAACATTTAATTCTCACCTTTGACTCTCACCAGTTTTTGCCACTCACTACTAGTGTAATGTGTTGATGTGCAGGAAGACGGCGCGTACTCATGGACAGACGGATGGCCAGTTTTCTTCACGCACTGGGGTCCGGGTGAACCCAGTAACATAAAGGACGAGGGGTGTGTGAGCATGCACGCTTCTATGTTCTTTCATGGGACGTGGAATGACACCAAGTGCAGCGAAGCAAGCCTTACATCTGCAAGATCTCTAAAGGTAAAATACTGTATGTCAGTCTTGTTAGAAAATGTGTCAGAAAGCAGGCTGCGTGGGGAAGTAACCCTTGTCCTTTTTGGCTCTGTATATAGGCCTATGTTATCAATTAATGTTGAAGGCGGTGTGATTTTTGTTAATTTATGAAGAAAATAGATGCAATTCCCTGTGATATAGAGTGTTTTAGACCAATAAATTAATCTTTTACAGATAACAACTTGTGCGTTAAGTAGTATTTAGTCTCACCAGGATTCAAATTGTTTGGGCCCCACATTTTATAGTGTGGCCCCAGCTCTCTGAACACAGCTGATAAGCTTCATCCACATGCAGGATTTTAGGGACAGAAATACTAAAGCATGATATTTTTGTCAGGACAAACAGCCTCATGTTTTATGAGGCTTATATCGCCGCAGTAGTTTGCTTGATTAAATGTCCATTCGTAAAAGTTCGTCAGCTGTTTGTGGTTGTAAATCAATGAATTTGTGTTCTATTAACGCAAAAATCTAAGAGCTAATGGGTGGATGGCTCCTAATTCACCCGGTGTTTGAAAAAGCCCCCTCTGAGTAAACACATATAGCAAAAATACTTATTTGGATTACCCATACTTTTGTGGAGTATTTAGTTGGGAGTTCCTCTTTAATTTGCTGAAATTGTAAATACAGTTACTTTACTAAAATGAGAGGAATATGATTTGTTATTTGAGCACACAATTTAGGCTTTGAGCGTTGTGTAATAAGCTTGGTGCACAAAACCTCAAAAGAGCTAGTTAACTTAAGTACAACTGAGTACTTCTGATGAACAAAATACTTGGAAGATCAGACAGTGTTTTATGGTGAATGTCTTTGAAAACATGTTAAAGACGTATAAACAAACTGTTTCCAAAAAATGTGTGTGTATCTAAATTCTATCGCTAACCGGAAGTACTCAATTGAAGCCTCCATATTAGCTTCTGTATTAAGTATTCAAAATACAGTATTTATTTTTGTCAATGTCAACGTTATTCAATTAATGCCAAATAATTAAACAGTTTGTAGTAACTATATTTATATTTGGTTTGCAGAGAAGCCACCACCGACTCCTGCACCTGGAAGTGGAAAGTGCTGGACGGGTTTTGTACCTTATGGACAAGACTGTTTCTTCGTTTACAATGGGAAGCAGGTTATTCGTGGGCAGACTCGAGACATTTCTGTCAGGGGGGGCATGCGGAGCTAGCGTCGCTTCACACCAGAGCAGAAGTAGAGTTCATAAGAAACCTCAACTACACCAAAGAACACAACATCTGGATTGGCCTCACAAGGGACCAAAACTGTAAGCACAAAGTTTATTATATCTGATCAAAGTCTTTTCATTTTAATTTATTTTGTATTTTTTGTGTGACGTAGTTGGTTGGGCCTGGACCGATAAGTCAGCTGTGGGATTCTTCAACTGGGCTCCGGGTGAACCGAATTTTGCGTTTCATCCCGGGCAGGTGGCAGAAGAGAACTGTGTGGAGATGTATCCTGACGGGCGCTGGAACGACAACAACTGCCTAGAGAAGAGAGGCTTTGCATGCCGTCACCCCCAATGTAAAATGATGCATTTTTTTCTTTATTTTTTTTACAGTACAGTACATACTTCTATTATGACTATGACTAATTTAGGAATGGCGAAATTCAACACTTAATTAAATTAATAGGTAAAAATATACAAGTACATGCAAAAATAAGTACCGGTAAGTTGAATTTATACCCTGATCTGTGAGCGTTCCAGTGCTAACTTGCATTAAGCATAGACAATGTACAGTACACGAGGACAAACAAGATTAAACAGGGTTCAATGTTGGTGAAGGGCCAAACCGATGGTGTAACAAATAGGGATGGAAATTGATCGAAGTTCACAGAAATCAATCGTAAGGTCAGAATCAGTTTTTTCATGCAGCCACTGACTTACACACACACTCTGTATTTGTATAACACACCAATAATACAAAAATAGTCACAATGTTTGAAGAAACAAAGCCTGAACTTGTGCCAGATCTGACTGAATGTGCTTTATTATGTTGAGTTAACAACTGATGTGTTAAATATGGACACTAAATATGACTGTTTAGTGTTTGAATTTTCACAAAAAACACTAGTTCTAAGCTCTAACAACAGTGGCTTTGTTTTAAATGTCATGTATTATGGTTTATTTAGTTAATATAGATAAACTAACATAATCGGCAAAATCGAAAAATCGATGTGACTTAGTGATCGTCCATCCTAGACAAATATGCAAACATTTTTGTAAATCTGATTTTACAACTATGAATAATTGTGATAGTGTGTTCCAGACAACTGGTAATAGGGACATTTCAGTTACCAGTTCAGAGTGTTCCAACTGAATCAACTCGTATGAAAACATTATAACTAATGATAACCTTTAGGCTAAAGTAACGTTAAATAACCTGTAACCAATGTTTACTGGTTGTTGTGACAGTTAAACCTCCAGATTCATTTATTGTGGTGACTGTTGATCTCTTATGTGAAGTGAGACTCTCTCGAAAAAGGTCCAGTTCAAGTGGTATTCACCAGTTTGAGTGGCGTTCCAGTGCATTTTCCACTAGTGGGAAGTGGGAATTATCCCAGTTGCCTGGAACGCACCCATAAGGACAACAAGCAATGACACATGCTCCGTAGTCAAGTAAACGAAAAATAAAGTGTAAAACAAATTCTCAAAAATGCTTCAGAGGCCACACTGAAACAGTCCTTGGGCCGCAGTTTGTCTAGGTCTGACATAGAATATGCCTTAGAGCTACAATCAACTGCCAATAAACTTTACCTAACATCTCAAGAATCTCTTTTTTTTGCTTGGTTGTGAACGTACGGACGAAACACAAACCTCTACCAACTTGCTAGTTTCTTGTCTGTCTTTGTTTAAAACACATAAACGACTTTTATCTTAGACTTTTTTAGACAGTAAGAAGATTTTAAGATTCACAGGTGAGCTCTGTGCAACATAATTATAACACACTCTGCACTGTGGCATTGTTGACCCTGTAACAACCTTAAAATAGTGTAACATACAGCTCCTTCTTTCTCACATATACTTCAATGAAAGTGAATCAATTATTTCACTAGTTTTGTCAACACTTTTGTCAATAACTGTGAATGACATGGCATAACATAATTCTCTATATTTCTCTTGCAGTTCATTCAACAGACGATGACGGGAAACCAATTTTTCCCACTAAAAACCCCAATGGCAGTGAGTGCAACTGAAAAACACAACTTGGTTACCGGTATTTTAATTTTACTGATGTCCTTGTGTCTTGTGTTTGTGTAGTAGGTGGAGTAATCGCCGGAGCAATCATTGGGGCCATTATATTCGTCTGCCTCATTGGAGGGATATTGTATTATGCCATTAATATCCGTGGATTTAAATTAAGCAATATTAGTCTGCCAACGAAGGCAACAACTACTGAGAAAGTGGATGTGGTAAGTTACTTTTTGTTGGTCTGTTTGGGAAAAATACATTTGTGATATGGAACATTTGTTTTTGTTTTACAGCCTGCATTTGCCAACCCCAACTTTTCAGGAGAATCAGATATTTAATTTTGCAGTGTTATTTTTTTTTATTTTTTACGATAAATGAGGTCATGTGTTTAAAAGAATCTTTTGTATATTGTCCTGTGAAGCTTAGAGTTTGTGACGTGCAATTCAACTATTGCTAATTGTCATTTAAAAATAATGTGATTCTTAAGAATAAAAAATATATGTGCCATTATGAGTCATTCATTTATTCTTTATTCACTGCAACATAAAAACACTTCACAAAAACAGATCTACAGATTTAACCAAAGGTATTTGTAAACTGGTTAATTCATACATAAATTATACATTACCAAACTGTTGGAAAACACAAGAATTCATAACCGGAGATGACAAAAAGAACAGTTCGTTACAGTTTTGATTTCAAAATCTATAGTTAAAATACCCAAAACCCAGGCACCATTGTACACATTCATTACATAAAATGTCACTTCTTTCCTGTGAAAAAGCCCTTGCTTTGACATTTGACACAAATGGATTTTTTCAAAACCTAGTTTCTCAAATTTAATTGTTTTTTGTTCTTATAACAACTTGTGAACAACTAATTAAAATAGAAAACTATTATTGCTTAGAACAAAGTATAATCTGGAGACCAGGCAATCTCGCTGATATCTTCAAAAAATGCACTGCAAAAACTAAACAGTGCAGCCAATCAACTCACCCACTCACGACCACACAAACCTAAATGTGCAAAGACAAAACTAAAGCCTCATTTTGCCAAATAAGTGCTCGTGGCCTGCAACACTGCCACACCTCAACATCAACTCAGAAACATGGCAAAGGCACTAAAGTGCAAAACATCAACTGACTCGTGCAAAAGTACTTTTGTACATTAAACTGCTACAGCACCATCAGGTCCAAAGAGACCAGGCCTGTCAGTACTTTAGAACCGACATACAGTACAAGCTCCACTGTTCCACCTGACTCCACCTGACTCCACCTGACTCCACCTGACTCCACCTGACTCCACTTGACTCCACTGACTCCACCTGACTCCACCTGACTCCACAACCTGATCAAGAGTTTGGTTTTCAAAATCTTTTTACTTCATATTCTGGATACACAGATCTTAACTATTTGAGAGCTATCCAATCAGGTCCACGTGTTCAGGTTCTTTTTGATTTGCCCTTGAAACACAATACATTGGATTGTTTAAGAAGAAAAGAAAGGCAATTATAATAAATTGACCTATGCCAAAATCAAAAAACATCCTGTATACCAGCTTTTTCAGAATAAGTGGTTACTGTTTTGAGGCATTAAAATACTGGACCCATTAAATGGAATAATCCAAAAACTACAACAAAGAAACACAGAAAAGAAATAACTGAATTACTGACAACATAAAAGATTCTTGGGGAATAATACAAATGAAGCTGGAAAAAATAGGTTGATAACAACAACATGGCAAATGTTGCCATGTCGTTTCTTATCACATTTACCCACTTCACCATATTTGAAGTTCATCAAAAAAGTCTATTTCTGCCAAATTTTCAAAGTTCATGAGGCAGCACGTTCAAATATCACTCATTCATTATTAAAAAGTGCGTTGTGGTCGCTCCACAGCAGATCACTTTGGTGTTCAGTTTGAAATAGGAAAAGGAGGCTCACTTTACCTTTGGGCTGTTCATTTGCAGCCAGTGCAAGCCTTGTCTTATGTAGCAAACCATGAAGCTCATGGTGGAACTTAGGCTCAGGCGACCCATGACTTTGTCCAGCTCTGCAGATAAACCTGAAATCCACAGTGGGAACATATGTCAAAGTAATACCTCTGTTACCTGGCAACCACATTGTAAAAATGGTCTAAAATGTACATACATGACACAGATATTACAATTTGAGAAATAATATCTACTTTAATTTTGTTAAATGACTGGTCCTTGGAAATTGTGAGTAGCATGTTATTTGTCTTTGCATTTTTTTTAAACACATGCGGAGGGATTGTTTCCAGGAGTTATGCGATGAATGTGGATCTTAAAACGTCTTAAATAGAAAATGTTGAATTTAAGGCCTCAAACATAAAGCCGTACATTTGCTATTGTAGGTCTTAAAAATGTTTGCACAGGTCTTACCACTTTTAATCAAGCAATTTCTGTCAGATTTCCTGATCTATTTCACACTGATGCACCTTTTTCTGTGGAAACATTCTCAATAATATACCAAATTTGGTGTGTTTCTTCTACTGTTATTTAAATAGCTTTTTTATTATTATTATTTCTTAGATTTCTTACAATTGTAGCAAAATATAAAATTATATCTTAAGAAGTCCTCTGGAAAAGAAGCAGCATTGTGAAATAATATAGGTCACAACTCGCGAATAGATCTTTATTTTTGTGTTTTGTGGTCTTAAAAAGTCTTAAGCTTGACCCTGTGTTTTAGATCCTAATGACTGGCTGTAATTTTCAACATTTATTTGCAAATATACAATACATTTGCTACTATAAAACTATGATAAGTATTTACAACAAGGACCATGGCACCAATCTAAATCAAAATTAGAAAAGTGACATAAGCTGTAATATTAGAACACTTACATTTGATGTTACTTACCGCTGCCTTTTTTGACAAACTCATCCGCCTGTTCCCACACGTCATGAGCATTTAAAAACAGTGTTGTGATGTTGACGTAGGACAACGCCACTTGTCCGATGTCCTGAGGAACGCTGGCAGTGAGGTTTGGAGACACTGAGGCGGGTTTTCTTCTGTCATAACACAAACAACTAAAGTGTCAATGAATCTTGTATCATTTAGAACAAAGACACATGGGGAAAGACACCTACTTGATAAACGCTGATGGATCCGGGGCAGACTGACTTGAGTTCTACAGATTGACATAGTTCAATAGTTTAGTTTGTTTTCTTGATTTCATTATTGTACGTTATATGCTAAACCTTACATTAAAGTGATCTGTCAGGGTCTTTGATATGTGAGTGCGGTTTTCTGTTTGTGGTGAAACATGGCCATCTGCAGAAGAGCCTGGCATCTTAAACTAAATCAAACACAGTGAGGATAAAAAGGACAACCCAAACAAATGATTGAAATGATTATCAGAGTCTTACCACAGAGCTATTAAATCATTTTCAGCTGGAGAAGGATCCTCTGAGTGTGAAATCTTCAGCACAAATCTGTGACCAAGAAAAAAGAAATGAAACACAAACACAGAAAGACAATTAAATCATCAAGATTTTAGCTGCTTTGCTTGATGCCATATACGTAAGTTATTTAATTTTTTAATTTCTAGAGTGATTCCTTTTAGGTTGTTATGTTATTCATCTTAAACAACTAGGTAGGCATAGCCAAACGTGTTATGGTCAAACAAAACTCAAATCTGAGAAGGAAGAAGACAACCCAAGAAACATCATCCAAACAGCGAAGCCTGGAGGGAAAACATTAAGCTTTATGGTTGTTTCTCTTCCAAGTTGACAGGCTGTATGAACAGTGCAATGTACTGTAACATTTTGGACGAGAACCTCGTGCAGTGAGACCACCCCAAAGCACATGGCCAAAGAAACAAAGGAGTGGTTCAGGAAGAAGGACATGAAGGTCATTTAGTCTCCTATGATAAGTTCTATTAAAAATCTATGAAGGGAACTGAAAATCTTGGTTTCTAGAAGAAACCCTCACACCATTCATGATTTAGTAAGAATCTGCAAAGAGGAGTGGTTAAAAATCTCATAGAGATGTGTGTGAACTTGGTAATTATAGCTATAAATATAGTCAGACTACAATGATGGCTAACCATGGTTACAGTACAATTCCTTTACTAAGACATAATCTTGCTTAGGGCTCACACTTATTTCACAAAAATATCTTTACAATGTCTTTACAAAAATTTCACATCTTTCACTTTTTTGGAAATACTGGAAATCACAAAATTAACAGAGGGTCAAATGGAGCTCAACAGTGGAATCGACCTGGTTCTGGAGGTAAGTTGCCCCATTGTAAAGTGCCATAGAAATTTAGAAAAATTTAATATTAAGAGTTTAAATATTGCGGTCTAGCCATCTATGCGCTAATCAGATTCATTAAAACTCTGTAAAACGTCTAAATAACTTTGTAGTTTATAGAGTTGAAGAAACAGATTTTAAATTGAAATGTAGGTCTTATGCTTGTAACTCAACATATAGCTGATTAGCCCAAAGAGGTTTTTAGAGTTTTTTTTTTAAATCCCTATAATATGGGAGTTTATATTTCCTGACCGAAGGAGTCCATACTTATTCCTCTCACTGTTTTGTAAAACATTCATACTTGACCAGCTCCACTGTCTCTGCAAACATTGTGTAGGAAGACATTGAGATCTGTGGGTCTCTTTCCATTGCAATCCCACTCTCGATGAAGAACAAGGCTGCACTCAGGTAGTGGAAGGTTTTACACAGTTTCTCCAGCTGTTTAAATTTATAGTGTAGATTTAGGCTTAATGTTACATATTTCAGTGTAAATACAGTAAATCAGATAAAGTTCACCTCTGCATCAGCCTTGTGCTTTAGCCGCTTAGCTTCTTTGATGTAGTGCTTCACTGGGTAATGCCTGCAGAAGGACAACTTGTGTTATTAGTACAGTGTGTAGATAAAGTAGTCCCGTTGTGCTTTTATTTCAGAATCAGTTTTTCATGGTACAAACTAACTAATTTGAGGCCGATTACCCGTCTTTGTGTTTTGTATGCTAGAGCGGGCCAGCCTTTATCTTGTCAACGACTCGAACACTTGTACCTTCTGATTTATAAGTCTATTCTTGGGTTGTGCCCTCGTATCTCCAGCAGCTTGTCGAGCTGAGGAGCTACATAAAAAGTCATGCACAGAGCTAGGTAAAAAGTCTTGGAATGAACTCCAGAATAAGTTTAAATTAAAAGAGCCAGATTTATTGGCCTTTTCCTCTAAATGCACACGAAACAAAACTCTCAATCTGCAAATGCTTTGCTTAAAGGAACCGTATGTAATATCCACAACTAGTGGTTTTAGAAAGGTATAACAATCACAAATGAACATGGGTTGCCAGATTGTGAAATGGCTCACACATTGAAGATAGGAAGCTACTGATTACTGATTAAAAATTAACTTCAGCTTCTAAGAAACCAAACTGGCAACCCAACTGAGAGAGTCATGTGAGGCTTATTCTGCTTTCTGATTGGATAATAAATGTAAACATCAACAAAGGGACATCATGTCCATTGCTTTTTTAATTAAGAATAACTCAGAATTGAATTGACTTTCAGTAAAAATAATAGTATATTTGGACTTGTTGATCTTGTATCTTTGGACACATATAGGTCATGTTTATGAAATCTGACATCAAAATCTTACATACGGTTCCTTTAAGTTTGGTACCATTTGCTGAACAACAGTATTTAATGTGAAAATGTGGGTTTAGGTGTGTCTATGTCTGCTGTTCCATTTTGGCAGGACACTCTTGCAAGAGATTTTTATCCTGGTTTAAGAAAAAAACATTTATCAACAAACTTGCAATAAAAAGTAGCTTACCGGTTCTCAAACTTCAACAAAGGCCTGTTGCTTGGAGTCTCTTTGGTAGGCTAAGAAAAAAATATTTGAGATTCTAAGTTCAGCCTAATGCATTTAATTATGACCTCATTATGACCTTTTGCACATGTGACTCTTCCGTGTTCTTTCCAGAGCTCTTCTTATTTTGGCATTTCACCGTCTCCTTGTTTAACTGTGGTGCATTTTCAGAGCAGTGCTTGTAGTTGTCAAATTTTTCATCACTTTTCTTTGCTCTTTTCTCTGAAGTGGGATTTCTACAAGTGGCAAAACATGATACTTTGTGAGAACAGCAAATAAACAAAATACAATGCATAAATTAGTCACTGCCAGAGGTGGGACTAAGTCACTGTTGTGCATGTCTCAAATAAGCTTCAAGTCTTTGGCCCAAAGTTCAAGTCAAGTCCCAAGTGTGTGCCCCACAAGTTAAAGTCGAGTCAAAGTCTTCTACTTTTATTTTTTTGTCTTTATGTCAAAGTGAGGAGTGTCAAGTTCCAAGTCTTAGGCCTTGTCCACACAAAGCCAAGCTCGGACGTTTCAGAAATGGAGCTTAAGCGGATGTTCAGCTGGGAGACTTACCTGCACTTCATCGTCCTGTCTCATCTCACCTCAGCTCGTCTCTTCCTCCCTGCAGCAGGCTCCTCCTTCAGCTCCCTCCGCAGCTAATCAGCCCAGCCGTCTATTAATCCCTCGCCTGCAGCTGCGCCCCTGCTACTCAGTTCGGCACCCCCCCCACCCTCTCCTCCCTTCACCTAGTAGTTCATCCTCTTCAGTCCTAGGACCACCACCAGGTCGCAGCCCGGGGGAAAGACCTCTCCTATTCGCACATCCACTCCAATCGCTGTCAGCACGGAGGTCTTCGCCAGGGTCTGAGCGCCAACCTTACATTGCATAAAGTTTCTCATAATTTGCTTTTGTCTGTTTGAGTCTCTCCAGGTTGAACAATATTTGACCTAAACCACGCCTCATCCACACAAAGCAGGAGTTTCTGGACACTGAAAATGAATATTTCTGAAACCAGGTCCCAGAGTGAAAAGATTTCAAAACTTCAGTTTAGCGTTTCTGCAATTGTGCCATATCCACAATTTTTTTCATGATGACATCACTGCCCCGGAGTCACGTCTCATCTGCAAAATGCACTGACCTTTATATGATGTTCACTGTGAAAATCTGCATCTCATTTCACCATAAATCAAATTTTAATAAATTCACTACAATCTCTATTAAATCCATTTAAAGCTTTGTCAAAATATTCCAAAGACATCTGAAGCATAAATCCACTTTCTGTGTCTCTTCTGTAAGTTTTAGATCCATATTGTTCATTCAGAATGTTTGCCAAGTTTAAAATAATTCTCCACTCAGTTTCTGTTTACATTGGGCAACTTTTCTGCACATGCTCGGTGACAAGTCTTCCTCTAGTTTTGTGACTTTCTGTGTCAGTGTCACACCCGCTGTGGCGTTACATTGGCTTCAGGCTGGTTTACAGATTTGTGTGGACACTCACAATCTTAAGACAGCTCCATGTTTATTGTTTTGTCTTAGTGTGGACAAGGCCTGGGTCTGTTTTGTAAAGTCAAGGTTTAAGTCAGTCATCAAGTTAGTGATTCGAGTCCACACCATTGGCTACTGCACTAAAATTTACTCAAGTCTTGCAGAGTGAAGCGTAGGATTGTGATCATGCAGTTTCTGTTTCTTCTTTTGACAAGACTGGTCTTCTTTGACCTGAAATTAAAGCAGAATGTAATCTGACTTGTTATCACTGATTATCTAAATTATTTACTTACTTTCTTTCTACTGTTTGTAACTTCATGTGGCTTATCTTCTTTGCTGAAGTGCTGTTCAGTGTTGGTTTCGAGTGAGCCAGTGGTTCCGGGGATTTTTGAAAGTAAATTTAAGTCAATTTTCACAACTAACGACTGTGTGTCCTTACTGCCATTTAGGGAATACCTTTTGGTTCTTTTATCTTTCTGTGACAACTTGTCTGCTGTTTTCTTTCTGGCTTCTGCTTTAGACTTACCACAACTACAAGACGGAGACACAAGATCAGACGTAGTAGTACTCCTAGATTTGCACTGATCGTGTGAAATCTTCTTCTCATTTTTGAGGTGGTTAGTGGTGATTTCACTTTCCGAAACAATGCATTTTTGGCTTTGTTTGTGACTCTTGTTTTCCTTTTTGACTTTTGTCTCATCTTTCAGCCAGTCGCCTTCTCCTTGCTTAGTTGATGTCTGATTAAAATGGACACAAACGCCTCCATTTGATGTCTTTTCAATTTGCTTTCTTGCATCAGAAGTCTCGGTGCTTTCCGGAGTGTCCAAGCAAGACTTTTTTGACGTGGTGAAGTGTACAGTTTTTTGGTTCGAAGAAAGCAGATTTGGGGAATCTCTGGCAGGGCTGAAGACGCTGACGGTAGGTTGTTTGAAGCCATTTTTCGGTGGTGAGAGCTTTGGACTCTGAACCCACTGACTTTTACTCCTATAATTTTGTTGCCTGAATTGAATTAGCTTATAGAGCTGCCAGTCCTCAGATGCCACTGACGCTGGTGCTGGCTATAAAATGACACACCATCACGCCACTGAGAATAACATCATTTCCACATACACAAATAAAACAATGAAATAAAAACGTGCTTAGTAAGTACCTCACTTTTGGAGGAGGAGCTCACTGGAGGATCATCGGTGCCACTCTCAGACACAGATTTGGAACTTTCTGAATCGCTGGAGCAAACAGAATCGGCTGCACTTAACGATGAGCTAACAAAAAAAAAAAGTATTAGGGGACCAGAGTACAGCAGTCAGTTTAACACAAAGGAGTTTTGACTTACACTGATGAACTTTGATGTGAATGAGATGGTTCTTCTGTGGATGAATTTAAAAGATATTCAGTTTAGTTAGGTTGGTTGATATATAATTAATGTATCAACAACAAATAATAAGTACCAACTACATTTCCAATCGTGAACAAAGTTATTTGGGCCAATCAGCTAAAATAATCAGCTAAAATATATGTTATAGGTAACCTGGCTCACACCAGATGGATGTGTTGAACTTCTATCTGAGTTCTCACTATATCCATCTGGGACTTGACTCGCTGAAAGCGTTCGAGAAAAGGCGGGGCGTTTAGTGAAATACTTCAAGCTGATTGGGTATGGGGCCTACCTTATTTGAGCTAGCCAATCACAGCAACAGGTCGTATGGTGTATCCAATGTCCGCGTGAGATAGAACAAGTGTCACACATACTGCTCTTCTTTCAAAAAGAAATTACTCCGTATTTCTGTTGAAACTGCATCAAAAGCAGCAGAAACACGTACATCTACGGGAGCCGCCGCCCTGCTACAATGTGATTGGTTCAAAACCACGCTGCTGTGATGTGATTGGGCTGGTCATTACTGGTTCGGACTCTCAAACCAATCGAGCCGGACGAAGGCCAGATGGTTTATCTCGTGTTTGTGAATTCACAAATACTGCGAGATAAACCATCTGGCTGGCCAGGTTATGTTATAGCACCCTGCCTGAAAAGGTAATGCCAAAACATGTCTTTTTATGTCACTAGCTATGCTTTAAAAAGGCTTTGAATGTTAGTCTTGTGGAAATATGTTTTTCTGCCTTTACCTAAACATTTTATTTACATTTTTGAACAAACTCTGTACTCTTTACCCTTCCATTCTTGAACAGATAAAGCTTTATTTGAACTATTGTGAAAAGTATACCTGTCAAAGGGTGCCTTTGCTGCACTCTCCCCCAACAGTTTTAGAAGACTAGTTAAACCTCGAGTACCTGATTTTTGTGTCTAAATGAGTAATTTTTGTCTTTATCACCTAAAAGTACAGTATATTGTACATGTAGCACTTCGTGATGAAATCGGACCTCTCCATACTGTTTGAATCGAATAATACAGTGTTTTAGCTCTAATCAAGAGAGCACTTTGATGGCTGCTTTTGGGTGGTTTACTCTTGTTTCAGTTTGTTTGTCTTAAGTCGTAACTGCAGCTCAAAATGAATTGTTGTGAATATTAACCACGTACCAAAGGGTTTGTGAAAGCTAGGATGTAGTTGAACACAAAAACCTACTTCCTGAATTGCATTGAAAAATTAGATACCCCAGCTTTAAATAAAAATCACTATTTCATTTTTTGCAAAAACTGTCATATTTGTTCCTTACATAATATCCCAGAAGTATTGGCAGATATTATCAGTAGGGTCATGGAATTAATAAAGTTAAAATAATGATTGACTTCTTTGTTTAGTTCACAAAGAAGTGAACTCAAACAACTTTATACCTGCAGAGTTGTTTGAATTAAGTTCAAACAACTTTGAATGAAAAACAGTGTAGTCACATGTTTAATCGGAACTTTCTTACTTGCCTTGTTTATGTGGATTGATTTCCTGCAAAGAGAAGAAGACATTGAAGAAGGGAGAACACAAAAGAAAGCAACACAGATGATCTGAAGCATTACTTTGACAGGGCCTTGTGTTTTTGGTGGATAATCTGGAGGAGGGCTGTGTATACCAGACAGAAGTGGAGGCCACGAGCACGTCATTTCCTTTAAGACAAACAAACAAGAAACAGAGCTAGTATCTATTTGATATGAAATGATGTAGTATAGAGTGTGCTCAAAAAGACTTACCCTTAAGATACCTTCCACACACTGAAGTTCATTTGTCTTAGTCTGCTGAGTGGAAGAAATACGTATGTATTAAAGGACAAATATGATGCATACTGTTGTGTTGTTTTCATCTTTCAAACATGCTCCCGACCCGAGTAACCCTTCTTTGTAATCTCATAAACCAGAACCAATAAGAGTGTAGTAAAGCTCACATGACTGTCATGTGTTTCCCACATCAGGAATGGAGTTAGAACTCTATCTACTGACTGAAAAGAACATTTCACGAATTGATCAAAACAGGTCTGGATGATTTATGGACTTAAAACAGAGTAAAAGATCTCAGAGATCTATCTATGACATCACAAATCTTTTGAGGGGAACGAAAGCTGTCTCACAGACAAAACTTCAGCAGTGTTTTTTTATTAGGAGGCATTTTTAGAAGAGGAACAAAACTTCAAAAAAGTGGATTCTGCATATGTATCCTTTAAGTCCAGTTGGTTAAATATAGTTTAAATTGGTATACTTGTTAATTTCAAACAGACTACAGCAGGGAGAGGATCAGAGGATGATTTAGTGGTGTGAAATTATTACGTCATCTCATGCAGCAACACACAATGCATATTGTGTTTGATGCATATTGTTTTTGTACACGCTTCTAACGTTTAAAGGGCAAATATCATGTATTTTTTGCCTTGCATCCATTCTTTAAAAATGCTCCCAGGCACCAGAACAAATAAAAGTGTAGTAAAACACAAATGACATTCATGTGTTTTCCAACATTTTGTTAGAGCCCCAACTAATAGAAAAACAAAGGAAACTGCATTGGGGAATTAATCAAACCTATCCAGTCTGCTATTAACGCTGCAGAAACGCTTAAAATTAGTTTAGACGATTTATAGAAATAAAAACGATGCAAAAGGTTTTTGAGATTTATTAATGACATTACAGTTTTGTCACATTCAGACTCGTGTTTTCTGAGGTTCAATGAAGAACTGAAAATATTTTTAGTTTTTAGTTTTTGGTGAGGATGCTATGTTAGAACAAGATTAAAAACTCAACAAAAGTAAATTCTGCATAACGTGTCTTTAAATGTAAATGTTGCCTTGACTCAAAAAACACAAATTATGTTTCTGTGTAGTTACCTCCAAAAACTGTGGCAGCACTGCTTTTCCCTGGATGGATTTCTGGAGCGTAAGTGCGTCTGGGAGACTGTGGTGCTGCGGGGAAGGCTTTATCTCTGGGGACTCGCTCACCACCTGGTCAGACCATCCATGGGCCGCACATAGGCCGTGGGCTTCTGAGGCATGGCTGTGCTGGGCTGCTTATACGACAAAGGCGGATGAAAAGCTTGTGAATGTAACATATTTATCGTCCTGTTTGGCGGAGAGGATGTAGCTTTACAAGTGTTAGCGCGATTTATGCTTTCAGTCACCCTTGGTGTTGAGGTCTGTCTATTGCATTGATCTTAAAGTTGTCTCCTTTTTGTAATGCTGAGTGGATCAGCTGTGACTCTTCTTCATGCTGGTGTTTAAGGGAGTTTAGAGTATCAGTTGGAGGAAGTCCAACAGAGGCTTTTGGACTTTGGGAGGTAGAGCAAGCTTGTTGAGGTGGAGGTTCAGATGTTGCATGAATAAGATTTGAAAGTGGAAAGTTGAAGGATGAAGGAACACAAAATGGCTCAGCTGTGGTGTTGTCTTCATAACTACCGAGCATTCTCTGAATCCGACTGGAAAGCTCATCCGATTTAATTATCTAAAAATAGGAAAAAGCAAAAACAGTGAAGTCATTATAGAGAATGTCCCTTATTATTGACAAATATCCCATAAATATTAGATGTACCTTATACGGTTGTCCAAAGAGATGCACATTCAGTGTGCTTTGCTCCTTGGCTTGGCTGCTCTCCAAGTTTCTCTGTTCCCAGGCTTGAAGGCGAAGGCGGTTTCTTTCTTCATTACTATTATAAGCAAACGTTAAAATTAAACAAGCGTTAATGAATAACATTATTAAACTAATAGCAATTCTGCACAAAGTCATTCCAGGCTCTCTGTCATCAGACTCCAGATTTGGCTTGTAAATTGTCAGACTCAACTCAAATGTACAGGGTAAAACTACCATAGGTAACTACAAATTTTAACTTAGCCAGGCTAGCACCACCTAGTGCCTCCACTCAATTTCAGTCCAGCTACTGGGACAGGTATGCAGAACTGCAGACTGTTCCAAAAACCACAAAGTAAATATTAAGCGAAGAGGTGTATATTTCTTGTAAATCGCAGGGGGGGGGGGTTGAGAACCACTGGGTCTTAATTGAACATTAAGATCTTAAACAAGGTTTGACAGCATACAATACTGTGATATTCCTTTTTGCTGGCCTATAAAATAAATGAATCTCTGCCTATATATTCAAATTAAAACCAAACTTAAGACTACAGACTACTTTATCACTTTGCAGGTAGCCTATATTTTTTGTTTCGGGGTTGCGTAAGGCTAGGGTTGCTATTTTGGGGGTCAGGACCGAAAAAGGGATTAGAGAGATTAGAGAATGATCATCAGTAAGTGTATTGGCTATTTGCCTTAAAACATGGTCGATATTTGATCTGAGGTGACCAATTACTTAAAAGAATATAAAGTAAAATGTCAAGTTTTTTTGCCACTTAAATGTGACAATGGCATTGGTCAAAATATGATTACACTGCTCCATTGTGGATTATGATGAATGATTTCCATTTATATAGCACTTTTTCACCTTTAAGACACTCAAAGCTCATTTCTTTCAAGGAACCAGTGAAACAAAGGGACGAGGTCTCCCAAGGCTTTCATGATTTATCAACACAAATAAACAGCAATTTTTTATTAAACATTGTGATATTATGCTAAGCTGTTCAAAAATGTGCCTTTTTTGTTTGTATACTACTTTTAGTTTTGATTAGAATCAGATTTTTGAAACCTTTGTCACCCTCATACTGCCACACAGTACCTACAATTTAAAATTATAAATACATTTTTGCTCTTAGACAAACAGACAAAATCTTAAAAGGAGAAATCATTGTTAGTGTTTACCATTTGAAGTCACGACGAGCTGTAAAAGTGGACCCGTCTTGTTCCTGTGTCAGACTCAACAAAGAGCAGACCATCCCGGCCCAAAGGGAAATAACTGTGTCGTATTTTCTCACACATTCACATCCACCCACACTTAGTCCCACAGGAGGCAGCCGATACAGACTTTCAGACCTCTTCTCAAATGTGACTGACACTATTTAAAAGCAATATGACTGATGTAAAACACAAAAAACACAGCTGTGAATCCTCCGTCAAAGTGAATATTTAGATACCACGTCGATAACTATTCGATAAGAAACAGATGTTTAGTATAACTGTGGATGGTGAACCAAAACACTGGGCTTGTCTTTTTGTAAACCCCAAGAGAAGGATCCATGACAACAGGTGGAGGCACTGGTTTGTGATACAGATGTAATCATCATAATTTAAGCCAATGATTTTCAACCAGTGTGCCGTGGAACACTAGTGTTCCTTGAGATACTGCCAGGTGTGCCTCGAAAAAATTACCAGTTCCCAAAATTCAATCTCTGAAATAAAACTAAACAGATTTACCGTAATTTCTGGATTATAAACTGCTACTTTTTTCATGAGATTTGAACTATGCGGCTTATAAGGCAATGCAGCAAAATTATAGATTCTCATAGACTTACTATTAACAAGTGCGGCCTATATATGTACTTTATAATTTTTCGTACTTAAATCTAGTGGGTGCGGCTTATATTCAGGTGTGCTCATAGTGCAGAAATTAGAGTAATTTGCCTTTTAGAGTGTTTTTTACCAAGAATGTAAGCAAAAAATTACCATTTACTAATTAATGAATAATTTAAAGGTTCACTGTGAAACTTTTCCAACAATAAGTTCTGTCACTACTTTCAACATGTTCCGAAGTAAAATATAAACATTTTAAGATGGATTTGATCAATTATAAATCATTTTATTTCTCAAAAATAGCTTTAAAAATTGCTTCTCCATAGATCTGATCTGCCTGTACCACTTGACTTTGCTTCTCTTTACAGATTGATAGCAAGAGGATCATTCATGTGAGGAGATTGGAATGATCTCTAACTAAACTTTGTATAGCAGAGGTAGGCAATGGGCCTTTGAAAAGATGAAATGAGTGTAGTAAAGCACACATAAAAGTCAAGTGTTTCCCACATCAGAAATGGAATTAGAGCTCTATCTACTGACTGAACAGGAAACTGCAGAAACGAGTCTGGATGATTAATGGACTTAACAGTGTGATAGAGCTTAGAGATCTATCTATGACATCACAGATCAGGGACATTCAGAGCGGTGTTTTGAGGGGAACGACAGATATCTCACAGACAAAACTTCAGCAGTGTTTTTAACGAGGAAGCAATTTTAGAATAGGAATAAAACTTATTATGCTAATTTAGCAAATTATGTTCCCTTTAACATAAGTTGGTGGATTAATAAACAAGATTAGGAAAAAATGTTTTAAAATATTGTTGAAAATAACAGGAAGTAGAGCAAAGTAGATTTCTTAACTGATGACATCACACTAGAAACACATTTTTATGACCCTGACAAAAACTAATATCAATCAAGTCCTTATTGCAGACACTGTTTTCTCTTCTGCTTATTTATCAAAGGAGAATTCAGGCAGAAATGTAATTCTGACATTTCTTGGTTCAGTTTTTTTAGTTTTTCAGTTTCACTGGCCAAACTCCGGCCAGATTACCACCAGAGAGAAGAATCTAAATTCTCTAAGCATGTCACAGGTTACAGGTCACAAATTCTTCCCCAAAACAACATCCTAACTCACTGGCTTCCGTCACTGCAGTGTATATGAGAGAAAATGATGGCCCTCAACCAGAGAAGTTCCACTGTGCACCATTAAAGGAACTATACTCGATTTTTATACAACAAAATAACTTAAAAACAGTTTCCCCCTAGCACTGTTATCTTGTTAATGTATCTATTCAGGTGGAAATTAGTCTGCAATGTCCTGTCTATGTCTAATAATGTCCCGTCCCGTTTGTGTCCAACTTTGTTTGTTTATGTTTTTAGCATTGTGGCTAATTGTTGTTACCATGGAGACTCACCTCGCCGCTAACAACTGTAAAAAACATTAAAACTCATGATGAACAATTCTGAAGCTCAGAATGCATTAGCTAAGCGAGCAAATCATGTAGACTGAAGCAAAAAGTGTACAATTAATTATTTCTGTTTGTTTACATTTTAAGAAAGGCAAAATCAGGTACAGTCCCTTTAAGTAGTGTTTTTACTTTGCAAATGCGACATAACTGAATCTAAGTCTTTAAAATAATTGCTACGTCCTAATTTGAACTTGTTTGTTTTAGTTTAAGCTCCATAAGTAGGGCTGGGCGATACGGCTAAAAAATTATATCACGATTTTCTTAGAGCCATATCACGATTTTGATTTTCATCACGATTCATGTCTTTACAAAAACGAGTATCTGAGTTTTCAGAAAGTTCTTACTTCACTGACACTGGCTAAATCCAGCTATCAAAGGCTGTCTTGTTGCCAGATTTTCCGAAAGAAACAGTGACCGAGCCTTTGAAAATGAATCCCAAAACAAGCAACCTCATCTTCTAACAACATCAACTTTTAAGCATGAAACTTTGCCAAGAATCCATGTTTCAGTCATAATGGATATATTTTTGTAAATAAATCACTTGAAAATGCTTAAATTAGCTTGTTTTATGACTTTATTGTGCAGTCCCCAAAACCACAACCTTCAAAATGTATAAGAGACTTTGAAAAGGGTGGTGGGAAATCACGATGTGATGATTTCATGAAAAAAGCAGATTGTCACAGAGATGAGCTCAAGATTTGATTTTTATCACGATATTGCCCAGCCCTATCCTGAAGCTATGCGTTTTATTACAGATGATGTTGAGATTTTCTGGTTTGATGCTGTTCAGTCTGATAAACTGTCCAATTTGTCAAATGAAAAAATATTGATAACAAAAAAAAAAACAAAAAAAACTACATTATACTTAAGCTATCACAAGGGATGTTCCAACCAGTTAGGTTTATTGTTACAATTATTACAAGGGGAACGGTATATAGATTTTAGTTCTCACAATAATTCAATTACTTACTTACTTTTTTAAGCGTTTTCCCCTACATTAGCCTAATTATAGCAATACACTTTTGTAGAGTAAATATAACTCTAATGGTCAAAAGTAAAAATTTACTTCATGCCACAAGTAATTTTATCACCAACGCCATGCGGGGCGCCAGGTAAGACACACCTTCAGCATTCTGGCATCAACAGCTGTCTTGCCACACCAACTTGTTCAGCTTGTTCTTAGATTATGAGGGCCAACTATTGTGTCATCTGGCAAAATCTAAAACTATGATAAATATTTACCACAAAGACTAACACACCAAACTAAGTCAAAATTAGAAAAATGTGTTAATCTGTCATTTATGGGCTTTAACGTGACTTTCCACAGATCTCACTGAGCAGCTTCACCTGTTTGTCTCTGAACAAACATTAAATACAGCTTTATGTCATGCAGTGCAACATTAGGGTAAAGCCAGAACACGTGCATGTAAACACACATACAGTGACCTCTCCACCAGAAAGCTTTGACAGCAGCGCCTCTTTAAAGCGTGCACATGCTTTTGTTTAGTGTCAGTGCAGCAGCTCGTGAAGGCTCCAGCTGATTCTGAATCCACGCGACCTGCTGCTCCAAAACAAACGTGCACATGATCACTTACACTCAGGAGGTTTAAACAAAAGTCTGCTCTAGCTCCTGTCTTCTTCTTCGGTAAACTTTTAGCTGAAGTATTGATTAATTAGCAGCGCAAGGTGTTGGGCAGTATACTTACCTCGGCTGAGATGTCATGGTGCGCCCGCCTCCGGCCCGTGTGGTGTGTCATGTGTTTGTGTCAGTCTTCACCCAAAGAGACAAATATTGCTGTCACATCTACTCCAAATGTAATCCTCCCCAAATTAGCACGTTCCCTGTCGTTTCCGAGCGTGAAAAGTGTGTGTGAACCGCAAACCCATGGCATGAACTGCGGTGAACTTGCCCTGGTGTGTGGACTCACCCACTTCGGTTGTGGGGCGTCTGCTGACTTCAACTAGTTTTACTCGTGTAGCACATGACATGTTTGAAATATAAATGTATAACAACTTTAACTCAATATTCCAATGCTTCACTATACCGTAAACATACACATCAAAAGTGTAGTGGCTTTGCCTTGATGTGTGGACCTCTTTTAGTCACCCCCGTTTAGTCTGAGGTGGTACAGTCTCACAGCTTCCTCCAGACTAGCACAATGACCAGCACAGGGACGATGCAGCACGTGAGACAATGCACTTGAACTTGACAGATAAACAGTACATTTACAGTGTGCACTGCGAACACCGTCTACCTTTTCCAAAACAAACAAACAAACAAACAAACAAACAAACAAACAAACAAACAAACAAACGTACAAACAAAGGTGGTGGTAAATTCCGAAATCCAATATAGAGTAAACAAGTCTATTTGCTTTCCAAACACAAATAACTTATGTACAAGTAAATGTTTTTTTATTTCACAGACTTTGACCTAAATTGCTGCAGTCACAGTTGCTCATTTCACAAATGCACAGCAGGGGGAGCTCTGGCGTCGGGAGATTAAGTTAAGTTTTTACACCAGGTATTCTTTGTTAGTAGTTGTTAGTCAATAGTCAACTATGACCTGGTTTATGGCATATATAACATTTGCATTTCTTAACTAGAGATATTGCCCAATAAAGGTATAGTAAAATGTAAAACCCTTGGACACCCTGACTTATGAAAAGGTATTAATCACCTAACCTTACCTTTAGTTAGGTGGAGCATGTGCTTCCTGTACAAACATGACATGTGGGTAAGATTAGACTATGCCATTTTCAAAAGTGAAAAAGGGTATTTGGTATTAGGTTTTTTTAAAATAATGTCTCACTCTCACAAATCCTTGGACACATCACCGGTTTCACCTGCATAGATTTTTAGCCACAAGTACCAGGTTTAGGTTTAGGTTTCCAAACACAAAAGTGAAGCAGGGGTATTATCTCTAAACACCAGTGAGCTCTAATGTTAAAGAGTCATTTAGTGACTCACTTAGTTTATCTACTTTGAAAAATAAAATGTTTTTACTTAAATGAAGACAGCATGTGTTTTTTTCCCTTCACATAGTGAACCTAAATGAGACAGATATTCTGTGGCAACAAACAATAAATGTTCATTTAATGTCTTTAAATACAAAGGTTTTGTACAATGTACAGTGCCAAATAAATATAAAGAATATGATTATTGATTAAAAAGCCTTTCTCCTTTCATACACAAAATTCAGTCTGTTCAAAATGATAAAATGCATTGTTATATTGTGCAACTATACAATTCTATGTAGAACCAAAGGGCAAGTTACAAGGCTGAAAAGCTGTGTATGTGTTTCCTAACACAAAACACTGCATTTTTATTTTGTTTTTTTTTCTTCTTGTTGAAAAATAAGTTGTTGCTTGTCTTACACCCTTTAGATTCTTTGTCCTCACCTGTGTCGACTTGTTGAAATTACACTTAACACCAGACAGTGAAAGTGGAGCATACTTTGAGTGTCTTAGCAGCACTGTTAGTGCTGTAAAGTCTTGACCACAGTCTTTTATCCACCACTTTGTGCATGTGCCTGATTGGAGTTACTCTGCCAGAGAACCACCAGATACGGAGGACATCTTAGGTCCCCAGGGTCCACGGAGAGCTGCTGCTGAGTGCGGAGCTGTATGCAGAAGGAGTTGTCCGTGTTTTCTGTGCTGAAATGTGGGGTTACTTCAAACAGGAACCCACAGGACTCTGAGATCAAAGGGAGAGAAGGGTGTACGCTCAGTTTGGTTGCAGCAGGGCTTGTGGTCACCTCCACTGATGAAGATGTGTTCACAGGCAACACCACAAAGGCTCGATCAAAGTGCTCTTCTACTTGACATTTAATATAGGTTGACCAGCAGTATCCCCCATCGTCACCTGAAATAACAAAATAGAAATACTATTATATATATATATGCATGCATATATACTGTATAGGTCACATATCAATGTGCAGCTACCAAACTGAAACAAACAGCAATGTAGTAAATGTGCAAACATTCTACACAATAAAAAACAGCTCTTTCTTGAAAAAAAATTTTTTTTTTTTTTTTGCAAATAATGTGTTCTTTAAAGAGGCACTGTTCTACTGTCTTGTGCAATCAACTTGCACTTCTAAAAGTGAAACCTCTGTGTAAGAAGATTGGAAGCATTATTGCGATTTGATCTGACTTTTAACAGTCAAAATATCATGAATCAGCAGCAGCATTCACAAAATGCTGCAGGTCCAGCACTAACCTAAACTAAGATGTCCCAGTTCTCAAGAAACTGCACTGGTCACCTCATCTGCCACGGCAGAGATTAAAGCCCTGTGAAGCAGTTTAGAAGACATATGTCTGAAAATTAAGAACTCTTTGGAAATGTGCAATGTAACGGTCACTCTCACGCACCAGCATTTTAAAATATAGATGTCTTTTTACGTTTGCTTATCAGTGAACTTCATTTCAAATGTATGTAATTTGTAATTTTACATATTATTCTAATCTCGCTGTATCTTACTTTTTTTTCTTTTCTTTTTTTTTTTTTACAACTTCTGTAAGGTGCATTGAGTTGCACCTTGTTGAAATATGCAGTGACTGTCCGAATATTTTTGAGCAACAAAAACATGCTTAGTGACATATTCTTTAGATATATGTCACTAAGACTAGGCAACATAAAGCATACTAGCAACACCATGGAGTCAGGCACAGGGCGGAGTCTCTATAGGAAAAGTTACACCATGCACCTTTAATATTAGGTGTTTAGTCTTACCTTGTGTGCTGTCTTTAAACTCTACTGTAGGCCTGTGATGTAAAATCCGTTTTTAATGTACGTCCTCCAAGTGCAGTCCATTAAACAGTCTGTCGGAACATACATGTTTTTGGGGAGAGGTCGCAGCGGTCTTCTGCCCAAACATTCTTCACCCTCATTGGCCTTTACCAGCAGAGTAAACATGCAGCAAAAAAGCCAAACAGTCAAGTACCTTGACATTTTCTCCACAGTGAAACTATCAGTAGCTGTTGTGATAAAAGATCTTAGGTGATCTTAAGTATAAGCATCCATGCAAAAGGTGTGCTGCTTACAAAGAAAAGAAGTGCGCAACAGCCTGCCCTCCCTCTCGATTGCTCTGTGAGCTCAAGCAGCCAGCGCCAACATTTTTTCCCTGCTGTTTTTGTGCCCCAGAGGGAAAAATAATCACAGACAGAGCACTACTTGTAAAATCACCATGCATCAATTAATTACAAGAATGTTTATTACTACAGGCAAGTGAATATCAAACAGAACAATGAGTACAAAACGTTTAATATTTAAGTGAACATATTATTATTAGCACACATAAAAAAAAAAACACAAAACAGATATATTACATGCACAAAAAAAAAGCTTTTCTCTTCTTTTCTTTTTTTAAAGACATTCAAATTAACATTTTTTAACAAGTGCCATGGGAAATGTTTGGTAAATAAGACTTTTGGCTGGAGGACATGGCTGAATCACTTTTGCACATTTGCAGTGGGAACATTGAGTTACATCCAGTAACCCAAAATAGATTATATTTTGAGCTTGCTTGCAAGTCCTTCCTCCCAGTTTAAGTAAATACGATATGACCAAAATAGCTTTATTCTGGCTGCTTCTAAAGGCAGTTTATAAAAGGCCCAGTGTTAAGACTAAATATTATAGTTAAACCCTTTACAAAGTTGGGATCCATGTGGTCCCGAGGCACGTCTCAAACATACTTCACTTGTTGATGGGCGGCTGGTTGTTGCTTGTGTCGCAGCCACAGCCTTGAGTCAACGGCACAGAGGAAATTACAACATTGCCAAATTCATCCATGTAGACAATGGGCACCATCTTGTGGGAAGTGGCGTGGCAGCAGTGAACCTTGAGAAAACAAGTCAAAAGTAAATAAATAATGTAAGATAAATGCCATACAACATATGTGAGCTATTAACTTCTACTGTTATGTGCATTATATCAGTGGTTCTTTTTTCCGCAAAACTTCACAGTTTAAAACAGCGGCCCCTACAAATGTATTATATAATCAAAATTATAACTAACAAGCATTTTTTTGTTAAAAAAGCCAACATTTGTGGTGTTTTTGTACCTAGTCTAGTCATATATTAAGCCTTTTTACTAAAAAAAACTACTTACATAACTTGACCCCAAGACCCCTCTCTCTCTGCCGCCCCATGAGGGGTCCCGCCCCAGGTTAGGAACCACAGCATTATATCATGGTAAGCATACAACTGGTTAATTTGCTAATATTGGAACCATTTCTCTGGTCCCAGGCCTTATTGAACTCCCTGACCTACTCTTGGGAGGTGTCCTGGCATTAGTTATGTTTGCTGTGGCAGGGAAACAAAAAATTGGCTTATCTGCTGGCAGCTGTTGCATTTTCACAATATTTTCAAAGAAATCCAGTCACACCAACACGTTCTCACACGTTTCACTATGAGTGAAGTCTGTTCACTCAAATGTTTTGGTATAAGACAAAATGTAGATTTGTACCTGTCCATTCTGACGATGAGCATGCTGAGGACAGAGCACTGTGTTCTCTTCTCTGATGCACACTCTGCACTTGGTAATCGTGAGACTGGAGGGGTAGATCACCCAGTTGTCCCAGCCCAGGTCTGTGTTAAAAAAGAGCAGATGTTATAACCCCTGTGTCTAAAACAGTAAATCACCAGCCACATAAACACAAATATGTACCTTTCATGAAGACCTCAGATGTCATGGAGCAGCAGGTCAAAGAGTTACTCATGTTGCCATCATCAGAAACAGACACTGTTAGAACACAAAGGCAAAAATAGGATTAATAGAGCTGTTTTAAAGAAAGGATATTTTTCATGAGTGTGGGAAAAAACATCTGTTCCTACTGACCTTCGGACCCTTCAGACAGTGAACTGAAGGCCCTTTTCCATTGTTCCTGAACACTGTCCAGCAAACCCACTGGCACCTGGGGCTCGGCCTGAAGATTTAGAGACTTAAGAAGCTCCTTTTTGATAGACTGCAGGGACAAACTTTGGCAGCTGCACACACCACACACACACAAATATACAACATGGAAAATTTTATTTCAAATTGTCAACTTCTTTCAAGTCAGCACAAGCAGAGGACTGATTTTATTGCTACGCCAAGAGGTATGTTACACAACATGCCTGAAAAAAAGTCCTGAAAGCTTGCTTCAGCGCGAACCAAGTGGTACAGATCGAGAGCACAAAACACGAGGACAGTGCATGCCTGTTTATACATTATAGCAGTCATAACATATTCTAGGTACTACGCAACAACCCCCTCATACCCAAGCGAACAAATTTCACAAACCTTTGATGAAAACCAGGGTGGTTCGATTCTCCTTGTGATGGCTGCAGGACAAAGGCCACTGAAGATCCCAGAAATATCATGATGAAAACACATGCAAAAGACATGCTGCCCGCTGTAATGTGCTCAGACAATATCGGAGTCGAGTTGGTCTGGAAGGAACAGCAGTTCTGTGGTACTGTTTGTCAGCTCCTGGGAACCTGAGTTTTTATCTTTGCGTACCCCCAAAGTGACCTTGAGATGCTTTACATTGTTGTCTTGTCCCGAGTTCTGTGTGAAAGAAGACAGGAAGGGTGGTCCAAAAAAGACTTGCTACCAGATGAAATGGCAGCCGAAATATTTGTCCACAAATATGAAATGTTCTTTTGCATTAAACCAAAATCAGATGTCTCGCAAAAATTAGCGAATAGACAAAATATACAATACTGTTGCAGTGTTCCCTCGCGTTTATAGATGGTGGCACATGTGATCCTAAAATGAATATATATTATATATATTTCAAGGTCACTTTCTGCCTCTACAGATCAAAACATTGATTATAGATGAAATATACGTAATTATTTCTGCTGATGCTACAATTACAAAGCATAATTTGTCATTTTGTTTTTAGAATATGGGGGCAAAACTTAGTCCTAACACTTTTATTATTATTCATATTAAAATTATTATGAATAAAAATTATTGCTATTTGTTATTATTATTTATTATTCTATTTATTGTATTATCATTATTATTTTATTTGTACTACTATTGTTATTTAATTTTTATTTATATATATATATATATAGAGAGAGACTTTTTTTTTTTAATGGAGATTTATTGTTTTTAAATAAAAGGATGAGAGGATACATTTTGATGCCATATAGATGCCACATAAATTTGCATAACATACAACCCTAACCCTAACCCTGCATTTTTGCGTTGATGTGTTGATAATATTTTTAGGTCCCAAATTTAATAATCAAGGTTGCATGAGAAAAGAGCTACAGCTGAACAAAAAGCTATTCATTCCTTGGATGTCTCCTGACATTTCTGGCACATTTGAGGGTCGATGCTGCCAAGTTTGGCTCAAAGATACGAACATCACCTGCAGTTCACCTCAGTCTTAGATTACATTTGTGGAAAAGCTGTCCTTGACTGATAGAAAATATTGTTGCCTTGGATATCACAACGATTTCATCCTTAAATGTCCGGCCAATGAGGAGAAGATCAGGTCCAATAAAATGAATGAATGTCTTGTGTTTCTCAGAAGAGGCTGTAGCTGTGGTCTTTTTTTTCTTTCACCTTATTGACAAACTATTGATAACTTAAAACTCTTTCTTACTCCAGCTTAAATCAATACATTTAAATAATAAATACATACATACGTATAAAACATACAGTATGATGTTTATAGAGTGGACCAGCCAAACACAGCCAATCAGAGCGCTGCTTTGGCTCTTTGTCATTAAAATGAATCCTACTTTTACCAGTATAGTCTTTGGTGGAAAAAATACATGCATAAAAAAAAACATCTCACATTTAAAGGGGAGCTATTACCATATATAAATATACTTTCTGATTTTAACCATTTTACAGCAGTGTTTTCTCATCATTAGTTTATCCAATTTGTATTTGGATTGATTCGTGTATGTTTGAGTAATCTTGTATTGTCCTGCAGCTGATGCTCCAGTGCTCAGAAAATCCCTGCTTTCACCTACCACCTATCCCCGCCCACTTGTTTGTATTTACTTGCGTTTATTCAAAAATTAGGCTCAAAATTGTTATGTTGACACTTTCCAACAACAAAAAATAATATTTTTACATCAGTGGCCTGTTAAAGTTTTATAATGAAGAGGCGGAGCTTATCAGTTCCACAGTTTTGAACAGGAATTGAGTGGACCCGTTTCTATTTCTAAGCCGTTTTAACAAATTTATGTATTTGCAATGAACAAAATATAAATTAGTGATCTACTTATGCTATAGTTTCTTCTTAAATATATTAAAAAAATTACAATAGGTCTCCTTTAAAGCAGTGATTTCCAAAGTGGGGGTCAGGGGGTTGCGAGATGATTTTAAGATGTAATTTAACAGATATTATTCTGTATTTAATCAATTATTTACACTGAAAAATAAAATTAAGATTGAACCCTTTTTTGACCTGAAATTACAGCTTGAATTCATTAGAAAAGTCAATTTGATTTTGAAGTAGGATGTAGGATTGTTTTGGGGGTCCTGGTCTGAAAAATGTGTAAACCCCTAATTTAAAGGATACATTATGCAAAAATCGAGGAGTGAATAATTATTGGACTCATTGATTAATTGCAGCCCTTTATCACACATACATGTTGTGTTTTTATATTTCATGAGAATATTGAGTGCAGACGCAGTGTCAGTGCAGCGTCTTTCACAGCTCAGAATCACCTCATCGAGTCCTTGAAGTGATGTTGGGAGTCTCTTCATCAGCAGCTGCCATTGGCTCAGTCCACAAAGACACGGTGCCCAGAAATTCTGGAAGAAGAGAAAAGCCATGAGAAAAAGGGTCAATATAACCGCACAAAATATAACAGATAGCTCTTAAGTCGTCCTCTATGTAGCACAAAACAGAAACTTTTTACAGCAAAAGCTTAATTACTAACAGAAGAAAATTGTGTTCTGGTGTTTAAAGTGATTGTCACTAATTAGGAATTTACATTTATTGCAGTAACAGAAAAGAAAACAAAGAAAGAGTTCATTATTTTTGTCTGATAAAATTACTAATAGAAATTTTGGTGTTGAGATTTGTACAGTGTAAAGTTTGTGAAAAATCAAATATGTTGAAAATAACAAAAAGCAGACCAAAGTTTTAAATTATGTCATACTAGATCAGGCATGTCCAATTTACGGTCCAGGGCCATATGCGACCACCAGACCAATTTTAATTGGTCCTTACCTGAAGTATATTAGCCCAATCAACAATAACTAGTGAGAAAATCAAGGATCTTATTTTCACTTTGAGGTTTTGAGTAAATAAAGGTCTCAAAGCTCTGTTTGACAAATTTACTCATTTATGATAATTAGAGCAGGAATCTAAAACCTATAATAGCCCAGGATCGACCAGAAGCTCGCCTGTCAAGCAGCTCCCCAAAGGATTTTGGATCATACACATAACACTATTACACTCATTTTACTTTAATACATGCCTATTATTTCTATAGCAAATGAGCTTTTAGATGCATAATTGTGCCCAATTCTAAACTGACTATGGATAATGTTTTAAAGAAGCATCTAACTGTGCCCTATTTAACTTCAGCTTCATGTTATCACTCATAATAATAACTCACCTCCAGATTTGTTTAGCAAAAGTAGCTTTCCTATCGAAAAAGGTTGGAAATCCCTTGATTAGAGGATATTTTATGTTACATTAGAGAAATATTATGTCACATTGGAGGAGTGTGGACCTAGTGCTCAACACGGTTGCTAATTAACTTCCTATTGTGATGTCATCCTCATTAAAAAACAAAAAATTGAATCCCCAAAATGGCTAAACTGGAATGAAATGTATATGTTACAGGCAAAGTTGATAATCCAGGCATTCTATAGAATGCCTAGGCATTCTATAGAATGCCTGATGTTTTCAGGCCAAGTAGGAAATAAATGTGTTATTCTCTACTTTGCCTAGGCATTCTATAGAATGCCTGGGCATTGTATAGAATGCCTGACAGCTTTTAGGCAAAGTAGAGAATCTCTGACAAAGCATAACTTTTGGAATTCAAACAACAACCACATTCAATTTAATTAAATACCATCCAAACTAGGGCCCAAGGGCCAAACTTGGCCTTCCAGTGAGACTAATTTGACATGCTGATGTTTGAGTATTTATTTGATTAAATTTTACATTTTGTTTTATTGTTTCAAATATCAAGTCCATTCTTCTAAAACCCCATTAAAAGGTGATTTCATTATAAATATCAGTGCAAATAAACGTTATTTATTTATGTAGAAAAAAAAAAAAAATGCTGAAGCTGAAAAAATGTTTTGGCATGTCTGCAAAGCCTTGCCTTGTTTGTTGAGGTTGATTGGGTTACTTACGCAAGAAAAAAAAAGCAAGTAAACACAATTTTGACATGTTAAAAAGAAGAAAGTTTAATTTCTATTACAAATTTTGTTAAGACACCAATGAAAGAGTGCAAATATTAAAATGGATGAAAATTTCATGTTTCTATAATGTATTATGTTGTATTTTTCATTTGTAATTTTAAGCAAATTCTTTCAAAGCAGTTTTTCTATAATATGCTCAATATCCAGGTTTTGCATATCTTCAAAATAACATTCACAATATTATCTAAAATTTGATATACTGTCTAGCTCTTATTGCGGGAGTGGTTGTTGTCGGTTGTGGGGTGTTTGTGATTGTGGTTGGTGGTTGTGGTTGGTGATTGTGGTTGGTAGTCGTGGTTGGTGGTTGTGGTTGTGGTTGGTAGTTGTGGTTGGTAGTTGTGGTTGGTGGTTGTGGTTGGTAGTCGTGGTTGGTAGTCGTGGTTGGTGATTGTGGTTGGTGGTTGTGGTTGGTAGTTATGGTTGGTAGTTATGGTTGGTAGTTGTGGTTGTGGTTGGTAGATGTGGTTGGTGGTTGTGGTTGGTAGTTGTGGTTGGTGGTTTGGTTGGTGGTTGTGGTTGGTGGTTGTGGTTGGTGGTTGTGGTTGGTAGTTGTGGTTGGTGGTTGGTAGTTGTGGTTGGTGGTTGTGGTGGTTGGTGTTGTGGTTGGTGGTTGTGGTTGGTGGTTGGTGGTTGTGGTTGGTAGTTATGGTTGGTGGTTGTGGTTGTTAGTTGTGGTTGGTGGTTGTGGTTGGTGGTTGCGGTTGGTAGTTGTGGTTGGTGGTTGTGGTTGGTAGTTGTGGTTGGTAGTTGTGGTTGGTGGTTGTGGTTGGTGGTTGCGGTTGGTGGTTACGGTTGGTAGTTGTGGTTGGTGGTTGTGGTTGGTAGTTGTGGTTGGTAGTTGTGGTTGGTGGTTGTGGTTGGTAGTCGTGGTTGGTAGTCGTGGTTGGTGATTGTGGTTGGTGGTTGTGGTTGGTAGTTATGGTTGGTAGTTATGGTTGGTAGTTGTGGTTGTGGTTGGTAGATGTGGTTGGTGGTTGTGGTTGGTAGTTGTGGTTGGTGGTTATGGTTGGTGGTTGTGGTTGGTGGTTGTGGTTGGTGGTTGTGGTTGGTAGTTGTGGTTGGTGGTTGGTAGTTGTGGTTGGTGGTTGTGGTGGTTGGTAGTTGTGGTTGGTGGTTGTGGTTGGTGGTTGGTGGTTGTGGTTGGTAGTTATGGTTGGTGGTTGTGGTTGTTAGTTGTGGTTGGTGGTTGTGGTTGGTGGTTGCGGTTGGTAGTTGTGGTTGGTGGTTGTGGTTGGTAGTTGTGGTTGGTAGTTGTGGTTGGTGGTTGTGGTTGGTGGTTGCGGTTGGTGGTTACGGTTGGTAGTTGTGGTTGGTGGTTGTGGTTGGTAGTTGTGGTTGGTGGTTGTGGTTGGTAGTTGTGGTTGGTAGTTGTGGTTGGTAGTTGTGGTTGGTGGTTGTGGTTGGTGGTTGTGGTTGGTAGTTGTGGTTGGTGGTTGTGGTTGGTAGTCGTGGTTGGTAGTCGTGGTTGGTGATTGTGGTTGGTGGTTGTGATTGGTAGTTGTGGTTGGTCGTTGTGGTTGGTAGTTGTGGTTGGTGGTTGTGGTTGGTAGTTGTGGTTGGTGGTTGTGGTTGGTGGTTGTGGTTGGTAGTTGTGGTTGGTAGTTATGGTTGGTAGTTGTGTTTGTGGTTGGTAGTTGTGTTGTGAGAGTGGTTGGTTGGTTGGTTGTTAGTGCTGGTGAGGGTGGATTGTTGTAAAGCAGGGCTGGGCAATTCTTTTGACTCGAGGGCCACATCCAAACCCACAACAGTGGTTCTGATTATTGCAAAGACATTTCTTTGACAGAATATAGAAGAGCAGCACAAATAAAAGGTTTGCTCTGCCATAATAAATTTGTAATGTTTTGAGATTAAGCTAATATATTTTATGAAAAGAAAGTCAAAGAAAGTTATGCTTTTACTGAAAAGAAAAAAAAAATACTAAAGGTGGTGTAGCTGATTTTCAGACTGCAAACACATTTCTTCTCTTTCTTTTGCCTTAAAAACCTCTTTTCACAGACAGCAAAGAAAAAAAAGGAGAGGACCACCCAAGCTCAGCCAATCAGAGTGCAGCATTTTGCTCCTAATTAGAACTAAAATTCTGTATTTTTGATTCAGACAGTAATCAGAGGTCTAATTTTTTCACAGTCCTGCATTTATCTTAGATTTTTAGTGGAAAAAACTAAGTTTACTAATTTACAACATCAAAAAAGTTAGTTACTTCAACTTTAATATGAGAAAAAACATTATTTTAGAAATGAATCTAGTTTTATAAGATTAAAATTGTAATTTTGTGCTAAATATTATCAGGACTTGGACTTGGATGAGTCAGATGTTTGCATAAAAACACACAATAGATTTTTATATTTATAACAATGTTCTATGATCCAAATCACAATTGTAATCTAAAAAAAGTTCAAGTTTATTATTGAAAAAAAAAAAAAAAAAAAAGTTTTTTATGGTTTGTCTCTTAAACTATATCATGCATTTGTGTTTCGGGGCCTGGTTGAAACAGGTCGCGGGCCGCATTTGCCCCCAGGCCACAGTTTGCCCAGGTCTGTTGTTGGTGGTTGTGTTGTTTGTGGCAACTAATGTTCATAATCCTGTGGTTCTCTTTCAATAAATACAAAAATTTAAAAAATATATATACATTTTCGCTAAATGTTTTAACAACTTTATCAAATTCTGCAAATTAGCCTTAAAAAAACCCAAAATAAAATAAAATAAATAAACAACAAAAAACAAAACCACAACCATGTCTACAACTGACCACAAAAACAACAACCATCACAACTGCAGCCAAAATGTAAAGCTTTGCAGGGGTGCCCAAATGTTTCCTTGGTATTACATGGTCCCACTGGAGGGCCAAGTTTGGCCCTTGGGCCCTAGTTTGGATGGTATTTAATTAAAATTCAATGTGGTTGTCATTTGAATTCCAAGAAGTTTTGCTTTGTCAGAGATTCTCTACTTTGCCTAAAAGCTGTCAGGCATTCTATACAATGCCCAGGCATTCTATAGAATGCCTAGGCAAAGTAGAGAATAACACATTTATTTCCTACTTTGCCTGAAAACACCAGGCATTCTATAGAATGCCTAGGCATTCTATAGAATGCCTGGATTATCAACTTTGCCTGTAACATATACAAATCATAGAAAAACCATAAGTAGTCCAACCTGTCGGAGGCATTTCAATATTTGTAATAAAGTTTTCCATGTATGAAGAAACATGGCTGATATAAACAACAATGAGCTGCTAAGCTGGTCTTTATCTTCATCCGTTTATTACGACAACACTAAAGCTAAATCCTCATTGAGCACACTGCCTGACAACATTGGGTTTGTAGCGTTCATTGCTACAATAACAATAATTACTATACTTAGGCCATAGGAATATTTGGAATGTAAGGGAAAATATTTGTGGTATTCGTAGCATTCAGAAGAGAGACTTCATTTTGCATGCTTTGGAGAAAAACCATGAGAGGTAAGGTTTTCATTGTTTATCATTTTTAATAAACTGTATCTATGAAATGATGATACTCAGATATTTTGTGGCATCTCATTGTCAAATGTTCAATTACATTCTGTTTGCAAAGACAAGGTCAAATATTTCATCTATGAAAGTGTCTTTGTGTTTAGCAGTGAAAACATCCAAGGGTCATGGGATTTGTCTTGGGAAAACCAGAACAGCCACAAAAGAAATCTGACAGAGGTGAAGATAATAAAGTATAATGATGTTCTTTTTCCAAATGAATACTTCTGTTCAATTGTCATTTACCTTTTACTTACAGTGACCAGCTTAGTCCCAGGTATTTTTAAAATATTTATAATACATTATAGCTGGTAGATTTATAATACTCTTTGTTGTTTGTTTTTTGCTGTGACACTCTTTGGAAATGGAAGCTGCCACAGGTTTGTTTGTTTTACTAAAATAAACAGAAATAGTTTGTATTGCACTTGTAGTTCTCTAGGGTCAGGTTGTTTTTCTACCACACAAGTTGCCAGTTTGATCCCTTCTTATAGGTTTTTAGTCACTATGTTCTTGAGTCACCTAGCCCAGTGGTTATCAAATTGGAGTTCAGGGACAAGGTGGCGGAGTGGTTAGCCCTCTGGCCTCAAAAACAATAACATTGATTATTACTTGAGTATTACACTTTCTGATTTATTATCTTAAAGACACAATGCTTTTGATGTAAACAACCACACAAATAATAAATAATGAATAAACGACTACTATAAGAAGAGTTTCTCATCCATTTTTGTGATTGTGTTCATTTCATAATTGTATTGTATTAGATGCACTGGGCATGTCTTCTTGCATTGTAGTTGTTCTATGTTATGAACCCCCTTGAAATAGACTCATGTCAACTCAAGGGGCATTCCATTAATCAATAAATATTGTGACGCTACTGTAGAAAATGATAAGGGGACTTCGAAAAAAGTTTAAGAACTCCTAACCTAGCTCACCTTCAGTGTCATGAGTTATTTAATAAACAAGGTCATTTACATTTTTAAACTGTGCTTGATCTTTTTGTATTTTCTCTAATTTTGTGCAGCCATCCGAGCAGCTCTGCTCATCCAGCGCTGGTATCGTCAATATGTAGCTCGTTTAGAGATGAGACGCAGATGTACATGGAACATATTTCAGTCTATTGAATATGCAGGAGAGCAAGATCAGATTAAGGTAAAATATATATATTTATATTTATATATCTTTACAATCAAATAATAATAAAGAACTATGAGATAATTTTAGATGTGTTTTTCTTCTCAGCTGTACAAGTTTTTTAGCTACCTAATGGACCATTTTACGCCAGCCAGCAATGAAAGTGAGGCTCCTCTTACTGTCCCTGTGCACAGAACATTAGTTGGCTTGTTTATATTCAAAATGGCTAATTTCTGTACAAGCATTTCCCGTTCAAATGATTTTTATGGGATTTTCACTACTTCGGTCTAAAATGAACATAGACATTGAGTTCTGGTGAAAGTCTCTGAAAAGACAAATCAGGATATTTCTGTAAACGACACTTGTGTATTCATGAAGAGATGTGTTATGCTGCGCTCATGGCAACTGGGAAAAATACCAGCCAGTATGTAAACATTATGGCTGATGCTAACCTTTAGGCTAAGCAAAAGGAAAGTGTTTTTTGTGTCAGTTAAGCTCCTCAGATTCACTTTTTGTGGTGCTTATTGATCTCTTATGTGAAGTGGGACTCCATTTTTTATTTATTTTTTTAAAGGTTCACTGCATATTAATGCACATACAATGTAAAAATGCCAGATTTAGCCAAATGGCTACTTTCCATCTGTAGTGCCTGAGAGAACACATTACAACACATTAAAAGAGAAAGCAGTGTCAGTGTCTGCAGACCTGATTATTCTTGAGCAAGTGTTTAAGATTGATTTAAAATGAATTACTTGTAAGACTGTCCCTGATTGCTGTGGAATGGTATTCCAGACTGAAATACCATTGACAGCACCTGTCGACTGAAGGCTGTTCGCCTCAGAGGCACTGCACAGTCTCCTCGTGTGGAAGCTCGAGTTCTAATCTCTTCTCAGTGGCTTCAGATCTGAATTTAATGGATTCATTTAGAGGTGGCGAAGAAGGCCCATGCACACATTTGTAAACTGAGCAAGCTAATTTAAATTTGATAAAGTTATCAAAACTTAAAAATATATATATATATATATATATATATATATATTTCTGAAGCACAAGACAAAATGTTTAGGGCTTTTTGATATACCGGTAAAAACTCAATTGTTTTTAAGGTTCCCTAGTTTGTCTTAGACCAGTTTGTAATACAATAGTCATTGTGTGAAAAAATGATACAGTGTAGAAACCAGGTCCAGGTCCCAATTCACAAATGGTATTTCAGCGCATTTTTACAAGTGGGAAGTGGAAATCCCAGTTCCCAATGGCCTGGAACGCAGAATTTGTGTCTAAATGCTAACGCTAACAAGAGGCTTGTACTTGCAGAAGTTAGCTTTCTTAAATACAAATAGGCCAACTGACGTTCCATGCACAGAGCCTTTTATAGCTTTTCTGTTTGACAGCTTAAGTTCAACATATTTGCTTTTCCTCGAAGGAAGTCTGATATCTCATCTTTTCCGTGAAAATGAGATTTGTCGTGATGTGGAATGGGAGAGGTATTTCTGCTACGAAAGTGTCGACGTACCTGAGAGCTACAACGGTCTACACCTGACTTTCCCGCTGACGTTCTGCGGTGTGTCCAAGCTGGTGGAGGCCTATAAGCACAAACAAGTAAGTCTTCACACATTAAACATTCAAGATTACAATTTCATCTTTAAAATCACAATCTTTATAGTCTGCTTTCTTCCAGTAGCTGCTCCATGCTCGTTACGTTCTGCAGCTTCTCGAAGAAACCTGGAAACGTTTGAGAATTCTTCCAAACATCACTCATGTGTCCACGGCCCACGCCAAAGAGATCACTATATGTGGTACGCTAAATCAGTGCACGTACTGACAGACTGAAACGATAAAAAATACTTTTATCCTTCTAGGAGATCTGCACGGTCATCTGGAAGACTTGCTGCTGATATTTTACAAGGTTTGTAAAAAAAACAACACACAGCCCTTGATCTGAGATAAAGAGATTCTGTCCTACACTGAGGAATGAAAAAGAAAAGATAGGCCTGGGCAAAATTGTGATAAGAATCAAATTGTGAGCTCATCTACAGTATGTGCCAATAATCAGATTTTTTGATTAAATGGTCAAATCGTGATCTTCCATCTCTTCAAATACAGATTATTTTTCCAACCTACTTCTTTTATTTGCCAAGTCTCCGTCTTTATAGCGGTCATGCGTCCAAATTTCAGCTGGGCTAAAGTTAAAGCAGTGAACATTTAAAATAGTTAAATACTGAAAATAGCATTAATTAATAGCATATTTTGACACTACAGATTTACGAGTCGAGATCCCGCAGTTAGTGGATTGTTTCACGGCTGTTTTTTTTTTTTTTTTTTTTAAGTTTTGGTTATTGTATTTTTATGGAAGTAGGCATGGGACGATATTAAAATTTGCACTGACAATTATTGAGACCAAAATAATCGCGATTAACGATATTATCACAATAATTTACTAAATGTAAAAGTGCACAGATTCAAAATCATTGAAATATTTATTAGCGCACAATATGTATGTGTTTGAACAACTACTTATTGTATTTTTGTCTAAGTACAATCAATATTGATTCAAAGTAAACAAATGTTTACAATTTTGTGCAAAAATCTACTAACTTTGTCTCAGAGTCAATAATTAACTTTAACACATGAACCTTTTCTTTGTTTAACCATAATACAGCTTTCACTGGGTTCACAGCAGTCAGATTTTAGGTGCTCTGATGAAGCCACAGGTGCATATCTGCTGTTATAATTGCAATTATCGTCATGTACGATTATCACGATTATGAAAAAACGGCACGATTATTAAATTACGGTCCTTAATTATTGCGATTAGGGATACTATCGTATATCGTCCCATCCCTATATGGAAGTTCTGAAAACCTGAAAAGAAAAAAACAAGGCGGATTTGACATTATTTCCAAAGTAACTTGCTTGATTAACAGAAATACAGTGTATACATTTGCTGACATGACATCTTTTGCATATTTTCATGTCTATAAGTAGTTATTAATGTTAAAAATAGTATTAAAATATGCCACAATCATTAACACTGGATTAAGGCCTGGATATAAGGCTGGGAAGCAACAACAGTTACCATGAAAAAAATTGGCAGTATTTTGTCAGGTTTGCAGAACTTCTATAGGAATATATTAGCCAAAACAATATAAAAAAGTAAATAAAACAGCCATGAGCAACCCTAAAAACCGCTGGGTCACTACTAATAAATGTATCTATCACTCGTCTGTAGTCTCAGAATTTGCCTTAATCCTGTTTGAGTATTTCTGTTTGTTTTTTTTTTTTTTTCTCTGGCCTCATAGCAAGAAGGTCCTGGGTTCAATTCCCAGTCGACCCGGGCTTTTCTATGTGAAGTTTGCATGTTCTCCCTGTGTCTGCATAGGTTTCCTCCAGGTACTCCAGTTTCCCCTACCTCTAAAAACATGTCCATTAATACCTCCCCTCTTCTTTCTTAGTGGGACTTTTCCTGGCTAAATAAACTTTCTAAAAAGAAAGAAAAAAAAAAAACAGATTATTTTTCAAAGGCAATCAAAAATAGACAGTCTACATGATTAAATTGAATCATGATCTGGCTCCAAAATCCATAATTTTTTGCCCTTTCTCCCCCTAGAATGGACTGCCATCTTCAGAGAGACCCTATATTTTTAATGGAGATTTTGTGGACCGTGGAAAAAACTCGTTAGAGATTCTACTAATTCTGTTTGGGTTTCTGTTGGTTTATCCTAATGACGTCCACCTGAACAGAGGAAACCATGAAGACCACATGGTCAACATTAGGTAAAGCTTTAATTATTACTGGGGGTGCTGAGTGTGAATTGAGCTAAATGTCTTTTTCTTCATTACAGATATGGGTTTACTAAAGAAGTCCTGGCAAAGTACAGGGTATGCTTATCTCTAAATACTGTATCTGTGCTTTGTCGATAGGTAGGACACCTGCTTTTCCTCGCCGCAGATGTGTAGGAGCAACCTTCAGAATGTATCTTATGCTAGAAACGCTACCTTTCACTGAAGCAATGAAGAATGATGTGACACAACACTGTAACATAATGTCAGATCCCAGGACATATTTGTGATATTGCCTCAAATTCATTAACTGATGTAAACTGTTGTCTATCGAAAGAGTTTCTTTGTGAGGTTGTTATCATGTGGGAAATATGTGGAATTATTTTGTCCTCTCTGTTGCTGCAGGTGCACGGCAAAAGGATTCTGAAGCTTATGCACAAAATTTTCAGCTGGCTGCCTCTTGCGACTGTGATTGATCACAAAGTCCTAATAGTACACGGAGGGATTTCTGACACGACTGACCTTAAAACGATCGACAAAGTGGACAGACACAAAGTAAGAGATGCACACTTAAAAGAGGACATTACATGCTTTGTCCTGGTACTTATTAACAAATGATTGTATCATGTAGATTATCATTTACTTTTTTAGACGCTGTAAACACAATATTTATTACAAAAGGTTTAGTAATACAATAGAAACAGAACCACTGACTGGTCATCTGATAAGCTCCTACTCCTCATAGTCACAATTTACTGTAACAATCAGCAGATTTTTAAACTATCCAGATGGTATATCGTTGCAAAGCATAGCAGAGGCTGGGGTTCAGGGCTGTTCAACTTTACTCCCCCAAGAGCCAGATTTTTTTGATGGACAGCCATCTCTGAGATGGAAGTGCACAATGAGCTACCACTTTACTAGGAGTCACTCAAAATAACTACTGCTGTATTAGATTTTTGTGGAAAAATGAAATACAAAAGGCATTTGGACACTGAACTAAAAATTTAGTATACACAGAACATTAAGACTAACCCATAATCAAACCATTGCCAAGGTTGCAAAGGAAATTGCACAGTAAAATAATCAAATGATCTTGCCTGATATGCTAATGCTTCAAATGTGTCTAGATGATGTCTGGACTTAAACAGAGTTTAAAATCTCAAAGATTTATCACATTTATCACAGACATTCAGAGACATTCAGAACAGTGTTTTCTGAGACAGAGAGAAACAAAACTTCAGCTGTGTTTCTGATGAAAAGCAATGTTAAGACAAAATTAAATTAATTTAGAATTGATATAATATAGGCTATAAACTACAATTACACAATTACACAGTTGTTGTAATACACGTGTCAAACACAGTGCCTGGGGGTTGTAAGTGGCCCTCCACATCCTCTTCTTTGTCCTTTTTTTTCTCTCTTTTATTTATCTAATTTGTAAGATCAATAAAAAACAAATATCATTTACAGAGACAAATATTTGTATTATACTAATGAGTAGAAAGGTTTTTAGTGGTATAGCTATAACTGCCCTGTGGAGGATAACTATGAAGCCAATGTGGTCATTTGGTAGAAATTATCATTTAAATCAATAATCATAATTGACATTAACACTTCATAAACTGCACAGCTGTAATAAAAGATTGTGCAAAGATGCAGAAGTTAATCAAAGTTTTGAAGTTTTAGTAAACTAATGACGAGGACTGTTTTACATGAAAGCTGATTTTGCTTATGGTCTCATTAAACGTACAGTAGTATTTCATGTGTGCTTCTTTACTGCAGTACATGTCAGTCCTCAGGCCTCCTAAACCACGAAGCAACAGAGCGAATGCCAGAGCTGAAGGCCGGAGGAGAGTGCGTTGTTATACTTACAGCGGTCAGAAAACAGTGCAAAGACAGGACATTCAGCGACGATCACTGGACAATCTGCCCACAAACGAAGAGCTAAAGAGGAGACACAAACAGGCAGAATATGATCAAACCTATGAGGATCCCAACTCGGACTCAGACCCTGAAGTGACAGAGACAGATGAGAAGCAGTGGAAACAAGTGAGCAGCATACAGTAAGTCTTCTAAGTGAGATCAAGCTTTGTGACTTTTCTGCTACTGTAGATTGTGGACATACTGTGGAGCGACCCCATGTCACAAAATGGTTGCATACCCAATGAAGTAAGAGGCGGCGGCTGCTACTGGGGACCTGATGTCACAGAAGAGGTGCTGTCAAGACATAAACTCCATCTTCTGATCCGATCTCATGAGTGCAAACAGGAAGGATACGAGTTCTGCCATAATAACAAAGTAAACAATCACATACAGTGTCACACATTTAATACAGTAACAGAGAATAGAGAGTTGCTTTCTATATTTCCAGGTGTTGACTATTTTTTCAGCCTCTAATTACTATGACCTGGGCAGTAACAGAGGTGCATACATCAGAATAGGCCCTGATCTGGTCCCACACTTCAGCCAGTACCAGGCCAGCCGAACCTGCAGAGAGCTCACTCTAAGACAGAGGTACATCGTGTGTTTAGGATGAAAAGGATTTAAAGCGAACTCTGACTATAATTACATGTTCATCCTAAAACACTTATAATATCATCACTTACATAAATGCAGGACAAATACCTTGGAAGTATTTGTAGTTTTATTCACATAGTGTATGAAGAAATGACATGGAGGCTGCCATTTTGCTGGGTTATGACATAAAATAGTGTTGTCAGGTAACAGGTAACTAAGCAACATGAATTCCTGGGTTAAACCTTGTCAGTTTGAGCCGGAGCAAAGCCAAATACAGGAAGATTATGTGAATCTAGTAAAACTGAAGATAATCAAGAGGAAGAGGCAAGAACTGGACACTGTCAGTGGTGTTTTTGTGGCAACTGTTCACAGATGAAATTGTGGGAGTAACCATGGAAACACGATTTATGTCATCAACCAAAATGGTGGCTCCCAGTGGCTTGAAAACAACATAAACACTGATAATTTTATAAAAAATAGTACGCAGTTATTTGTTTGTAATTTATTTTAATAAGCATGACCAGTACTAGCATTTTAGCCATTTTTATCTTCATATCCAGAGTTCCCTTTAATATAACAACGTCCTGTCTTTTGTTTTCAGTGTTGGACAGACAGAAAAATCAGCTCTGAAAGCACTCAGAGAACAACTATTTGCACACAAGTCCAGTCTCATCAGTGCCTACCAAAACTGTGACGTCAACAAAACAGGCATGAGACCACGATTCATTCAGAAATGGCTTCATCCTAATCACATTTAAACTAAACATCATCTTGTGTACTATGTTTAAAATTAAGTGTCTGTGGTCTTCACTGCAATGTTTACGGTCGACAAAAAGTATGAAAATAGCCAATAACGTGACTGTCAACTCACGCTACAGTTAGCATGCTATTATAAAGACGGCCAGTGTGTGGAGCTGTTCACCCACCAGAAAGAAGCTAGTGGTAATCGGCAGGTTTTTTAAATAAAACTCGATCTTCTTGACTGTTGACAGTCAGTCTCACTCATCCTTAGAAATGTGCGGCAGTTTTTCTGTGGCTCCAGCGTCTAGTTTTCAATTTATTTGGCCAAAAAGAAGAGAAATGCTGCACATTTGCTACACTTCCGCATGGATCACCCAGAGTGGGTGGGTACTGCAAAAATGCCCGTATGTTGCAAGTCTGTTGCAGCACTTTCCTCCTTTATGGCCAAATAAATTGAAAACCAGACGCTGGAGCCACAGAAAAACTGCCGCACATTTCTAAGGATGAGTGAGACTGACTGTCAACAGTCAAGAAGATCGAGTTTTATTTAAAAAAACTGCCGATTACCACTAGCTTCTTTCTGGTGGGTGAACAGCTCCACACACTGGCCGTCTTTATAATAGCATGCTAACTGTAGCGTGAATTGACAGTCACGTTATTAGCTATTTTCATACTTTTTGTCGACCGTAAACATTGCAGTGAAGACCACAGGCACTTAATTTAACATAACGAAATCCACAAGTACATCTTAGCTATTTAGAAACATCAAGCTAGCACAGAAAAGACTACTCGTTGTGGATAAAGTCACTAGCTTAGCCTATACGAAGCGTGTAGGTATACAGAATGTGGGAAAAGCCATTTAAATTATCTCGTAATTACGAGAAAATTATCTCGTAATTACGAGAAAACTATCTCGTAATTACGAGAAAGTTATCTCGTAATTACGAGATCTTATCTCGTAATTACGAGATAAATTTTTTTTTTTTCGTGAGTACTATGGAGCGCCGTAGCTAGTTATGCTGTTCTAAAATAGAGTGTTACCATATACAAAAATCTGCATACTTATCAAACTGTGGGAGAGACTTCTTTTGTATCACTGTTTCAACGCACAGTGCAAGAAGAACACCCCCAGAAGTAAAAAATGCCATATAAACTCAATTAAAAAACGTTTTCTTAATACATCTGCACATGGTACAGTTACAGAAAAGTCTACAAAGCTATTTTTGTTTGAGCGATAGACTTAGTAGCAGGCAAAGTGACTTGAGTTTATTAAATTAGGTACAAAAAGTGGCTATGATGAATATTTTTACTAAAGCATAGTTTTTCCCCAACACAAATTGTCAACCTATCTTTTCGGATGAAAATGTGTGCAATGTTTCATCGACATTTAATAATAAACCAGGAAGGTTGATGGTATATGTTGTTAGCATTTGGCTAACCGTGATTAACATCCTGACTCGGCTTGACTTGTCTTTTAAAAGTTATAAAAACGCTTCAAAGCACATATTGGTTAACCTGGCAACCCCCTAAATTCTCACTATTTTTGTGAATTCACAAACTCAGGAGAAACTCATCTGGCTTTCCACCAGCTCAATTAGTGTGCAGGTCGAACCAGTGGTTTAACGATCCAATCACATGGCAGCCGGGGTGGGGTCTTTGCTGTCGTCTTTGTTAGCATGTAGCGCCTGAATCAAACAAAACAAAGATTGCAGCTCATGTGGGTGTATGCAGGGCTCTCAACTCTCACGCAATGACCGTGTGACACACGCAATTCACCTCCTTCACACGCTCTCACGCCACACCTGGCATTTCTCACGCTAAAAAATCAGACACAGTTTTTTTTTTTAACCAAAGCTAAATAGTCTCAAACGTATACCCGAGGGTTGCCAGCCGCATGCGGTTCTTGACCAATCAGAGTGCGGCTCTTTGGCTCAATCAGAAACATTTGCGCCTCTACGCTCTCTCTCTTTCCCTCTCGCAGACATGCGGGAGAGAGCCGCATGTGCGTAAAGCTGCTGCTGTAACTTGGCTGATCCCGCCTAATGAAGCTAAAACATAGAAATCCTGAGCCCTGTGAGTGTTTTGAAGTCCACAGTGACACTCTACTACTCACAAGCTTTCAGACACTTTTTATTTCACAAAGATAGACCTCAGATTCATGGAGTTATGATTGTTTTCGCCTTTACTGAAAATTTCCATTCATTTCAATGGGGCGGGCGCACGGAATTTGACGGGACGTTTCGAAGCATTTAATTCACTGTCCCAAGACACAGGAGATGTAAAAGTGATACTAAACATGAGTTCAGGCGTCCTGAAAGAAGTTTGTGTGAAGGTTGTGTTGTTATTAGAGCTTTTACAGCTCCTGCTCCACTGTCACTGCTGCGTCTGTGCCTCCACAGTCTGCGCTGTGAAGAGCAGGGCCGGTTTAAAAAAAAATGAGGACCTTTAAAGGGGGGGGGGCTCATCTGACATGAAAAATTTTAAATTGATATTAGAATTTGATAATAATTATATTGTTAATAAACTGACTCATGTCTTTTTTAATAGTAAAATGACATCACATAATAAGAATATCACATCTAAAACTCACCAAAAAGCAGGAAATTGCACAGAATTTTAAAAAAATTCTCATCCCAGACCCCCCTGAATTACATCAAAACCATGTTATAATAAAAATACCTTTAATAAAGGGCTTACAGTGTCTGTGTCTAAATGTAATAACCCATTTATTGTGAGCACCTATAAAGAAAGTAAAAAAATAATATGAATAATTGCATACATATTTACATTTTGTCATATTGTTAGAGTGCAGAAGTGCAGGGCCGTTTGAAAGGATTTAAGGACTTTTAAAGGGGGTGTGGGGGCTCCGCAGCTAACCTGAAAAACTTCCAATTAATAATACAATGTTATATTGCTTTCATGTTTCTGACATTTTTATGTCTTTGTTACACCAAATAGATAATTTAAAAAAAACACAGTGTTTTTACTTTGAACAGACTTGTAAGGCCACAAAATGGGCTGTTATTTGCCCCGGAGGAGGAGGGCCCATGCATGTTTATTTTGATAAAAAAAAGTTTTTTTCATAGTATGCCATAAAATGTATTTATCCCCATTTAGAATGTCCCAAACTGTGGTTTTACTTTCTAATTTTACTGAAATGTGTGGATGACTTCCCACCTTCAGAAAGTTAAAGTAAATTATGGTCATGGAGCATGCACAGCAGATCCAAAATCCTGATCCATATCCTGAATAGAAAAAACAATATAACAAACACAAGTCCATGAAGTGTCTGCACAAAAGTTTTGAGCAGAACTGTTGTTGGAGGAGCCTATGTGCATTGTCCACTGTGAAGTAGCAGCAGCTCACATACTGAGGCAGCTCTAAAGCAGAGGTAGAGCTGGAGGCTGCAGTCTCAGAACCTGCAGTTTGAACATCTGCAAAACCAGGAGCTGCAGTCTGAAGCCCTCTCACTATTATGTCTCTCACTGAGCAAAGAGGATTAGGACTCCACTGTGAACCACTGACACAGGATTTGGACATGTGAAGGCTTATAAGTAGAAATTATGAGGTGAAATTCTCTAACAAACAGCTGACTTTGTGCTAGTGTAAATCTGCTAAAAAATAGGATTTGTTAGTTAAAAACACTTCAGATTGCTGGAAACGACATACTATATTTTGACCAAAATCTCCTGAGGAACTCCCAGATTTGACCCTTCAGGGCCACGTGAACAGAAGGCCTAATTGCCATTTAACTTTTATTAACTTGGTTGTTTGAACACCTGTTTTAATTTTTTATTTTATAAAATTGGCTCAACAGAGTAATCGAAAGTGTTATAATAGGACAATTTTAGTCTCACTTTTTCCAGCCACTTGAAGCCTGTAAAATGTCTCAAAATGCACCAAAATGTGTCTGTTTTTTAAAAAATCTCTGGGGGAGGACCCCCAGACCCCCCGCTCATTCTTTCACCCTGTACAACATGATTTCCCCACTGTTGAAATACGTCTGATGCCCATCAACCACTGAAAAACACACTTCCAATTAGGTCACTGCTTTACAAATTCTCCATGTAGATTTCAGAGCCTCACTCCACCCCAGAACCTGCGAATGATATGCACCCTCACAAAAATCTCACTCCAAGCAAAATCAAAAGTTGAGAGCCCTGGTGTATGTGTTTCAGCTGCTATTGTTTCTGGTGTTGCAGAAATACAGATTTCTTTTTGAATGAAAAGTGACACTTTTCTCTCCTATCCATATAGTTGTGTGATTGGTTAAGCACAAACTAAGGCACTAGTTGACGAGTCACACGAACAGCTTGAAGTATTTCATTAAACGGAGTTCAACACATATTCATTCATTGTGAGACATTTTAAATAGTGGTGGATAATTTGGAGGCTCAGAAAACATCCGGACTGATTCAGAAACATTTCAAATAAATAATTTGCTTTAAAAAAGACATTAACATCTTGAATTCCTGCTTTGTCCAAACTTAAAAATGCACCTTGGTGCAGACTAACTATAAATTTATGAGCTTTTTTTTTTTACTAGATGCACCGTCTCCGGTGGCATGTATTGAGTCAGTTCCGTGAGTCACATCCTAATTCTAGCCTGTACAGAGGAGGCTGTGGTGAGAATGAACAGGACAAAAAGTGACATTTTGGGTGAAGGTGAGACTTATGATTCAAAGTGAAGTCTCCTTTGCAGCCACATTACGAACCTTATAGACAGTAAACATTAGCAGAATAAAAAAGGGACTTTAAATCTAATATATCCGACATGACTGTTTCTTAAAATATGTCATCTTAGTTTTGTCAACATGAACACGCCTTCTAAGCTTTTGCTCATCTGAATATGGTTTCATGGTTAATATTTTTAAGCGTTGATTATGACACGGAGTATAATTTTTAGATAACTTTTCTGTTATGTTTTAAATGTCCTTGTTTATTCACTTTATGCCCTTGTAATAAATGAACAAAAGCACAGTAAGTATGACTTTTAAATAAGTAGATTTCATTGAGAGCATTTATCATGTTATTTTGTAGTTATAAAACTTCACATCTATTTTTGCCTTTAATATCAGAAAAAGACATTAGCTCTTATTCCATTTCTGCTCAAAATGTCCTAAAAGTTGATGTTCTTTAGTGAAGTAAGAAAAATCAGTGAAGCATTGTCTTAGTCATTCGGCCTCACTTTAGGCTGCGGCTGGAGCGTCGGCAGGCAAAACATATTATTGTGTCGGTTATGTCGAGATAAGACTAAACGCAATCACCCTCAACCAAATGAATCTTAGTGAGGTGTGATTGAAGCACTTATGAAAACTTTGGATGGTGTTGCAAACTACTATTTTAGCAAAACACAACATGCAAAGTCACCTAAAGTCCATACAAGAGGGAACCACATTTTAAGTTTCACTTAGTTTGGAGTGATAGTCTTTGTGGAAAATATTTTTTATAATTTTGCAGTAAAGTTTATGGGAAAAAAAAACAAATAAAAGTTGAAAATTA